>CAMGYJ010000002.1:24154467-25468199 GCA_946122785.1 Linum tenue | reverse complement strand
AGATAACAAAAATAACCTCCACCTCTCGTTTCCCATTCCCCTTGGTTGGCCAAACGTAACACACTCACTCAACTCAACTGGTGGCCTGGCCGACAACTTCGTACGAATGTCATTAACTCATATCATATATATTTTCGCGTATCTAGCTAGCTATTCATCACCTTGGCATCTAGCCCTTAACGTTTGTTGCCTACAACCATACCATCAGGTGGTGGGTGGAGTTGGACCTTGCGAGCAAGTTGCCTTTCGCTAGAGACAGGCTAGTGGAGGTCTACTTGTGGTCATTAGCAACCATGTGGGAACCCAAACACTCCCTCTCTCGCCACTTCCTCACCAAGGTCACCGTCCTCGTCTCCACCCTCGACGACATCTACGACGTCAAGGCCACCATCGACGAGCTCGAGCTCTTCACCGCCGCCATCTCCAGCTGGGGGAAGGCCAACGTCGATGATCAATATGATCATCTGCCGGAGTACATGGTCCATTGGATGGAAGCCATGGCCAGCGTGGTGGATGGGATTGACGAGATCGCTTCGAGAGAGGGAAGGGGATACTGCGCGGAGTATGCAAGACTAGCGGTGAGGAATCAAGCCAAGGCTTATCTGAGTGAAGCCAGGTGGCTGGCGGAGAAGGTGGTGCCGAGCGTGGACGAATACAGGCGCGTGGGGATCTACTCCTGCTGCTACCCTCTGCTTGCAGTTGCAGCGTTGTGCGGGATGGATGAGACGACTATGGCTTCCTTCGATTGGCTGCTTGACGATCCTGCCATTCTCGTCGCTTCCTCGGATATGTGCCGTCTCATGGACGATGTGGTGTCGCATGAGGTAACCTATTATATATCTGGTTGGTTTTCACTTTTCGTAAGGAAGATTGACAGGGGTCCCATAAATGGCTGCTAATTAATTAATTAATTAAGTATTGTTTCTTGTTTGCAGTTTGAGCAAGAGAGGGGGCATGTCGCGTCGTCGGTGGAGTGTTACATGAAGCAATATGGGGTGGGGAAGGTGGAGGCACGCGAGGCCATTAACAAGATGATTGAGGAGGATTGGAAGATGATCAACCAGGAACTGCTTGTGAAACAGTCGTCCAAGGACATTATTGGGTTAGAGTTTAGACCGGCGAAACAAGTTATGTCGGTGTTTCTGGGTCTCGCACGTGTGATGGATGTGTTGTACAAGGATTCTGATGGCTACACGCACGCCAACAAAGACACCAAGGACATCATCACTGCTTTGCTCGTCACTCCAATGATCATTTGAATCGTCTTATCACGAGTTTGATCTGCATATGCATGATTGATGCCTACATATATATATATTGGAGATATGTATCATCATTTATCTGATATAGTAATCTCTTTTAACATGTTTGATATGTTTCTTTCTACAATATTGTGGTCATTATATATTACTAGATCTCATAGCCTACACTCCGCGGCGGGACTTGTTTTCATATGTGAACTATATAATGATTAAATAGCTGGCTGGAGTTTCGTGTGACACAACATAGTTAATTTTTGTAAGTTCTTCAAAATCGTGCTAGGAGATTCTCCTCATAGCTCAAGTCCATAAACACTTCCATTGGCAGAGGCTTCTCCTTGGAATTTACTTAGAATACTGGAGATGTATTGACAGAACAGTATCAAGTAAAAAAGAATAATGGCAATAGCATGAACTAAATTCTGCATGGGTGCTACCTTTTAAAAAGGTACCGCCAGCGGCCTCCATAAAAGCATTGTAATCTCATCAACTCAGCTGTATTAATCCGTTGGTATTTAGCAATGACCAAAAGATACAAAAGGTGTAAAGCTTACAGCATGGAACACCCAATTAATTGGGATTGGGTACAACCGCACGGAAACATTAAAACTTGGTGTTCGACTTTGCATTTTCACTAATGACAGATTACAAAACAAAATCCTTAACACACTCTTAGATAATTGCACAACGGCAATAACCATCAAATGCTAATGAGCAAAGAGCAAACTACAGAATCCGAAAAATGAGAATGGCAGGGAAAATACTTAAGTCCCAATCAGAAGCTCGCCAACACCAGACTTGTAAGATTGCAATATCATTTCATTTGTAACTCAAAGAGAGCAGAGTTAGTGAAAAATAACATCTGTTCTATATAAGATCCGCATAAAACACCTGAAACAAACGATGTAAAAAGAAGTTGTTGTTAACTCCAAATCACCGAGGAATCTGACATTTATAGTAGAAGTAAAAGAGAACGGATCAATGACGCACACCAAGAGATTGTGAGCTAACCAAATCTTCTTGTGTCCATAATACCAGCTGGAAAAGAGCAAATTCGAATCCAGGACCATCCAAATCAATCAAAAGCAGAGATTCAAGAAAGCTAGGCGAACCCATTAAAGCTGAGATTCACATATGCCTCCTAATCACCTTGCTCAAATATAATTCCCGTTACATGGACGACTAATTCGAACCCACAACCAACCAAAGAACCATTGAAAACAGCAAACGACTCTGATGGGAAAGAGATTGACAAAATGAGGAAGCTAAGGAAACATAAGGACGAAAGGTTGAGTTCATAGGCAATGAATTGGCTCCTTGATTAATTTGCACCCTCAACGACAAGGGGAAATCCTCAACTGCTCCCAAGAAAAGAAGAAAATGAATCCATAAGATTAATGAAAGGAAGAGAAAATCGCCAAGATAACTGAGAAAACAAACTCGACAAGAGCAACGATTACCTCAAATAAGCACAGGTCAAGGGATCTGCCTCTTCTGTGAACACTCCATGTACCTTTCAATTCCATTGAGCAACCTAGAGCTCTACTCTTTTCTGTGTGGCTGATAGAAAAAAAAATAGGACAAATCTCTGAACCTTCACTTTCAATCTAGAGTGAGAAAGAAAGATGCAGGGAGACAATAAACAACCACTTGAAACCAGAACGGAACCTGTAGATTAGGGTCTTCAACTGAATCCTCTCTTTACAACTTTGGAAGGTCCGAGAACTTGATGTTGAGAGATTCATAGCATATATGCATTGCATGGGAAAAGTTCGAATCAGAAAAGTCGAAAAATAAAAATAAGAAACTGATCTGCGAGGAGATTGAGAAAAGAGAATTTCCATTAGCTGGAGATTGGCGATTGGAGAAGGCAGAGAGAGAACATAGTTCCCATGAAAAATGGATAATCTATCATATGATTATCTGCAAAAGGCAAAAACAGAATCTGCTATGTAAGGGAAGGCTTTGCCAACAATAGAACTGCAAAGAATATAGAAGAGGATTAACCTCGCCTAAATTCCAGCGACTCTTTTTGGAACTCCAAACCCCTGGTGTTGCCCACACCATCTTTAAGAACAGCAGTTTACCTCATCTTGCAAAATCTCATCTGAAAAGTAATCAAAATAAACCCATGAAAAAAAGAACAAAATCATGAACGACAGAAAGATAACAAAACCAAGATTATAACCTGTGCACCTGGCCATTCTTTAAATCCTCTTTCTCGTCCTCTCAAATCCACAACCTGATCGCTTCGAGATCGTCATCTCCCAAACTGAGATGTGAGAAACCATCGCAGATAGAAAAGTGAGAGAGAAAGATAGGGGGAAAAGTGAGTGAGAGAGAGAAAGAGGAAAGGGCATTGCATCAACTGGAACAAATTTACGGGAATGAAAAAAATAAGGAGATGCCGAGAAGACCACCACCACCTAAAACAACGTGAAAATCTCTTCTCTTTCTATCTCCTCATCCTCGTCTCAAACTTCCTCCTCTTCATCTTTCTCCTCCTCCTCCAATACAACAAGTAAACCTTGTTTGTCACCTTCACTTGGCATGACAGTAGCACTTTCCATTCGAGCTTGGAAGTTACTAGTGACTAAGTGTAATAAAAAATACAAATTGTTAGAATTCATCTAATAATATGTTATTGGAAAATGCGTAAAGGAATACTTCAAATAAATTAAATTATGAATTCTTACCACTTTCATAATCAATTTGGTCTTGATTTTCATCTTCTTTATCATCAACTTTTTCTGCTTTCTTCCCTCCTTCATACCTTTTCCAATCTTCAACACAAATCAAGGCCTCTACAATGATGGGGCTCAACGTAGACCTAAACGAGCAGAGCACTCGACCTCCACAACTGAAAGCGGCCTCTGAGGTAACAGAGGAGACTGGAAGAGCTAGGATATCCTTAACCATCTAGGAAAGAATAAGATATCTAACGTCGTTCTTACTCCATCACAACAAGATGTCAAACTTCGTATCATTATCATCCTCTTTAATAGCATCATTAGCATCTCTTAAGTAGATGTCTAGCTCAAAAAAACCTCGAATCCCCATCTGAAGTTGCTCATTTCTCATCTTCTTGAATTCAGCATCAAATGTCCCTCCATAAGATGCAGATCTAGTATCATCATCAACACTAGGAGTGGTCTGAACAGTAGGCTTGGAGGGTTGAGGTGCATACTTCAATCTGTAAACCTCAATCTCTGCAGTCACATCTTTCACCAAATCGTCTCCTTCCTTCTTCCCATACATCTTACCCCACATCCAAGACACCATTTTATGCTTAGGATCTACCACACAAGCCATGTAAACCAACCTATTTATCCTTAGGTTCTCCGCCTCATCATCATCATTCTCAAACCAATACTTTCGTACCTTTGCCTCTATTCTTTCTGTCATCCGTTGTATCTCTACATCTATGTCTTTCTTAAAAAGTTCTATCACTTCATAGATGTCAGCAATAGCCTTGAAGAAATTATGAGCAGTCACATAAGATGTTCCTAATACATCAAAAAATAACAACAAATTATTCTCATATTACAAACTAATAAAAGTAAAAACCATGAATTTGAATAGGTGGAGTTCTGTTCACATACCTGATACCCGAAAGGTGAGCTCATAAAAGAACTTCAAATACTTCATTAGGCGCCGAATACTGCTCCAATCTTCCTTAGTTGGAGGACCTCTCTTTGAGTCCACATAATCCCAAAATGCAGAATCATTGGGGCTCAAATGCAAGAAGTTAAAAACAAGCTCAAACCTTTCTGCAGATTCCAAAATCAAATAAGTTTAGTTCCACCTAGTTGGAACATCCAAAGATACAAGTCTTCTTCCATCCATTTGTAGATAGTCAATGGTAGATTTGAACTTTGCACTTCTACCTGGTGATGACTTCACCCATTTCACACAATCTCGAACCCTTTCTACAACAACTCCAACCTCCTTCAACCCATCTGACACAGCAAAATTGATTATATGTGCCACACATCGAAATTGCAAATACTTCACCAAGCAAATGTGTCCCCCACTCTTTCATCGTTGTTCTCATACACTCTAAAGAACATCATTAGAAGAAGCATTATCCATGGTAATGGAGAACAAATGTTGTGCTTTCCAATCTTGTAGACATTCTGCCAATTTTCTGCAATATCCTTCCCTGTGTGACTAGTGATGGGAACAAAGCTAATGATCATCTTCTGCAGCTTCCAGTCACTCCCAATAAAATGAGCAGTTGCACACATGAAATTTTGGCTGTTACCAGAAGTCCATGTATTTGTGGTGATAGAAATTCTTCCTTTGCACTTGGATTTGAAGAACTCAGATAGCAACTCTTTTTTCTCCAAAAAGATTATATAAAAATCTTGTCTTATTGTCTGTCTTCCAGATATCACAAACAATGGTTGGGTTACCGCCATGAATCTCTTAAACCCTTCATGCTCAACAAAGCGAAATGGCAGCTCATCCAATATGATCATTACATCTAATGCAGTTCTAGATTTATGTTGATCAAACTTCCATGGAGTAAGAGAGCCTACCTCACCATCCCCAAGCTCATAATTCAATAGTGATTGGCCACTGGCTTCCTTCCTCTTTCTCTCGCATGCCAAGTGATGGTTCTTCAAACCAGTAGTCCCGTTATTGATCGAGTGAGCATTGATCAAAGTTACACACTGTTTGCATTTGCCATATGGGTAGTCATCCACCAGAACCTCATCATAAGGATTCCACCACGGGGATCTCTTCTTCCTTCCCGCTCCCTTCACATTTTTCTTTGGCTCACCCACTCCATCTGCTCCTCTTCCCATATCAGTGATCTGTATAGGCGTAGGCGTAGCAGCTGCAGGTGTTGCAGTAGCAGGTGTAGATTCAATGCTAGTGGTAGGTGTAGGTGTACTAGATGAGACTTTCCCTTGAATCCCTTCTGCAGCTCCAACACGATTACCCACTTTTTTTGGAAGTGATTCGAGGAGGAACTGAACCACTTTTTTTTTTTACCATCTCCTTTACGAGGACGAGAAGGTTGTCCTACAACAAAAAGTAAAAAATCATTAAAATGCCAACATGTCAAAAAACAAAAACCACCCAACCATAAACCATTAAACCACTATCATACATTTTTTACTTTGTTTCTCAAGTAACAAAAATACAAAACCACAAAATCCCCTTGTGCTCGGCTGTAACTTTTGTAAGTTGTATAATATAGGGTTAATACCTTAGTTTGGCCCGAACTATACACATACTTTCTACTTTGGCCCGAATTATTGAATATTGCTACTATGGCCTGAACTATGTTGCAAACTTCCTCATATGGCCTGGAGGTGCGTTTGACCGTCAAAACAGACGGTCAACCAAGTTGACCGTTAGTCAATTGCCACATCACCTGCCACGTAGACAAAAAAATTATATTTTTTTTACAAAAAATAAAAAATAAATTAATAACTCTAAAATAAAAAAGGAACGGAAAATAAAAGAAAAATAAAATAAAAAAAAAAAAAAAACCCATCCCTATCTTCCCGCATCGATTCGTATCGGGAATTACCTCCCCCCTTTCAGACCCATCGTCTATCCCCAACTCCCTTCCCCGACGAATTCTGGGCGATTCTCGAAGATTCTCCGGCAAATGCAGCGGCGGCCGGTCGGTGAAAGACGCCGCCGTCGCTAATTCGCCGGACTCCTTCCCCGACTCCTCCTTCTCCCTTCCCCTTCGATTCACCCCGCTGCCGACTCTCCTCTACTCTCATCTTCAATCTCACACTTCACTTCACACAGCACCGCCACTGGGCAACGTTCTCGATTTCTTTCTTCTTTTCCTTTTCCTTTTCCTTTGGTTTGATTGGATTGCTTCTCCTCCATTTTTGTCGGCATCGCCACCAAGATCTAGCTTCTGATCTCAGCACGCCACTCCCCCCATTCCCCCAGAACTTCGCCGCCAAAGCCGCCGCCCAGCGCCTCGCTCAGGTCATGGCTTCCCAGACCGCCGACGACAACGATGACGACGACCCTGACGACCTCGATTTCCGTTACAGCGCTCCTCCTCCTCCTCTCTCTATCTCCCGCACTGCCGCTGCTTCGAATGCTGCTGCTCAACCCGCTCCAAGGATCGCCAGATCCCCTTCCCCTGCTGTAAATTCCCTCCGCCATTTATCTCCTTTTGGATACTTCAATTAAGCGTCTCGGTTGAATTGATTGGTACAAAATGCGGGAATTGTGGACGATGCTCGATTTGGGATTACTAGCTAGTTCATCCCTTAATCCGCATTTAAGTTAATTACTCAATTTAGTGTTGCGTGTCTGTAGCTTTTAGTACCTGATTTAATGCCTGCATTGCTGGTAACCATTTCGATATTTAATGGGGCGAATCGATGCGGGAAGATAGGGATGGGTTTTTTATTTTATTTTATTTTATTTTATTTTCCGTTCCTTTTTTATTTTAGAGTTATTATTTTATTTTTTATTTTTTGTAAAAAAAAATATTTTTTTTTGTCTACGTGGCAGGTGATGTGGCAATTGACTAACGGTCAACTTGGTTGACCTTCTGTTTTGACGGTCAAACGCGCCTCCAGGCCTTATGAGGAAGTTTGCTACATAGTTCAGGCCATAGTAGCAATATTCAATAATTCGGGCCAAAGTAGAAAGTATGTGTATAGTTCGGGTCAAACTAAGGTATTAACCCTATAATATATTGCTTCAGCTGCAAGCCTAAAAAATGAACAAAAGTACAAAAAAAACTAATTATTAAAGAAAAAATTATACACAATAGCATTAATTCAAGATCACAAAACCCCATGCTTCTCTGCTCGGCTATAAGACTACGACAAATTCCTAAATGGTGAAATACATTAACATTATCAAACTGAAATAATGAAATTACTCGGCTACACAAGTTACCTCTCAAATCGTGGAGAGCCGGAGAGGACGAGCTGCTGGGTTGTGCAGTCGAGCGATTAAGCTCAGACGGCGACTGGGTTCGACACACACAGGACAACGGCGAAGGGGCTTGACGAAAAGTCAAAAACAGAGCCTAGCGGAGAGGATGAGGGCTGCTGGGTCATGTCTCTTAGTCGGAGCTTGCTCCAACAACGAGGACAACGAAGATACTACCGATTTCGATCGACGGCGATGGGGTTTGACGGAAACAGGGCAATGACGAAAGGGCTTGACGGAAACAGAACCTGGAGGAGGGGATGACAGCTGCTGGTCTGGGTCGTGTCTCTTGGATGGAGCTTGTTGACGGCGATGGAGACGATGAAGATACTATCAGGTTCGATGAACGGAGGAGTGATCAATTATCGTGCAGTCATGCTCGTGCAGCAGGGCAGTAGGCAGAGGAAAGAAAGAGCAATGCAAAGATAGATAGCCGATCGATAGATGTCTAAGGTGTCTAGGTTAATTGTGAGGGCTTTTGTTTTGGGTGGCCAACGTTTGGAATCCAACTCTTAAGCTGGCACAGATTGCCTACTCCAATTCAGTATCGGAATACCGGTCGGCCAACGGTATTTGGCCATTCCAATCTCGGTACACCGCTAGCCTAAAATTTCCAGCCGAATACAATTTGCCTTGGTTAACGAGTTAACCGATAACCGCGGTTACCGGTATGGTTATCGGTTAACACGTTAATCGCATTACCGTTTAGCACCCCTTCGAATCGCGGACAAGAGATTTAGAAGCGAACCTTTGAATCGCATGGACGAATGAGGAAATTTATTGGAAACAGAAATCCAGGGTGAGTTGGTTGCAGTTTGGGGATAAGAACACGTTCTACTTTCATCTGGTGATTCGAGCACGTATAAAGAGAAATTTTATCTCAAGACTATTTGCGCTAGATGGTTCATGGGTGACGGAGGAGGATGGAAAGGTCGTAGTCGCTAGTGACTTCTATTCCTCATTATTTACTACTGATGGGATGGATGGCCAGTTTGTCCGAGAACAGGTCCTCAATTGGACGATTGGGGAGAAAGTTACTGCTACAATGAATGTTAAGTTATCAGCAAAGATCTCTCCAATAGAAATCCATACGACTGTCTTTCAGGTTGGGGCTTCTCAGGCTCCGATGGCTTTACTGGGGTCTTTTTCATGAAGTTTTGGGATATAGTTGGTATGGATGTAACGGAGGCGGTGACTCACTTTTTTTAGACTGGGATTCTATTGAAGAATTTCAACCATACTTGGCTGGTCTTATTTCCTAAAGTGGATAATGTTGAACATATGAAGCAACTCTGACCGATTAGTTTATGTCAGTTTATGTACAAGGTGATATCGAGGATCTTGGCAGAAAGGCTATCTCGTTACCTTCCTGCCATTGTTTTTCCTGGTAGAATGAATTTGTGCGCGGGAGGTAGATTGTTGATAATATCCTCATTGGTCACGAGGTCATGCATTATCTGCGGAATAAGCGGGAAAGAAAACAAGGGTTCATGGCTTTGAAGGTTGATATGGAGAAGGCTTATGATAGGGTGGAATGGCCATTTTTATTTGCATTACTTGAAAAACTTGGTTTTTGTGCGCAATGGATTAAATGGCTCCGGCCTTGTGTTACGTCTTCAACCTTTTCGGTAATGATGAATCGTCGTCCTTCAGGCTATTTTGCAACTTCTCGTGGCTTGCATCGGGGAGACCCGCTCTCTCCTCTTTTATTTGCACTTTGTACGAAAGGATTTGTTGCGCTTCTTCGGTAGGCTATTGTTAGAAAGTCTCTAACATGCATTCGTATAAGCCCTCGTTGTCCCGTGGTGTCTCATTTATTTTTTGCAAATGATTCTTATCTGTTTCTGCGAGTTTCGGGATCAGAGTGTACTAGCTTAAGGGAGATTTTGCCTTAGATATGAGGCATTCAGTGGACAGAAGGTGAACTTGGAAAAGTCGGCTATCTACTTTAGTAAGAACGTTAAGCAACAAGAAAGGGAGCAGCATAGGTCCATTATTGGTGTTAGTGTTGTGGGAGCCACTGACCAGTATTTGGGCTTATCAGCTCTCGTCGGTCGCTCTAAGATAGAGACGGTTTGCTACATCGAGGAGAGGATTTTAAGCCAGCTGCAAGGGTGGAAAAGTCAGTGTCTCTCATTGTCGGCAAGAGAGGTTCTGTTGAAGGCAGTTGTGAATGGTTTACCCATTCATGCGATGTCATGCTTTTGGTTGTCTGAAACTTTGTGTAGAGATCTGGATAGACACATGGCTCGCTTCTTCAGGGGAGCATAAAATTCATTGGGTCTCTTGGAAAACCCTCTGTCTGAGCAAGGCTGGGGGGGATGGCCTTCCGTCGGTTAAAGGATTTCAATCAGGCATTATTGGCTAAGTTGGGATGGCGCTTACTAACTGATCATGATTGCATGCTTGCTCGCATTTTCAAAGGTAAGTACTATCCCCAGTCTTCTTTCTTAGAGGCTATTATGGGATCTCTTCCTTCATGGGGATGGCGTGGTATCCTACATGGTCGGGAGCTCCTACAACATGGGTTGCACTGGCAGGTTGGGACGGGGGAGAGGATCTCGATTGCCACTTCGGATTGGGTCCCTGCTTGTCACCCCAACCCCCCTCCATTGCGTCCAGAGATGGCAGGGGCTCAGGGGACGGTCGATTCCTTGATTTCCCATCACGATGGTAGGTGGAGGGAGGACGTTCTTTGTCATCTTTTTGAGAACGGTACTGTTGCTCAAATTCGGGCTATTCCTCTGCCACGGGTGCCGATTCATGATAGACTGATCTGGCACCATGAGATGTATGGTTCTTACACTGTTCAGTCAGGATATCATCTAGCGTCAGATCTTAGGCGGGGTCGGGAAGTTCAAGCTTAGCAAGGGCCTACGATTTGGGATTTGGGCTTGTGTGGTAAGGTGTGGAGTGCCCTGGTCCCTCCTAAATTTCAGTTCTTCCTTTGGCAACTATTGCAGAGAGTGGTTCCCACAGGAGAAGCATTATCGGCAAGGGGAATGGAAGGGGTCCTTCTGTGCCCCACATGCTTAGGGGAGGAGGAATCTGCTGAGCATTTATTTTTTCATTGTCGTTTGGCTGGGGGATGTTGGGAGGCACCTGGGCTAGATTTTCTTCGAAATGAGTTCATTTCTGACTCATTTAAAGTTTTCTGGCGACGATTTCTTGATCAGCCAAGTTTGGAGGGAGGAATGCTTATGCGAGTCGTTGCTCTCTTCTAGGGTATATGGAAAGCTCGAAATTGGGTGGTTTTTTACTCCACACTGTTTACACCCGCCGTGTTGCTCTCTCAGTTCAATAGGCAGGTGGCGGAGTGGAAGGTGGTGCCTTTGAGTGGGTTGGCATCTTTCCCTGCTCCTGGGAATGGGCTGAGGGAGGGTCCGGGTGGGGTGCAGGATAGGGAGGGGTGGTGTGGGTATTCACTGATGGAGCCGTTCGTTCAGGTTCTCATGGTGCAGGGGGTTGGGTTTTGGAGGATGTCTCAGGGACGCTGCTTGGGGCGGATGCCTCTTTGTACCCGGATGTCCAAGACCCTTTCCTGGTGGAGCTTCTTGCTTTGAGGGATGGGATTCGGTGGGCTCTTGAGATGGGTGTACAGGATGTCATCTTCGCTGATGATGCTCAAGTGGTCCTAGATAAGGTGAAGGAGGACTTGTGTTCGGATGCTCGTGGTGGGGCAATCTTGAGCGAGATCAACGTGTTGAGGCAATGTTTTCTCTTGTCTAGTGTTTGTTTTGTTGGTCGTGCTCATAATAGGGTGGTCCATATGGTGGCCAAAAAAGTCATTTCATTGTTCCCTAGTTTGATAGGGTTCTATTTTCGTACTTGGCTCTAATCGGCCAGTTAACTATCTTGTATCTTGATTATCTCGTTCGTTTAATACGAAGTATTTTTGGGAGAAAAAAAAGACTTTGCTACGGTTCTTTGTTTATGGCCGAGTATAACTACCTAAGAAAAGTTGATGGAATTGATTTGGGTTCTCAAATTATGAGGGAGAAATCAGAAAAGTAACGAGGTGGTCAATGGGCTAAACAATTAATTTTGCATTTCAATGATTGATGACTCATAAAAGTGAGTGAGGGTAGCCTATCTAGAGCGGTGAAAATACACATTAGTTTATATTTCGGTATTTTTTGGTATTTCGGTATAATATCGATTCCAATCGCGTAATCCCTAATATCGAATTACAATCAAAATTGAATTTCAATCCCAATCCTATAAATACCAAACATTGACAACTATGGTATAATATTCGGTATATCCCAAATACCGATATCAAACTTCTAGCCCTAGTCATTGTATCGAGCACTGGATTCTTCGTGATCGTTGGATGGACGTGATAGCAATTTAGAAATAAATTGTCACCGCATTCATCCAACGGACGTAAAGAACCGAGTGCCCAGCCCCGTGAGCATGTTTTTATAGATGAGCTATAAGTACCATAGCCAAAGCCTTGTTGGACAATGCTAAATGAAGTTAACTTATTCCAGAAATGAATGTTATCACCTCTAATATATTTACAACTTTATTATAGCTAAAACATTATATAATAAAAATAAAATTGTAAGCTATTTGAGAAAAATATATAGTTTGATGTGAATAAAACATATTAAAACTGGTCAAGTTTGAGCGAGTACTAGTCATGCCTACCCCGCCCTGCCTACGTACATCACATGTGATACTCATCCGTAAGAAAATAGAATAGAATAATTTTTTTCTATATGGTAGGTAAAACTAGGGATGGCAAAAGTAACCGTAATCGTGGATATCCGCCCGAATCCGACCTAATCGAGTAGGGTAAAACCCGAAATCGAAGGACTTTTAGTGGTACGTGTAAAATCTGAACCCAAATATTGCGGGTAATGGGTGGGCATGGATTTCTCACTATCCAACCCGAACCCGCCCGATTATACACATGCATATATATTTTGTCTAGAAATAATTATTATTTTTATCTAACATATTTTATATTTAGCATATAATATAATATTTTTATAAAATTGCGTTGTTTTAATTAATTTTCTTCATTCTAGTGAATTATTGTCGTACTTTTCCTCTTACGTAATGTGAGAATACGAGTGAATGTTAACTTGGAGTTATGTAGAGAAATTATTATCCATAGATAACCGTGGATACCCGAAACCCAAACGGGTATGGGCATGATTTTGATTTTCTACTCGTTTCTTATGTGGATATAGATAGGGCTGTCAATTCGGTGTTCGGTTAGCGGCTAACCGGCCGGTCTAACCGGTAACCGCCGGTTAGCGGCTAACCGAAAACCGAAGGAAATCAGCCTCGGTCGGTTGGCGGACGCTGGGTGGAGCCAGGCGGTTAGCCGAGTAACCGAAGCCGGTTAACCGGCTAACCGCCTCTAACCGACCGATGGATACGGCGTCGTTTTGGAGAAGTGAGAATCGACCCCCAACCCTACACTCGCTGACTCGCGTGAATCGTCCACAGACCACAGCCGCCTCCATCCCTCTCGTCCACAGCCGCCTCCATCCTCTACTGGCGATTGGCGAAATCCTCGGAGACCAGCACGCCATCGCCGGCCAGCAGAGCAGAGAACACCTGCGGCAGCCGCTCGCCGTCGGCGCTCCCCTCGTCGCGCCACGCCGGAGCTCCACTCGCCACTCCTCGCCGGCGCTGCCCTCTTCTCGACCCAGCTCTGCGCTTCCTCGCCGCCGGACTCCTCGACCCAGGTCCCCGCTTCCTCGACGCCGCTCGCCGTCGGCCGCCTCGACCCAGTGCCCCCTTCCTCGACGAGACGTCGCCCGCCGTCGCCCGCCTCTACCCAGGTTTGATTTCCTTTATCTCTTTTTTGATGATTTCGGTTTTCCTTTATCTCTTGTGGTTTGGGTTAACTTCCCTATATAATCACAGCATCCATAAGACCATAACTCAATAGTACTGCTGTTTATCCCTTTGCAGAACTTCTTGGACTTCATCTTCAACATTTTCATTGAAATTTTCCCCGTCTCTCTAGTCCGCCACCATCCAGCAGGCAGCCTCCATTCCTCCATCAGCAGGCAGCAGTCAAGAAAGAGAGAATGTAAGAAAAAAAAATTTCCCCCAGGTTTCCAAGACCAAAACAGCAGGGTTGAATCGGTTGATTAGGGGTTTTAGATTGAATAATTGAATGAGTTCTGATTGAATAAAGAGTAGAAGACAGCTAATTATCAGGACTTCCTAATTTTGGTGGCTTGTTTGGGCTAATTTGTTCTGCTGCCTACTTTGTGTCGTGAGGTAGTAGTTTCTTGTCTTTTTTCCTTCCAAAGTTTTGATTGAATAAAGAGTAGAAGACAGCTAATTATCAGGACTTCCTAATTTGTGTAAGCATTTGTTGTAGTTTTATATTATCGGACGAAGGTCTTGTGTATCTATTTGTTTTGGTCTAAGATATGGGGGGGAGTAGAAGACAACTAAGGTGTTTGTTTGCGTTGGATTCGGTTCTTGTTGATTGTTAGTTGCTGATGATGATTGATGATGATTAATGAATTTAGGGCGATTGATTATGAATGTCGAATGATGATTGTTAGTTGCTGATGATGATTGATGATGATAATTTGATGTAGGGCGAGACCTCCGGCTCCACGTGGTGGACGTGGTGGACGAGGTGCACCATCCGCTGAGACTGCTTCTCGTGGTGGGAGACCTCCGGCCCCTCGAGGTCGTGGTGGTGCGGGTGCCTCAGCCCCTCCTACTCAGAATCGGGGTCGTGGTGGACGTACAGGGAGTCGGCCTGTTCAGTCTGCTGAACCGTCGGCATCGGCATCGGCATCAATTGCATCGACTCCCGCCCATGCCGGTAGTGGAAGTACACCTGCTACTGAGCCTCCTTCAGCAGAAACGGTTAATCCGGCTCCAAATAAAGCTCCTGTAGATCCCTTCAATCTAGGGAAATGGTTGGAGACAGCAGGTACAGCTGATTGCTGGAAGGACTTTACGAGGGTGGCGGAAAATGAATATCCGTTTGGAGAGTGCAAGCATTGTCACACTATGATCAAAGCACATCCATCCAAGAACGGCACTTCTGCAATGAATACCCATCGGCTCAAATGTTTGGCTAAGGTTGCAGCATCCAAGGATCAGACTGTTCTGAACTTGCAGGCCGCAGATGGTAGTCAAGTAAGTGCTTTATGGAAATTTGATCAAGCAAAAGCAAGATATTCATTAGCCATGATGATTATAATGGATGAGTTGTCTTTTCGCTTTGTGGAAAGAGACGGGTTTAAGCAGTTTATGCATACGGTTCAGCCACTCTTTAAGATACCTGGGAGGAGAGGTATAAGAGATGATTGCTTTCATATATTCTTGGAGAAAAAGATGAATTTGATAGAGTTTTTTGAATCAAAGAGCAAAGGCAGAGTTTCAATCACCACAGACACGTGGACTTCTGACAACAACAAAAATTTCATGTGTGTGACTGCTCACTTTGTTGGAGGTGATTGGAAGTTGCAGAAGAAGGTGATCTCCTTTGTTCCGATCACAAGTCATACAGGAAATGATATTGCAGAGAAGCTTGCAGAAATTCTTGAAGAATGGAAGGTGAAGAATTTGTTCTGCATGACCATGGACAATGCACCTACAAATGATATTGTGAGTGATTGCATGAGAAGGAAATTAAAGGTGTGGGGGTTTGATTTGATGGATGGGAAGTATCTGCAGTTTCGATGTGTCGCACACATCATTAATCTGGTAGTGCAGGATGGATTGAAAGTAATCGGAGGAGCTGTGGATAGAATTCGGGACTGTGTGAAATGGGTGAGGTCATCGCCAGCTAGGTTGGCAAGGTTCAAGACTGGTATGCAATTTCTGGAGTTGGATTCTACCAAATTGGTGTGTTTGGATGTACCGACCAGGTGGAACTCCACCTATATCATGTTAGAAGCAGCAGAAAGGTTTGGTGGAGTGTTTACCACTTTGTATACAAGTATACATGACCATTCCTTCAGGGATTATATTGACGCAAGAGGTGGTCTTCCAACTGAACATGATTGGAGTCTGATTAGAAAGTTGATGAAGTATCTGAAGGTCTTTAATGACTTTACCCTCCTAGTCTCAGGTAAGTGAAATTTGACAATTTGTTTATTTTATTTTGAACATTTGACAATTTTGGTTTGTTTAAGTCTAATTTCCTGTATTCTATTCTCATTTGTACAGGAACTAAATATGTGACTATCCATCTTTTCTTCAAGAAACTTGTTCCAATTTATGACATCATTCAAGAATTGAAGAATGATCCGCGTGAAGAGCTCCAAAGGATGGCAGAAAAGGTTGAAGAAAAGGTACGAAAATATTGGTTTGACACACCTATCATGAATGAGGAGAATCATCGGGTGAATAATTTAATCTATATAGCATGTGTGCTTGATCCTAGAAGTAAACTTGATCTTGTGTCTGAAGTGTTGATAATGATTTATGGAAGTATCAAAGGAGGGGAAATTCAGACTAGGATTAAAAGGGAGATGCGGCAGATGTTTGAGATTTATAAGAGGAAGTATGGATCAGAGTTAGCATCTCAGGCTACCACTGATGATAACATTGTTGATGAGGGTATTGTTGATGGTGCTGGTGATCGGATTAAGTTATTGGAGGAGAGGCTTAGAAAGAGAAAAAGGGAAGCACTTCTGCTGGAAACAGGAGGTAGCTCTGCTGAGCTTGACATCTATTTGAAATGTCAAACCGATGGTATCAATGAAGAAAGTGATGATGCAAAGTTTGACATTTTGGATTGGTGGTCTCGACACTCTGGAATCTATCCGATTGTTGCTGAGATGGCTAAGGATGTCCTAGCTGTTCCTATCTCTTCTGTTGCCTCAGAGGCAACATTCAGTTGTGGCGGGCGGATTCTCAGTCCATTCAGGTCCTCTTTGAGCGACCTAATGGTGGAGGCATTGATTTGTGCCGAGGATTGGATAAGGTATCCCGGATCCAGGGAGATCGACGACAAGGAAGATGATGAAGAGAATTTGACTTTGGAAAGTAGTGAGTTTCTCAAACTCTCTTATTGTTCAGGTTTTTGTCTTCTTTTCACCTGATTCAATGTACTAACACTTTGGAAAGTACTAACACTTTGTTTTCCTTTTTTTTCTTACTCAGTTAATGTCACTTTCCAAACTAGAATGGAAAGTGCAACGAATACTGGCAATGTTGGCAATACAGATGCAAGCCTCAACATTCCAGTGGAGAATGAGCAGGATGGTGAAGAAGATGCACCGGAGGAAGAGTATGAGCAGGATGGATATGACGATTATGGTCATGACTTGAGGGACGTATTGAAGGAACAGGGTTATGCAGATGTTGGTTCTTCTAAGGCCGGTGATAAGTGATGATAGATTGTTTATGATGTGTTGTTGATTTGTTGTTATCTAGTGGACTTATTGTGATTTGTGGAGTTTATGTTGCTGAATTAATGAATATGAGACATTAAATTGCTAATTTAGATGTATTTTCGGTGCAAAACGAATTGAAATGTAGGTTTGAGATTTTAATTTTAGGCCATTTTAGTTTTTTTCCCTTGCTGTCCGATCGGTTTTGACCGGTTTAGGGTCGGTTTTCGGTCTTGGCGGTCGGTTTTTAGGTTCTGACGGTCGGTTTATTTCGGTTTCCAATCGGTTCATTCCGGTTTTCGGTCGGTTAGCCCATCAAACCGAACCGGCCTGCTCCTTTTCGGTGTGGACGGTTTAACCGGCCTTTAACCGAAAGCGGCCGGTCGGTTTTCGGATAACCGAGTCGTCTGCTTCGGTCGGTGGCCGGTGGACACAGGTTAGGTCTCGGTTTAACCGAAAACCGAGATTTCGGTTTTCGGTTAAACCGAAACCGACCGAGTGACAGCCCTAGATATAGATATAGGTAAAACCGAACTACTTTGGGTAGAGTAACGAATATGCACTATCCGCCACCTACCCGATCCATTGCCATCTAAGTAAAACTACCCTTGATAGCATAAAAAATGTGGAGCCAACGTAAATAACTTTTGGGAAGCATGATTAGTCGCATAATTAGTGGGTCTGATATTTCAATGTAAATAAATAGTAAATAATTAAATATTCGATCAAGAAAAGGTTGAATCGAAAAGAACAACTTTTTCACTCTTATTTTTTTCTTTTAATAGGTTCCAAACCAACCCAATTTCCCAGCTCCCTCCGCTCGAGCTTCTCCGCTCTTAAAACCCACCAAACAACCACAAAACTCTCATTCTAACCGATCGGTATTTGTTCTATTTGTTTACGGGCGATCTCTCCTCTGATCTGGTCTTTGTAAGTTGGCACTAGGTGGTGATCATTTTCCTTCGTTATGATCTCGCTCAAACACTCTCCTCTAGCTCCGCCGATCAATGGATCTGACACTGTTTTCCGCCGGAAAACCCCCTTGGCGGCTGGGAAAGCCTTCTTTTTGCCACCGCTTGCGGCTCCTCCTAAGGGTTTGAAACCCTCCCTCTCAGTTTCGAAGCCTTTGCACCTCACCTCTATCGAGGCTTTTTCTGCCAGGGAGAGTAGTGCGCCCTTGATCGTTTGCAAGGCGTATGAAGCTGATCGGCCAGAACCGATTGACGCTAGCGATGCCAAACCAGAGGCGGCGAGGAAGGTTAAGATCGGAATTTACTTCGCCACCTGGTGGGCGTTGAATGTCGTTTTCAATATCTACAACAAGAAAGTGTTGAACGCTTTTCCGTATCCATGGCTTACATCCACGCTTTCGCTTGCTTGTGGATCTCTGATGATGTTGATCTCCTGGGCTACAAGGATTACGCCGGCGCCCAAGACGGATTTTGAGTTCTGGAAGACTTTGTTCCCTGTAAGTTTTATTTTCAGAGTTTTTGTTTGGTTTTGAGATTTGACGGGAAAGTGAGTAAATTGGATTGGAAAATGATGGTTTTGTTTTCATCTGGGTGATAGATTTTGTTTCCTTTGCACACATTTGACGAATTTGTTGGTTTCCTGTGATTTCATTCCTGAATTTTTTGAGATCTGTAGCTACCCATTTTGTATCTGTCTGGCAAACATCAATTTTGGATTTTTCTCCCTCATAAAGCTTATGTGGTTGATAATGGACTGAAATTGTTTGCTCATTCATAGGTTGCAGTGGCACATACAATCGGGCACGTTGCTGCAACAGTGAGTATGTCTAAGGTTGCAGTTTCATTCACTCACATCATCAAGAGTGGTGAGCCAGCGTTCAGTGTCTTGGTCTCTAGATTCATCTTGGGAGAGTCTTTCCCTGCCGGAGTTTACTTGTCCCTCCTCCCAATTATTGGTGGTTGTGCTCTTGCTGCTGTCACCGAGCTCAACTTTAACATGACTGGTAATGTTTGATTCATTGTTTGCTTTTCATTTTGAACCATCAATATAACCCAGCTCAAATTCTAAACTGGGTTCTCGTTTGACATATGAATGGCAGTTTAGAACTCTGTTTATCTAAGCGCAAACGCATTTTTAGTTATGTTTGTTTTCTTCTATAACTTGTTTTATGGTCTTCTGACAAGCCATGTAACATTTATTTGGTCTTAGTCATCTACTCCTCGTGTGTATATAACATTTATTATGTTGCATAGGTTGGAGTTTTGTGGCCTCTTTCCTGACTTTGCTGATTGTGTTGGGGGGTTTTTGTTGTCCATTGCAGGTTTTATGGGGGCCATGATCTCCAACTTGGCATTTGTATTTAGGAACATATTTTCAAAGAAGGGTATGAAGGGCAAGTCAGTTAGTGGAATGAACTACTACGCTTGTCTCTCTATATTGTCTCTGGTGATTCTCACACCTTTCGCTATTGCTGTTGAGGGACCACAGATGTGGGCTGCTGGGTGGCAAAACGCCCTTTCTCAGATTGGACCCAATTTCGTCTGGTAATTTTCTTGCAATTGAAAACACACTGTTGTTGATTTTTTTATTCTGTTTTACTGGTAATCTACCCCTGCTTATCTCTAGTACATTTCTGTAATTTATTGATACTACAGAGCAGCTGTTCATAACATTGCAGGTGATGATTCCCACTTTTCTGACATAGCTACGTAGTATTTCTTGTAACATTATTTGTCATTTGTGTGTATTATAATATATGTACAGTATGTTGGGTAGTTTTGCGATGCAACCAATGAGTGGTGTGTGTTATGCCACCTCAGCTGTTCTCAAATAATTTACATTTTCTGGCTGTAAAGTAGTCTGCATACGGTTCTCTAGTTGGACACACAAACAGAACTTGATTGTGAACGGGGATCGATCAAACCATATATGAGTACTAGAAATTACTATGGATAAGGTTGTTGGGAGTTCAGCTGGTGTTGTTGTCCTGTCTTCGATGCATGCTCTAGACATTGCTGGTTGATACATGATTTCTCCATTTTCTTTCTCTCTCCTTTGTTTCTTTCATTTGGATTCTGGAGATGTGATGTGTTGAATGTTGATTTCCCTTCTTTGTAGGTGGGTAGCCGCACAAAGTGTGTTCTATCATCTGTACAACCAGGTTTCATACATGTCATTGGATGAAATCTCTCCCTTGACGTTTAGCATTGGAAACACCATGAAACGTATATCCGTCATTGTTTCCTCCATCATCATCTTCCACACACCTGTCCGCCCTGTCAATGCTTTGGGAGCTGCCATCGCTATCCTTGGAACCTTCTTGTATTCCCAGGTAAGTCCCCTTTCCTCTCTTTTTTCTTCTCTTCTCTTCCAATAGCTAGCTGCTCATTTTCGGTTGTTCCATCAAAATGAACATATGGATCCCATAAGGTCAACATGTCTCGATTTGAATTGTCATGGATTAAACCCATGTATGACCCCTCACATTGTTCATTACCTTCCAATGACAACATTTTAAAATGGTTTCTTCAAGTGTTAGTGAGATCTAAGATCCTTCAGCAATTAGCATGAGGTAGGATTAGTAGTGGCTTTATCAGCATCATGTGATGAACTATGTCGTTTACTTGCTTAACTAATCTTGTGTGGGAGATGTGATGTTTCTTTCTTGGCCTTGTTATTATCATTACTCATTCAAATATGAATTCTCATCTCACCCAATTGAAGGGTTGGTTGATGACAGAGCTGACTTTTCGTATGCATCTGGGGTCAGAATCAGTCAATCAGACAATAATAAATGGATGTTACAACCCTCCCTCCCTCGAGAACTTTGTTCTTAGAATATGCTTTCTTCTTTGTGATTATCCAAAGTCAAAAGATTGACTTGGTACAAGCAAAAAGCCAAAGCATCATGTGGAGAATATGCTCTTATTTTATATTTCTTCTAAGCCAACCATTAGGTTGGAGTATGCTTTTTGTTTGCTGAAACAACCCTTAAAGCTTTGATGCTCGACTGATGGGAAGTTTTGTTTGGTGTTTGAATGCAGGCTAAGCAGTGATCCAAAATTGGGGAAGAATAAGAAGAAATGTTTGAAAACAATTCATGTTAGTTTTGTTAAGCAAAGGTAGAATGTGGATGGTGAAGTAAAAGGAGAAATTGTTAAAAGAGGATGGTGGGTAAAATGCCAACAATATGAGGACTAGTGTTTGGTTTTTTGCTATAGATTTTCTTTTTCGGCCTTTTTGTAGATAATAAGGTGAAATAGTTAAAAGAGAGCGAGAAAGACATGACAGTAGGACTGATGATAATAATGTTGTTTCATTAGTAGCCGCAGTAGCAACAAGCTTTGCTGAAACGAGATTGAAATAGGCTGAGCTGAGTGACATTGTACTTGCCATTTTACGTTGTTTTGGCGGAATAAAACTAAGAGAGGGAAGAAAACCCTCCCCACACCGTTTCTTGTCTTGTGGACTTACTTTTGAACTCTCTATGGAGTATGGACTATGGTCTTGACTTTACAATTGCGTTGTCCTAACAAACCTAAGATTGTCAAACCTAAGACTTCGCAGATCCAAACCCTCCTCGCCCAGCCAGCCCATAAAAGAGGCAATCTGAGACTCCAGAGTCTTCCAATTTATTGGGATCTACCTCTCCACTTCATTTCCTCTAAACCTTATATCTTCTTGTGGTTGACGTGGGATAGTAATTAGGATGATCCTGTTTCTGTCCACTGGTTGGAAATTTGCTCGTACTATATTTGCTTTCCCACTACTCTTAACAATACATTCCAGTGGTAGTGTAAGAGATGCATGCAATCTTGAGTACATTCCATGATTCTTCAACGAAGCTTCTAAGGCTAATGTTTCAAGAAAGAAAATGCAACAAGCATACTTATTATTAGCTCGACTGAGATCATACATAGATAGACTAATTGACAAAATGCCTTTCTGGTACCAGAGTTTGTCAGAAGAGCCTTCAGCTTACACCACCAAGTTGGAACTCACCACCTATTAGTATTTTGCTTATTGTTCCCGTATGTCGAAAGAGAAGGAAAATCTGCAGAGGCAGTTCATCTAAGCTTTACTGTTCAGACTTTCAAGTACTTGATGGCAGTCTGAACATCCTTGTCCCCTCGGCCGCTGCAGTTCAGTACGACCTTAGTTTTATCAGGGAGGGTTGGGCAAAGCTTCTCAAGGTAAGCCAAAGCATGAGATGTCTCCAGAGCCGGGATTATGCCTTCTAGTCTTGATACTCTCTTAAATGCTGCACGGGTGAAAAGAAGTAGTCAGATGGATTGCCTTTACATCGTGAAGCTGTGCCAAAAAAGGGAGTTCTTCTGGTGTCTGAAAGGAGCAAACCCACTGAACAAGGGGATAGTCTAGCTATGTATATGGAAGTACAGAGTATAGTTGTCTTCCACAGCCAAAACTATGGTTCTAGGCTGATTATACGACATGTTAATGGATTTCAACCAGTTGACCAATTAGCATTGATCAATCACAACCTCAGGCAAACTAACATGTTCTCCTATATCTTTAAGGCGTATGAAAACTGATCAGGTTGCGACTTACTCTCAAGCACCAGTGAGGTTAGCCAAAATATTAAATGCACCACATGAGCTCTCCAAGGAACTAGTAGTCAGGAAAAGCATATGAAATATATAAAGCAGGATTGGCAATTGGAAATTTGTTATACAAAGAACATATTCAGATGCACAAGCCAAAACACAGTACTAATAATCACAAAAATGGCCTATTCAAGAGCATAGCAAAAGAAAGCACAGCCTAGGAAGAGCTTCCATACCTTCTAGTGCCTCCTCATCAGTGACACAATAGTATTCAGCACGGCCTTTCTCTTTCAGAAAGCTATGCTCAGGTCCAACTCCAGGGTAATCCAACCTATTCCAACAAGGCCACAATGAACTACGAACGACAAAGGTGTAATAGTCAAACCAAAAAGCAACCTATGAATTCACAAATGTTACCCAGCACTAATGGAGTGAGGCTCAATGATTTGCCCATCATCATCTTGTAACAAATAGCTCATAGCTCCATGCAATACACCAACTTCTCCTTTAGTCAGAGTTGCAGCATGCTTACCGCTATCCAGACCTAAACCTGCAGCCTCCACGCCAATCAACCTAACATCTTTGTCCTTGACAAAATCCTCAAACAATCCCATCGCATTCGAACCACCACCAACGCACGCGACAAGGATGTCTGGCTTCCCACCCCATTTTTCCATTGCTTGCCTTCTAGTTTCCTCACCAATTACCTTGTGGAACTCCCTCACCATCATTGGATACGGATGCGGACCAGCAACAGAACCTAGAATATAATGAGTCGACTCCACGTTGGTCACCCAATCCCTTATAGCTTCTGATGTAGCATCTTTAAGAGTGGCCGTCCCAGAATGAACCCCTCTCACCTCAGCTCCCAGAAGCCGCATCCTAAACACATTAAGGGATTGTCTCTCCATATCCTGCGCGCCCATATAGATGATACATTCCAACCCAAACCTTGCACAGACAGTAGCAGTGGCAACCCCGTGCTGACCAGCTCCAGTCTCTGCAATGATCCGCTTCTTGCCCAACCTCTTCGCCAGCAGAACTTGGCCAATGGCATTGTTGATCTTGTGAGCGCCAGTGTGGTTCAGATCCTCCCTCTTCAGGTAAATGTGTGGCCCTTCACCATTCGGACGCCTGTAATGATCGGTGAGCCGTTCAGCGAAGTAAAGAGGAGTCTCCCTTCCGACATAGTCTTTCAAAATACCGCCCAGTTCTGCCTGCATTCCAAATGGGTTCACCAGTTCCCAGGAATCAGAACCCAAATCACATATCCAGCATATTACAGTTTGCTTCACTCATCCACACAACAGATTCAATTACGTAATGAAATACACCGATTTGGCGATTTTCCCCAAAAAGATTCCCTACTTTAACAGCGGAAATGCACAGTTTACTTGCCTGAAAATCAGGGTCGTTCTTGACGGAATTGAAGGCGGATTCGAGCTCAGTGAGAGCATACATGAGAGTCTCGGGGACGTACTTGCCGCCGAACTTGCCGAACCGGCCGAACGAGTCGGGTCGACTCCACAGAGCCGGGTCGGAATCATCCTTCTCCGTCGAGGTAACAGCCGCCGCCTCTCTGGTCATGGTGCAGGAGATAGCGCACCCCACAGTGGTGCGGGGTCGAGTTGTGGATTTGGCGCGCCCGAAGCTCAGCTGAGCGGAAGAGTAGGAGGAGGAAGACGAAATGGGAGGCGGCAGCGAGAGGGCAGAGCTACTGCGAGCGGTCGGTGCGGAAGTAGCTGCTGCTCTGATGGCCATTTAGCAGATTTTCTTCAAAGTCGGAGGCTTTGTTGGTTAAGTTTGTAATGGATTTGGCGTCTTGGGACCGCTAGATTTTATATTTGATACGGCAACGCAGGCTCACGTGGTAGACGAATGGCCTGGAAACTTGAGAGCGACATGGCAGTTTCCCAGCCTTCCCATATATAAACAGTAGAAGTTGAAACTGCTAGGGTTGGTTGGGTAGCAGATTGTTCCCAAGCCATTCACCCAGACCAGTTCGTCTTCTGTTGGCATTGTCTCAGTTCGTTTCTAGCTTGTGCTGAAGAAGTTACAAAGGATCGATCAGGGTTGAATGGCGTACCTGAAGAAGTGGTGGCCAAAACAGAGTGGCGTTTGTTTTTGCAGCTGCAACATGTATTGACTTGAGAGAAAAAAAAGGTTTCTTTCTTCATTCATGGGAGTAAATAACTGAATTTAGAATGGACATACGTTCGAACATTATTTTGGAGAGGTTGAGAAGATGCTAATATTGCATATGAATCTTGCTAAATGACAAAACCTGAAAAAAAAAATAGGGCAATGTCTATTTTATATCCTAACCGTTTTTATATTCTTTTCTATTATCCAAACCTATTGAAATGCTATTAATTAGCCAAATCTTTCGTAATGCATCAAAATATTAGTCATTTTTACGTTATCGTTAATAATTTTGTAACTCTTTTCTTAGTTAAAATACTAAAATTTTGGAATGTCGACCTTCGTGTATCTCTTCCAAGTAAGTAGCATGTTGTCAAGTCAATATTACTAACTAAATTGCTAACAAAAAGTTAACATTTGGCTAATTCTTAGTATTTTAATAGGTTTGGATAATATAAAAGAATCTGAAAAAGATTTGGATAAAAAATAGACATTATCCAAAAAAATATAACAATCTTCTTTATAACATCCCGAACTTTTTCCCATCAAGATACAGTCCGTTTTTTGCCTCTAAATCCGCACGGATTTCAATTTGGGGTGCAATTCAGGGTGGCTTCCCATAAAGTCACCCATCGTTGTTGTACTCCGCACTGAGCACGTTTAATTTCGGAGTTCTCACAATAACTCATTCGTTTCACCCCAAAACGCGTCTTGTCAGTTAAGGTCGGTTTCCTACTTATGAACCATGGATCTCTCCGGTGCATTGCCGATGTGGGATTTGCCTAAGGTGTTACATATAGGGATGGCAATGGGTAGGGTCGGGTGCGGGTTTACCCTATACCAACTCCTAACCCACCGGGTAGAGCTTTCTAAAATACCCGACCAAATAATCACCGGGTATGAAAATTATATAACCATACCCTACCCACCGCGTAACCACGGGTATTCGGGTAACCATGGGTACAAATCCTAAACTATGAACTTATACACATATATGCACATAGATATTGTTGTCCATTAAAAATTCTCAATACTTCTTTATAAAAAAAAATTCTCAATACTTGTAACTGTTCGAGCGTCAACAATCTACACAAATAAAAATAGCAAACACATAATAATTGTTCTTGCTTCTACAATCCACACAAACATAATAATCGTCTACATCTTCATCATCAATACTGGTAGATAAACTCAATTTCTCAAGCTAATCTAAATTTCTCAAGGGAAATTGACCCTTTGGTTAGCGGGGCGGGTATAACGGAGCGGGTATTATCGATTACCATACCCGTACCCTACCCTTTATTTTGAAACCGGGTATTACCCGTACCCGCCCTTAACCCGTCAAAGCGGGTAATTACCCTCGTTGACCGGTTACGGTCGGGTAGGGTACCCATGGTTACGGGTTGGATTGACATCCCTAGTTACATACACCCCTGGGACTCAACGCCCTCGTTGAGCTTTGCCCCACCATCGTTCAAGAGGGACGCGGAGAGGCTCTGATACCACTTGTAACATCCTGAACTTTTTCCCGACAAGATATTGTCCGCTCTGGGCCTCTACACCACACGAGTTTCGACTTGGGGTGCAATTCAGGGTGACTTCCCATAAGGTCACCCATCCTTGTTGGGAAAAAATCCCAAGTTACACATGTTTTTAAAAAAAATTCTCAAAATACACACGTTATGAAAATAATTCCCAATCTACGCATGTTTGGGCCATCACCGCTGTCGACGAAGACAGTGATTGCATCACCGCTATCGACGAAGACATTGATTGCATCACTGCTGTCGACAAAGACAGTGATTGCATCACTGCAGTACACGGCCGCGGTGAAGGCCTAACCTGCGTCGAAACTTTAAACAAACGTAACTTTGTGCTCGGTTATCCGATCGTAGCGAAATTTTTTTTGATTCCACATAATTTTTCAAGATCTTGCAAGCCGCAAATTGCCTTAGGCGGTTTGGTCCCGCCTTCGTCTCGAAAATATGTCGTTTGCTACCCCGAACGAGCCTTTTTTCGATTTCGTCAAACTTTGAGCGACCATAACTTTGTGCTCCACAATCCGAAAATCATGATTTTTTTTTATTTCGCATAACTTTTTAAGGACTACAATATTTAGTAGGAGAGAATTTTCAAAAAATGAATTATTTATGGATATAAGGGGTTTTGGGAATAACTTTACCTTCCTTTTCAGGAATCCAAGTACATTCCGAAAATATGTCTATGATAAAAATTGTATTCCTTAAAAAGTTATACGAAATAAAAAAAAAATTCATGATTTTCGGATTGTGGAGCACAAAGTTATGGTCGTTCAAAGTTTGACGAAATCGAAAAAAGGCTCGTTCGGGGTAGCAAACGACATATTTTCGAGACGAAGGCGGGACCAAACCGCCTAAGGCAATTTGCGGCTTGCAAGATCTTGAAAAATTATGTGGAATCAAAAAAAATTTCGCTACGATCGGATAACCGAGCACAAAGTTACGTTTGTTTAAAGTTTCGACGCAGGTTAGGCCTTCACCGCGGCCGTGTACTGCAGTGATGCAATCACTGTCTTTGTCGACAGCAGTGATGCAATTACTGTCTTCATCGAAAGCGGTGATGCAATCACTGTCTTCGTCGAAAGCGGTGATGCAATCACTGTCTTCGTCGACAGCGGTGATGGCCCAAACATGCGTAGATTGAGAATTATTTTCTTAACGTGTGTATTTTGAGAATTTTTTTTAAAAACATGTGTAACTTGGGATTTTTTCCTCCTTGTTGCACTCCGCACTGAGCACGTTTAACTTTGGAGTTCTCACAAGAACTCCTTCGTTTCACTCCAAAACGCGTCTTGTCAGTTAAGGTCGGTTTCCTACTTATTAACCATGGATCTCTCTCGTGCTTTGTTGATGTGGCCATCTGGGATTTGACTAATGTGTTACATCTTCATAGACAGTCTAGTGAGGCTGCAACTTAGCAAGTAATTTATTGTTTTTAACTAACTTTCATAAACTTTATTGTTCTTAACTAAATTTCTTCATTTTAATAACTTATTGTTATAAAGTGATATCATAATACGTGTATTGTTAGGGGCCTTCCATGGTACCCCGGGTGAAATTCGGGGTACCGCATAACTTGAGTATGAAAACACTATTTAGACCTCGAATTAACAGGATTTTTGGGCATGATACTATACCTGAACCCTTAATGAGAGAACCCTATGTCCTAATTATCTAAATCATAAACTATAAACCCTAAGATGGTGCATTGACTTTTTTGCCTATATTTGGACGAATCATAACCGTTGATTATTGTTTCTAATTAAATTGATCTTGGGGTATAAGATTTAGAGAATTAAGACATAGATTTTGATCTTTAAGGGTAGAGTATAGTATCATGTCCGAAAGATCAGTCAATGCAAGTTCTGGATAGCGTTTTCTTACTCAAGGTATGTGGTACCCCGGATTTCACCCTGGGTACCGTAGAACTCTCCGTATTGTTAACATATTGGTTGAAGTTATACAAAAAATATATATATTATTTATGGATAACCGTGGATATCTGAAACCCCATTGAGTAAAGATATGGTTTTTGATATTATGCTCGTTTCTCTTGGAGTGCTCGATCTAGTATAGAGCATAAAGTACATAGATATAGTTTCATTTCTACCATCATTTTAGTGAGATTGTTATACTAATTGCATTTTTTAGTGTAAATAATTTCTTTATTTTTTTCTACAAGAACATTAATATATAATATTTGGTTGGTATGTCAGAAACAATCGTCTCATACGGCTCAGCAATCAATTCTTTTAGCATCCCCGCCCCATCTTTTCTCGAGTTAACCAAAAGAGGTTAATTGCATTCCATGAGTTTCAAACTAGAATTTTTTTGAGTACTAATCCGTTTTATCTTTTCTCCCACCTTCAGAAGAAGAAAGCGTAGTCGTTCTACTATCGTTAGAATTTTCCTTTTCTGAAAGGTAACTATCTCGATTTCATCAAAAGTTGAGATAGGTAAAAATTTTAGTCAAAGATAATTGTTTTTTTTTCAATTTTATAGTTGAAAAGGTGTTTTTTTTTTTTATCAAAAGGAAAGAGCACAAGTGTTAAAAAAATGATGGAATGAAGAACCACAATGTTCTATCCCACGAATAGTATGTTGTTCAAACTTCAAATATAAAAGGGATAATAAGATAATTTGCTTATCTAATATCTACCACAATTTTTTTCTAAACGTTGCCTCTAATATGTTCACATTAACCATTAAATAATGTTTCACATTAAAAATATCCATCTATATATTGTTATCTAATTTACCTATTGAAATTCTACTTCCAAAAATCATCAACCTCCAACCGACATTGAATTTCAATCATCCCAAAAGCCCTTCAATTTTGAGGGTTTATGGGGTGGGGTTTTGCGAAATGCGAACACAAACCTCTGTCCCGGGTAACAGCCCAACCCGCCGGCCCAGCTGGTTTTGGCGGTCTTTTGCACACAAGAGCGTGGTGGACTGGAGACAATAGCGCTGAAGTTCTTCGGGAAAAGGTCGAGTCGATTCCTTTGGAAAGCCTGTGAGCAGTAAGTCAGTTCTCTTATGGGCTGATGAAAAATTTAGAAGATCGCCAGATTAGGGTTTGCTTGGTTTGACATTGTAATGGATTCGGCATTCTTCCATCTTCACTTCGTGTTCTTTGAGCAGTACCCTTACTATGCTAACTGGTTCTTTTCTTCTGTTCAATTCTAGTGACTTAGCAGGAAATGGGTCGTCATTTGTCCGATCATTCGGTATCCCCAGACAGAGTCAGAGGTCGGAGGAGCTCCCCACCTGCTGAAAGGGCAGCAGCACGACACAGAAGTTCCCGTAGAGATATTTCGCCTTCACCAGTAGCCCGGCAAAAGAACTCACGGCGGGATGCCTCTCCATCGCCAAAAGACAGAAGACGTGCTAATAGTAAGTCCCCTAATGGTGAAAGGTCTGCTTCTCTTTCCCCACGTTCTAAGAGACTAAGGCGAGTGCAAGCGGAGAGAGAGGCGGATAAACTGGGTGATAGTAGAGACCATGGAAGGAATCGTGGCAGGGAAAGGGATAGGGTTACCCATAAGGACAGGGAGGGTCCTGAAAGAGAGCGTGAAAGAACTCATGGTAAAGGAGGAGCGCATAGGGAAAGGGAGGCTCACAAGGTGATTGACAGGGAAAATGACAAGGGCCATGGGAGTGGAGGTGATAAGGCTGCCTATAAAGCAAGAGGTACAGAAGATAGGGAAAATAGTGGGGAGAGGAAGCATAGTAGAGATGAAATGGACAGAAAATTATCTAGTGATAGACATGAGCGTTCTCTTTCTCCAACTGATCGGCACCACAAGAGAAGCTTTGGGTCTCAGTCACCTCGAAGAGCTGCTCAGAAAACAGAACGCGACGAGGTGTCTGGTGATATCTATTCCTACTTCCTAGTGACTATTTCTATCTAATTACTTTTTGTTCCCCTGCCTAAAATGTGGCCTTCTATTGTGTTTGGCATTTAATGCAAGTGAATATCTTTTCTCTCTTCAATTTTCTGAATGTTTGTCAAAGCAAATAACTGAAAAGACTTAATCTTGCCCAGATGAATCTCTGTGAATTTCTGCTGCCTTCTTTAGTCAGCGAGGCTCTTGCTCTTATTAGTCCTATACTCCAGTTGCTGCATTTTGGTTTAAATGTCAACTCATATGGAATTGTTTATTTTAGGTCACCAACTATGGAGGAGCGGATAGAAGGTAAGATCCTTGCCGGAGTCTATTTTTCCATCTATTCCTTAGTCGAGGCAAATGTTTGATTACTTGCTCTTTGTATTTGTTCTTCTGTGTAACACTTATGGTTTATGATTATTACATCTTCAATTCCATCAAAGTGAGTGAGTAATGTGAATGATAGGTGTCCTTTACTCCAAGGAAGTAGAATTCTCAGATAACCTAGCTGGGAAAATCTTCACCATATTACGAAAGCCATTAGATTCTACCACTGACCAGGGTTACGCTTGTTGCTTATTTCGCAATAGTTTATCTTTAGAAGCGCAGAACATATGAAGAAACCTTATGTCACCCAACTATACTAGTGAATTTGATCCTTTCCGTTTTTCCATTAGAGGGCATAGTGACAGCGTAGCATGATTATGGGCTTTGGTTGGCCTTCGTACATCACAATATTATGATCTGCTCATCATGGTGTTAATTATATTTGTTGATTCCACAGAAATTACGAGGATGATTCTGTAGCTAAGATGAAAGAGGCTGAAGAGGCCTTGGAAGCGAGCCAAAAAGTAAGACAGTAACTAAATTTGTGGAATATAGTCTTGTTTCTGATCATTAGGGAGATGCAAGAGTGCCTTGGTCCTACTTCCCTATATCTAATGTTGTTGATGCATGACATTGGCTTGCAGCAAAAACCATCATTTGAGCTGTCTGGGAAACTTGCTGCGGAAACTAATAGGGTTCGAGGTTGGTGTTTTTGCATTTTTTCCTACAGTTCCCTGTTTTATTAGCTCTGTCACATATCTGACAGATTCGATTACTTATGTCTGCTAGGAGTAGTATAGTTTTTTATGCTTGTTTCATTGTCTTTCATGTTTTGGTATATGTGGAGAACTGGAATGTTAGCATGCAACTCATTTAAATTATTATGTGATGTCAACACATTCCAGCTGCAGTAGGTGTTGGAACCCTTTCTCTCAATGGCTGTATTAAGAGTAGCTTGACAATGTTCAGACATTCATTAAATGACTTTTTTTATTTGCCATAAACTCTGTTTGTCTGCTTCCTGTGCTGGCATATTACTATAATTTCCGATCCTCTGTTGCATCCTATGGATTACAAGTGATGCTAGCAACGACTTCTGATGATGTAAACTGATTAAGCTGGCTTTGCTGAGTCGTCAAACAATCACAATTACAGAATTACTGGCTGTGTGCTTTCTGTCTGATGCCTCTCATTTGCTGGTCTGCTATTTTATTGGGGCAGGTGTTACTCTACTGTTTAATGAGCCTCCAGAGGCCCGGAAACCCAACATAAGATGGAGGCTTTATGTTTTTAAGGGTGGTGAAGTGCTGAATGGTGAGTCTTGGTTTCTCGACTCTTGTTTTGCGCATGTGTGATGCAGCTTGTGCAATGATTGTAATTGCTGCTTTTGTTAGTTGCACTTGCACAAAGCGACAGTTCGCTGCTGCAACAAATCATGTTTGTTAGATACTTGGCTCAGGCCAGCAAAGAACTTAATCCTAGTTTCTTCTATTGAGTACTAAAGTTTACATATTGGAATACTGTTTGGCTATCAAATTCTGTTGACACTTGCATCCATTTTGTTTGGATAATGGTGCTGACTTTGTTTCCTGTTTCTATTGTGTCTCAATGAACAGAACCTCTCTATATACACAGGCAAAGTTGTTATCTTTTTGGTAGAGAGAGAAGGGTGGCAGATGTCCCTACGGACCACCCATCCTGCAGCAAGCAACATGCTGTCATTCAATTCCGGTAGATCTATAGGTGGTTGCTCAAGAATTTTAATTGATGTTGTTGGGCGTGTTTCTGATTTTATTTCGTTGACTTGTTAGGCAAGTAGAAAAGGAACGATCTGATGGTACCATATCTAAGCAAGTAAGGTAAGAATCAACAGTTTTTTTATTTATTTAAAATTTCTGTAATAAGGTGCAGTTTAGTGTCTTCTGCTTATGCTGACTTCTTTGTTCTCTGTATGGATGATAGCCCTTACTTGATGGACCTTGGAAGCACTAACAAGACTTTCATTAATGTGAGGCACATACTCTTTTACCAATATTCAGCACGACTTCTATGGTTAGTTATTCATGTAATCACGTCTGAACAGCTTTTCTGGTGTTTGCAGGAGAAACCCATTGAGCCCGAGCGTTACTATGAGCTTTTCGAAAAAGACACAATTAAGTTTGGTAATAGTAGGTAGGCAACCTAATCATTTCTCGACATGTACTTCCTGAGCTGGAGTTTAAAACTTTGTCATTATTAATTAGTGACTAACCATCCAAGGTAAATCAGCTTCCATTGTGCTTGGATGATTTTGGCTTAGTTAGCCATTCTGTTGTGCTTGGATGATTTTATCTGAATGCTGTACTAACCTTTTCGATTATCTGAAGCATTTTTAGCTGAGTTCTCCTTGTCTATGTTTTGTGAGCGGTACTGATGTCTGTTACTTGCCATCAGCATTACATTGCCTGCTGCACCTCTGTTGATTCATTGCTTTGTTGGTCCTGTCCAAGTGTCTTTGGGGGCTATCATGACTTGGTGCTGCGTTTCCATCCTGAGCGTGTTGACTGCATGTTTAAAGTTGTTCGAGTGGCCTTAGTCGTGTGACAAGTTGCTTCTACGTTTAGAGCATTGGCGCCTGAAAATTGGAAAGCTGTAGCTGATTTTTTCATGCAATATTTCTGTTTGATCCTGCCCCTAATGATTTACTGTGCCTGGTTTTCTGCAGCCGAGAATATGTGTTATTGCACGAGAACTCGTCAGAGGTATCACCAAGTCCCTGAGGACGTTTCTTTGATATCAGCAAGCGACGGAGTATATTTTGCGTCTGTTCTTTTGCGAAATCGAGGAGAACATAGTCTTAAAAATCTGTATATCCTTTGGGGATGGAGAGAGCAGATGTCGGATAGGATCATCCGCTTCAAATGTACTACTCAGCTGTCCTCCCTTTCCCTTCCCCACGAAACTTATCAGATGTTCACAATCTTGCAAGAATCTGCAAGCTTTGCTACCGATTTCAGTGGTATACTTTGAAGTCGGTATTTAGAAGTGCTTTGTGCAATTCCGGATAGCTTCTTTTGCTGGGAAGCCTCGTGTTTGGTATATGCAGATTAAGTCTTCTAGAGTAGTGCCGCGAGTGATTTGTGGAACAAGGATTCGAACTCGTTTGGGACAAGCGGAATTTGTTTAGTGCAGAATTAGGTTGATAAAGAATGGTGTGTATTTTGGCCTCGAACTTGAAGGACATTCTTCAAACCTATAATTTAAAAATATGTTGCTAGTGCTTTAGTGTGATGTGGGCTAGTTTTGAAGTCGGAATTCCTACCAATAGCCACCGGCAATTCTCAATCCAATTCACCAAGGAGTGTTCTTCGACCAAGGAGTGTTCTCAGTTAAGTCCGCATTCCACTCCTTCCACAATCAAAACAGAAGGGCTCAAAGGGATTTTCAAGAGACACCATTTAGCTCAAAGGAGAGATGGAAATGGCTTTGGAGCATCTCCCTGCCCCCGAAAATGAAATTCTTTATATGGAAATGCAGCACAGGGGCAATGGCCACGAAAGATAACCTGCACTCACGACGTTGCTCTCCATCCAACGAATGTCCTATCTGCAGGGGAGGCATTGAGAACACCCATCACTGCCTTTTCTACTGCCCTCTGGCAGCAGAAGGATGGAAAGAAGCTTGGCCTGCACTGTGTCTTCCTCAACAGCACACAAACATACTTGAATGGTTGCATTCCCTCACCCAAAGATTCTCACTTCCCTCAATTCAAAAAATCATCTACCTCATGTGGCACACGTGGAAGGCGAGAAATGAATGCATCTTCAGGAACAAGCGGATCTGGCCGCCTGACACTCTCAGTCAAGCTGCGGGCAGCTTCCAACAATGGACAACATGTCCATCTTTGAGAAAGCAGCCTCAGACTCTACCTCAGCCTATCCCACACCCCGATCAAAGCTCACCACCGCCAGGTCCTCATGACTTTGAGGTACACTGTGATGGATCGTTCTTGCACGATTCCCAGGAGGCGGCTTATGGCGTTGTCATTTCCAATAGCCATGGTCAAATTTGTGACGGGAAGGCTGAACCCTTACACTGCAGTTCACCGATTGAAGTGGAAACTATGGCCCTCCTCGAGGGAACGCGGGCTGCGACCCTGCTTAACGCTCTGTGTCTCATCAGGTCAGACTGTCTCTCCCTTGTTAAGGCAGTTCAAGGTTCCCTGGAACCATGGCCCTGGCGGGTTGCGGCACGGATTGGGACCATCAGAGATCTTTGCACCTCTTTCCCTCGGATTAGAATTGAGCATGTCAGTAGGAAGCTCAACTCTAGGGCGGATTGGGTTGCTAGATCCCGTGCTAAGAACCAGCTTCCGCATGATTGGATCCAAGTCCTTGAGATTTTGTCTCCTCTTTTGTAACCTGGTTCCCCTCCACTTTCGATTAATGAATACAGTGTCTTCATGTAAAAAAAAAAACTCATTAAAAATATCCATCTAATCTAAACCATTTAAATCCAATTCATTTGATCCAAATCCAGTTGGATTAGTGGATTCATGGATTGATCTATAGATCCAAATGGCAAATTATGTGTGGTACCTATACTTTTTATATTTTACATTTTGGTACCCAAAATTTAATTTTTTATACGAAAATATCATTGGAAAATTATGTTTTGGTATCTAAAATTTTTCATTATGACATTTTAGTCCCTAAACTTTTCATATTTTACATATTGGTCCTTGGTTGAGGATGTTATTTGGATTCATGGATAATTGTTTCCCCGGAAAAAACCAAATGCCACCGCCGGTGCCGAATTCGTTTTCGGCGATGTTGATTTGATGTTTCGCGGTGGAAACTCTTGCGGTGCCGTTTGATCGAATGCACCGTTGATTGCTGAAATCGAGACGACCGTCAAATATCCGCCGCCGAATGTCGGCGCCGTTGATTTAATCGATGCACCTCTAAATGATGAAATCAACGTGACCGTCAAATATCCACCGTCGGGCGGTGTTGATTTGATCGATGCACCTCTGACTTCTAACCAAGAACGACCGTTACTACGGTTCGCACCTCTCCAAACTACGTTCGAACGAGGGTGTTTGAGTTTTGACGAATCTACGCTACCGCTACTCCTATGGAGATTCCTGTGGAGAGCTCCGCGACTACGACTAAGACTACAACTATGGAGATCCTTCCTGGAAGGAGAGCTCCGCGAAGGAGTTACAGAGAAAAAAGGGAAATTTTGACAGATGTGTTTCTGTGTTGATTTTTGGTTGTCCCCTTCTCTCTCCTTGCTCCACTGCTTTTATTCGAACAACTGCTTCGTAGTCTTCACGCTCGGTGGAACCGCTTCCTCAACTGCTCCGTTGTGAAATCCCACGTGTCTCAACCGCTTCGCTCCTCAAACTGCTTCGCGTGAACTTTACGTGAGTTGTTTTCATAATCCCGCGATGTCGTTTCCTTTCCCAAACAGCTCCGTTTGTCTTTTTTCTTCCGCGACACTGTTTATTATTAAACACTGTCGTTTGCTAGTATAGCGGTACCGTTGGGCTTCCTCGCGGTACTGTTTTTAATTCCGCGGCACCGTTTTAGCTCTCCGCGGTGCCGCTTCTCCCCATCCAACAAGGAATAAAAAATAATAATCAAATAATCAAAACTCCTCCTCCAACCCCATTAAACGCGCGGCCCTTTTTTATTTTCGGCAAGCGGTGTCGTTTCCAGTGTTGCGGTACCGCTGGGCTTACTCGCGGTACCGTTTATTGTTATCCGCGACGTCGTTGGGTTTATTCGCGGTGCCGTTTTTAGCCAAACGACACCGTTTCCCAATCTCGCGATGCCGTCGAGCTTTGAGGTTCGCGGCACCGTTTTATCTCTTCGCGGCATTGCTTGACTCCAAACAGTGTTGTTACTCTCCTCCTCCGACAAGGAAAAAATAAAATAAAACACATTCCTTGTCCAACAGCAACCCATGTCCTGCACATGACTCACACATGGTCTGCAACCAATGTCGTTTCAAGTACCGCGGTACCGCCGAGCCTCTTCGCGGTCTCGCTTCAATTCTCCGCGGTATTGCTCGACTCCAAACGACATCCTTTTGGCCATGCGATATCGAATTAAATGCCGAGACTCATTCGGCATTGAATTTAGGCCAAAAAATATTTTAGGTGTAAACAATGCCCCCCACAACTTGGTTTATAAGAATTTATGAACCAAGTTGTTGACACAATTTAATCACCCGAACCTAAAATTCCATTAAGTGGCAACTCCAATTAAAATCACAAAACCATGTAGCTACCAAGTTGCCATGCAATCATGCGGCCAAAACTTGATCAAGTTCCCCAAATACAATTTGGTTTCTAAAACAGTATTAGCCTTGCATCATGGCTACGGCCAGTGCAACATTGCAAATTTTTTTTTTTCAACAACGCTGCTCTGGCCCAAAAGATTCCTTTCAGCGTTGCATCCTTACTTGTCCAAGCTGCTGCCGCCGAATCTCTTCTCCTTTTTTTTTTATTATAAATAAGCTGGCCAATCAAAACTGTGCTAGGATATCCCTCAAAAAAAAAAACTGTGCTAGGATACCAATGCCCGCTTGGACTCCTTTTACTTTCACAATGCTGCAACCAAAGAACTAACTCACCCAACAACGTTGCTCCACCCCTAAATACTGGCAAGTTGTGTGGCCTCGCAACACCGTTTTTGTCCCAAACAGCTTTGATTTCCTTCTTCTTTCTCCATCAACGCTGCTGTTTTGGCGGTATTTTGTTTATTATTTTTTTTTCTTTTTCCCCAATAACCACGCCATCCTTCCTTGCAGCGTTGCTTCATCACAAACGGTGGCGTCTATTTTTTTGGTTTTTTTTTTTACTTGCCAGCGACGCTGCAACAAGCGCTTCAGGGCTGTTTGCTCTCTTTCTTTGCCCGCAATGCTGCGGCAAGTTCCCAATGCCGCTTGGACTCTTTTTATCACCCACCAGCAGTGCGGCCTCACAGAAATAAGATAATATAAAATCATTTACTTGCAACACTGCTGTGCTTGTCTCACCGTAACAACTTTTCCCCCGCAGCGTTGTTTAGCCAAATTTTACGTAGCAACATTTTTTTAAGGCAAAACTGCCGCGTTTTGATCCCAACAGAACTTCTCTTTTCTCTAACCCGAAGAGCCAATTAAATAATTAATGGCCTCATGTTGTTGAGCCTTGCAAGGCTGCAAGATTTTTTATTATTATTATTATTATTATTATTATTTATCTTGGAGGACTTCTTTTTTTTTTTCATTTTTGCCAACGATGCAGCTAGCAACAGAATTGCAGCCAGCAAACAACGTTGCGGTAAAAAAAAATTTCCACGGCATTGTGCATCCCTCCATCACTATTGAGAAAAGAGAGAACAACACTGTTTGCCATCTTGAACTATTGACAACACCTATTTCTTTTTAACAATGCCGCTTGATTATTATTTTTTATAATATTTTTTCTTTTCTCCTTTTTTTTTAAAAATATATATATCACCGTGGCCTAACTTGGCCATATTTTATTCATTTTAATAATAGCTAAACAAAAACAAGATCGGCATTGGCATAAACCATCCTGCCAAAAGTCCAAACCCACTGCCAACTCCACACATCAAACCAAATGAGCCATCCATAAATTCCCTGACTCGTTGGTTTCACACATGTTGGTTTTGATATTTTGGAACCAATGTTGGTTTGCAACTCCCCAGTTCGTCGAGCTTGAACACCTTTGTTTGAAATTCCACGATCATGATTTGGCCTCCTCTTCCCAACCTCGCTGGCTGGAAAACCATAAGCGTTCTTGACCCTAGGCAAAACATTCGAGTTTCTTGGCACTTTTGTCTTGCCAAGTTGACCATGAAGGATTGCTTGCCTAGCCTGGTTAGATTTTGTGACATTCGCATTTTCACCATGCTGTTGGGAGTATGAGCGCCGAAACTTTTCATCAACAGGTGCGTTGGTATTTTGCTTAGCACGAACATAACTTTTTCACCTATCACACAACAACGTTGCCCCTTTTAAAATTCCACGTGAGTTTGGAGTTTGTTTGGCATTGGCCTTGCCCCCCAGACCACCACTCATGGATTTGTTCCCAGCCAGCACTGGTATGGCAACCCCATGTCGGGTTTGATCGAACTTGCCCCCCTCTATACTCAGTGAAGGTTTTGGGGACAATTTACATAGAGGATTCTGTTGATTCATGCCAACTTTGATGGCGTTGGGTTTTTTCACGTGGCTACCACCCCCACACTGCAAAGTTTTTGCTGCCATCCTTGTTTGAATTTTCCTAGAATAGGACAGATTTGGCAAACTTATTTGCCACTTGCGATGTTGTTTTTCCATCAACCGACCATGCGGTGGGATCTCATGCCTCCCTAGCGGCTTAGATTGAACACCATTGCGATGTTGCTTGGACAACCCATCATACGTGAGCTTGATATGCTCGACGTGATTGTAACAAGGTTCTCGACCCTGGTTCTTGTTTTCAATCTTACTAGAAGTAAGTCGATACTGACTTCTTTGTAGTGGCTTCTGCAAGCCACTTCCAATTGGTGTGTCCTTTAGAACAACGTTGTTCACAGGAAAGAACACATTGGATTCACTCACTTCTGGCAACAATGTTGTAGCCATCGATGATGGAGTTTGGTTGACATTAGCTATTCGACCAACTCTCGCATCCTCACACACAACAGACATGGTTCGAGATTTAAACACATCAAAATCATACGTGGCTCCACGTATTGACATATTAAAATCAGAAACAGAGTCGTCCAACTTATCAAACCATTGATCTTTGTTTTTTTCAAGATTATTCATTTTTTTATGAAGAGAAGTTAAAATTAGATTTACCTGTTGTCTATCTCTGCTGAGTTCAGCCACTACTTGGCGGAGTATGCGCAACATCTCACCCTGATCGGAGACTCGTGCCACTGATTGCACCTCCGCTCCAGCGTTGTTGCTTGAGCCGCCAACAACATCGTCAATCTCGATGTTGATCATTTGAGCCTCCGCCATGGATCCTTGTCGAAGACCACAATCTTCTTTTCCTCGTCGCAGAGCCATGTCAAACACACGTGTCCCACCGGGTGTGCCAAAATGTTTCCTCGGGAAAACCAAATGCCACCGCCGCTGCCGAATTAGTTTCCGGCGATGTTGATTTGATCTTTCGCGATGGAAACTCTTGCGGTGCCTCTGATTGAATGCACCGCTGATAGCTGAAATCGAGACGACCGTCAAATATCCACCGCCGAATGTCGGCGCCGTTGATTTGATCGGTGCAACTCTAACTTCTGAAAACGATGTGATCGTCAAATATCCACCGTCGTGCGATGTTGATTTGATCGATGCACCTCTGAATGGTGAAATCAACGTGATCGTCAAATATCCACCGCCGAGCGATGTTGATCTGATCGATGCACCTCTGACTTCTAACCAACGCGACCGTTACTACGGTTCGCACCTCTCCAAACTACGTTCGAACGAGGGTGTTTGAGTTTTGAGGAATCTACGCTACCGCTACTCCTATGGAGATTCCTGTGGAGAGCTCCGCGACTACAACTAAGACTACAACTATGGAGATCCTTCCTGGAAGGAGAGCTCCGCGAAGGAGTTACAGAGAAAAAAGGGAAAATTTGACAGATGTGTTTCTGTGTTGATTTTTGGTTGTCTCCTTCTCTCTCCTTGCTCCACTGCTTTTATTCGAAAAACTGCATCGTAGTCTTCACGCTCGGTGGAACCGCTTCCTCAACTGCTCCGTTGTGAAATCCCACGTGTCTCAACCGCTTCGCTCCTCAAACTGCTTCGCGTGAACTTTACGTGAGTTGTTTTCATAATCCCGCGATGTCGTTTCCTTTCCCAAACAGCTCCGTTTGTCTTTTTTCTTCCGCGACACTGTTTATTATTAAACACTGTCGTTTGCCAGTATAGCGGTACCGTTGGGCTTCCTTGCGGTACTGTTTTTAATTCCGCGGCACCGTTTTAGCTCTCCGCGGTGCCGCTTCTCCCCATCCAACAAGGAATAAAAAATAATAATCAAATAATCAAAACTCCTCCTCCAACCCCATTAAACGCGCGGCCCTTTTTTATTTTCGGCAAGCGGTGTCGTTTCCAGTGTTGCGGTACCGCTGGGCTTACTCGCGGTACCGTTTATTGTTATCCGCGGCGTCGTTGGGTTTATTCGCGGTGCCGTTTTTAGCCAAACGACACCGTTTCCCACTCTCGCGATGCCGTCGAGCTTTGAGGTTCGCGGCACCGTTTTATCTCTTCGCGGCATTGCTTGACTCCAAACAGTGTTGTTACTCTCCTCCTCCGACAAGGAAAAAATAAAATAAAACACATTCCTTGTCCAACAGCAACCCATGTCCTGCACATGACTCACACATGGTCTGCAACCAATGTCGTTTCAAGTACCGCGGTACCGCCGAGCCTCTTCGCGGTCTCGCTTCAATTCTCCGCGGTATTGCTCGACTCCAAACGACATCCTTTTGGCCATGCGATATCGAATTAAATGCCGAGACTCATTCGGCATTGAATTTAGGCCAAAAAATATTTTAGGTGCTAAGCAGAGTAGTATCCTAGAAGCTGTTAGTAGGTATAAAGTAGATATTGTTGCTGTATTAGAGACTAGAGTTAGTGCTGATAAAGTGCAGAAGATTGTGGATGAGAGGTTTCCTGGCTGGGATCACAAGGAAACTTACTCGCAGGTGGGAGTTGGGAGGATCTGGCTGCTCTGGAAGAAGGGAATCAGATTCAGTGTGGTGGATAGTGGAAATAATTTCGTTCATTGTATGTTACAGGAAGGGGGTACTACTCAAATAACTTTCCTATATGGGTCTAATGATGTGGGGGAAAGGAAACAGACATACAGGGACATTGCTGGGATAGTGAGTCCTTCAACTCCATGGATGGTGGCAGGTGACTTTAATGCCATAGTGGATGGTTCTGAGAGTTCTATTCCAGTGGGTTTGGGGGAAAGCTCACAGGATTTTAAAGCTTGGATTGAGGATTTAAAGTTGATTGATCATAAGGCCCTGGGTCCTTGGTTTACCTGGTCAAATAAACAGGCTGAAGCTCCAATAGCTAAGAGATTAGACAGGGTCCTTGTTACAGAGGGTTGGCTGGAGACCTATCCTCGTAGCTTGGTGAAGGTTCTTTTACCAGGTTTATCAGATCACTGTGGGTTGTTGGTGAGTTTGGATTCTGGTAAACAATCCCTTCCCAAACCTTTCAAATATTTTAGTTTTTGGAAGATGCATCCTCAGTATGAAGATTTGGTAAATGAAGGGTGGATTTGTCCTACCTCTGGCACTGCGATGGCAAGGTTGTATCAGAAGCTGCGTGGTATTAAGAATGTTCTTAAGAAACTCAATAGGGAGTGCTTCTCTGAGATTCATGATAGATGTCGCAACCGTCCCTCCGGGGGGTCCGAATGTCGTCGCGTCGGCGTTTTTGGGAGTCGCCATCGATCTTACTTGGAGTGGATCGAACACTCTTCGGTCGGCTCTAACCTTAGGGTCAGAACCGAGATATGGTCTGCGAAAATAAAGTTCTGGGTTCGGGAGTACGGTTACGTGTGGGGAAGTTAAGCAACACCCCCACAACGCCCTAAATCGGTACTACTTAAGTTTGATAAGTTTTATATTAGTTGGGTGTATTTTAGTAATATTTTTGTAATTTTAGGGTCCCACTGGACCATTAAATGATTTTATCATATTAGTTGTAATTTAATTATACGTCCACTGTCGTATAATTTAAAGATAAAGTTAATTGGTTAGTTGGACTCGAACCTTATCGGTTGCCTACGTACCCGTTAGACGGGATCAAAGTCCACGTAGTTCGTTCGGACTTTTAAAATTTTTACCACATTCCATTGATCGTGGTTTTCGTATCAAAATTTACTGTGAATGAAATTTAAGTTGATATTATGAAATTATAAAAGATAATATAAGGATCTCAATTATTAGAAGGAGATTTGGTGTATTAGAAAAGAAACGGGATAAACTTAATCCGCGTTCAACATTTCGTATTAGGGCTTTTACAAATAAATAAAATTGAATGGGATGATTAAATTTACGAATGATGGGCTAGCAGCCCAACTGGCTAAAACGCCAGTCGTACAACATACCCGATTGTGATTATACGGGTTCGAAACCCAGCTGCTACCACCCTTTTTGTTTCTCGTTTTATTTCAGAGAAAAGGGGAAGGGTAGTTTCGAACTTTCACCAAAACACGGTGGCAGGGCCAGTTAATTTTCGGAAACCCCAAGGGTAAAACAGTCAATTACTATGTTGAGGTATATAAACCTCTTTTGGAAACCCTAATCCTAAACCTAAGCAAAGCGGCGGCCGCTCATCTCTCTCTCTCGTCTCTCTCTCTTCACTCGTTCTCATCTTTCTCCAATTCCCAAAGCAAAGAAAGCAGAAGAAAAATAAAAATAAAAGAAGGACTCTCCCTCTCCCTCTCTTTTGTCCCGATCCTTCTCTCCTCTTCTCTTCGCCTCCTCTGAGACGAGAAGAAAGTAAAAAACAATACTCTTCCTCTTCTATTTCCAGAAAAACGAATCACTAACCCTCTCCTCTACGCCGCCGTCCTCTCCTCTCGGCTAGCCAAGGAGACCGCTCGTATCGAGCTAAATCAACTTAGAAGGTTTCGATTTAGGTAAGATCGAGACATGCATGTTTCGGGTTTCTAGTTTATTTTCATTTTTATTTCGGACTCTTCTAATTTCTGGGCTTCTGGGTTTTTGTTTTGTCGAGGAAAGATGAAAAGGGACAGGAGTCGTCGGAGATGGAGTTATTTCGTCAAAGACGAGTAGATCTGGGTGAGGTTTTGATTTGCATGTGGAGTTTTCTTGATATTTGTAAGACGAGGGTTTTCTGATATTTCCTCGGTTTTGATTTGTGCGAGGGGGGAGGAAGCAGGGAAGAGGCCGATCAACGGTAGGCTTAGCCCCTGTAATTTTTGTTTTGGTTTATTGGTTGTTTATCTTGCTTCTGGGTTTTGATAAAGTTTTTTTTTTGTTTTTGTCGAGTGATGGAGGGGAAATCTATGGCCGCCTCGCAAAGTACCGTCTACTATGGTAGGTGATGATCTTATCTCAATGATTTTTATTTTCGGGTTTATTGCATATTTAATCGATTCTGACCTCTATTTTTATTTGACGTAGGTTTTGGAACCAGGTATTGCTAAATGCTAGGTGAGGTCTCCTAACTCAGATATGTTTAACTTGGGAGGTTAAAACTAAGAAAAGATGATATTTTACTGTAGGTTTTTTTTAGTTTGTTTATGGATGCGAGTTTATGGTAGGAAGATGGGGTTTGCTAATCTTGACTTGCTAGTCTGTGATTTTCATCATCTACGAATCTGGCGATTTTTACCTGAAGATTGTTCTTAATGAACTTGGAAATAATTTACAGATTTGACTTTTGGTAAAAATCGGTTGTTTTGGATGCTTTGGACTTTTAATATGCAAATCAGTTTCATAATAAAAACACAATTAGTTTTATTTATAATAGGCTAAATCATTAATTATCACAGCCACTGCTTGCGATTTTGTGTAGACTATGATTGCTAGATTATGGATTTCTCTGTTGGTTTTGAAATCTGGAATATAATGTATTTGGGTGATTTACGTTGCAAATCCAAGTTGATCCATGGACTTTTGAAAAGTCATTTTTGCTTATTTCGAAAGTAAGCTATTTACAGAAATTTAAAACAAAAAGATCCAACTCTAATGACAGTTATCTAAATCGGTTTATAGATTGGCATAGCTAATAATAAGCAAAAGAAAATACAATAAGAGAGCTTAATGAAACTGATATGAGCAGATCTTGGTAAATAAAGCGCTTGATTATGAATAGCTTGTAAATTAAAATGCTTGAATATAAATACGCAAATAGATGGACGATTATAACATCATAATGATTGTATGGACTTGATAAAAAATGGAAAATGGAAATTGATACTAGTACCAACCTGAATTTCTAGGCCTAAGAATGGCCTTTTCCTGCGTCAGTCTTCAAATCTGCTCCTCCAATCTCGCAGTTCCCTCCAATGAACTTCGGCTAAGAGCAAGAACCGAAAAAACTGTTTGGAATGTCAATATTTCTATTTTTGTAGAGTGTTTATTTCTTCTTTCCTTCCCCTCCTCCCTCTAAGCAAATGTTGAAGAGCTTTTTATAGCCAAATGGCTACTGTTCATTGGATAGATGTGGCAATGTTTGGTTAATCCATGGATGGAGGTGGCCGGCCTACTCTTTTTAGGGGGCAGCTGCCCTCCTCCTCTGGCTTGCCCTCCTTGAATTGCACAATTGTCTGTAGATAAGGTGGGTTGGGTAGTTGGGCCTGTTTATTGTATGTTCGTTGGGCCGAGTTGGGCTCCGAGATGGACCTATGTTGGCTGATTGGGCCTCTGGTTTCTGGTTAGAAACTGGGCTCGAGTGGCAGCCAATTTTGGGCTTAAAAAAAAACTGGAATTGGACTAATTGGTCTCCTCATTTTTTCAGGTAACTGGGCTTGGCTGACTAAGAAAGCTGGGCTAGTGGACCAGATTCATGCCTCAAGGCTCAAATATTTCACTCTTTGTAATTGTATATATACAAATCAAATTGCGTGGCCTAAATTTTGTAGAGTTAGCATTAGTCATTGTTATTAATTCAATTATCGCTTTATTTAGAGGTCATTATCCAAGTTGTTCGAAAGTTGTACGATGTATCAATTTTGAATCTTTTGTAATAGAGCTCATTTAACTATTCAATTTGTCCCATTTCCAAAATCCAAACTCGAGAGACAAAATTTGCACTATAGTCACTCTTTCATCCAATTGAGAATTTATATTTATGATTTGCTACTGCTAATCTTAACTTAAACCGATCCTATCTTAACTAATTAAGCCCTAAAATCGACTAGGAGCATATTCGATAATTGTTGGTTCATATTGACTTGCAACTGCTAGTCTCAACCAAATTATCTTCAGCTTCCTTTTTAAATATAATCGTAGTATGACGTTAAAATAATTATTTTCAGTAAAACAAATATCCCGGACAAAATGTGGTGTCTACAATAGAGTTAGGCAGGCAAGGGCCGAACTTGAGAGAGCTCAGCAAGAGGTGTTGGAGCGCCCTGCCTCTTCAGCTTTCCAAGCTGAAAAGAGGTGTATGGTCCAGCTTCTTGCTCTTCAAAAGGCAGAAGAAAGTTTTCTTAAACAGAAATCCAGGCAGCAGTGGGTTACAAAGGGGGATACTAACTCCAGTTTTTTCCACAGTATGGTTAAAACCAGACAGGCTAGGAATAATATCAAGCAGCTAGTCACTGATGAAGGAACTATTCTGGAAAATATTGATGAAATTGGTTTGGAGGCAGTGAATTTCTACAAGAAGCTATTGGGGACTGAGGATGCAAACTTGAAAAGGGTCTCAGTTAGCACCCTTCGAAGTCTTCTTAAGTTCCATCTGGAGACAGGTAGTGAGGAATTATGTGCTCAGGTTACAGGGGAGGAGATTAAAAATGTAGTCATGAAGATGAAGAGAGGGAAGGCCCCTGGGCCAGATGGTTTCCCTGCTGAGTTTTTTCAATTCCATTGGAATCTGGTGGGGGAGACTCTTATCTCTGCTGTTCAAGACTTCTTCTGCACTGGCACACTGCGCAAAGAGGTAAACTGTACTATCCTAGCTCTCATTCCTAAGGTCCCAAATGCAAACACAATGAGGAACTTCAGGCCAATATCCTGCTGTAACTTCATCTAGAAATGTATTTCCAAGATTCTTGCTAACAGAATTAGGGTAGTCTTGCCTCAACTTATTAGCCCTAATCAGTCTGCCTTCATTCAAGGCAGGCTCATTACAGACAATATTGTACTTGCTCATGAAATGGTGAAATGGTACAACAGGAAAAATGTCTCCCCTAGATGTGCCCTAAAAATAGATATAATGAAAGCCTTTGATAGTGTTGATTGGGATTTCCTGCTCTGTACTCTGTCGGCCATGGGTATTCCAAGCAGATTTGTGAGTTGGGTGAGAGGTTGCTTGACTTCTACAAGTTTTTCTGTTTGTATTAATGGAGGGTTGACTGGATTATTCCCTGCTAAGAAGGGTTTGAGGCAAGGTTGCCCACTTTCACCTTACTTGTTCACTGTTAGCATGGAGGTACTAAGTTGTATGATTGATAGAGCTGCTGCTAGAGGTTTCTTGCCATACCATCCCCAATGTAAGAGAATCAGCTTAACACATTTGTGTTTTGCTGATGATCTACTGATTTTTACTAAAGGAAGTGTAGAAGGTGTGTCTGTGGTTGCTGAAGTGTTGGATAAATTCTATCTGATTTCTGGGCTGAGGTGCAATCAGAGCAAAAGTGAGATTTTCAGTGCAGGGGTCCCTGATTCTCTGAGGGAGGATTTGGTTTCGCGTTCTGGCTTCCAGGCTGGTTGTTTGCCAGTCAGATACCTTGGCTTGCCACTGACTGCTGGGAAATTATCAGCTGCTGATTGTAGGAACCTGGTGGATAGGATTGGGAAGCGTATAATGGGGTGGCAGCCTAAGTTGTTAACATATGCTGGTAAAATTGAGCTGGTCATCTCGGTTCTTGCAAGTATGACACAGTACTGGATGCAGGTCATACTTTTGCCAAAGAAGGTGATTAGGGAGATTGAGAGACTGTGTTCCCAATTTCTCTGGGGTGATCTTGAGAAAAATAAAAGGGCTAAAGTCTCATGGAAAACTGTGGCCCTGCCTAAATCAGAAGGTGGAATGGGGTTTAAAGACCTCTATTCCTGGAATAAGGCCTGCCTCACTAGGCACATTTGGGGGGTTCTCTCTGGCTTGGATACCCTGTGGATTGCCTGGATAAAAGAGTATCGGCTAAGGAATTTGAGCATCTGGGAGGTAAGCACTGGTGGTTCTTGGGTGTGGAACAAAGTCTTGAAATTACGAAGCGAGGTGGAAGGGAAGTTGTGTCTAACCAGCAGAGGGGTTGAATGGGAAGGGGAACTGATGGAGAGGTTCAAAATTAGCAAGGTCTGGTAGAGTTTCAGGCCAAGAGGGACTACAGTCAGTTGGTCGAAGTTGGTATGGAAGGGAGGAATCCCAAAAAACTCGACAATAACATGGTTGATTTTACTAGGACGGATCCATACAATGGATGTGGTGAAGAAGTGGAATCCTGTAGTGAATGACCTGTGTGTTTTTTGTGGACAGGTTGGGGAGACCAAGTCTCATCTTTTTTTCCAGTGCTCATATGTGCAGGATACTTGGAGAGCAGTTTTTCCCCCTTCATGGAGGCTCCCAGTGCCCAGAACCCTGCAGGAGGCAGTTTCTTTAGCTACACAGCGACTCAATAAGTGTTTGGTGGGCAGGATCCTTTGGTGCCTAGTGCTAAGCAAAATATGGAGAGAACGATGTAGAAGAGTTTTTGGAGGGAAGCAACTGTTGGTTGCAGAGCTGGTGTGTAAAATGCAGGAGGTCATGATAGCTAGAGAGTTGGGAGATCCTGGGTTTGCTGATCTAGCTATGGCGCGTCATTTATGGTACAAGGCATAGATTTGTAGTGTAAATAGGTTTTTAGCGTGTTGTGGTTAAAGTGTAAACTGTTCTAGTCCCATGTCAGACTTTGTACAGATTGTATTTTTGATGAAATAAAATCCCACCCATTCATCAAAAAAAAAAAAAAAATAATAATCCACCAATCCACTTGATCCAATCCATTAATCCACCAATCCATTTGATCCATGGATCCACTAATCCAATCCACCAATCCATGGATCAGATACATTTGCCACCTCTACCTACCAATCTTAGAGAGGTATTAGTAGGGGTATGTAACAACTCGGTCTGCATCGGACCGAAACAATGTTTGAGCTAGACCAACTTGTACCAAATATAAAGTGTATGGTGCTTAGTTTCATTAATTTTTTTTAGGATTTAGGAAAAAATTAAAATTTATTTTAAATCGAATGAAACTGTATAAAATGCACTTTTAATATGGTTTTGTCCTCAAATTTTCTCTACATTCAAAGCAATCTATCTTGGTGCAGTCCAATCTAATTGACCAAAGGAAAATATGTCATGGAACTAGGATTCCATATTCAATAAGGACTAGTAAGGAATCCTTATGCGCAATGCAGTTAAAAGCGCGTTTCTACCTAGAAGTGGAAAATGGGTAAAATCGTAAAGCGTAGAATTGAAGCGTAAAAGCATAAGTTTTTGACGCATGTTGTAAACAACTAAAAATCTATTAAGTGCGGCATATACCATGTAAAATATAAGTGCATATATTTTAGATAAGTTAATAACATCTTCATAATAAGTTCATAAACATAAATCTTAACAATACGCCACCTTCCCCTCTATGCTAATGAATTTGGGAAGAGCCTCGTTGGTAAATTAGATTACTCTATTGAAACTAAGAATGCATCTAAGTACCTAGTATGTATCTTTTAATCTCCAATGTATTATATTGTTGGCAATTTACCTTTAAAATATACTTTTAATAATTAATTTTATGAAAAGAGTACACATTTAGTGAACTAAAAGCGTAAAACGTAAAGCGTTTTGGTGAACTAGAAGCGTAAAACTGTAAGCTTTTAAGCTTTAAAGCGCAATTTAGCCTGATTTATACACTTAAGATTTTATATGAAAACGAAAGCGGTTTGGTGACCTAGAAACGTAAAATCGTAAGATTTTAAGTTTTAAAGCGCGATTTTGACTGCATTGCTTATGCGATAAGGACTATTAAGTTTACTATGTAATCATTGTCAATCCTAACCTAGTTAGGAATCCCAGTTGTTTCGAATGAAAGTTTTGCTAACGAATAAGGATTTCCTTGATTAACCCAGGTAAGTTATTGTTTAATTTGTAAGGAAAATAGATCCTTGGTGCACATAACTACTTTTATGTAAGAAAAACTATATTAATATAGTAAACTATTCATTCTTGGATGATTAATAACTATTCAATTATTGGTTGATCATTATTATTATGGAATAAATAAAAGACAAAGAGATTAATAATTATGGGCATGCCTAACAATATATTAATAAGTTGATCAATATATTCCTTCCTATTGTTAAGGGGGTTGGCAAAATTCCTTCCTAGGATAAGATAAAATTCAACCAAGAAGATCCATTTTTACCTAAGAACTACTTAAACTAGTTAATCTTGATTCTAGGAGGCTATGAGATTGACAACCAAGATCACGTGAATACCTTCTTTACAACCAACTTCCAACATGCTCGTGCCTAAATTTTCTATGAATAACTTGTATTTTCTAGACATAGAATTATCTCGGCTCTCTCTTATTATAAGCGGTTCGTGCGTTCTCGCGTGGAACATTGAAAATCTAAAACAAAAATTTTCATACTAAATCATCTTTTCATAACATTTGTTACATTGTTTATCTTAAGAATACGAGGCAATACTAATTTTTTTTTTTTATAGGAACATTTCTCTACTAAGTGTTAGGCCAGCGGTTAAGACTTATGGGCCCCAAGCCCATGACTCGCTAAGAGCCCACCAGGCAACTAAGTCCAGCCCAAATGGACACGAGAGGCGGTCTACCTCGGGGCAACTGACCCGGAAGGACGCCCGACATCCCCGCAACGGGACCTCAGGGAGCCGCCCGACAAGTGGGACGGGCGTCCCCTGAACAACGTGGTACGAAGACTGACAGAAGTACAAACCTGACAGTCTCAGGGGATCAGGGTTCAGGCGGTCCAGGACCGCCCGACATAGCATTAAATGTCCTGGTCCCCAACCCTCGCTAGTATAAATACCCATCTCGGATCACATTGATGGTAACTTCTATCTACCCATTCTCTCTCTTATTTACTCTATCCACTTCTCTCTCTAACTTAGGCATCGGAGGAGGTCCCAGGGCACCCCCTGAGGACCTTTGTTGCAGGACGTCGAGGGCCGCTTCTCATCCTCACGAGACCGCACGAAGCTAGTGAGGCCTCACTCAACCGCCCAGTACTCACCAGGCATAAACATTTTGGCGCCCACCGTGGGGCCACACAACTTCGTTAGCATAAAAGGATGGGAGACGACTTTGAGACTCCTCTCAAATGGACGACCGAGAACAACACCCTCCGAGGTCTATCACCGAGAGTTGAAGATGAATCAGAACTCGAAGAAGTAGTCAAGAATCAAGGCTTACAAATCGCGAACATGCAAGACAGCCTATCACAGATCCTACAACTCCTGAAGACAAGAGAAGACCCCCCTGAGGGATCGAAAGGGAAAACGCGAGAGGAGAAGCACAAGACCGCCGTGTTCCTCGACAGCCCTGCTCGGACAAAAGGCGGAGGACCGGAGGCGGAAGACGTGGACCTTGGCTTTCTCGAAGAACACCTGCGATCCACCTACGGGAAACACAAAAGTCCTAACGTTCTTCAAAATCCACTCTCTAAGGAGTTATTTAAGACCCCGGTACCACCAAACTTCTCCTCCCTCGGACTGCCCACGTATAGCGGGACCTCAGATCCCGCGGACCACCTTTGTGCCTTCATGCTAAAGATGCAACTCATCAACGCTTCGGACTCTGACTTATGCCGAGCGTTCCCCGTCACCTTCAGCGGTCAGTGTCGAACGTGGTGCACCTCCCTCCCGGAAGGGATAATAGAGAACTTCGAGCAATTCGCAATGCTCTTCTCCACGAAGTTCGCGTCTCAGAGGCGGCGCAAACTCACGGTCTCGGCGCTCATAAATTGCAGACAGAAGAAGGAGAAGTCGCTCGCGGAGTTCTACGACCGGTGGAACGCTATTGCTTGTGAAATAGATGGCATCTCCTCGGTCGTAGCTGCGGGCAACCTCAGGATATCTACGACAAGCATAGAGCTTAAGAGGACCCTGATCAAAAAAGAGGTCATGCTGACGTCATGGTCAGACCTAGATCAGCTAGTGCGACGTGCTATCTTGCTTGAGGAAGCACTAGCAACCGACGACAGAGGTCATCAGGGACGCACCCGAAGCGACCCGCAAGAGCGCACGGATGCTCGGCGCGGGAGGCGCTCTCCCGAGCGGAAATCGTATCGCAACCGGTACGCAGACCGTGAAGAAAAAAGGGAGGTGTACTCCACCGATCGAGAAAGAGGAAGAGAAAGACGAAGAGGCGGGAGAAAACCAGAAACGTCCTCCGTCCAAGAGCTACAAGAAGGCAAAAAATGGTGCGACTGGCACCAAATGGCGACTCATGACACCGCCGAGTGCAGAGAGTTCAAAGCCAGCCTAAAGTACTTAGCTCCGGGAGATCTGCGTAACCGTCTCGAAACGAGGCGTCCTCACCGGGACCATTCCCAGGAGGGACGGGGGGACTCTCTCAGTCCTGAAGAAGACAAGCCGAGGAGAACCCGTAAAGAAAGGACGAGGTCGCCCGCAAGAAACAAGATCGTCTCCCCCCAGCGGCAATCTCCCGCCTACCGACCCCCAAGGGGAGACGACGACGACATGGAGGTCATCACGATTGCAGGAGGAAGAAAGCGCCCCCGATCAGACACAGACCGCCTAGGCCACTGCTTGAGCGTCCAACGCCGAGTTCCCACTTATGTCACCTTTTTGCCATCGGAGTTGGCCAATGAGGAGAACTCAGAAGATCCTTTGGTCATCTCGTTCCATACCGACAAATTCAAGGTCACCCGGGCTCTCGTTGACAATGGGAGCTCCGCAGATATCCTCTTCTACTCAGCGCTCAAGGGAATGATAGAAAAGCGTCCAAGACCTCAACCCCTCCAATACCAGCCTGGTAGGGTTCTCGGGAACGAAGGTTCTCGTTCTTGGATCAATCACCCTCAAGGTCACCATAGGAGAGGGAGGAATCACCAAAACTAAACAGGTGGAGTTTCATGTGGTGGACTGCCCTTCGGCATACAATGTCATTCTTGGACGCGGTTTCCTGGCCTCTTTTGAGGCGATCGCCTCCACATGCCATCAAATGCTGAAGTTCCCAAGCGGGGGGCAGACCGGACGCGTCCGAGGCAACGCAAGGGAAGCGAAAGAGTGCTACCAGGCGACCGTCGAGCGCCTAGAAGTTGACCTCGTGGATGCAAGAGGCGATGTCCCACGACCAGAGGCCGTCGAGGGAGACATTGCGGTTCCTTTGAATGAAGATCTACCAGACAAGACGGTTCGCATCTCCGCCCACCTGGCCGCCGAAGAAGCCCAGAAGTTGCTCACACTCCTTAGAGAGTACCAAGACCTCTTCGCCTGGGGACCGGAGGACATGCCAGGCGTCCCCCGGAAGGTCTCCGAGCACCATCTCTCAATCAAAACCAAGGCGCGGCCAATCCAACAACGAAGAAGACACTTGTCAGTAGAAAAGCAGATGGCTCTCGAGGAGGAAGTGCGAAGACTGCTCAAAGCGGGGTTCATCAGGGAGGTAAAGTACCCCACATGGCTTTCGAACCCGGTCTTCATACGCAAAGTGGGGGGCGCCTGGCGAATGTGCATCGACTTCACCAGTCTCAATGCGGCGTGCCCCAAAGACGCCTACCCCCTTCCCCGCATCGATCAATTAATTGATGGAACCGCCAACCACAAAGCGCTCAGCTTTCTAGATATGTTCTCAGGATACCATCAAATCAAGATGGCCGAAGGCGACCAGGAGGCAACCGCCTTCATGACGCCCATGGGCAACTTCTGCTATGTGGTTATGCCCTTCGGACTCAAGAACGCGGGAGCGACCTACCAGAGAATGGTGGACGCGGTCTTCAAAGATCAAATAGGAAGGAACGTGGAAGCCTATGTTGACGACGTACTAGTCAAGAGCAAAAAGGCTGGCGACCACCTCTCCGACCTGCGGGAAACGTTCGAAACTCTGAGACAGAAGAACTTGAGGCTTGATCCACTCAAATGCGTCTTCGGGGCAGAAGCGGGAAAGTTCCTCGGCTTCATGATCACAAAGCGGGGAATAGAAGCCAATCCAAAGCAAATTGAGGCCATCTGCAACTTGAAGCCTCCAAAGACAATCAAGGAAATCCAGGCGTTCAACGGCAAGATGGCCGCATTAGGAAGGTTCATTCCGCGGTCCGCCGATAAGTGCTCCCCTTTCTTCCAAATGCTGAAGAAGTCGGCCTCACGGCTCCAATGGGGGGCAGAATGCGACAAAGCTTTCGCTCTGCTGACAGATCAACTTAGTTCCCCTCCAATCTTGAGCGCCCATGTCAAGGGCGAGCGGCTTTACCTCTACTTCGCTGTGTCAGAACAGGCGGTGAGCTCCGTTCTGGTGCGAAGGGCGCCAGATGGATCCGACCAGCCTGTCTACTACGTAAGCAAAGCGCTCCTACCCGCTGAGACAAGGTACATGCCGGTCGAAAAGGCGGTCCTCGCCGTTGCCTCGGCGGCCAGGAAATTGAGACCATATTTCCAGGGACACCCCATCATGGTGCTAACCAACCTGCCCCTCAAAAGTGTCATGCGGGGTATGGACGCTTCAGACAGGTTGACGAAGTGGGCGGTCGAACTCAGCGAGTACGACATCGAATACGCTCCAAGACCGGCCATCAAGGGCGAAGTTTTGGCCGATTTCATCGCCGAAGGATTCTCGCTCACCACCTTCCCATCGGAGGAACGCAACCGGATCTGGCGCCTGCACGTCGACGGAGCCGCGGGGAAAACCGCCTCAGGGGCAGGGATTGTCATAGAATCGCCTGACGGAGTTGTCCATGAGATCTCTTTGCGGTTCAAGGACATCAAGACCAACAATGTCGCCGAGTATGAAGCCCTCATCAACGGACTCAGAATACTCGCCAACCTGGGCGCATCCGACGTGCATATCTACTCTGATTCCCTCCTGATGGTGCAACAAGTGCAGGAGGCATTCGAAATCAAAGATGAAGCACTAGCAGTGCTAGCCGGCAAGGTCAAGAGCGCTCTGGCACAGTTGAGCTCCTGGAAGCTCGAACACGTCTGACGAGACAACAACCAGCATGTCGATGCGCTGTCCAAACTAGCGACCGCTATGGACTTTGAAGGTGACCGCCAAGTCACGGTCGCCAAAGAAAACGACCTCTCAGGAGAAGTCATGGCCATAGGGGACGCGTCAGACTGGCGGACCCCACTGTTCCAATACTTGGAACACGATATCACCCCACAACACCCAGCTGAACGAAAGGCACTCAAGCGGAAGGCGGTTAGGTACACCATGGTGAACGGGCAGCTTTGCAAAAGATCATTCTCGGGGGTATACCTGAAATGCCTCGGCCCCGAAGAGGCAAAGTGGACACTCCGGGAAATTCACGAAGGAACGTGTGCAACACACGCGGGTCCCAGGTCGCTCGAGAGAACAGTCCTCCTACAGGGATACTACTGGCCCACAATCAAGAGGGACGCTTCAGACGTCGTGCGAAAATGTCATGCATGCCAAGTCCACGCCTCCAAACACCACTTGCCTAGTTCCGAGCTGCAGAGTGTCGTAGGCCCATGGCTGTTCGCCAGATGGGGTCTCGACCTCCTGGGGCCCTTTCCCACGGCCCCATTAGGCAAAAAGTATTTGGTGGTTGCGGTGGATTACTTCACCAAGTGGATTGAGGCAGAACCGCTCGAGACAATCACGAGTGGCCGGGTGCAGAAGTTCGTGTTCAACAATATCATGATCCGCTTTGGCATCCCGCAGTCAATTGTCACCGACCACGGTACACAATTCGAGTGCCGTCCGTTTGAAAATTTCTGCGCCAGGAACTGCATTACTTGCACAATGGCCTCTATGGCATACCCCCAAACAAATGGTCAGGCTGAGGCTTCCAACAAGCTGATCCTTCAAGGGCTAAAGAAGCGACTGAGGGATGCCAAAGGGGCATGGGTGAGTGAACTTCCACATGTCCTATGGGCACATCGCACGACTCACAAGACCGCCACGGGAGAAACCCCATTTGCTCTGACATATGGCTCCGAGGCGGTCGCGCCCGAAGAACTGAACCTCCCCTCCCTTCGCGTCCAAGCATACAACCCAGAGTCCAATCACCAAAAGCTCTTGAATCAGTTGGACATGATCGAGTCTCGACGGGACGCGGCTCTGGAACGCATCCTCAGCGAGAAAGCTAAGGTGGCCGCCACCTACAACAAAAGAGTGAAACCGCGTCCCCTCGAAGAAGGAGATATGGTGCTTAAAAGAGACTTCCAGAAGAAAGATGAACATGGAAAACTGGCTGCCACATGGGAGGGTCCATTCCTCATTGGAGAGAAGACAGGTCCCAGTACCTTCAGACTTGCCACCATGAGAGGCGACCCAATCTCCAAAACTTGGAATGGAATGCACCTAAGGAAGTATTACTCAGAAGCAATCTAGGACATCTTAATACTACTGCAAGGACACTTTAGTGGTTCAGGGAACCTCCCACCACTTGTAATCGTGTAGTGGTTGCCTCCCGGTAACCTCTTTTGCTCAGGGCTAGTTTAGTGGTTCAGGAACACTCCTTCCACTTAAAACAGTGTATCGGTTGCTACTAAGTGACCGCTTTTGCTCATTGGTAATACACTTATCTTTCTCGATAGCCAAAGTTTCAATTCCCACGGATTCACACACGACTGATCAACGATGAGCGAGAGCTCCATCAGTCTCATAAAACCGCGCGACATACAAGGGAATCGCCTTACAGAGTGCGCACTAATTCATACACGCCTAAACCCACGAATAGGCAAGAATCCCACTGAGGCCCATAAAGGCTGCTTCATACACTAAGCAGCCACCGAACCCAAAACAAGTTCGAATTACATAAAATCTCGAGAAATGAAAGCCAAGCTCACAAGGAGAATCGCTCCAACGCGGTCCCAAGCTGACTGTTCAGAACATAAGGAAAAACCCGCGCTAACGCGGTTCCACGCATTATCAGTACATCGCCCAAAAAGATCGTTACCAAGCATTGGCAGATAAGTCTTGCAAAGAGGGAATGCTCAAAGCCAAAGTCTCAGCTAAAAGCGGCATGTCGAAGTCCCGACTCGAAGTCGCACCATTTCCACGCATCGCCGCTAAATGGGGGCACAAGGCCATGAAAGACATAAACGCTATCACCAAACGAAGGATAAAAACAGCCATGCGAACATAAAACCGCCCCAACACGGTTTGTCGAAATCTGTTCTCCAAAATAGCATAAACCCGCCGCATGCGGTTCAACCAACACGTCCATTTAAAACAAAAAAGAAGTAAAACAAAGAAGTCTTGCCAACAGGAAGTAAATTGTCTCAGAAAAAGTTGGGATGAAATCAAATTCTTGGTGAGCCAACACTGGCTGCATCTCCTTCCTCGACGGTTGCTTCCTCACCTTCTGCTTCTTCCTCTTCAGACTCATCCGCCTCCGAGTTCACGTCCGAAGCCGAACAGTGCCCAATCGCATCCCACACGCGGTCAGAGTCCCAGCCAATGTCAGGACATTCCTCGCGAAAGAGATGACGAATGGCGGCCACCACGTTGCCCACCACTACCTTGTACTTAGCTTTGTCCTAAGCAATGAACTCAGCGGATTGCAAGTAGGCCGCCCCGGCTTCAGTCCGGGCGGCGGTCACCTCCGCCTCATGAGTCACCAGCGGTCGCCTTCTCTAACTGGAGCTCCTCCACCTTCTTATGCAAAGCATCCTGCTCCTCAAGCAGTGTCTTCTCAATCTCACCAGACCTCAGCAACTCTTCCTGAAGACGGTCTTTCTCCGCACGAACCGCCTTAGACGCTTCCTTCTCGTCCAACAAGGCCTTATCCTTCCGAGCCAGCCGCTCCTCGAAAGTCTTCTCAATTTGCGGGCGCAGCTCCTCCATCAGGGCCGCTCTTCCTTCCTCCGCACTCTTCTTGAGGTTCGCTATCTCGACCGCATTGTCATCCACGGTCTTGGAGAGGCGGTCGTTCAGAAGGATGATCTGGGAAAACCCAATCTGCGCCTGCAAGGCAAGCAAACAAGCGGTCAGTAAAGAATCATGAAATGAATAAGACAGAGTTCGAAATGCTAACCCCGAAGAAAAGCTGTGACGCGGTCCCGGCCAGTCGTCGGTTACTCCCCTGGGAAGAAGTTGTGTACTCATTCGGCGTCACCAGCTGGTCGCTGATGGTGTGAAATGCAAGTTCAGCCGCCTCGGTATCTTTAGCCGCCAACGGGGGAACCTCCACAAGGCTCGGCCTGTCAGACCGCTTCACACCCTTCGCACGCCTGTCGTCCGCCTTTGGAGGAGAGGCACGAACCTTAGCACGCTTCGCAGCAACCTCTGCGGTCTCTGGAAGCAGCAATCTCTTCCCCGCCCCCCAAGGCATCGGAGTAGCCGCACCGCCAGCAACGCTAGGCGAGTCAGCTTCGGGGCGGCCCGGAGAAACCGCCTGACGGTCAGTTGTGGCCGCCACACCAACTGCGGACGAGCCTCCGACACGAGCGGTCTTCGCAGCAGCAGTCTTCACAACCTTCTTTCTTCGTGGCCTGTTGGCATCTGCCAGCTCCCGTAGACCTGAAGAATAAAAGCATAAGTGCAATACATGAGAAAGATAGGCGGCAAAGATAAAAAAGTACACTACTAACAGTAAAAACCTCGGACAAGTTGATAGGCACTGTCAGAGCCACTATGCTTGACACGCAACTGGACCGCCTCCACAATGCGGTCTACATGATCTATCACAGACTAAGGAAACTGACTAGATTCACACCAATCATCTTTGCAACCAACCGCGTATCCCGTGAGCGGTTCCGAATCACCTGCATACCACTTCCAAGACGGCTTGGCGAAGAAATACTCTCTGTACCATGGGGAGTCCAACTTGAGCGCCCCAGTGATGAACCCGACGGCATTCTCCCTTCTCCCGATCGACCAACAGTTGGGCGAATCCCGAATGTTATAAACCAATCTGAAAGCATCGAATGACGGCTGCCAGACGATACATCACTGAGTGGAAGATGATCGTTGGAGAAAGCCGCCCTAGAGTGCAATTCAACCAATGAAGAGTCTTGGTCAAAATAGGGTCAAGCGGGAACCGCAAACCCAACTTCACGTGCTCCACCAGGATCGGAATCCAACCGCTGGGGCAGGACCCAGAGCGGCTGGTCTGAGAAGGAGCCGCGTACTGCCACTCAGGGGGCATGCGAAGCACCTTCAGCCGGTGTAACACCTGCTCCGGCCTGAAGACCGCCCCCGAGCTCTTCGGCCCCTGCTCAAATACCTCCGAGGGGATAGGCTCTCCTTCCCACATCCCATCATGGCGCAAGATGGTATAAACTGAGTCATGAATAGCTATCGGGAGCGGTCCAGGGTCACCTGACTCCGACACCTCCAAAGATGAGGCAGTGCTAAGAGACGCCTCCGAGCGCTCACCACCACTACTTACCTCGACATCCTCCTCCAACGAAACACTATCTAAACCTACCCGCTCAAATTCACCCAAGTTATCCCCCACAGCGGATGACGTGGCCACAACCCCAACTGGTACAGGGCGCATGTTAGCACAATCGTTATCCAAGTCGACACAATCCCCGAATAAACAATCGTCTAATTCAGAAGCACTTCCAACATATAACTCTAGCCCAGACAAATCCCACACGCACTCGGATGGATTTCGAATGGGTGAAAAACAGTTCGTACCTTGGGAAGCGAAGGCGGTCGCAGCAGTGCCCGAAGGCTTCTTTCCCATGGTCGGGACCGCCAATGGCGCGGCAGAACTCGAGGGCTCCCTCTCGAGAATGACCACAGGAGGAGACTCAGCGGCGAGGGAATTCACATGAACGGTGGCGCCGTGTGCGCCGGCCCCGGACGGCGAAGGCGAAGCGCCTCCGGACATCTGCGAAGACGAGGGAATCGGCGGCCGACGACGGCGGCGCGATTCAAGTGAAGTAGGGAAGCAAGTTGAAGGGCTGATCCGAAAATAAAAAGAACCCCGCGCCGCTAAACAAAGAAGAGGGTGAAAGCTTACCTGGTTCGCCGATCGGATTTTATAGGGGTCATCGGTCACAAGCTCTGCACAGCTCACAGGAGAAAGAGCAAGGAAGAAGACGAACGGTTTCTAAAACAAGGATTTGGCGGAAAAAATCCCTTCCCCACACATTTAAAGCGAAAAGGGGAAATTCAAAATCCCGAAGTGACAAAGCTCGCGCACCGAGGCTCTGAGATGACGTTTTGCCTCCTGGTGTCAGGGCTCCGCGCCCGAAAACTGACACGTAGCGGAAAGGCGACAAAGGGCGGGAACCGCCGCGGATTCCCTTTCGACAACCGTCGCTTCGTGTCCCTAAGACCGAAGCCGAGCAAGAAACCATGCAGAAAGCGGTCAAGAGACGCTTTGCGACAAAAACAAGATAGTACAACACGAATGCAGCCGCCCCTCAGGCGATCCCGCTCTAGGCCCTCGCGGCCAGGGGCAGGACAGACAGTCATGGGCAAGACGACCCTAAACCGCTTCATAACGGCAAAGGATGATTAGCCGCAAGAGCCTAAAGCCTCTCACGCCTAAGGGGCAAATGTTAGGCCAGCGGTTAAGACTTATGGGCCCCAAGCCCATGACTCGCTAAGAGCCCACCAGGCAACTAAGTCCAGCCCAAATGGACACGAGAGGCGGTCTACCTCGGGGCAACTGACCCGGAAGGACGCCCGACATCCCCGCAACGGGACCTCAGGGAGCCGCCCGACAAGTGGGACGGGCGTCCCCTGAACAACTTGGTACGAAGACTGACAGAAGTACAAACCTGACAGTCTTAGGGGATCAGGGTTCAGGCGGTCCAGGACCGCCCGACATAGCATTAAATGTCCTGGTCCCCAACCCTCGCTAGTATAAATACCCATCTCGGATCACATTGATGGTAACTTCTATCTACCCATTCTCTCTCTTATTTACTCTATCCACTTCTCTCTCTAACTTAGGCATCGGAGGAGGTCCCAGGGCACCCCCTGAGGACCTTTGTTGCAGGACGTCGAGGGCCGCTTCTCATCCTCACGAGACCGCACGAAGCTAGTGAGGCCTCACTCAACCTAGGGCTGGGAAAACGGTTGGCGGTTTGCGGTTAAACCGATAACCGCACCGAAACCGCGCGGTTATTGGTTAACCGCAAACCGCATATTTGGCCTATTTTGCGGTCGCGGTTGGAGATATGGGCTATTTTGCGGTTTGCGGTTAAACCGCAACCGAAACCGCAATTCTATTTAACCGCAAGGCTAACCGCCCCAACCCAGCCCAGCCCAAACTTTACCTCAACCCAGCCCAGCCCAAACTTTACCCCAACCCAGCCCCATACCCGACCCCGGCGACCTGGCCCCTTCATTCTGAAAATCGGAAATCAAATCCCCTCCCCCTCGGCCCTCGATAGTTCGACTTCTGCCCTGCGAGGCTGCGACCCTTCGTTCTGACCTCGATTGCCCGGCCGTCCCTTCCCATCTTCTTCCCGCCCCCGTCTCTGGCCGACTGGCGACTGGCGTCTGGCGTCACCACTCACCCGCTGGCCGCTGTTCCATTCCCCTCCGCCTCTGGCCGCTGTTCCATTCTCCGAAGTCCGACCCCGCTGTTCCTCTGCTAGTTTTACTTGACTGCGTGCGACTGCCCGAATGTACCGCCCTTTTCTGTTCCATTCTTCGACGTCCGACTCGACTGCGACTGGCCGCTGTTCCATCTCCGAAGTCCGACCCCGGCGACCCCGCTGTTCCTCTGCTAGGTAATTACACTCCTCCTCTACGAACATGCTATTTCTGTACCGCCCTTTTCTGTTGCCGTCAGGGGAGGTTTTTGTTTGTTTCTTCCACTCGTTGACCTCTCCAAGTGTTTGTTATTGGTAATTTGGCAGTTGACATTCTTGGCTTTTTCAACCTTCCGCCCAAAACAGAGTTTTCTCGTTTGTTCGTTCTCAAGGAGGGAATCTTTGGCAATTCCTTGAGGGGATTTTAGCTTCGCCACTAACGTCAAGTTAATGTAAGTTCCTTTTTTCCTCTGTTCTCCTTCTTCAACCAATCACTTGATCCAAATGTAAAATGTAATCCAATCGACAGTTCAACTTTCTGCCATTTCAGAGAATCCTAATTGTAGTTGGCATTTTCTGAAATTTTGACAGGGAGAAGCAAGGAGAAAGAGCAAAAACAATGAAAAACAAAGGAAAGGCAATTTCAGCTCCTCCCCCTGCCGCCAAGACCAAGAGTAAGAAGAGACGCAGGGTTGATGAATCAAGTGGAAGTGGAGGACTTGCAGATGTTGCCGGTTCTGTGGCAGCACATACTCCCGAGGTTGTGGCTCCTGAGCAGCCTGTTGCTGCTACTGGTGAAGCTGTTGCAGCAGCTCCAGCAACAAAACAACCTGCAAAAAAGAGTAAGAGTAAGGTGTCCAAGATAAAGTCAACAGCATATGAAGAGTACGAACTGTATTATGTACCAAATCCCAATGCCAAGAAACAAGCGGCGGAGGGGAAGGTAGTGAAGAAGGAGTTGAGGAAGGCAAGATGCTTGTTTTGCAAAACAGAGCTAGCTGCCGATCCACGCGATAATGGTACTTCTGCTCTCCGTACTCATACTAGATCTTGTAGAAGAAAAAGGGCAGAGCAAGGTGGTCAAATGCAATTAAGCCTACAACCAATTGATGAAAGGATGAAAACTTTAGCAAATTGGAAATTTGAGCAGGGAAAAGTGAGGTATGCATTAGCTCAAATGATAATCATGGATGAGTTGCCCTTTAGATTTGTTGAGAGGGCAGGGTTTAAACAATTTTGTCTTGCTTCATGTCCTATGTTCAAGATCCCATGTAGAAAGACCATTAGAGAAGATTGCTTCAGATTGTTTGTTGATGGGAGGAAGCAACTGAAGAATTATTTCCATGACAAGTGTGCTGGCAGGGTGTCTCTTACAACAGATTGTTGGACTTCTGTTCAGAACTTTAATTATTTGAGTTTGACTGCTCACTTTGTTGCTAATGATTGGAAGTTACATAAGAAGATCATTGGGTTTCGTCGCATTACTAGTCACAAGGGTCTTGATATTGCTGACTCTATTGGGAGCATTTTGGAAGAATGGGGCTTGAAGGATGTGTTTATCATCACAGTTGACAATGCATCTGCAAATGATACTGCAATCGGTTGCTTGAAGGATAAATTGATGACTTGGGGTAGCAGTGTTAAAGATGGTGCATATTTGCATATCCGTTGTGTGGCTCATATAGTTAATCTCATTGTCAGTGATGGATTGGAGGAAATTGGGGTGGCTGTAATTCGAATTAGGGAGGCTGTGAAATTGGTTCGTGCTTCACCTGCAAGGTTGGAAAATTTTAAGAAATGTGTTAGATTTCATCACATTGACTGCAAGAAGATGTTGTGTTTGGATGTTCCCACTAGGTGGAATTCCACATATTTAATGTTGGAGTCAGCTGAGTTGTATGAGAAGGCATTTAAACTTCTTGAGACTGAGGATGGGGAGTTTCGTGTTGATCTCTTGAAGTTAAAGAAGTACAAGGGTGAGGAAATTGGTCCTCCAACTGCAGCAGATTGGGAGAGTGCAAGAAACTTGTGCAAGCACTTGAGTTACTTTCATGAGCTTAGCTTACTTGTTTCAGGTACGAAGTATGTGACTTCTCATCTATTCTTGAGAGAGCTTCTTCATATATTCCACCAGCTCAAAGAAATGGAGGCTAGTGAGGAAGAGGAGGTCAGAAATATGGCATTTAGGATGCATGCAAAGGTAGGAAAGTATTGGTATGAGGCGGAGAATGATAATTCAAGAATGAACAAGCTTTTCTACATGGCAGTGGTGTTTGATCCTAGGCACAAAATGAAGTATCCCATTTATGTTTTGAGGAAGTTATATGGACAAGTTAGAGGGGATGAGTTGGCTGAAGATCTTCAGAGTGAGCTTACTTCCTTGTTTAAGCATTACCAAAGCAAATGCAAACCTCCTACTCAAAGTCAAGGCCAAGGGTCACAATCTGGGATTGGGAGTGCAGAAACGACTACTCCTGGTGATGTGGGCAGCCTTGTGCCCAATGTGGGGAGGCGTGTTTGTGATGATGATTATGAAGCGTGTGAGGAAATTGCTCAATCCCCCGAGTTGGACAGATATTTGGTAGAGATCCGTGAAGGAGATGCGAAGAATATGAAGTATGATGTGCTTAGTTGGTGGAAAAACAATGCACATCGCTATCCCATTTTGAGTGAGATGGCCAAAGACATATTTGCTGTCCCCATTTCCACAGTAGCTTCCGAGAGTGCTTTTAGTACCGGAGGTCGTGTGTTGGATTCTTTTAGGAGTTCTTTGACTCCTCAAATTGTGGAAGCTCTCATTTGCAGTGAAGATTGGTTAGCAAGCTCAACATTGCCAATTGAAGATGAGGATTTGGAGGAGTTGGAAGATCTTGACAATGGTATTTATTTTATTTTAGTTGCTTTAGTTTGTTGAGCTATTGTTACTTTGCTTTCTAACTTAATTCCATTCTAATATTTGTTTTATTGTTTTAGCATTCAAAACTTTAGTGTGGGATGTGAATACTTCTGCCACAGCTGGACTTGGAAGTGCAGTAAATGCAATGCCCATTGATCGTGAAGCTCCTTCTGCTTCGGTCGGAGTGGGACCTAGTGCTACGGGCGGAGTGGGACCTAGTGATGGAGGAGCTATTAGCGACAGTGATGGCGAGGATGACAATTCTAGTGATGGGGAGGATAGTCAGTAGGATCACCGATTAAGAATGATTGAAGAATTGATGTTTAAGTTCTAGCTATGTCTATGTTTATTTGGTATGTTGGTTAATTTCCTATGAAGTTCAAACTTGGGATTGTGCATTTGTGCTTGTGGATTGTGTTATTTGGATATCAGACAGATGCAGGGGCTTGATGGAAGTGAAAATAGACAAAACAGTAGCTGCTGAGTTTTTTTTTCCATGATTTTTTTGCGGTTAGTTCGCGGTTAATTGTCGGTTAGAGTGCTAACTGCGGTTTGATATGGTGTTTCGATTGGTGCGGTTTTCACAACCATAAACCGCGGTTCACCGCTAACCGAGTTCTGCGGTTTTTGGTTAACCGCTAACCGTTGCGGTCGCGGTCGCGGTTGGCCAATAAGGGTGTTTTGCGGTTTCGGTTAACCGCAAATTGCGGTGCAGTTAACCGCAACCGCACCGTTTCCCACCCCTAACTCAACCGCCGGGTACTCACCACTCACCAGGCATAAACACTAAGTTTAGTTTATTATTTATAAGGTACCAACTAAAGGTCTCACTTTCTTAAAAAGTTCAAGGGTTGGCTCATAGACCCATCAATTCATCAAAGAAAACATATTTTTATTGAAAACTCTACCAAACATATATAAAAGTGTTAAACCAAACGCACTATATGGCAATGGGGAAAAGAAATAAAATAAAAATGGTTACGAGTGAGTCAGTCGTGGGACGGCTTTGGCCGTAGTAGTCCGGAAAAGCGAAAGAAGCTGTACCGGTCAACTGCCCGCCCGCGAGTCCCCAAACGCCAACTCCGCCCACCAGACCTCCTTTGTTTTCTTCTCGTCTTCTTCCCCCCAGCCCTCTCAACGTTTTTTGTTTGTTATAGACTTCTAGTTTACAATACCCACACACACGCACCCAAAAGATCTCTGGAAAACCCATTCGTGAAAGAAAGAAGATTGCAGAAACAAGAAAGAACAACCACAACTGCAACAACAAAGAGTTATCAGCTATGAAAAGCTCGCTGCTGCAGTGTAGCGACTGCTGCTTCCATGGCCGCCAGCAAGAAATTTCCTAGGCAGATGGGTGAAATCATCCGGAAAATCGCCCGGGTTGACATCAAGTGGAGCGTCCTGGAACGGGTCTCTGTTTTCCGCCAGTTTTTCGAGTTCTTGTGGGATAGGATTCTCGCCTGTTCTATTGGTAAGCCGCCCTCCAAATACCGCCGCATAACTCGTGCTGGGACGAATACTTCGCCTTCTACTTCTTCTTCTTCTTCTTCTTCCACTTCGTCTTCGCCGCCCCAAGCCGGCGGCCCCGACTACGACTACGACGCTGTGCCTTTCGTCGAGGCGTGCACGACGAGTGGAACCGGCGAGCTCAACTCTTCCAACTCGGATTTGGTGCCGCTGAAGATCAGCTTGCTGGGTGATTGTCAAATCGGAAAAACTAGCTTCGTGGTAAGCATTTCTCGGTTTAATCAATGGGGGGTTTCTGCTTTCTGGGTTGTTCTTGATTGATTCTGAATTGGTCCTGAATGAGCTGGAGATATTTTTTTTTTGGTCAATAGTCAGAGTTAGAGCTGTTTTTGTTGATGGGTACGTGAGCTGATTTTCTTATTACCTTCCTTTTGGTTTCTTAATTTCCTTGTGTGGGCTCTGTTGCTGATGGCTGAAGATCAAGTATGTTGGGGACGAACAGGTGAAGAAGAGCTTGGAAATGGCAGGGTTGAATTTGATGGACAAGACATTGTTTGTTCAAGATGCCAGGATTTCATTCAGCATATGGGATGTTGGAGGTACCCCGGAAAATTTCCTAAAAATCTTTACTTTCCTTATCTGGATTTCATAATGGTATCAAGTTTCAGAAGGAGCTGAAACCTTCTCTGTTTCTGCAGGAGATAGCCGGTCGTTTGATCAAGTCCCCATTGCCTGTAAAGATGCAGTTGCAATTCTTTTCATGTTTGATCTCACCAGCAGATGCACACTCGACAGGTTGGCTGATCATCATCATCATCATCATCAAACCTTTCTTTATTCCTTATAACAGTTGCGTTCCAGGGTAAAATATGTTTTTGTAATGAAATATACTGTTCGTTTTAACAGCGTTGCTGGATGGTATTCTGAAGCCAGGAAATGGAACCAGGTAATAAAGTCAAACAGTTACAACCTCAATTATCTTGTTATAAATGTAATCATTATTGTTCGTTTGGTGTCCTTAAATACCTCTACCAAATTCTGTTGATCCATCCTCCTGTGAGATAGAGATGAATAGTGCTGTTAGCTATAAGCTATTAAGTAATCATTAATCTGTACAGATGTAAAGTGCACCAACCTCTGCAAATTTCTGAATACTCAACCTCCGTTTGGTAAGGCATTTAACTATAACTTATGGTTATGGACAATACTTCTCAACTATAATTGGGAATCTTGGGGAAGTGACAATTTTCTGCTGGTGGGGGTGGCACGAACCAAGTAATTAGCCCTTAATAACGATTATGGAGTAACAACCGATGATTGAACATAAAAGCAAAATTTTGGCAGCAATGGTAGAGATGCTGAAAGAAATCGGAGAGGGTGATGATAGTGATGGCAATGATCATCATGTGGCACTGAAAACCTGAATCCAGTGGCTGGAATGATTGTTATAGTGTGTTACGGCTTGTTTAATCAAGTGGGTGGTCGGTCTGGTTTCTTTCTGTTGCCTCCTTTTTTGTTTGAAATTAGTAGGGTCATCCACCCATGGCCATGGGGGATGCACTCTATCACAATCATGACATTCTAACTTGTTGCATGTGTATTAAGGAAGGAAGGCTTGTGGCTGTGGGTTAATCTATCTTATTCTTTTCTCTTGCAGACGGCTATTCCCATCCTGATCGGGACCAAGTTTGATGATTTCGTCCGCCTACCTCCAAATCTACAGTGGACTATTGCAACACAGGTAAACATACAAATGACATATAGCAAACAGTGCTCAGATGAACAGTAGAACAGAACTTCTCTCGGTTTTGTCTTTGAACAGGTTTAGGGGAACATTGCCTGCAATTGTGACTTACTCTGTAGCATTTTGAGATTCCTTTTCCCTCTTTGCGCGTTTGATAGACAAAGCAGGCAGAATGGTGGGGTCACGCCCGCACACAAAAGCTTCATTAAAGTGAAAGAATTTAAGTTCTGAGACAAGGAAGGAATCTTCTTTAGGGATCCCCCCGTCCGTATGGATGGTAGATCTAATTTAAGGCTTTGCCCATTCCCCTTTCAGCGTAATCTGTAAAGCTTTCAATTCAGGAATATGCTTTAGCAGGGTTTTCATTTTTAAACATTTATGCTGCATTGTACTCATTCAAAAAGAAGGGGTTTCATATACTGAGAAGTAACACCTTTTCTCCTTTAAATGATGTGTTGTCCGAAGATTCAAGTCAAGGGTATAGCAAATTAGGAGATCCTTATTGCAGCCAACTCTTGTTTGTGTACCTAAACTGTTATCTTTTTGGTTATCTGCAAACTTGCTGATCAAATTGTGTTGGTGGTGGCATGATGATGAACACAAACGCAGGCAAGGGCGTATGCACGAGCGATGAAGGCGGCGCTCTTCTTTTCGAGTGCGAAACACAACATAAACGTGAACAAGATCTTCAAGTTCATCGCCGCGAAGGTCTTTAACTTGCCATGGACGCTTGACAGGAACCTCACCATTGGGGAGCCCATTATTGACTTCTGATCTCTTTTCCTATATAGTTGCATTTTACTATTTTTAACTCTTCTTTCACGCATTGATGTATTTTGTATTCTCCTGTAAATAGTAGAGAAAGATAAGAAAGGAAAGTAGTAAGGAAAGCGGAAGAGTGAGTGAGAGGTCAGATTGATTGGTTCCACACACAATAGAGAGGAGGAGTCCTTTTTTCCAAGATTGTTTGTTGCTTTCATTTCTTCTTTGCTCTCTTTTGTTCCACCCTTCTGCTAACTTTATGATTTATGAGCATAGCGGTGAGCTTAATGGAAACACACACAAAAAAAAAAAAAAAAAGTTGTTCGATTACTACAAAGCAATTTCATATTCAAACTTACCCTTTCTTTGCATTTTCGATGAGCTTCCAGATCTGTTTTCCCCTTCCTCTTTTGATTCCTCCCTCCCCCATCATCTACCATTATTGTTAGGGGTGAAAATTGGCGGGTGTGGTTACTCGTCCCGTATTTTGTGGGTAATCAAAGTGGGAACTTCTCTTGTGACATTACCCGCAACATTTCATATTTCAAAGCGTGAAACATTGCAGTCTTTCACCAACGAATCTTTTATTATCCATTGGTCTATAGAGATGTATTGTTATGTTGTTCGTGGAGACGAAAAGTATTTTGTATTTTAATTTTGTGTCGAAGAGAAGCTCGTCTTTATTTTACAAAATGCAAATTAGTCTCACAGGACACATGCTATAAGGTACTAAAACACAATTTTATCACCAAGATTTTTGGATTTTATGTAATAGAATAAACTTTAAGTACTAAATTGTAAGAAAATTAAGTTTAGGCACCTAAATGCTATTTTCAAAAAACGGTGTTCATTGATGTGAGATTGTGAGCCCATTCACTGGGTCTGTCCGGACCAAGGTTGTCAAACCGGTTTATACCGTTGTGTCGGTTTGGCAAGTGGAATGGTACGACCGGTGGTATAACCACTTTGTGGGGAGGGGTTACGGTGATTACTACAAATGTAGTAATCACCGTGGTTACTAAGGGTAAATTGGGCATGAAAAATAAATTATATTAATTAATTTTTTTAATAAATTAGATTTTAGGTAATTACAAAAATCTATTAATTACAATTCATTCTCTTTCTCTCACTTCCGTAATCTCCAGCCAGATCTTCTTTCCATATTTTTCTCAATCTTTCTGCAAAAAAATAAAAAACACGAAATCACTACCAATCCATTAGACAGCCACTAACACTTTGAAAAACATCAATACCATTGCAAAAATAAATCTATACCATTGCATGAAAACTACCAATATAAAAAAGTTATACCATTACAAAAGTCAAACAAATACCAAAACAACCAATACCACTACTATTGTGAGACCAAAACAATACCATTGCACAAATAAAGTAATACCATTATACTAAAACTACCAATACAAACAATCTATACCATTACAAGAGTCAACCAATACCAAAATCAATCAATATAACTACTATTGTGAAATCAAAACAATACCATTGCAGAAATAAATCAATATCATTATGAAAAACAAACTATACCATTTCATAAACAAAGCAATGAACTAATACCAAAACAAAAAAATTACCAGATCTAGGTTTCATGTCTACTATAACTATGGTTGTATTTGTATATAATTCTTAGGGCTGCTGGGACATGGTTCCAATATGGCTGCTACTGTACTCTGTACCCACCAAAATCTTATCTGGGTATGTATGTTGTGATGGAGAGAGAGCAGCGGGAGGGAGATGGAGAGAGAGCAGTAGGAGGGCACCGACACAGAGGGTGGCGGGCACGGAGTCATTGCCGGGGGATGGCCGCCACAGAGTCATCGCCGGGGCTGCGGCCGGCGGGATTAGTGCGACGGGAGTGGTGGAGGCGACCGCGTCGGGTTTGGCTGGAGGGAGGGTAGAATTAGGGTTTGGGTAGATTATATAGAATAATCAGGTGTGGTCACTTTTTCATTTCCAAAATTGCCCTAAAAGAATCTTGACCGTAAGATTACAAAAGAAAGAAAAATAATTAATCAAATGGTATATAAAGAGGTTGCCACCATGATTACTAAAAAATAAGTAATCACCTTAACCCATTCCCCACTTTGTGCCGGTTCATGCCGGTGTAAAAAAATGTGAAAACAATTAATATCACATGTATTTAATTATATATAAAAACATATTTGTGGACAATTTAGTTACAACCCAACAAATATCATCAACTTTTAACTATTACATTCATAAAATGAATAATAAATTAATTTTTTATTCATTAAACTCATTAAAATGATGCCATTTTACTTAGAATGCGTAAGTCGATCATACCGGTAGTGTCATACCGGTTTCATGACCGGCACAGGTTAAACCAGGTTGAACCGGGTGGCATGCCACCGGCATGACAACCATGGTCCGGACTAATACAACCCTACCAATACGAACCAAACAGGGCCAAAGGAGAACATGGCCCAGCCGGGTCCAGTCTAGTTATTCTGCTAACTAGGATATTCGTTAGTATATACTAACTAATATCTAAAATGTATGAACTAATATCCAAATCTGCTGAGTATCTAGATAGCACAGACTAGTATTCAAAACATCACAAACTAGTATCCAAATAGCAGATACCAACTAATATCCACAAACAACCAACTAGTATTCAATATGGATACTCTTATATGTTATCTGGATACTCTTATGTGTTATCTGGATACTAATTATGTTCTATATGGATACTATTCTGTGCTGTCTAGATATTAGTTTGTGAATTTGGGATAATAGTTGATTCATGGTGGATATCCGTTAGCAAACCTTGAATACTAGTCTGTGCTCTCTAGATACTTTAGTACTTGGATACTAGTTCATGTATTTTGGATATCAGTTAGTATCTGCTAACGAATCTTCAAGTTAGTATATTAATTTTTCCCAGCCGGGTCAAGTTGGATCATTGACCCTACAAACAAGTAACGACTTCCGTTAACAAAGATGGACAAAGACTAACAGATGATTATTCAAAAAAAAAAAAACTAACAAATAGTGATCAAATTTAAACTAATTTACTAAATCTATTAAATTAAAATAAAATTAAATAATTTTGATGACCAAACATAAATATTTTTGGTAATTTCAATAACCAATTCACCTTTTCCACCTGTTGTTATAATTCACCTGCTCCATTAAATCAAAAGAAGTGGCTTAAAGCCCAGAAGATCGTCACTTCGTTAGCAAAAAAACCCTAGGAAACAAGGTTGTCTGTCCATGTTCCAGTAGTGATCTATGAAGCATGGTCCATGAAACCTAACAGATATCGTACCGGAAAAGTGAACGGGATGATATTTTATGATAAAATCGTGGTTTAACCGTAGTTTAACTGTTATACCGTTAAATACCGTCTACCTGTTTAATCTCCGATACTAGTATTTTTTGGTTGAACCGCCGGTACGGTACGGTTTCATGGACCATGCTATGGAGCAGATTAGTGGGCTACTAAATGTGCCACAGAGTTAGTTAATCTAAGCCCAAAGTCCTAGTCCTTTACCCGCATTGGAGACCCCCGGCCGAAATTCCTCCCTGACCGTTACGGATGGCAATGGGTCGGGTGAGGTCGGGTTTTGCTAAACACACAAACCCAAACCCATGTGTTTATCCGTGAAAAAAACTCGGGGTAAAACTCACTGGGTTTGAAAAACTCAAACCCTACCTAACCCGCTGGGTATCCGCGGGTTCATGGGTACCCACGGGTTTTTGTCGTAAAAAATTTACAATAACAAGTTCCTATCAAAATTAAAGTCAAATATCAATCTCTTAATACAAATTATCCATATTTAAAACACCATTCTAGAAAATTCAAGCAAATCACAAATTAACTATACAAATTGTTCAACACCAATCTAGAAAACTCAAGAAAATTGAAGCAAATCACAAATTATCCTTAAATAACATGATTAATTGAAAGTTTCTTCCTTTCAATTAAGTTTCTTTACTCTTCATTCGATAACATCAACTTCATTCTACACAATTAGAAAGAAAAATTTAGACATGTCTCCACAAAAATAAATAAGATTAGTTGTTTAGAATATTAAATATACCGAGAAATTAATTATATGAGTGTGGGTGGTAGGGGTGGCAGTCGGTCGGTTTCGGTTTAACCAAAAACCGAAATCCCGGTTATCGGTTAAACCGAGCCACTCTGCACCCCTGCCGACCACCGACCGTGAGAGTGGTCACGGTTAGCCAGTCAACCGACCGGTCGGCTTCGGTTTTAGGCTCAGTTAGCCGGCCAACCGGAAAATACCCTTTATAAAAAAAAAAAAAAGGAAGCAAAATTCTGAACCACTCACTCCTCACCCTCTCACTTCTGGATTCTTCTTCTTCCTATCCACTTTCCAGTTTCCAGAGCACTGCCCTCTCACCAATACCATCTCGATTCTTCTTCTTCCTTTCACCATCTCGATTCTTCTTCTTCAGCGACGGCCCTTCTTCTTCCTTTCAAGAGCAGCGACCGCTCCCATCCTTCTTCTCCGTCCCAATCGACCCGCGATCCCGTACGTCATCTCCCCCATCCTCTTGCTCAGATTCACGACACCGCCGTCCCGCGATTCGGCGGCGATTCCAGCGACCAGATCCGCCGGCGCCTCCTCCCGGATCCGGCGGAACGACCCGACTGGCGCTGAGGAGGTCGGACTTGCAGATCTTCCGCAGGTGGCGCCAGTATCCGCCGTAGGGGGCGAACCCGATGTCCAGGAGGCCGTAGGAGAGGATCCGGTTGCCGGCGGTGACGGGGCGGTTGGCGAAGGTGACGTCGTGGGTGGTGAAGACCTCTCTGGCGAAAGCAGGGGAGGAGATGACGGGCCAACGAGCGGTGCGGCGGCGATTTCAGCTGGTGGAGGAATGGGTTGGCGGCGACGACGATTGGAGGCGGAGTGGCGGCGAGGCGGAGTTGCGGCGAGGCGGTTGGAGTTGGGAGCAGGTGGATTGGAGGGAGGCGGCTGGGGATTTGGGAGATGGGAAGAAGGCCGCTAGGGTTGGGGATGGGGTGTTTTATCTAAGGCTAAAACGACGTAGTTTAGGCCTGCCGGTTAGTGTCGGTTAGCCAGTTTAACCGGCGGGTTTTTCCGCTAACCGCCTAACTACGGAGAGCCTCCGACAACCGACCGTGTCCAATTTTTTTTGTTTCCGGTTAGCCACTAACCGGCGGTTAACGGTTAGACCGGCCGGTTAGCCGCTAATCGGAAACCGAAATGACAGCCCTAGTGGGTGGGTACCCATGGGTCGGGTTTATCTAAACCCAAACCCAACCCGGTGAATTGTGAACGGGTTTAAACCCAAACCCGGCCCAAAACCCATCAACACTGATTTTACCCCGTTGATCGGGTTGGGTCGGGTGGGTATCCGTGGGTTCGGGTTTTGTTGCCATCCCTATTCCCTAGTGACCGTGACCGACCATTTCGCAGATCCGGCTGCGGCCAAGCTGCTCGGTGAAATCTCTATCCTTCTTCAATTTCCGACCAGAGCCCGGCAATCCGTCCCGGGCACCAGTGTCCTGTCTTTTCTGCTTCCTTTCTACTCACAAGTAAACTCTCGAGCCTCAGCCTCAGTCTCCTCCACCCTACATCGCCCTCATTCTCGTCCGACAAATCCCATAATAAGGTCCGTTCCTAGCTCTGATAACTAGACCCACACCATGTTCACCGATCAGTCCGGCATCAGTATTTGGTTTGGGGGAAAAACCCCTCCGGCGTCGGTTTTTCACTTCGCCGGAGTCTCAGTTTGGACAAAACCCCTTACCCCTAAAACCCTCCAAGCCGCTAATTGTCCAGTTAGGAGCTTCATTGTCTAGTTTTGTAATGGAAAGTTGAAGGACAAAAAATAAGGAATGGGTAGTGAAATTGAAAGTAGTATGGAATGGAAGAGAAATTGAAGTCTTTGTTGGAGCAGCTTCAGGCGGAATGCTGATTTTTTTTTTGGAGAATTGTTTATAAGAACAGGAACCAGTTCACAGCCAGGTATGGCCTTATATCCTTATTGAGGTTGTTGATTTTGTGTTGTGTACTTTGCGGAATACGGAGATGTTAGGTGAGAAGGGATTTGAGGTTGTTGCAATCTGCTAAACTGGAAGAGCTTCTGGCTTCTTGCTCCCAAAACAATGCGGATGGGTTATGAAGTAACACCTCGCTAGCAGAGCTAATCCTTAATCATGCTATTCTTATAGGATTTTGAAAATTGTCTGACCATCTGTAATACCTTTATCAATTGGAATCCTTTTTATGACAAAAGGGTTTGTGTGATTGAAGCCTGATAGTGCAAAGTCTTGAAATTCATAGCTGTTTAACTACATGAATCAGTAGTATTGGTACTATATCTTAAAACTATCACTAATTGGACAGGGCTTGAAGTGGAGACAAAGCGACTCCGGAGTACCCAATTTTTAGGAGAGACTTCTGGGAGCTGCACGCTTACTGTTACAGGTGATGTGTTGAATTCTTGTTCTGGGATGGACCGTATCAAGTTCCGTAAGCACAGATTTTATGTTATGGGTTCAACTCTGAATCGGATTAGGTAATTTTTGTTTGTGTTAGCGCCAATTTTGAAGGCAGCTGCGTATCCTGTTTGGCTGGCTAGGATAGAACTAAGTTTTCCATTCTTGTCTTGTTTTCATGGTTTGATGATTATTATTCTGTCACTTGAAGATTTGAAGTGGATGCAGTAGCCTCTGATGCGGTAGCTGACTCTAATTGCTTGTATCGTGCTTCTATTAATCACACTGGCATTTCATTAACTACTAATTATTATTGAGTTCCATCTTGAATCGCTGTTTGCTGGAAAATGAGCATCCTTTCATCTATTAGCATTGTTCTCTTCTATTCTATTGGCATCCTTGACTCCTCCTCAGGGAGGTTTGTATTCTGCTTGCACGCTCTTTCTTCATGGAGTTTTCTTTGGCACTTTTGGCACTGCTTGCACGTCTTAGAGTCTTGCTTCAGCAGGAGCAGGTAAGTTCTTACTTATTCCATGTCCAGAAATGTAATGAGAATCTATAACACATTTACTGTTGACTGCTAAAATGTATAATACACTGATATGGTTTCCTTCGTAGATATTAGTGGATGTTGTTCCTTTCTCCAATACGATACCAGAATAAGCAGCCTGTCAAAATAAATCAGAAAGGAATAGAGGTTGGCAGCCGTGTCTGTGTTTTACTCGCTTTCATGGTAAAATAACAAATTTGAGTCACTGGCGTCTTACTGAATCCCGCTTTTCTTCTCCACTTCTCCAGGTATTCTGAGAGTACTGTCCGACAAACAAGAAATTTGACTACTGGTCATCAACTAAACTTCCAAGCAGTAACAGACTTGACGGGCGTACCCTTCCACCCAACAATCAAGCTCTTCCCATCCATCCACACCGAACAAGGGCTCCAACACGGCACGCTCTGAGCCATGAGCTCTGCTTGGTACATGGAAGAATGACTCAACTGCGCTTCCACCATCCCAAACCGCCGAAAGAAAGCCCTCCATATATCCACCTTCATACTCCTGATCATCCAGGCTCTCCCCTGCCCTAGTGTATCACTTATCGTCCCCATCATCACCATCTTGCTCACCCCTCCCAATGTCTCCTCTCCAAACTTCCTCCACGCCTCCTCGCTCCCCATACATTCCCCCATGGAATCGAACAGCACGCTGGCGAAGAACAGCGACTCCACGAACCAGTTCACAAAAACCGGCGAGTTCCTGCTCCCTTCCATCTCCGTCACCACCATGATGCACGGCTGCACCCTCCGGATCACTTTGATCACCGAGTCCAGCCTCTCCGCGGGACTTGTCAGCGTTCTTGCAACATCATCCGCCAGAACAGCCACCGTCTCGCCCGAATCGAACTGCAACTGGTCCTGCCTCAGCTCTGCCAGGTCACGGACCATGATCACGTAAAAGCTGCAGACCAAGTTCATGCTCTGCGCAAAAGTCACCAGCCTTCTCCCTGTCTGCTCGATCAACTCCCTTTCCATCGTCGCCACGGCGGTTATCTTCAGATGCTCCACACGGTCTCTTCTCCGGGTCGCCAGTGCCTGCATCAGGATCGTCCATTGATGTCCTGTCCTGATCGCCAAATCTAGGACGTGGATCCTTCTAGCGCCCTCCACGTGTTCCACAATCGTCTGGATCCCAGCAAACTGTGCTACCTGGGAGAAAGGAAGTCTCCTCTGAAACTCAACCAACCTGACGCTTGGGTTCATTGCAACTCTGAACAGATTGGACGACTGCTCTTTCGCTTTCCACATGTCCCCGGCCCCAATTCGACCAGTTTCTCGGTCGACCCGGTGTTGCAGGCTTCGAGAGTAGTAGAACACTAGCCGTTGGATTGGGTTTCCCGTTGGGGAAGCCCGACCGTCGCATTGCCTGAGCAGTGCCCTGGCATCGTCGAATCGACGGTCTCCCACTTTCTCTACAGCTTCCAGGAGAAGCTCGGCGAGCTCCACGCTCTCGGATTGCTCTTCCGAGAGAGGAGCGTCCACTGTGGCCGTCAAGACGTCAAACGGCATGTCTTTGGAGTGGGACTGGATGAATTTTAGTGCCGCGATCCTCATAAGATCTTCACTGGACAGGGGCGCCGGCGCTGGTGGATCCGGATTGTCAACTGTTTCCTCGGTTTCGTGACTTTCGGGGAAGGTTGAGGTTGGCAATTGAGCTTCGTTGGCGCGGTGATCGTCCTGCTGCTTGAAGGGAGGGAAAGGGATGACTTCGATCCCTCCGGCGAACATGTCAAGATTTTCCATCACTCGGAATTTGATCCTTTGTGTGTGTCTGTGTTGACGGATGCAAATAGGGACACAAGGCTAGGTGAGCTGGGAGATGGTTTTATATGTATACGCAGCTCTGGATTTAGTGAGAAATAATGGACAGCCGGAGGAATTGTGCTGTTTTCACTGGGGGACAATCGCTACCGGAGGAACTATGTAAAAGTTAAAGGAATGGAGTTAGAACTGATGGACGATGGGTGGATTCAGGTTGGATCGCCGGCGGCATTATTAATTAATATAATTCTTAATGATCGGTCAATAGCATCAGTCGTTTCCTCCCCCTCGTTTGGCAGTGCTACCGCACAAAATACGAAAGTAAAACTTGGGGTGACCAAATTGGCCGTGATCTGCCGAATGTGGCCGAATTAAAAAATGCACTTAATGCCAGTTAACGGTTAATTGGATATAAAGTTAACGGATTGGTTATTATTTTATTTTTGAAAGGTTCGACTAATAAATAGTATTTAGCTTAAAATTTTATGGCGAGATATAAATAGTTAGGGCTGGTAAACGGTTTCCCGATTAATGGTATAACCGGTTTGTCGCAACCGCCCCCTCCGAATAGGGGGACCCGTCGCGAACTGATCGGAGTCACCATCGACCGTGCTTTGGGGTGGGTCGAACACCCTTTTCCGGTTTTAATTTTTTGTTAAAACCAGAATTCTGGTCTGCACTTTTAGATTGTTCTAGGTTCGGGAGTACGGTTACGTGCAGGGAAGTGTATCCACACCCCACAACGCCCCATAACGGGTACTACGTAAATCGATAAGTTTTTAGAGGTTGGGTGTAATATTAATTGGGATTTGTTTGTGTATTTAGTTGTAATATTCGATTATCTTTAATTAGTAAGAATATAAATTGTTAGAGTCCAATTGGACGATGTTATTGGTATACACTTGAATTTAAAGTTACCGGTTTTCACGTCTATTGACGTAAAAAGGTTTTTTAGATTGGTTGGACTCGAACCTATCGGTTGCCTACGTACCCGGGTTAACCGGGATCAAAGTCCACGTAGTTCGATGAAATTGAGAGATTTGAAATGTGGAGTCTCACACATAAGGAGTGTGGAGAGATTTTTGAAAGTAACTAAACACGCTCTATTGACACGTGTTTAAGTTTTGTTATAGGCCTTTCGATTAAGGCAAATATTTTGATTTTTTTATCTTGTAATTGAGTAGCTTATGATTTTTGAAATAACTTGGCTTAATAAGTCATCACAGTCTGTTGACCGTTATTTCGTATTAAGAGATCTTTTAGAAAGAAAAAGGTTTATGATATTAGCACATTCTAATAATTTAAGTTACGGTGTGATATTGGAACTTGAAGATATACTACGATATTTCAATTTAGTGATTGATGATATTTGAAAGAATTTGGTCAAGAACGATTATCGCGGTCTATTGACCATGATTTTATATTAGGAAAACTCTAAGTAAAATAAATATGTGTATGTAAAAAAGGGTCAAACCTAATCAAAGTTTTAACGTTTTTTGAGATACCGAGAAGTAATCGTAACTTGGCCAACGCAAAAGTACTGATACGATTAGTCGATATAAATTTTGGTATTAAGCTCAGCGTAAAATAAATAACAGCGCAGGAATTGAATTACCAAGTAAAAGTTGTAATCCAATTGGTTAGGTGCTTTTTTTATGTATTTGTATGAGCCTGAGGTCTGGGGTTCGAATAACCCTAGAGGCATATTTTTTTGTGTTTAATCAAAATTAGGGGAGGGGGCAATTTGGTCAATTTGCTCGGATATAGAACCTCACTATGAGAAACCCTAGCCGCCCTTCTTCCTCATTTCCTCATCTCTCTCATTTTTCTCTGAAACGAGAACGGAAAACGAAAACTCTTCTCTCCCATCGCTCCGATTCTCTCACATCGCTCATTTCTCGACCCGTCGTTCCTCTCTTCTTCTTCCTAGGAACAACGAGGGAAAGGGGTCGAAGGGAATGCTGACGATGTCTAAAGGAAGACGGCGATCGACTCCGATGATGACACCAATGATGGTCACGGAGGTATGATAAATTTCATTCATATGCATGTCGATTTTTAGGGTATTTTTGTTCGATTAATGGATGTTTGCGGTTTCTGACCTCTCTTCCCCTGTTTTCTGTATTTTGATTTTTGGGGATTCTAGTTTCGGATTTGATTCTCGTGAGAGGAGGAGAAGAAATAGAGGTCGCCGGACGGCGAGGGCTCCCGTCAACGGCGCGAGATGGAAAAGCCACATGCGAGGTTCGATTTCTGGGCATTTGATTTTAATTCGTTTATATGGTTTGGTTTAATTCTGACATTTGAGTAGCGAGTGAGAGTATTGCCTATTGCTTTCTATTCCACGATTTATTAGCGGTTTTAGCATTGTTTTGCTGATGTATGTAATGATGGATTTTCATACTAAGATGGTGGAAGTGCAAATGAGATGATAAATGAAACAATACGATTATATAAGTATTAGCAGATTATTAGTAACTGTACTTGTATGCGTAAGCTAACTTGAACGAAAATACTTGTAAGCTATATCTAGTTTATAGCAATAGAAAGAGTTGACAAATAAAATACAAGGATGATGATAATGGTAAGTGCTTAAATGGAAAAAGGACGGATAAGGTACAATGATAATGAATAGTAGACGAAAGTAGTCAAATTGTGATTTGCTTGGAGATCGATTGGATATTTATCTTCTTTGAACAAAATCTGTCGACTCAAGCTTTGCTTATAGTTGATCGATTATCATTTAAGAAATTCTTTAGTTAGTTGGATGTAAGTGATAATGATGATGGAATGACATGTTATAGTGTATTACCCACTTTGATTCGAAAGTCGTAGGCGGCTCTGAGACTGCTTCCTCTCTTGCTGATTCTTGATGTCCTTGTACTTGTCTTTTCTGGCTTTTTTTTGTGATTTTGTTTGTTGTGGGATGGAAGTGATGAGGAGGAAGAAGAAGAAAGTGTAAAGGGGGTTTCTGCCCCGCTGCTGTCTGTTCCCTCTTTTGATATTTGGTGTTATTGTTCTTGTGATGCTGTGGTTTTGTGGCTAAAGAAAGAGAGAAGTGGAAGAGGAGCCTGTTTGTTCCTTTCTCTTCCGTTTGCTTTTCAACTCTCGAGCTCTCCTATATGTTTTAGAGGGGACAAAAGTTTGAGAGGGGGTTTTGTTTATGCAGAGTTTTGTTGTATGTGTGTGTAAGAAGAACGAGAAGAAGATGTATGTAAGAAGAAAAAGAAACAGAAGAAGAAAGTGGACTGCTCTGTTTTTTCATGGTGAAGGAAACAAAAGGAAAGAGTGAAAACCGTCCTTGTTCAGAGGAAAGGAAGTCACTACTGGTTGTTTATAGTTTATAGGAAAAAAAAGGAAGGAAGAAGAAGCAAAATCCAAGGTCCAAGAAAAGAGGAAGGGGAAGAAGAAGCCGCTCCCCCTATTTCTATTGTTCTGTTTCTTTTGTTTTTTTGTTTGAGAGGAAGAGAAGTCCTCTGTTTATGTGGGTTTGTGGTAAAGAGAAAGAAGAGAAGTGGTTCTGTGTGTGCAAAGAGGAAGGGAGTTTTGGCATGATCCAGAGATGAAGAAGAAGAAGAAGGAGAGGGAGTCTGCTCCCCCCTCTTTTGGTATGGAACAGATGGGTTTTTATAGAAAAAGAAAACTTGTTCCCAAAGCTTACAACAGTGCCGGTTCTGGGTCGGACCGGTTTGAGTTGGATTGAATCGATATGGGTTTGGTCAAACCGGTCTGAGTTGGGTCGGACTGATATGGGTTTGGTCAGACATGATCTCTGATCGGTTTGACTTTGTTGACTGGTTTGATTGAGGGTCTTTTGACTTGGGCAGTTTTGAGCTTAATTGTAAAATTGTAATTATTAATTGTTCTAATTATGTAGTTAATTTATTGTAATTGTCTTAACTGAAATTGTTATTTCTTTCTCTAGACTCACAATCCCATATGTCAAGCAAACGATCAACTTCTATCACAACCAAAATCAAACACAAGTCTAATTCGTAGAGATTTGCCATTGCTAATCTCATTGAAAACAAAACCCAACCCAAAACAAATACGACTTTAGTTAGTAGTTTGTTTAAAATTTGCTATTGCTAACTTTAAACAAAACCTAACATTTATTTAATTAAATATGTTTTGCCCGGACAAAAAGCGGTGTCTACAGTTGCTCCCCTTTGTATATTTCTTGGTATCGAGAGGTATACAAAGCTCTTTTTAAGACACCGTATTTTGACACTAATAGTGATGGGTCGATTGTTTTGTTATGACGATGAATTCAAGTTTTTTAGTTAAATCATTCAAAAGATGGTATAAGAAAGCAATCAAGTTGTTCGGGATATGACGGGCTGGACAAATTGAATGAAAAATGCAATCACGTTGTTCGGGGTATGACAGGCTGAACATTATATGGCAATGCGATAGGGTTGTCCGGGATATGACACGCTAGACACTTTTTGGGCAACACGATCAAGATGTTCAGAGTATGACATGCTAAACAATTATTTATGGCAATGCTATAGGGTTGTCTGGGACATGACACACTAGAAATTTTAATAGACAATGACAATCAAATTTGTTCGGGGTAAGACATGCTAAACATTTATTGATCGTAGAGCTCTGTGGTTGTCCGGGATATGACACGCTAGACATTATAATGCATGGTGATAATGAGTATGAGAGTTTCTTGTGAGACAATCATGGGATGAGTAATGTTAATGAATGATAATGTCGTGTTATGGAAGATTTGTGAGGGTAAGAGTGCGATATAGCGTGATTTGGGTTTTTATTCTTGCAGCGGTGTAGTCTGCTTTGTAATTTTTGTTCCCGTGGCGGTATAGCCTGACTGGTACTTTATTTTGGCAGTACATCTTGGATTAGTTTCTTTTAGGTATCATGGCGGTAGGACTAGTATTGGTATTTAGGTATCATGACGGTACGGTCTAGGTTGGTATTTTAGGTATGTCGGCGGTAGGGCCTGAGTTGGTATTTAGATATGTTGGTGGTAGGGCCTGTGCTGGTATTTAGGTATTTTGGCGGTAGGGCCTGTGTTGGTATTTAGGTATTTTGGCTGTAGGGCCTGTGTTGGTATTTAGGTATTTTGGCAGTAGGGCCTGTGTTGGTATTTAGGTATCTTGGCGGTAGGGCCTGTGTTGGCATTTATGTCTCGTGGCGGTATAGCCTGTTTGATCATGTGTACCATGGCGATAAACTTCATGAGGATATGTGAAAGTTTAACTTGATCACGAGTGGTGTAGAGTTTTCTGCTTGATATGAGGTATTGAATCAAGCAATTTGTTGAGTCTAGTTAGATCTTTGGTATGTGCCAAACTTGACTTTGGTAGAGATTTGAATTTGACCTCACAATGATGTGCAAATGCAAGGTATTTTGTGATATGATATGATGCAATATTGTGATGAGATATGTTGGAAGTGTACATCTCCTTTTAATGAATTTTGAGTATGAATAATATTTAATTTAGCTATGAATTTTTTGAATGACTGTATGATGAGCTATATGATGATTTGTTGAAAAGTATGCGAATGAAAAGGTCTGATCGTTCATCATGGTTTAATATGAATGTCTAGAATTCTCTTAAATCAATCATCCACAAGGAACTACGTCATTGTCCCTTTAGTAAGCTTGATCTTTAGTTATGCTTGCGCTGGAGTAGAATGGGTGCAACTGATGAGTACTTCCTTTCTTTGGCGCATGTCATCATCTCGAGGTATTGGGCTTGCCATATAGTGTTTGTCCTCTTTGTTTGCTTAGTGAGCCCATGGTATTGTATTTCTGGGGACTTTATGGAAGGTTGGTCCTCAGTTTTCTCTACCTTGGACACTGGTGCTTGAGTGGCTGATGCGTTAGCCATATGACCTTCTTATTCATGATATGTGTCGGGTAGATTGATTATGTAGGAGGATTATGTGGTATGGTGGTATCACAATAGTGTGCTCATTTAGTTTAATTGATCTTCTTGCCATGTGAGCATTTCGTGCTTGGCTAAGAGGATTTTTTTTATCTCGGGATATTGTCTTGTTGATGTCGGTTTTCTAGACATGCTTGATTGATTTCACCGAGAGGTATGATGTACAAAATATTTCGTTGAAGGATAGTTTGATTGACAGGTTGGGTAGCTTGAACGGAATGATTCAGAATATCTGAGATTCCCCATTTACTCGTGAGTTGATGGAGTTGGAGAACCACTTCATGGGTATTTGAACTGCTTCTACTCTGGGTCTTCTCACCTTGCCCCGTAGATATGTTACTTGTTTTCCTCTTTTCGGAAAAAAATGTGACTTTTACCAATCTTGACTTAAGATGAATGCAACAAAGTTTGGAAATTCTCAATTGAGAAAGTATGATGAGAACTTGTTTTTAGAAATCAAAGCCTCGCTTGAGGGAAGTGTGTGCAACATGAGAAAAAGATTTCTTGTGTGGTTATTTCCACATTGTTTAAAAACTTTTTTTCATAAGCCAAGCCATGAGAATATTCATAAGCCCTCGCTCTCATTCTCACTCTCAGTTTCACTCTCACTCAATCCTATGGGTGCTTCGAGTTTACGATACTTTAGCTACTATCAAGATTCTTGTCACCATGTTGGGGGGACAAGTGTGCCTGAGGTATAGGTTTGTTGGTCATGGAGAGTTCGGGTGATCTTTGTATGTTCTCGTGGTAAAATTTCTTGAACTTTCCTGAAAGAATCTTGGTTTGGTATGACTCCAACTGTAAGAGTTCTCATGGTATGGAAATTATGCTTGTCGCAAATGAGAGGTTGGTAAAGGAAGATCCTATGATATGGCCTTAGTCATAGGCAGCTTCATTTTGAGGATTTTTGGCTTGCCCTCAAGGTATGAATCTGGTTGATATATAATGGGGATCGTCTTTTCTTGTCGTGAGAAGTTCCTTGTGGAGGGATGTTTGGCTTTCCCCAAAGTATGAGACTGATTGATGGATAGGCGAGATAATTTCTTGGCGAAAAGTCCATTGTTGAGGAATTTTTGGCTTGCCCCCAAAGTATGAGACTGATTGATGGGTAAATGAAATCTTGGTTGTGGAGCTCTCATTTTTTGTGAGAATGGTGGCTGGTCTTGGGTATCTTTGCGCGTATATTTTGGCTTAGGTTGCCCCCTTGTCTTGAAATTTGATTTTGAGGGATAAGCTCAACTAGGTAATTTGAGTAGAAATTTGATCCTGGAAATCTTGTCACTTGTCCGGCCCTTTTTTTTTTACCTTGAAAGGGTGGATGATGAAGGTCTTGGTATGATACAAGCTTTGACTTCTCATTGGTTGTCAAAATAATGAATGTGGAAAACCCTTCTGTGGTGCAGGCATGGCTGCTGAAGTATTATTATAATGGTGGTTTTTGTTTATCTTGAAAGGGAGAGTTCAAGTGATGGAAAATGAGGATGATCATGGAGTGGATTTTAGATCAGGCAGACATTCTTCTCTTGGGTGCCCCATCTTTTCGAGTTTACTTGTGTCATTTCTTCAGGTTTGGCAGACGAATACTCTTCATTTGGATAGGTGATTAGTTTGATGACTAGCCCTCGCAGGAGTGTGTAGACAAGTTGGTTGAGAGAACGACTCTACATCGCTTTTGTGACCACGTTGACGGTAGACTCGAAATCATCCTTTTGGCATTTTAGAAAAGATAGTCAATAACCTTCACTCGTGACTAGTTTTATGACTTCAAGCGCACGTGTAAGTCCCAGGAGCTTTTTTTGTCCTCCTTTTTATTTTGATTTTTTTGTTGCCTTTTTGGCTTTTTTTTTTGTTTTTGCTTTTTTTTTTTTGTGTGTGGGACTTACTTGGCTTTGAAATTTCCCCTACATGGTGTCATTTTGACGCTTTTGATTTTGAGCACCAACGAGTTCGTCAAATAGGATCATTCAGCTTCCCCAACCTTCTAGTCATTAGGATTCTGTGAGAAACTTGAGAATTTTGATACAGTAATTAGGCTAACTCAACCCCTTTTCTAGTCGAGCCTGATTTGATAGAGGTGTTCGAAAATGGCAGTGACAAGCCTCTACAAATAGCATGATATCGTATCCTCGATACACCCTTTGACTATTTAGCTCACGTTACTTATGGACACCAGTGGGGTGTTTATACTCTCAAGTTTAGTGGGGGTGCTCAAACTCTCGACACCGGTAGGGTGTGCACACTCTGCTGCAAAAATTATCGATATCGACTAAGTATTTATAAATCACTCGACACCAGTGGGGTGCTTATATTGGCTTAATATGAAAATTTCATGACTTAACTTGAGAACATGAAATATATTTTTATGGTTCCCATTTGTTGAGAAAACAAGGTGACTTAAAGTTTTTTTTTTTTTGGGAAAAAATGCTCATCATTTTGAAAAGACAAGGAACATTGATGGAAACATCTAAATAAAGATTGATAGTAGTCACACAATGTCCCAAATCGGTGGAAATGCCAATGACATTCTATTCTTTAGTATGAAGGAGATTGTTTGATACATAAGGTAATACGCATTCATGCTCATTTGCTCGTGAGGATTGCCATCATTATTGAATAGAGCTTCGTCTTGTAGTGTGCCAACTAATCCCCATAAGTGGTTAATGGGTCATTGTCGATGTATGGACGATTTGGCACCTTGGGTCTTCAAATTTTGTCCAAATCATCAAGAATATGATAATTGCTTTTAATTTTTTTCCAAGATTTGAGGAACTCCGTTTAATGTCGTTCGATCCTTTTGGAATGACTTCGTACAAGCATAACCTTGGATCTGGTACTTAAGGGTTTGACTATGTCCTCGTGGATGAACAACTTTAGAAAACCCTTGATTTGACTTTTTATGGTTAAATTGTTACATGTTTCTAAATGAGATGGATGTATGATAGTCATGCTAAATGATAAGACTGTGCATATGCAAGATGAATTTTTAGTTAATGCATGAATACTGGTAAAATTACCTTCATGATTGATTGTATAATGAATGAATGGAGAATGATAATCACGAGTTAAAAACTTTTGTGCATATCACATCATTTATGAATAACCGATAAAGCACAATTCATCATGTCATAAGCACGCATATATAAAAACAAACATTACCCCATTTAGATGAACCTAGGGTTGTTGGAAGGTTTAACGATGAGGTTAAAGGTGGCTTGGGAATTCATTTTGGATAATTTAGGGTGTCATCTAAATTGACTATATGCTTGGTAAGGAGTTCTAGGATATTGTTTCCCAAGTTGTATCCGTCTATAGCTCTTTCGAGCTAGCCGAATACCTCAAATCAACCTCGGATTTGAGTTCAACTTGGTTAGAAAGTTTCGCATGACTCCTACTATTGTAAGAGTCACGGTACTCCTTTCAGTTTCTTAAGGTAGAGCTCGGGTATAGAGCTTTTTATGCATGAACGCAAATAATTAAATACATGGCAATATTGATGTACAGATAAAGAAAGTAAACACCCAACAAATCAAAGATAGTAAGAAAACTTATCCGTTTAGTAAATGTAGCTTGACTCTTAGAATTCCCCAGCGGAGTCGCCACTGTCGCAACCGCCCCCTCCGAATAGGGGGACCCGTCGCGAACTGATCGGAGTCGCCATCGACCGTGCTTTGGAGTGGGTCGAACACCCTTTTCCGGTTTTAATTTTTTGTTAAAACCAGAATTCTGGTCTGCACTTTTAGATTGTTCTAGGTTCGGGAGTACGGTTACGTTCAGGGAAGTGTATCCACACCCCACAACGCCCCATAACGGGTACTACGTAAATCGATAAGTTTTTAGAGGTTGGGTGTAATATTAATTGGGATTTGTTTGTGTATTTAGTTGTAATATTCGATTATCTTTAATTAGTAAGAATATAAATTGTTAGAGTCCAATTGGACGATGTTATTGGTATACACTTGAATTTAAAGTTACCGGTTTTCACGTCTATTGACGTAAAAAGGTTTTTTAGATTGGTTGGACTCGAACCTATCGGTTGCCTACGTACCCGGGTTAACCGGGATCAAAGTCCACGTAGTTCGATGAAATTGAGAGATTTGAAATGTGGAGTCTCACACATAAGGAGTGTGGAGAGATTTTTGAAAGTAACTAAACACGCTCTATTGACACGTGTTTAAGTTTTGTTATAGGCCTTTCGATTAAGGCAAATATTTTGATTTTTTTATCTTGTAATTGAGTAGCTTATGATTTTTTAAATAACTTGGCTTAATAAGTCATCACAGTCGGTTGACCGTTATTTCGTATTAAGAGATCTTTTAGAAAGAAAAAGGTTTATGATATTAGCACATTCTAATAATTTAAGTTACGGTGTGATATTGGAACTTGAAGATATACTACGATATTTCAATTTAGTGATTGATGATATTTGAAAGAATTTGGTCAAGAACGATTATCGCGGTCTATTGACCATGATTTTATATTAGGAAAACTCTAAGTAAAATAAACATGTGTATGTAAAAAAGGGTCAAACCTAATCAAAGTTTTAACGTTTTTTGAGATACCGAGAAGTAATCGTAACTTGGCCAACGCAAAAGTACTGATACGATTAGTCGATATAAATTTTGGTATTAAGCTCAGCGTAAAATAAATAACAGCGCAGGAATTGAATTACCAAGTAAAAGTTGTAATCCAATTGGTTAGGTGCTTTTTTTATGTATTTGTATGAGCCTGAGGTCTGGGGTTCGAATAACCCTAGAGGCATATTTTTTTGTGTTTAATCAAAATTAGGGGAGGGGGCAATTTGGTCAATTTGCTCGGATATAGAACCTCACTATGAGAAACCCTAGCCGCCCTTCTTCCTCATTTCCTCATCTCTCTCATTTTTCTCTGAAACGAGAACGGAAAACGAAAACTCTTCTCTCCCATCGCTCCGATTCTCTCACATCGCTCATTTCTCGACCCGTCGTTCCTCTCTTCTTCTTCCTAGGAACAACGAGGGAAAGGGGTCGAAGGGAATGCTGACGATGTCTAAAGGAAGACGGCGATCGACTCCGATGATGACACCAATGATGGTCACGGAGGTATGATAAATTTCATTCATATGCATGTCGATTTTTAGGGTATTTTTGTTCGATTAATGGATGTTTGCGGTTTCTGACCTCTCTTCCCCTGTTTTCTGTATTTTGATTTTTGGGGATTCTAGTTTCGGATTTGATTCTCGTGAGAGGAGGAGAAGAAATAGAGGTCGCCGGACGGCGAGGGCTCCCGTCAACGGCGCGAGATGGAAAAGCCACATGCGAGGTTCGATTTCTGGGCATTTGATTTTAATTCGTTTATATGGTTTGGTTTAATTCTGACATTTGAGTAGCGAGTGAGAGTATTGCCTATTGCTTTCTATTCCACGATTTATTAGCGGTTTTAGCATTGTTTTGCTGATGTATGTAATGATGGATTTTCATACTAAGATGGTGGAAGTGCAAATGAGATGATAAATGAAACAATACGATTATATAAGTATTAGCAGATTATTAGTAACTGTACTTGTATGCGTAAGCTAACTTGAACGAAAATACTTGTAAGCTATATCTAGTTTATAGCAATAGAAAGAGTTGACAAATAAAATACAAGGATGATGATAATGGTAAGTGCTTAAATGGAAAAAGGACGGATAAGGTACAATGATAATGAATAGTAGACGAAAGTAGTCAAATTGTGATTTGCTTGGAGATCGATTGGATATTTATCTTCTTTGAACAAAATCTGTCGACTCAAGCTTTGCTTATAGTTGATCGATTATCATTTAAGAAATTCTTTAGTTAGTTGGATGTAAGTGATAATGATGATGGAATGACATGTTATAGTGTATTACCCACTTTGATTCGAAAGTCGTAGGCGGCTCTGAGACTGCTTCCTCTCTTGCTGATTCTTGATGTCCTTGTACTTGTCTTTTCTGGCTTTTTTTTGTGATTTTGTTTGTTGTGGGATGGAAGTGATGAGGAGGAAGAAGAAGAAAGTGTAAAGGGGGTTTCTGCCCCGCTGCTGTCTGTTCCCTCTTTTGATATTTGGTGTTATTGTTCTTGTGATGCTGTGGTTTTGTGGCTAAAGAAAGAGAGAAGTGGAAGAGGAGCCTGTTTGTTCCTTTCTCTTCCGTTTGCTTTTCAACTCTCGAGCTCTCCTATATGTTTTAGAGGGGACAAAAGTTTGAGAGGGGGTTTTGTTTATGCAGAGTTTTGTTGTATGTGTGTGTAAGAAGAACGAGAAGAAGATGTATGTAAGAAGAAAAAGAAACAGAAGAAGAAAGTGGACTGCTCTGTTTTTTCATGGTGAAGGAAACAAAAGGAAAGAGTGAAAACCGTCCTTGTTCAGAGGAAAGGAAGTCACTACTGGTTGTTTATAGTTTATAGAAGAAAAAAAGGAAGGAAGAAGAAGCAAAATCCAAGGTCCAAGAAAAGAGGAAGGGGAAGAAGAAGCCGCTCCCCCTATTTCTATTGTTCTGTTTCTTTTGTTTTTTTGTTTGAGAGGAAGAGAAGTCCTCTGTTTATGTGGGTTTGTGGTAAAGAGAAAGAAGAGAAGTGGTTCTGTGTGTGCAAAGAGGAAGGGAGTTTTGGCATGATCCAGAGATGAAGAAGAAGAAGAAGGAGAGGGAGTCTGCTCCCCCCTCTTTTGGTATGGAACAGATGGGTTTTTATAGAAAAAGAAAACTTGTTCCCAAAGCTTACAACAGTGCCGGTTCTGGGTCGGACCAGTCTGAGTTGGGTTGAACCGATATGGGTTTGGTCAGACCGGTCTGAGTTGGGTCGGACTGATATGGGTTTGGTCAGACCTGATCTCTGATCGGTTTGACTTTGTTGACTGGTTTGATTGAGGGTCTTTTGACTTGGGCAGTTTTGAGCTTAATTGTAAAATTGTAATTATTAATTGTTCTAATTATGTAGTTAATTTATTGTAATTGTCTTAACTGAAATTGTTATTTCTTTCTCTAGACTCACAATCCCATATGTCAAGCAAACGATCAACTTCTATCACAACTAAAATCAAACACAAGTCTAATTCGTAGAGATTTGCCATTGCTAATCTCATTGAAAACAAAACCCAACCCAAAACAAATACGACTTTAGTTAGTAGTTTGTTTAAAATTTGCTATTGCTAACTTTAAACAAAACCTAACATTTATTTAATTAAATATGTTTTGCCCGGACAAAAAGCGGTGTCTACACGGTTATACCGTTAACCGATGATACCAGTATACGGAGGGGAAATCGCTGAAGTTGGTATATCGAATAGGATTCGGTATATTACCGACGGTATGCCAATTTGCCGAATCCTATTCGGTATACCGGCTACCGAAACAAAATCCTTAAATCTCCTGCCTGCCTTCATTCAGCCGCTCCCATCTTCATTCTTACTTCCTCCCTTTCCTATACTGCTGTACCAAGAGTGATGACTAGAGAGAGACTAAGAGAGAGTCGCAACCACGGGTAGCGGTGAAAATCGATACGATATCGGTATCCCAATACCAAAACTGAAATCCCAAATATCGAATTACACCCTAAAATCAATTCCAATTCCAACCCCTAATTAATTTCGGTATCCCAATCTCTAAATATTTCGGTATTCCAATCGGTACTTCGGTATCCCAATTGGTATTATCGAATACAAAATTAATTACCTTTGCAATGAATAATTAAACATATAAATTAAATTTGACTATTTAATTTAGGACAAAGAAACTTAAGCAAAGAGTCTTGAATTTGCCTATAGCTAGGATATGGATAAGGAGAATGTAGGAAATGTGACATCTCAATTCTTGTCATTAATAATCTTTAATTGACGAATTGGAGGCTGAGAGGTGACTAATACTAATGTTTGATTTTTTGTGTTATGAAAATAACAAGAGATTAGGTGAGAGACGAGAGTGACTTAAACTAGAAAGTCAAAATTGAGTTGGATGGGGGCTTTCAAGTCGTGAAAGAGTGAGGAATGACCAACGGTTGTGTGCTACATTTCATTAATGTTTAATTTTTGGTATTTCTCGATATTTCAGTATATACCAATCCCAATCCCAATCCCGTAATCCCAAATACCGAATAACACTCCAAAATGAACCCCAATCTCAATCTCTAAAAAATAAACCGGTATTCGGTAATACCAAATAGTGATAAATTCGATACGGTATTCGGGATATCCAAAATACCGATAACAAAATTCTAGCCCTAACCACAGGAGAGAGACGACCAGTCGACTCTTCCTTGCTCCTTCGCTTCCCCTCCTCTGTTTCTCTCTGCCGCCCATCACCATTCCAACCTCCAAGCCAGCAAACCACCAGTCGTCGCCGTGTTTTCTCTCCGTCACTCATTGTCGCCAACCCCCCATGTTTCTCTCCTCCCTCTCCCCTCTCCGCCTCTCCCCGTCTTCGTTCCTAGCTCCGATCCTCCATGCAACTTAAGAAGCGACGACCGATTATCCAAGCGTCGGCTAGAGAAGAATCGACCAGAGAAGAGTTACCGTCGGCAGCCGATTGTCGAGGTTTCTAGGGATTCCCACAGCGACGAGTTTTCTCGAGATTCATCGTTGTCATAGCACCACCGCAGATTGCTGGATCTAGAGATTCGCCGCTGCCGCAACACCTCTACAGACGACCAGATCTAGAAATGCGCGAGGGAGATGGAGAGCCGCAAATCGCCGGAGATGTTGCTCTGCCTTAAAAGTTTCCCAATCGCCTGCGGCTCTAGCTCTCCGTGCTCGGCAAAGAGTGGGTCAATTGGGGAAGAAGATGAAGACGGAAAACAAGAAAGCCTACTGGTTTTCGGATAAGCGGGAATGTAACCGTTATCGGCAAGTCAGTATGCCGGTTAACCGACAATTAATCGATACCGGTAGTTAAGAGTTACCATGGGCATCTCAATAATATCGATAACCGGTAAGTCGGTAACCAGTTATACCGATACCGACCGATTACCAACCCTAGAAGTAGTAATGTTTTGGTTTTTTAGTGTCGAGCAACAACGTACGTGATTTGTTTGGTTGCATATTTATCATCATAAACTCCGAACAGTGAAACCGGCCGGATGGGGCTTTTTTTATGAGGTACTGAACTACTGATCATTGATCAAGGATAATATATTAACTAGCGTGGCCCCCGGCCAGTTGGCCGGAGGAAGGTGAGGTATGAAATTTGATAATGTAATGGGGTGTATAGCTTATTGTTATATAGTTTTTTTTTAGAAATACGTGATAAAAATAATGAATTTTAGCAGGAAAGAGACATGAATGATGCAACGAATCAAAAATCGGCCTTATGAACCAAAATCAAGTACATGTTACCTTGTGAAAGAGTATTGTTTCTGGTAATATGATGAGGTTGAGTAAGTTTTATAGAAACCGAATTCCAGAAAATCGAATAAAAAATCGCCTATCTCGTCGGTTTTCGGGAAACGAGCATCTCACAATCGTTGCTAGCTTTTACTCGGCCCGTTGGCCGATTATTTTGCTTTATAAAACTTTCATATTGTCGTCATTATGCTTTCTGGTTTTTGTCAGGCCATGATAAAATCTAAGAAAATCAAGAACGAACAACACGATTTCGGATAGGAACCGCCGTTGTCGTATCCCTAGAAAATGGTGGTAAACATGGACTCACCTGCCAAACTAGTTTGGATTGAGATTTTTATCGACTATCAAGGAACCATGTGATTATAAATTAGCCTTGATTAAAATGGGCCAAAACCTGGAATTCAGCCTGTTTGACCGACCCATGCCAAATTCTAATTATTCTTTACTTTTAAACTTTCTATTTGAAAATAAAAAATAGTGAAAGAAAAGAGTTGACTGCAATTCGTCATTTACACATCACTTATTCGGGAATAAAATCATAGAAATTCAAAAGGAACTAAAAATGTTTAGGATCGTTTTAATGTTTAAAATAACCAAATAGATCTTTGTGTTTAGTTTTTTACTAACAAATACCAAACGATTCCCTGTAAAATACACTATAATTTGATTATTATGATATCAAATAATTATATAATATATATTTGAAATGATAAAAATTGAACTAATTGGGTTGGTCGAGGTTGAACCATTGAATAACTTTAAAATAAATTATATTTTAGCCACTAAGATATAAAATAATAGCATAATATATATTATGCCAGAGAAAATAGCTTGTTTTAGAATGACAAACCAATGATGTTCATTTGTTTTACTTGATGGCCAAATCTCGTGTAGGTCAGGCCCATTCAACTCTTTTATTTTATGTTTAGTGGTTAGCCCATTAGATACCATGCATTAGTTTATTGTTAAATTTTTTTTTTTAGCAATAAAAAGGAGTATTGTTTTTGCATTTTCATATATATTTTATCACCACGGAGAAATAAAAGAGCTTAAAGAAAAAAATTGACACTCCTGGACCCGTTTAAATCCGCATGTGTATGGTAAGTTGGCCCGTTCCAGAGAGGAAAGAGAAAAAAAATTGACACTCCCTATTCTACCCTTCCTACAAACGCTTTTAGAATGGCAAACCAATGATGTTCATCTGTTTTACTTGATGGCCAAATCCCGTGTAGGTCAGGTCCATTCAACTCTTTTATTTTATGGTTAGCGGTTAGCCCATTAGATACCATGCATTAGTTTATTGTTAAATTTTTTATTTTTAGCAATAAAGAGGAGTATTGCTTTTGCCTTTTCATATATATTTTATCACGACAGAGAAATAAAAGAGTTTAAAGGAAACAAATGGACACTCCTGGACCCGTTTAAATCCGCATGTGTACGGTAAGTTGGCCCGTTCCACAGAGGAAAGAGAAAAAAATGACACTCCCTATTCTACCCTTCCTACAAACGCTCTTGGAGCAGGGAATTTGAAATGGGGGAAGAGTTTTTTCCTCCCTGCTATTATATGTTTTTAATTTAAAAAGATACAACAAATGTACTTAGTGTGATTGGTTATGATCCTTGTTTTTCTTTAAAATAGTCATGGTTCGAATCCCAGTACGTGTCTTTTTAATGAATAAAAAAAAGTAATTGTGAAGACCAAAATGTCCTTCCTACTTTCACTCTCGTTGCAGGAAATTTAAAATTGTGAAGACCAAAATGTCCTTCCTACTTTCACTCTCGTTGCAGGAAATTTGAAATTGTGAAGACCAAAATGTCCTTCCTGCTTTCACTCTCGTTGCAGGAAATTTGAAATGGGGCTCCCGTTTTTCCCTTCAGTGTATTATAATATGTGTAGATTACCGGATGTCCACCCAGGAGACATTAAGTATAATTAATTATATTTACAAGAAACCATTGTTCGATAGGTATATTAATGTGCTGGAAACGAAAGACAAACACTAATAACAATTCATCAACCGAATTTAACGATGAACTGTTCAAATTAGCAACCCAAAGCCGAACTTCTGATGCTCATGGTTTGTTTGTTGATACTTAACTAGCACCGGGCTCGGCCCTTGGCCGAGAAAGTTTAGACAAAAAATATGGACATATAACATGCTTACAAAAGTTAGAATATAATAAGAAGATAAGACATATGATTGGGGAAAGAAATATAATTGCTCAAAGAAAAAAAGAAAAACATGCACATAATTCAAGATTAGAGTTGCTTCCCCTAAAACATACATAATGAACCGTCGGGGGAGAAAAAGATTGGTCTCTAATAGAGTTTAGTAATAGGATCATTTGTAACCCTAATTGACGTCAAATAGGTACGTCCAATATTAGGGTAAATTGCAAGGTTGGTCACTGAGTTAACTAAAAACGTTCACGTTTGGTCACTACCAATATTTAATTTCATTCTTGGTCACTAAGATTTGTTTAAGAGCTCAAGATTGATCACTCTCCGTTAGTCTCCGTTAACTTTAGCTTATGTGGCAATCAACTCTTCTAGTTGACCGTTAAATATATGACGTGGTAATTAAAAAATTAGAAAATAATCTTTTATATTTTCCACCTCTTCTTCACATTCATTAAAAAAATAGGATAAATACAATATATTAGCCACAACTATTATGAAGCGGTGAATTATAGCTACAACTCTGTAAATTCAAATTATTAGCCATAACTATTGTTCGGGTCAAAATATGGCTAATTGTCTGATACTATTATTGAATTTTTAACGAAGAAGGTCACGTCATCCACCACGGCAGCAGCCGCGTCAGACTGCTTTTAATTTATAACTTGAAAACATAAAAATTTAGTCAGCATTACTAACGAAATTGTTGACAGAGAGTGTTAACGTTTGGCTAATAATTTGAATTTTCATAGTTGTGGCTATAAGAAAATGAAATAATGAAATGATAGATAGATAGACCATGAATGATATACTCTGAATAACAAAATAATATCTAAACCTTGAATTGACCGGAGTTTGAGACGTGATACTGTACCCCAAACCCTTAAAGATTAAAATATAGGTCTTAATTCTATAAATCTCATATACTAAGATCAATTTAATTAAAAACAATAACCGAAGGTCATGTTTCGCCGAAATACTTCCAACAAATTATGTGCTTCATCTTGGTGTTTAGGGCAAGGATTGAAAACTCTTACTGTACCCGGGGGGGGGGGGGGGTTCCGATAGGAAAACCTCCTACCGGATGCTAAATCGTTAGGAGCTCTTTAGTGGTACAAAATGATAATACCTCGATTAAACCACAGTTTCAGCATAAAATACTCTATCGCTGACTTTTTCAGTACAACCTCCGATAAAGGTTTTACAATCCTTGGTTTATAGTCTATGATTTAAATAGTTAAGATCTAGGATTCACTCGTCAAGGGTTAGAGTATAGTATCATGCCCCGAAATTCGGTTAAGTCGAAGTCTAGATTGCCTTTTCTTACCAATGGTATGCGTTACCTTTTGATTATACTCAAAGTACGATAGATAATATTATATATATACACACATATATATGTGGTTGTGTGTGCACAATATAATGGGTTTTCCATATTTTCACGCTAAACAGATTTTGACCATTAACTCTAGTGCATTTTCTCGACCGAGCCAATGATTGAACCGAGTTGACCACCTTGAAAATGAGTGTAATTAATATCTTACACCAATGATTGATAATAATATATCTTAAGTGTTTGGATTTGCGGTTACTTTAATTCAACTCGTGACTCATTGGTTAAGTGATTAAAATGCTCGAGTTGAAATGTTGATTGTGTATGGTGAACTTCATCAACCAAATTTGTGATAATAAAGACCGAAGTGAAGTTTAAAATATAATATGAAATTCCTTTAGGAACCAAAAGAAATAATAATAATAAAAGACCAATGAAAAGCATAAGTTTTGCACCTAATAAGAGTGAAACTTATATCCAAGATCAATGGTTAAATATATGAGTGAATTAAACTCGCAAACTTCAATTTGCCTACAGCCGTGGTTGGCCCATTTGAGGTTGAGGCCCAAGTCAATGAGTCTCCTATGAAAGCAAGACGCAAGTGAACAAATTGAAACGCTGCACTTCATTAAATTAGGATGAAAAGACGAAAATGTCATTCCTTGAAGCTCTCAAGAGACAGTTTTTTTGAATTCCTGCAATTTGGAGTCATGAATATACTTCATAAATTTTATAGAAATAAAAATTACATAGACCATATAGTGATTATAAAATGAGGGTGAAATATGTTTACCAATTTTTTTTCCTTTCATGTTGAAAAAAGTAATCATTTATCTCTAATAAAAGTTAATTATTTTATTATCCACTTTTTTATTCTCTTTTTATTCATTTTCCAATTTCCACCGAGCTCCCCCTTATCTCTCCGCCCGTTTAGCAATTAACCACAAGCAACACCACCAATCTAGAACTTTCCTTATCTCCCTCCACTTCAACCCAAAGAGCAAGATAAAGACTCTGTTATGTTTTTCCCCCTCTAGCGATCCGCATAACTCGTTCTCTATGCATGTATGTTTTTCTCTCTCAAATCTCAAAATAAATCAGCAAATCCAGAAACTTAGAACCTCGATCTTTCTCTCCCTCCACTTTATATCCCCTCGGCCCTCACTGACTGGGAGAGCAAGATAGAGCCCTTCTTTTTTCTTATGAGTTATGACGGTCAGAGGAAGAAACAACGGATGTGTTGGTTACCATCGCATTCAAGGTGGCGAGAGGGCGACAGAGACAACAACTGCGTTGATAACCATCGATTCAGGGTGGCGGGAGGGCGATAGAGACAGCGGCTGCGTTGGTGACCATCGATTCACGGCGGCGGAGGACAATAGAAACTATGGCTGTGTTTGTAACCCCTGATTCATGACGGCGGAGAGCAATACTTCAGATCGTCTACCTGACTTTGGACGAGGAGGAGAGAAGGGTTCGCCGATCAGCTAAGAGAGCAGGGTCCGGTGAGAAAGATCTTTGCAACCGGTCGATTTCTTCTTCCCTTTCTAGAATGAAAATGCAATACCATACAGATGTGCGCTGAGAGAATTGGTTATGGGTTGGGAATAGAAGAGGGCCCATGGGAAAAGAGGCATGAGTGAAGAGGGCCGATTGCCGGATAGAAAAGGAAGTGCAGTGGGCCTAGTTATTGAAGGGTGAGTCGGCAGAGCCCAGAAAGCGAAACGCACAGCAGAATTAAGTTGGCTGGAAAAGTCATTAATGCCCTTCCGTGAATCAATCAGAGAGCTTCATTTTCAAAATGCTGAAAAAGTGACCCATGAATATGCTTTATAAATTTTATAGATAGATAGATAGCTTGCTAATTGGTATTCACTATTCAATAAAGAATAATTCCTAAAGTGGACTCGCCAGAGAGGGTTACCCAGCTTCGTCCCATCTCTCTCAAAAACGTCTGTCTCAAGAGTATCACGAAGGCCATGACCTCGAGACTGAAGCCTATGATGCGTAAATTGGTTTCACCTAGGCAAAGCAATTTCATTCTAGGAAGACAAACGACGGACCACATCATTGTAGTCCAGGAAGTGTTGCATTCTTTCAGGAAAAAAAGAGGAAAGAAAGGAGGCATGGTGTTCAAGATCGATCTGGAAAAAGCTTACGACATGCTTCGGTGGGACTTTCTGAGGGACACTTTGAAGGAAGTCGTCCTGCCGAGTAGCTGGATTAGCTGCATCATGTACTGTGTGGAGCACAACACCATGAGGATCAGATGGAATGGGGAGTTGTCTCAACCGATCACGCCGTCTCGCGGAGTCCGTAAGGGAGACCCTCTCTCTCCCTATCTTTTTGTTCTCTGTATGGAGCGACTTTCGCATAAGATTGATGAGGCGGCCAATGAGGGACTGTGGAAAGCAGTGAGACTTACCAGTTCCGGGCCGCCGCTAACTCATCTTTTTTTTTTGCAGATGATTTGTTGCTTTTTGCAGAAGCGGAAAGGAGACAGATTGGAGTCATTAAGAAGTGCTTGGAGGACTTCTGTCACAGCTCGGGTCAGCGGGTGAACTTCATCAAATCCATCCTTTATGTCTCTCCGAACGTTGCGAGGCATAAGGCGGAAGCGCTTAGCACGTATGCGGGGATCCCGTTGAAAGCAGCTTTGGGAAGATACCTTGGTATCCAAGCAATCCAAGAAAGAGTCACGAAGGGGAGATACCAATCCCCCATCTTGCGCATTCAAAAGAAGAAGGCGCCGTGGAAAGCGAAACGGCTTTCGTTCGTTGCTCGTCTTGCGGTGGCTAGATCGGTGGTTGCTTCTTTACCGGTTTATACTATGCATACAGAACTTATCCCGAGTGGTGTTTGCAGGAGTATTGACAAGATCAGTAGGGACTTTATCTGGGGAGACGAGAAGAACCACTCTAAGTTCCATCTTGTGTCCTGGGAAAGGCTAACAGTGCCTAAAACGCAAGGGGGTGTGGGGATTCGGCCGACCCGTCAGGCGAATCTGGCTATGCTTGCCAAAGGCGGGTGGCTTCTCCTCAGGGATAAAGAGGGTGTCTGGCAGCAACTTCTCCTCTCGAAGTATGGGGGTCAAAGAGCCGAGCTCGACGTCTTGCGAAAAATTAGGGAAGTTCCTTCACCTGGAGTAGCTTTTCAAAAGATGTTGACCTTCTTAAACAAGGTTGTGCGTGGAATATTAGGAATGGGAGAAGAACTAAGTTTTGGTCTGATCCAGGGGTTTTGCAGGGTCCCTTGAAGGATGTGGTGATCGGGGAAGTGCCGGAAGATGCAGGCGAGGCAGTGGTTGCTGATTTTGTTCGTGCTGACGGTAGTTGGCTTACTGAGATTTTCTCTGGGAGCCTTCCACCCGATGTTTGCAACAAGATTACGAGCACGGCGGTCGACATCATTTCCCAAGAGGAGGACTCGCTTTTTTGGGTTCCTGCAGCAGATGGACAGTTCTCCACTAGGTCAGCCTATGCACTCCTCACGAAGCAAGACCAGCAGGACACAGATGGTATTTGGTAGGAGATTTGGCGGCTGCCAGTGCCGGAGCGGGTTAGATGTTTTATTTGGCTGGCGATTCAGGGCAAGATTGCCACGAACGTGCTGCGTTTCCAAAGGAAGGTGGCTGAGTCACCTAGATGCCAAAGGTGTACTGGGCAGTCAGAGACAGTGCTCCACATCCTGCGAGATTGTGCTCCGGCGGCGTATTTTTGGAGCCATCATGTCCCCCATGAGAAGCAGCAGGAGTTCTTCAGTGACAACCATGAAGACTGGTTTAGGAAGAATATTATGAGCAAGGAGTCCAGCAGTACGGGCATCAAATGACCGGGGTTCTTTAGCATGGTTTCTTGGCTGTTATGGAAGAATCGCACCACGGTGGCCTTCAAAGGATTGAGTGCAGTTCTTACAACCCCATCTCTGATGCACTCGATCATTGCCAAGACCAAGTTGTGGGATGACTCTTGGCACGCCCCGGAACTGTTTCTTAACCACAAGAAAAGACAGGTAGAGCGATTCGTGGCAGCAGTTGGTTGGACGCCGTCGGTGGAGGGTTGGGTCATGCTTAACACGATGGGGCGTCGAATGGAAACCCGGGTCCAGCTGGAGCCGGAGGGATCGTGCGTGATTCGATGGGGAAGTGGTTGGGGGTGTAGTCGCTAATATTGGGTCCGCGACGGCCGTGTTGGCGGAGCTTTGGGCCATTTTCTATGGCTTGGAGTAAGTTTGGAAGCTCGGCTTCCGTGTAGTGAAGCTTGCGTCAGATTCCCAGCTGGCTATTCAGCTGATTCAGGAGCGTCATGATCCCATTCATTCTTATGCCACACTACTGAGTCTCATTCGGAGAAAGATTGGCCAGGATTGGTTGGTTAGCCTGTCTCATACGTACCGAGAAGGGAATAGAGCCGCGGACTGGCTCTCGAAGCACAGTCTCGTCTATCCCTACGGCAGGTATGAGTTTACTGACCCGCCTACGGGTATAATCCCTTTGCTGCAGGATGATGCTAGAGGTGTCACCTTTGAGCGCCGAGTTGTGGCGAATTCTTCCTCCCTCATCTAATCTCCCCATGTAGCTGTTCTCTTTCTTGGCTTTAGCCTCCTTGTTATGCAAAAAAAAAAATCAATAAAGAATAATTCTTCTTCTTCTTCCATTGATCGCAAAAGGGCAAACGGTGTCGCCTAACAAATATGTTAAGTAGCCCCCCCCCCCCCTGAATATTCTGAACTTCTATCTTCAATTCCAAAATTCGATTCTTCTCCAATTGAGCCCTTCATGTTTTTCTGTAATCCTGAAGACAATTGGATTTGCATCCTTTTTCTGTTACTGCTACAATTAATGTGTGTGATGGTTCTTTATTCAAACCTTGATATTGATAAGATCGGTTAGAGGGTTTCGATAATGACAAGCTGCTTGTACAGATAATTAATTTCTTTTTAATTTTCCAATAAGTTGAATTCCTCAACGGTTGTAGTACAAGCTAGACTTTCACAAATTTATCATCGGTGGATAAGTTGGAATTTGTTACGTCTGGTTAATTATATGGAGGGCCGTCTGGAGGTTGTATTCTTCAAACTGATGTATTGAGTCAATTAGTGTATTATCATTTGATGTATTGAATCTGATGAACCTCGTATTTCACCATCTACCCTAGGGTTGGAAAACGGTGCGGTCTGGTATATATGGTTTATGGTCCAGATCGAGAGACTGAAGTATAGACCACAAACTATACGGTCCGGTCCAGACCACGCCTGTGCGGTATGGTTCGATTTGGTCTGGTTCAGATAGACCACACTCAACGAAAATGAATAATTTGTTTAGTCAATCACAAAAAAAATTAAACCAATAACCAAGAAAAATAATTGTTATTTTCCTCAACACATTAATCCTAACATGCATGAATAATTTTGATACCTAAATCTTAGTACATAACAAATATACAAAGTAAAAGCATCCCAACTTGCACCATAACGTCATAAACATTAACATAATGTCATATGGAGACACAATTATCTCTACTCACTGGTTATATGTGTTGTGAATGAAGGAGGGACAAGATTCACAAAACTAAGGTTGAGACTTGGGTGTCGTTGTGGGAGTTGGGAGAGTGGTCGAATGGGCTGTTAACATGTATTGACAAGTCAGTTGTGTCCACGGTTTGGTCCGGTAAACTACGGTCTAGACCAAACCAGACCAAGAAATCATAACATAAAATAATGCAGACCATGGACCAGACCAGACCATACTTAACGGTCTACGGTCCGGACCAAACTGTGTGGTACAATGTGGCCCAAGGTTTTTCTAACGGCCTGGTCTATTTTTCAGCGCTAATCTACCATCCTATACACATTGGTAACAAATGGAGCAGCCCAGAGTGATCCCATATGGCACGAGCAACTATACAATCAAGGAACATATGCTCCATAGTTTCGTATGGTGTATAGGATGTAATTATCTATGTTTCAATCAATATATGATTATTTTTTATTAAAAAAAAACACATTGGTAAGTGATGAAAACAAATGAACCACCCGACCCTTCCTCTAAACATAAGTAGTTAGGGATGATCTTGGTTGATGGGGTTTTCCCTTGCTCCAAAGTTAGCACACCATCATCCTTACTCCCTACTAGTACACGTGTACAGAGAAGGTCAAGGTTCAATTATGTTTATTTTTAATTATCTCACACAACTTACTTCCTTTTGCTCATTCACCAACACGTGCAAAAGAGGTAAAAGTGATAGAGTTTACTTGTCAATCCATCTGACCATTCTGCTAAAGTATCCCACTCAAGCAACCAATCACAATTGCCCACTCGGTCCACCTTGAAGAGATAAACAAGGTAAAATGTGTTCCTCTTCTAAGACAACTAATTGGTTGATTGATGTATTGGTTCATTTTATTCCACCAAGCCACCAATATTCACTTCCCCACATCAATACACGTGGGATGAAGAGTAGTTTTCTACTTCTCCACCTACCTATTAACCTTTCCAAGTCTCCACCAATAGTGAGTTGCATGGGTGAATATATTTACCCACCTCCCACCACTTACACGTCTACAGTAGAAATATATGAGGTAAGTGGGGTTCTTTTTCTAATTTTATCTTTAATATGTGTTTGCTTAGCCAACCATCCACTGCACCTAGGGTTAGTTGCGAGATATATGTATTATTATTTTATTTTTTATACGGCACCCACGTTAGGAGCAGGAGGCACCTATAAATAGGACCTTCATTTATGCTTTTTTGGCCGTTCATTTTCCAGCTTGAACTTCTAAATCTCTCTCTAGAACCTGCTCAATACGCCGCTTTCGGTTACTCTCCTCTCAATACTGACTTGAGCTTCGGAGCAGGTCCCCGCCGGCGGTCTTTTGCAGGTGTCCATCTTGGAGGCCGGTGGCGGACGTTGATCACGAAGTCGACGCTCACCGGACCTCAAACACATTGAAACAGGTTCCTCGAAACTTCGCATCAACAGAATCAATTGATGTATTAGGCAAATATATTGTTTGGAGGTTGAGATTATGTTTTTGTTGTAAAGTCATAAAAGTCAATTTTGAGTGATTGTGAAGAATCTCAACAAAAAAGTAGAGACTGATAATCCCCCAATTATGAGTGATTTTGGTGGGCCTCCAAAAAATTAATGCATGTATTCTAGTTTAATATAAGAAAAAAAAACGAATTAATTACATAAATACATTAATTAGCTCAATGAAACTTGTGACAACTTTAGGGTTGGGACAAAGCAGCAAATAGGGCTGGATTTTCGGTTATCTCGGTTATAACCGATAACCGAAATGTCGGTTACCGGTTAACCGCGACGCCAAACACGCCTACCGCCAATCGCCCGACGGAACCCATCGGTTATCCGATAACCGACCAGTCGGCTACCGGTTAGTTGCTCGGTTAACTGAGTTAACCGCAAGTAGGGATGACAATGGGTCAGGTTGAGGCGGGTTTTGTCAAACCCAAACCCAGACCCATGGGTTTATCCGCCAAAAAACCCGGGGTAAAACCCGCTGGGTTTGAAAAACTCAAACCCAACCCAACCCGCTGGGTATCCGCGGGTTCATGGGTACCGTGGGTTTTTGTGGTAAAAAATTTACAATAACAAATTTCTTTCAAAATAAAAGTTTAACATCAATTTTTTCATACAAATTATTCATACAAAAAACACCAATCTAGAACATACAAGCAAACCGGAAATTATCAATACAAATTGTTCAAAATTAAAGATAAACATCTATAAACAACAAGATTAATTGAAATCTTCTTCCTCGTCAAATAAGTTTCTTCACTCTCCACTCCATAATATTAATTTCATTCTAAACAATTAGAAAGAACAAATTATACATGTCTCCACAAACATAAATAATATTAGTTGTTTAAAGAAAATATATTATTTAGAATATTAAATATACTGGGAAAGTAATTATATGTGTGGGCGGGTACCCATGAGGCGGGTTTACCTAAACCCAAACCCAACCCAACCTGGTGAATAGTATAGCGGATTTAAACCCGAACCCGGCCCAAAACCCGTCAACACGGATTTTACCCGCGTTGACCGGTTTGGGTCGGGTGGGTACCCGTGAGTTCGGGTTTTGTTGCCATCCCTAACCGCAAGTTTTGATTCGAGGTCGTGTCTCCTGATTGTTATCCTTATCCATCGCTTTTCTTTCTTTCTGCTCTTCTTGGAACTGCAAAAGAAAACAAAAGGCCGAGAAAATCAAAACCATAAATAGCTTCAGAGGAAAACGAGAATGGCGGTCCAACATGCATCACCTCCACCAGACAACTCCATAGTCCATAAGCAACCTCATGCTCCTATTCCTCCGCCATCTTCTCTCCTCTCCTCATCCCAAAATTCTTCCTCCCCCACCTCTACTCTCGAAGACAGATGGCTCGGCGGACGAACAACGGCGGGGGATTATGGCTGGCGACGGAGGAACGGCGGCGGAGGACTGTGGCTGCGGCGAGTTGTGACTATGGCTGGCGAATCTGGAACGACGGCGGAGGAACGGCGGCTGCTGCTGCTCGTGGACTGGTCGGGGTCTTAGGGAGGAGATGGCGGAGCAGCAGTGGCTAGGCGCGGGTCGTGGAGGGAGATGGCGGAGCAGCAGGCGCCGGGCGCGGGTCGGGGAGATTCGCCTTGGCGTTCGCCGTTCAGCCTGAACGGTTCAGGCAGGGGAGAAGGGAGTCAGGGCAGGCGGGCGGCGACAGAGACTTCTCTTCGCGTCGCGATGCAGAGAAGAGAAGGGAAGGGGATGGGGTGGGCGGGTGACTGTATTTAGGGTTAGGTCTTGACTCTTGCGGCCTCGTTTTACAAAAAATGAGGTAGGTTAGGTTAGATGCGTCGGTTAGTCGATTAACCGACGGTTATCGCCCTCAGTTAGCCGGTTAACCGCCACATCCAACTTCCCTACCGAACACCGCCCGACCACATAATTTTCGGTTAGTCGGTTAACCGATAACCACCAGTTATCGAGGTGGTTATCGATTTAACCGGCCGATTAACCGGCAACCGATAACCGAACCTCCAGCCCTAGCAGCAAATAGTTGGCTATAAAAGCCTATATCTGCTCTATTAAATCAAAACAAAGGGCTTAAAGCTCAGAAGATCATCAGCAAAAAGGAGCTTCATTGTCTAGTTCTAGGAAAAAATCCCAATGTACACACGTTCTTAAAAAAATTTCCCAAAGTACACATGTTTGGCATTCACCGTTTTTGTCAAACGCAGTGAAGATGATCACCGCTTTTGACAAAGACGGTGAATACTTCACCGTTTTAAACTAAAACGATGAAGTATTCACCGTCTCCGACTAACACGGTGAAAGGTTCACCGCGTTTGAATACAACGGCGAATACATCACCGTTTTAGTTTAAAACGGTGAATATATTCACCGTTGTAGGTTAACGCGGTGATCTTTTCCCACGTTTCCCACCCTTGGTAGGTCAAAATTAGGTCACAGCTACCAACTATTCACCGTTTGAGACAAACGCGGTGATGGTGTTCACCGTGTTCGACAAAAACGGTGAATAGTAGGCAAATTTTCCTATAAATAGCACACCACCAGCAGTTGTAAAAACATAATCACTCCCCTTTCTTCAAATTTCAGCAACCAAAATCGAGCATAATACACAGAACAGAAATTTTTCGGTATGTTGAGACTTTTCGTATTATAGTCTAATTATGTTTTTAGTAGTTATAGTATGATTTAATTTTCGTATTATGTTGTTAGTTAGTTAGTTGAATTTATGTTCGTTAGTTATGGTATGATTTAATTTTCGTATTATGTTGTTGTTAGTTAGCTGAATTTATGTTTGTTAGTTATGAGATGGATAATATTAGTTGTACAATATGATTTTGGTTAATTTTACTATCTTTAAGCTAATAGATACTTATTGTAAATTGTAGATATGGTTAAATTCAAGAAGTTTCATCTTACTATTCGGTGGAATGGAAGGGTGACAAACTCTGACATAGGCATTGATTATGAGGACGGCGAATCCATTATGCTGAAAATTGATTCCCGATTCAATTTTTAAGAACTCTGTAATATTTGTGCAGACAGGGTTTGTACGAGCGGACAGACGAGACTTGGAAAAATTACTTACCGGTATCCAGACATGAGTGCTGGCGGGGTCCTGTTCCAAGAAGTTGTCATAAACGATGATGACGCGGTTACGATGATGTTACAGTTCCTAAGCGATAACCAAGTCCGGCTTGCAGAGGTGTATGTTGAGACCGAGGCGGTCGGTGAATCTCATTCTCACCAGTATTCTTATGATGATGGTTTTGCAGGAGGGTACGGATGGGGTGGTAGTTCGAGCAACTACGAAGGCGGTGGTTATACAGGAGGTTACGGGGAGGGTGGTGGTTCAATCAACTACGGTGGAGGTAGTAGTGCAGGATGAGTGCCATCGGAAGAATACTCGCAACCTCCTCAACCAGCCCCATTTGTTGAGGCTGATGGTGTTCAATGGCCTGCTTGGGGGCCAGAGTGGTCTGAAATCGAGAATACCATTCGATCAGGACGTACTTCACATGAGCGAGAAGACAATGTTGGTGATTGTGGTCATGTTGATCCTTCTGGCCCGAGCTATCCATTCGAGTCGAGCGACGAGGATACTGAGGAAGATTTGAGATCAGTGAGCGAGGAGGAGGAAGATACTTATGATAACGAGGATGAGGCGACATTTCGTGAGGCACCCACGCCATATTACACACAGGTTCCAACTCAATTTTTACATAGTCGGAATGATCCCCCGACTTTGTCCCTATGCCAGTGTACAATCCGACGGCCAATTTGGAGGTGGGTATGGCGTTCACATCGATCGTCACGTCTTTGAGGGTGATCGTCATTTCCCCCTCTGGAAGGTGGAATGTATGGGTTTCGGGATGCCATCGTTCCGCCATTGCCGTAAGCAGATCGTTGTCGATTTCGATCCGCAAGAATACCCCGCGTTGGTCCACGTCAGCGATCCGCGTCTATTCACCGTGGATCATTAAAACGGTTTTCTGTTCACCGTTTTTGATCAAAACGGTGATGCATTCACCGTTTCTATTTAAAACGGTGATTTCTTCACCGACGGTGACGTATTCACCGTCTTTGACAAACGCGGTGATATTGCGTTTGTCAAAAACGGTGATGCTCAAACATGTGTACTTTTGGAAATTTTTTTATAACTTATATATTTTGGAAATTTTTTTTAATGTACTTTGGGATTTTTTCCCTAGTTCTACAACAGCAAGTTGAAGGGTGAAAAAATAAGGAATGGCCGAATGGGTAGTGAAGTTGAAAGCGGTCTGGAAGATATATTGAAGTCTTTGTTGGAGCAGCTTCAGGCGGCATGCGTGATTTTTGAGAGATTTGTTTATAAGAACAAGAACCAGCACCGCGGATGCTCCTATTTCCAGTACCTCCAAAAGGTAACAGGCTCTCTTTCGGCTGTCAATCTTTCGATTCCGTGTTTCGATTCGTGAGAAAAAGAAAGCTGAGTGGCAACACATGCGACTCGGCTCTGAAACTTTTCATAACCAGGTGTTGTTTTGTATCCTTATCGAGGTTGTTGATTTCGTGTTGTTTACTTGGCGGTGATGTTAGGTGAGAAGGGATTTAAGGCTTGTGGCTTCTTGCTTCCATGTGATGTGATCACTGGCAGGAAACCCAAGCAAAAGATGTATCTGCTAGAGAGGTACTACTTCATAACCCATCCACATTGTTTTGGGGACCCCTTATCTTTAATTGATGGATTCCCGCTTTTCGGATGATGATTTGGAAATGAAGATGGTTATAATTGCATCTAGATTTTTGTCAGTTGGCAGCCTTGTGATTGGAGTTCACTTCTTTTCCTGGGAAGATTATTCAAAGAGAAACTATCAGTTATGGAACTTTTCATCTACATTAGTGGAAAGTGCTCGTTTTCTTTCTCTCGTGCGGTTTGGAGATCATCAGTGTTATCCATGCTTGGAATCTGAAGAGCTGATCATTAGTTATGCTATTCTTGTAGGATTTTGAAAATTGTCTGACCATCTGTTAAATACCCTTATCAATTTGGCATCCTTCTTTCTTCAAAAGAGATTGTGTGATTAAATGACAGTGGAAAGACTTGGAATTCTCAGTTGTTTTACGTAATCAGTAACCGAACCATGTCTCGCAGCTTGAAGTGGAGGCAAAGTGTCTCTGGAGTACCAAATTTTTTGGAGAGACTTCTGGGAGCTGCACGCTTACTGTCACAGGTGATGTCTTGCCTTCTTGTACAGGAACCATATTCCAGTTCCCTGAATGCAGCACATCTTTTGTTGTCATGGGTTTTGTCCTGAAACTAATTAGTCAGTTTTGTGGTTTTGCAGATGGTTGAGCCAATTTTGAAGGCAGCTACGTATCCAGTTTGTCTAGTTATTAGGATATAATTAAATTAACCGGTCTTGTTTTACTGGTTCACTTCAACCTCTTTGTAGCACCCAACTCTAATTGCATTTATCATGCTTGTATCCATGTCACTGTACTTGTCATTTCTTTACTCAGGTCTGATTATCTGGATCTATTGCCAGTTGTTGATTGAATGATATCTTCTTTTCAATCGGTATCCTTGACAACTTAGCAGTGAGGTATCTATTTTGCTTGCACGCTCTTTCTTCATGGAATTTTCCATGGCAGTTTTGGCACTGCTTGCACGACTTTGAGTTTTGGTTCGGCAGGTAAGTGCTTACTTATTCCATGTCAAGCAGTAGAATAAGAATCTGCAACTCCGTAAGTGACAAATGCAGTTAAAATCTTTTCCATCAATAGCACATTTCTTGTTGACTGTAAAACAAGTATAGCACAGTCTGCACTCATTTTGTTTCCTTCTACAGATATTACTTAATGTTGCTTCATTGTCCAACACCGTGTCTTCGCTCGCCCAGAATAAGCAGTCTGTGAAAATAAATAAGAAAGGAATAGATGTTGGCAGCCCCACCTGTGTTTTCCGTACCTTCATGATACAATAACAATTGAATCACTATCCTTTTCACTGAAACCTCCTCTTCTCCAGGTATTTCGAGAGTACTATCCAAGGAAAAGGAATTTATCACCCTAGAGTGTGTTTGGGAAGGAGATAAATTTGTGTTGCTCGAAAGAGTACAGAAAACTGACGTAAAAGAAAATTATGAGACCATAAAAGATCCCAACAATTGAAGAACGGCTATACGGTATCGAAGCATTCAGGCATTTCTTAGAGGTAAGCTCCTCTATCTTGGTGTGTAAAAAGTAAAAACTGCCGCCTTGTTTTGTTTACAATTTGAACGATTTAATTATGGATCTGTCATTTCAGAGATTACTGATAATGGCGGTGACATTGAAAAGATGGAAGTAGATCATCCCGACAAAGAAGGCTCTTCTCTAATGAAGAAAGATGAGGACTTGTCAGCTGGATCTCCAACTCAGAAAGAGATTGAACATCAGAAGCAAGGTAATAGCATCGAGATGGGAGATGATTTACCAGTTGGAGCGAGTCCTGGAAAAGGAATTAATCCGAATGCAACCTCAAGCGCTTTCCCAGATGCAACAACATCCATACCATATTCCAGTAGTTCAAGGCAAGTGACATTTGTTTCAGTGTAAAGGCCTGCTGCACCTCCAGCAGCTGCTGCTGATGCATCCATAGCTGTTAAAAGGCCTTCAACTTCAACTTCAACTTCGAATGTGACCACCCCAGGGCTTTCAAGGGGTAGTGAAAAGGAAGCAGATGGCATGGAGGATTCGTTTTTCGATTTGCTTACTGCTGGTGGAAACCTCAAGAGTCTCTTTTGATCCTAACACCTTGAACTAACTTATAGTTCATGTGTATAGAGAGGTTTGTGATGTAGGGAAGCAAAATGTTTCGATACTGTCAGTTTAGAGCTAGCTAATGACCCATCACTGGCGAGGCGAGGATGTAAATATTTCATCCTCTCCAAACAAACATATCAATGGGATTGGTTTCCCGCGATTTTGTAGCCATTATTAGAAGAAATGAAATTGAGAGAAAATTCAGCTGTGAATTCCAATAAAGGATGGAGTCAGAAACTGAAGAAAGCACAACAATTGGCGGCAAGTCAAAATCAAGAAGCAATTGGTCGTTGGGTGACCCTGTAAAACGATCTCATTTGGCTGTAAAGTAAATAAGTAATGCATATTTGTAGAAGGATCGGTTTGGGTTGGTTGGTTTAGGTGGGTGGGGTCAATGATGCGAGACTGTAAGTAGGGATGTCAATCCAACCCATAACCATGAGTACCCTACCCGACCGTAACCGGTCAACGAGGGTAATTACCCGCTTTGACGGGTTAAGGGGCGGGTACGGGTAATACCCGGTTTCAAAATAAAGGGTAGGGTACGGGTATGGTAATCGATAATACCCGCCCCGTTATACCCGCCCCGTTACTAAAGGGTCAATTTCCCTTGAGAAATTTAGTTTAGCTTGAGAAATTTAGTTTAGCTACCATTATTGATGATGATGTAGACGATTATTATGTTTGTGTGGATTGTAGAAGCAAGAACAATTATTATATTTTTGTTGTTTTTATTTGTGTGGATTGTTGAAACTAGAACAATTAGAAGTATTGAGAATTTTTAATGGACAACAGTACGTATGTGCATATATGTGTATAAGTTCATAGTTTAGGATTCGTACCCATGGTTACCCGAATACCCGTGGTTACCCGGTGGGTAGGGTATGGTTATATAATTTTCATACCCGGTGGTTATTTGGTCGGGTATTTTAGAAAGCTCTACCCGGCGGGTTAGGAGTTGGTATAGGGTAAACCCGCACCCGACCCTACCCATTGCCATCCCTAACTGTAAGAGATGATTCATGAAACATTATTAGCGAGTGGCGCATGGTGTGGGGTCGAATTACTGTCGACCATCCATACTTTCTCGTCTGAGGGAGACGCAGAAAGAACAGAACAAGGGGAACAAAAAAAGCTGCAGGGCCAGGAAAGGAAAGAGAGCTTCCAAATGGTATTCCTTATTCATCAAATATCATCTTCCTCACTTCTTGTTCGGCAATGCTCCATCAACAGCAGCAGCAGCAGCTCTTCTTCTGCTACTCCTCCTTCCTTCTTCCCATTCCCCAGGTAAGTTACTAACTCTCTGAATTATACCTAGTTCTTTGATTTCAGTCTCTCACTTCAAATCCGTTTATAGCTTTCTTCTTTTGATTCCCAGGGTAGGATTACCTACCGGCAACATGGGTTTCAGATGCTCCGCCGAGAACCAACCGAGCACAAGCAAGGCTGTGATCGTACGGCATCTGTTATCTGGCCTTGCAGCATCATCATTGCTTCTCTCCCAACAACCTTATGAGGTGAATCTTATCCCCCTTTAAGAGTTGAGTTTAGCAATTTACACTACTGGGCTGGGTCCATCATGGAAAGTATCACTGTCAATCTAATTGCGAGTTTGAACCATACAGATTCCTATCATTAAACTGAGCTGTAAAATTGCAGGGTCTTGCAGCAGGAGACAAGATCACTCTCCCAATTGAGGAGACCTCTTCTGGAGATGGGATGCTGATGAAGATGAGGGGTATGAGTGCCAAAAACTTCGACCCCGTTAGGTATTCGGGGAGGTGGTTTGAGGTAGCTTCCCTCAAGCGTGGATTTGCTGGACAAGGCCAGGAAGATTGCCACTGCACTCAGGTAAAACTTCCACTGCATAGTTCCATTTTCAACTTTCAAGTAATGGTCTTTTCTTTTTCCAACTCATGATAACCATATGGACAACAGGGGGTTTACACGTTTGATATGGAGGCACCAGCCATCCAAGTGGATACATTCTGTGTCCATGGAGGCCCCGATGGGTACATCACGGGGATAAGAGGGAGAGTGCAGTGCATCCCCGAGGAAGATTTGGAGAAGAACGAGACAGATTTGGAGAAGCGAGAGATGATCAGAGAGAAATGCTACCTTCGTTTCCCAACACTGCCATTCATCCCCAAGGAGCCTTATGATGTCATCGCTACTGATTATGACAACTTTGCTCTTGTTTCTGGTGCCAAAGACAAGAGCTTTATTCAGGTAAAAAAAAAAACCAGTCTCCAAACAACCAACTTTGGCTAATGAAGCTCATATTGTAGACCAATCTGATTGTGTTGTTGTTGGTTTCTGATCTATCCACAAGATATACTCGAGGACGCCTGACCCTGGGCCGGCGTTCATCGACAAGTACAAGACGTATCTGGGGGAATTCGGGTATGATCCAAGCAAAATAAAGGACACCCCGCAGGACTGTGAAGTGAAATCAATGGGGGAGCTGTCGGCGATGATGGGGATGCCAGGGATGCAGCAGGCTCTAACAAATCAGTTTCCTGAACTGGGGTTAAATTCTTCAGTTGAGTTTAATCCATTTACTAGTGTGTTTGAGACATTGAAGAAGCTACTTGAGCTCTACTTCAAGTAGAAACTCCTTTGCTTTTCAATATTTTCTCCTTTTTTAAATGGAGAAAAAAAGTGCACTGTGTTAATTGTTATTTCTGTCATAAAGCGTGTTCGGTATATGAATATGATGAAGTCCATCTTGATATATAAGTTTCAACGAAGGGATGAATATGACCAAACTGTCAAGTGTAGGCAAACCAAGGGGACATAAACAGTGGTGGATACTTGGCCGCAACATCCCTAAAATTTGGGAAAATGATTATCCAACTCTAGAGGTGGCAATTCTCAATCCAATCCACTAATCCATTAAAAATATCCACCTAATCCAATCCATTTAAATCCAATCCATTTGATCCAAATCCAATTGGATTGGTGGATTCATGGATCAATCCATGGATCCAAATGACAAATTACGTTTTGGTACCTATACTTTTTATATTTTACATTTTGGTACCCAAAATTTAAGTTTTTATGCAAAAAATATCATTGGAAATTACGTTTTGATACCTAAATTTTTTAATTATGACATTTTAGTAATTAAACTTTTTCACGTTTTACATAATGGTCCTTGGTTGAATATGTCATTTGGATTCATGGATAATCCACCAATCCCCTTGATCTAATCCGAATCCACCAATCCATTTGATCCATAGATCCACCAATCCAATCCTCCAATCAATGGATCCAATCCATTTGCCACCTCTATCCAACCCCGTTAGTAGTTTCGTATGGATAAAAAAAATATAATTCGTAATCCGAGACACCCTTAAATTTTGAAAAAATGATTATCCTGTCCTCAGTAGTAGTTTGTGTATGATTAAAATTATATAAGCAGTACTCTGTGTTATTCAAATCTAGGACACTACTATTATTATACATATTCTCTAGCTTGCAACTCATTTGTTGTTCTATTTTAAACAATATGTAATAGTAAAAATACTATTCTTTATTCCCATTGTTTTCAAAACCTAGCAATTAAACACATTCGAGCTATGCTTAATTTGAATTGATTTTATAGGTATATTGCAAGAGTTGAAAGAGTCTTTCAAGTTTGAGTTACATCAGGAACAAGGTTAGAAATCGAATATGCGATCAGTTCATGAATTATTATCTAATATGATATACTTGCACTAGTCAAATATTTTTTATTTATTAATGATTTAATTTAATTTTTAATTTACTTTAATTTTTGGAAAATGACACCTCTATAAAAAAATTCTGAATTCGCCACTGGACATAAAGTCCTAGATGTCTTTGCGACATAAAGAGGAGGACATGATATGATGATGTCTAAATGACTTGTAGGATATGTTCATGCGGCTCTTGTCTGATTATTTTGACTGGTGTATGAGAATCATGTAAGAAAACCAGTGTTGTGAAAGCAGAGCCGGCCGGCCGAGTCGCCAAAACCGCCAATCGGGCACAAAATCGGCCCGGATAAGCTATTTAGCTGGACTGGTTCTTTGGGGCGGCCGGCGAGCGGCCGAAGCGGTTAACCGCTCGAGTCGGTCGTCCGATTTTTCACATTGGGCTGGTTGGTTTAATTAAAAAAAATTGAAAACTAAAAACCAAAAACTAAAGAACGAAAATTAAAGGGGAAGGTGGGTCGGGCTGTCTGATGTTGCAGAACCCTAATTCCCAATTTCTCCATCTTCTTCTTCGTGGAGACAAGGAAGTGTCGCTTCCAGTCTGAACTCCAAATCCCAGCGTCGGCGCCGTTCCCTGTCTCCATCGCCGTCTTCCCCAGCTGTTCCCCGTCTTCCCCAGCCGTTCCCCGTCTCCATCGTCGTCTTCCCCAGCGCATGTGACTCGTCGCCATTTTCTTCATCTTCTTCGTCGCCTGTGACCCGTCGTCATCGCCATCTTTCCCAGCGTCGTTCCCCGTCGCCATTTCCCTCCGATTTGGGCGAGCCCCTGCCGGCGAGTGCCCCGGTGAGGTCTCCCTTCCCTTCCCCGGTCACTGCCTCTCCTCTGCACCGACTCCTATTGCACCGACCCCTGCTGCCCTCCCCTCACCGGTAAGTGTTTGTGACTGTGTTGCTGCTGTGAGCAATTTTGTAATTGTTTATGTTGCTGTTTGTAATGATTTATGTTGCTGCTGTCCCATTTAATTTGTAATGGTTTATGTTTATGTTGCTGCTGTCCCATTTAATTTGTAATGGTTTATGTTTATGTTGCTGGTTATGCTTCTGCCTCGTGTTTAATGTTCAGACTCGTGTGATATTGCTTTTATTTTGGAACAATGTAGTGGTTTGGAATTGAATTTTAGATCTTTCAGTACTGATGTTCTAGAATGGTTTAAGAGAGTAATTTACTTATGATTTACCATGATTAAGAAGTGTCTACTATTTATACAGATGACTGATTATTAGGTACCGGTTCTCAAACGGTTTTTAAATGGTCTAATGCGGGCTGGACCACTAAAGACCGAGCCGTTCACGTTACCGGGTCATACTTCGGTTCGGTTCTGACAACATTGAAGAAAACAAAACTTTCATGTTAGAATCTAATAATTTCATAAAAAAACTAAAAACTCGTAAAGGTCCTACTGCCTATTTACATATATACCATTCAATGCCATGAATTTATTATTTATTCGTGTTCATTTGGATCAAATACACAATAGGGTTAGTGGGATCCTGTTCAAACTTTTACTTTGTAAACGAAATAGGTGATTTTGATGAAAAATTCAGTTGGACTAGTGTGAGACTGAAAAATCTCTTAGATTAATTAAATGGAACTCGTTATTACGTATATGTAACACAACTCCTAAAAACTTTATACAACTCATAAACAACTCATGTGATTTCATCGAGAGCTCCTTAAAATCTTTCTTATTGAAGAATATCTAATTTGAAAAATACTATAAGCGTTTTCTCAATGACCACTCGAATATCCTTAAAATCTTTCTCATTGACCACTCGAATGGAACTTGGAAAATGGAATTACTGCAGTCTCTTTTTGATGCTGCCACAGTTAAGGTAATCCTTATGATCCCGCTTCCTCAACTCCCTATGGCTGATAAACGTATATGGCATTATGAACCTTCAGGTGAGTACTCTGTAAAAACTGGTTACCATGTTGCAGCTTCTGAATTTGTGCGTAATCTTTCTACTACTCCTATTATCTTTGATTCTCGGGCTTGGAAAGCTCTTTGGGCCCTCTCTGTTCCTCCTAAATTACGATTTTTTTCTATGGCGGCTAATTAAAGGTTTCTTACCTGTGCGAGATGTCCTTCGGGATAAAGAGCTCATCGAGGAAGAGGATAGTGAGGGACTTCTATGTCCTGTTTGTTCTCATCCTAATGAAACCTTATCTCATTGCTTTTTGGAATGTCGAATCGCGACTGAATTGTGGGAGTTAGCAGGTTTTGGTCATTTATTACACCACTTAAACTCACTTCACGTTGCAATAGGTTGGAGGTTCTTGCTTTTAGATGCAGGCTTATCTCGCGCCGAGGTGACGAGATTGGTGTTCTTGTACTGGAGGATCTGGAAAGGGAGATGCTCATCTACTTATGAACTCATCCAATTCCTCCCGATCTCTTTGCTGCGACAGTTTAACTGTCAAACTGCGGAATGGTTTTCAGCTCAAGAATCAGGGACTGCACGACGCCGACAGCATCTTCCATCACTGACTGCTTGCCGCAACTCAACTCCACCTACTATTCCTTCTGGATTCATGCTTGTTCATTTTGACGGAGCTACTAAGGAATCCTTTGGGGGTGCCATTGGTTTTGTTGGCTTCGCATCTCAGAATGTTGTCTCTTTTGCTTATGGGCGTTCCTACGCGGAAGTTCGCGATCCTTTTCTTATTGAACTATTGGCGCTTCGAGATGCCATGCGTTGGTGCCTTTCTCATTCCGTAACTAATGTTCTGTTTTGTGGTGATGCGCAGGTCGTTATCCGGATGGTGGCCGCGAAGGATTCGAATCACGCTTTGGGGGGGGGGGGGGGCAATCCTGAATGAGGTTCAGGTGCTACGGACTTCTCTTGCGCGTGTTTCTTTTCATTTCGCTCCTCGTAGGTATATCAGGGCTGCCCATTGCGTGGCAAAACAGGCCCTCGCATCGATGGTTCAGCGTCTGGTTGACCATCGTTTTGCTCTTATTTCTTTTCCCTGACCGTTTGGTCTTGTATATTTTCGTATCTTGCTATTCCTTCCGGAATATCTTTGACAAAAAAAAAAAAAACTGCTTTTCAGGGATTCAAATTTTACTTCCATCCACGATTCCACGTCATCACATACTCGCTCTCTCTCCATCATCTCTCTATTTAAAAAATCCTCCTTTCCAACATCCGATACCCGTTCTTCCCTTACCATTCACCGCAAAGGTTCGTCTTCCAAATCTGCAAAACTTTCATCTCCGCTTCAGCGAGTAAACGTCAAGCCTGCAACTAGCGACTTCAGCGCTGTGAATCATCTGCCAACGGTGCCCAGTCGAATGATGCGCTCTTATTTGACAGTCTGTAGTCTGTACTTTCGATTTCAACCTCGATCTGTCATGTTTAATCGCCCGGAACTAAATCCCCTCTGATCAACATGTCAAATCGTGCCGACTCCTTATGTCTCTCCCACTAGATTGAGATTCATTCCAAAGCAGCATTAACGAATTGTTGAGAAATTTCGCGGTCGGGACTTGAGGTTATGGAGGGGAATCGTACTGAAATTGGAGTCGGAAGATACAGGGAGACGAGAAGAGGCGATTGGAGTCAGCGGATCTGAGGGAGTTGAGAAAGTATCATGCAGAGCAACAACACAGTATCAACTTCAACAAAGCCATCTTCCCTCTTTAATCTCATAGGCTGTCCTATAGGCCGTAAGGGTCTCTGCTCTCAATCGGTTTGCTTCTGAATTTTCCTTTTCAATCGCTTTGGTTTCTGCTCTTCATCCAATTGGTCGGGTTGAATCCTCTGTCACAGATGCATATATAATTCCGGTTCCAAATTGCATGTCCTTATGTTTATCATGAGTTATTATGTTTCCGATGAAAATTATCTTTGTTTTAATGTTGTTCTTCAATTGTAATTATAATACACTTTCCCCCACTACAGAAGGGCAAGTGATGTTTCAAAATCACAATAAGTATGATTAAAGTGACATTAATAGATGACATGCAGTCTCCATTTGTTGACGATTACACAAAATCTGCAACAATCTTCTTCTACTGTTGATACTAATTTGCAGTAGGTGTAGTGGTGGGTGCTCCCACCATAGCCATCTTCGTTCTCCAATTCATAGATTTTGGACCTTTTGACTGGAAGCTTTAAATAAGCCCTTTGTTTTGCTCAGTTCGATATGTTTACCCATGTCGCTAAAAATGTGGATATCTTCTTTCAACCTCCAATTTAGAGTGCGCTTATGTTGACGTGTCTATTTGGATTGCTCCTAAGATTCATCATATTACCTGTTTAGATCGACTGGCTAAGGTACGGAGGAACTGATAGAGTAGGATTTAGGTTGATGCAAAATTCTGTTTCAGTTTAGAGCTATGGCAATATTGTCTCTTAAACCGAGCAAGTGGTTAGTGAATGCATGTTGATGTTGGTTCCATTGGGTAAACACGCATTGCATATACTACTAAGTCATTCCACATTGGGTTTCCTTTGCTGATTGCTTTTTAAGTAGCCTTAAACATATCGGGCATCACGTTTGACTGTACTACCTAGAAATTCTATGTCCATCATATCGTTGTCTTACTCTCCCATTTTTCAAACTCCAAATGTATTAGTTTAGTATGACCAAGTTGCTTCTCTAATTATGTAGTTTGCTCATATTTTCTTATGTCGTGCCGATGACAGTAGATCCATAAGTTATTTAAACAAGGTGTACATCGTACGTGATAGATCCTCATTCCAGTTATTCAAGCATGTCTTTTGGTTGGTAAATCGTAATTAATGGATCCTTATTCCAGTTACTTAAGCATGTCTTTTGGTTGGTACGTAATGCATCAAAGGTTGAGAATGTCAAAGGAAAAAGGGGTTGCTTGAGGGAATTGCAAAGTAAATCCAACAGCAGTGTAACATATCACTGGTTTGGATGAAGAGGCTTATTATACTGTCCATCACTTGCATTTTCGACTTGCTTTACATTATCTCAAATCCATCACAACTTCAACCAAAACTTCAGTGCAATATACGTCTAACTTAATCTGTCTATCCACTCAACCTCTCTTCCCTACAGTAATACAACCATATTCGGCTTAGTGACTGAAATTTTGGATTGAATTACACAATGAAAATATGGTTACTCTATATTTATAAAGAAAAGCATATCAGATCAAATAAAAAAGGGAGAAAATGGGAAATCAAATCATCAAAACTTCCGGCCAAAGACCGGGCCCACATCTAGTCTAATTCTAAAGAATATATTATACATTTTCCCGTAAAAGAACTACCGGCCAAAGGGGGAAAAGTTAATCTGCTAACTTGAAAATTCGTTAGCAGATACTAACTGATATCCAAAATACATGAATTAGTATCCAAGTACTAAAGTATCTAGAAAGCACAAACTAGTATTCAAAATTGGCTAACTGATATCCACCATGAATCAACTATTATCCCAAATTCACAAACTAATATCTAAACAACACAGAATAGTATCCATACAGCACATAAATAGTATCCATACAGCACATAAGAGTATCCAGATAACACATAAAGAGTATCCATATTGAATACTAATTGGTTGGTTGTGAATATTAGTTGGTATCTACTATCTGGATACTAGTTTGTGATGTTTTGAATACTAGTCTGTGCTATCTAGATACTCAACAGACTTGGATATTAGTTCATACATTTTGGATATTAGTTAGTATATACTAACGAATTTTCTAGTTAGCAGAATAACTAGGCTGGGCCAAAGGCCGGGCCCACAGCTAGTTATAGTCTTTACTTGGTTTCAATTTGTCTTCAAATTTAACTAAAAGCTGTAATCGTAAACTGCTTAAAATATAGGACTCTTCTGTGAATCGTGCAAACTTTAGGCATGTATGAGTTAGTTATCACTTATCAAGGACAATTAATCAAATCGGAGCCGGCCATCTGAATCGCAAACAACTGCAGCAATTGCTATCGGCGCAGATTTTCTCTGCGTAACCCAAACAGCCTTCACCTCCGGTTCGTATCTCTTTCACTAGATTGAACTTAATCGAATCGCCCAACTCCTGTGTCTCTGTTTTCATTCTAGGGTTCCTCTAACTCGATTTCAATCCGATTAACATGTCTCGCGGTTCATCAATTCTCTGTTCTGTTCTGGATCTAATTCGTCTCCGAAACGGTAATGCGCGATGATTGCAGGGTTGGGATCAGACGAACAATGGACGAGCAAGGTTCCGATAACATAAAGAAGTGGATTGTGCTGTACCCGGTCTACATAAATTCCAAGAAGACCATCGCCGATGGCAGAAGAATCGGTGCTCAAAAGGCTTGCGAAAATCCTACCTGTATTGAGATTGCCGATTGTTGCAAACACCTCAGTCTCCGCTACGCAATTGAGGTTTGTTTAACAAATTTGCGACCCTTTGATTTCAGTCTATCTTTCTTCCATGTTTGGGGAACGTATTTGGACTCAGAAATGGTCGTCTACTTGTAGCCTGATAAAGCGTATCCCCGGGATTTCATGCAAAGAGGGAGGGTTAGAGTGTTGCTGAAAAGGGAAGATGGAACTCCCTACAATCCTTCCATTCCGACCCGTAAGTACCTAATGGGTTTAAGCATATACAGCAGTGGTGATGAAAGTGTTGGATTTCGTAGGCTTGATAGGGAATTCAATTCTTCGAACAATGGTTGTTGATTAGAATGACATGATTTTGACCATCTATAAGCATGTGAAGTGAACAACACTAAGCAAATTAGTGGTATATGTTTCTGTGGAACTGTTTTGTCCGAAGAATGAAGCTCTAGTTCGGCAGGTGCTGCTTCATCTGGTTACTAATTCCTTCCTTCAACACTAGTAACCGTGTATGCTAGCGGATGAAGCAGATTTGTGTTGAAATTTATGTTTGTCAGTTCGGCTGCTTCTAACTTCTGTGGTATTGAGATGAGATGGTTCTTAAACATGAATGAGCCAATTTGTATTTGTGGGCTTCTGTCAGGATTTTACTGGTCTCAGTTCATTAACAGTATATTCAGAATTTTAGTTTGAGGACTACTGCTATATCTACTATCTGCCCAAATCATTCCCTGGGCTTCTGGTCAAATTTTAGTGCTCTTTCTGATGTTGGTCGTGTTGTATTACAGGAAAAGAACTAATGCTCCGTGTGGCTGAGCTGGTTCCTCGACATCCAGGAAGGACTAGGAAGCAGGAACCTGCATCTACTTCAACTTCCGGAGCGTCCAAGTCTGAAAAGGGTAGAAAGAAGAAGAGGTAGTAGCTCGCTCAGAAGTCATCTCTTTCACAGAGTAGGTCATGATAGAGCTGCTATGAGTGTGATGCCCCGGCAAAGTTATCTGAGAAATCAGTTGACCTACAGATGTATTTAGTTGGCTCTACAACCAGTGTACTTGGCACATACTGAAAGAAACTTCTGAGCCACCCTCAGGGTAGAAACTTGGAGCTTAGTTTAATTTGAACACCAGATGAAGTTGTCTCCTGCTGCAGAGTTTTCCATTTGCAGTAATACTGTCCGGTTACGCCAATGGTTAATTATTTTTTTCATTGTTCAGAGTATTTCATCCACCTGCATTGGTGATGGTGGTTGCCCGGTATATGGTTCTTCTACATCGTTTGTTTTCGGGTAGGCACTCCTAATAAGAGCTCCATAAAGTAAGGTCGAGCCACGTTTAATCTTGTATTCTTCCTTTACCTTACATTTCACAGAGATCACTCTCATAAGAACTGGGAAATGTTGGACAAAACTTTCTGGTAAGACCCAAATATTACAATTTCCGGAATAGGACAATGGAGTCTTCCATGAAATACTACTATCAGATCCAATTCAAAACGACCAATGTAAGAGAGATGTAATAGCCCTAACCAATAAATTCAACTCAGGCCTTTTGGGTTGAGAATCCAAGGATGAATTCCTTGAACTCCTCACTAGCTCTATCGAGGGCGGTCCTCCCATCTACATCCTTCACACTGTATTTTGCTCCTGCTCTCAGTAGCTCTTCTAGTTTCGGCTTATCGCCTTCAGATGCAGCTAGCATCAACAGTATGTCCACTGGATGGATGTTCTGGCTCAAGAGTGCTTCCATCTTGTCATATGTACCTTCAACAGCAAGCATTCCCATGTAGTTGAAATACTGCAAATTTAGAAGCAACCAAGAGTAAATAAATTCATAGGTAAATTTTGCCATATACGAAATGAACTAATAACTTGATGTTCGAGAGCAACGGAGTCATTCTCCGTCATAAGACTATTCACTCTCAGTAGCATTTGAAGCCAGATTATACAGTATAGAACTGGGTTATACAGTATACAAAAATAGAACGGGTTAGATTGCTGAAACCCTACCATTCCTTATAGGAAGCAGCCATCCTGCTCCCTAATAACCTTCTTGCACACCAACATCTGCAGTCTGCACTGATACTCAGAAGCGAGACTTCTTATTTGCACTAAGCTACACGTTAATTCCCTGCGTACTAATGATGTCCTATCCTCAGTGTAGTACATGTCTACATGAGTTTGCTGCAAATGGTTCTCTCTGGATTCACATAAGCAAGATCAAACCCAACTCAGGATTTAACATTTCCTATCCCTTTCCTCCCATTCAAGTGAACTCTTCAAATAACAAGTCTCATCTTCCATTATGGTGACATAACTTAATATTCTGTTCACTAAGAACAGTTGAAAGACTAAGCACTGAGAGGCCCCAGTTATCTCTCTAGCAGAGCTTTCTGATGCAGCAGTTCAGCTTTCTAACTTGACATCTACAACACCGGAAACAGATCAGTGATGCACCAAACTTTTCCATGGAATTCACTGTTGCTCAAAGCAATTGCAATTACTCCCTCCCTAACTTCTCTCCCACCAGTGGAAAGAATGAAAGAAAATGGTAACATAAATGAAGTAAACCATAGAAATGACAACCAAATACACCAGCACAAAGGAATCATGAGACTGAGAGAGGACCTGTTCGACATCGTCTCTGTCGAAATCGTCACGGGCCTGGCTGCCATAAATCCCAGCTCCTTCAGCATCAACGCCGTTCTTGCCGAACTTAAACCAGCACTTCACTCTCGAGCCGTTGGAGGGTCCGATACTGCAGGGTCGGACCCGGTTTTGGAACCCCAGAAAGGAAGAAGTGAGCTTTGTAGCAGAGGACCGAGGATGCGAATGTCTGGAAGAGAAATGGTGGAGGTGGGCGGTACTTGTACATGGGATTGAAGCCATCTCTGCGGCTCTTTCTTTCTTTCTTGTGGTTCCCGGCTTCAACTTCTGCCTATATCCACTCAACAATGGGGGAAAAAGTGTGTTAGCTCATCGCTGGGAGGCTGGGAGCTGTATGAAAGAGAAAGGATAGGATGTGTGATGTGTCCGAACGTAGGATTGCATTGGCAATTTGGCATTCATTAATTCGATCCAAAATCTATAAAACTTCAGTGCACCCGGTTCACCATGTCATAATACTGATGTGGTGCACCCGACCAATAGGGATTTGCCACCTATAAAATTCATATTAATTAGTTAGAATTTTTAGGATTAACTTGCCGTAATTATTTTTAAGTTTCTCTTTCTTCATTTATTCACCGATCTAAATCATCTTCTTTCTTCTTCTAGTTTCCTATTGTTCTTCTACTTCGTTCCTTTTTATTTATTCATTAATCAAAATCACCAATAGCCAAAAGTACCCTTTCCATGAAACAAAAAAAAGTCATTAACCCAAGCATAGTTATTAGTTAGTAATTACTCTCCTACCAAAAAAAAGTTAGTAAATATATATTATGTTTAATATGTGTATACACGTACGTATTTATCTGTTTAAAACTTCTTTATCCGTATTATTGTCAAGTCGTTTCATTTTTTTCCGTTCATTTGATGGCTGTCGTACTGAACACGTATAAAACCCGTATAACACGTTTAATATCCGTAATTAATGAATTAAATTTTTAATTTTACTATTTATATATATATAAAAAATAATTAATTTTATATTTTTATGACTATTAGACGTAACATTAACTTAGAGACGAAGTAAAACATTCGTACGTATTTTCTACGTAACTTTCCTGTATCGTATTTTACTAACTATGAACCCAAGTCTTTTAAGGGAGCTTTGAGAATTAAAGTTCCACTGACAATGGCTTTTGTATTGATTGAACAAAAAAATCCACTAGAATGGTGTTTGCAATCTTTTGTCACAGGCGTTGACGTAGTTAGGATTCCGTTTATGTTTTACGTTGACTAAAGTATTTTTATTTTCTGAAAATACTCTAAAAGTAAAATAGCATATTATATGTCTTTTATGTTATAGAGCACGAAACGGAACTAACAACTGTTAACCAACGGTTCTATAACGGGTCAACCCTGAATAATAAAGTACCGACTTTTGAGTTCAGCATAGGGTTCGATTCTGGAAAAAAATGCTTTAACCTTGCACAAACTAGACTGGATCGTATATTATAAATGACAAAACTATTTCGAATATTTTATTATAGTTTGATGGTTGGAAGATTTATACATACTATTAACTTATGGGGAAAATATTTGATGGAGATTCACCATAGTAGTTGTTCTACTATATAAGAGAGAGTGTTTTAGAGCAGAATAATATATATATATATATATAATGGTTTCCTTCATAAAAAATAAACAATCATATATATGTGCTGATTTGGTGCAGTAAATATGGAAAGACGGAAGATTAACAGGAATTTAGGATAGAGAGAGGAGAGGAGAGAGGATCGCCGAACTGAAAAACAGCTGTGACCATATTTAAATTAAGTTATACCACCTGTATAATTCCTATTGGTTGGGAGCACCAACAAAGCAAAATGAGGTGGTGCACCGGGTGTACTGAAGATTTTCTCATGTCAGCCATTTCCAATCAGTGTTTTCATCACAGTTAGACAAAAATTGAGTTGATGAGATGTAAAATATTTTCTAATGATAAGAAAAATATTGATTGAAATGATGGGTAATTGTTTGATAATAAATTCATTAATTAGTAAAATGTTCATGTTTGGTAATTGGATAAGCATTTCGTTTTTTTTTCCTAAGGAGAAGAGTATTGAGTGATTACTATTTGATCATGTATGTTTTTAAAAGTCACTGGTATTATGTAAATATTTATATATGGATGACCAATGACCTACCACATTAGATGCTCACTTGGGAGTTACATGTAACCCCTATTTCTACATCATTATCTCTCATTCATATGCATTGATATAAGGATGTAGTGGTTACCAAAATGTGCCTATAAATATAGCACACTATTGTATCAAAAGTGAAGAATGAATAAAAAGAACTCTTCCTCTCTCTTCTCTTGTATCTTTCTCTCTCTAATTTTCTCTTGTAGTTGTTTATATTTTCCATTAGTTTCATAACACGTTATCAGCACGGAGCTCTGCCAAAATTATCATTGCTCACTCAAAGACTCTCAACTTAATCTAAGATATTGGAGTAATATCACAATATGATCAAGGTATGTAAATCTTAGATCCTTTCTTATCTTATTGTCTTATTTGTGTTGAGATTATCTCATTCCAATATATCAAAATGGGTGCTATTCTTTTCTCGTATCCATTGATATTTTATCACGTCAATCTATTTGGAGTAACAAGAAAAGTAATATAAGTGATGAGTTAATTTTTCAATTCTCCGTGTTATCCTGTTCTTATCAATCCCACATTGATATTTAGAAAATCCAAATTCCAAAAGCCCATATATTCCCCAGAAGTGGAAATTGAAGAATTCAAGGGCAAAGAAAGAAAAGGACATGGTAACCAGAATATTGATTTTGTATGTTACCATTGTAATGGAAAAGTGCATTTGTCTCGTACCCGTTGTACGCAAAAGACTTTATTCTACCAAGAATTAAAGAGAAGAGCAAATTCAAATATGCTCATGCAATATCAATATTATGGAATATATTTTTGTAATATAAGTTGGTATATTCTCCATTAAAGATGAAAATGATATCACTTGAGAAATTTTCATTTCCAGAAGTTAATGAAATAATTTATTCTCCGAAGTGAATGGAGCTATAAACATAATTATATATATGTTAATTGTATTGTTTGGATATTTTCACCAGAAGTGAGAAAAGAGAAGAAAAAGGAGAATTATAAATAAGTATGACACAACAATTATATTATCAAAGTCATGATACCATAAGGTACCTATTGTACATTGAAATGTATAATGAAAGGCATATATCTTTATTTTTATTAAAAGGCATATATAAATTTAAAATCACCTAGTTATTGATGGTATTGTTCCAAATAAATCTTATTTATTTTTCAAAATTGTGGTATTATGATTCTTATTTCTTTTATGTTTTATTGTGACGTTATTTTTCATGTATAATTTAATTTGATAACATTTATCTAGAACAATTAACTTGATAAGTTCATCATTTTTGTCTTAAGTTTGAAATATTCTCATTTATTATTTTTAGTATGTTTTTGTAAAGTATGAGTGTTGGAAAATTCCATATAAACTATATGATAGAGTACATAAATAAGAAAAGGCTTCCGAAGAGCTTATGTTTGGTTACTTGAAGTAACTAAATTGTACTCGTGATAACAATTTGTGATGATATTCACCATGAATATGTGTTTACTAAGAATGCATCAAATCATAAGTCCCCGGAAGGGCAAAATATGATAAAGCTCTAAAAGGGCTAATGTTTTATGTTATATTAGTACTATCAGTACGCATAAAAATGTAAACCAGAAGTTTACAAGATTTAATAACTTGATAATTGGTTGGTCCGGTTAGACCATCCCGGATCTTGATGTGAAAAAATTCTTTGAGAATTCATGAGAACATCATATGAGAATTCAAAGAATTCTTCAGGAGTTATTATGTCATGATTGTTCTCAAGGAGAATAGAACAATTGATCATCGCTTGTATAAGAGTTGACAAATCTCTTGAGATTTTATGGACGTGTATGCAGAACAATACATCAGTCATGTGGATCATTTGTGAATTTTACGGGTTTCTGCATCAAATGTATTTTATCTAATCGCAACCCGATGTTTGCGAGATTGGTTGTCTCACTATGGATACATTTTGATGGTTATCCAATCAAACATCACTTTGCTTAATAGAACAAGCCGAGCCTTCTGGTCTCTAGTCGAGGACATGCTAGCTGACAAGTGATAGTATTGGTTCACATCTAACCAACAAGTTATCATAAGTTCCCCCCCCCCCCCCCTTTACAAATGATTTTTGTAAGAAACCTAACATTTCTCATATGAGAATATCAGGGTGTGCCGTATACATCCCAATTGCTCCACCACAGTATCTTAACTTGATTCTCGTTGGAAATTGAGAATTTGTGTTGGGTATGAATCCCAAATGGGAAATTTATTTGCGAAATTATTGTTTTGATGAATCACTTTTCAAACATTAAGGGGGAGAGAAAAAAAAAACAGCTAGACAAAAAGATGAGTTGGAATGAGTTATCATTATATCTAGTTTTGATCCTCAAATTAAGAAACATGAACCAGAAGTTCATAAGATGAATTATCATTACCAACTATCAAATGCCTTTACTGTCCATACGAAGTGACCAAGTCACATATACTAGCTGTGAATGCTCCAAATAAATTTGATATCCTTGTTGGATACTTTAATATATAAAAAATGTGTATGAAAGAGCGCATGAAACATGATAGACCAATCGGTTCCAATTATAAACATCCTCGAGAAAGAAAAGGAGCTGTAATTAGAATGGTCAACTCGAGGACATGAAAACTCAAGAAGAGTAACCAAGAATAAAATATAATTTTAGTTCCAGAAGAACACATGTCTCTGAAAGTTGTGAAAGCGAAGAGATCTCAAAACCATATTAGACTACAATACTGGAACCGTAATGAAATCATTGTCGATGAAATTTGTTTGTTGTAATTCAGTACTGAATAAGATATGTACAATGTGAGGATCAAGAGTAAAACTCTATTGATGCATGCAAATGATGATGTTATTGGCCAATATAGAAAGAAATCATGAAACTTGCTCAAGGAGCATAAAGTTTAAGGACCAGAAGTCCTTGCACCTAAAAAAAAAGGGGCGCAAAACTAGCGGGATACAAACAAATTTTTGTGCTATTGGAAAGTATGAAATTGTGAGAGATATCACATAATGTTTGGCAATGGGTTTCTCGAAGAGACCTACCATTGTTTAAGAGGAGTTATACTCCCCTGTGGTGGATGCAACTACTTTTTCAAATCAATGTTTGAAATTTGTTTGAATTCCCTGAAGATGTTATATATATTTGAAACTCCCAGAAGGATTAGTTACTCCTAGAAGGATTAATTTACCTGAAGTAAACAAGTATAGTTCTCGAGAACATATATAGATATACTAAGAAAATCTCTTGTGTGGGTTGAGACAATATAGACGAATGTGAAATACTCGTCTAAGTGAACGCCTACAACAGTAGGGTGAATGTACCTTAATAGGTTAAATTCAGATAGAGTGCATACGAGTATTTGCATTGTGCATATATAGTTGTGTTGTCTGTATGTGTTTGAAGGATTTTAAATTCTTGATTTATGAGTTGTGATTTACTTTAAAGTATGAGTTGTGTTTTATGAGTGTGCTTTGTCTAGTTCATATGTTTCTATGATGTGAGTTTTGTTATTATCTTTCGTTATATGAAAGAGTTGCTTGCATCAATTTGTGTTAGTTAAGTTTTTTTGTGACGATCTCATATTATTTGATGATATGACTATTATTGGATCTCCTGAAGAGTTTCCTAAAGCAGTTGATTGCTTAGATACATAAGTCAAATTGAAAGATTTAAGATCCTTTTTATGGACAAGGAAGGTAATGTTGAAAAAGTGGGAAAGTAATTTTGCATGAACGAATTGTGTTCATCAAATAACATTAGGATCCTAAGATCACTAGAAGTGACCAAAGATCCATTTAGAAATCAAGAAAGAAGTGAAACATTAGGTCCTGAAGTACCATATGTTGATGGATTAGAGCACCAATGCACCTTGGTAGCCAAGCACCATATAAACTATCATTTTGGTGTTGATAATATTGGCAAGATACAATTTTTCCCTCATTAGAACGGTTGAAAATACTTTGTTACCTCCGGGAACAACATATGCGATTGTTCTATTATGGTATTATCAAAGAGAGATTTGGTAAATTGTATATCCAAATCCTATATATCATTTGATCCTCATATTGGTTGATCGGAGACGAGCTATCTCTTACATATGGTGATATAAATATTTCATAAAGAAACAAAACAAACTATAATGGGCAAGTCCTGAATGTCTTTCGTTACACTTTGTGATCCACCATATCTCAAGTACTTGTGGTTGTGAACTATTTTCAAATGAAATGATCCTGACGATCATGTATGAAGAAAATCTAAAGATCATGCATCAAATCGACAATCTAGAAGATTGTTCACTAACTCACTCCTGACAACAATCTTTCTAAAAGTTGTTCGTGAAATTTGAGTTCAACGACTCAATAATCTGAAGTTATGTGGTCATGAGGGGGAGCATATACGCACTGCACTCTTTTTCCCTTAACCATGGTTTTTTCCAATGGGTTTTCCTGGTAAGGTTTTTAACGAGGCAGTATGATATAGCGTAATGCAATCTAGTGGTCATCCAAGGGGGAGTATTATGTAAATATTGATATATGGATGACCAATGACCTACCACATTAGATGCTCACTTGGGAGTTACATGTAACCCCTATTTCTACATCATTATCTCTCATTCATATGCATTGATATAAGGATGTAGGGGTTAAAGACACATTTGGTCACCGAGATTACAAAATCGGGACATGTTTAGTCACTAGAAAAAATTAATATCAAATTTGGTCACTACAATTACTAAAACTGGACACATTTAGTCACTCGCCGTTAGTCTCCGTCCAACTCCGTTAATAAAGTCCGTTAAGTGATGATATGGCAAACAGAATTGCCTAATCAGCCGGATATAACCCAACAAAAATAAAACCCGACCCGCCACGTCATTATAACCCGCCACATCATTTAAACCAACCCAACCCAACCCAACCCATGACCCAATCCCACCCAACCCTTCTTCCTCCTTCCTCTCACCTCCTTCTTTCCCCAAAACCACCGCCGCCTGCCGCTCTCCTCCTTCCTCCCACCACCTTCCAACCCACTTCCGTGCTTCCTAGCAAATTCCCTCCCGAACCACTGAAGGTTTGTTTCTCTCGCCATTTTGTACCTTAAACACGATCGGAGAGAAAGCTTCGATTAGGGTTTTGTGAAACTCATCGGCGGGGAATAGAAAGCAAGCAAACAAATGATGATCGGCGGCAGCTCCCACTGCCCTACATGTAAACGTAGAAAGAAAGCTCGCAAGATCAAGGATAGGCTCAGCAAACTCCCCGACCATCTCCTCCGTCGCATTCTCTCCTCCGTCGACCCGAATTCGCCGTCCAAACTTGCCTTCTCTCCCGGCGGTGGAGATCCGTCTGGAAAGGCGTCCCCGCCCTCAATTTGGACTCCAAATCCTTCAACAATACTGGCCATAGCTTCAACAAGTTCGTCTCCGAAATCATCTCCCGCCGCTACGACTCCGCCCCAGTCGATGAAATCAGCTTAGAAATTAGGGGCGCCTTTGACCATTCTTTCAGCGAGTCTTTCTCGATGTACCAGAGGCTCTTCGATTACGCGGCCTCGCATGAGATTCGACACTTTCGCGCCGCCGATGAGGAGTATGGAGAGCTCTGCCATTATTTTAACGATGCGGGATTCAGTTCCCCTGCTTTCAGAATGCTCGCGACTCTGCACCTGAAGGAGTGCCAGGTGTATTACCCCGGCAGCATCGACGGGCTCGACCAGTTCGCCGATTTCCCGACGACCTCCTTCAATTTCCAGGGAGAACGGCAGGCGGCGGTGGTTTTGGGGAAAGGAGGTGAGAGGAAGGAGGAAGAAGGGTTGAGTGGGGTTGGGTCATGGGTTGGGTTGGGTTGGGTTGGTTTAAATGATGTGGTGGGTTATAATGACGTGGCGGGTCGGGTTTTATTTTTGTTTGGTTATATCTGGCTGATTAGGCAATTCTGTTTGCCACATCGTCACTTAACGGACTTTATTAACGGAGTTGGACGGAGACTAACGGCGAGTGACTAAATAATGTGTCCAGTTTTAGTAATTGTAGTGACCAAGTTTGATATTAATTTTTTCTAGTGACTAAACATGTCCCGATTTTGTAATCTCGGTGACCAAATGTGTCTTTAACCCAAGGATGTAGTGGTTACCAAAGTGTGCCTATAAATATAGCACACTATTGTATCAAAAGTGAAGAATGAATAAGAAGAACTCTTCCCCTCTCTTCTCTTGTATCTTTCTCTCTCTAATTTTCTCTTATAGTTGTTTATATTTTCCATTAGTTTCGTAACAACCGGAAATTTATTATCATGCATGTTATTGCCTTCGTTACTAGTAGTCATAATTTGACAAAGAGGAGAAGAAACAAAAAATCACAACCAAGAAGTGGGTCAAGAATATGAAGCTGGAAACGATGAATGTGAAACAAAATAGGCAAAATACACTTGCATAGCCAAAACTTTCACCTTTATGCCACTTATAGCCACATTTGGCGAAATACCACTAATAGCCACTTCCGTCCAATTCTTTAACGCTGTTAACGTTAAGTGTGACTGGACAAATGGAAGGGCTTACGTGTCAAGCCTGCGTTTTACACGTGGATAAAAAAAAAACAGAATCCCTAATATTACCCTCCTCTCCGTCTCTCTCCTCTACTCTCGCCTCTCTTCCTCTTCGCCCCCAATCAGCCGACACCGCCACCGTCTCTACCCCCGAATCACCTCCCCTCGACAATCAACTCGTTATCAACTCACCCGTAAGTGTAAACATGATCAGGCTTTTTCCGAGAAGCAGCCATAGAAAACAAGGAGAATGTAAGAAGACCACACCCGAATGTAAAATGAAATGCATCAGATACCAAACCTGTAAAAAGAAACGAAATGGAAGCAAACCCAATTACTAACTCCATATGCATACAATCTATTATACTTTAGAGCTTCAAAATTTCCAGAAAGTTGCAAAATTTCTTACCGACACGGCCACTAATAAGCCCAATCCCGAACTCGGTCGTAGAATAAGCAACATTGAGGAAAATCATCAGGAAAAGCCTCTTCATTTGCCGGTTGCCATACCTTATGGCCCTAAACGCGGATACCACCGACAATTTCTCACTCCTCCCGCCGGCGGCCGAGTCATTGGAATCGCCAAAAGCACCGTCCTTTTGGTAATTGAAAGAGTAATGCCGTCTCTCTCTCTCCTCTACTCTCGCCTCTCTTCCTCTTCGCCCCCAATCAGCCGACACCGCCACCGTCTCTACCCCTGAATCACCTCCCCTCGCCGCCGCAGCGACGCCAATTCCGCCTCCATTATCCGCGCGAACCCCCTGATTTCCGACTCCAGCAACGACAACAACAGCATTCCGGGCGACGATGCACCGGCCAAGATCGATGAGTTCGACAACCTGGAGGACCAGACCGACACCGCCGCCGCCGTCAACGAAGACTGCGATATGTCTCGTACGAGAGGCTACAACTTAGCAGCCGGAGGTAGCGGCGGTGGAAGCAAGGTGAGCAATAAACCTAATTGCTTTATGAGACTAGTGAGAGAGAGAAGGGGCAAGTCCCCCATCGCAAAACCAAATCCCCCCATCCCCAAATAGCAAAACCCAATCCGAAAATCTAAATTCCATCCCCCAATTTGCAGCTCTACAAAAAATCCCTCCAATTAGTCGCTCAACCAACTTCCCTTATCTCTGTATTTTTTCTGGGTATTGCTCAAGTTCAACCTTCCATGAATCTAGGTCAGAAAGAATTGGGTTTTTGAGGTGTGGTCGTTTTCTGAAAAGAGATGGGGAAGAAGGAAGACTCGTGCGATCAGGTAAATGGGGAAAGTGTTAAAAAAATTAAATAATAAATAAATTATTAAGATGATGTGTCAATTTTTGCTTAGTTGTCAATGACGTGGCTGATGATTTGGCGCCTCGTCAGCCGACCGTCAAATAAGTTGACGGAGTTATTAACACCGTCATAGTTTCTAACGGAAATGGCTATATCTGGCACGCAACATCTTTTAAAAGTGGCTATTAGTGGTATTTCGCCAAATGTGGCTATAAGTGGCACAAAGGTGAAAGTTTTGGCTATGCAAGTGTATTTTGCCAACAAAATATAAAACAACTTAACAACGTAGAATTTCCACTTAAAAAGTGTCCTAGAACAGTAGGGTATACAAGTACATTTTGCCAATCAAATATGCTCCCAACATACATTCGTTCGCTTCAAATTAAGGATGGCAATGGGTCGGGTTGGGTCGGGTTTTGCCAAATCCAAATTCAAACTCATGGGTTTATCCGTGTAAAATATCCGGGTTAAAACTCATTGGGTTGTAAAACTCAAACTCAACCCAACTCGTTGGGTATCTGCGGGTTTATGGGTACCCAGGGGTTATTGTCGTAAAAAATTTACAATAACCAGTTCCTATCAAAATAAAAGTCAAATATCAATCTCTAAATACAAAGTATCCATATATAAAACACCATTCTAGAAAATTCAAGTAAATCACAGATTAACCATACAAATTGTTCAACACCAATCTAGAAAACTCAAGAAAATTGAAACAAATCACAAATTATCCATAAACAACATAATTGATTAATTGAAAGCTTCTTCCTCATTGTCAATTAAGTTTCTTCACTCTCTACTCGATAATATCAACTTCATACACAATTAGAAAGATAAAATTAGACATGTCTCCACGAACATAAAAAAGATTAGTTGTTTAGAATATTAAATATATCAGGAAAATTAATTATATGGGTGTGGACGGGTACCCATAGGGCGAGTTTACCTAAACTCAAACCCAACCCGATGAATAGTGAACGAGTTTAAACCCCGAACCCAGCCCATAACCCGTCAACACATGTTTTACCCACGTTGACCGGATTGGGTTGGATAGGGTACCAGTGAGTTCGGATTTTTTCCCCATCCCTACTTCAAATCACACCAACAAAACCCCAAAATCTCACCTAAACCAATTTTTATGCAAGAGATGCAAAATTTAAAATAAACTTTATTCAAGTGAAGTCACTTCTTGGTTAAAAATATTATAGGATTTGTGTGACATCTTTCATTCATCTTGCTACTTCCTTCAAGGCATGGAAAAGTAAACAGCCAAGGTACCAGAATTATATGAATTCATATCACCACTAATAATGTTCCTGGCCAACATTTGACAGTAACAGGAAAGTGAACTGAGCTAGCTGTTAAGGATTTGAATGGAGTGGGAACTGCAGTTATCATGTTAAGCTGATGACTCTCACCAAATCCAGTAGAAACCGCATGAATGCAACAAGTTGGCCAAAATTCAGATCATGATTTCCACTAGCTGGCTAAACTTCACATTTTTTTTTTTGATGAATGGGTGAGCTTTATTTCATCAAATACAATCAATTACAATGTTCAACATGAGACTGTACAAGTAAGCAGCCTGCAAGAAAACCAGAAAAGAGATCAACCACTAACTACAGTTTATACCACAAAAGTCCAGACCTAGGTAGATCAGCAAATCCCAGGTCTCCCATCTCCCTAGCTTCCATAACACCCTGCAACTTCCGCACCAGCTCTATAACCGTCATTTGTCTGCCTCCAAACACTCGACGACATCTTTCCCGCCAAATCTCGCTCAGCACTAGACACCACAGGATTCTGCCCACCAAGCATTTGTTGAATCGCCTAGTTGCCTCCATCACTGCATCCTGCAAATTACTGGGCACCGGCAGACCCCACAGGGGGGGGGGGGAAACTACACTCCAAACATCCTGCACATAAGGGCACTGAAAAAACAAGTGAGACTTAGTCTCCATCTCCTGCTCACAAAGAGGGCACATACCAACCACTGCAGAGTTCCAGAGTTTCACCCTATCCATTGTATGGATACGCCCTAGCAATATCAGCCAGGTGAGTGTTGAGTTCTTTGGGATGCCTCCTTTCCATACAAGTGTCGACCAATCTACTTCCTCCCCCCTAGGTCTAATACTATGCCAGACCCTGCTAACCTTGAACCTATCCATCACTTCCCCGTCCCATTCAACTCCTCTATCAGTTAAGCACAACTTCCCTGCAATCTCACTTCGCAACTTCAGAATTTTATTCCAAACCCAAGACCCCCCTGTACTTACCTCCCAAATACTGAGATTTCGGAGTCGATACTCCTTTATCCAGGCAATCCAAAAAGTGTCCAAACCAGAGAGAATCCCCCAGATATGCCTTACGAGGCACGCTTTATTCCAAGAATAGAGATCCTTAAACCCCATTCCACCTTCACTTCTAGGTAATGCTACCGTTTTCCAAGAAACCTTTGCTCGCTTCTTTCTCTCAAAATCACCCCAGAGAAACTGGGAGCATAATCTTTCAACTTCCCTGATAACCTTCTTAGGCAATAAGATGACCTGCATCCAGTACTGCGCCATACTTGCCAGAACAGAAACCACCAATTCAAACTTCCCAGCATATGTCAACAATTTTGGCTGCCATCCCATAATACGCTTCCCAATTCGATCAACCAGATTCTTACAGTCAGCAGCTGACAACTTCCCAGCAGTAAGTGGCAAACCGAGGTATCTAACAGGCAAACTCCCAGCTTGGAACCCTGAGCATTGAACCAGCTCCTCTCTCATAGTTGCAGAGATCCCTGCACTAAAGATCTCGCTCTTGCTCTGATTACACTTTAACCCAGAGATGGAATAAAACTTGGCCAAAACATCAGCAACCACAGAAACTGCATTCACATTCCCCTTAGTGAAAATCAGCAAGTCATCAGCGAAGCACAGGTGTGTTAGGCTGATTCTCTTACACTGAGGATGGAAAGGCAGGAAATTCCTAGCAGCAGCTCTATCTAGCATACAAGTAAGGACCTCCATGCTGACAGTAAACAGATAGGGTGAAAGTGGGCACCCCTGCCTCAACCCTTTTCTAGCTGGGAAGAAACCAGTGAGCCCTCCATTAATACAAACAGAAAAGCCTGTTGACACCAAACAGCCCCTCACCCAATTCACAAATTTGCTAGGGATACCCATGGCAGTTAGTGTACAGAGTAAAAAATCCCAATCAACACTATCAAAAGCCTTCATTATATCGATCTTTAAGGCACATCTGGGGGAAACATTCTTCCTATTATACCATTTAACCATCTCATGAGCTAACACAATATTATCTGTAATTAGTCGCCCCTGGATGAAGGCAGATTGGTTGGGACTAATTAGTTGGGGTAAGACAGTTTTGATTCTGTTGGCCAGGATCTTGGATATGCATTTGTAAACAAAGTTATAGCAGGAAATGGGTCTAAAGTTTTTCATGGTGTTAGCATTTGGGACTTTTGGGATAAGAGCCAAGATAGTAGAGTTTACCTCTTTGCGCAGAGTGCTAGTTCGAAAAAAAACCTGGACAGCCGAGATAAGAAGCTCCCCTACCAGGTTCCAATGTAATTGAAAGAACTCTGCAGGGAAACCATCTGGCCCTGGGGCTTTCCCTCCCTTCATCTTCATAACCACCCTTTTAACTTCATCCCCTGTAACCTGAGCACATAAATCCTCACCATCACCCTCCAGATGAAACTTAAGTAGCCTGCCTAGGGTACCAACCGAGACTCGCTTCAGATTTGGATCTTCTGCCCCTAAGAGTTGTTTGTAGAAATTCACTGCTTCCAGCCCAATTTCTTCAATATCTTCCAGAATCTCTCCTTCCCCTGTGACCAGCTGCTTAATAGAGTTCCTAGCTTGCCTAGTTTTAACCATGCTGTGAAAGAACTTAGAGTTTGTATCCCCCTTTGTTATCCACTGCTGCTTTGACTTCTGGCGCAAGTAACTCTCCTCTGCCTTCTGCAAAGCAAGAAGTTGGACCATACACCTCTTCTCAGCTTGAAAAGTGGAAGAGGCAGGGCGCTCCAACACTTCTTGCTGAGCAAACTCTAACTCTGCTTTGGCCTTCTTAACCCTATCATGGATCTCAGAGAATTGTTCCTTATTTAGGTTCTTCAGGACACCCTTGATACTCCGTAGTTTCTGGTACAACCTTGCCATTGCTGTTCCAGTAGTAGAACAGAGCCAACCTTCATTCACCAAATCTTCATACTGAGGGTGCAATTTCCAGAAGCTAAAATACTTAAATGGCTTGGGCAAGGACTGAACTGCAGAGTCCATTTTGACAAGTAATCCACAGTGATCAGACAAGCCAGGCATAAGAACTGTGACTGAGCTTCTTGGACAGGCTGCCATCCAACCCTCAGTGACAAGGACCCTATCCAGCCTCTTGGCAATTGGAGACTCTGACTGCTTGTTTGACCAAGTGAACCAAGGCCCCAAAACCTTATGATCAATCAGCTCAAGATCTTCAATCCAGTGTTTGAAGTCCTGAGTACTTTCCCCTAAACTTGCTTGATTAGAGCTTTCTGAGCTATCTAAAATTGCATTAAAATCGCCAGCCACCATCCAAGGAATGGAGAGATTCACTCTACCAGCAATCTCCCTATAGGTCTGCCTCCTTTCCCCCACATCATTTGAACCATAAAGAAAAGTGAGTTGAGTTGGGGAACCCTCCTGCAGAATTCCATGGATGAAATTGCTTCCACTGTCAACCACACTGAACCTGAGATCCTTCTTCCAAAGTAACCAGATTCTCCCAACTCCTGTTAAAGAGTATGTTTCTTTGTGCTCCCATCCTGGGAATTTTCCATCTACGACTTTCTTCACCTTTTCTGGACTAACTCTAGACTCCAAAACAGCAACAATGTCTACTCTATATCTATTTACAGCTTCTCTTATACTATCTTGTTTAGCAGGGTTATTAAACCCCCGCATGTTCCAGACAAGAACATTCATTACTTGGAGGAATGTTTTGCCCCTTTCGGAGGCCGACCAGGCTTACCCTTCTTCTTGTTTAAACCATCTCTTCCCAATTCAGGGAAATGAATTGGGTCCTTGTGAGGAGAAACAATGACTTCCCCCACTGAAAACTGAGCCAGAGACGACAGAACCCCAAATGAACCCTGAGTTACCTCAACACCTTCAATGGCTTTGTGAAAATCACCCTCAGAAGGCAGCTCACAGCCCTGCCAAGTTCCAGCATTCACTGTTAGCGATGTAACCAGATTATCCACCGCCAGTTGCAATCCTTCCTGAGCAGGAACTGCTTCACCCGAAACAACCAGTTCTGGCTGGAGACCAGCATCAGCACCTTCTTGCTCTAGTGGAACACTGCCAACCTCAGCCTCCCCCCGAATCTCCTCTGCCTCACTGCACACCACACCCTGAACCCCCTGAGATTGCTGTTCTTCCTGTATAGTCACCTTCGAACAATCATGCCCAAACTGGCAGCACTTAGTACAGACATCAGGCTTATTACAGAACTCAATGGTCACATTATAAGCAGGTCTCCTATCAGGAACAAGCCTCAAGGAATCCGGAAACACTGAGCCAATCTCCATCTCGACACAAACTCTAGGATACCCCAACCTCTGCCCCAGACGAGTCGACTTATCAAACCACAGCGGCCTGCCAATCATACTCGCCAGGCGAGTGAGAATACGACCAGTACTGTGTTCAAGAGGAAGATCGAGGAACCTTACCCAAATTGGAATCGTTTGCTTCGGTTGCTCAGCCCGAATCCCTGGCTCCCATTTCCTCAAGTAGCACATATCATTCTTCAGATGCCAGGGACCGCTAGAGAAAACCCAGTGCGCAGTCTCCGCTGTGGGAAATTGGAAGAGCAAAAGGCGATCCCCCAACCAGGAAACCCTAATTGACCCCTTCTTCCCCCAGAGCCGATTCGCCCAAGACTGAACTTGCCGGATGTGTGGAGAAGAGGAGAGAAATTGACCAACAAGACAATGCTTCCACCTCGCTATGCCCTCCTCTTCCAACTCCGCCGGGATACGCAAGCCTCCATCGACGATTTCAGGCTCCACATACACCAGCCGATTTTCCTCCGCAATCCCGAAAAGCTCCGCCCACGAATGACTCGGAATACTCATCCTCGAAGCCCGAGCAGCAGGGACAACCGTCGAAGACGAACCAGCAAGCCGAATCCAACCACCGGAGGCAGCCTCTCAGCCGCCGGAGACGACGAGACGGCGAACCCTAGCTAGAGAGAGAGAGAGAGAGAGAGAGACGGCGAACCCTCTTTTACGTAGAATTTTACCCTAATGAATGAATCTTAAGTTGTCTACCTGTGTTTAATGTGATATGTCGAGTGATTCATTCTAAAAAAAGTTCCTAAACTTCACATTACAAGTTTCCTAGACCACTTCTTTCCATCTTCAACTCCAAACCCTCTTCGACCAAGAAAGAAACACCTACGAGTCCAGCACTGGAGCGAGAGATGCTTTATGAAGACATGGCTGCAAAAGATCCGGTAGAAATCGGCCAAAGGGACTATTAGGTCCCTGATACTGCAGGAAATCAGGTATCTAAGCCAGCTTCAATCAAGCAGCCGAGAAAGCCCGGACAAGGATCAGTCTAGTGCTGCTGGGACGGCTGCTGCTGGTACCAGTCAATCCAGATCAGTGGTACAAACAAGAAAGAAGAAAAAGAAAGGAGGCAGCCGGCTACTGCCGAGTATATGTTCGATGGTTGATGTATCAGACAAAAATCACTTCTGGGTTCAACTACAAGAACCTGGAAACCAAAACCAAGAAGTTACAAGCTCCCTAGGCGACACTCTCGGATAGCTTTGAGAAACCAAGCTTCTTGAGTTTGCTTGTTAGAGGGGTCGCCCATGTTCCATCAGGGCTACCACATTTGATGTCCACAACTTCAACTAGGTTAATCACCTTCTTATTGCTCCTCTTCTCTCTAACAGGAGTTCTCTCCAGAGTCAAATTATCTGAGCCAAGCATCGGCACTCGATGGCTTCCTTTCGCTTGTTGTTTAGCCTTCCTCAATGTCTCAGGGGTTCTGCTGCCACTGGTACTTGCTTCATCCATAGGCTTTTTTGCCTGTAGCCTTCTAGGAGTGGTGCTAACACTGCATGGAACTGAAACAGAAGCGGTTCGAAGCTTAAGAGCTCGAGGACTTGATGTTTGCGGAGAAGATTTGGCGGACTCAAGCTCCCTTGTCATGAGGGCACTGATTGTTCCAGTAGCTCCAACCTTAATGGATCCCCCACCACCTTTGATGGCTTCTAGTTTCGGTACCATTTTGTGGTGCATTCAGATTCTCACTCTGGAACGAGAATAAAGCTCCCAGACTGAAATCTAATTCAGCTAGGAATGTACAGGCTCAAACCCCAGCTGCAACAATTAGTAAACAGTGATTTCAGTTCAGTGCACATGTCTCATGCAAGAGCTTATCTTCTCCAATATATTACTCCTAACTCCTAAGTTGAAAGAGACATACATAGTGCATCTGAGTAACTCTGCATAAGGAATTTGATAAGTACGGCACCTAAATGAGGCTGCACAAGCAGCAGATGAACTACTTATGGCTATGGGGTAACCTCAAACAGCCAAACTGAAGAAAGGACCATAAGGTAGCTCCAGCTACTTGTCAATCAATATCATCAGGTACTGGGAATATATTTCATCAGGAAGGAGTTAGGATTACAATACATTTGGTCAGGAATCTTGACTGTACCCATTAATTGTAACGATCAGAACAAAAACACCCAAAATGGAAACCCCCATTCTGCAGCAGATCTCCAAAACTTGATAATGATCAGAAATATGAAAACGCCACAAAAAAAAAAAAAAAAAAAAAAGCAGCCACAAGTCTAAACCAAATGATTAGATCTAGGAAAGGGCCATTGGCTTCACCAATGATCAATAACCATACACGAATTTGACAACCCATTCCACTAACAATAACACTGAAAGCGAAGGGACAGCCGACTATCAAACAACACCATCTACACTGCAGAAACCATAAAAAGAAGGGGGGAAAGATCAGATATTTCTTCAAGAGGAGGCTTACCCACAAACCAAAATGGTTGACTAGAGCAGCAGCAGATGATCATAGATGAATCGGACCCCAAGGAAGCAGAGAAAATGGAACAAAACCCACCAAGGATCAGAAACCCCTGTTTTCTTCCTCGAGAAAATGGTTGAGAAGAAACAGAGATGTCGTGGGAGGTGGAGCGGTTGATAGGATAGGTAAGAAGAGCTTGGGCTGGAGGAAACGTTGTCACGTGTGGGTAGATAGCAGGGTCGCCTTCATGGAAGACATCTGGGTAAAGTAAATGATGATAATAATGATGCAAATTGCAATGGAAGGACTGGTGAATTGTGATTCACACTTTCACTCAAACAAAAAGTTAAATAGCAGTCAAGAAGTGGCCTTTTCCGAGCTAAAATACAAAAAGCGGATTTGTCTTTTTACTCTCCGAGTCCCACTGTCAATTCGATCAAGAAGAAAAGGACCGGTCAAATTCACGCCTCACTGAGATTCGTGATTTCAATAATATAAAAACGATTCGCATGCTTTGTTTTGTTCTTTAGGGCAACGGGATGCAAATGCACTCTAATCCAGTAATAATCCTTCATCCAACTGCACATTGTCGCTCGGTTTGGTAACAAGAAGGCTGCAAATTCGAGGCGGGAATAAGTTTTTTTTTTTGATAACGAGGAACACCCTCCACGGTCACCACATTTTGTGATGCCGTAGTGAGGTTAAACCCCGGGACCTCCGCCGACGGTCCAGGTGATAGCGGGATGCCTCCGGGAACACCATGGTGGCGGTGAGGATCGAACCTGGGACCTTATGGTCACCAGTCCTCCTCCCTTACCACCAGGCTATGTGACCTTTGGCGGCGGGAATAAGTTAGAAGGGGTGTAAATTAGGGTGCAAATTGTTGTTTGAGAAAAAAGGACTAAATTACATGTTTAGTCATCCAAATTATATAAATCTTTTCACGTTTGCCACTGGAATCACTTTCCTTTCTTATTCGCCACTAACTTTACGAATCTTTTCACAATTCATCACCAGCCGTTAGACTCTGTTAAATTTGTTCTACGTGACAATCAACTATAAAGTTTGACCGTTTACTGGAAATTCAAAAATTAATATTTATTTTTTACCTCATCATTCCACTTATTTTGTCTTCATCATATTTATTATTTAATAAAATTAATTATTTAATAACTTTCACCAATGTAAAACTTTCCTACGTGTACTCATTTGGAATTTTACTGCAATTAGCCTACTCTTTCTCCCCGATTCGAAATCTAGGTTTGGTAGAGATTCCTGTGAATTGAAAAGGGTAAACATCTAATTTGTATGTTAACTTCAACATTTGCTTCCATAACTTAATCATGCAATGTTCCATTCATGTTAATCGAATCTGAGTATCACTGTTCTCCAACATCTATTATATTGCCTTACCGAGAAGGGGACAAGCAGGGGGATTGAACCGACGAGAAGCTTTATGGGAAGCAAACAAGCACCGAACTAGGCTACCATAAACGAGGATGAGGGAGTCGGGTGGCAGAAATATAAATTTGTTTAAAGACGAGGATGAGGAGGGAGTCCGGGAGGCGGTGGAAGTGGTCGATCCCGGCGGCGGAGCAGCATGATGGGTCGGCCTCTGGGTAGATTCTGGGGGTCGGATCTAGGCGAATTGAGACCGCCATGATTATCATGTCCTATTAGGGGAAAACGGAAGATTTTCACCGATGCCGCTGCAATTCAAATCTCTAACGGTCAATAATGGAGCAGAGTCGTCTACAAGAGGGAAGGAGATGATTCAAAGCGACGCCGTTCCACCATCAGCAGAGTTAAACAAACGTTCGTGGAGTGACGTCGTTACTGGCAAAGTGCCAATCAGTACCTGATCTTATTTCAATATTTTACCATTTTCGGCCTGTACTTTCTTTTTCCCTACGTTTTGTCTTCTTTCTTGAATTGTAAGTTACTGCTGAACTATGTACTGTCCTACTCAGCTATATAAGCTGAAGAGTGAAATGAGAAGAACCTAGGGTTTTAGGGTTTTCCAAACAAAGCGTTATTATGGTATCAGAGCCCTTCTAAACCCTAGCCGCCACAAACATGGCCGACAATGTTCAAGCAGATCCAGCTGCTGCTGCTGCAAATGCACAGCCTCAGCTTGCTGTTGATCCTATGGCAGATCCCTACTATTTGCATGGTTCTGAGCAGCTAGGTCTGATCTTGGTGGGTGAGAAATGTTTGTGCTTGGATCGTACCAAGCGGTTTTGTGAGTCCCGAAGGCCTCAAGCGACTTCGATGGTCAAAGGCGGTCTCCGAATCCCTGCAAGAAAGGTCCTCAGGGGGATCCTGGGACCTCCTCCGATGCCTAAGTTAGAGAGAGGATTGAGAGAATAGTAAATAAGAGAGAGAATGGAGTAGTTGGAAGTTACCATAAATGTGATCCATTGATGGGTATTTAAGCATAGGAGTGAGGACAACTGATGCATTGTCAGGCAACCTAGGGGCGCCTCTGGCCTCAATTAAATGCATGGTCAGATTCGTACTTTGGTCAGTGTCCGTATTGGGTTTGTCAGGACGCCGTACATGCCTGTTGTCGGGCGCCTGACATGTTTCCGTTGAATACATGTCGGGTGGTTTCCATCGTGCTAAGGAAGACCGCCTCCGGGTTGGGTTTGTATGTCTAATGGGCCTTTAGTGATCATGGGCTTGGGGGCCCATATGTCCCTGTGAAGAGAAATGTGGGGCCCTCTGGAGGAGCCGCTCTTGTTTCACAAGGTATGATCCGCTCTTCTCCCACGCGAACCGCCTCTGAGTGCGTGTGGGATTTATCCAAGCTAGAATTGTACGTTGGGAGTGGTTTTGAATAACGAGATTATCTTGTCGGAATCAATTTAGACTTAGATAACTCTTTTACTAACATCTGCCCTGTACCAACTGGGGTTATGGCTACTTCATCCGCGGTTGGGGGATAACATGGGTGATTTTGAGTGGGTAGGTTTAGATAGTATATCTTTGGACGAGGATGAGGCGGTTGACAGTGATGGTGTGCGCTCGGAGGCGCTTCCAAGTACTTCCTCTTCTCTAGTAATAGTGGATCCAGAGGGCGTTGAACCGCTTCCGCTTGCGATCAAGGATTCGGTTTATACGGTTCAGGATGTGGGGCGCTCAGCCTGCCCCCCCCCCCCCGACGTGTTTGCACTGGGGCCGAGTTATGAAGCGATTTTTAAGCCTGAACAGGTGCTTTACCGCCTGAAGTCGCTCCACCTTCCTCCTGATTGGCATTATGCGACCCCCTCGTAGGTGAGCCGCTCCGGGTCTTGTCCGGTTTGTTGGATTCCGATCTATGTGGAACAGGTGAAGTTGGGGTTGCGTTTCCTGCTTGACCCCATTTTGACTAAGGTCTTGCACTGGCTTGGTTGCACCCTAGGGCTCTTGTCGCCTACCATCATTTTTCATTCAGTGATGTACCGGCTGGCGTGTGACCGCCTTAAGGAGGAGCCGTCTTTTGACACCTTTCGCTTGATCTACAATATTCGTGATTCGACCAACTGTTGGTCAATTGGGACGCGGGAGAACTCCGTGGGTTTTGTCATTGGGGCACCTAAGTTGGATTCACCCTGGTACAAAGAATACTTCTTTGCGCGTCCATCATGGAAGTGGTATGCGGGAGTGTCGAACCGCTCACGGGTTACGCGGTTGGTTCTAAGGATGCTGGGTGCGCTTCCCATCAGTTCCCTCAATCTGTGAAGGACCACGTAACCCGCATCGTAGAGTGTTTTCAGCTGCGTGTGCTTCACAGCGGTCCTGAGAGTGCATACCAGCACGTTCGTGGTTTTTATGGTTAGTAGAATTTTGTCTGACTGTTTATGCTCTTCCTTCTCTCATGCCGTTTTACTTATGCGTCTTTTTTCCAGGTTTGAGGGAGCTTGCCGATGCTAACCGGCCGAAGGTGAAGAAGAGGGTTGTGAAGGTGAAGACTGGTGTTGCGTCCTCATCAGCGGCGGTCCAGGAGAAGTCTGTTCCCGTGGTTGCTCCGACGTTGGCGTCCGGCATTCCTGCGACGGTGGCCACTTCGTCTACCCCCTTGACGCGAGGTGCGGGGAAGAGGCTCCAAGAGCCCAACGCTCCACTGGCGGCTGCCAAACGTGTGAAGGCAGGAGCGTCACCGGCCAAAGCAGGAGGTAATCGCGGCAAGACCGCTCAACATTCTGACCAACCGCACCCGGTGGAAGTATCTCCTCTGGCGGCCACCGACACTGAGGCCACCGAGCTGGCGTTCCATACCGTGAGCGATCGGTTGGTCATGCCTTCGGAGTATACTTCTTATTCTCAAGGGTGCAACCGTCGGCTTGCGGGAATTGCTTCTCATTTTTTCTTCTCGGTGAGTGTTTTCGGGTAACTCGTGGTTGGTTCTTTTGGCGAGTTGCGCCTTGTTTCTTGACACTGTTGTCTTTCTTTTTCAGACGCAGATCGGGTTTTCGCAGATCATCATGTTGAATGACCGCTTGACGAAGACCATGGACGAGAACACGGTGGAGATCGCCAAGTTGAAGAAGAGCGTGGCTGAAGGGTGTGCCGCACTGATGGAGGAGGTGCGTCCAGAGTTGGAGCGCGGTTTTGAGGAGAAGCTGGCCAAGCAAAGGGAGGAACTGGTGGCAGAGAAGGAAGCCCACCAAGCGGTTATTGAAGAGCGAGATAGGCTTCAGGCGAAACTTCAGCAATCTAAGGAGATTGAGAAGACCTTGCTAGAGGAGCAGAAGTCGCTCAGCAAGGAGGTGGCCGCCCTCAAGCTTGACAAGACCGCATTGTTGGATAGCCGCAAGTCCGACCTAGCGGCCGCTCGGGCTGAAGCGGGTCCAGCTTACATGGGGTTGGCTGAGTTTCAAGCGCTGAATAAGGCAAAGTATCAGAAGATCGTCGATGACGTCGTGGTCGCTATCCGTCACTTGTTCCGTCAGGAGCTGCCTGACGTGGTTTGGGACACGATTGGAGGTTGGACCGATGCCGATGTGAATTCGGAGGCTGATGATGGGGAAGAGGAAGAAGGAGGTCCTGGAGAGGATGATGATGAAGGGAGCGAGAGGTCACGAAGTGTCTGAGGTCGCTTTTAATTATTTCTTTGCCCTTGTGTTTTGCGAAAGACCATTTAGCGGTCTGTTATTGGGATATGAACATTTGCAAACTCTTAATCTTTGGAGCTAGAATTTCGCTAAGTGTTTGTGACTTATTTGCGGGGCGATGAGCGCCTCTTATTGTTGTGTGTCTTGCCACCTATTCTGTGATAGTGGGCTTTATATTATTTTGAGCAATGTGTTGGACGTCCGAAGATCGCTTTCTGAGTGAGTGCTCCCTGTTGCTGTTGGACTTTGTTGTCTTGTCATAAGGCGGTTTTCGCGCATTTGTGGGGTGTTGGTTGCATGCCCCATTGATTTTGCTAAAGACGTGCGGTGACCCGAAATTTTTGTCGAAAATATGAGTGTATTATTAGAGCAAAAGTGGTGGCATAGCAGCGACCAATACACTTCTACAAATGGCGGGTATGCTACCCTGGCCATTAAAATAACTTTGCTTAAACATAACGTACTCTAGACCGCGTTAGAGTAGTACTTCCTGAGGTGCATGTCGTTCCACGTCTTGGAGACTGGGGTTCCCTCCATGGTTGCGAGGCGAAAGGTGTTTAAAACTGTTTTTTCGCCGATGAGGAAGGGTCCTTCCCAATTTTCCGGGAGCTTGCCATGTTCCTCTTTCTTCTGAAAATTACGCTTGAGGACCAAGTCTCCCTCTTCAAGGATCTGCGGCCTCACTTTCTTGCTGCAAGAAGAGGCCACTTTCGCTTTCTCGCTTATGATGCGTTCGAGAGCCACATCGCGTCTTGTCTCTATCATGTCCAATTGTTCCAGGAGCTTCTTGTGATTGGCTTCCGGATCATATGCTTGGACACGAAGGGATGGTAAGTTCAGTTCTTCTGGGGCGACCGCCTCGGAACCGTATGTTAGAGCAAAGGGGGTTTCACCTGTGGCTGTCTTGTGGGTCGTGCGATGCGCCCACAAGATATGTGGGAGTTCAGTAGTCCATGCCCCTTTCGCGTCCCGAAGACGCTTCTTCAACCCTTGGAGGATCAACTTGTTGGACCCTTCGGCTTGGCCGTTGGTCTGTGGGTATGCCAATGATGCCATGGTGCATGTGATGCGGTTTCTCGCACAAAAGTTTTCGAACGGCCGGCAGTCGAACTGCGTGCCATGGTCAGTGACGATCGACTGTGGGATGCCAAAGCAAATCATGATGTTGTTGAACACAAATTTTTGAACCCTCGCGCTCGTGATTGTCTCTAGTGGCTCGGCCTCGATCCACTTGGTGAAATAGTCGACAACGACCACTAGATACTTCTTTCCCAGCTGAGCGGTGGGGAAAGGTCCCAACAGATCGAGCCCCCACCTGGCGAACGGCCATGGGCCGACCACCCCTTGGAGCTCCGTGCTGGGGAGATGGTGCTTGGAGGCGTGCACTTGGCAGGCGTGACACTTTCGTACGACGTCTAATGCGTCTTTCTTGATTGTTGATCAATAGTAGCCCTGTAGGAGGATTGTTCTTTCGAGCGATCTCGGGCCGGCATGTGTTGCGCACGTCCCTTCATGTATCGCTCTCAGGGTCCACTTTGCTTCCTCTGGACCGAGGCACTTTAGGTACGTTCCTGAGAACGACCTTTTGCATAGGTGGCCCCACTATGGTGTATCTGGCCGCCTTTCGCTTGAGCGCCTTCCGCTCGGTCGGATGCTGAGGGGTTCTCCAATCTGAGGCGTCGCCGATATTCATGATTTCTTCAGCCGGGTCGCCCTCCTTTGTGACGGTAACACGTCGATCACCTTCGAAGTCAAGGGCGGTTGCCAGCTTGGACAACGCATCGGCGTGTTGATTGTCATCATGTCGAACATGCTCAAGCTTCCAAGAGTTCAGTTGTGCAGGGGCGTTTCTGACTTTGCTAGCGAGCATGGCCAATGTTTCGTCCTTGATTTCGAATATTTTGTGCACTTGTTTCACCACCAAGAGCGAGTCAGAGAAGATATGTACATCCGAAACACCCATATTGGTTAGCAGCCTGAGCCCATTGATGAGGGCTTCGTATTCCGCAACATTGTTGGTCTTGATATCTCTGAATCTCAGGGAGATTTCATGGACGACCCCGTCAGGGGATTCTATCACTATCCCTGCCCCTGAGGCAGTTTATCCTGCTGCTCCATCGATAAATAGGCACCAAACCTGATTGTGCTCCTCTGAGGAGGTTGCCACCAGGGAGAACCCTTCGGGAATGAAATCTGCTAAGACCTGACCCTTGATGGCGGGCCTTGAGGCGTACTCAATGTCGTACTCGCTGAGCTCGATTGCCCACTTAGTTAGCCTCCCAGAGGCGTCCATTCCTTGCATAACACTCTTTAGTGGGATGTTGGATAGCACGGTGACTGGGTGCCCCTGGAAATACGGTCTTAACTTCCTAGCCGCGGAAGCCACTGCTAGGACCGCCTTCTCAATTGGCGTGTACCTTGTTCGGCGGGGAGGAGTGCCTTGCTCACGTAGTAGACGGGCCTTTCGGTGCCGTCTTGATCCCTTCTCACCAGAGCTGAGCTCACGGCCTGCTCAGAAACAGCTAGGTAGAGGTAGAGATGCTCCCCGGGGATGGGGGCACTCAAGACAGGTGGGGAGCTGAGCTGGCTGGTAAGCAACGCGAATGCCTTGTCGCACTCAGCGCCCCATTGAAGTCTGGATGTCGATTTCTTTAGCATCTGGAAGAAAGGGGAGCACTTATCGGCGGATCGCGAGATGAACCTTTCAAGTGCGGCCATTTTCCCGTTGAACGCTTGGATCTCCTTGATTGTTTTTGGCGGCTTCAGGTTGAGGACAACCTCTATTTTCTTGGGGTTTTCTTCAATCCCTCTCTTGGTGATCATGAACCCTAGGAAATTCCCCGTTTCTGCTCCGAAGACGCATTTTAGGGGGGTTGAGCCTCAAGTTCCTCCTTCGCAAGGTCTCGAAGGTTTCTCGTAGGTCTGATAGGTGGTCGCTGGCTTTCTTGCTTTTGACTAGGACGTCATCAACGTATGCTTCCACGTTCCTTCCCATTTGTTCCCTGAAGACCGCATCCACCATCCTTTGATAGGTTGCTCCCGCATTCTTCAACCCGAAGGGCATGACTACATAGCAGAAGTTTCCCATGGGTGTCATGAATGCGGTCAGCTCTTGGTCGCATTCCGCCATTTTGATTTGATGGTAGCCGGAGAACATGTTTAGGAAGCTGAGTGCTTCATGGTTAGCGGTCCCATCAATGAGCTGGTCGATGCGGGGAAGGGGGTATGCATCCTTTGGGCACGCCGCGCTGAGGCTTGTGAAGTCGATACAAATCCTCCAAGCGCCTCCGGATTTGCGTACAAAGACCGGGTTTGAGAGCCATGTGGGGTATCGCACTTTTCGTATGAAGCCGGCTTTGAGTAGACGCCGCACTTCCTCTTCTAGAGCCATGTGTTTCTCGAGAGACAAGTGTCTCCTTCGTTGTTGAATGGGTCGCACCTTGGACTTGACGGAGAGCCGGTGTTCGGAAACTGTACGGAGGACGCCGGGCATGTCCTCCAGCCCCAAGGCGAAGAGGTCTTGAAACTCTCTGAGAAGCGTAAGTAGCTTTTGAGCCTGTTCGGTGGCGAGATGCGCCGAGATGCGCACTGTTCTGTCCGGTCGCTCCTCGTCTAAGGCAACTGATATGTCTCCTTCGACCGCCTCGGGGCTTGGTATGTCTCCTCTTGCATCCACTAGGTCTACTTCGAGGTGTTCAACGGTTGCTTGGTAGCACTCCTTGGCTTCCTTTATGTTGCCCCGGACACGGCCTGTGTGCCCTCCACTAGGGAATTTCAGCATTTGGTGGCATGTGGATGCAACCGCCTCAAAGGACGCGAGGAAGCCACGTCCCAGGATGGTATTGTAGGCCGAGGGGCAGTCTGCTACGTGGAATTCCACTGGCCTAGTCTTCGTGATTCCTTCTTCTCTTATGGTGACCTTGAGCGTGATTGATCCGAGGACACGAACCTTGGTTCCTGAGTACTCTACCAGGCTGGTGTTGAAAGGGTTGAGGTCTTGCACGCTCTTCTTCATTTCTTTGAGTGCTTAGTAGAAGAGGATGTCGGCTGAGCTTCCGTTGTCTACGAGGGTGCGGGTGACTTTAAACTTGGCGGTCCTGAAAGAGATGACCAAGGGGTCCTCTGAATTTTCTTCTTTGGCTAGTTCGGTTGGGAGGAATGTGACATCGGTTGGAACTCTGTGTTGGACGTTTAGGCAATGAGAAATTCGGTCTCCTTCGGACCTTGGGCGTTTCCTACCTCCCGCGATGGTTATGACTTCCATTCCGTCGTCGTCATTACGCTGGGTTCTGTAGGGGGACTCCCTCTGAGGAGAGGGGGCCTTGTTCCTGGTCGAGGATCGCGACCTATCCTTCCTCTACCTTCTTGTTTTGTCCGCTCCCGGGCTGCTAGAGCCTTCCCGCATTTTTGGGGAGTGGTCTTGGTGAGAACACCGAGTTTCGAGGCGGCTCCGCAGGTCTCCCAGAGCCAAGTATCTCAGGCTGGCCTTGAACACCCTACACTCAGCGGTGTCGTGAGTAGTGATTTGGTGCCAGTCGCACCACTTCTTTCCTTCCTGTGGTTCCTGAGTGGAAGGCGGTTCATGTCTCCTCCCGCCTCTTCGTCTTTCTCTTCCCCTTTCTCGGTCGGTGGAGAATACTTCTCTTTTTCCGTCGCGCTCCGCATATTGACTGCAGTAGGACTTCCTTTCAGGGGAGCGCCTCCCCCGTCATGCGTCTGTGCGCTCTGAGAGATCATTCATGGGGCGCCCCTGTTGGCCACGGTCATCTATGGCAAGCGCTTCTTCAATCAAAATTGCTCGCCGTACTAGCTGATCCAAGTCTGACCACGACGTCAGCATGGCTTCCTTTTTTTTATCAAGGTTCTCTTGAGCTCGATGCTGGTCGTGGATATTCTGAGATTTCCGGCGGCTACGACCGAGGTGATGCCTTCCTATTTGCAAGCGATCGCGTTCCATCGGTCGTAGAACTCCGCGAGCGACTCTTCCTTCCTTTGCCAGCAGTTTATGAGGGCTGAGACGGTAAGCTTGCAACGTCGTTATGAAGCGAACTTCGTGGAGAAGAGCAAAGCAAATTGCTCGAAACTCTCGATTATCCCTTATGGAAGGGAGGTATACCATGTTTGGCATTGACCGCTGAAGGCCGGCACAAATCTGAATCTGACGCATTGATGAGTTGCATCTTTAGCATGAAGGCGCAAAGGTGGTCCGCGGGATCTGAGGTCCCACTGTAGGTTGGTAGTCCAAGGGAGGAGAAGTTTGGCAGGACCGGAGTTTTGAAGAGTTCATTCGACAAGGGGTTTTGGAGAACGTTCAGACTCTTGTGCTTCCCATAGGTTGAGTGGAGATGCTCTTCGAGGAAGCTGAGATCCAAGTCTTCTGCGTCCGGTATCCCGCCTTCTGTCGAAGCAGGGCTGCCTGGGTCATGGATGGCTTTTTGTTTCTCCTCGCGCGCCCTTCCCCTTGACCCTCGGGGAGGGGGGGGGTCTTCCTTGGCCTTTAGAAGTTGGAGGATTTGAGAGAGGCTGTCTTGCATGCTTGCGATTTGCAAGCCCTGGCTTTTGACCACTTCTTCAAGCTCGACTTCATCCTCGCCTCTCGGCGATAGGCCTCGGAGGGTGTTGTTCTCTGTCATCCCTTTGAGAGGTGTTTCGAAATCGTCTCCCATCTTTTCCATAACGAAGTCATAGGGCCCCACGGTGGGCGCCAAAATGTTTGTGCTTGGATCGTACCAAGCGGTTTTGCGAGTCCCGACGGCCTCGAGCGGCTTCGATGGTCGAAGGAGGTCTCCGAATCCTTGCAAGAAAGGTCCTCAGGGGGATCCTGGGACCTCCTCCGATGCCTAAGTTAGAGAGAGGATTGAGAGAATAGTAAATAAGAGAGAGAATGGAGTAGTTGGAAGTTACCATAAATGTGATCCATTGATGGGTATTTATACTAGTGAGCATAGGAGTGAGGACAACTGATGCATTGTCGGGCGACCTAGGGGCGCCTCTGGCCTCAATTAAATGCATGGTCAGATTCGTACTTTGGTCAGTGTCCGTACTGGGTTTGTCAGGATGCCGTACATGCTTGTTGTCGGGCGCCCTGACATGTTTTCGTTGAATACATGTCGGGCGGTTTCCATCGTGCTAAGGAAGACCGCCTCCGGGCTGGGTTTGTTTGTCTAATGTGCCTTTAGTGATCATGGGCTTGGGGGCCCATATGCCTTAATGATTAGCCCAACAAGAAACTTACCACCACCAACTACAATGATTGGAGCCAAGCCATGCTCAATGCATTGGGAGCCAAAAACAAGCTTGGCTTCATCAATGGTTCCATTCCACACCCAGGAGAAGATCACCAGAATGCTCAGGCCTGGAATAGGAACATTGTCATGGTCCTTTCCTGGATTTAGCAAGCAGTTGAAGCCAGCATCCGCAAGACCATTATGTCCTGCAAAACATCACTTGAAGCCTGGAGAAGTTTGAGATCTCGCTATGGTCAAGGAGATGTGGTCAAAGTTGCTGAGCTCACTGAAAACCTCAGCAATCTCAAACAAGGTAGTCAATCTGTCATAGAATACTATGGTAATTTCATTGCAATTCGAGATGAGTTGGATAATTATCAGCCCCTAGAACACTGCACTTGTACACCCACCAGTAGAGAAACATGTGCTGCTATGAGGCTAGTTTTTCAATACAAAGACACAAACTCTGTTATCCAGTTCCTAAGAGGCTTGAATGAGAATTTCTCCACTGTGAGATCTCAAGTTCTCTTTGGAGATGCTTTGCCAAACATTGATCGTGTGTTTCAAAGGATGCTTTAACATGAGAGACAACAATATGGAACACAGCTCAACAGGGTTCTTGCAGTGGACACAATGAGTTTGGCAGCACAAAGCTCCAACACTTCTCAGATTAGAAGACCTAGATCTTACTGCACTCATTGCAAATTCCTTGGTCACACAGAAGAAACTTGCTACCACAAACATGGGTGGCCACCAGGGATGAGTACCAAACCAGCAAATCCTTATAATAGGACAATTGAGTGTACCTACTACAAGAAACCAAGACATACTGAAGAGAAGTGTTATAGCAAACATGGATATCCAAATCCTAGGGCTCCATCCAGAGCCAAACCTCAAGCTCATTCAGTTACTTCAGAGGATCTACACCAAGAAGTCAAGCTTACAAAAGCTGACTACCTAAAGCTGATGTCCCTCATGAATGACAAAGGCAACTCCAAACCTTCCACAAGTTCAAGTCCATCTTTCTCAGCTGCCAGTTTCAACAGGCCACCATATTCCTCAGGTAAATTCCTTCTCAATGTGAGTGATAAATCACCACATCATCAAACCTGGATATTGGACACAAGTGCTTCTGACCATATTGTGTGTTCTCTCAGTCATCTATCCAACTCCAGACCCCTACACAATATCTATATCACCCTTCCCACATGAGACAAAGTTCAAGCAACACATTCAGGCACAGTTACTTGTGTTGTAGGCCTAGTGTTGCATGAAGCTCTATTTGTTCCACAATTTAGCTTCAACCTTATCTCTGTCAGTTAACTAACCAAAAACAGATCCCTTTGCTTGACCTTCTTCTCTGATGTCTGCTTGATTCAGGATATGCAGCTGAGGAGGATGACTGGTTCTGCTAAGCTATCCTATGGCCTTTACCACCTAGAGACCACTGTAGATACCAATCCCTCCCAACACATCACAACAGCCAGCACAAAGACATTTGATGTTTGGCACCATAGACTAGGACATGTCTCCCATTCTAAAGTGACCATTTTGCAAAATTTTTGTCCACATATAGATACAAACAGTTCTATACCCTGTGATGTCTGTCATTTTGCTAGACAGAAGAGACTTCCTTTCCCTTCCAGTACTTCTGTAACTACAAATGCTTTTGAACTATTGCATGTTGACATATGGGGGCCTAATCCAATTCCAAGTTATGATGGTTTCAACTTTCAAGTACTTCTTAACAATCGTTGATGACTTTAGTAGAATGACTTGGATAATTCTTTTACAAGCTAAGTCTGAAGCTAGACCTAAGCTACAAGCATTCTGTTCCTATGTTGAGAGACAATTCCAAACCAATTAGAAGTGACCAGGGTAGAGAGTTTGCCATGACAGATTTTTTCAATCACACTGGCATTCTCCATGAACAATCCTGTGTTGAGACTCCACAACAAAATAGCAAAGTGGAAATGAAGCATCAACACATTCTCTCTGTAGCTAGGGCCCTCAAATTCCAATTCAACCTTCCCCCTACCTTTTGGGCAGATTGTGTCAAGAATTCAGTTTATTTGATCAACAGGGTTCCCACAATTGTTCTGGGGAACCTCACTCCTTATGAAAAGCTATACAACTAGAAACCAGACCTTTCTGACCTCAAGGTCTTTGGTTGTTTATGTTTTGCTTCTACACTTTCTAACAATAGAGCAAAGTTTGATTCAAGAGCTAGAAAGGGAGTTTTCATTGGTTATCAACATGACATTAAATGTTACAAAATTTATGACCTTTCCACGCATGATGTTTTTGTCTCTAGAGATGTTCAATTTCATGAAAATGTGTTTCCATTTCATAACCATAACCCAGACCATTCCCCACCCTATTCTACTCCCTCTGATCTTGTTCTCTATGATGACCCAAGTCCAAATCACAATCCAACATCACAACCACCTATCACTCCCCAAAAACTCACATCGGATCAGGACACCTCCTTTGACACAGATGATGAACCAGACTCCCCACCCACATCATCTAATTCACCATCCCCACCACCTTCCCCACCACCAGTAACACAACCACCTCTAAGAAAGTCAACTAGAGTTCCCAAAAGACCTACCCACCTTCAGCAATACCATTGTAACCTGCTTCAACAGTGTTCTTCTACCAGTCATTCTACTCAACTGCCACCTACAGGTATGACATCAGATCTTTCCACCCTACTTGATTACGCCACACTCTCACCTACTCACAAAAACTGTCTCAAGCATCTCTTCTATTAAGGAACCTGAAACATATAAGGAGGCTATTCAATTTCCAGAATGGAATGATGCCATGACAGCTGAAACTCAAGCTCTAGAAGCCAACCACACTTGGGATGTGGTCGAACTACCCCCTGGTAAGAAACCAGTTGGCAACAAGTGGGTTTACAAGAACAAACACCTTTCAGATGGCAGTTTAGAGAGACAAAAAGCCAGATTAGTGGCCAAAGGTTACAGTCAACAAGAGGGTGTTGACTACCAGGATACCTTTGCTCCTGTAGTCAAAATGTCAACAATCAGGCTATTCCTAGCCATTGCTGCATCACAGAACTGGCACATCCAACAATTGGATGTCAACAATGCATTTCTGCATGGAGACTTAGACCAAGAAGTTTATATGAAACTACCACATGGATATGTTCCTCCACCTGGTCTCAAAAACCCAGTTTGCAGACTCAAGAAATCCATCTATGGTCTCAAGCAAGCATCAAGACAATGGTTCACCAAGCTTGCTGAAAAATTACAGTCACAAGGCTACATTGCCAGTAAGGTAGACCATTCCCTTTTCTACAAACAATCAGGTTCTTCATACACCTGCATCCTAGTCTATGTTGACGATTTAGTCATTGGAGGAACTGACATTGGAGAAATTGAGCATCTCAAGTCATTTCTACATCAAACACTCAGCATCAAGGATATGGGAGATCCGAAATTTTTCCTGGGAATAGAAGTGGCAAGAAGCAAAAAGGGCATTCACATTTCTCAAAGGAAGTATACATTAGAGATCCTGGAGGAGGCACATCTCCTAAATTGCAAACCTGCTACTACTCCTATGGACTACAAGCTTCATCTATCAGCAGAGCACAGTGATCCCTTTTCTAATCCAGAAGCATACATGAGATTGGTGGGCAAATTGATCTATCTCACAACTACCCACCCAGATATAAGCTATGCGACACAACAGGTCAGCCAATACATGTCCAACCCTAGTAATTCTCATTACAAAGCAGTGTTAAGGATCCTTCGTTACCTTAAAATCAGCTCCCCCAAGTGGATTGTTCTTCTCTTCCAATTCCAATCTCCATTTGAAGGCCTTCAGTGACTCAGACTAGGCTGCCTGTGTCGATACCAGACGCTCAGTAACTGGATACTGTGTTAACTTGGGCGACTCACTGGTCTCGTGAAAGTACAAGAAGCAGGCAACAATCTCCCGCTCTTCTTGCGAAGCAGAGTATCGAACATTGGCTTACACTGCTTGTGAGGTGCAGGCTACTTTATTTAATCCATGATTTTCAGATTGTTCATCCCCAGCCTGCCACCATCTACTGCGACAATCAATCCGCGATTTACATCGCCGAGAATCCTACCTTCCACGAACGAATGAAGCATATCGAAATTGATTGACATTTCGTCTGTGAGAAGTTGCTTTCCAAAACCATCAAAGTTCTTCATATGTCCTCAATTCACCAGCTCGCAGATCTCTTCACAAAGCCCATTCCTCATGCTCCATTTCATTTGCTCCTCTCCAAGCTTGGTGTCCTCAACCTGTGCCCACAAGCTTGAGGGGGGGTATCAGGGGAAAATGGAAGATTTTTACCGCTTCCGCTGCAATTCAAATATCCAACGGTCAACAATGGAGCAGATTCATCTACAAGAGGGAAGGAGATGATTCAAAGCGACGCCGTTCCACCATCAGCAGAGTTAAACAAACGTTCATGTAGTGACGTCGTTTTTGGCAAAGTATCAATCAGTACCTGATCTTCTTATTTCAACATTTTACCATTTTCGGCCTGTACTTTCTTTTTCCCTACGTTTTGTCTTCTTTCTTGAATTGTAAGCTACTGCTGAACTTTTTACTGTCAAACTCAGCTATATAAGCTGAAGAGTGAAATGAGAAGAACCTAGGGTTTTAGGGTTTTCCAAACAAAGCGTTGTTATGTCCCGTGTAATTGGGCTTTCCCCTCCTTAGATACAGAAGGGATAGAGAAATAGAGAAGAGACAAGGAATACCCAGAGGAGAAGAGAGAGGGGGGGGGGGAGGGGGAGAGATCTAAGAGGTGGGTTTTTTAGAGGGAGAACGAAGGGGGGGATTGGTAGATCTAATATGCGGAAGGGGCAGGTAAAGAAAGACATGAATGAATGGATTGGGGCCAGAGATTTGAAATTGTGGAGTGGAAGGCAGAGAAAGAAACAATGATGAGGTGATCGAGAAGATGATGCGAAAAGACAAAAGGCAAATCGTGAAGACGAAAAGATCGGTGAGAAGAGATGGTGGGTAAGAGAGGAAAGCGGGATGGTCTTCTTAGATTTAGCTTTGATCGCTCGCAGGGAAGGGAAGGGATAAATAGAAACTTGGAAAAGAATGGTGGGAGGAGGATATAGATCCGACGCTCAAAATCTACCCGGAGCCCGACCCTGCTTAGGGTTGGGAAACGGTGCGGTATGGTCCAGACCAGACCATATATACGGTCTATGGTCCAGACCGAGAGGCTAAAGTATAGACCACAGACCAGACCACAGACTATACGGTCCGGTCCAGACCACGCCTGTGCGGTCTGGTTCGGTCTGGTCTAGATAGACCACACTCAACGAAAAATGAATAATTTGTTTAGTCAACCACACAAAAAATTGAACCAATAACCAAGAAAAATAATTGTTATTTGCCTTAAAACATTAATCCTAACATGCATGAATAATTTTGATACTCTAAATCTTAGTACATAACAAAGATACAAAGTAAAAACATCTCAGCTTGCACCATAACGTCATAAACATGAACATAATGTCATATGGAGACACTATTATCTCTACTCTCATGTTAAATGTGGTTGTGAATGAAGGAGGGAAGAGATTCACAAAATTAAGGTTGAAACTTGGGTGTCGTTGTGGGAGTTTGGAGAGTGGTCGAATGGGCTGTTAACACGTATTGACAAGTCAGTTGGGATCGACCACTTCCACCACCTCCTGCTGTCTTGCACTCCCTAATGATGAGGTGTGAAAATAATTTTTTTTAATTTTTCAATTTCCACATCATCTAGTTAACGATCAACTTTATAGTTGACTGCCACGTAGGACAAATTTAATGGAGTCTAACAGCCGGTGACTAATTGTCAAAAGATTCGTAAAGTTAATGACGAATAAGAAAGGAAAGTGATTCGGGTGGCAAACGTAAAATATTTGTATAATTTGGGTGACCAAACGTGTAATTTAGCCGAGAAAAAAGTAGGAGAGTGTAAATAAAAGTATAAAATATTAAATTATAATATAATAATATTTATAAATATAACAAAAAATTAAAAATCAAAACCAATCACCACTCCGACCCCACACCTCCTTCCTCATCTTTCATCTCTCCCTAGCTCCACCATCACATTTCCCCCCACCAACTTGGCCCCACCTCTCTTCCCCCTTCGCTTTCTTCCTTAGACCATCTAGAATGGCAGGGTTGAAAGTGCCAAATTTTGACACTTTTGGGATGTTATGACAAGTGTTAAAAAGTGGAAGTGTGGAATTTTGGGAATTTAGGAGGGTCAAATTTGGCTCACAAAAAGACAAGAAGTGCTAAAATAAAAAATTCAGTTGCAAGGGATAGTAGAGAAGACAAGAAACTAGCCAAAAAGAAGGGGGTGGGGGGAAGTGCATTCACCCCACACGCGCATCCCACCATTTTTTTTTATTTTATGTGTCAAATTGCAGATTAGCCCTAGAAAAATTTCTTCACCAACCCACAATTTGCCTTGCTCTTTTCTCCCTAGTAGCTATTTTTTTCCCCAACACCTATATTATTCAAAGGCTAAATTGCAAGTTTGGTCACTTGAATTACTAGTAAATTTCACGCTAGCCACTATGATTACTTTATTCCATTCGTAGTCACTTAAATTAGGTTAACAGTTCAAGTTTGGTCACTGGCCGTTAGTCTTCGTTAACTTTTGCTGATGTGGCGACCAACTCTTATAAATATGTGGTCATTAGCACCAGTCATTGTATTTTCATCACTGATGACGTCTTATTTATCGTCGAGTATTGGTTAGTAAGCTCTCAATCCCACTCACCTTGGGGTGTAATGAACACAATGACTAAGTGGTTAGGGTTCTTTGATGACACATCTCGCTTCACATGGTCGAGTAGAATTTCACCTCTATTGATCTGGTGGTTGTTCTAGAAGCTGGATTGCTCGTCATCTCGGAAGTTCATATGCATTCCTTCCACCATAATTGGCCGAACGTGCAATATTTAGCTTGAACACTTATAGCTCATCAAGGATTTTTAAAATCTTTTATGCTAATTAGATTGAGAAGTGAGATTAAGCTCTTTAGCCTTTTACAAACTTAGACCACCATCAACTTTAGGCTTACAATCATGCCAATTAACCAGGTAATCCTTCTGGCCTTGAGATTTGTCCAAAAACTCAAACCATGCCAATTAGCCAGTTAACTATTGACAATAATCTGACACGCGTTAAAGGAGCTTTTGTTACCTCACTAAGCACGATAGGATACATATCAAGATCTATTGTTACCTCACTAAGCACGATAGGATACATATCAAGATCTAATCACTTGAGTCCGTGCAGATTATTGTCAATAGTTAACGCGTGTCAACAACTACCCCATCTTAAGCCAAGTTTAACCTAAGATGACATTATCGTATAGTGGTAATCAAGGTCGTATTTTACACAGGTCCTGGTATCCTAGCCTACTTCCCATCTGATTGTTAATTAGTTAATCGGTTTTGGAGGTTTGAGTGGAGGATTTGAGGGAACTACTAGCTTTAGAGATTGAATAAAGATAAAATCAGGTACTTCGGGGAACTATCCCCCACCCTAGCCTAGGGTTACTACGCATGTATAAATACTTAGGGTTATCGAATGTGGTGAGTGATCTCGTTTTCGTGGGCTTTTTTGGTTATCCACACACCTCCGAGTGCATCTCCCCTAGACCCATATAAAGTCACCTCGATCTAGGCTATCATATCTGGGACACTAAGCATATAGCTACTTTAAATGGATACTATCCACCGTCCACACTGAGGTTTTATCCCGGGTTCTATCTAGGAAGGCTACCTATAGCAGGGGTTCGCTCGCCTTGACCACCATAGGTCCCTATTCATACATCTACCTCGATTTGCTTGACGGTGCATACTTGTCTAACATTAGAACTCCATACCGAGAGTAGAAGCATAAAGTAGGCTAATAGAGAAGATTAGGGCGACTTACCCAAACACAATCAAAGATAGAATAGCAATAGAATCAACTAGATAAACACATTCATTCATTCAAACCCTAAAATATCCATACATACATAGTAAACCCTAAAACTAGGGTTTGGGGTTTAGAACCCCTAGTACCTTAGAGGACTACTTCATAAAGGAGGGAATAAGATACATAGAAGAAATTGAAGAAGACTTGAGGTTGAGGAAGATGCCTCCTCTCTTCTAGCTCCTTCTCCTCTTATCCTTCCTTTAGCTTCTCTCTCTTCTCTCTCTCTAAAACCATAAATTCTTCTCTCAAAATGAGCTCTTGTAAAAGGAGAAAGGGGTCTCTAATTTATAGGCAATAAGAGGACGGACAAGTTCACGGCCAGAAGGGCAGAGATCGCGGGCAGGATCTTCAGAGGAGAGGCCGCGATCTTGAAATGCAGTCATACTGGCCTTCCAGATTGAGGAGATCCAGGGCTGACTTCGCGATCGCAATCTTCGAATCGCGGCCACGATCTTCCTCGCGGTCAAAATACATTGTGGCCGTGATTCGACTAGGGAAACTCTCATTTTCTCCTCGGCACCTTCTTCGCGGCCGCGATCTTGGGCATCTATGCCGGGATCTTCAACTTGTCTTTGCGGTCCAGGATCTCGGTCGTGATCTTTACTTCTAGGCCACGATCTTCAGTCTTCTGCCACCTTGCTACACTTGTGATCTTGTTCTTGTTTTGTACCTAATTCGCATATATCGTCTAACACACTCTAAAATCACATCGAATTCAAATATGAACGGAATAGGGATGCAATTGACGACGTTTAAGCATTTATGCACATGAATTGGCATGAAACAAACCTCAATATGAAGGGTAAATAACACAAATTTCGATGTTATCTAGATCCCAAGTGGCTTTTGTTACCTGATTAAATGTACCGAGACTCCGAGTGATATATCAATTAGTCTAAACTACATCATATTCGTTATGCACTTTTTCTTCAAAATGAGCACCAAAACCGTCACGTTCATTTCACGAATAAGCTCTCAACTAGTAAATAGTATGTATTATGTAATAAACCAAGTTAGAGAGTGACCAACATTTCTCATATAACAGTGATTTTCCATCCTTTTGTGGAGTTTTAAACACACACATACTCTTCATTGCTCATAAATCTATATTTCGTAGCTAAATAAATGCACATGACGCATGAGATATCCCGTCAAATATTATTGTGAGCCAATAAGCTGTGCCTTCCTCCATAGCGCATAAGGCGAGGAAGAAGGCCCTAACCATCTGTTGTTTATCTTCAATTTATCATCATAAACATCATTTACCAGTGTGACATCCATGAGGCCCTATTCTATTGTTGGATGACATTTTTAAGGTTGAAAGGTGGAAAAATCTTGTATATCCACTATCTAAGTCGCTCTCAAATTTCAAAATCATAACAATAATTTCAAAATCATAACAACTGTCTCTATCATACCATACATATTAAATTTACAAAATAAGCATACAACTTGTACAAAGTTACAAATTAGGAACATAAAGTTTGTTTATAGGCATTACAAATAAGTTTTATAAACACTACAAACCGCAGTAACAACTATAACAAGGGTCGTTTGGAAGTTGCGATTATTTTGATGAGATTGTTACTATACATGTATTGTTTAGAATGCATCATTTTCCCCGATTTTTTAGGAGAAACAATACATTGATTGTTTCTGTGATGTAGCTAAACTATCACTCAAAATAAGTGATTGTTATCTCAGCTTTTAGTTGTGATTGTTGTGCTGATATTGTTTTTTTAAATGTTGACATTATTTTGTCTCAGTTTTTAGTTTATTTGACATACACAATCATACATACCAAATATTGTATTTTACAATGCATTAAATTCAATAATACGTATATAATATTATACACACGGTGACAACTTCCAAACCAACCCAAAGTTAATAAGTTATAAAACAGTCTGTCTCTTGTACAACTACAACCAGATAATTTCCAATTTCCCCCGAATACCTAAAATTCGATTATGAACCCTAATTTTCAATTTTGAAAGATTCGAAAACAAAAAAGCCAGAAAATGTTTCTTCAATTTCCCAAATTCAAACAACGAGAGGGCCCTCCTTCGGTCCTTCCTCTCTCCCTCTTCTCTGTTTCCACTCCCCTCTCTCACCTCCACTCTCTTCCTGGGACTGGGTCTGGGACTCTCTCTTTCATTTTCTCTCAACAGTTTCACAAGCCAGCGAGAGATTGTAGCTTGCTTTTCCTTCGCCTCTCCCGGTCTCCCCACGGCCCACCCCACCAAATCCAAACTTTACCTTCCTTCTCACTCCATTCTCCAGTCCCACCCTTCCCTCCTTTCTGCAACCTCATTCCTTCCCTTCCTGCAGTTGCAATCTCTGCGAGTTCCCCACGTTGCTTTCTTCCTCCCATCTCTCCAGCGTTTGCTGTTCAGCAATGAGCACCCAGGGGGCTAAATCTGCCAGAAATGCGAAACCCACGACCCAAACTCCACAATCCAGCTCGAGATCTTCCTCCCTCGCCGCCCACATGGCCATGGTGGAGCTCAAACAGCGAATCATCACTTCCCTCTCTAAGCTCGCCGATCGGGACACCCATCAGATCGCGCTCGAGGAACTCCACTCCATTATCAACACCCTCTCCCCTGAAGTCCTCCCAATGCTCCTCAATTCCCTCTACGACACCCTCTCCGAGCAGTCCACCGCCAAACCCTCCGTCAAGAAAGAGTCCCTCAACTTGCTCGCCCTCGTTTGCCAGTCCCACCGGGAATTGACGCTTCCCCATCTGGCCAAAGTAATTACCCACATTGTTAAGAGGCTTAAAGATTCCGATTCGGGCGTGAGGGATGCTTGCCGCGACGCGATTGGTGTTTTGTCCGGTTTGTATCTCAAGGGCGGCGGGGAAGGTGATGGTGGCGAGGGGAATAATGGCGGCGGGCATGTGGTGGGGTTGTTCGTCAGGCCGCTGTTCGAGGCTATGGGAGAGCATAACAAAGTTGTGCAGGCGGGCGCTTCGTCTTGTATGGCTAAAATGATTGAGTGCGCTGCTGGCGTGGACAAGGAGGGTTCTGGTCCTGGTGGTGGTGGTGGTGCTCCGGTAGCCGCTTTTCAGAAGCTTTGTTCCAGGATTTGTAAGCTGCTCAATGGACAGAATTTCCAGGCGAAAGCAGCTCTGTTGGGTGTTGTAACCAGTTTGTCCCAGGTATGAGCATTGCCATTATTGAATGCTGTTCATTTTAGCCACTATCCCTCCGCCACTCATAGATTCCCGAATTGGTCAACCTTCTCGCATTGCTTTGTGCTTGGATCTATTTCGAGCTAAAAGTCAACCAGTTTTGAAGCACTTCTTAATTCCTTGATTTGATAAATTGATTAAATTCTCATGTTTGGTTGGTCAGCTTAGAAGTAGTTGGGGGCTTTTGTTGTTGATGGTTCCCTTTCTAATCTGATGGTATCAATTGAAGTTTAAGTTTCAATGGGTGAATAATGAACGTATAAATTGAGTTCTGGCACATTTAGTAAATGGTTGTTATGTGGTGTGTGGCTTATATTCCATCACTCTTGTCTACAAGTTGGTCTTTGGTGCATTTCCTTTTCCTTGGTGTCTAAAGGGATTGCAAATGAAGATGAATTTATCATCATGCTTCATGATCTGTTGCAATCTGGTGGATATTTGGTTAGTGGCCTAGTTGTGTTTGTTCTTTTAGTTACTGATAGCACTGAAGTAGAAGATGGCGATCTTGTATCCATATGTATTCATATGTTTCAGATGTCTGCTCAAGCCCCCAGTTCTAGATTGTAAGAAAGGAATAGTCTTTTATCTTTAGATCATAGGTGACAATCTATTCAAAGGCATCTCCAATTTTAGACTAAATGTAGAACATAAACAGGCAGGCTGCAAACTTATTTGTCCTTCTATTGCCCTTTTCTATTGAAAGGTTTTATTCCCCTGTTTTCATCTTATGAGAGGTTCTGGATGATCTCATTCTTCTATGGGTTTTTGCTTTAAAATTTCATATGGATCTTACTTTGTGGATATAATTTCTTTCGTCTGGTCAATCAAATTTTTTTTTTTTTTTTTTGCGTCCTCTCTGCAAACCATGCAAAATGAGCTCAGAGGTAAACCTACAAAGTCCTAGAATCTCTTGGTCGTCCTCTCTGTCCACCCATTTTGCCCAGGTTTCCCTCAAGCAGCAGATCCTAACGTCTTTGTCTAAAGTGGCTGATAATGACACCTACAATATTGCAGTCAAAGACCTTGATTCCATTGTGCGAAACCTGTCTCTTAGTGATCTTCCAGTACTTCTCAATGCTCTATATTCCAGTTCCTCTGATCCTATTAATAAACCTATAATCAGGAGGGAATCTATCTATTTACTCTCACTTTGTTGTCAATATCATTGTGACTTAAGATTACCCACTTTGAGTAGAATCGTTACCCACATTGTTAAAATGTTGAAAGATCCGGACCCCAGTGTAAGGAAAGCTTGCTGCAGAGCTATTGGGATTTTGTCAGGGTTATACTTGAAACAGGAGGTAGTCAATGAGGCCAGATTAAAATTATTTGTGGGACCATTATTTGATGCTTTGAGGGAGCAGAATGAAGTTGTGCAATCAGAAGCAGCTATTTGCATGGCAAAGATGGTGGAGTGTGCTGCAACCAACAACACTGTAGGAGCAGAATTTAAGGATCTATTCCCTAGGATTTGTAGAGTGCTGAGTAGTAAGAGTTTTCGAGCCAAGGCTTCAGTTTTGAGCACTGTCTCCATCTTCTCACAGGTTTTAATTATGCGATATCAATGTATATTCTGACATTTTTGTGTTCTTTTTGTTTATTTACTAGGTTGATGTGACAGAGGCAATGAGATACTGTCGTATAGGTTAAGACCCGATTTGATACATGTCACAGAAATTATTTAGGAAAGAAATATGAAAATGAAGTTACTTCCCTAAACATCTGGATGTTATAATCCCCGCTTCTTTGTTCTCTGTATGCTGTATCTAACGAAAAGAATGAGGTGAAACAAAATCAATGGAATCCATGCTGTTGCATTATGTGACTAGGATTGTTCTAGAATGTTAATTAGTGAATACTTGACTTTATGGCTCTGCATGAATGGGACCATATCCAGACTTGTAAGGAGGATTGAATAACGTGCAGGTAGGAGCAGTTGCTCCACAAAGCTTGCAACCATTGCTGCAGAGTATTCACGACTGCCTTAGCAGTACAGATTGGCCAACACGCAAGGCTGGAGCTGATGCTTTAACTGCCTTAGCAGTCCATTCCTGCAGCTTAGTTTCAGCCGAAGCTGCTGATTCTACATTCACGGCGCTTGAGGCTTGCCGTTTTGATAAGGTTTTATCTTCCCTCATGCTTTGATCATGTTATGTATTTGTAATTAACATTTATATCTAGTTACTTCTATATCTGGAGTGATTTGATCTTCATTCTGCTCCTCTTTTATGGTTTATCATGCTTGTGTTAATCAACTCGTCGTGGGGGGTGGGGGGGGGGGGTGGGGGGTTCTGAGGTTTTCACATCTCTACATTGGTTGCAATGTTTCAGCAACTTATATATTTGTAAAAACTTATGGAGGAATGAAATGCCTTTGTATAGATAATGCGAATGTCTAAACTAATGCGACCCCAAGGAAATTCAATACTTTATCGTTTCAACTTTTTGTTGCCTGGAAAACGCTTCATACCTTTTTGAATGTGATTCCTGTTAAACTTAAAAATCTCGTATTTTATCCAACAGATAAAACCTGTTAGAGATAGCATGAATGAGGCATTGCAATTATGGAAGAAGATTGCAGGGAAAGGAGGCGATGGGGTTTCAGATGACCAGAAAGCTTCCTCTCCAGGTGAATATTTCACATAGTAGTTTTTCCTTGAGCAAATGAACCCAATAATACCAGTCAACTATTCTGGTTGCTTGTTGACAAACATCAAATCCTAACATTCTTTAGGTGGTGAAAATCGAGAAACTACCGAGTCAACAGAGAAAGGTTTGAATGCAAGAAACAGAAGTCTAGAGTCCCCTGCCATAGATCTACCTAGTGGCTCTCCCCCAGTCACTAATTCTGCTGCAAAGGCCCAATCTGGAAACATACCAGATAAGACAGTTGTAATATTGAAGAAGAGAGCACCTGCGCTGACAGACAAAGAACCGAACCCAGAATTCTTCCACAAACTAGAAACAAGAGGCCCTGATGAATTGCCTGTTGAAGTTGCTGTCCCTCGTCGGTGCAATAATTCCTCTAGTCTAAACAATGAGGAAGAACCAATATCAAACAATACAGAACTGAAGGAGAGATCAGATCCCTCAGCAAATCACAGGTCTGATGAGCTGTATTTCAATAATAGGTACCGCATCAGTGATAGAGGAACCGTGGGGAGAGATCCCAAAAGCAGAGCATTTGATGATGAACGGGGTGATTACAACAATAGGGGGGAGACTGCTGGAAATCGCGCTGCAGGTATCTCCAAAACTGATGGGCAGTCGGAAGGATCCTTGGGAAATAGTAGAGGAAATTGGTTGGCAATTCAAAGGCAATTGCTGCAACTAGAAAGACAACAGACGCATCTTATGCATATGCTTCAGGTATATATGTTGAACTTTTGACCAAGAATATCTTGTCATCATCACAGCTTCATTTTCGCTATAACTAGTGCTCCACATTTTCAGGATTTTATGGGTGGATCTCATGATAGCATGGTGACCCTGGAAAACAGAGTTCGAGGTCTTGAGAGAGTTGTTGAAGACATGGCACGAGATCTGTCTATGTCCTCTGCTGGTAGGAGGGGTGGTAGCAGCTTTGCCATGTCTTTTGATGGTTCATCTTCTAACCGATCATTGGGCAAGTACAATGGCTTCTCAGATTATTCTAGTGCAATGTACAATGGTCGGGGTCCTTTTGGGGATAGATTTGTGCAATCTGATGTGAATGCTTCAGCTGCGAGGGGGAGAAATCCGCACTGGAGGGCGGACACATCTGATACTTGGGATTTCCCCTCGTATGGGTCTAGAAATGGTCAGGTTGGCTCAAGAAGAGCTCCAGGTGGTGGAAGTGCTCTAGGGTCACCAAAATCTGAGCATGAAAATGATCAAGTTGGCAGCAGCAGGAGAGGTTGGGATAAGGGCGGTGGTGGGCCCTCTAGGCTTGGTGAGGGGCCTTCTGCTAGAAGTGTTTGGCAGGCATCCAAAGATGAAGCAACTTTGGAAGCCATCCGCGTTGCTGGGGATGATAATGGATTGTTATCACGGACTGCCAGGGTGGCCATTCCTGAATTGACTGCTGAAGCCATGGGAGATGACAATGGTGTTGAGCAAGAGCGGGACCCCATTTGGACTTCATGGAGTAATGCCATGGATGCCCTAAAAGTTGGTGACATGGATACAGCTTATGCTGAAGTGACTTCCACTGGAGATGATATGTTGCTTGTGAAGATTATGGACAGGACGGGACCTGTGGTCGATCAACTCACGAATGAAACAGCATGTGATGTCTTTCATGCTATTGCTCAGTTCTTGCTGGATCACAATTTGTTCGACCTCTGTTTCTCTTGGATTCACCAGGTATGTCTGTTATGTCATTACTCAAACTAACAGGAAGCTGAGAATAGGCATAACACTCTGATATTTAAAAATGAAGTGAAGATAGAAATTTTCTCATCCTTTTGGCCTAGACCTGGATTTTACTTGCAGTGTGTTATTAGGTTAACGGTAGGGCTATTTTGCAGAAGTTTGTCATGAGAATGGGAGTCTATAGTTGGTAAAAGTAGGACTGGGATTGCAATCATTCCACTAGGGTGTTCATTTGCTGGGAACGCAGAATAGAATGGGGCTAGCTATCACCTCCATTTCTGTCGACTTGGTATATGTCTGGAAGTGAGTCTCTTGATAATAGTTAGCACCGTTAATGGGAGCTGCTGTACAGTTATTCCTCTTTGGAATTGCAGTGTTTCGGATACCATACCGGTTGGTTGTTCTGCTTAAACTATCTACCCATGACAAGCCAGTATGTATTTGTCATGGTTTTGACACAGATTTGCTATTCTACTTCAAACTATTTGCCTAGCTGGTTTGATCTCTGTTACGGTTTCACATTTATCGGGGATCCGACACTTTTTCTAAGGCGTACCCACTTTTTGCTGTCAGGTCTCTCTTAGACTCTTTCAATGCAATGTCCTTGTTAAATCAATCATGGTTGTGGAATTAAGTTCTCATATAAAGAACTGGTATTATCTTTAGATCGTTTTGATTTGACTGGATCTCTGCTTGTTCTTTTCAGTTGGTAGACATAGTAATGGAGAATGGAGCAGATGTTCTGGGGATTCCCATGGAATTGAAGAGGGAACTTTTGTTGAACCTACACGAAGCTTCCACGGGAATCGATCTGCCAGAGGACTGGGAAGGTGTGGGGCCTGACCAACTCCTGCTGCAGTTGGCATCAGCTTGGGGCATTGAACTGCAACAGTTTGACAAGTGAAGCAACTAGCAACTCCTTTAAGTCCAAGATTGTGAACATGGATCCAGTGTCGTGCCAGTTCGATTTTCTTGCATGTTTTTGAGCTTTTTGTTGATAGATCTATCAAGTATTGACCCTGTATCTTTTTGCAGTTTTCGTTCCTTTTGCTACTTTATTGGAGAATACCTACTATATTTGATCTGGAGAGTTAAAAGGTGTTGTAAATGGATATACAGCTTCGTGATAGCAAGGATTTGGTGTTGAATTAGTTGCCAACTTGACCGCCCTGGCTGGTCCCTCCCAGAACCAAAGTCCGGCAAAACAACGAATAAGAAAGGGAATGTGTACGAACAGTTCAAACTGACATACACGTCCAGAAACTAATTGCAACTCGAATTCACAAATCCATAAATTCACACATTCAATCTTCCAACTCCAAATTATATACCTACGTATCTCAAAATGTTATCAGAGTCGAGCGATGAGCCATATATACATCACGAGTTACTGCAATTCCCAGGAGAATGATATTGCTTACTACCCACAGAACAAAACTTACACTAGTGCCGCAAACAAAATGTCCCGGGTCATGTATGGAACATGGAAGGCCGATGGATAACAAGTTCTAAATGGAGCTGAGTCTGTCAGTCTGATAAACCCATTGGTAACCAGAATGAAGCCCAGCTAGATATTTCTCCACATCACCGGGTGGGCACTGCCCACCCAGCTCAAAATCATAAATAGAAGGACGAGACGCCATTATAATCTGAGGACCTTGCGACAAACCCACTTGTGGTGGCAACAAAACTTGTAAAACTTTACTTGGCCGCATACCAGTTTTGGGCACACTTGGCATCCACAGAGAGATCCACTTTAAGAACATTCTTGCCTCCGAATGGGTTTGACATGCACTCGACCACGACTGCCTTGGCATCTTCCGCAGAGTCCATGGGTCCTTCCAAAATCACTTCATCATGAACCTGCATTTACTTCCTACTGTTACTTTCCAGATAGATCAATTACATATAATATCCTAATTGGTCAAGAAGTGATGCAATTTCTCAAGACCAAAACTCAAGGCAAGGAGAAATGGATAGCTTTGAAGCTAGACATGGAAAAGGCTTATGGTAGAGTAGAATGACCTCTGTTATTTGAGTTATTGAAAGGCTTGGGCTTTGGAGACAAATGGCTCAAATGGTTAAGGTCATGTGTGACAACTGTATCTTTCTCTATTGTATTAAATGGATTTATTCATGTATACTTTCATCCCCAAAGAGGCATTCGGCAAAGGGATCCTCTCCCCCCTCCTATTCGCTCTATACACAGAAGCCTTTTCCTCCCTTATAGAGAATGCCATTAGTAATTCTACCCTTCATGGCTTGCGTATACATAGGGAAGCTCCCTTGATGTCCCATCTTTTCTTTGCGGATGACTCTTACCTTTTCTTCCGAGCATCCTCTACTGAATGTATCAACTTGTTAGAAATACTTCATGATTACGGAGTTGTGAGTGGCCAACCCATATTCATGGATACTTTCTTCAGAAATCAGCTGTTACATTCAGTGCAAATGTCTTAGATTCTGAAGCTGCTCACCTGGCCAGATTGCTTGGTGTGTCAACGATTGGGGCTCATGATCGATATCTAGGACTACCATCCCAGGTTCATAGATCTAAAATCCAAACCTTCTGATATATTGAGGACTCTTTAGCAGCCCGAACACGCCAATGGAAGACAAAACACATGTCTTTGGCTGGCAAAGAAGTAGTCATTAAAGCAGTAGGAACATCAAAACAGGCTTGGGAACTTCTTCGTGACCCGGATAGTATCCTTGCAAGAATGTATAAAGCTAGATACCATTACAATGACCATTTCCTTCAAACTCGCCAGGGAGCCCGCCCTTCATGAGCTTGACAAGTTATCTTGCAAGGGAGAGACCTATTGAGCAAAGGCTTACGTTGGCAGGTAGGATCAGGATCTAGGATAAATACGTTACAAGATCATTGGCTTCCAACAGACCCTCCATCTAGCCCTATTCTTCTAATAGGTGCTTCCCTTGATCACCCATTGGTGTCATTCCTTCTAGACTCTAACTCTATGGTATGGAATACAAACTTACTTAAAACCCTATTTCATCCGGTTACGGTCGAACAAATCTTATCCATCCCCCTCCCGTCCTCCCCTCAAGATGACAAATTGATTTGGCACTATGACAAGTCTGGTCACTACACAGTGAAATCAGGATACCATCTCCTTTCGTCTGGATTAAACCCACTCACTAATGCCTTTCCAGTTTTTTTGAACACCAAATTCTGGAAATATCTGTGGAATATTCCAATACCTCCCAAACTCAAATTCTTCCTTTGGAGATTGGTACGTTGATTCCTACCAGTTAAAGGATTTCTGTTTTACAAGAAAATTACTTCATCAAGTCTCTGCCCGGTTTGTTGTGAGGCAAATGAGGACTTCAAGCACTGCTTTTTTGATTGTAGAATCACTAGAGAATTGTGGGCAATCAGAACTCGACTAGATCAGAGAAATGATGAAGGCAAACTCTATGGACCTTGCGTTGAGAAACCTCTTTTTTATTCCCCATATCTCCAAGAACGATGTAGCCTACATAGTCTTCTTGTTCTGGAGAATATGGAAAGGCCGATATAAGGCTACTCATGGATACATCTTCTACAAAGCACAAGTTTTATACAGGCAACTGTCAGTGCATGTGGAGGAATGGAAAACGATAGAGGCACAAAAGGTCCAGAAGTCCGAAGAAGTCCAAAGGCCATCGCCACACTCTTCCACAGGCCATAGTTCTCAGGCACGGAGCATAGATGCTACATGCCCTAGTGACGGTGTTCTAGTCTACTTCGATGGAGATACAAAAATTTCCCAAGGATGCTCTACTGGCTTCGTTGGCTTCTAAAGTGATTAAGTCATTTCATTTGCAGTTGGTAAATTCTATGATGACATTACTGATCCTTATACATCAGAATTACTTGCTATTCGTGATGCTATGAGATGGTGTCTCATCCATAATTTCTTGACTGTTGCTTTTTGTGGGGACTCTCAATTGGTGATCAAGGACGTAACATCGAAGCAAGCCTCTCATTCAAGAGCGGGAGACATTTTAGAGGAAGTTCACTATCTTCTTCCCTCCTTTTCCTCAGTCTTGTGTCACTTTGCTCCTCGGAGTTTCAACAGAGCTGCCCACCTCGTGGCTAAACATGCTCTTTTATCGGGAGTCCGGTTGCATATGGACTACCGTTCTTTGTTAGTGTCTCTCTTTTAACTGTATTGTCCGGCCATGCCCTGGGGCTTATCTTGGATAAAAAATACTATGACCAGAGCTTACACAGATTCGTCAAACAAAGCTCCTTTTGGTGGGATTTTTAGTTCCCAAGTTTTAGACCAAATGGAATTCCGTTTCCACACCCAAATACAGAAGTTGGAAATGAAATTGGAAATTACATCCCCTCTATTGAGTTTTTCACTTATCCAATAATGAAACAAAACATGACAAGGTAATTATGGAAAAAAGATTACAAAACGTGTAACAGTAGTCTCCAACCTAGCTCTTTCAAACGTTCGTTTCTCATGATTTCCAACATGGCACACATAGCAACATCACCAGCACTACCCTGCACCAGCGATTTCAAATGAATCAGGATAGAAAGTGAGGGATTAGAAAGAGGCAACTGCTCCAGGAAGGTAATGAGAATGCTGGGTGAACTTGCACGTGTGTGTTGATAGCAGCCCTTTCGATATGATTTTTCTGAGAACGACTCATATGCTTTGAAGATGGGAAATGATGAGCGCGTCCCAGTAGTGTATGTAAACATCCTATTATATTAGCTTCCTGCTTACGAGCTTTTGCCATATCAAGACTTCTTGCCTTTCTCTATACCATAAATCAACGGTTTCCTTTTCTTCGTCTGCTGAAACCTATGGAAGTCCAACCAAACATTTCCATGGTCCAAGAACACGTCTTGTGGAAGGTGGCTTATAGCAGCTTACCTTCCAATCGCGTGCTAGTCCAACTGGAGTTTTTTCATATGCAATAGAAAAGTTGAGCATCTTAGCTTTCCTTCTTTCTGAAGCAAACCGATCCCGTAACAAAATTTAATACAGTAAACAATTCATTAACTGATCATTTAGTTTTCATGAGCTCAGAAGGGAAGCCAAGAATGAAGCTCGGTGCTTCAACTAAGATAAACGACAATAGCAAAAAATAGCAGAGCAAATAACATCCAAAATATGTCAGGTTCATTCCATGTACAACAAAAAGCATGAAGTGGACTCATACAATCACAACTCAACCTACACTGAACTATTTCCTAATAGGATCCATCAGCATAACAGCTAAATGCTTGTGTAAGATGTATAGCCTCAGATTTTTTCCCTTGGACGTTTCTACATGAAATTAATGGGAGAGAACTACTGTCAGAAACAGATGAAATTATTGAGTTGGAATAGTACAATACTACAATCCTGCTGTATAGAACAAACATCAGGGGAGGAAAGAGCAACTCAAAGTTTCAGATATTACTACTGAATATGAACACTTCCATCAAATAGGCATGCAAGCATACACTAGAGAACACGAAGAGCTCAACCATACCTCAACAATGGAACTGGTGGTTTTTCTTGACCTGGTTGAGAATACCACTCTAGAAGCACTTCCTTCCTCTCAACGGCCTCATGAATATGAGGATACATATTCATTGCAGTTCTTGAGTGGAAATCGCCACCAGCTTCAAAAGCTCTTATCATGCTTTCACAGCTAGCTAGGTGAGCAAGAATCCTAAGTTCCAACTGTAAATGAACATTTTGTTTAACTACATCAGCCATTAAATGGAGTTCAATTAGTAATTGATACTAAACACCTGCCCATAATCAGCAACAATAAGGGAGTTGCCAGGCGCAACAGCAAATGCTTGGCGAATCTTGTATCAGTCCTTTTCCAAAGCTGGCTGATTCTGATGGACAAGAGAACAAGATTTCAATACTAAGCTCTTCCCAATACTTTTTTTTTCGTTGAATTTTCCCAATACTTTTTCGAAGAGAGCAAAAAGTTATTAATCTGTCAACTTCAATAATGAAACTTGGTAGACTCAAGCTACAACTAGCGAAATTCAATTGGAACACTTTGATGCTTGTGCTACTACTGGAAATTTTAATTCCTGCTTAGATTGAGGAATTTAAAGCGGTCTCTAGATGTCAAGGACTGGTAATTGTTTCCTCTTTCACGTTGATATTCTAGCCGTATAAAATCACTTTAGTAGTGTATGTTGATTCATGTTACTCTTCCAAGTATCAGAATTCCTACTGCTGCTAGTCCAACAAGTTTAACAGACCACTGAAATTCCATTAGATTCATTGTCAGAAAAAGAAACTTTTCACTTGTCTGAGAACTGGAAAATTTCAGAGAAATGATACATAGATATGAAAATCAAGTATAAAAAAATAGGCTATGGTAAAAGAAACAAACATGACACAAACGAGAGAGGGAGAGCGGATACTTGTAAATTTGGCCTCCTTGCAGATAATCTCCTAGTTTCTGTAATGATGTTTAAGGAACAATGCACCCGACCGTTGCTTCCTGAAATATTACTGTGCCGAGATAGATAAATGTGACATTAATTGCAAGACCGTAGCTATTGAATGAAAAGAAGGCGAGAACGCAATAACTAGAAACTAAGATCCTACATTAAGCAAGTCATGGCAGTAAAATGTTCGTTGCCGGGAAAAAGAGAGCAACAGAAAAAAAAAACTAGTACATAGGAGTTGGAAAAGTGTAAAAAAAAGTATTTTTCTTTGCACTGGTGAATTCAATTGTTTTATTTTTGTAAGGAGAAACATAATCAAAAAAATCATATCAATTTAATCTGAATTTGAAAAAGAGAGGAGAAGGAAAACAAAGTGAAGAAGACACACATCAAAGACATGAGTCTCACTTATAAAGGGAAGATGATGTTGGATATCAAAGAATCAATGGAGCAAACTTCACATAAAGAAGCAATTGCATGGTAAGCCTCTATTCCTTCTTCTTATGTTGAAAATGCATTTAAGACTGTCCCATAGGCAGGTGTGTCCACATATGGGTTCAGTGTTGATAATATACTTAAATCTTCGATGATATCCTCTGCTTTGCCAATAATGTCATCATATATATATATATAGTGGCTACTTCGGTGCACTCACTTTTTGGGTGCATTCAATGCACCCACTCTAAAAGTGGTCTTAATACATTGAATTATGAACTTTTAATTGATAGTATTAGTATAATTTGATGATATAACATAGAATCACAACTAATCAATCCATAACCCTAACCCCTTAGCTTTCAATTTTGAATATCAAACCAAAACCCCCAAAATTGTAAACCTAAACCTAAACCCTAACCCTAAACCCTTCAAATTAAAGTAAACCTTAAAATGATTTTCGTACAAATTCGTGTGTTTCTTTTTCATAATATCGTAAGCAATTGATGATTCCATTTTGACATGAATCTCATGCTCAGAATGATGATTATGAAGCGAGTGCACTGAATACACCCAAAAAAGTGAGTGCAGTGAAGACGTCACCATATATATATATGGTCAGGGTATAGTATCATGCCCAAATTTTCGGTTAAGTCGTGCTCTAAATAGTAAAACTCGACGGGTGTACAATGTACGACTGACGTACGCTAGCCTGAACCATATATATATATATGGTCAGACTGGTGTACTCCTGGAGTATACTATACTCCAGGTACCCCTAGTGAGATATCTATACCTAGACCATGAACTAAACCGAGTTTAGGGTATGATACTATACCCTAATCTCTAATGGATAAACCCCAGGCTCGGATTTCCTAAACCCAAACCCGAAGTTCAATTTATTAGAAAATAGTAATTGACCGTTGAGATTGGTCGGAGTTCAAAAAAGGAGATCTAACGGTCATATCACATGGAGTATGGTATACTCCTGGAGTATATATACATATATACATATATGGTGGCTACTTCGGTGCACTCACTTTTTTGGGTGCATTCAGTGCACCCACCTCTAAAAGTGGTCATAATACATTAAATTTTGAAATTTAATGGGTTGTATTAGTCTAATATGATGATATAACATAGAATCCCAACTAATCAACCCATTACCCTAACCTATTAACTTTCAATTTTGAATCTCAACCCAAAATCCCAAATTGTAAACCCTAACCCTAACCCTAAATTCCTAAACCATGAATCATTCAAATTTAAGCGAATCTTGAATGATTTTTGTACAAATTCATGTGGTTCTTGTTCATCATACCACAAGTGATGATTGACATCGTTTTCACATGAATCGCCTGCTTAGAATGACGATTATGAGGTGGGTGCATTGAACGCACCCAAAAAAGTGAGTGCGCCGAAGTAGCCACCATATATATATATATATATGATGGCTACTTTGGCGCACTCACTTTTTTGGGTGCACTCAGTGCACCCACTCTAAAAGTGACCATATTACATCAAATTTTGAACTTTAATTAGTACTCTCAATCTAATATGATGATATGACATAGAATCATAACAAATCAATCTATTACCCTAACCCCTTAACCTTCAATTTTGAATCTCAATCCAAAATCCAAAATTTTAAACCTAATCCCTAACCCTAAATCCCTAAATCCTAAATCTTTCAAATTAAAGTAAATTTTGAATGAATTTTTTTCAAATTCATGTGCTTCTTGTTCATAATATCATAAGCAACAATTGATACCATTTTGACATGAATCACATGCTCAGAATGACAATTATGAGGCGGGTGCACTGAGTGCACCCAAAAAAGTGGGTGCACTGAATACGCCACCATATATATATATAGAGGTTAGGGTATAGTATCATACCCCAAACTCGATTTAATTCATGGTCTAGATAGAGATATCTCACTAGTAGTACCTGGCGTTTAGGAGTTCTACTGTACCCAGGGTGAAATCCGGGGTACCGCATACCTTGAGTAAGAAACGCTATCCAGAACTTGAATTGACTGATCTTTCGGACATGATACTATACTTTAACCCTTAAATATCAAAATCTAGGTCTTAATTTTTTAAATCTTATACCTCAAGATCAATTTAATTAGAAACAATAATCGATGGTTATGATTCGTCCAAATATAGTCAAAAAAATCAATTCTTAGGGTTTACAGTTTATGATTTAGATAATTAGGACCTAGGGTTCACTCATTAAGGGTTAGGGTATAGTATCATGCCCAAAAATCCTGCTAATTCGAGTCTAGATAGCGTTTTCATACTCAAGGTATGTGGTACCCCAGATTTCACCCGGGGTATCGTAGAAGGCACCATATATATATATGGATTCGACTCGTATGCTCCTGACATAGCATGCGACAGATCTTTGCACCGTTGATCTAATTTAACGATCACTATTTATTGTGATAGAATTAATTATTTATTAACAATAAAATTACTAATGACATCCTTTAAATTTTGTACGTGCCATATAGCCCTCCAAAAATAATTTACCATTACTTTTATATTATAATACCTTACCTTTTCAGTCATTGTTTGAAACTTCCAATCTTTGTATCGCTGCTTTCATTTTCCGTGGAGGTTTAGTTTATTGGAGTTCATCCGGGCAACTAAATTGGAGGTCCATCTCGAGGCAGTTTCCCTCTTCATCTTTCTCTTTGAAGTAGAAACAAAAACACAGGTTGAGGAAGGAAATATGAATGGCGACAACTGAATCATGGCCGCTACCGCCTCCCTCACCCTCTCCGTCCTCCTTACTTCTTCTTGGCGGCGAACAGAAGGAGAGGATACACAGATTGACGACGGCGAGACAACGGCGTAAACCGGGGGATAATAGGCCAAGAGCGAGATCTACTAACGATGTCCTTCGATGAATCAAACACGGTAATGGTGAGTTTTCTATTTTATAATCTGAGTTTTGATAGTATAATCCCTATTTTGGGCACCTAGTCATCTAATTCCCATGCAAAAGGTGAATCACTGCAGCGGATAGGAGGTGATGGTCGAAACCAGAAGGAAACCGACAGGGGTGTGGGACTCTAGGGAATGTGGGGTTGCCGGAGAAGAGAGACGTTGGTGGCATTGTGGTGACGTCGGTGATTGGAATGGTGAAGTAGGGTTGCCGGCGAAGAGGGACGACGGAGACTAGGATGGTGACGGCGGAGATAAAGGGGAAGAAGAAGAGTCACGACGACTCTTTTTTTGTTCCCGGCCTAATCGTATAAACGACGTCGTTCCTGGGAAACAACGTTATTACAAACAATGTAGAGCATTCAGCAGTGGAGGAGTGCTCACATGTAAGGCGTTGGGCTGTTGGACTGGAGGAAAATAAGTATAACTTAAGGAATGGGCTATCAAACCTCTGACCTCGTGATCGTGAACAATGAATGACACCATCCCAGCTGCATAAGATTCTTGATCATTTCAACGTACAACTTTATTCATATATAAACTAATGGTGTGTTCTAAGAACAAAAATTAAAACATAGAACCCATTATGTTATGGAAAATTCTTAGCTCCAATCAGCCACGTGTCAGTTTTATATTGGTGATTTCATCATTTTTTAATATTTTAATTCTTGATCTAGCATTTGATGACATGTTCAAATACTTACTATTTTTTGATGAGTTAGCGAAAAAATGGTGGAAATAAAGAAACACATGTATTCATATAATTTGTTTATGGGCACTCATTCTTCTTGTTGCAACAACAAGTGTGAAAAGATCATTTTCATCCATGGACTATATGACGAAAGATCTTCTAAACAGGAGTAACGCGAATGGTTGAACGATGAGTTGGTGTCATATATTGAACAAGATTTATGTTTTATAATATAAAAATAACACTTTTTGGGCAATTTCCTGGCTTTGCCACTGATTAACATAAGAATAAACATAAAGAAGAAAATAATAAATAATAAAAGGTGAAGACGAGAATTTTGTTAGAGAAGTCAATTGGTTGTATAATGAATATATGTATGAACAAGGTATCTACATGTGTATACCATGCCTTTGGACAAACCCTCCTATGCTATCCACTAGGTGTATCTCTTCCGCCACAAACAACGTCGTATTAACAAATTTGTGGTCGTGGAAGTCAATTTGTCATTCGTCGCTCAATTGAGTTGTTGAAATGAGTTATTCAATTTTTCTTGCCCGTCTGTATTTTTGTCTGTCGTTGTTTCTCAAGAGTTAAATCTAGCTATATCAATCTCATCCTGCGACATTGACTCGTCCCCAATACCACAATAAATTCCCACCTAAGGTCCAAGTATAAACCTTAGTCGGGTGCAGTACATGAAAAGTATGTTTAAATATCAACCGGCCCGGGCCGTGTACCCCTACTTCAGTAATTTGAATCATTATCTAGCAACAAAGTTTTGGTTGAAAAGTTTGCTAATTAAAATAAAGCAAGGTAAAGGAAAATTGTTTTGAAAGATATTTTGTGGGAAGGATCACTCGGTTGTCGCTTCCCCCTAACTACTACCATGATATTTGAATCGAAAAGATTGCTATGGGCAAGGTGACCGCGAACCATAGAAGAATGCAAATATGATTGCTAAACTGAGGTATTTATTATAGGCCGTGTCACTCGGCCCTCTCGGTTTAGGAAATCGATAGTTGACTTACTCCCTCACTCAACTCAAGGGTTGGACGGCTTAATCGCGCTTAACCAATTTGCTTAATTCAACATTGAGGTTTGCCCTAAATTAACCTAGTTAGGTGACTTGAAAAGCTAAAGGAAAACCAACTCGATTGAGTCTCCCTTGAAAGAGGAATTTTACTCTCTAATCTAGGTTAAAGTGGCCAATTAGATTGCTAAGCACCAACATGCACAAACCTTAAGGATGCTAAGCATAATTATGCACAATTCTTAGGTTTCTAAGCACCAACATGGACAATCCTTAGATTGCTAAGCACAAGCATGCACAAGCCTAAGGATGCTAAGCACAAAACATGCACAATCCTTAGATTGCTAAGCACAAACATGCACAATCAACATGAATAATACCTCAATCATTGAATTAAACAATACCCAATAGCAATCATTCAATTCACATAAAAGAAACTATATGGTAGCTAGTTAGGGTTTCACAATACCCAAGTGAAAAGAAATCTACTCCATGCTAGAAATGGGAGAAACACAAGGAGAAGAGGTAGAAACCATCTTGGAGGAGGCTTCCAATCTTCTTGGCACTTGTGCTCAACTTCTCTTGGGGAGAATCTTCCCAAATCCCACCTTGAAGAAAACCCCTAGCCTCCTTCTCCTTTGGTTCGTGTTTCTCTCTCTAAAAATCTGAAGAAGGCTTTCTTACACAATGTGCTCTCCCTCTCTCTTCCTTTCAGCTCAGCTTTTAAACAGGGAATGGGCTCAGTTCACGGCCGTGAACTCTGAAACGCGTCCGTGAACTCAAGACGGGCGACAAAACGCACCGCTTTGCTTGCACATCTTCACGGTCAACAACTCCAGTTCACGGTCTTAGTGACCGAAACTCGCCTTGCGTCAGTAACTTCTGGAATTGCTCTGGACTCCTCGAAGTTCATGGGCAACAACTCTTCTTCACGGTCATACAAGACCGTGAACTCCCAAGGAAAGCCGTGAACTCGCCATTTTTCACCTCTTCTCCCAATTTTTGATCCTTTTCGTCCAACTTTCGACTCCGGGGCTAGTTTCACCTGTTAAATCCTGAAAAACATGATAAAACACGAGAAACCTAGCGTAAAACCACCCTTTTAGGAGCGAATTTGCCACACACGCCTAAGTAAAACGGGGTAAAACATGTACAATTAGTCCCGAATCAGGCATCATATACTTTCTTTATGATTAACGTTATTTCCCTGGTAGGAAGCCTAATTATATATGGTGGCATAAATTAAGAGGTCAATTATATATTAAATTATGTTGAAGATAAAAGCTAATGACCAAACTGCATATTATGGTTTCACTTGAAGTTAATTAATTTTTATTTTCAGTCATCAATAAGTCAACAAAACCACATGGTATTGGTTAAAGTCAATCTAATAATTCTAATCACAAATAGTATAAGTGAAAGATTAACAATTTGAGCAAGTAATCGACAGAGGGACTATTTATTTTAAGTATAATTAAATTTTTCTTTAATATAATGAATATAATAAATTTTAATTGTGGTCAATGCAGTCAGAATCTTAGATTTTATCCATGGGTTTCGATACTGATTTTACTACTAAATCTATGAACCTTAAAATTCCATAAAATCCCGATTTAAAACTTTATAATCCATAAAACATACGATTTATAAAATTTTATACGATCACAAGGTTCATGTCAATTGAAGCGAAATCAAGCTGGTAGGGTTGATTTTTCTCATGAACATGGTCAAATTCACTTCTCGCGACCCAACATCATGGGCAAGGACAACCCTAACCCAACACTCGTTTGATTTTCGTTCTCCTCCTCATCACTTCCACAACCGCATGCCGACACCCTAACTCCTTCCATAATAAATGAAAAGATACCCTAGATAGTAAGTGTTGTTAGTACGCTCGGTTATAACTGTATCAATTTTTTCTTACCGTTAACTGCCATATTTACATTAGTAGGTTTACACCAAACACGACTGTCAACCCCTAGACAAGTAGTCAACTCTCGTGTCGTGCAATCCAATCCATTCTACTTGATCCGTTGACCCAACTGGAAAGGAAGTTCGAAGTGGGATAACAGAGGGAGGGCTTGATTTGTGTACTGCTGGTGGTGGGTGGCCGCTGCTTTGTTGCCGCCAGGTTGGTTTGATTTTTGAGAAAAAGTGTGTATTTGTACCACATCGGTGGGAATGAAAGAATACTTTCTCAAATTGGCAATAAATAGGCTTAAATCTCTTAGCACATATCCTATGGAGTCCATTAAGTAACCCATTTCATTTGGACTGCAGTTTTGGAGCTTCTCATAATCGTAGTGTTGATGGCTTGCTTACATGTTTGCTACACACTAGGTTATTGTTGTTTGGGCCTTTATATTCTAAGCTTTGGCCCTTTATATTATAAGCTTATTATTTATACGCGAATGATTTGGGTTGTCGATGGTGAGCCTAATCTTACAATGTTAGCTAGCTAATCGTATAGCCATTCGTTATTAACTGAATTTGCAGGGGAAATTGATTAGCCTAATTTGGTTAAACATTGATTATTTATCATCCGAAAATCTCCATTACTCCCGTCTTACGCTTCCACGGCTCTATCCAAAATGTCTTATGATTAAGATGAAAGCGGCAAAAGAAGGGATCCAGAATATCACCGGAAATAATGTATGCTTCTTTATTAAGATGAAAACGGCAGGAGATACACACGGTACAACAAACTTTTCACTAAAGATTTATACAACCATATCTGATCAAATACAATTATCCATTTACAAGAAACAATTGGTGGCATTTTCACAAATCATCAGCTTCTCTCTCCCTCTCTCTATTCAAGAACTAGCCAATATGGAGCTCTATGTGCATTTGTACCTAGCAAGCCATATATAGTTGAAGCTGGATTAACTATTTTTTCTTTGATCTGGATGCACAGAACCATGCAACACAAAGGAATTTATACCACCTACTAGTTGGATAGTGATGGGAGGCTTGAAAGGACCTCCCGCTCCAAAAAGTTGGAGAACATTAAATTATACATTAAGGTCTCAAGGCCACACAATATTGTATTGTTCCTGAATACAAGCTTAACAATGTTGCATGGTATTTGCAGAGCTAAACCACGATCTTAAGATCATTACTTGGTATCACAGTTCTTAATTTCAAGACGAATTAAAACCTTAATATCATTTACTTGTAAGGTTGAAGCATCAAGCTAAATGATTCAAATATAATGACTGACTTCATATTAAGTTACATGGGTAGAAAGAGATAAACTATGTATGCTGTTAGCTAAGGTTAACTTTATACACAATCTTTGAGATGCTCCTGAATCTGCAAATTAATTTCCTCACTCAATAATGACTCTGCATGAAATTGAACCCTCTATAGTCTAGCCCCATTCCAATCTTATCACCAATCACCAAGAGATGGGGTGCTAAAAAAATATCAAGAGTTGGACCAATCCTGCTACCTGAAGATGTCTAATCTTGCGAGAATCGCAGAGCATCACCTGACTTAGAATACAAGAACTAAGGAACAATACGAAATTGAGATGGCATATGGGCTACCTTTGAATGATTCCAATACGCATAATATGAAGCCTGCTATATCTACTTAGGATTGGAAACACAATCAAAGTAGTAACCACAACTAGAACATGATGCAATAAGATGCAAGGAAACTAACATATATCTTGTTGGTAAAGTGCAAGGAAACTTGCAGAGTCAAGCTTTGATTTCACTTATTTTTCTCAAAGAATCTGCCTGCTTCAGCTCATTCTCCTAGTAAAGTGCATCCAGCTCCTTACCCAGGAACAACCCCGCTTTTCCCCTATAGTGTCATTTGTCAATCGAATTCAGTAGGAAGTAGAAAGAATTCCTACTTCATCTAGACTATCATATAGAGAATTTATAACATATTTAATCCTCGGTGATGTTATCACTGATGGTCCGGCACTGAAGAACTGAGCATTCACCAAATATCTTGTTTCTCACCTTCTTTGCAACCACTTCAAGCTCCGCCACCGTTGCAGCTGCCGTTCTTGTTTGATGGTTCGAAAATAGGGAAAACACCCACCAATATCAAATTCGATAGAACCGGATGTGACCTAGCACCAACACGAACCCTAATTAAAGAAACTCTTTCTCCAATCTTCCACACCACCACAACCAAATAACGAGCAAAGTATGCGTCAACTAATTATTTTAAAATTTTAAATAATAAATAATTTAATTGAAATTAATAAACACCGTTAATTTAGATCAGTGGTGTAGAAAATCTGGAGCATAGTATGCGTCAGGAGCATACGAGTATATCCACATATATGGTGGCTTCTATCGTACCTTGGGTAAAATCTGGGGTACTGATAACGATGAAATTGCACATGTTTGCACCCTTGGTTCTTATCCGTTTGTGGAGCATAGTCATGTATTTTTGGCCTATTTTACGCCGGGTTGTGCTACTTTGTCACATTTCAGGTCCCGAACGTCGAAGGAAAGGCTAAGCACGAGTTTTGGGGCATTCGGAAGTCATTCGGTTGAGCTGGAGCCAAAGCACGGGCGCGCCTAAATCAAAGCACGTCCGTGTTCCTGGACCGTGCTTTTACTGCCGAGGCTTCATCCACGTTTGTCCTACACCAGCTCAAAACACGGGCGCGACTGACCCAAAACACGGCCGTTTCCATCATCAAGCACGCCCGTGTTTTCCCAAAGTAGCAGCTCGTGTTTTTAACACGTGGCAAGGCACGAGCGGGCTGGAGCAAAACACGGCCGTGCCCTCGACCGTGTTTTGCCCAGTGATGCCCTTTTAGGCAGATTTCAGCCAAAAGAGAAGGGGATTCGAGTTTTAGAGAGACAGAGCGATTCCTAGAGAGAGAAAGTGACGAACAAGAGTTCCCAAGTGCCCTAGCTTGATCTTCATCACCATTGGAGCTTGGCTTGAGCTTGGAGGAGTGCCGATCAACGTCCAAGAGCAGAAATCCATCCTTCACAGTATGATTTCCGCATCTGAATATGCTTTTGCTTCTCTCTCCATGGAGTAGTTCTCCTATTCATCTGGGTATGGAGAACCCTAGGTCTGTATGCTAGGTCTGATTGTATGAACCCAAGTACAGAGTTTATGAATTGATTATATTCGATTGAGGCTTGAATGATTGAATGACTTGAATCCTGATCAAATTCCTGTTGTTTCTGCTTTGACCTAGAATGAGAATATCTGCCTAGGTTTATAGAGCACCCTTAATTGAAGGTAGTGAATTGGTGACTTTAGTCGAGGAGCCAATTCTCTATTCTGTACCGAAGTTACTTCAGTAGAGGAGGTTTTGTTCGTTAGGGCCTCAATCTGTTTACTCCGGTGGAGGTTAGTCGCCCGCTAGAGACTCAGATTGAGAGGGTCTGGAGACCTTTAGTCGAGACTTCAGACTGTTTAAGAACCTTCCGCAGTATAACTTTCATGAAAACTGAACTTGGTAAATTGCAATCCGGCTTAACTACAGTCTAGGGGGAACCATATCTGGGTGACCTTTCTCGACTTGAAACAACCGTTTAACTTGCTTTGTGTTTTTGTTTGCTTGAACATGCACTATAGTTTCACTGCTAGATAACAAGAATTCACCGAGTAGTCATCAAATCTAGGACCTGGGTTGACATTAAAACCCAAACCCGCTATACTACGCTTTAGGAAGTGGTTACACTTGGCCATTTTCTAGAGTGACAGTAGGAGTGAGTCAAGTTTTTGGCGCCGTTGCCGGGGACGGCTAGGTTGTTGAAGAAAAGTGATTTCTGTTACTTTAGCATTTTCATTTTCGCATTGGTTGTTTCTTCTTTCCCACTTGTGCCTTCACGGGTTTGCATTGCTTGAGTGTGTGCAGATAGTGCATGACCCGTAGCCAGTCAGGAGGTTTACTGCCGTTGGATCCAGAGCTTGAACGCACCTGCCGCCAACTTAGGAGACAACAGCGAGCTAGACTGGCTACGGAAGAGCGCATAGACGGCCACTTGAGCAGCGGTTCTGAGGAAGAGTACGAGATGGAAGGAGAAGACAACCCACCCCCGGGGAATGCTCGTCAGGCTCCCCCAGTGAATCAGCATCCACCACCACTGCCGGGTCCCACCTTGGAGTACTACTACACTCCACGGATTGCTGAGATCCGGCCGGTCATCCTCTATCCGCCCATTCCAGCGAACAACTTCAAGATCAAGCCATGGTGGATTCAACTCATTACATCATCTATCCAGTTCCATGGCTTGAAGGATGAGGAGGCAAGGGTGCATCTTTCCCGTTTTCTGCAGCTGATGAACGGGTTTAAGCTAAACGGTGTTCCTGATGACGCAATCCGCCTTCACCTTTTCCCCCATTCTCTGGCGGGGAATGCTAAGAGGTGGTTGGAGACCCAGCCCCCATTGTCCATCACCTCTTGGGACGATCTGGTTGATAAGTTCGTGCACAGGTACTATCCGGCATCGAAGACTACAGAGATCCAGCGGGATATCACTCACTTTCGCCAAGAGCCGGACGAGTCACTTCGTGATGCCTGGGAGCGGTACATGGGGTATTTCTGGCAGTGTCCCCATCATGGCTTCAGTGATGCATTCACAGTGGGGAACTTCTACAGTGCTCTCTCTCCGGACAGCCAGCGGGTGATTGAGTCTCTATGCCCAGGAGGGGATATTCTTACTAAGACTCCACCCAAACTGAATAAGATGATCAATACCTTGGCTGCCAGAGATCATTCCTGGGGGCAGAGCAGCAGAGGCAGAAATTCCAGGGACCGTGGTGTGCACGCCATGGAGGCTAGATCCGGGCTCGAGCAGCAGGTAGCCGAGTTAGTGCAGACATTGAAGCAGCCCAACAGTATCATTCCGGGCAGAGGTTTGGCTACACCTCCAGTAGCTCAATGTCAGTGGTGTGAGAGCTCAAATCACCTAGTGGAAGACTGCAGGCTATGAGGGAGTCTACTACTCCCCAAGAGCAGGTGGACTTCATCGCCAATGCTCGGCGTTTTGACCCCTACAGCAATACATACAATGAGGGGTGGCGCCAGCATCCCAACTTCGCTTGGAATAGCAACACCACTAAACCACCTGGTTTCCCAGCACCAGCAGGTGGTTTTCAGCAGAGGCAGCCTTTCCAGGCTTGACAGGGGCCAGCCCCACAGCAGCAGCCCTACCAGCCTAGGAAGGGGCAACCATTCCAGCAGCCCCAGCGTCAGTTTGCCGAGCCAGCAGCAGCTTCGTCTCCAGATAATCAGATGACGGAGCTGAAGAACATCCTAGCGATATTCATGACTTCCACCCAGGCAGCTGTCACGAGGCTGGACCAGAGCGTAGCCTCACTGGAGGCAGGTTAGAGAAACCAAGGTGCCATTTTGCAAGATTTGCAGAACTAGATGGGAAGCATGGCTCGCCAAAACACTACCAGGGCACCGGGGACTCTGCCTACCACCACTGTTCCGAACCCTCGTGAGCCTCACCTGCAGTTGGATGTCATCACTACGAGGAGTGGCAAGACCATATCTGTTGTTCCTGCCCAGCCCAGGCAAGACGAGCCACTACCTGCTTCAACACTTCCAGCTGGTAATGCAGAGGTGGGGGAAGTGTCACTTCATGGTTCGTGAAGGCATAGTTCTTGGGCATAAGATCTCCAAGATGGGGATTGAGGTGGACAGAGCGAAGATTGAGACTATCAGCAAGCTGCCTCCTCCCACATCTGTTAAAGGGATCCGGAGCTTTCTAGACCATGCAGGGTTCTACCGGCGGTTCATCAAGGATTTCTCGAAGATCGCCCTTCCCCTGACTAAGCTTCTTGAGAAGGATGCCCCCTTCCAGTTCACTGAGGCATGCACAGCGGCGTTCACAACCTTGAAGGAGAAGCTCACCCAAGCTCCTATCATGGTTGTTTCTGACTAGTCCCTACCATTTGAGCTGATGTGCGACGCCAGTGACTTTGCTGTTGGAGCTGTCTTGGGGCAGAGGCGAGATCAACACTTCCGACCTATCTACTACGCCTCGAAGACCCTAAATGATGCCCATGAGAACTACACCATACGGAGAAAGAGCTGCTCGCAGTGGTGTTTGCCTTCGACAAATTTCGTCCTTATCTGGTCTTGTCCCATGTGACCGTGTACACAGATCACTCCGCGATTCGATACCTGATGAGCAAGGCCGATGCCAGGCCTAGGCTAATACGATGGGTCTTATTACTGCAGGAGTTCGATATTGAGATTCGGGACAAGAAGGGAGCGGAGAATGTTGCAGATGATCACCTCTCCCGGTTGGACGCACCTCCTGCGGACAACCTCGTGGAGGAGATCAACGACTCCTTCCCAGATGAGCGACTGATGATGATGTGCTTGGTTGATAGTGTCACCCCCTGGTATTTCGATTTTGCGAACTATTTGGTGGGCCAGCAGCTGCCCAAGGGGATGACAACTCACATCAAGAGGAAGTTCTTCTCCGACCTGAAGCACTACTTCTGGGATGACCCTCATCTCTTCAGGATCGGAGCCGACGGGATCATCCGTCGTTGTGTTATGGAGAGTGAGATGGAGGGCATTCTATCTCACTGTCATGAAGGACCTGCTGGCGGTCACCACGGAGGAAACCGCACGGCAAGGAAGGTGCTCCAATCGGGTTTCTATTGGCCCACGCTCTTCAAGGACGCAGACGCCTTCGCACGCCGGTGTGACCGATGCCAGAGGTCAGGTAACATCTCTGCCCGTGATGAGATGCCCCAGAATGTGTTTATAACCTGTGAAATCTTTGATGTCTGGGGTATCGACTTCATGGGCCCCTCCCCTCCATCTTTTGGCAATACTTATATCCTGGTTGATGTTGACTACGTCTCTAGGTGGGATGAGGCGCAAGCTTTGCCCACCAATGATGCTAGACGTGTTTGTGGTTTTCTGAAGCAGCTATTCTCCTGGTTCGGGACACCTAGAGCCATCATAAGCGATCGAGGCACCCATTTCCAGAGCCAATTTGATAAGTTGCTATCTCGCTATGGTGTGACTCACAAGGTGTCCGTGGCCTATCACCCTCAGACTAGTGGCCAGGCCGAGCTAACGAACCGGGAACTCAAGCGTATCCTGGAGAAGACGGTGAATCATCCCGCAAGGATTGGTCCACCAAGCTCGATGATGTTCTATGGGCATACCGCACTGCCTACAAGACACCCATTGGTACTTCACCGTACCGGCTCGTCTATGGAAAGACATGCCATTTGCCCGTGGAGCTAGAGCACAAGGCCTTCTGGGCCCTTAAGCTGCTAAACTTGGATGTTAGTGTTGCAGGTGTTGAGCGCAAAATGCAGATGTTGGAGCTGGAGGAGTGGCGCTATCACGCCTATGAGAACACCAAGCTGTACAAGGAGCGCACGAAGCGCCTGCACGATGCCCGGTTGCGGGGTCCGAAAGAGTTCCAGGTTGGTGATCGAATTCTCCTTTATAACTCTCGCCTAAAGCTCTTTCCCGGAAAACTCCGTTCCCGGTGGTCTGGACCGTACATGGTCACACAGGTGTTCCCGTATGGCACGATCGAGATTGCCAAACCGCAGACTGAACCATTTAAACTGAATGGCCATCGTCTCAAGTTCTACTTGGGAGGCGAGGTCGAACGTGCGGAGTTGGCAGTGGGCGTCCAGCTAAAAGACGGTAAAGAAGCGCTTGTGGGGAGGCAACCCCACCACGGTTTGCATTTCTACCCTTTGTTTTTCTTCCATTTTTGTCGGTTTTTGGGTCTTTGAGTCTGTCTGGAGTCTGTCTGGAAAGTATTTCGTGCCTCGGGCGGTTCGTTTTAATATGTGATAGGGTAAATTTTAGAGCCGGGGCATGAATGAGTTTTGGTGGTTTGAAATTGGAATTTTGAAAAAAATGCAGATTGGGCTCGGCAGTAAAAACACGGGCAGCAGGGGTTCAAAACACGGCCGTGTTTTGGCCCCTGCCCGCCCGTGTTTTAAAAGGTGGCCTGCACTGCTCTCGGCAGTAAAAGCACGGGCAACAGGGGGTTAAAAAACTGCCGTGTTTTGCCCCCAGCCCGCCCGTGTTTTAAAAGGCGAGGGGCACGCCCTCGGCAGTAAAAACACGGGCGCGGCACACTCAGAACACGGCCGTGTTCTGGCCCGCCCGTGTTTTACTCCCCCCTATAAAAGTCAATTTTCAGCCCCCCCTCCCACCAGATTCATTTTTTTCAAAATCCTCACCGCCTCTCTCGCCGGAAACTCGGCCTTTTCCTCTTCTCCTTCTATTTTCCGGCCATAACTCCCTCTCCCGACCTCCAAATCACAAACCGCGACCGCCCCCACGCTCCTAGCGTCGAGGAGCACAATCCCCAAAGGTTTGGGCTTGTTTGGCCGAGGTTGGGTCACCGCCGGCGAGTTCTCTGGCGAGTCTCCTGTGTGTTTTCCGGCGACTTGGGGTGTTTTCTTCCACTTTCTTCACCTCTCTCACGGTATCTACTTGCGTCTCCAGGTGTGTTCTCTTTGCCTTTTCTTTTCTTTTTGGAGAATCGATACCTAGAGTTAGGTGAAGAACTTCTGATTGTGGCATGATTTGGGAACGTTTTGGTAGGCCGATGGCGTTCTTTGCATGCTATATTTTTGTCTCGGGATTTCAGTTATTCGGCCTACCATTTGCATGTTGGCATTGTATGCGGGCTTGTGTGGTTTTGTGTGTGGTGGATCGATTGGTCCTTTTTGGTTCGAAATTGGTGTTTATTTCACCGGGGGCCTAGTCCACTGTCCAAATCGCTCGATTTGAGGGTCCCCGGTGAGTTTGGTTGTGTGATTCTCGTGTGATGGGTATGTTTGTTTCACCGGGAGTCTAGTCCACTGTCCATATCTTTCGATATGAGGGCTCCCGGTGTGGTTTTGACTAACATTGACCCTGTTCGCTTGTTTGCCACTTGTACATCCTTGTGCTTTGCAGGATCATGGAAGACTACCTCGACCAGTTGAGCATCACCCAATGCCATCTGCTGCGGACCATCCGTAACCGCACCATCTCCGAGCACCTGCACCTCGATTTTGAGGTGTTCGAGGCGCTTCATGCCAGGCCGCTGATGGAGGCCGTTGTTCGCCCCTATGGTTGGCGGCGCCTTCTCTGCCTCGCCGAGCCGACCTACCAGGAGCTCGTCTGGGAGTTCTACGCTTCCTTTCGCCACTCCTCGAAGGGGTCTGCCGACCATGCTGATGCGGTTCAGTTCACACTCGGCGGGGTGGAGCACTCCGTCAGTTACTGGGAGTTGGCCAATGCACTTGGGCTCAACTCCCCGCACACCAGCGACGGGCGCTTGCACTTGGACATCACTGATCCCACCGAGTTTCCGTGCCAGGCTTACTTCCAGCAGATCTGCCTGCCAAACTACGTGGACGAGCAATACGTCGCCAGCCAAACGCGGGCCACTCTCCTCCGTCCGGAGTGGCGGATCCTCAACCATCTGCTCACCCAGTCCTATACCCCCAGCCGCGGCTCGTCCAGCTGGGTCACACTCAAGACACTGTACTTTATGCATGCGATGGGTCGCTCTGAGGACACCATCCAGCTGGGCTCTGTGGTTGCCCGGACGTTCGGCAAAGCCTCCGCCAGCCAGGATCGCGACCTTGTCTGTGGCCCGGTGATCACCGCCTTGGCCCGCTACTACGGGGTCGACTTCACCGGGATGACCCAGGTCCAAGGACCAACCCCGCTCGGCGAGGCCACCCTCCGCGCCCAGCATTTGGGGGCTCGCCAAGGGCGTCTGCACTGGATTGTGGGCTTCCCCCGCCCACCTGCGCCTGCAGAGGGAGACCAGCCGGAGTCCAGCGCAGCTGGGGGACGCCGGGTTCCTCGCCGTACTGTTCCTCGTACCCAGGCTCCCGCGAGCCCCTCCGATGCACCCAGGTCTCCTGCTCCCGTGGTGCCCATTTATGATCAGTTGGCGGCCATCGCTCATCAGAATGAGCGCATTCTGGCCGGCCAGGAGCGCCTTCACACCCGTCTCGATCGTGAGCGGGACCGCGGCCGCCGTCTTATGTCCGGCTAGCACTACATTATGTCCTACCTGGGTCTGGACCCGAACGCAGTTCACTATCCCTTCGTGCAGTCCCCGGGCTATGAGGACGAGTACCCCCCACCTTCCGGCGATGGTGGCGATGCATTCTAGTGGAGAGTGCCTGGTTATGCCCGTGATTTCTTTTCCAGACTGAGACTCCATGTTCTTGTTGTTTTGTTTGGTTTTGTTTTATTTTATTTTGGATTGTAGACTTGGGACTCCGGTTCTTTCACCCAGGGTGTGTCTTTTGTTGACTTTAGCTCTGTGCCTCGGACTGGTTCCCCTTCCAGTCCCCTGCTATTGACTGGTCTGCCTCCCAATCTCCGTTCCTGATCTCATTTCACGGTAACATCGTTCCCCTTCCATCTGCTCCATTGAGGACATTGTCGCATTTAAGTGTGGGGGGGGGGGGTTCTTTGTATTAATTGGAACGTGTGTATGGGTGCTTGGAGCCTAGTCCGTTGTCCAAATCTCGAGATTTGAGGGCTCCAAGCACTGCTGTTTGCTTGATGTTTGATCGTATTGGCACTGTGGATGTGATTAGTGAATTGAATGGCTTTTGACTTGATGCATGACAACTTGAGTGTGACTAAGACAACCTATTATGATGACTGAGATGTGTAGTAGAGTTGTGTAGGGGTTCAGTTTTCAATTGTTTGCTTACCAACTGTGACTTGGATTTGATCACTTGCTTTTGACAGTCATTTATGCATCCAGTTCAGGGAATCAGAATGAGAGATAGAGCATATAGGTAGCCATGTGAGATTTGAGCCTGCTCGTTTCTTTCTTGTGCGATAGATCCCTCTTCCATGATGTGTAGCATTCACGTTGTCACTAGCTAAGATGATGGAGGCATAGGATTAGCCCACGACCAAATTGACTGTCCTGATGTGTCATATCCCCTAGCCAGCCCCTTTGAGCCGTGTGTTATCCTTTCTTTCGGTCTACAATGAAAAATCACCCTTTTGCATCTTTTAGAAGGTTCCACAGAGTGGTTTTTACATGTTTTCTGCTTTTTCTGCTAAATGTAATGTGAGGGTTGGAGGTAGTGCTTAAAAGTTGGGCATGTGTTTGAAAAATGTGCAGAGGTGGTGGTTCTCTTAAGGGAAAAAAAATCAAAGCAAAAATGAAAGCAAAAGAGAGCCACCACAAAAAATCTGAATAGTGCCCATTAAGTAGTGTTTCTTAGCAGTCTGGCTTGGAAATGCTAACATTTATATAACCTCCTTCGCTCTTGTGCCCCAAAGAATTTGAGTAATGCAGAATAGCAGAAAGAAAGTTACTGGTTTGCTTGACTGTGATTTTGTTGGGTTTGGAAATGTGGAACCTTGTGCTATTACTTCCACCACCTAAAAGGCCTTTTCCCCATGTCCAATACCCTAGCCAGTCATCTGAACCTGTGTCTAAGACCTCCGGATTAGTTAGTGGTGACACCCCATATGTGAACTCTAGCATTTAGAGGCTGCATTCATGGTGAAGAGACATTAGGGATTGAGAGAATAAACATGCGCATTTTTCGCATCAAATTGTCCTGACCCCACTAGTCAAAAATGAGCGATTCATTTTCTCATATTCTCTTTACTCTTTATCCCGGTGAGGACCTAGATTGCTCGGTCTTAATTCTGATATCTTGAGCTTTGTGCATGAAGTGACTGTTTTGAATAAGTGGTTGAGTCAAGTCTATGTTGGTTGGTGAACAGAAGGGAACTCTTCCTTTGCTCGACTTTATTGCATTCGAATGTCATCTGTGGTGGTTGTCTAGGTTGTCGTTGGAGTTGCCATGTGTTAATGATCGAAAGCCAGTATGATCCACGTGTTTTGTGCCGATATGATTTGCCCTAAAGCCTGCTTGATTGAAACGTTTTGAGCTTACCTGGTGTCTGACTTGGTTTGCTTGGGGACAAGCAAATGGTTAAGTGTGGGGGAATTTGATAACGATGAAATTGCACATGTTTGCACCCTTGGTTCTTATCCGTTTGTGGAGCATAGTCGTGTATTTTGGCCTATTTTACGCCGGGTTATGCTACTTTGTCACATTTCAGGTCCCGGACGTCGAAGGAAAGGCTAAGCACGAGTTTCGGGGCATTCGGAAGTCATTCGGTCGAGCTGGAGCCAAAGCACGGGCGCGCCTAAATCAAAGCACGGCCGTGTTCCTGGACCGTGCTTTTACTGCCGAGGCTTCATCCACGTTTGTCCTACACCAGCTCAAAACACGGGCGGGACTGACCCAAAACACGGCCGTGTCCATCATCAAGCACGCCCGTGTTTTCCCAAAGTAGCAGCCCGTGTTTTTAACACGTGGCAAGGCACGGGCGGGCTGGAGCAAAACACGACCGTGCCCTCGACCGTGTTTTGCCCAGTGATGCCCTTTTAGGCAGATTTCAGCCAAAAGAGAAGGGGATTCGAGTTTCAGAGAGACCGAGCAATTCCTAGAGAGAGAAAGCGACGAACAAGAGTTCCCAAGTGCCCTAGCTTGATCTTCATCACCATTGGAGCTTGGCTTGAGCTTGGAGGAGTGCCGATCAACGTCCAGGAGCAGAAATCCATCCTTCATAGTATGATTTCCGCATCTGAATATGCTTTTGCTTCTCTCTCCATGGAGTAGTTCTCCTATTCATCTGGGTATGGAGAACCCTAGGTCTGTATGCTAGGTCTGATTGTATGAACCCAAGTACAGAGTTTATTAATTGATTATATTCGATTGAGGCTTGAATGATTGAATGACTTCAATCCTGATCAAATTCCTGTTGTTTCTGCTTTGACCTAGAATGAGAATATCTGCCTAGGTTGATAGAGCACCCTTAATTGAAGGTAGTGAATTGGTGACTTTAGTCGAGGAGCCAATTCACTATTCTGTACCGAAGTTACTTCGGTAGAGGAGGTTTTGTTCGTTAGGGCCTCAATCTGTTTACTCCAGTGGAGGTTAGTCGCCCGCTAGAGACTCAGATTGAGAGGGTCTGGAGACCTTTAGTCGAGACTTCAGACTGTTAAAGAACCTTCCGCAGTATAACTTTCATGAAAACTGAACTTGGTAAATTGCAATCCGGCTTAACTGCAGTCTAGGGGGAACCATATCCGGGTGACCTTTCTCGACTTGAAACAACCGTTTAACTTGCTTTGTGTTTTTGTTTGCTTGAACCTGCACTAAAGTTTCACTGCTAGATAACAAGAATTCACCGAGTAGTCATCAAATCTAGGACCCGGGTTGACATTAAAACCCAAACCCGCTATACTACGCTTTAGGAAGTGGTTACACTTGGCCATTTTCTAGAGTGACAGTAGGAGTGAGTCAGGTACGACATACCCTGAGTAAGAAAACGCTATCTAGACCTCGAATTAACCAAATTTTTGGGCATGATACTATACCCTAACCCTTGATGAGTGAACCCTAGGTCTTAGTTATCATAAATAGAGAGTCTAACCCCTAAGATTCTGGATGTAATCTTTTGCATATTTTCTGGCAAATCAGGACCATCGATTTTTGTTTCTAATTAAATTAATCTTAGTGATGAGATTTGTAGAATTAAGAACTAGATTTTGATCTTTAAGGGTTTGGGAATAGTACCAGATGCCAAACTCCGGTCAATTCAAGGTCTAGATGTCATTTTTTTTACTCAAGGTATACTATACCTTTGATTTTACTCAAGGTACAATAAAACCATCCATATGTATATATATATATATATATATATGGTGGCGTATTCAGTGCACCCACTTTTTTGGGTGCACTGAGTGCACCCACCTCATAATTGTCATTCTGAGCATGCGATTCATGTCAAAACGGTATCAATTATTGCTTATGATATTATGAGCAAGAATCACATGAATTTGAAAAAAAAAATCATTCAAAAATTACTTGAATTTGAAGGATTTAAGATTTAGGGATTTAGGGTTAGGGTTTAGGTTTACAATTTGGGATTTTGGGTTGGGATTCAAAATTGAAGGTTAAGGGGTTAGGGTAATAGATTGATTTGTTATGATTCTATGTCATATCATCATATTAGATTGAGAGTACTAATTAAAGTTCAAAATCTGATGTATTATGAACACTTTTAGAGTTGGGTGCACTGAGTGCACCCAAAAAAGTGAGTGCGCCGAAGTAGCCACCATATATATATATATATATATATATATATATATATAACTTGTCACGGACATAGACTTCCGAAGTCCGTGTGGCGTCTTGAGGTGCACTCATTCCTCAAGACCAGCCTCTCTGCATACGCATGCCAACTGGTTTCGCCCTGCCTTGGGCTCATCAGGGAGACGGAAATAGCCTCCGACCAGTTGTGCCTTTTCTTGCAACGATCCCCTTCATAGCCACATCCTGACTCGGCCAGAAATTATGCACAGGCAGACAACGCCTTATCTCTAATGTCGCGCCCTTTACCCCTCTCATGGCAAGAAAACCAGATGGCAGCGTTCTTCAGATGATCAACACGGTCATGACATTTCGGGTCGTGACATTCTCCACCACTCATAATGCAGCACGTCCTCGTGCTGGTGAAGAATGCTTCTCTCCGCAGCATGTATTGCAACACTCGAACTGATTGTGTGCTTCTGCATACGATACCATCCTCTGATGGACAGGCTCCGGTCGCGTCTCTCGGGCTATCCTGCTGTGCACCGCGCACATACCGCTTCGCCCCTCGACATCAACCTTCACTCTTTGCTTCTGCTGCGCTAGTACCTCAGTCGACCTTCACCCTACGCTACTCCCAGCGTTTGTCGACCTTCACCCTACGCTCTCGCTAGCCTTAGTTCCTCAGTTGAATGGCATTCTCGGCCGCTGCATCTTCAGCCTGTCGAGGTCCCCCACAATGGCGCAACACATGTGTATCTGCGTCCGGACCGCCTGATATGCACACCTAGGACCGCCTCTCATTCGGGCATAGGGTCGGCCCATACTCGACCTATTTCGTACTGAGAGAGGAACTAGGCTCTTCATTCGGGCATATAGGTGACTACTTCGGTGCACTCACAAAAATGAGTGCGTTCAATGCACCTAACTCAAAAACTAGTCTTAAGGTGTCAGATTTTGAATTTTAATTTGTAGAATTAGTGTAATATGATGATATAATATATGATAACAACTAATTAGAGCATTACCCTAAGCCCTAGACCTCCAATTTTGAGTTCTATCCCTAAACCCCAAACTGTAAACCCTAACCCTATCCCTAAATCTTTAAACTCTAAATCCTTCAAATTAAAGTAAATCTTTAATGGTTTTTATGCAAATTCATGTGCGTTATTGTTCATCACATCATAAGTGAGGATTGATATCATTTTGACATACATCACATGTTTAAAATGACGGTTACGAAGCGAGTGCACTGAATGCACAAAAAAAGTGAGTGCACCGAAGACATCACCATATATATATATATATATATGGCAAAGGCTAGCGTACGTAAGGCGTACGCTGTAAGCTTGTGTTCAAATTTCCCGACCTGATTATTGTTAACTAGTATATATCTTTCCCCGTTGTCTTTTGGAGTAGTATTTATCATTAGAAGTATGCTCTCCTCACTATGTATGGTCCACACATTTCCACTCCCCAAAGTAACTGGTCAACTTGTGCTTATTGGAAATCATAGTAATCAGTGTTCTGACTCTATTTGACAGATTAAAATGTGCTTGGAGTAAGTCTTGTCTCCACACTCTTTAGATGTGATTAATTAGCTAAAAAATAATTATAGGAGGGATGTTTGTAGCAGGACTTCATGCCAAACATGGATTATCTTCCTCCATCACCATTTATCCTTCCACACTTGTATGTTAGATTCGTTACCCACTTTCCATCTTGATCATGATGTTACCAAACTTTTTGATGCCATGATACTTCTTCAAGCATAATTGGGGTTATATGCCTCATTTGCTTCTAGTATATCCTGGTTAGGATAATACTTAGCTTTTAGGACACACCCACCAGGGAATTGGAATTCTTGATCATATTCCAAACTTACTTACTAAGCAGTGACATATTAACGGTAAATGCAATTTATTAACCAACCCTTTCAAAATTTTCAAATTATTAGCCAAACCTTTCAAAATACAAAATATTAGCCAAATGTTTACTTTTCGTTGGCAGTTTTGTTAGTAATATTGACTTGAAATCATGATAATGACTTGAAAGAGATACGTGGATGTCAACATTCTAAAATTTTAGTATTATAACTAAGAAATGAGTTAAAAAATTACTAACGGTAACATAAAATGGATAACACTTTGATGCCTTACAAAAGATTTGGTAAATATTTTGTATTTCAAAAGATTTGGCTAATAAATTGTATTTTCCTACATATTAAAACCTTCAAGCTCTCTAAATCTCATTTCCCCCTCTTTCTTTGGTCGATAGAGCTCCTTCCAACTTTTTCAGTGAGTTCGCATCTCTTGTTGTTTCTGTCCCCACCAAAATTAGACTGTATTCTCTGGATTTCCTCATAACACTCGTATGAATTATGGAAATGAACAAGGCATACATCCCATGTGCTCGGCCACAACTTTTATCAGTATCTCCTTAACTGCATTAGAAATGAGTCGACTCTTCCTTAACTTGACCTTCTTTCTCACCCTATCCACTAGGTATTTAAATTCATAGTTCTTCTCCCTTCATATTGCAGTTGGAAGCTCAAGATATCTTACACGAGCATCCATTTTCTTCATTCTCATAAGCCCTGCCAAGCTTCTCTTCCTTTGCTCATCCAAATTAGGTGTAAAAGAAATTTATGTTTTTGACAAGTTCACCTTCTGCCCCAATTCTTCTTAATAGATGGTTACGATTTCCTTTATTTATGTGCATTATGTTGTAGTGACTATGATAAAGAAAATACTATCATATGCAAATATCAGATGTGGGAATGAAGAGGCTCCTTTTATTACTTGTGTTCCATGTATGTGTCCTCCTCTCAAGCCTCAGCTTTATATGTGAGAGTCGAGAGTCACTCTGTCACTAATAGGAATATATATGGGGATATTGGATCCCCATATTAAGTCCTCTTTGTGCGAAGAAAGTTTGAGACTGATGTCCATTGACAAGAGTTGTATAAGACACTGTGGTAACACAATGCATGATAAGCTTGACTCAGTGTTCTTCAGTGCCTAGCTTTTCCATTGTAACTCATAGGAAAGACCATTCCACACGAATCTTTATCGAGAAATTGAAGAAGCTATACAAGGGTTTTGCCAAGCCTCTTCAGATGGTACCTAATCCAATCATAGAGATCTATGTTAAGTAATTCTAGCAGACCAGTGTGAATTCGAATCTCCTCGGTTTGGCTAGGACCATAGTTATGAAATTCCTGAATTTCTATGCGAATCAAGATCGAGTAAAGGCTTTAGTGATGCCTAATTGTGGATGCCATATAACCCTTCTTTCCCTTCTTTTGATTCTTCATAGCATGAAAATACTCAAACGTCATCAACACATTGTATGTAATGTACCTTCCAAGTACAAACACACTTTGATTTTTAACAAAACCCTCATTCATAATTCTTTCTAGTTTGTTTGCCAATACCTTTGATAGTATCTTGTAGAGCACTTTGCGCACGCTTATAGGATGAAAGTTAATGCATTATCAAGACTTTCTCGATTTGAGGAAGGTGTTCACATGCTTGATGTTTAATGACTACTCTGGCCTCACTTCTTTTCTTTATCCAACTTTAGGAAAGTAAGGGTAAGCTAATTCATTTGTAAACAAATTCAATGGGTTAATTGCATGGTTTGTCACTGAGATTACAAAAAATATTCATGTTTGGTCACGGGAAATATTTAAATCCAATCTTGGTCATTAAAATTAGTTAAATAGTTCAAGTTTGGTCACTCTCCGTTACCTTCCGTCAGTTTCCGTTAACACCGTCAGTTATTTGCTTATGTGGCTAACAAAAGTGCTTATTCACCCATTTTAAATTATAAAAAATAAAACCCGATCCGTACAGTCAGCAAAACCCGCCACATTAGTTACCCACCCCAATCCGTGACCCAAGTACCCAACCCTTCCACTTCACCCTATTAGTCAACTTCCTCCGCCCTCGCCCCCGCCGGGTCCCCGCCGCTGTCATCGTCCGCGACTCCTTCTCCACCTCAATGGATCGCCGCGCATCGCCTCGCAACTCATCCGGCCCCACATCCGAGCTGGAATGGCGGATTCCGATTCGGTTTTGGTTCTACTTTCAGCGAGTGGAGAGATCTAGGGGAGAGTTGGTGAGGTGGTGGCATGCAATTGGGATTGTTGAGAGCGGTTAGGGTTTGGATGTGGTGGGAATGGAGGCGAGAATGAAGAAGTACAGGGAAATGAGTTCGGATCGGTCCAAAGTGTGGACGGTGAGGTCGCCTAAGTACCAACAGCAGCATCGCAAGGTCGCCGTCGTTTACTATCTCTGCCTGAATCTCTGGCTCGAGCATCCTCATTTCATTGAAGTGCTTCTCTCATCGCCAGACCGCCTCTACCTCAGAGCTCTGCGTCTGCATCTCTCATTTCCGGTGTTGTCTTCTTTCCCTTTGCTTTGAAAATTGATGAGCTTTTGTGTGTTGTGCATATATGATTGAGAAACTTAATGTGCTGAGAGGCAGAGGAATGACTTCCATGTAGGGACGGATGAATTGCGACGCTATGAGCGGCCATCGATTGAGGTGGAGAAGGAACCGAGGACGACGACAGCGGCGGGGACCCGACGGCGGAGAGGACGGAGGAAGTTGAGGAATTACGGTGAAGTGGAAGGTTTTGGATACTTGGGTCACGGGTTGGGGTGGGTAACTAATGTGGCGGGTTTTTGCTGACTGTACGAGTCGGGTTTTATTTTCTTATAATTTAAATTTGGTGAATCAACACTTCTGTTAGCCACGTCCGCAAATAACTGACGGTGTTAGCGGAAACTGATGGAAGGTAATGGAGAGTGACCAAACTTGAACTATGTTACTAATTTGAGTGATCAAAATTGGATTTAAATATTTCTAGTGACCAAATATGAACGTTTTTTGTAATCTCAGTGACCAACCATGCAATTAACCCCAAATTTAATTCAGTAAAATCTAACATCAAGTCCGATAACTAAATAACAAATTTTCAAAACCATCAATGATAGTTCACTTTCAAATTCATGGATTTAGCACAAACCTTCAGTTTTCAATTTCGATAAGAACACAACCCCTTATAGATTGCTCATCCAAAGTTTTCACTCTTCTTTCAATGTTAAGTTTATTTGTCTTGCACTTCAATATCATGGGAATCATTGTTGACTCATTAAAAGGACACTTTCTTTGTTAGGGATATGCGGAATCGTGGTAGAAATTAGGATCAACACAAAGGAAACATATGGTGTTTAATCACTCAATTTAAGAAAGCACTCAAACAAATATAGCCTTATAGTTTTGGTTTATGTTTAACACTTACAAAGAAAGCTCACACAGGAAGACTTCTTCCTTTTCTTTTGTTTTGAATTCTCTACTGACACACCACCCTTCACTCCATACGTACACAATATATATAATTAGATTTAGGGATAGAAGAATTGATTATTTGGCTCATTCATTTACTAGCCACTAGCTGTAGCGTGGATCCCATTATGATAATGCATCCATCAATTTCCATGTGCTGTGTTTGTTTACTTGCATTATTATTTTGTCTTGATCGCTTTATTGTAGATAAATGATGGTGGTGTTGATAACTAGTTTCAACCGCCAGAGTAATGAACTTGTCTTTCTTGATGATAGAATGAGATGTTTCTCTTCAACAAATGGGTTGTCTCCATGGGCCAACTTTGATGGAGGTAATTGCAAATTTGGAGTAGCTCTTTGAACTTCTCGAACTTCTCACGAGTTATTATCTTTGTCATTATATCTGCTGGCTAGTCGTCAGTGTTGATAAATTCCATCACGATTAATCCTTTTTTGACGAGGTCTTGGATGAAATGATGACGCAACTCGATATGCTTCGATCTTGCGTGAAATACTGGATTTTTAGTCATGGCATGGCTGACATGTTGTCACAATGAATAATGGTTGGACCATTTTCAATTTGCTGCAAATCAGATATTAATATTTTTAGCTATACCGCTTCGCATGCTGCATCAGTAGTTGCGATATATTCTGCTTCCGCTGAAGATAATGCCACAAATTTCTACTTCTTTGAACTCCAGGAAATGGTTTTGAACCCAGGCATAATATGTATTCCGATGTGCTTTTACGATCATCTAGTGATCCTGCCCAGTCACTATCGGTATATCCAGTTAGCTTGCTTTCTGCTTCTTTCTTGTACGTCAAGCCCAATTTCTTCGTTCCTTGAAGATACTGCAAAATTCTTTTGGCTGATGCAAAATGAAGTTTGCTAGGTTCATTCATAAATCTTGATATAAGACCTACTGCATGACATATATCCGGCCTGGTATGTGTCAGGTAAATGAGTGACCCGATAAGACTTCTTTACTACTTTCCATGGACTTTTTCAGCTCCAATATTGCATTGCAATTTCCCGTTCAACGCCATCGGTGTTGAGATTGGTTTGCACGTTGCCATGTGAAATCTTTTCAGCATATCTTCGGCTATGTAGTTAAAATCGCGCTTTAAAACTTAAAAAATTACGATTTTACGTTTCTAGGTCACTAAAATGCTTCTACACAAAATCTCAGTTTTTATAACTTATGTAGTTAAAAACTCCACTTTAAAACTTAAAAACTTACGATTTTACGCTTTTAGATCACCAAAACGTTTCTACGTATAAACTCGCTTTTGACTACATTGTTCTTCGGTGTACTTCTCCTATGAAATAAATATTTCTCCAGGTGACTGCTTCACTTGGATCCCAAGAAAATATTTCATGAGTCCCAAGTCCGTCATCTCGAATTCTTTCATCATGGTACTTTTGAATTCTTCGATCATATGCTGACTTGTACCTGTGTAAATCAAGTCATCAACATACAAACAAACCATTAGAAAATCTTTGCCTTCCCCCTTTTTGATGTAGAGAGATGCTTCACTTGGACTTCTTTGAAATCCGTTTTGCTGAAAATATCGATCAATTATGCTGTTCCAGACTCTCGGTGCTTGCTGTAGCCCGTATAAAGCCTTTTGGAGACGATAAACTTTGTCTTCTTCTCCTTTTTTTCATAGCCTCATAGTTGTTCCACATAGACTTCTTCTTCCAATTCTCCATTCAGAAATGCTGATTTGACATCTAGCTGGTATATTGGTAACTCCAGCTGAGCAGCTAGAGCGAGAACTGTTCTGATGATCTCCATCCTCGCTACTGGCGCATATGTCTCCTGAAAATCAATATCGGGTTGTTGTGAATAGCCCTTTACCACCAGTCGAGCTTTGTACTTCTGGATAGAACCATCTTCATTGAATTTGATTTTATAGATCCATTTGAGACCTATAACCGGCTTGTCCTCCGGTTGATCAACAAGCTCCCATGTCTTGTTTTTCTAGATCATGGAAATTTCTGCATCCATTGCCTCTTTCCAAACTTCATCTTTGGCTGCTTCCTCAAAGACTTGAGGTTCACAAGAAAAATATGCAACATGACTTGTTTCATAAATTTCTCGCAAAGACCTTGTTTTTAACGGAGGTGAATCTGAGTCTGTTACGACATCTCTGAATTCGTCTCCTCCTGGGCTAGGTGCAGAATTTATTTATGGAATTGCAACTGGATCTGTTTCGTTGCTGGGGTCTTTTGGAGTTGCTGAGTCCCCCAGAATTTCATAACTTGGTGAAGATTGAGAAATTGGATTTTCCCAATTCCACTCCGCCATCTCATCAAAGATCACATCTCGGGAAACCACCATTTCGTTCTTGACTGGGCTATAAAGACGATAGCCTTTGGATTCATCACTATAGCCGGTGAAGATCAGCTTCTCTCCCTTCTGGTCAAACTTGTCTCGGTTTGGGGTAGAGATATGTGCATAAGCTATGCACCCAAAGACTTTGAGGTGATCCACATGTGGCCTCCTGTGGTGCCACGCATGTATTGGTGTCTTGTTCTGAATTGCTTTGGTTGGTGATCTATTAAGGATGTAAATTGTCGTGTTGACTGCTTCTGCCCACAAGTTGTTGGGAAGCTTTTTTTGCTTTGAGCATGCTTCTCGCCATCTCCACAATCGTGCGGTTTTTCCGTTCTGCCACGCCATTTTGTTGTGGTGTGTAACGGACCGTCAGCTGCCTTTTGAGCATGCTACTTCACCATTTTGTGACATAGCAAGAGAGAAAATTCTATTGGAAGTCATCGGGACTTTGGCCACCATGAAGTTGTCAGCTTTGATGACAAACTGCGGAGAATTCTCACCACAATTTTTCTTTCTTCCATGACGTCGCCGGTGGCTTTGATCTGGTTGACTGTCTCCGCCACACACGAATGGAAGTCTTTGATGGTGTCAGTTTTCTTCATCATCAAGTTGTCCAACCGTCGCCATAAACTTTGGCGCCTGATGGAGATTGCCTTTTCAGAACCTTGAAATTGTTCACGCAAGATATCCCAAGCTTCTTTGGCCTTTTTTATGCCATAGATTCTCGGGTAAATCGATTTGCTCACTGCTTGATGAATTATTCTCAAGGCGTTGGCATTTTGTTTTGCATTCTCCTTGTACTCCTTTGTTTGTTTGCCTGCTCTTTTTTTTTTCGAGTCTTCATCCTCATCTTGTGGATCTTCATATCCTTCTTGGACGATATCCCATAGATCTTGAGAGATGAAAATTGGCTCCATTTGGGCACTCCAGTACTCGTACAATTCTCCATTGAAATGGGAATTTGATGATTAGAGGAGGTAGCAAACATGGTATGTGATGAAATTGTTGCCATGGCTTTTTGAGAAAATTGGGTAGGGTAGAAATTTGGGGATTTTTTAGAGGATAGAAGGGTATTAGCTCTGATACCAAATTTGTTAGGGATTTGCGGAATTGTGGTAGAAATTAGGATCAACACAAAGGAAACATATGGTGTTTAATCACTCAATTTAAGAAGAGAAATTTTACAATGCTATATAGTGTTGGTGCTATAGGGTTTTGCCTTTATGATACAACTTAAAATTGTACATTTTACGTTATGGTACTACTTCAGATTGTACCTATACTTTTTGTATAAATTCTTTTATGGTACAACTTGAACTTGTACCTTTATGTGATGGTACAACTTCAAGTTGTAAAGTTGTACCATAACATAATGATACAAATTGTTTTATGGTACAACCTAAACTTATACATTTAATGTTATGGTACAACTTTAAGTTGTACATTAAAGCACCAATACTATATAGCATAGTAGAAGTGCTCATTTAAGAAAGCACTCAAACAAACATAGCGTTATAGTTTTGGCTTATGTTTAACACTTACAAAGAAAGCTCACACAGGAAGACTTCTTCCTTTTCTTTTGTTTTGAAGTATCTACTGACACACCACACTTCTCTCCATACTTACACAATATATATAATTAGATTTATGGATAGAAGAATTGATTACTTGGCTCATTCGTTTACTAGCCACTAGTTGTAGCGTGGATCCCATTATGATAATGCATCCATCAATTTCCATGTGCTTTGTTTGTTTACTTGCATTATTATTTTGTCTTGGTCACTTTATTGTAGATAAGTGATGGTGGTGTTGATAACTAGTTTCAACCGCCATAGTAATGAACTTGTCTTTCTTGATGATAGAATGAGATGTCTCTCTTCAGCAAATGGGTTGTCTCCATGGGCCAACTTTTATGGAGGTAATTGCAAATTACCATTTGACATTCTTTAGGTTGCATGGGTTGCACGTTGGCCAACAAGGAAGCGTGTGGAATGAGGAAAGAGGATCAGCTTTCAGGTTCTAATTCGAAAATATGGCTCAACTCAAGATCAAAGATTCACCTACGAACTCCCTAACCTCTAATCGCTATTTTACTCTAGGCTCGAAACACATTAGGGAAGGTAAAAGGACATGTCAATGATCCTTTGAAGGTTGATTAGCTATTGGGCTCACTCTTTTAGATGAAAAATCAAGGAGTTCTCGCATGATTTTTTATATATAGACTAGTATCAATACCCGCGGCTACTGCGCAGGAAATTTCATCGTGTTTAGTATAATTAAAAGCCGTATAGTTATAGCAAAAATTGTTAGAAAATACTATACATATAGCAAGTACATACGTTTTTTTATAATTTAAGATATTTTATTATGCATACTCACGTTATTTTGATAAAAATTTGGGCAATCTTCATTAGAAAATAAAAGAAGCAATAATGAATTACTACTCTTCATAATAAATATGTTGCTTCCCATGTAACCGAACATGTAAAAGCTTCATCATCTGCTTATTCACTAAGAAAGATTTAAACATTCTCTACTAATTCAAGGAAGATCTCAAAAAGCTGCAATAACCAAACTTGTTTCGGCGTAAGTTTGAGCTGCTCTGCAAATGTGAAAAGAAACCTCTCCTAGTTCAGCAAGTATGCATAAACTATTTTAGGAAGCATAGTTGAAGAACAAATGATAATGTGAACGGTCCCTATTACGAAGTTCCATTATTATAAGCAGACCCAACATAAAAGAAATGTTACTGAGATCCATCTTAAGTCACCTTGTCACCAGAACGCCTTTCATGTAAATACCCTTCCATGTAACTGGCAACACTCAAAGCAAAGAAGGTTTAAAAGTGTTAGGTGGGAGTCCCACAACAAGGCTGCTGATGGAAAATGCTAAGAGCTTACCAAGTGAGTGATCATGTAATTGAATAGAAGGCTATGGTTGATTATAATCTGTGAGTTCTATCTCAAGTAGAAACAATGACAAAAAGAAAGAAGTTTAGGGTTGAATGCAAGGAAAGGTAATTAAACACTGACAGTCCCGCTCATCTCTTGAGCATACTGTTGTCCATGAAAAACAGACAAATCTTATATACAGACAACCGAAAAGAACCACAAAACACCTGGGGAAAACATGATCATAGTTGAAAGATTATAGCATAAGACAACAACTGCATCGATTTTGCCAGGCATAACTACTCTCAGAGTCAGAACCATGACCTCCTGCCTTTTTTTTGTATGAACCTGCCTATTATTCTTTACCAATTGCATTGAGGCAAGAAACTGTAAGAATGAATTTTGAACTATAAATAGGAATCTAAAACGGGAAGAAGGATTATCTGGTACATGTTTCCTGTCGTAAACCTCTATGGTCTACTCATATTCACCTTCCCTCTTACATGCTTTTGCCTTGTAAGGAGCCTTGTCCTAACGAAAACAAACACGCAATCGAAAAATGGATAAAAAACACCAACTAAAGGATCTGGAATAAGGGAAAAGGTTCTTCAGCTGAATATATAATGACAAAGACCAAGAGGTCAAGTACACAACAACATGTTTTGAACCACAGCTTCACGGACCTAATTCTCATTGAAAATCGTGCTAAAATGAAGCAAAATATCGATTCAGTAAGGATTATTCAAATATTGGAGGTGGTGTCGACTGTGGCCTAGTCAATATAACAGGATTGGGTTGCCGAGCTGGTACAGGAAAGTGAATCAGTAAGAGAAATAGAGCACGCAGATTTCAGTCTAACATAGAATGAGCAAGCAGATTTGAGGAAAGTGAGAATCTAAAAATGTATATAAATTTTCTTTTGGAACAAATGAGAACAGAGGCAAGCAGATTGCAGTCTAGTTCTAGAAAGTAATCAATGGCAAGCTTGCGCAGACATCTAAGTTCATTGACAAATACTCCCTGTAGAGCAAGAATGATAGAAAAGTATAGGGCAACTTGGTTAGAAAGGTATCACAAAATGAGATATGCTTTAATGTTGAAGCCAAAGAAAAATGCTCATATATACCTAGACATGCTTTAGTCTACGCACGGGGAGTCTTTTTAGAATATTCATTCATATGAGGCAATGACATGGCTACTGTTTCGCCATTCACCAAGCTCCCTCAATCCCTGTAATAGACAGTCCATTCCAAAATACATATAGGCAATCCATTCCAATAAAGAACGATAAATAGTGTTTTGGAAGGAATACACTAATCCGACTAAATTAGATGACTATGCAAGGTGCATTTGATCAAAAGAAGGGTTACCTAATACCTAACAATTAGAGATTAAATTAGATGACTGTGTTAATTTAAACAGTAGCAATAACGAAATGGTTGAGTTTGATTGTAGCCTGGATAGCGGTCTCAGTACGGGGGCTTGGTCCTACTGCTGTGGGTAGGGGTGTTGAAATGGTTAACATGGTTATTACCAAACCAAATAAGGCTATTTTTTTCTTTGTTGAATCAGTTACTCTTTTTATTCCTCCAAAAAAACCATTTGCAGAATACAAATGGCACACCGATACATCGAAAGGAAAGCCCAGGATGAGCATCCCTGTAAAAGGAAAAACCCCATACCCAACATATCACCAAAACATGAAAAAAATACTACCACACTTCTACTCACTCTCCAATAGTCCTAACACACTCAATCCCTCTTCCATCCCATCATTTTCTCTACAAACAATTTGCAGCTCAACACTAATTTCTCGAACTATCTGCTCCACAGGCTTACCTACTACACCATAAACACGACAACACCTTTCCTTCCAAATCCTAGCACTACACAAGCACTAGATAAGGCTGGCCACTCTCCCTGCCTTCAACTTCCTGCAACTAGCAATGCCTGCAGCAACAGTAGCTGCCCAAGAATCACAGCATAAAGCTCCCATATGCATTGCTGTCAATACTTGACGATAATAAACACATTGGAAAAACAAGTGTTCTCGAGTTTCCACATCAACTCCACAAAACACACATAGTCCATTGGTCAACTTACCCCACTTCACCAGCTTATCTTTAGTCACAATGCCATTAACCATGATCATCCCAGCCAAGAAACTATTTCTGGGAATTTGATACTTCCCCCATATAAGTCTAGCCCAATCCACCACCTCATACGTAACCTGCAATGTGTCCCCAAAGAATTTGGTTATTCCTCACCAATAGATGAGTCTGGATCTCTGGACGCAACTTAAGAATACGCCGCCAGGCCCAGGAACTGCTAGGTCTGACATTTACAGTCCAAATGCTTCTCCTCTTGATCTTGTATTGCTAGAACCAAGCCACCTAAATAGCTCCACTCTTCATCAGAAATAGCCATATAAAACGAACAGTGCAGGCTTTGTTCCAGGAAGTAAGCTCACGTAAGCCCAGCCCCCCTTCCTTGCGTAGCCTGGCCATACGCTCCCAGCAAACCTTTGCACATCCTTCTTCATCCCAATGCCAGAGAAATTGAGAGCAGACTAACTGAAACTGCTTGATCACCTGTTTGGGCAAAATGAAAACCTGCATCCAGTATTGTAGCGTCCCCATCAAAACAGATGACACTAGCTGCAGTCGCCCAGCATAGTTGAGCTTCTTTGATCACCAGGAACGAATCTTTTTCGTAATGATAGCCACCAATTTATCAGTTTCACTAGAAGGCAGCTTCCCTGAGATGAGGGGCATTCCGAGATATCTTACTGGTAAGGCCCCCTCTGCAAACCCTGAAAGTTGCAAAGCATTCTGTTTGAACGGCACAGAATTCCCTCCAAAGTACACCTCGCACTTTCTTGGATTGCATTTGAGGCCAGAGATAGTATGGAATTCCTTTCATATGCATTGAACCTTCTGAATAGCTTGGCCAGACCCCTCGGTGAAGATAGAAGGTCATCTTCAAAGCACAGGTGGGTTAACCGCACTCTCTTACACTGAAGGTGGAAAGGCAGACCCCCTGTAGCAGCAGCTCGATTCAAAAGAAGAGATAAACCTTCCATTGAAATTGTGAATAAGTATGGTGAGAGGGGATCCCCCTGCCTCACCCCCCTTTGCGCCCCACAGAAACCACACAATCCACTATTAATGCTGATACTAAACTTTGCAGTTTTAACACACAGCCTAATCCAGTAAATAAACCTCTGAGGAAATCCCATAACCTCCATCATAAGAAACAAATATCCCCAGTGAACAGAGTCAAACGCTTTCATGAGATCAACTTTTATAGCACAGCGAGAAGAGATTTGGTTTTATGATAACCACTCACTAGTTCTTGGGCCATGAGAATATTATCAACAATGCGCCTTCCTTCAATAAAGGCAGACTAGTTTCCGCTTACCACACTAGCCAAAACCTTCTTTAATCTATTAGCTAACAACTTTGCAATGATTTTGTAGAGAATATTCACACAGGAAATCGGCCTAAATTCCTTCAACTTACAAGCAGAAGACACCTTTGAAATCAGGGAAACAACAGTAGAGTTTATGCTACTAGGCAGCTTACCTGTATTAAAGAAGTCCAGTACCCCAGCAGTCACATCCTCCCCAATAATCCCCCATGTACGCTTGCAGAAACCAGCAGAGAAGCCATCAGGACCAGGTGCTCGATGAGAACTCATGTCATACACAACTTTTCTCATATCTTCAGTTGTGAAACCTTGGCAAAAAAAAATCCCCCTGCTCAACACTGAGCTTAAGTTGCACAAGGCTCTCCAGATACTGTTTGCAGGGACTCACCTCTGGATCAATGAATCCAAACAACTTCTTATAGAAGTCAACCGCCTCGTCAGCTATCTTGGTCATCTCCACTACCTCCTCACCACCTTCTAGCACTAGCTTTCTTATAGCTTTACGAGCAGTTTTAATCTTAACAAATTGATGGAAAAACCTGGTACCTTGATCACCAAACTTCAAGTATTCAACACGAGATTTTTGCCAATAAAAGCTTTCCTCTGCCTTTCTTAAACCCTCAAGTTGCCTACATAACTCTGCAACCTCGGCAAAGGAAGAGCCAGACGGATTGCACAGTGCCAACTCTTGAGTAGTGAGAAATTTGCTTTCCACCTCTTTCACCTGACCGCTTACATCATTAAAAACTTCTTTATTTAGTTTCTTCAGCCCTTTCTTGGCAGCATTAAGCTTGGTTTTTATAACCAAAAGTGGATTCCCCTGAGTAGGAGTAGACCATCCCTCCTCAACAATTTTGAAGAAATCAGGATGAGCAGCCCAGAACTCAAAGTACTTAAATGGCTCAGGGGGCAACTTTTGCCCTGGCTTTGTATCAACACAAACTCCACAGTGATCAGAGAAGGCCCCCACTAAGATCTCAATAGCACAAACCGGGAATGCATCAAACAATGCCTCATTTACAAAAGGTCGATCAAGCTTCCTAGCAATAGGATTTCCCTCTTGCCTGTTTGTCCAAGTGAAAAAGGACCATTAGAGCAAAGATCCACAAACTCCATATCATCAACGCAGCTCTTAAAGTCCACCATACAGCTGTTTACCAAAGTCAGATTTGAAGTTTCCACTGGGGATAAAACAGAGTTAAAATCCCCCCCCCCCCCCACTATCCAAGGTGCAGAAGAAATCTTGAATCTAGAATGGTCCCTATAAGTATCACGCCTCTCAGACTCATCGTTTGAAGCATACACAGTTGTGATGAAGCAGCTAGAACCTCCCACCTCTCGAGCCACACAATGCACATAATTTTTCCTAGGAGCGAGAATCCTAAGATCAATATAATCAGGGTCCCAAAATAGCCATACTCTACCAAGATCACTCTCAATATAGTTGAGATGCTTCTTCCACCCTACACAGAAATCCACCACAATTTCATCAGATTTAGCCTTTCTTACCCTAGAATCCAGAATTGCCACTACCTCCACCTTATACTTCCTCGGGACTTGTGAAAAGTCCCTCCTCTTAGAGGGTTTGTTAAACCCTCTAACATTCCAGAACAGTACCTTCATCCTGGAGAAGGGGAGTTTGGATCCCCACCCTTCCTACACCCTTCTTAGGAGCTGCTTGTAATTGAGTGATCTCCCTGTCTCCCAAACCCTTCAGAGCATCAAAAGATTGCAACATCTGCAATACACTGGTAGGGCTAGGGAGTGGTGACCAACATCTAGGCTTTGCCCCATTAACAACTTTCTGGAACTCGTCTTCAGTAGGAAGCTTTGGTGAACTGCATTCCGCAAAAGCCTGGAAGGAGTGCTCTAGATTGATACCAACACAATTAGACCCAATCATAATACTATAATGCTTTGCAGAACCAGAACTAGGAGTATCCTTCTGCTCATACACAACAGTTTTCCCTTTATCCATTGTGACTGGATTACCACTATTCCGATAAGGAGCTACCTCAATCCTGCCTCCATCAGTCTTCTTCCTTACCTAGACTTGTTCTACTTCCCGGTTTTCTTGAACCTCCCTAACCTTTTGAGCACGATCATTCTTCCCACAGCCACAATCAAGTCCAAAAGAGTGGCAGTGTCCACAGATTGGAGAGAGATGGCTATAAGCTACTCCCACACGAATTGAGCAATCATCCGTCGGCCAGACAAGAACATGATCAGGGAACTCACCAGATGCTTTCAATTCCACAAGATCCTTCACACAGCCAAGCCTACCTCCCAGCCTCGTTGTGTGATCAACACCCAGCGGAACCCCAAGCTAACTACCCATGCGACTGAGCCCCTGAAAGTTCACATACTCAAGTGGCACATTACTTAACTCATAACTGGTTAATTTGGTTTGACTAGTTAGGAGTGTCTGAAACCAAACCAAACCAAACCAAACCACCTAAACCAAACAAGCTAAACACTTTAACCAAACCAAACCAATTATCCAAATTAACCAAACCAAATTATCCAAATAGTACTGGTTAAAACGGTTACCATGGTAACCACACCGTTTGAACACCCCTAGCCATGGAAGAGGTTTTTCTGTGAAGTAAACCCAGAAACTGTGAACTCCTGTGCTTTTACCGTTGCCTCCTATTCCAATTTGATCCCGGCTGCCTCCTCTTTTGGGTTCCACGGCGGCCAGTATCGGGGGAAATTTGATGGTATACGTTGCAGGAGAGAAGAAAGGAATTATGGAGGGAGAAACCATTTGTCTTCCATCAAGTACAATTGAAGGCAACTGGCTGAGGGAGTAAAGTACTATAGAAGTAGAACGAATGTGGTATGGTGGAGCAATCGTTAACTGACACACGTCGTCAATCGTTCTTCTCGTGAAGGACAGAGGCAAAATAGGTAAGGTGGAAGTGGAATAAAAATTGATTGAAGAAGCAAGACTGGAATTCTAGAAGGCAGAGGAGAGGCGCTATCCTAATACAGAGGAACAAGGCAAGGACAGTAGAAAACATGGGCGTTGGCGTATGGTAGCAGCCGCAAAGAATCGTCAACTCCACGAAGCACCTAGAGTGATGGGATTGCAGGAGACGACGTGCGGAAGGGGATTTCTGGGAGTGGGGTTCAAGGGACGGTGGGAGGGTACTGAACCATGCCGCTGATTCGATTGACGGCAGGCGGCAACGGGCTGCTAATTCGATCGCGAAGCCGCGACAGTACGGGAGACGGCAACTACTCCGCCGTGGGGAGCAGTCTGCGCGAATAACTAAAACCCCTTCTTCACAAAGTGACAAAAAGTAAAGCAGTAGCAATAACTTTAGGGTTGTTTGAGTCCGACTGAGAGTAGGTGTGAGACTCGGGTAATAAAGGGGGGACGGGGAGAGTAAGCAACAAGATCTTCTTTCCTTCGACTGAAATGAGATTACAAACAGCGATGATCGGGAGAGGGTAGATCTTAGAGAGAGAATTTGATATTATAGAGTGAGAGAGTAAAAATGCAATCCCTTCACCCACCGGAGTAAATGCCGTATTTATAGGCTACATTGTGATGGGTGGGTATTTAATGCGACATGACCACTCTTCAGGGAATACGATGTCGTTTCTTGGCTTCTTAATCCGGCTTGAGTTTAGCAAATTGGCGCCGTTTGGCGCCTTGGATCTTGTGGGCGCGTTCCGTCTTGCGGACCCAATCCGCGAGTGTGGTCCTTTGCGCGGTTGTGGTCTTTCCGCGAGTTGCTCCTTGTCTTGAGCGCGATGGTGCTGACGCGAGTGGTTCTTCTGGGGTGGCGCTGCGTGATCTCCACCCGTGTTCTTGGGCTTGGTTATGCGCGACTGGTGCAGCTCGAACTGATATCGAGTGTGTTTTTTTCCTTTCCGCGGGTATACCATGCCCCCAGTTGATGTGCGGAAGTTGTGACGTCACCGCCTAGAACCTATACTTTATAGGTGTCGATGTGGCATTATATGGTTCACTCGTTTGGGCGGCGATTTTTGAATTTCAAAGTCGCTAAATTGGACACAGTTGTGATTCTTGATGTAGCTTTAAGTGTTCGGCTTCCCTTCGTTGGCTATAAATACTCCTTTTTCATCGGGGGAGAGAGTCATTATCCTCTTACGAAACTCTACTTCCCCCTTCTGTGTTTCTCCCGACGTCGAGATTCCTCTCCTTCTCCCACAACCTTATTTCGACCTTTTGTTGTTGCTAATACTCAAAGAGTACGATGGCCAGTAGCGGTGTAAACAACGAGATTGAGGTCATGCAAGACGAAGAAGGTAATCTTTCCCCTCTTTCACATCTTTCTACGGATCCTTCCTTGGATCTGGCTGATTCCGACAACGGAAACGACGATGGAGCTGATGATGAGGGAGTTCCGGCGATGCCGTCGTACGACATTGATTCTGGGAGAGATATCCTACACAGCTCCTCTGAGCATACAGGTGGCGAGTCAAGCACACGCGCTCGTGGGGTGTTGATAATCCGTCGTGACCGCGCCAGCGGTTCTGGGTCTGTTAATGTCGACCTACCAGAGGGCTCTGACACCCTGTCAGAGCCGGTCTGTACCTCGCACGTGACTGAAGCCATGAGCAAGCTTGGCGTTCATGGAGTGGGCGAGGCGTATACGATCTTGGACTGGGCGGAGATGTTTGGGCCAGATCCGTCGCCAAACGATAATCTTGTGCGAGGGCCTGATCATGTGTTCGTCTACGGGCGGAAAGAAGTAACGGAGCTAGTGCGTGGGTTAGGGTTTCCCCCCAACTGGCAGTATGCAGTCCCGTCCGCGTGGAGTTTGATTGGGAATTGCCCCCTGGGTAGTTTGGGGTATACTCCGCGTATTGGAGAATGGGCTTCAAGTTTCCCATTGACTCGTTGTTGTGCGCGCTGTACAGACGCCTTTAGAATTTCGTTGCGCGTCTGTCTCCGTCCGTGATCATGCACGTGTCATTGACTCGTTGCAGCCATCATATGGCTTGTTTTGCAAGATATACAAGATAGTGGAGCCGACGGAGAAAAGCGATTGTCTTTCCATCAAGCACTGGGATAAAAGGCCTGATGGTTACGTGTATGGCTCGCCCAAACTCCAAAAGAACTGGTTTCGTGAAGCCCGCTCCGGGGGGAGTGGGCTAGCGAGTATGTGGAGGAGCCCACAGTCTATAAGAAGCAGAGTACCCGTGGGTTTGAATCGGAGGTGGGCGCGTATGACGGGCTCGAGGAGGAGTATAAGGTGTGCCTTGATGAGACGATCAATTTGTACGCCAACGGGGTCCGCGCGGCATGTTTGGCATAACTCTTTGGAGACGGTTAGTTATTTTCTTTTTCTTTTGTATTTTTTTGTATTAACGGACCTCTTACGATCTATTGGCGCAGGTGTTGATTTCTCCTCTTTGGTGAGCATGATGGTTGTTGACAACGTGGTGAAGGCTCCTCGGGCACCGCGTGCGGAGAAGAAGAGGAAGGAGGCGGAGCGGCCCACAGCCGCGGAGAGGGATAAGGTAGAACAGGCCGTTGTAGTACATCGTGACTTGTGCCTTTGCCGCGGCCAGCTCTCGGTGCTCGTTAGCCAGGTCAAGTTCCGTGAGTTGCGCTTCGTTGTTTCTTTATTCGTTGAACATAGTGATACGATACATGGGTACCATCGTCTCGATTGGGATGACCGCGTCACTTTCGTAGGTGAGCGCGAATGGAGTCTTGCCCGTTGCCACTTTGAACGTTGTGCGGTGTGCCCACAGGACCGTGTGTAGCTCTTCTGCCTAGTTGCCTTTTGCCACTCCGAGGCGAGTGTGCAGACCATGTAGGATTGATTTGTTTGCCGCTTCCGCTTGTCCATTAGCCTGGGGGTACGTGAGTGACGCGAACCGGGCTATGGTGCCCATTTCATCGCAGAAGTCTATGACTTCCGCGCAATCAAATTGCTTGCCGTGGTCGAATATGAATGAGTTTGGGACCCCGAATCTGGTGAGTATATTGTTCTTCGAAAAAAAAACCACATGTTAGCCAGTTATCGACGCCAACGCCTCCACTTCAATCCATTTGGTGAAGTAGTCTACCACGACAATGATGTATTTGAGTTTGCCTTTCGCGGTGGGGAATGACCCCAGTAGATCCACGCCTCATTGTGCAAAGAGCCATGGACTGACGTTTCCCTGGAGCTCGGTAGACGGCGTGCGATGTTGACGCGCATTCAGTTGGCATTTGTGGCATTGCTCGACAAATTTCTTTGTGTCTTTCTTTATGCGCGGCCAATAATATCCGTGAAGAAGGATGGTGCGTTCCATACCCTGCGCTCCGTTATGCATTGCACAGATGCCTTCATGTATATCTTGCACAAACAGTTGTGCCTTATTTTGTCCTACGCACTTGAGGTACGCGCCCGAGTGTGAGCGTCTATGCAGTGTGCCCTCAATGAGGGTGCAGCGGGCGACTTTTTGTATGAGTGCCCAAGCTTCCTTCACGTCTTCCGGTATTGCACCACTTGTCAAGAACGCGATAATTGGCGTTCGCCAGTCCTCGTTTTCCTCTTTTTGTGTTGTATTCACGATGTGCAGAGTGTCCTGGTCCTCTTTTTGTATGGGGACCATCCTTGTTGAGTCGAAGTCCGTAGCCGTGGCAAGTTTAGAAAGTGCGTCTGCGTGCATGTTCTCTTTTCGCAGAATTTGGACGTATGTAAATGTTTCGAATTGTGCCTCTCACGCTCTGACGCGCTCGATGTATTGGGCAAGCGTATCTTCTTTGGCGTCAAAGATTCCGTTCAGCTGGTTGACTGCGGTGGCGGAATCAGATAGAATTCGTACCACTCTTGCGCCTAAGTCTCTGGCATCCGTCAGCCTTGCCAGTATTGCTTCGTACTCAGAAGCGCTGTTAGTCTTAAGCGTTTTGAAACGGATGGCGATTTCGTGGATAGCCCCTGCGGGCATTCTTATGACTACGCCTGCGCCAACTCCATGTTTGCTGGCGGCCCCATCGACGTAGACCTTCCACACTCCATCGGGTTTGTCGCTCAACATCACTCCTTCAGCGATGAAATCGGTGAGGATTTGAGCGTTGATTGCCGGCCTTGGCGCGTACTGGATATCATATTCTGATATTAGACTGCACATTTTACCATCAGCCCTGACACTTCCATTGAGCTTAGAATTCTTTTGAGCGGCAGGTTTGTCAGAACTGTGATCATGTATGACTAGAAGTAAGGGCGTAGCTTCTGTGATGCACTTACTAGCGCTAGGGCGGCTTTTTCGATTGGGGAATATCTTGTCTCCGCGCTTGCCAGTGTTAACGATGTGTAGTAGATTGACTTCTCTGTCTGCGCGTCTCTCCTTGAGATAAACACTGCGCTCACTGCTCTCGCGGACACAGACAAGTACAGAAACAACTTTTCATTAAACTCGGGGGCAATCAATACAGGGGGTGAGACTAAGTACAGCTTGAGCTCATTGAATGCAGCTTCACATTCTAAGGTTCACATGAATCGAGCACGGTTTTTTAAGGTTTGGAAGAATGGAGCGCATTTGTCGGCGGATCGCAGTATGAACCGTTCCAGTGCGGCTAGCTTGCCGTTCAAAGATTGGACTTCGGTGGCGCTTCTTGGGACGCGTATCTGTTGCACTGCTGTGATTTGTTTGGGGTCGACCTAAATCACGCGTTTGGTTATCATGAATCCTAAGAACTTTCCTACTTCCGCGCCAAAGACGCACTTCAACGGGTTGAGTCGGAGGCTGTTTTTGCGTAACGCCTCGAAAGTTTCGCGAAGATCTTCCAAATGTGAGCCTCCCCCCTTTGTTTTAACGATGAGTTCGTCCACATAGGCCTTAATGTTGCGCCCCATCTGGGGTGCAAAGACTGTGTCAATCATCCGCTGGTATGTGGCGCCTGCGTTCTTCCGACTGAATGGCATTCCCGTGAAACAAAAATTGCCGAATGGCGTCATCAAGGTGGTTTTCTCCTTGTCTTCGCGGCTCATTGGGATCTGGTGATATCCTAAAAAACATATCTAAGAATGATAATGTTTCATGGTTGGATGTCACGTCGATCAGTTAGTCGATACGTGGCAGAGGGTATGAGCCTCCCGGACATACTTTGTTGATGGTGGTGTAGTCCACGCACATTCTCCATGCGACGGAAGCTTTTTTCACCAGGATTACGTTGGCCAGCCATCTTGGGCCTTCAGCTTCTCACCTGTGAAGGTGCACCGTGCTTGTTGTCGGGGTTCCGCGTTGTTGGGAACCGCGAGGCAATGTTGCGCTACATGTCTTGGAACTCCTGGCATGTCTTCTGTGCACCAGGCGAAGAGTTCTTTGTACTCTTGCTGCAGCTTCACCAACGACTCAACCATGTCGTTCGGGATATGCGTCGACATACCCACCTTCTTGTTGGGTTCTGTCAGGTCCAGTGCGACCTCGAAGTCAAAATCCATTGAATCTGGGCAGGGGTCATCGGCGCGGGTATCGATGATGTTGGTCTGTCGTGGTGCCGCAAAGGGGCGTGGGGTTTCTTGTTTGCTCTTGGTCCATGGTAAGCCGCCAACTCCCCCGTTCCCGCCTTGGTGGGGAATTTGAGTTTTTTATGGCGTGTGGATGGTAGCGCCATGAATTTTGCAAGGAATGGGCGGTCCAATATGCCGTTGTGTGGTGAGTCACAGTCTACAATAGTAAACTCGACTTGCTTCGAAATGCGCGGCTCGTCGTCCCCAAGTACCACTGGCAGTGTGATTTTCCCAATGACCGCAACCCGAGTTCCGGAGGATCCCATTAAGTTGCCTTGTGCTTGTTGGATTAGAAGCGGATCTATGTCCATCTGGTCGAGGGTGCGTTTGAAGAAGACGTCCACAATGCTCTCTCCATCTATTAGCAGGCGGTGGGTCTTACACGCAACGATTAACGTCGTTATGGTAAGTGGATCTTCCGACGGGATTCCTTGTGGGAGCTCCGAGTCGCTGAAGCTCATGTCACACTTGGTGGTGGTGCTTGTTGTCGCGCACTCTACTGCATGGTCCCGCTTTGTCTTCTTTTTTGGTCTGTCACCCTCAATTGTGAGTTTGTGACGACCCCTATGTGGAGCCGCTTGCCTGGTTGCCTGTCGATCTGCAGGCGGCAGGGGTGTTATTATTGGCGGCTCCGATGTTGTCGCGGGGGTTTCTTTGTTCATCATATGGGCGATCACTTGATTCATTTTTGCCTGCATATCCGCGATGAGCTCGTTTTGCTTGGCCATTTGCTGGCGGACTTCCTTGGCCGTCAGCTCTGGCTCTTCTTCTTCGATTAAGACCGCGTTGAGGTTGCTAGCTTCTGCGAACGATCTTGGGTTCGTCATCGCCTTGATTGGCGTTGCTTCATTGGGAACGTTGGGATTTTGTTCCGCCATCGTGACTTGCTTTCCTATTGCTTCTCTACTCACCGGCCCCACGGTGGGCGCCAATTGTTTGAGTCCGACTGAGAGTAGGAGTGAGACTCGGGTAATAAAGGGGGGATGGGGAGAGTAAGCAAAATGATCTTCTTTCCTTCGACTGAAATGAGATTACAAATAGCGGTGATCGGGAGAGGGGAGATCTTAGAGAGAGAAGTTGATATTATAGAGTGAGAGAGTAAAAATGCGATCCCTTCACCCACCGGAGTAAATGTCGTATTTATAGGCTACATTGTGGTGGGTGGGTATTTAATGCGACATCACTACTGAATTTGTCAGATGCTTAGGTCATGACTCTACCTAAGGCTAGACATTTAGGCCATGATTATACCTAGGACTAGGATGTGACCACTCTTCAGGGAATACGATGTCGTTTCTTGGCTTCTTAATCCGGCTTGAGTTGAGCAAAACGGCGGTGTTTGGCGCCTTGGTTCTTGTGGGCGCGTTCCGTCTCGCGGACCCAATCCGCGAGTGTGGTCCTTTCCGCGGCTGTGGTCTTTCCGCGAGTTGCTCCTTGTCTTGAGCGCGATGGTGCTGACGCGAGTGATTCTTCTGGGGTGGCGTTGGACTAACTAGTTGGCGCGACTAGACCCGAGACATACCCCTAACAAATAGGGGTGTTCAAATGGTTACCATGGTTATTACCAAACCAAATAAGACTAAATTTCATTAACCATGGAATACAATATCATAACCAAACCGTCCAAACTAATACAACAACCAAACTAAAGTTTCATCGGTTTGGTTAATTGGTTAACCAGATTAACCAATATAAAATCACATTATCATTAAGTGAGAAAATTTTCGGTTAATTTATCAATTCACAATTTATATAATGAATAAAACATAACAATCAACACTTGGTTATAGTTGACCTTTAACATAAATACATGCAACAAAGACAATTATCTTACGGTTAGTATAGAAGTATTCACCTAGCAAAATTCATCACAATGGTATGGGTTAATGAATTGTTGTGTTTGTTTGAATTGACTTAAGTCTTTTAACAATTTTCATAGGTTGAAAACGACATTGCTTTCAAGTTTTCATCCAACATAATGTATGAGATTTATCTAAATTTGGCGTTCATATGTTGTGGTCTATACTCTACATATACAAATATACATTATAGGAACAATATCAAGCTTTATATTTATGAGTCTAAAAGGGATGGACGTTTAACTCTTGAGTGGTTATTCAAGGTATTAAGTATGTGTATATATTAGATATATGGCTAATTATTTATCTGATTAATTTGGTTTGACTGGTTAGTAGTGTCTGAAACCAAACCAAACCACCTAAACCAAACAAGCTAAAAACTTTAACCAAACCAAACCAATTATCCAAAGTATCCAAATAGTACTGGTTAAAACGATTACCATGGTAACCACACCTTTGGAACACCCCTACCAACAAAGGTAATAAAGCGTACCCACTTTTTATCTTTTAAAGAATAAGGGTGATATAGGGTCGGAGGTTCGTCGCAGGATTTCTTACAAAAAGAGAAACTTTCCTGGACTATATGGTTCCTAATGGGTAGGCAAGCATGCCCATGTAATCTTATGTGAAAAAACATGGGAGCAATGTTGCTAAAGATCAAGGGATTCTCCAGAGACTCTGGAGCGCTTCCATAAAGGGAAAATTCTCCAGTTACCGCTTTGCTACAAAACTTACACAAAGTACCAATAGCTCCTCAGCTAATTTCTTCAGCCAACAACTTATCTTTTGGTACATATGAAGCTTTGTTTTTGTACTTTCTTTGACCAGCCTATAGGGGGCCAACATGACCAAAACAAACCAAACAAGCATTCCCCATTTTTCCTTTTAATCTTTGGCCCCTGAGAAAAAACTCAGTTTTCTTCTGGTGCTTCACCATTAGAATCTACCAGTTTTAATCCAATTACTTTTAGCCTAGCTATCAGCTTCAATATGATCTTCTTCGCCCTCTTCAGGTTCCTCTAATATACCTCCTTGACCCGCATCTTTGTTCGTGGCTAGATACTCGAGAGCTGTCACTACATCACTCATCAATGGCCTGGTTGCAGCTTCCTCCTGGAGACACATTGCTGCTACAGCAAGTGCTTGATGAAGACCCTTTTGTGGGTAATTCCCTTCCAGCAATGGGTCTGCCAATAAATCAAATTTCTTCCGGTCTTTGAGCAATGGCGATGCCTGCAGGAAAGAAAGTTGAGACTCGCTTTGTAGGGCATGGAGAACATAGAGGAGGAAATGTTGATTCCTTTTGAGGGAACAGTGGAACAGTCATAGATTCTGCACACATATACATACCCAAGTCACAAGATTCTGCTCTTCAGTGGGTCTTGAATTGTCAATCACCCTCCTCCCTGTGATGATCTCCAAGAACACAACTCCAAAGCTGTAAACGTCAGATTTTGATGTGAGTTGTCCTGTCAACGCATATTCAGGCGCGCAATAGCCATAAGTTCCCATCACTCTGGTCGAGACATGAGTTTTTATCCCCAGTTGGACGAGCTTGGCGAGCCCGAAGTCTGACAGCTTTGGATTGAACTCGGCATCTAATAATATGTTTGATGCTTTGAAGTCACGGTATATCACCGGAGGATCTGCTGTTTCGTGCAGGTACTCTAGCCCTTTTGCTGCACCAGCTGCAACTTTCATCTGTATTCCAATCCAAAGGAGCTTTTCCCTCTGGTAAATCTGTAAAGAAGGCAAGTATATGTAAGTGTCGTTATTCATCTGAAGGTAGACAGACAAGAACAAATTGTGTTTTTTTATCTCTGATTAGTTTCTTCAAGCAAGCATACCAAGAAGGTGATCTTCCAGGGAGCCATTGGCCAAATACTCATAGACCAGGATTCTTTGGTCACCATCAGCACAATATCCAACTAAGTTCACAAGGTTAGAATGGTGAAGAAGGCTCAACATTAAAACCTCCACCAGGAATTCCCTGTTTCCCTTGAAACCCATTTCTGTCAAGTTGCTTAACAGCAACATCCTGAATCAAATGGAACATGGAGCATTTATCAGAAACAATAATACTTTTGCTGCCCAGAGAAGTGGTCCTGAAACAAAGAATGATGGTGGAAGTACTACTACCTTATCTTCAAGTTGGCCCTTGTACACCCTCCCAAACCCTCCTTCTCCGATCAGATTTTCCAGGGTGAAGTTTTGAGTTGCTACCGTCAATTCCCGGAATGAGAATATCTTTGCTAGATATATTTCCTTTTCCAATTTTCTTTATTTCTTCTGTTATGTACCTTCTCCTGCTGCTATCTGAGAAGTGAAAACTACAGGGGTTAATGCTAAAAACATGTTCAATCAGGTCAAGGAACACTCAAGCTTATCATGGAAGGTTCAGGTTAGCCAGCATAGTTGGCGGTCCCATCATAAGAAATAGAAGCAGAAGTTCAATTACCATATGTTAAAAACCGTAAGCCCAAGAATCTTAATTTGAAGAAAACAAAAATTTGCAGAATTTGGGCAGACATTCCTCTAAATCTTCCTGTCTGTCTGACTTCTGTAACACAAGGGTTGCATGAGGAAGAACCAGAGCCATTTTCATCATATCATCCTAAGGTTTCATGAAACCTGTCCTGAGGAAAGAGAATATAGAAATGACATGAAACATACCACTTTTGAAGGAGAGGTTGGCAAATGATGCTAAGGTTTTTGTGTCCTTGTAATTCTTAATACTCTTCTTCAATGACTTTCTGCTTAGTTTCTCTCCTGAACAACACGAAAAGCAACTCATCTTGACAACCTTTTTGCTTGATCTTCAGCATCCCAAGATAAAGTTATGAGCTTCAAAAGTGCTGCTGTGCAGATATAAAAATTTGTAAATCTCAAAGAAGGGTGACCAGGTGGCCAGCCTCGGTACCCTGGATCAGAGGCATGAAGCGTTGGCCGCCTGCAAGGCATTCAGAAACTGGAGATTTGGCAAAAGAAATGGCCAGTTCCTGAAAGAGATGCGAAGGGGGTGGGGAAAATGATCTGCTAAGCTAGTGCCGATCACCTTGGCCCCTTTGGAGGAACCAAAATTTTCTGCTCCCGGTTTCTCAGAAAACACAATTAACTCATCCCCATATCATATTTCATTATCCTGTAGAACCAACATAGAACAAAGGTAACAAGAAGGCGAGAAATGACTTGGTCAATTTGCTAATTATAGCAAAACAGACAGTCTTCACCCTTTTACACTTTTCATTATTTAAAAAAATATATAAATAAACTGTATCTATCCTACCAGAAAACCAAAAAACAAAAAGGATTCTCATTCTTGTTAAGCTAAACAGACAGAGATGGAGGCTAATGAAGCGATGCTGTTGGGTTTATCATTGATTAAGAAAAGGTGACATCTTTTCTTTTTCTTCTTTCCTTCTCTTACCTGGCGCAATCAGTAGAATCCTGAAGCCATAACCATCTGAAAACCCAATTTTTTGTCATTTTTCCTGGCTGTCACTGTGCCACGAGGATGGCCTCCCCTCGGATGAGTTGTCTGGCGTGTTCTTGTCTTGTTTTAATCTATAGCCATTCCCCAACGGTCGGACATGTCAAAGTCCTGCGAATGAAAGCTGTCACTGATGATATTTATGTCAGCTATTTCTGAAAGCAGAAGAAACATCGGCATTGCCGCAAACCTGTGATCGTCTCAAGAGCATATTCCTTCTTCTATCTGCTAGCCTGATGAATGCCGGCAGTCACTACTAATTCGAAGGAAACACACCAAGACTGGAATCATGAAGCCCGATACTAAGGAAACCCCACTAGTTAGAGTTACTGTAAATCTTACATAAGTTAGAATTCAACCGGATTTATATTGTTCATATTAGAGACTGAAACATGGTAAATTGGTCATGTAATCAGAGAACTTGGACAATCTGGAAGACATACCTTACCTTCTTCTAGTTCGTAGCTAACATGAAGCTGCAGTTGCCCACATAAGCAAACAACAACAACAAAAAGCCTACGCCACCACCATGTGTGTAACCATAACAGAAACTTAATCACTAATTCAAAGATGTAGATTCTGGGAAGCAACATGATTGACTTTCCAATTGAAAGTATGAACATCAATCAAAGTAGAGCAAGTGGATAGGAGAAATAGATAAGATCTGAAGAGAGGAAAAGCTAATAACAAATCTCATACTCATTCCAACTATGTCAGTGCAAAAACAAAAAGACCCAACGAGATAATGTGGTCTCATCTGATGAAGTACCCCCAGTATCAAGTATCCTGAAAGGGGAACCAAAAAGCTAGAAAGCAAGCAGGCACTCTCATATACTCCACAAACTACAGTAGAATTACTATTAATCCTCTAGTCTCTTTCAACCTTGACGATGCATTGTGTTGCCTTCAACTCAGCAAGAGCTCTCTCAAGTTCTGCAAGCCGGTCAAGTACTGCTAGTTCTGTTATGCTCCTTGATTTATCCCCACATATATCTCCTCCAATCTTCTCTAGGTGCCTCAAATGATCAGCTGGAATCACAGGCTTGGTCTCCATTGAATCTTCGGAAGAACTTGCTCTTTCTGCAGAAGACACCATGGCAGAAGCATGTTTTACTGGTGTAGCCAGCAACAACTCCTCTCTATGTGAAGTAAGGCTTTCTTTTGCACGTGAAACACCAAGTGAATGATAATCGAAGTCATCATAGTTAGTTTCTGCTTTCACTTCCACAAGTTTACGTAGGACTATCTGGCTTTCTTTAGCAGATGATAAAAGATTATCATCATCAACTTTTTCAACTTTTACTTCTCGTGACATGGTAAGAAGACCAGAAGGAAAAAGTACACCTTGTGCTACCTGTGGAGTAATATTAGCTTCCAGATCACCTGATGAATATAAATGAGCAAGCTTTCTTCTCTTACTTGGAGTTCTTCTTCGTCGTGCAAGACCATTTGCAATTGGCGCATCCTTAAGCAAGCCTTCTGATGACAACATCGGCTCTCTCCACCAGTTCAAGTACCCAACAGTAACATCAGGCTCAAATAACCTAGGTGGAACGTAAACTTTAGCATTACCAAACGACATAATATAATTTAGCCAAACCATTTCAGGGCACTCATTTGATGGATCAACATTGTGAGGAAGGTCTTGATCCATCCCAAACTGCATGGCAACACGATGTGGCAAATACTGCTCCACACAACCTTGACCCACCAGCTCAGATACCCTCAGACATAAAGAGTAGGGCAGCAAGCTCTCATTAGACTCCATGTCCAACCATTCTCCATTTCCCCTGTAGAAATCTGGAAACTGCCAACCATTGAGTGAAACAGCATAAGGCCTCCAGCTGAAAGTATCCCCTGCTGAGTCCAAAGCCAACCTCAAATCCCTAACTCTCCTGCTTCTCAAATTGTCCCACATAAATGACCTGGGTTCATCTTTTTGGATGGGATTGGGTGTTGGGCGGAGCTTAGGAAATCTCTCCCAAGCCCACAGCTGGACCAAATGAAGTGAAGACCAAAGGTTGACCGCCATTACCTCGGCATCAGGTTCAGATGTCTCCATCTGTGAAGCAGACACTATCGTTGCTTTCAACAGGCTCATATCCCTATAAATGTTTGCCAGAACTGCTGAAGCAAGCCCCACAGGTTTCGCCCTGGCTAAATGTAAAGCAATAGGGAAAACTGAAGCTTTGGGAGAACCCTCGGAATCATTGAGAACGAACCTCTCCAGCCACAGCGAGAGAAAAGCTTCGTGCTCGATTTCGATCCCGCTGCACATAAACACTCTCATCCATTCATTCTGGAAATCCTCATCGGTAGTGCTCCTCCTCTGTCTTCGACCTGCAACCTCCACCAATTTCTTCTCAATCTGCTTCAATTCTCGACCATCACAATCGCATGCGAAAAATGGGTGACCCGAAACAGGGAGGCCTCCCAGAATCATTGCATCCTCAAGCGTCACCGTGGCCTCGCCCCAGGGGAAAACAACGTGTTAGTCTCCGGACACCATTTCTCCGCCATTGCCATGATCAAGCCGTCGTCCTTACGGAAGCTGCAAGTGGAACCCAAGATTGCTTCGTAGATGCCAGCTTCCCTCCACACGGATTGGTAAGACGGGGACAAGTGGTCGACCCATGATTTCCACTTAGGGTTCGGATTCTGCCAGCCCATGAAGCTCACTTGCAGCGGCCACTTCTTACCGTGGCAGAACAGTGGTGCAGAGGAAGGGAACAGTAATGGGTGCTTGAGATGAACCTGCCCTTCAATGGAAGAGGTGGAGAGATTTCTGGGTTTGAGGAAATGGCTCAATCTTGAAGTTGGAATGGAGTTGCCAACAGGCGACACCATTACAGCTTCTCTGCTCTCAACAATGGCGTCCTCCTGGAGTGAAATTTCATCATCCATTACTGTAAGAAGACCAGTCAAGCAAAGCTTCTGCGTTTCACAAATTTGGAGGATCGGTTTCGCTACTCCCGGGAAGAAGAAATGCAGGAGGTGCAAGAGAATTCGCTTCCTTGAGCAAAGAGGAAATGAGACGAAATTTGGAGGTTTTCTGTTTCGGGGTGTAGTCCGTACTGCATGAACGTGCAGGTTTTCCGATTTTGGATGCTTCTTGCGGACCGATGACGCATCAGTATCAGCATCTGTGGGCTGTGGCTGATAAGTAGCAACAAAAGGAGGATTCGGGAAACGAAGGAAAATAAAAATAAAAAAAGATTAATTTTTCTATAACAGATTATATTATTTTTTTAATTACCACTTCGTCAATCTAACTGGTTCAATCGATCAAAAATGGAAACGTGGAGAGTGGGTTTACCTGTAAAACTTGCTCAGCACTCTTCACTCCCATTCCATATTCACACTCTTCACTCTCTGAGAAATGTGGAAGATCAAACAACCACTGGAACCGACGGAGACGGAGCCATTATCCACCGCCATTGTCGAAGTCAGAGAAGAGACTATGATCTCTCTGCTCGGCGGTGAAGCAAGCCCTAGGAACAGGATTGCCCATTTCCAGAAACCTTCCGGCCCTCCCTTTCTTCATTCAAAGCAACGATCTTTGAGACTCCCTCCCCCGATATCATCTCCCTAAAACCCTCGGGACAAGGCATTTCTTTTGCTGGATGGAGATTGGAGGCACAGGTACGGAACAAGAAATTGGAAGTTGGGAGAAATCCGGCCTCCACGAAATCAAAAGAGACAGACAACTTGATTTTCGGATTGGCGGAGAGATGGTGTTATAAGCCCAACACTTCAGTTTTTCCCATGGGGTGAAGGCGTGAAGCTACTGTGACTTTGGCGGATATGGCGGTTCTCTGTGTTAGGGTCTCCTGTTTTTCGCCCGTGAAGCAGAGCTGGAAGAGTTGGGACAGGGTCTTAGTATGGTGATGACCGATATGTTGCGATCCAAGTCTAAGAAGGCAGTAGTTGGAAGCTGGTTAAAGAAATTAGAACAGTGAGAGCTTAATCAAGCACGAAGCCTTTATGGTGACATGGCTTTCCAGGTTCGTTTTTGCCAATTTTCAAAACAATAGAATCTGTTTCAGCATTACAAAAACTCAGGCCAGCAGCACTTATTCCAGCGGAGGTGTCGAAATTTGTTCAAGCTAAAATCACTAACATCTGACGGTACAAAGTGTTGAAAGTTTTACTAGGGGGGCTTGCAGTGTACATTCCATCCGCGGCCTCGACCAGCTCACCAAGAAGCCTTTTTCACACCATTCAACATTCCTTGATTTGCCAGTGTGCGGAAGACAATACGAGACATTCTGAAGAACTCGTAAACACCGCGAGGGCGACCGGAGAAGACACACCGATTTCTGATTCGTGTGAAGGAGCTGTTTCTCGGCAACTTGGACAGTTTGGCAGTGAGCTTCTCACGCAATTCACTTGGAAGCTCGGGATCTCTGATGAAGGCCTTGTACAGGTTTCTCTTCAGCTCAAATTTCTCTGCCAGCAACCGACGGTTGTGATCTTTTATACACTTTGGCTCATCCTCCCACATCTTAACGGTCTTCGAATCTGAACACAATCACCCGCAATAGAAAGGTAGAGTCAAGCGTCCTCTACTTGGAAGACAAAATGCTTCATATGATCACAGACCAAGAATCGTGAAATAGATGAATATATTTATGCATTGCAATCTTATCCATATTGAAACTCATTCCCAGATCACAATTTCAGTGGTATAGCGACTTCAGTTGGGGATCTTAGTTTATCTATCCATTATTCTAGCATATACTTTTGCAGCCAAAGAAAACTGCCTCCACAAATGACATCAAAAGGGTCCCAGATTTGTTGAAACGAAGAGTACTCCAAATTGAGAAATCACAGTTTCAGGGATTATGACTTCCCTTTTCAGAAGAGTTGGAAGACAAAAACTATGGTAATGTGAGAAATCAAAAGCCTGTGGCTGAGGATTTTAAGAATTCTAGAAGCTGAAATCATAAACTCTTGTGGTTACTCATCACACCGAAAACAATGGTCCACGACTATGAGAAACATAATGTACAAATAAGGAAAATGATTTTTGTTGGACAAATAGCATTATTTACTGAACTCAAACGTTCTACTTTGAACAAGTATTTAAGTACAAGGACAAGTGCAGACAATGTTTGATTCTAAAGAGCAGCTTAACGAAGTTCCACAAGTGGTGAAAATTTTATCACATTCCATAGTCATCAAAAGAGGATAAGTTAACTTATCCCCATCCTCCCTCAAACCATGACCTATTGGCCGATTCCATAGCATCAAACAATGCTGAACTCGCAACCAACAATCTCGACAGATTTGTACAACACAAAATATCTTACATTAAATATAGCGAACCTATTCCAGAAAGTAGCAGAGCATGTAGAGTGTTCGTATAGGAATACTGACGCAGCTATAGGCTAGAATCAAGGAAATAGAGTCTTAACTTAGAACTCATCAATAAGTAAGTACCTCAACTCATCAATCAAAACATACGGTAATTAGCGTGGCTGAGCAGGGGACTATAAGGGGAGATCAAAAGGGACACAAACTACAAACCTTTCTGAATGATCATATCGCTAGCTTACATTCAACAGGAATGAAAAGAAATGTAAGATGGAGGACCCAAATGCAGTGGTCAATAGGGTATTTCGTGCCAAAAGCACATCATACTTGCGAGGCCGAGCTAAATACCTCCCATCCTCCAACCTAGTTCATCAAACAACACCCACCAACCCCTATTTTCTCAAATTCGAATTGTATTCATCCAAAGAGAAAAGAAAGCAAGTTCTCTAAGGTGAGACTAGATATAGGCTTATGGTCCAAGAAAACGAGAAACTAACGATTTCAACCGAGGAATTCACTTCCGTCTAGGCAAAAAGGCGAACTTCGATCACAGCTATACAGCAATCGTGGCTCCTACAGGAAACAAGAACGGAAAAGCAAACGGAGGGAAGTTCACAGCAAATGAAAATTAGAATAGCGGCCACTTACGGTAGGGATCCGGCGCCGGCGATTGGAGTAAAGCGAGCTAAGGTCCTAACTTCCGGCGCTGAAACCTCGCCTTAAGCTTCGAACGCTGCAAACTGATTTCGGAATGGAAGCCCTAGTTCGTGGCAGACCGCAGACGAGACAGACGAGACGAAGGGAAAGGACTGAGGAGAGTAGAAAGAAACTAGAGAAACTAGGAAATGCTTGAGGTCCAGTCCAAGTTGAGCAAAAGGACAGCTCGTTTTGCGTTCTTACATGATGCAAGTGAATTGGGTCCCATTTGAGTTCAGAAAATGCCCAAGCCCAAGCCAAACTCTAATTTGTCTACTAGACGACCAGGCCTCAAGCTCGCAATGTTGTGTTGACCGTCCAAGCTCCCCGCCGGGATAGGGTTCCCAAAATGGTCCACCCTATGTAGGGATGGCAATTTGGGGTATCATCCATCTACAAAGTATATAATAGAGATTCATGCTCTTGATTTTCAGCTTTTTGAAATTGCTGGTCCAGTGGTCCGAGAGTGTTCTGTGGAAGGACATTGCAAACATTTCACAATTAATTCTGATCTGCGTTTCATGTTACAAAACATCAAAACCCAGCCCTACTTCCAGCCTGTGGGAGAAGGAATAGCCCAATTAACTTGGGCCTGACTTTCTTTCCTCCCCACGAAGCCTTCAGCCCTTCACGGCTTCACTGAACCCTCACATCTACCGCACCGGCGAACTCATTCCAACTGTTTTCCTCTTCTGTAACTCATCGTCTTCAGCTTCCCCTCCAACAGTTGTTGGAGAAAAACCACCTGTGTAGTAGAAGATCAGAATCAACACCTCCCTACTGAAGACGTTGATTAGGTTAGTTTGTTCGACTTATATTCATTGATTCCTCCTACTCCATCTCCAACCTCGATTCATCTTCCCCTTCACCGACCCCTCCAGTAGCCGTTGAAGAAGAGTCCAGCTTTGGAGTAGAAGATCGAAATCAATGTCTGCCTGCTGATGAGAAATTAGCGTACGCCTACGGACGAGAACTGGAATTGAAAGAGGGAAATCAAAGGGCGTGAACTAAACTCGAATTTAGGAGCAACTGAAATCGAATTTGGGATTGGAAGTTCACCCATAATTGGAATCGGAAGAGGGAAGAGGTTTTTTTTTATGAATACAGCACTAGAGTGTTTAAACGGATTGGTTACCATGGTAACCATATTAACCGGTAGTATTCGGTTAATTTGGTTTGGATAATTGGTTTGGGTTGGTTAAACAATTTAGCTTATCTAGTTTAGGTGGTTTGGTTTGGCTTCAACACTACTAACCAATGAAACCAATTAACCAATTAATGATACACCTAATATACAAAATTATTTATACTTCCATGCAACCAACCAAACCAAATTTTAGTGATTTCCTATATTATTTCCATGTGCACGACATACCAAAACATTATGGGTCAAAAATTGAAGGGGTTTGTCTATCTACTAAACCAAAACATTTTGGACAGCTACTAGACTTGAGGATTACGTACAATACCATGATAGCCACTTCAAACTATGAATAGTTTAAGTGTTTTGTAGGAGGGCTTTAACTTCCTCATGAGGGGTATTGGTATGTTTTTGTGTTAAGGGATTTGTTGTAATCTAACTATATTAGGTGCAGAGATGATGAATGATGTATTAACTCGAATGATGATGATAAATTGATAATAATGAATAGTTAGTCTTATTATTGTTGCTTATATATAATGATAGTTTATGATAATAACAACATATGGTTATGTTTATTCATTAACAAGATAATTGTTTTCATGTAATGTTATGTTATTTAGTTAATCCGATTAACCAAACCAATTAAACTTTGGTTTGGTTAATTTGGTTTTCGTGTTAATTTGGACGGTTTGGTTAAGACATTTTATTCCATGGTTAATGAAATTTAGACTTAATTGGTTTGGTTATTACCACGGTAACCATTTGAACACCCTATACAACACATGACATATGGTTTTACCTGTCGACTTCGGGAGTGGTCCTAAAGCCTAATTATATATATGTACCATAACATTAAATGTATAAGTTTAGTTTGTACCATAAAGGAATTTGTACGATTATGTTATAGTACAACTTTAAAACTTGCAGTTGTACCAGCACATAAATGTATAAGTTCAAGTGGTACCATAAAAAAATGTGTACAAAAAGTATAGATACAATCTAAAGTTGTACCATAACGTTAAATGTACAATTTTAAGTTGTACCATAAAGACAAATACTAATAACACCAATGCTATATAGCATTGTAAAATTCTTCTATAATAAACAATGTCCTCTATAATAAATTCACATGATATAAATTGGTCTTAATATATCATAATAATTAAATTTGGGAGAAGATAGTATAACAACACTCTATTTATTGTCACCGTAACAACACGATTCATTAAGAGCAAAACTTGAAACTTACAATAAAAATAAAAAATAACCATGTACGCGTTTCCTCCTCCGTTCTGTTCTCCATCGTTGTCGTTCTCCTCCGGCTGCATATGAGATCCCCAAATTTCAACTCTCCTCCGGCGGAGAAACCCTACTCCGGCGCCGGCGAATGTCATGTACACAGAGACCGATTCTTCTCCAACGGCGTTTCTCCTCCGCATCTCATCATCGATGGCTGATTTGCTCGGCACTTGAATCGCGGCTTGCGAGGCGGTGATGACGAAACCTCACAATGATGAATCAACTGTCTCAGACGAGGAACAACATAAAAGTTTCTTCTGCTCCATCGATCGTGATTGACGGAATCTTCTCCGCATCATCCGCTGCGCCTTCTCCCATCATTGATTGAAGGATCGGCAGCCAGAAATGGAATCCCCTCACCTAAGGGGAGAAGGCAAGGACGGTAAGTGTGAGAGTTGGCAATTGGGATGGGGTTTGGTGTGTCAAGAACCAGTTGCTCCCAATAACTCGAGTTGTTGGGAGAAGGTTCTGCTGGATCTTATACCACTCTCTAACATGGTGGAGGTGGTGGGAGGAAAGGGTGCAGTGGCGGTGGGATGGGTAGATGCAATGGGAGGGCTACGAGCTGGAGTTTTGGCCAACAGTGGCGGAATTTGGAGAGTGAACGTTTGGGGATGGTGGCGGCTTCTTCTTCTACGCCATCGTCTGTTCTTCCAACTGGAGAGTACGAGGTTTTCTTGAGCTTTAGGGGTCTCGACATTCAGAATAGAATAATCTTTTCGAGTGATCTAAGATTATTTATTCTATTACCCATTTGATGATTAGTGACGATTCAAGAAGCTAAATTCTTTACAGAAATTCGCTAAAACATATAAAAAACCCCACAAAGGAAACCATAAATATTTTGAAAAGCACACAAAAACCCCCTAATGCAAACCACAAACACGGTAAACCAACCAAAAAACGTCCTAATGCATACCACAAATATATAAAAACAAACCAGAAACCTCGCAAAGCAAACCACAAAAGTTTCGAAAGCACACCAGAAACTTCTTAATGCAAACCAGAAACTTCCGAATGCATACCACAAATCTCTTAAAACAAATCAGAAACCTCACAATGCAAACCACAAAATTTTCGAAAGCAAACCAGAAATCTCCTAATGCAAACCACAAACACAATAAATCACATCACAAAAGAGCAAACCATAAACGTCCTAATGCAGACCACAAATATATTAAAACAAACCAGAAACCCCTCAATGCAAACCACAAAATTTTTGAAAGCAAACCAGAAACTTCTCAATGCAAACCAGAAATTTCTCAATGCAAACCACAAACACGATAAAGCAAACCAGAAACTTCTCAATGCAAACCACAAACACGATAAAGCAAACCACAAAAGGCATACAAAAATATGAGAAACCAAACCATAAATCTCACAATGCAGACCATAACATCCGTTGGTCGTTGACCGTTGACCGGTCAACGAAGTTCGTTGACCAAACTCCGATGATCGTCAGTGAGTAGATTTCGGCGCCGATAGGAATATTCCGGCCCCGATGACTAGATTCCGATGCCGGTAAGCATATTCCGACCACGGTGAGCATATTCCGGCGACTGTGAGCATATTCCGATGACAAAATATCATATTCCGGCGACAAAAAAACATATTCCGGTGACCGGCGACCAGATTCCGGTGACCGAATTCCGGGGCGACCAAAATTTTGGGCCGAAAATAAAAAAAAAGTTTTTTTTAATTATTTTTTATTTTTTTATTATTATTGAAACATATTTTTCATAATGACAATTATACCCCTGTTTTGATTTTACACTAGGTCAACTCATCTAATAAAAAGTCATCACAATCCTACCTTCCTATTGGTTAGAGACTAGTGTTATTACAATAACAACAAATATGGTGTTGTCACCATATCCGATCCCATTAAATTTCGTTTATAATTAAGATTCTCTCTAAACGTGTTGTTACGCGATGCAGAATTAGTAAACAACCAACTCCCGTCAATTTGCCTCCTTTAAAACTCTAATTCTTCAATTATTTGTGCCCGTAACGTTAGTTTCTTTACCTGATGTAAATTGGTCTTATTATACTATAATAATTGAATTTCATTTATAATTAAGTTTCTCTCTAAACATGTTGTTACGCAATGCTTTGTAATTTTGTTGATCAATATGCATCTCTTTCCTCATTTGAATCATTAATTCACAATTCAATCGCAATTCTTTGTATGGTTTTCATTTTTGTCTTTGTTTGGGATTGTCCAACTCTACGTCATGATTTGAATATATTTCATTAAAAATATAAATTGTTATACTCTTACAGGATATTTATGATAAGTGAATTATGACATTGACCTGAACATGATGCATTTTGTCCAACTAACTATGTGTGACAACTTTGCATCATTTTTTATATATTTCAAATCACGCAACTCCATATTCATTACGCCTAATATGATTAACAATGATGATCTCTATTGGGAAGAGCACTTCATGGACATACGGGAATATATAAGATGCAAATAATTTTCTTTCATCATAATGAAACAACTCCATAATAAACTATATGGGTCTACTTAAGTAGCAAAACTTTTTATAAAAATGTGAAATACTAATAGTTGTATTTATTTGTTACTTATATAATGCTTTGTGAATAACTATCATAGAAAACACGCATTATATATGTTTCCAATATATATATATTATCTATAATTATCCGAAATTTCCCGGCCAGTAGGCCGTTACTGGCCGGGCTCAGTGCTAGTTCGATATGATTCATATTGAGGCGACTATTATTCGATTCACAATAGTTAGAAGGGGACTACATGGATTACTACTTACGGACTTGTCTCATTCTTGATATGTATTATCTTTTAATATATTTGCATTTTTGTACGAAATTTAAGCTGTCAATTATTTTGAATCAATTATTCATTCTAACCCATTAAGTATTTTTCTTTCTTCACATAATGTGACAACTAGTCAACTTGCCCCATTCTAACCCATTAGCAACGTGAGTATTATCCGATCTGACCAACACTTGGTACAAAGTGAATATGAATATTGAGAAACTCGCTCCGCTCCGCCCGCGCCATCCACCAACCACCAGTACCACAACAAGACTGGTGCCAGCTTATAACACCACAATCCAAATTAGATCAGAGTAAACTAAAGTACATCTACTAGATAGCAGAGATCAAGATGTAAAACTTCCAAATAATTTAGCTTCTGGTGATAATAAGTTATGATGTTGGGGTATCATCTACAAGCAGTATGTTGGAGCGTTAGAAGGCCGATACACAAATGGTCTAACGCTGTGAGAATATCCGGATGGCTTGTTGTAACTGAACTTCAGTCCTCTGCTAGAAGGCCCCAGTTGGTTGCAGTGGTCGTGAAAGCTGCTTATAGGTCTGGCCAAGCATGCATCCCAACGGTCGCTTTCGGACATGGTTTCTGCAACCGTGTACATCCCTTTGGCATTTGTAAATGCTTGATAGTTGACTACTTCCCCTGACTTGGTTATGCACAGAACAGCTACTTCAGCACCTGCAGTTTTTTAAACAAGGTTCAAAGATCAGCAGCTGCATCTCCCAAGTGTGAACGAATCGCAGTGAAGAAGATACAACTAACTAACTCTATATGTTCTCTTCAAGTGCCGGCCAAAACCAATTCGTTCTTTCGGCCAAATGACTGACAAGTAGCAAGCAAAGGGTTTTAAAACAGCCGAAAGAATGAATAATCTAACATTCTGCCTTTTCACATGACGTGCTGCAAGAGACTTCGGTTTGGAGAGTATGCGAAAGCATCTCAATCGATTGCAAATCCACAAAGAAGAGGCTCAATATCTCTAGAACAAAAAGCCTAAACATTAGACAAGAGGACGGTTTGAAAGGGCTGGTCAAGAGAGGAAGATAAAGGCAACCACTTTACTCCATAGAATCAATCATGTACAACAAGAAGACTGCGGGTACATAAACCACAATGGCTTCTCTGCATCCAGATATGCTAGTGTATCTAAATGTTGCTAAGAAAACCCCACAAGTTAAAAGTGAGAGTAGAATACATCACCCTTTCAAATCTCATTGTTTCTGTAACATTTCAATGTAGAAAATGAACGCACTGCAACCTTGTTCTGAAAGGTTTAGAACCCATCTTGAGGCTATTTGCAAAAGAACACTGAACTGAAACTACAGCACCCCTCTTTCTCACTTTAAAAGACTAACCAAAGACTAGAATCAAATACTCTAACACACATTTGTGAAACAATTACAGCTCTTGTTTCGAAGACACAGCTAAACAGCTCATTAGACACTAAGCTTAGGAACCACAGATGGAAAGCAATTATTACATCAAACTACTAATCAGTGTTCATTCTGTAGCATCAGCAGGCAACTCTTTCAAGAACCCAGATATAGTTGAAAACCAACTTGGTCAGATATTCTAATACAGTACAGGGACATAAGGAAATTGGCAAAACCGAACTCCCCAAATTGAAGCATAGAAGGTGCCAATTCCATCCAAAGTCCCACAGGAATCAACGTTAACCACGAGAACCACCTGAATCGAAGCAAGAAAGGGAGCTACAGACCTTCCAAGACGTGATCCTCTGGCCCAATGGAGGAATCCCCACACACATCACAAACAACTCTTCCACGGATTTCGCCAGTCCAAGCACCGACGCCGGGAACGGAAGCCGCCGCCATTAGAAGTACAGCCGCCGCCATTAGAAGCTTCCTCAGCATCATAATCTGCTGCTGCTGCGACGTTGGTGACACCATGGCTGCTCCCCACGGTGTTTCCTCAGCTTCACTTGGAAATTGTCTTTTGCCCCTTTTGACTGCGTCGTCGGTGGGAAACGGGAATGGGATCGCCAGTTTGCCACTCTACTCACGCGTCCTTCTTTCATTTGAAGCATCTGATATTTCGGAAAAATAGCAGAAGACCCCCCGAATTTCAATAGTATGTCACTTCACATCCTCCTTATTCCGAAAGCGAAACCTTTTACCCTTTATGCCTTCAAAAAAATGCTTAACGTGGGCCCTGGGTGCTGAATTGGCGAGATCCCATTGGCGAAGAGGACGTGTTCAGTGCAAGTAATGTACGGCCATCAACCGAATCCTTTGAGATTACAGTACCACCCTGGCTATCGCGCCGATTTATACATCCCTCCTTAGGGCATTATCGTCAATTCCTCACAAACAGGAAGAAAACCGTTGCAGGAAATAGGGAGGGAGTTTCGGGGTGGAAGAAAAGAGGATCGGCGATTCTCCGATTCGATTCCAGGCGTCCCAAAAATGGAGGTTTCCGCAGCTTAGAAGAAGAACAAGTTGAGTTTTCGTCTTTGATTTCTTCCCTCTCTCGCCCCTCGGAGAAAATGAAAGCCTGGGCGAAGCAGCTGAAGAGGTCGTTCGGGGCCTCATTTCTATGGCTCGTTTGCTTGATTTACTTCACTCAGGTTTTTGCTCTCTTCTTCGTCCTTTCCCATGGTGTGGCTTTCGTGTTGAGTTTAGATTCTTGAGAATTGTTAGATGATATGACCATGTTAGTGATTTTTGGGTCTAAATAGTTCTGCGTTCCGGTTTGTTTGGTTTGGAACAATGTACTGCTCATCTTTGGGATTAATTTCTGTCAGAGCGCTGTCATTTCTTCTGCACTCTTGTAGCTTGTGGAAATGCCCCTGAGAATTCGGAGAGGAAGGTAGGAAGGGGATGGGGCTTGTTGGTGAGAATATGGAGTAATGTTGAACCATCCTTGGTTATCTACTACGGAGTAACACCGTCTATAATCATCTCATCTCATTGCCGTTTTCATATTATAACTGAAGTTTAAATTTCTGGGATAAACCATTCTTTATAAAGCTAGTGGCTAGTATGATCACCTACCAGTGTCCCAGCTATGTAGTTCATGTCGACAACATATGACTTTTGCTCCTGCTGCCGATATGCGAAACATTTTCTTCGTTAAGTATGATATCCAAGTAAATCGTGGAGTTCTCTCTACCACTTTCCTTAGTTAGCCTGATTCTAGTGAATTGGTAGTAGATCTTTGTGAATTGAAGGGCCAGGAGGGACTCCTATGTGATAACTGGTTTTTTACTCTGGATATGGCATTTGATTTTTTTGCTTATTATGCTTCTTTCAACTTATCTATTTGCCCCAAATTTGAGTTCATAATATGATTCATATATCATACTTGCTCTGTTAAACTGTTGAATGCAGGGTTTCAGATCATTTGTATGGACAGCAGTTTCCTACCAGCTGAAAGACAAGCTTAAACTGTCACCATCAGCCTCCCAGTTTGTGTCTTCAGTAGCATTTTTCCCATGGAGCATTAAACCGCTATATGGGTACTGTTCTTTACTCTATTTCATGTGGATCCGTGATAGAGAATGTAGCCTCAGCTCTTGATGTGCGGTGATGCTAAAAGCAAGTACCCACACAACTTCCAGGCCCATCTTAAAAGAAAGAAAATAAGAGTAGCTATAAATGTGGGCGATGTGTCACTTTTTGCAGTTTTGTGCTTATGTACTGGTTTTACAGTTTATATATAAGCATCTACTGTTATGTACTCTGAGTTCAGAAAGCTGATGTTTGTGCGAAACTTATGAATGATCGGGGCTCAAATTGATTTCTATCTCTTGACATAACCCAGGTGGGCGGATGGTTTCCTTCATATATTTGGCGACTTAATCAACTGAGAACATTAAACCTTTAGTTTGCATGTGTGGTTGTTTCCAGTTAAATCACAGAATCAAGGAATATAAACTTTTCACATTATCTACAATCTTAGACTTACTTCAGGGTTTTAATGACATCTCTATTGCAGAATAGTATCTGATTGCATCTCCATTAGAGGAAGAAAGAGGATACCGTACCTCATAATTGCCACCATCCTCTCTCTGGTGCCATGGCCGATATTAGGCCTGAATGCAACTTTCAGGAACTCAAGCTGGCATCTCATGGTCTTGTTGACAGCACAAAACCTGGGTACTGCTATGGCAGATGTTGTGGTTGATGCAATGATTGCTGAGGCTGTGCGTTCTGAGAAGTATGTGAATCTGACTTGTCTGTATCTCTTTATCCATAGAGAATTCAAATCGTTAATGTGTATGTATTTGCAATGGACCTTCCAGTTCTGAATGTTTGCAGCTAGTACAAGTTGTCTGTTTCTTATACTACCAGTGATTTAGTGTATGAATCTGTTAACATAGAAATAAAGCATCATTCCCTATACTTGCTTCAAGAAAGACCTTGATGCGTTTTAAGTGGTTCTGCTTTGTCTTTTTATTTCTTGTACTAACATGATCTTAATTATTTTTTAACTGAGCAGGGCCTCGTTTGCAGGAGATCTGCAGTCACTTTCTTGGTTTTCAATGGCTCTGGGTGGTATATGTGGAAGTCTATTGGGAGGATATGCATTATCCAACTTACCAATCGACAAAATTTTCCTTCTTTTCACTGTACTCCCCGCAATACAGCTTTTCTCCTGTGTTTTGGTTGAGGAGACTCCTGTAAGCAGTGGGGATGTTCCTACATCTGAAGATTTAGGTGATTCCCATGATATGAACGGAAATAGTCCTTCTGACGAGGACAGTTACTTTATGAGGAAGTCCAGCTCAACTATCTCCAAGAGGAAGAAAAGCAAAAAAAGGGGCAAAAAGAAGAGATTTAGCAACAAATCGCAGTTCGTTGAGAAAGAGAATGCTGGAAGATTAGGTTGGTACTACTCGTTGAAATCAGCTACTTACAGCTTGTTACAAGCTTTCAGGAAGCCGATCATACTAAGGTAATTAATTATATAGTCCTTCATGCTTGGTAATTCCAAACTTCACTCTCTCCTTCTCTTAAAAGATACAATAATATTATCATTCTAATCATTTTAGTTTTTGATTATTGTAATTCAGACCGATGGCATGGTTCTTTCTGGCACACATCACTTTCCCCAACCTCTCAACAGTCATGTTCTATTACCAGACAGAGTTCCTGAACTTGGACGCAGCTTTCTTGGGGACTACTCGTGTCATTGGCTGGTTAGGCCTCATGCTTGGGACTTTCGTTTACAATCGACACTTAAAGACCATGAAACTAAGAACGATTCTACTGTAAGCAGCACCACATTAATACTTGTTTTTTTTTATCAAACGTGTTCATTCTTTCTGAACTGCTAAAGAGCTGTTTTCTTTCTCCTTTTCCTGAATGCACAATGCAGATACACACATATCGGGTTGTCCTTGTTGAGTCTCCTGGACATTGTTCTTGTCTCCCGAATGAATATTGCCTATGGGATAACGGATAAGCATATGGTCCTCGTTGGATCTGCTCTTGCTGATGCAATTAATCAGTTCAAGTACGCCACTTACTATTACTACTCCAAGTTTTGTTTCTCTTCTCTGCCCTTGTTATTATTGTTTCCATTTCAAACTGGCTTTCTTCCCTGTGTAGGTTCATGCCATTCCTGATTTTATCGGGACAGTTGTGCCCACCAGGCATTGAAGGAACCCTATTTGCCCTCTTCATGTCTATCAACAACTTTGGTTCCACAGTTGGGTCGTTTGTTGGTGCTGGATTGGCTTCCTTCCTCAACCTCTCATCAGGATCTTTCGACAATCTTCTTCTGGGCATAGCGATCCAAGTTGCCTGCATCTACATTCCTGTCCTTTTCCTGTTCCTAATACCGAAAGAAGCTACTGGGGTATCAGCATAGAGTATTATAGTCAACTCACCATTACCTAACTATACAGCACACCTTATTTTTGGGTCGGAAGAGAAAAGTTGTGTTGTTCATCATCAACATCAAGTGCGGGAAGCTTAGTGTTTTAACGTTCGAGAACCTCCGAGGATGTTGCTGCTTTTGATCTGTAGTCATCACAGGTAGAATTTCAGCAGATATATTGTAAACGCAGAAGTTTCCATGTTAAAAGTAGCCGAACTTTGTGTTGTTTCTCATGAGATTCTTCATCAAGAAACAGTTTATTTGGGATTGACTAATCCTTTATTAGATAAAATAGCTGGCCTGGCCCCTTGTTTATTTTCCAGAGTGTGAATGTGGAACTTTTGGGGAGGAAATAGGAATTGCAAAGAAGTTGGTGCTAAAACATGGAAAAACGATGTGAAACTTTAGGGTAGCAAATATAAATTACCGAAAAGTTTGGGCTGCAAACTGAAAAAACTTATAGAGATGGAAGAAATAAAAAAACAATATATCAGAGCCTGGTTTCGATCCAGGGACCTGTGGGTTATGGGCCCACCACGCTTCCGCTGCGCCACTCTGATAATGTGATTACTCTTAGCCAATGTTTATATATTAGTTCACTTGTCTGTAACAGCTTATGAGAACACGAACCGGCGAACCAATTTCCCAGCTACGAGGAAAGCTTTTTGCAAGAGAACGAAAATGAGACGGCGACCAGGAATTGGCGGCCTACAAACGGCAGCCACTGCTAGGGTTCATTCCTCTTTGTTTGATACCCATGGATTGATTTTCTGTTTTCATTTTGCTTAGTGCCCAGTATATAATCGTTCTTTGTCATGTCTATGTTTCGATTTTTCTTTCCCCCAATTCAAAGGATCAATACCGGCTACTGGGTGAAAATGTAGCCAAGCTAAGAACCGACCTTATGAAAGAGCAGCTCGCCACTTTCCGTTCTCAGTTGGAAGATTTTGCCCGCAAACACAAGGTAAGGAATCTGCCCTCCTCAATCTTGGTGCATTTTGTGGCAAAGGTGTCGAATTTGGTTTCTGGGCTATCAGCAATTGTTAAAGCTTTGATTTTTCTGTGTTAGATTACTGATCTGTAATCGTGGGTGGCCGTAAGGTGTGTGATTGAGGGTTATTGTTGAACTTTTATGCTTGGTTGTGGAAGACTGGAAGCTTTCGCTTTGTACAAATCATATTGTTTTAATCCGACTTAGTGACTGAGTTCTTCTGCTAGCATGTTAGAAATTTCACAAATCGGCTTGGTCCTGGTGTGTGGAATGTGCTGTTTCTCACTGCAATCATCCACTTCATATTTCTTTACCCTTATTTGAAGATCACAGTTCAATCAAATTTCATCTTCTGCTAGATACTAAGTTCCGGTGTGAAGAATCATTCATCTCTTCTTCGGGTCCTCTTGAGATAGAGTTGTTGCTTCTTGGGAAGATTTACCCCAGCTGAATTCCTGTCACTATCCTCATCTTCAGAATCGTTCATGCATATTAGTGCTTCTTAGCTTGACATACCCAAGCCATAATCAGAATATATTGTTTTCGTCGTTTGTGTGAGCCCTAGTGAGCTTGTTTTTCATTTCCGTTTCATTCAGCTAAAGAGCCCAAGTCTCCCTTGATGCAGTAGTGAACCAACCAGCTCCAGACCTGTTTAATGGCCTTACTGACACGTCATTCTTAATGCTCTCATTCTTCTCCTTCATTTCACTCATCATTTTTCTCAATCACAAATAATGTTGCAGCTCATAATCTGGCATGATGTATTGCAGAATGACATTCGCAAGAATCCAACATTTAGGGCGCAATTCCATGAGATGTGTGCTAAGGTAGGAGTGGATCCTTTGGCCTCTAATAAGGGATTCTGGGCAGAGCTGCTAGGAATTGGTGACTTCTATTATGAACTTGGTGAGTCTTGAACTTATTGGTTATTTATGTAAAATAGTGTGTGGATTGGAAGAGCAAGAGAGAAAGAGTGCGTGGATAAGAAGTCTCTGTTATAAGATTCTTGTTTTATACGGTTGAGAACCCAGAAGTACGGAGAATCTGATACTGGTTGTACTATTTTGCTAAGGCAGGGGTACAAATTGTTGAGATATGTTTAAACACGAGACCTCATAATGGAGGTCTGATAAACCTGCAAGAGCTCTGCGATCTACTTCGCCAGAGGAGGAAAGGTGATCGCGGAGCTGTGACTGAGGATGACTGCTTGCGTGCTATAAGTAAACTTAAGGTCTGTATCTAGTAATCAGAACTTACCCTTATTTTGTTCCCAACAACCCTTCTCGGTGAAATTTTCCCAAGTGATTAATGTCCCTGGCATTGCTTCTTTGTTGCCTAATTTGCTTATTAGTAAAAACTAAAAACTGCTTGAATATGTCAGGTAATGGGAAGTGGTTTCGAGGTTATATCTGTTGGCAAGAAGAAGTTAGTTCGGTCTGTGCCAACAGAACTGAACAAAGACCATAATGCAATCCTGGAGTTGGCTCAGGTTTCCTCTCCTATTCCCCTGCCTCCTAATACTGCCACCATTTTCATCAGGACTCATAATTTACACACTCGTCTACATCGTCCCCTTTAGGCTCAAGGCTTTGTAACTGTTGATGGGGTGGAAAGGCGGCTATCTTGGACAACCGGGAGAGCCATAGATGCCTTGGATACACTATTAGAGGTGAAGCTCCTGCTGCTATTTGCCTCACTCGTTTCGTTTGTTCTTCTAGAACTAAATAGAGTTGGTATCTTACGATTCCTATTGAATGACGCAGGAAGGGCTCGCCATGATTGATGATGGCCACCGGGATGGCAAGCGAAGATACTGGTTCCCCTGTGTCTCCTCCATCTCCTCTGCAGTTGGGGACTGACATTTTGACACTTTATGTTTGCCTCAAACAATAAAAAAGAAACAATGGTCTGTTTGGTCGATCAATTTCACTTTTGTTTCATCTTTCTAGTCCATGCTTGGATGCACAATGTTGTACAAACAATTTCAACTTCACGAATAATGCGAATACAGGAACCAGAAGAATTACAATGTAGACTATAGTAATTCAGTATAGCTATGCAACTACCAGAAAGAGCAATTCAACTTCAGATTGTGATCTCGGCATCCTCGTCTTCTGTCCAGGCAGAGTTGGGGTCACTCCAGGACCTAGGTTTCACCCCTAGCTTGAAGTAAACCACCATCTCCAACACCTCTAACACCTTATTCCTGTCCAGCAAGTCATTCCATATCCCACTCACTATACAGTAGTTGTTGTTGTACGGCGGTCGGTGGTGATCAGCGTGCTGCCCCCTGGACACCAGAACTCCAGCATCCTGCAATGCCACCACCGCTGCCGGCAGCTTGCTTTTCGTACTATGAGCCCAAGCGTGAAACTGCTGGCTGAACATAATGCACCCGGAGAACATCCCCACAAAGCCAAGCACAACAGGGTCACTGCACACCAGCTCCACTGGAAGCACCGAGAACGCCACGACACGAGCCAGGGAGTGCAGGTTGTTGGCGAATTCGCGCCTGGTAATCGTCCATGGCCACTTGTGGTGACCCTGGAAGGCCTCGATTTGAGAACCGAACCCTGGCGTCGATGCATCGCCGTAGTTGTCAATGCTCCAGTGGTACACTCCCGAGCCGAGATCAGCCAGGATGTAACCCATGTACCCCGCAAGCACTGGCTCGAGCCAAATGTGCACGCTGGCTGCACCGACGGCGGCCTTGGCGAGGGAGAAGAGCACGGTGGCACATCCTGTTGCAACCCATCCACGGTGGGACCATGTCGACTTCAAACCGGGGTCGTTGGCGGTGAGAGGGATTACCGGTGGAGCTCTGCTGACACGCTGTGGTTGGGAGACTAAGTGGTTGGAGTTGGGATTGTCCTTGATCAAGGTGCAGGTGATTGTGGTGATGGAGGTGGCATATCGAATCGGAATTACACGGTGGTGGTGGTGGAAGCCTTGGCCGGGGGACCTTGAGAGGAACTTGTGGTGTTGTAAGCTAGACATGGGAAGGAAGAGAAGGAAGCTGGTGGTGGAGTGGTTGCTTGAAAATGGTGTTTGGCAATTTGGATGGAAAGGGTGGGAAAATATGGGTGGCGAGAAAGAGAAGTCGTGGAGGGAATTGAATTGTGAGAATGGAGAAGTTTGTGGTTGGGCAAGAGGTTACGTGGTCCTACGAATTGATATTGGTGCTCCCACTTGCAGGTGATGAGCTGCTCCGTTTGATTCAGATTATCTCTGCACATGAGTCATGACATGATAGCATTCAATATTTTTCCATTTCTTCAGCCAAACGGATCCAGAATCCATTTCCAACTGTCAGCATTGCATTATAAAACCGATCACGTAACTTGTACAAAAAAAAAATTGTTCCTGGCACGGTGGCACCTGGGGTGCATGGCTCACGTCACGAGCACGGAATATATGGACTAGTTTGACAAGTCCATATAACTCGATTTGTTGGGAGAAGCTTATGCTGGATCTTATAGCACTCTTTAACACGCCCCCACGCCCCCTCAAACCAAAGTCAACCCACGGGCTTGAAGTTTGCACAGGCCCACCATACCTTGTGCTTTAAGTAAGTGTTATATTGGAGGTCGTGGAGATTCGAACACACGTCCACTCCAAACCAGCTCTGATACCATGTCAAGAACCAGTTGGTCCTAATAACTCGAGTTATTGGGAGAAGGTTGTTATCCTGGATCTTATAGCACTCTCTAACAGTATACACATATATTATGGGTCGTATCGGATTTGGATTGATGATAACGAGTAGAGGTGGTAAATGGATTGGATTGGTGGATTCATGGATTGGATCAAATGGATTGGTGGATTGATCCATCAATCCAAATGACATCCAAAATTTTGACCAAAATGTAAATTTTGAAAAGTTTAGGTACTAAAATGTCGTAAAAAAAATTTTAGGTACCAAAACCAATGATATTTTTCGTGTAAAAATATAAATTTTAAGTACCAAAATGTAAAATATAAAAATATAGGTACCAAATTATAATTTTCCATTTGGATCCATGGATTGATCCATTAATCCACCAATCCAATTGAATTTGGATGAAATGGATTGGATTAAATGAATTGAATTAGATGGATAATTTAATGGATGGATTGGACTGTATTCATGAATTGATAGGAGGTTTGCATGTTGTACTAATCAAAAGAGGAAAAAACCTGAAGGATTGTTTGCTTCTATTTCTATACGATATTACCAATACTGCCTACCGGACTCGATGATATTTCCATCCGACGTAGAGCAAAGGGGAACCAAACCCTGCAATGATTATAAGAGCCCAAGCGAGTGTGCTCTGTTTACTATTCTTTCGTACTTTCTTTATTGTCGAAATAGGTTCCATAAGATCTTGCCTAGATAACATTTTTCTATACTGTGAAGACGAATCATTTCTCTTTCTATACGCAACGCTATTTCGGATCTTAATTTTGAAGACAATACCAATAGAGGAGGTTGGTAATGATGATTTTGTCCGCACAATCAGAGTTCCTGCATGAGGGTTTTTTGAGCCAGTCCCGTTCTAACTGAACGGAATAGGACCAGGTAGGTAGGAGGTTGTCTTTCTCAACGTGGTCCCTACCGACGCTGGGGTGCGAAAGCATGGGGAGCGAACGAGATTAGATACCCTGGTAGTCCTCTCAACCAGTGGATCCTTCTTCCAATTATTAATTATGGATTAATTTTTTTTAACTATCGTTAAACCGCTTTCTAGAAGGATCCTAATTGCCACCTCTAATAACGAGGATGAGTATGCGCACAATATGATATGTAAACAGCTCGTGCCAAATTTAATGTTTTTGGGATCTTAGTAAATAGAGGCGTGCGTGACATGGTACAAGCTCGATGCTTCTTTACAGAAAATTAATATAGAAAAATTATATGTTCAAAAGAATACAAAATGTAGCTACATAAATAAGCCAATTATTATTTACAGAAGTGCTCAACAAAATATTAAATAAATACTATCATAAATAAAAATGCCCGAAAAGAATGATAAAAAAACTATCATTCACGTTGTACTTCGAGTTTTCTTCTTTACCTGTCCAGTTTTTGTCTCTTTCTTTTTCATTTCTGCTTTTATTTTCTTCTCTTTTATTAAATACGAATATGAGCATAACACAAGTAAAATGTGCTCGAGACAGGTCAGAGTCATGTCGACATAAGTATGACGTCGACCCATCGCCTATGTACATGCCCAACTCACTTTTATTTTCCGATATAACTCAACATTAAAATTTATACATCTCCATACCTCTTCACGTGAATTTAACGGGTATTTACGAAGTGGGAAATTTGTGCCAAGATTTCTCAGCATAAAAAAGTCTTATCTTCAAGACTTCAACTAAACCATAATTTTCTCGTTCAAGAAATCCAAAATTGTAATTTGGGGGTTAATTAATAAAATTTGTGCAATCGATATATTTCGATAATTTCTTTGTACACTAAAAAAGTTGTGAAAATATTTTACACCTTGTTTAGCCAATACACTTCAACTCATCTTACTGATTGTTGTAGCCAACTCTCTAAAGAATTTCCTAGTTGAGCCTTTGTTGTTTTCCATTTCTTGCAATTTTTTTAGGGTTTGGAAAATTTGACATCAAGGACTAATAGTAAATGGTACAAAGTGTGTAAGTCTGGTCATCTGAGTACAAAACTTATTAAATTCATTTATACCGAATGATATGTAATTAATCTGATCAATTAAGTAATTAAAATAAAAAAAATTGATCAATTAATTACTATGTTCCTTTTGGACGTGAGGTGTCTATCATTTCTATTCATTCAGCACATGTTATTTCTAATTGCAAATTATCATTTCAATAAAATGTACAATGAAGAAGTGTAACTAGACTATAATTTATGGAATAGATTACACATTTTCTTGCTATCAAAATGCAGTTAATTAAGGCAATTAGGCAAAATAATGAAACAAGTGTACCTAAGAACTGAAATTCAGAAAATATTTTGAACATGCAAGCTATGTCACTGGGATTAGAGATCCCTCAATTATAAAAGGAAACAATCCAACACACAATCCACTCAACCTAAACTAGCATCTCTTGTTCATGTTGGATACATATAACGTATATTTTGTGAGTTGGAAGCCTGAGTTTCCCATATCTAGTTACGTAATCTTCTAGTTGACTCTAAATTATAGAACACATGCACCACGAGGGCAAGAGCCGAGGCTGGAGCTGGCGATAGGGAAATGGTCAGGCCGACAGTTTGCGGATAATATATGAAACATCTCCGCAAAGTCAACACTCTCTCCCAAAATGGAAAAAGATGGCTCAATATAGTGGGATAACTAAATATGGAATATTTATTTAGAAAATTCAGATCTAATGATAGAAAATTAAATATTATTTTTATTTTTCTTAGTTTTCTTAATCGACTCATATATTTTTTGTTTTAACTCGAATTTTAATTTTTTTGCACAGATGGAACGAGTTTGTTGTGCTCTACAAAACGAGATCCATTTTCAATATTTTTGGAGAAAAAAATTTCTTGCCTCTCGTTACCAACTGCATACCATATGATATCTTCTTCGTTTTTAATTCGTTTTTGAAAACGTTTGCACAGAAGGAACGAGTTCATCATGATCTATTGGATCTACAAATTTCTAGGTGAACAAATTACAGGACCAAAAAATACCACACAATACCACCCTGGTATGAGGTGGTATCTTGTGGTACACAATGTTAAAAGTCGTAAATGACAGTTAATATACTTCTACTATCATGTATTCAACCATCATACAGTCTTGGTTTGCTCATACCACCATGGTACGCTTTTCAATCCATAGGTATGCTCTTATTTCAATACCAGTCAATACCATATGGTATAGACTGGTAAAAAATGGCTTAATTTTTTTTTTTCAAAAATATATCAAAGTGAATATCATTTTGAAGAGCACATTTAATCTGATTTATCTACGCAAAAAAAAAAAAATTAATTTCGACTTAAAACGAAAGATAAATCATCTGTTAAAGATTAAAGAGGAAAAAAATAAAAGACTTTTCAGGAGAGAGATGCTGATATCCTGCTGATGTTGACGGATTACTCATGATTACTCATCATAAAGTTACTCACCGGATCTGCTCCTGAAAAAGATTATCCAAGTTTCGATGGAGATATTCATGATTTATTTTGGAATATATATATATATATATATATGGCAAAGGCTAGCGTACGCCCGGACGTACCCTAGCCTATCGTACACCCGTTGAGTTTTGCTATTTAGACAATAAATTAACCGGAGTTTGGGGCACGATACTATACCCTAACCCCTAATGGATGAACCCCAGGGCAAAAGCCGGGTACGGGTACCTTGGCCGATCTTCACCGTTCGTTTTCAATCTCCACGGCTCACGTTTGTTAAACCTAACTGCGCCACTAAATAACTAAACAAATTACAAAAGCCTCCTCCGCGTTAAGTTTGTTTTCATCCTAGTCCAACTAACTGCCCGATTAAATTAAATGGATTAAGACCCAAACCCAATTGGGTAGACCCACTGCCGCCCAAACCAATTTCCAGTCTCCCTAACCAATTACACGATCCCTCTCTCGTCTTGGAGGGACGCCCCTTCACAGTTCCAAGAGAAGCTCCCCATCCACATTCGACGTAGATTGAATTTCCCAAAAAAAAATTTGTCTTGTTTCTTCTTCGCCATTGTATTTCCCCTCGCCTATCTCTTTCTAACACGATTACGGCGACCATGTCTATTATTGTGTTCATCGAACTTTTCATTTGCAAAAGAACCTTTAAAGAGGTTTGCTAACCCTAGGGTTCATATCCCTAGTGCTTTGTCATCTTGTCTTAGCGTTATTGTGATTTTCTCGAGCCTTATATCTCTCGGTGAAATTTAGGTTTCCTGATATGTAGTGCTCGTCTCGCCCAGAGGATTGAGGAAGAAGATGAAGAACACATAATTTGATTCGAATAGGATGGAGAGGTCCCCTTAGTTTGTGTTTATGTATTAACGGTGCGTTTAGGACTAATTCTAGTTGGACTGGGTCTGATCATTGATTTTTGCAGGCTTTTAAATAACATTCAAACGTGGGCTTGTACATGACCCATGCAATATTCAAAAGTGATTCTGGAACGTGCGAGCCCATTAGTTTTCTCCTGCGGTATCAGCGCCAACCCTAGTTTAACTAGCTTTAGTTACCCTAGTTTAACCTACACGAGTTAACATCATCATTACTACATATCTTCCCAAATCTTCTAACTCTTGACATTCTAGACTCAACCGTCTCCATCACACGTCTCCACACTCAACCCCCACGATCACTTTTTCTTACACCTACAATCTCTCTTTCCCTACAATCTCTCTTTCCTCCATCTTCACCTTCCCTTGTTCCTTCTTCCTCTGACTCCATGGCAAACATGGGCACTCAAAACTGTCAGGTACTGAGGGGAGCCAGTACATCATCTGACTAGGAAAGTCTCCCATTTTTTTAATTATCCAGACAAATATTTTTCTATGCATGCAGTATTTTGTGAATTTGCCATGGCTAATTTCCCTAAGACAGGTGAAGAGATGCAGTAATGGTCATCCCTAAGCAAGGAGGTGCAATTGCATCCTACACTTGCTATGATGTGAGAAGCTATTGCAAGGGTGCAAATTTGGTTGCAATTGAAATTGGCCCACGAGTGGGGACTATTGATGAAATTGCAATGTTTTCTCAAAATTATAGAAGTGGAAGTAGGGACTACCTATGAAATTGCAAATGAATTTCATTGGGGGAGATTTTAATCCGCTTTTGTTCTAAGCAGTTCCAATTAGGTTGATTATAATGATTTTTTTATCTATGGTGATTTTCCCCCCTTTTTCATCAAGACTCATGCTTCTTTTATCCCCCTGTGGATCTATCATGCTTCGTTTATAGTAAAATATCCTTTTAATTATACACATTAAAGAATCCATTAATTATGTATGCCTTTTTATTGTATTTATTACTACAATGAATTCTCTGACTAAAAGGGGAGTGAAAACATCGTTGGTGGAAATTCAAGGAATGGAATGATAAGGGTTGTGCATAAATTCAATTTCTGTAAATAATTAATTTTATTATTATTAGTTAGTAACGTCATTAGTTTTAGTTAGTGGGTTAGTGGCTCCTACTTTGTAGCTCCAATCTGTTCAAGAGTTGGTACTTAAGCCACTCTCCTCATCAATGTAAATCACTACTTTCAATCCTTTACATGGAAGCCTTTCCATATCCTAGGAACATTAAATTAATTACATAAGAATTTTCTATCTGCCTTGTACTGGGTTTGGTCATTATTTATACTGATTGGGAGCCAATCAGTTTTACCTTTTGGGTTACCTATACATGAATGCAAATTTAATTATACGATTGGGAGCCAATCAGTTTTACCTTTTGGGTTACCTATACATGAATGCAAATTTAATTATACGATTGGGAGCCAATCAGTTTAACTATACATGATCCCAATTAAACCTCTCTACAAGATACAATGGCTTGAAGCCTTGAACAGACGCAACCTCACTCACAAGTTGGAAGCTGGAATTTTGGTGAAGTCCCTTTGCCATTTCCACGAAAAAACAAACCAAACCAAACCAAATATAGAAAGCATTCACAATACCAAAAACCAAATATAGCAAGCATTCACAATACCAAAAACCAAATATACAAAGCATTCACCAAACCAAAAACCAAACCAAAAACCAAATATTAAAACCATTCACCAAACCAAACCAAAAACCAAATATAAAAAGCATTCACCAAACTAAAAACCAAATATAAAAACCAAAAATAATAAGCATTCACCGAACCAAATAAAAAACGGTTGTCCATCATACTCAGAAAAAAAAAAAACATAACTGTTGTCCATCATCTTGAAAACTAAAACTCAAAATCAGGTTGTTTTGGGCTCGTTGACTGGGTTTCCTTGTGATCTTCTCTTTCCTTTTTCCTCTTTTCATGGGTTGTCTTGTACTCTTCCACTGCAGCTTCAACTTGAGGTGCAACTCTTCTTGCTTCCGTGAGCACCATATGCCTTATGTAGTTCATGGGCTCTCGAACAAGGTACAAAGCGATCTGCATCCTCCTCACTTGAGTGCATGGCTATCAACATCAACAAACATGGTGCTTACCGCATGATTCAAAAATAACAATCAATTGTGGTTTTCTAATATGCGAATTAGAATTGTCTTTACCCAAATATAAGAGGAGTCCCAGCTTGCGCCAAACATCCACATGCATACCCAGACTCCACTGTCAGACCTACATAAAATAAAAGCATTGCGTGATAAGAACCAAGTTGATAAGTCGTCGTTTAATATCACAAAAAAATGGGCATACTTACCGATTAAGTTGTTCTTGATCCTTTGAAGGAGTTGGGTACGCAAACTCCGCAATCCTTGGTGGCGACAATCCTTGTTCACGATAGAGAATCTTCCACAAGGCTTGCATAAAGCTCATCTGTACAAATTAAGAAACGTTTGTACTTAGAAAGAGTTATTTACATTTTGTTGCGTTATAACGCCACAATGTCACAAATTTACCATTGTTTGAACAGATTGTAGTTGAAAGGAATTGCGGTCTTCATTTGGTTGTGGATCCAAGATATGGACTTCTTCCTTGTCCAACTTAATGACAGCCAAGTACCAATGGGCATTATCTCTCATCGGAACACACACCTACATATGCGGAAATTGTCAACACGTATTAAAAAAATAAACTGCAAACCATGTAATACTTATTAAGACGAACAGTTTACCTTGTTCACCATATTGGTTCGACTAAGGAATTTTGATTGGTATAGGTCTAATGCCATCTTGGGTGTTATTCCACATGAAATCACTAGTTCCTGCCCATGTGGTAGTTGCACAATTGAAATTTTGTCAACACAATATGATTCACGTTAAAAAAACATGTGTTGTAATTTTTTTGGTGAGAGGAAATTGTCATTAAGTATAATCGGAACACAACCTGTAGTTCAGCAGGCAGATAGCACACTCCTTTTCCGTCCTTGGAATTTGTCCACAACTCTTCTAGAGTCAAGTGGCAGGCCATCGCTGTTATAACCTAATATAACATGGACAAAAAACACTTCATGATACTATCGAGTTGTTATAAAATAATTCTACGAATGAGCGAGGGCTTAAGGACCACAATGACTTCCTCGTACAAGAGTTGTTGGAGGTTTTGACCAATACTTCGTCAGGTGGCAGATGGGCTAAAAATATATAGTGAGCAAGCTGGATTTGCTCATCATCGTATTCCATATCGGTAGGTAGCTTAAACTTCAAAACAACCTGGAATAGGGGCCACAAATAAACACGAGTTGAAATGCATTCGTCATGACGGAATAACGGCAAAGAACACTTCAATGGCAAACATGACACCTTTATTACCTTGTCAACAGAAGGTAGACAAATACTTTTTCCATTTGGCTTCTTTGGTGTGACCTCAGAGTCAGATTCATCGTCTGAAATAAAAACGATGACTGAAGCAGGAGTGGGTGGAGTGCTTACACCTTTGCCTTTGGGTATCCTTGGTTTCTTTGTTGGAGTCACAAATTCGGCTGTCTCCTACAATGACAGTGAACCTGCGATTAATAAATTAACTAGAATGAATTTCAATGGTAAAAAGAGCTATTATACATACCACGAGCTTGGACGAAGAGCGAGTAAGTCTCCTATTTTCCATGTTGTGCCTCTAATCTAAGCTTTACTCTGTACTCAAAATCGCGGCAAAGAAGGATATGGAACCACTGCTCTACCGATGAAGGTTAATTATATATACAAGGTTAGGATAAATTGTGGCGCCATATTTTTCCCGCGGAAAAATAGTTAGGGTTTAGTCTAAGGTACATGAACCTGGGATAAACATGGGTAGTTATTAAACCTAAAATTAAAAAGATACTTTCTTCGATTGAATAAAGAATTGAGTGCTATTAGTAAATATTCGCTCATATTAATATTTGATCCTTCCCCATACACGTAGTAGACACCTAGAGTCAGCTGGCGAACGGCTTTACTACGAAAGGTTTTTCATTTTAAATATTTTCCTTATTTGTGAAAATGGTAAAGAAATCACTAAGATAAACAACAGAAAGTGCAACTCGTTCCTACCAAAAATATAAGATATCACAAATCGTGTTATTAATGGGGATAATTATTAAGTGGCCCGTTGAATCATTAATGCGGCCATCATTCCCAGTAGGGTTTTGTAATCTACGTCCTTGGTTCCCCAAAATTTCCAGCCGTGACAATGACGTCGGAGGCAGACTCACCATTGACGTCGGAGGGAGTCCAAGAAAACGCTGGTGCCGGAACCAGTCACACCACCCAGGAAGATAATATCGCCGATCTCTTATTGCTACAGCCTGAAGATATTAAAAAAATGAAGTTCGATGATACAGAAGAAGCCTATGATTTCTACATGGACTACGGGTTAGTCAAAGGCTTCGACATCAGAAAATCAGACATTGGTCGTGATAAGAACAAAGTTATGATATGGCGTGACTATGTATGCTCTGGCGAGGGAAAGAGGCGCATGAAGAGCACAGAACGAAAGAGAGAAGCAAGAGGGGAGACCAGATTTAACTGCAGAGCCAAGATGCGTGTTAAACAACACAATGTCGATGGGAAGTGGTACGTGCACCAGTTTGATGATGTAAACACACATGAAACGATCCCCAGAGAATTTAGACACTACATGAAAGGGAAACGTCGTATGAGTGATGCAGTCAAAGCAGCGATAAATTTTAGAAGAGCTGCAGGTATGAAAACTTCTCAAATTGTGAATCTGGCCGTATCAGAAGCAGGAGGCTACGAAAATTTGGGGTACACGAGGAAGGATGCATATAATTATGTGGACAAAGAGAGGAAAGAAAAAATTAGTGAAGGTGATGCCGCAACAGCCCTAGCCTACCTGCAAGCTAAATGCACCGCGGACGAGCATTTCGTTATTGAACTAAAGAAGGATGACGACGACCGGCTTATTAACATTTTCTGGGCCGATAGTATTTCTGTTGCTGATTATGCATGCTTTGGTGAATTACTGTCATTCGATGCTACTTACAAAAGGAACATTTACCAGATGCCTCTCGTGATTTTTTCAGGTACTTTTCCTTCAAACATAGAATTATCCCGAGCATGCTAAAATAACCCTAGAAGTTTGCATAATCTAACTTTGTTTGAACTTTTTTAGGTGTCAACCACCATTTGCAAACTTGCGTATTTGCATGTGCTTTCTTGGCTAACGAGAGAGAGGACAATTATATTTGGGTGTTGGGAGCTTTGAAGAGAAGGCTAGGCGGTGTAGATCCCAAGACTGTTATTACAGATGGGGATAGAGCAATGCGTAATGCTATTCAGAAAGTATTTCCCGATGCAACACATCGTCTATGTTCCTCGCATATAGACAAGACTATAACCATAAATGTGAAGAATCATCCTACTTTTTTGCCCCGATGGAAGCATTTTGTGTCAGCTGACTGAGAACCTTCAGAATTCGAAGAAAAGTGGAAAACAGTGGTTGAGGAATGCTCCCTTCAGCACAACAATTGGGTCTCCAATTTATTTGACCAAAGACATGAATGGGGGTATGCATATTTGCGTTCGAAGTTCTTCGCAGGCTTGAGTACAACATCAAGATGTGAAGGACTGAACTCTCAACTTGCCAATTATATCGAGAAGGATAAAAATCTCCTTGAGTTCTTTATTCACTTTGATCGTTGGACTAGGGATATGAGGGAGAATGAGCGTCATGCTGATTTTGAATCCATTCATCGAGAACGAACCATCACAAGCAATGTCTTAGTCTCACTTCAGAAGAGTGGAGCGGCGGTTTTCACAAAGAACGCATTCTTCTTATTCAGAGACGAGGTTGAAAAGTTGGCATGTTGCATAAGGTTGGAGACAGAGCGATCGGAAATTGAGCATGTGTACAAGGTCAAGGTGTCTGGCATGGCTAAGGTTTTTCAAGTCACGTACGCAGTTGAACCCTTTGCAATGGAATGTAGTTGTAATCACTACAATTATATGGGAATACCATGTCGTCATATGATTTTTGTACTGAAAGAAGAGAGCATACTGGAACTTCCTGAAGTCCTAGTACGTCGAAGATGGTCAAAGAAGCCGAAGACACTAGAGAGCTTGGACGAACCGGGCAGACTAGATGAATCACAACTTTTCGCATTGAGGTTTGCCATGACTATCACTTTTAATGTTTTTTTTTAGTATTGGTTCGAAGCTAGGTGAACATTAATTTTACTCACTTTGTATAAAATCTTGTGTCAATCAGGTATGGTACTATTCAACAACACAGCTTACAACTAATGTTAAAAGGGGCAAAATCTAGTGAGTGCTTCAAGATTGCTCGTGAGGGAATTCAATCATTATGTGAACAGTTGGACATGGTGGACACTGGCAACGTGGACATACCCGGCATTAATAGGCCGAAGGCGAATGAAATTTTGTTGGATCCATTACAAGTCAAAGCTAAAGGTTCGGGGGCTAAAAAATCTAAACGGCAGAAAGGAGAACCACGACAGTGTAGCAATTGCCAGGAATTTGGCCACTATAGGACCCGATGCCCACATCCTGTTGGCTATGTGAAGCCAAACTCAAACGGTGATGCCCCGAATGATGGTGTTTCGGAAGAAGGTGGCGGTGGCGATGACAACGATGTTGATCCTCCCACCACTCAAGATCAGTCAGAAACAGTACAGAAGAGAAGGCAAAAGCATTGCAGTAAGTGCGGTTCTACCAATCATAATGCAAGAACGTGTACTGGGTCTGGACCATCCGATGATGAAAATGACGATGACGACGATTATGAGCAACCTACTTAACAAAGCATACATTTTGACATTTTTAGTGTCTTTGAATAAATTGATGCTAATCATTTCAGGATTCCGTACGTACTTCTTATTGTGCCCTCTGACTATAATTTGTTTCGATAATTATTGATATTTTTGTGGATAATATTAACAACGTGATTTAATATAATGACTTTTTTTATTAGTAATTGAATAATTTGATTCTTTGAGTACCAACTAAAAAGTACTTACAAAAATTTCTATGATTGTATATGTTATTATTATTATTATACGGATTCATGATTCACCTTTGAGTTGTGGACAAAACAACCGAGACTGACTTTGTTGTTATCGATCGTATTGGAGCTCGATTTTCTGTAATGTTGACTGAGAGGCTATTCCAAGACCATGATAAAGTGAGAGGACCTCCACTTGCTCATCCCCTACAAATTAAGGATTTGTGTTAAATTTCAACATCAATCTTACAGATTACCACATTTTTTACCCAACAAACTGAGTAAATGGTTTACAAGACCGGGAAGGATGAGGAAGAACAAACAACATTCTTCACTTGATTGAGGTAAACCTTACTTGCGTGAAAATGAATATCAATATTAATTACAAGGTTATGTTATTCTCTATTGGATTTTGATTGTATTAGTAACATGCACCGGTGTAATATTTCATTTGGTATTGCATTTGATTGTGTCTGTCATCCACTAACTATAGTGCTATCAACTGTATACATCTTCCATTTGTAAAGCTATCAATTCTTATACCATGTTTTTCTAATGATACTTGGTTTTATTCTTTAATAGTATACAAATGCATGTTGTTTATAACTTCAAACTCCAACAGAACTTTACTTAATCTCCCTCTAACATGGATGAAAATGTAACCAACTATAATTTTTACTCCAATATATATTAATCACTTATGATTTTATAATACCCCACCATATGTTGTGATTTTGAATGTCAATAATCTAAATTAATGATGTTGGAGGTAATGAATCTGATGGTAGAGATGATGTTACTGTTGAAAATAAAAGAAGACAATGTTCTTGAGGGAGATACAAGTACAGGTGATGCGGAGCAAGACCACACTGTGGAAGTTTTTGATTATTTGGACAAGGTAAATTATACTAAAATAAACTATATTATTTGTATTTGCAAAAAAAAAAAAAGTGTTAGATGAAATGCACGAAAACAACTAAGTGACTATTGAAATGCAAGAGAATAAAGAAAAAAACAAAATGGATATAAATGTTCACAAAGGGATATGAATATATTGTTATTGATGGAGATGATTGTACTATTCAATATTTCATTTATGTCTCAACATATAATAGTTGTGTGTCATTTATGTCTTGACAATTTTGTTAACCGTTATAGATAACGCTTGACTAGACGGTGGTCAACTTGATATTGACTTAGAAGCGAAATTGATAGAATGACTAAGATGATTAGGGTATTTTTATAACTTTTTTTTTCTTATTTTTCGTATTTTATATGAGAATACAAATAAAAATTAAGATTTAGAATTCCATATCAGATGCCACGTCGACACTAACTGAATTTTGTGTTAAATGTTGACGATCAAACTCGGTCAACATTAACGGAAAAATAGTCCAGTACATAAATGTTATATTGAATAGTTTGGGACACAAGTGACACTTTCTTGATAGTTCGGATTTTCCAGTGGTATAAGCCCATTTTTTTATGCTACCAATTATTTTGAATGTTTAGAATATTTGAATTTATACCATATACTACCAAATAAACATGTATCTCACATATTAATTGCTACTATATAGTTTATATGATTGGCGAAATGTATCCGGCCAACTGGCCGGGCTCAGGACTAGTATTTAGTAGATTAATTGGATTTGGAGCCCCTTTTCGTTTCGGTGGAGATCCTTCCTAGCTAACTCTTGTATTGTTATAGACGTCTAATGTTTTTTCTGGGAATTTGGTTTATTGATAAATATTTTTCTAGTATTTATATGTAGAATTCGTTGACCAATTGTGATTGTTGTTTGGCTTGTTGGGACTTGCTGCTCCCTAGTATCTCCAGAATTTGATCCTAATTCATCATCATATATATCATAAGAACAGAACCTATATTCATTATTTTACAAAACAAATTCAATATATTATTTCAAACCGAACCGTACGTAAGAAATCATTAGCTTCTGGTGCCCATGCAAATCTAATACAAGAAATCAGCACTATATAAGAAGAGAGAGCCGTTCTCTGTTTGGTCAATAACTCAACCCCATCAGCAATGGCAAACCTGCAGCTCGGAGAGTCTTCCCATTTCTCCTCCTTCCAGCTCTCCATCCCCTTGACGATCACATTGGCCACCATCCTTCTAACCTTCATAATCCGAATTGGGCTCGGATTAAGATCCAGCAGCCCAGCCAGATCCAAGAAGAAACCACTCCCACCAGGCCCATGGAAGCTCCCGATCATCGGAAACATCCACCAGCTGGCAACCTCCCCGCTGCCGCACCACCGCCTCCGAGACCTGGCCCAGAAACACGGGCCAGACCTCATGTACCTCCAGCTGGGCCAGTTGGCCCACGTCGTGGTCTCCAGCCCGGAAGCCGCCAGAGAGGTGATGAAAACCCACGACCTCAGCTTCGCCTCCCGGCCCAACCTCCTCGTCTCCGACATCGTCCTGTACGGCCGCATCGGGCCCTACGGCGAGCACTGGCGCCAGATGCGGAAGGTCTCCGCCGTCGAGCTGCTCAGCGCCAAGCGGGTCGGATCCTTCCGCCCAATCCGCGAATCCGAGGTCGCCAAGCTGGTCGCCGGCATCACGCGCGGCGGAGCGGCGGGGGATGTCGTCAACGTCAGCCGGATGCTGGCGGCGACATCCAGCGGGGTGACTTTCAGGTAGGGGCCGGCGGAGTCAGACATTTAAATGAGAAGGCATATTTTCAATCGGGTTAAAGCTTTAGCGACTAATTATTTGGTTTTATTTGTACAAATTTAATTTACCTGTATTAATTTTAAAATTGAGTCCGTCCGTCATAGTCTCTCAATGAATTTAGCCACTACTTTCAGGGCGGCGTTTGGGATGGAGAAGGAGGTGAAGGAAGCCCTGTTCGTGAAACTGGTGACGGATGTTACCGACGCCGTGGCGGCTTTCCGGGTGTCGGATCTATACCCGTCTCTGAAGTTCCTGCCGTCGTTGACCGGGTACCGTGCTCACCTTACGAGGATGCATTTGGCGGCGGATGAGATGCTCGAGGAGATCATTAGAGAGCATAAAGTAAAGCGAGAAGGAAGGAAGGATTTAGATGGCGGCGGTGGTGGTGATCAACATCAGACGGAGGACTTAGTTGATATTCTTCTCAACCTTCAGGAGAGCGGTGGGCTTGGATACCCCATCACCATCAATGACATCAAAGGTGTCATTTTCGTAAGTAGAACAATTACCACTCAACAAATCCCTTTTTCTTTTCAAATGTTAGTTAGGTATGCACTTAATGACAATATATTTTTGTCTTAGGAGGTGTTTCTAGCCGGTACCGAAACTTCAACCAGAACGGTAGAGTGGACTCTGTCGGAGATGATAAAGAATCCCAGAGTGATGAAAAAAGCGCAAGAAGAAGTGAGACGAACTTTTGGCGGAGAAGGAGTTGTCAAGGAAGAAGGTCTTCACGAGTTGAAGTACTTGGACTGTGTTATTCAAGAAGGTTTGAGGTTGCATCCGCCGCTGCCTCTACTACTCCCTAGAGAGTGTCGAGAAAGGGAAGAGATATGTGGCTATGAGATTCCGGCAAAGACGAAGGTCCTCATTAATGCTTGGGCTATTGGGAGAGACTCTCGTTACTGGACGGAACCTGATAAATTCTATCCCGAGAGGTTTATGGATTCCTCGCTCGACTATAAAGGAACGAAATTCGAGTTCATTCCATTTGGCGCTGGCAGGAGGATATGCCCTGGAATTTCGTTCGGCGTGGCTCTCGTGAAAATTATGCTCGCGAATTTGATATACCATTTCGATTGGAAACTCCCGGGTGGCACAGAGCCTGAAAGTTTGGACATGACGGAACAATTCTCAGCATCGGTTAGAAGAAAACATAGTCTATCATTGATTCCCATTTCATATGATGCAATCTCACCCCGAAAGACCAACTGAACAATATGCGAGATAAAGAAAGAGAAGACATATTGGCCCTACTTACTTATGCTCAACTTATTTTTCAGTTTCTACTTTTGTGTGTCAGTCAAGTCATATAGTTCACAAAAGTCAGATGATTGACTAATGTATTTGGACTTGATTCAGTTATCTATATAATAAATATTTGGGGCTGTGTCTATCTTACCGTTTTGCATCGATTATGCATAATACTATTGATTATTAGGATGCAAATACATAAACTTCAGTCAAATTTTTGAAATTTACATAATTAATTTTTAGTGCATATAGCATAATGGATGACAACATAAGCATACGTTGTGTTTTCCATCGAATATCATTTCCCTTAAAAATACCACATGGACAACTTTGGCCCCAAACATAATAGATAGTTATTATTAAATAGTTTGTGATTAGTAGTTGGGGGCGAGGTGATCATCCAATACTTGATTACCATCTAACATGACTACCATGCCAACCACTATGCCCATATGTAACCATCTGTCCAACCCCATGGTAACCATCTAACCCTTAACTGAATTGTAATATCTCATTTGGCACGGATACCATCAAAATCTTAAGTGGCTGTTACCATCTCATCATACATGATAACTATCCAATCCTTAGAAGGACGATACCATCCAATCACTAGGTTGGTGCATCAAAGTTCGTTTTGGTTACCATCCAAGCTCTACATGGAAGGTACCTAATATCATCCATTCTCTTAACATGGATATCATTCCAAATACTATATGAATGTGGGAATTCCATATCATGAATATCATCTATAACCTAATTGAATGCCAACATCCAGTCTCATGGTTGTCGTCGATTTTGAAATGATGATTTGGTGGATAGTTACTTTATATGACATATTGACGTGTCTCAAGACTTCCTTTGATAGCTATCGACTCACGTGGAGACTACGTTGAATGAAAATCATCTCGAGTATATAATGGGTGGTTACTATGACAACTGACGCGTGGATGCTACGTTGGAACTAATTTTGGGGAAGAGGAGAGAAGGAGAAGTCCAATAGCTCTTTACATAAACTAGGGGTTGTGGCCGCGCTTTGCACTTTGCAGCGGCGCTTGGTTGTGGCGTGGCAACTATTTTACAATCCGGTTCACTTTCGCTTATCTCTATGTTCTCCCTCTTGTATGGATGTGTCCGGCTAGAGGGACTCAAAATGAGTCTCCTAATGCATTTCCCTTTCCGCACGCATTATCGTCCCCAACGGTTATTTGTTGGCTCACTCTTGAAGACGAAAAAGAGGGACCGTCATAGACATGTCTAGATTTTCCCCTTATCATGGCTGACTATTTTGGTGAACATTCTGATAAAATACATTACAATCTTCAAGTAAAATAGATAACATCCTCGTTAATCACTCCCTCGCATTAATCCTCCTCAATCAACAACTAATCCACTCAAATATTCATTTTGGGTCCAATAAAAGTGAAATAAATATGTAAATATCGACCTTAACATTGCTTTGTAACAAATTCCAACATCCAATCCTTGACACCTTTGCATCAGAACTGGTCACTATCATCAATGTTATCTCCGTCGAACTTTCTGATAGGTTGCATATCAATCTCTCTAATTGAAAGGAAATAATTGAAGAAGACACCTAATCAGAATAATAGAAAATGGGTATGGCACCTGATTCTCCGATCTCCTCCTGTATTCCTCACATGGTGACTTGATCATCGAGTGAATCTTCCCTGGTCAAAGCAAAACAAAAAATCACAAAATACATCTCTCTGAAATCCACTTTGTTACCTCTCTCCCTACCCACCTCCACCATCTTCTGCTATCGACAACAGCAGCTAGAAACACGCCACCGACGCTAGCAGCTAGAAACACTCCCAAACTAATAATCTTCAAAGACACCTTATCCAACCCACTAAATCTCCTTATCGGCTTACACCCAACAAAGATCATTGTTCCTTCAGTGGGGTCAAAAGCCAAGGACTCACGGAAAAGAGTCTCCGCCATGGACTGTAGTTTCTCTTCCATAAGTATAAAATTTTATTGCGTCATGAAATTTCTCCTCTCCCTAGACTCCCTCTCTAGTTTGAACATTCAATTGGCCAACATTTTCCCCTCTATATTGGAGTTAGATATTTTTATTGGATATTCCGTTGGAGCTCGATATAGAGGCAAAGAAAGAAAAAGAAGAGCAAATTTTTTCCCCGAAAGAACATCGACGGACCAAACCAGATGGAAGATGAAGGGCTAGCAGTAGGGATGGCAATTTTGACTGACCCGTTCTATTGACTGTTTGACCCTATTTTTGGGTGGGTCATACGCATGTGGGGCGGGCAAGGTTATTCTCCTCGACCGGGCCCACAACATTCTTTACCCGTTTTATGTTAAGTTATATGTAATTTTTAGCTATAATAAAGTAGGAAATAAGTGGTATTCTCAATTTCTCGAATAATTTAACTACATTTATCATGTTATAGTTTATTTTTTAATTTTATTAATGACAAATTAATTTTGCTAATGTTTACCCCTTACATTACATATCCGTGTGGGTCGACCTGTCCCAATTACCTGACCAGAACCCGATCTGCCAAGGATTTGGTAAGGGTATATAAATATACCCTCCCGTCTTGGCACATTACCCTTAAATTACACATTCGTGTGGGTAGACCTGCCTCAACCCGCGCTTCATAATAAATTACCTAACCTAAATCGACATATCATAGAGCGGATATAGATATAGAGATATCCTCCCCACCTGACGTATTGCCATTCCTAGCTATAGAAATACCCTACCGACGTGGCGTACTGTTATTCCTAGTTCTATAAAAATTGAGATATTCGAGTCTTGAGGAGACTGGCCCAAAGTTCTAGTTACTAACCTAGGTTGTAAAAAAAAAGTTAAGAGAAAATTACAAATAATACCCAAAAAAGTCCAATTATGAAAACAACCTAAAACGTATGAACCCACTATGACCCAAGTCAAGAAAACCCAAAGCTCAAATTAGCAATGGAGCCGGCAAACCATGACTGTCACCCAAGCAAAAATAACCCACAAGGTAAATTAACAAAGCTCTTGTGCAACCGTAACCTCTCTTTATGACTTTAATGATATTAGGAAGTTTGAAGTAGTTTCATGGGGAATGACAAACAAGTCCACACATAGAACCATTTTTCTCGTTTATCCCTTTCTTCCCTTCCTCAGTAACCATAGATGCGGAGCTCTCGTTCTATGAAGGATCTTCAAAGTCGTAGTTGTAAACTTGTAGTCGCAAAGCTCTAAAGGAATCTCCATATAAGAGTCGCAATAAAAATAACATAGATTCCTTTGTATGTATCAAACACCCTCGTTCAAATAGAGTTACGTTTTAAGAGATGTGAATCATAGTAACCATTTCCTCTTAAAAAGGAGTTAGAGTGCATCCCGTCCACCTAATTTTCACCGTCAAAATATTGTTGTCATAAGCATTCTTAGTTTTATACATGGTTATATTAGGTTGTCACTTGTTAGACGATCACAAGTCACAACTGACAATCCATACAAGTCATTGAATTTTTTTGAGAATGTTATTAGTCTAAGGACGCAGAATAAAATTTCGGAGATTCTTAAAGAATAGTATGAAGTAACAATCCAAGCATTACATACCTACCATTGAATAGTGTGTACTAGACTTGTTAGAAGATCACAACAGACAATTCATACCATAGCTAGATACCATATTCTCTTCGGGCTCCAAATTTTGCTCGTTAGAATTATAATACATGTGAAGGAAGATGAAAAGCACGTTCGATCATTTGTTTCAATCACATTCTACGCATTGGCTTATTTAGTGAATGTCTTTAGTCTAAGAACGAAGAATACAATTCTAGAGATTCTTAAAGGAGTAGTAGAAGCAACAAGCCAAACATAACATACCTACTACTAGATAGTGGGTACTGGACTTGTTAGACGATCACATGCATCTGAGTTCTGACACAATCCATACTAAATCGTTAACTTCTTTTGTGAATGTTATTAGTCTAAGGACAAAGAATAAAATTCTCGAGATTCTTAAAGGAGTAGTAGAAGCAACAGTCCAAGCACAAGATACCTACCCATTAGTATTTAAAGGATGTTTAATTATGTTTTATGACCTATTTAATTTAGTATTGTCTACGTACCTTTATTTAATTTTCATGAAACTAGAAGACATGCCTTTCAAAACAAATAGATTAGTAGGTGATCATAAACTATGTACTAATAGATTAGTAGGTGATAAACTATATAATAGGGGCCGTTTGATTTTTTCTCATAGTTTTGGTGAGATTGTTACAATGAGTGCATTGTTGATAATGTATCGTTTTTCTGGATTTTTTTTCCTCCAACAATGCATCCATTGTTTTGTTGATGTGGTGGAAAGAATCACTCAAAATGAGTGATATTACTATCTCATGTAAAACTTGAGATTGTTAAGATTGTTTGGTTCTTTTTTTGGCCGGCGACGGAGGAACGGTGCCGGCGACGGAGACACTGGGCTCGTCGACAAAAGTGTTTTTGTTGGAATGAGTCAAATGTTAATGGTATCTGAATTTAAAGAATGGAAGGAAGGGAAGGAAGGGAAAATTCAAAATTTGAATTCACATTTTTTTTTAGTTGGCGGTAAATAGCCGTTCACTTATCTATATCCCATAAAACTCTTGAAAATTTTATTATCTAAACCGCTCTCAATTTTTTCCGTGAACACCCATGCATAGTTGTTTCCATTTTTTTCATCAATGTCTATACCACCCTCTCAATTTAACACCTTCTCCCTTCAAAATTTCATCGTCGGTCTTCAACTAGTGTATGTATCTTCAAGTAGAATACATATGTCTATCTCCATTGCTTAAAGAGGGGTAGAATTACTACAAATCGGTGCTCATCTATAACCCTTAAAAACAAGGGTAAAAGTGATTCATACAAAAAAGAAATACAACTTTTTGAATGCTAAAATAATTATCACCAAAACCAAATAAGGTGAACTACATTACATCATTTTCCTTAATTGCATGTGTATTACAATATATACATTGATTATAATGCATTGATCTAAATATCATCAAAACCAAAAAACACCTTAAGTATAGTAAACAAACGACATAAGCATATACGTACATTGCCATTCTAGTTTATATTAGCTAGTCTGTTGGACTAATACACAATTGATGACGATCCATATGTACTAAGTTATTTAATTAACTTAATTTTATCAAGATTTCTTATTTCAAGGATGAAGAATCAAATGCTTAGGGATTCGTAAATGAGTAGTAGCAGCAAGAAGCCAAGAACAAGTTGACCAACGAAATGATATGGCTAATTAGCTTAGAGATTCTTATGAGTGGTAGCAGCAAGAAGCCAATAATCCATTGACCAACGAACTGAGGGTAGTTAATATGATTGCTTACATTTTATCCACAGGAACTTCATATGGCTATGGAGACTGTTCTGGCGGTTTGAATTTCGAAGGGTTTCTCTTCAATTAGACACCACATGAGTACTGCTAGCAAAATAGATTGCGTCGTCTGAAAAATTATCGACCAAACCAGATTGCACATTTTGATCCGGATTATACAACATCTATAACAGTTTGAATTGGTTTATGATGTTTATTATATATCGAATGTTTTGATCTTTTGTTCCGGTCGGGTCCAAAATTGTGGTTAATTATTAGACCAGATCATTGACCTAATTGATAACTTCTCAATTCGTGTTAGCATAGCAGCCCACTCAATCACTCTCTGATGAGATCCAAGGCTCAACCCTAATTTTTGTGAATTCAATCCCCTTCTTCATTCAGAAATCACACATTGCAAGAAAGTATAGACGATCGCATTTTCATATATGAAATTATATTAATATGTATGGCATATTGGAGGAAGTTGAATTGATATGACTTTGTGTTTTTGTTATTTATATAATATTTAAGTTACCAAAACTATGCATGCGTGGTGGAAATTAGGTTTAAGGTAAAAGATATATTTCTTCTTTGATTATTGGTTCGATTTTCGGTGTGACGGACCAAGTAAATTATTCATTTGTTACTCAATATGTCATTTCTGATTTGTACTGGACTCAACTGCACAAGCATGATATGATATCTGTACCCTATAATATTTTATCTAGTTTCGTATTTGTATTCCATTCTTTCGATCTGACCCATCAACCATATATGTGGTCCAATCTGAATCGAACCACACCATTTTCCAACTCTACTTCACATCAGCAATATAGGTGGAGATGAAGGAGCCATTACACCAACATAGTACGTAGTCTCAGTACTTCAGCCTAGGGACTGGTCTAATTGAAGGGAAACCTATGATTATATTTAATATGCACGAGAAATGCAAAAAGAACCACCACCCACCATGCTATATAAGGGAAGGCAGTACTCTCAGGATGTGAATAAGCAAACCCACCAAACCTCCATCAAATATCAATAATGGCTATCCTGAGACTGGAAAATTACGTCTCCTCCACCCAAACCCAACTGTCCACAGTTCCCTTGATCACCTTCGCCATCATCCTCCTAACATTCGCAATCCGACGCAGATCATCACGATCAAAATCCAGCACCACCAAACCATTACCACCGGGGCCATGGAAGCTCCCGATCATAGGCAACCTCCACCAACTCATGACCTCCCCGCTGATCCACCACCGCCTCCGCGACCTGGCCCAGAAGCACGGCCCACACCTCATGCACCTCCAGCTCGGCGAGCTCTCCCACGTCGTCGTCTCCAGCCCGGAGGCCGCCAGAGAGGTGATGAAAACCCACGACCTCAGCTTCGGGTCCAGGCCCAACCTCCTCGTCTCCGACCTCGTCTTGTACAGCGTCATGGGCCCCACCAGCGACCACTGGCGCCAGATGCGGAAGATCAACTTCACGGGCCTGCTCGGCCCCAAGCGGGTCGCCACCTACCGCCCCATCCGGGAGTCCGAGGTCGCCAAACTGGTCGCCGAGCTCTCTCTGCGGCGGGGCGCCGCGGTCGACGTCAGCCGGTTCCTGTCGGGGGTGTTCGGCGGGGTGACTTTCAGGTAAAGGTGACAAAATAAAGTACACAACTATAATTTGCCAACAATCTATAAATTCGATCAATAAATCCACCGATTCAATTGAAATTGGATAAAATGAATTGAATTTAAATGGATTGGATTCGTTGGATATTTATATCTGATTAATTGAATTGAATTGACGGATTGAATTATAAATTGCCACCTCTACTTTCAGGGCGGCGTTTGGGATTGTGAAGGACGTGAAGGCGGAAGCACGGTTCCTGGAGCTGGTGGAGGGTGTGACGGACGCGGTGGCCGGTTTCCAGATCTCGAACCTGTACCCGTCGCTGAAGTTCCTCCCGACGCTGACCGGGTTCCGGGCTGAGCTCACTAGGCTGCACCTCGCGGCGGATCGAATGCTCGAAGAGATCATCGGCGAGCAGAAGGCCAAGCGGGTTGCCAGAAGGAAGGAATTTGGGGATGATGATAGTCAAGCGGCGGCGGAGGAGAATCTGGTTGATGTCCTTTTCAATCTTCAGGAGAGCAGTGACCCGGCGCACCCCATAACCATGCACGACATCAAAGGCGTCGTCTTCGTAAGTAGAATCACCAGTTACACATATGTTTTTCGTATAATTAGTACCTACGTTATTTTTACTTTATCTATGAACTAAATAGTTATGTCCATAGAATACGAAAAAAGTGAACTATGATAGAGTGTGATCGTTCTCTCTTACGTACCCTTCTTATACTTTGATGTTTTTCTTCCAATTAGGAGACGTTCTTAGCAGGTACTGAGACAGCAACAAGACCCGCAGAATGGACTCTCTCTGAAATGATTAAAAATCCGAATGTGATGCAAAAAGCACAAGAAGAAGTGAGGCAAATGTGTGCTGGAAAAGAATTTGTTAGCGAAGAAGATCTTCACAAACTGAAGTATCTGGATTGCGTTATTCAAGAAGGTCTGAGATTGCATTCATCCCTTCCATTGCTTCTCCCCAGAGAAAGCAGGGAGAGGGAGGAGATATTCGGTTACGAGATTCCTGCCAAAACCAGGATCATCATCAACGGCTGGGCCATCAACAGAGATCCTCGTCACTGGACCGATGCAGATAAATTCTATCCTGAAAGGTTTTTAGATTGCTCAATTGACTACAAGGGAACAAACTTCCACTTCATCCCATTTGGCGCTGGGAGGAGGATGTGCCCTGGAATATCATTCGGCATGTCTGTCGTGAAGTTGCTGCTTGCGAACTTGATCTATTGTTTTGACTGGAAGCTCCCAAACGATGCGAACCCCGAGGATCTGGACATGACGGAATATTTTTCTGCATCGGTTAGGAGAAAATACAATTTGTCCTTGATCCCTATTCCATATGAGGGGATGAAGCATTGAAAAGACCAACAATGGTGGAGTAAAGAAAAGGGAGAATGTACATCAATGCTTGTATGTTCTTGTAGTTCTGTGTCTATCTTGTGTTGGTTTTTACATTTCCTGTTTCCTAGATGTTTGGAAACACCTCTCTTTTGAAAGACAATACTTAAACTATATATTTCGTATGAAGTATGAAATAAATGTGGGATCTTGTTATGTGTTATACTGTTAGTTATGGATCTCCATTTGACATTTGTCCATGATCTTTCATTGTGAATATTAGTGTTAAGTAGAGCACTGTCGACCAACGCAATTTATCCCCTTGGCCGGTGTTTATACTTCCAAATCTCTTTTCGACCATGCATGGACCGTGAAAAGCCTACATAGGATTGAATGTCCCTTTAATTCCCTAATTATCTCTCCCCAATTAACTCCGTATTTTTTCATCACCTCTCCCCTTATATAATACTTTAAATTCCCATTTTAGGCAATCAAATTAGTATGGACGAGCCAATTGCATGGCCATGGCAGGAGATGTCATGATTTTCTCAATTAGGTGTGAGGTTCCGACACCCATTCTAGACATTTTTACGGAGTGCGGATCCCATGACTAGCAGGTATTTAGTCACTTGGCTAAGCCCCTCCCAGCCCTTAAATTTAGACACAACGATCTTACGGTTAAAAAGTTGGAATGACTATTTAATTAATGACAGGGGTAGTTTGGGTATTATGGAAAATTACGAAGTATGCAAACCGAACTTACAATCAGTACAAACCATACAAATATACAAACAGTACAAACTACAACGACAAAACATACAAACAAATTTACAAACATTACAGACGTATGAACTGTACAAACAATACAAACTAGACCGACAAACAATACAAATCATACAAAAAAGAAAAAATAACCGGGTTGACTTTGGAGGCTCCATCCCTATATAGAGGCTCCGTCTCAAAGTCAACCCGGTTGTTTTCTAGACATACACAATACGAACATGGTGGACAAAAATAAAAAACTAGACCGACAATCCATACAAACTGGAAAAAACACCCGAGTTGACTTTGGAGGCTCCATCCCTATATTGAGGGCTCCGTCTCAAAGTCAACCCGGTTGTTTTTTAGACATACAAACATTACAAACATGGTGGACAAAAATGACAAACTAGATCGACAATTCATACAAACTGGAAAAAACACCCGGGTTGACTTTGGAGGCTCCATCCCTATATAGAGGAGCTCCATCCAAAAGTCAACCAGGTTGTTTTTTAGGCATAAAAAACATTACAAATATGGTTGGCAAAAATGATAAACATGGTGCACAAAAATAACAAAGTTTACAAACATTACAAAAGAAACCGACAAACATTACAAAATAACAAAAAAGCGTACAAACATTACAAAATAAACCGACAAACAATACAAAGCATACTAACCGTACAAAATGTCACTAAAAATGACAAACAAGAATAATAAACAATACAAACCGAATCTATACAAACATTACAAAATAGATCACCAAACATCACAAATCCAACACTGTCGTCGGAAAGTCCCCTTCGGTCGCCGGAAAGTCTCCTCTGGTCAGTAGAAAAAATCTCTCTCTCTCTCTCTGGAAAATATTCCTGGTGGGGGGAAAATATTCCCAGGCCACCTCCACTTCTGTGGAATAAAATTTCCCAGGCCAAAAGGAAGATGGAGGGCGGCGGAAGAACCGTTGGGCGGTGGAGAAAATCATTGAGCGGCGGAAAGAAACGGAAGGGAGGTAGGAGGCACCAATAATTATTATTTAATTGTTAATTGTTAAATAAATAAGATATAAAATTACTACTCTACCCTTTATTAAATTAAATTATTTAGAGCCATTAGATTTAAATGAGGTTGGATGGTTGAGATGCAGTACTTAGTCACATGACTAAGGGGACCCCTTAGTCACCTAATCTTGACCCCATTTTTATGGACTTGTCAGGAACTGGGTTGACCAGTCGGGTGAAATAGATCTGCCAGGAATTGGTGACGAAAACAAGTATCAGGAGGAACCCAGTGACGCCTCCGCTCTCGGACCCGATCAAAACTGGCTGCTTTGACCAACCAAATAGACCGGCTGCTTTGACAGACTTGGCTCTCAAGCTGGTAGATGGATCCAACGGTTGTCATAATACCATTAAGCTGGTAGATGGGCCCAAGGGCCTACAGTGAACCCAAGTTTGTGGGCTCTGTGCTCCAATTTTCAATGGCTCTCGTATCAATTCATTGAAAACATAGAATTTTTTTTCTTAAACTATGCCTTGAATTTCTGTATGCTCCTAAACTCCAAATCGGATGTTGGTGTGAGTATATGCTGGAGTATATGGAAGAAAAGAAACCGCAGGATCTTTGATGGGGTGTCCAACACTGAGTATGAAATTGCATTCAAGATTGGTTGTCTCATTACCCAGTGGTTGTCAGTCGCTGGCAAGGTTGATAAAGAGGTTGCCGAGGAATGGCTTATGACCCTGAAGAGCAAAATTGTTGGTGTGAGGGTTTCAAGTTTGACAGGGGCAAATGCTATCTAATCTGCTTATGCAGCTTTGTTTTCTTTTCTACTTGGCAGTGTTTTTTCGTCTTCCTCTGGGTGGTTGCTTTTAGCTCTTTACGCTGTAAGTCTATTTAGGTTGTTCTGAGGTTTCTTATTGTTTTGGGGTTTCTCTTTGTTCTGTTTTTTCCTGTGGTTCTTAACAAATTGATGTCAACATTATAAAAAAAAACTCCCATTAAAATACTCATTAACTTACCAGGGTGAACAAATGAACATAATATGATTAAAACTATGTAGCATGGATGCATATGAAATAAAAATATCAAATTTTGCAGGCAATGTTGAAATGATTCTTGGATCTTAATAGGTTTTTCTCATTCATATATTTAAAATGGATGAACAAACTTTATAAACCTAAGTTTTTTTTTTGTAAAATCGTATCAAACATCAAACTACTGTAGTTATTATACAAGTATTCATGGTGTATCCCCAAGAAATAGTGATAAAAACTGCGATAAAGTCGAATCAATGGTCTTTAATAAGTAGTTCAACCTTCACGGTTAATTGAAATTTGATAGTTTCAAACACTAAACTCCAGTTAACCGTTTTAGTAATTTTTTACCATCCTCCTCATCATGGTGGTCATGTCGGTGGCATTGTCGGCCAGTTGAACCTGGTTGAACGGTGTCGGTCATGAAACTGACATAAACACCACTGGTATAGCTGGCATGATCGTTTTACAAACTCTAAGTAAAATGACTTTGTTTTTAGTAACTTCGATTGATAAAAAAATGAATTTCTTACATGCTTTACGAATATGAAAGTTAAAAATTAGGACTTTGCTACGATGACATGCATGTCACCGTGATATGGACTTTTCGGTCGACCTAATCCTAAAGCGGTCGACCGAATTGACTAATTCAGTTATGTGAGGTTCAGAGACGCGGTCGACCGTCTACATAAAATGGTCGACCTCTTTGGTGGTATAACATAATGAAAGGTCGACCCAAATACCTCATAGGCCGACCCTTGTGCACCTATCAGGTCGACCGCATTCGTAAGAGGTCGACCTCATGCATAGGGCTGTCAATTTGGTTTGGTTTGGTTAACCAAACCATTAAGTATGAAAAACCAAAAACCAAAAACCAAATCCCAAAAACCAAAACCAAAACCATTAAGGTCCTTATTGGTTTTTGGTTGCCAAAAACCAATAAGGACCTTAATGGTTTTGGTTTGGATAACCAAAAAATCAACATTTACTCATACACTCATATTTATTCTTATTTCCCTCCTTTTTATTGAATAAACGTCATAATAACGGTAAATGGACATTACAAATTATTGGTTGGCATGCGTGTCAAAAGAAACAAAAAAAAAATTGTTGATGAATAATATTTATTCTTATTGGTTTCTTAATGGTTTCTATTGGTTTTTCGGTTTTAACCAAACCAAAACCATTAAGTCGCTTATTGGTTTAAAACCAAAAAACTGAAACCATTAGCTTTCCAATTGGTTTGGTTTTGGTTAAAACCAAAAAACCAAAACCAAATGGACAGCCCTACTCATGCACACCGTATCCGTATTGGATAAGGATTCCAACACCAGAAAGATTCCACAATTGGACAAGAAAACGAATTGGGTCGACCCATTCACGTCCTAAATCTCTATAAATACGAATATAAGTCCCTTCAACGCCACCAAAAGTCTGAATTAGGTTTTTCCGATTTAGAGCCTTTGTGAAGAAGATCGTTCGCGGTTGCTGTTGTACGTGTTGAAAGTGGTCGACCACGTCGAAGGTGAGGTCGACCTAATGTAGCATTCGTCATCTTCTCTAATGCGTGATTTCCACCGTCTAATTTGATATAATTTTGCGTGCAAAATATCATTTGGTCGACCTTGACCTCAACCAGGTCGACTTGACGAGATAATTATTCGGAATTGAATTTAGGGCACAACACTTGGACTTCCGTATTTGCGAGGTAACAAAGATCAACCCAATAGGTCGACCTAATATGTTTCAAGGTCGACCGTTTCTGTTTGTTTTGGTTGTTCAACCTGAATGTCGACTTTGGCTTTGTTTGTAAGATTATGTTGTGCTTCAAAAGGTCGGCCGCTCAAGCTATCTGGTCGACCTATCCATTTTTCGGTTTAATATTGCACTTGCTTTTGTTGGTTAATTGTTATTTTCCTGCTGGATAGGTCGACCTAGGAAGATTAGAGGTCGACCTTAAAGGTTGTGGTAGTCACAATTTGTCTTTCTGGTCGACCTAATAATTTGTCAGGTCAACCACGTCTCTGTTTTTTGGTCAATTGTAGAAATTTGAAGTTGAATTATGATTTGAATTTTTTTAAATTGTTTAGACGATGACGCATGATGAGAGATTGCATCAAGATTTGGGTGAAATCATGAAAGTGTTGAAAGTCACACAAGAGCAGCGTGTTGAAAGCCACACAAGAGCAGCTGGTGGTGTGTCAAAAACAAGTCAATGACTTTCAGAAGTCTATTCGTGATAAAGTGGAGCAATTGTCAGTTCGATTGAAATATATGACTGGGATGATGCATGATGGGTTTGAGAGGCTAGAAGGTGCTATCAAATATATAAGTGCAGAATGAATGGAGAATGAAGGAAGAGATGGTACATGAAAGAAATTTGACTTTGATAAAGAGGAGGAAGACCATGATGACTCTGCAAATTGCTATCAGAGCATAGACGTTTTATTGAAAGAGCACAATATAAAGGTAGACAAGTATATTCATATGTGATTGAAGATATTAGTATTACTATCATTAGTGCTAATTTGTTTTGTTTATATGTTTGACAGAGTGAAACAACGAATGACAGCAAGGGTTCCTCTCCTAAGTACAAGAGACCTCGATATGAAAATGACTCCCACACCACTCAACAGAAGGATCATTTTGTAAGAAAAGGATTATTTAGTGCTGATAGCGACGAAGATGAATCTAAGAGTCCTTTCGAAAAGCATGGAGTAAGTTTACGTTACATATTCATCTATAATGTGTGTTTGTGTTCATATGTTACTTTAATTTTAACTATGATTTGTAGGTCATGAAAGTGGAGGGCCTAAAAGGATTCACCGAAAATCTTCAAAATCCAGTTGAAGACTTGTATATGTTGTTACTAAAGAGAAGGCTAGGGACGCGAATTGGGACAAGTAAGAGACTTTTCTAGTACGTGTGGTCGACCGTTTCGTTCATGAGGTCGATTTTTTATCCAATAAGGTCGACCTTGACTGTGAACAGGTCGACTTGTACGTTGAAAATTCGAATCGACATTTCTGTTATTTTGATTTTTGCAGTTTGACCGTTGTTGACTTTTTTCTAAAAACCTGCAACGAAATTATTTGAGTTCGGTCATTAGCGAGAGTAGCTGGGTTTGCTCATCCGTAAGTACTATACTACTACGACTTTCGTATGAATTATGCACTATTTATGTTACGATTTACGAGGGTTTTGTGTTTGATTGTTGGATGGTAGGTGGTGGATTTGTGTGCAAGGGCACTAACAATGTCTGAAAAACATGATGTGAAAGAGCCAAATGTGTGGTATTTGCCAAATATGTTTTCGGTAAGAGCCGTAACGTTAAATTATTTTTCATAACCTAGTTATTTATATTGTAGCATGTCAATTCATATCAATTAAAACATGGCACAGAAAATGGTACGCGCTAACATGAAGACCAGAAAAATTCGTAACAAGTTGATGAATGATCGCGTGGTGTATATGCCGAATGCCAGTGCATGCCAGAAGGTTATTCAATGTCCCTATCTCATTAAATTTTGAAAGTGCATTTGTTTGTATTCGCTTTTTTAACATATAGTGAGTGTTTCGTTGCTAGATATTTATGCCAGTTCTTGACGATGAAGCACGCCATTGGTTTCTGTATCTCGTCAATGTCCAGCAAAAAACTGCATGTTTGCTTGACAGTCTACCTTCAACTAGTTAGGCGAATCTTAAGCGTAAATAAGCACAATGCGAGAAATTGGTAAGTGTTTCCTATAATTTTCTGACTACTAAGCGTCACGTATTATGCTAGAAGCATAAAATATTCGTTATTTGTGTGTAGTTTTCCAATTTTGTTTGATATTTTTAAACCGGAGCGCATAAGCAATGTAGCAGTACCAAATTTTGGAGATTTCAAATTTGAAGAGCTACGCGTTCAAGGGCAAAGGAATAGTACCGAGTGTGGTGTGCACGTCATGCAGTGGATGCGCTATGGATCCAAGGATCTGGATAGAGTGGTGAGTATATCGTCTAACAAATAACTTGTTTAATTTGTACTTTTTTTAGTTCTAACGAAGTCTTACATGCCATAATGCAGATAGGAGAAGAACACAAATTACCGGCTCGAAAAGAGATTCTATGGTATCTGGCTACACATTTTGAAAACCGTGCACGAGAAAATCTTTTCAAGCATGTAGTAGATGAATGCATGGAACGAGGCAAAGAGAGAAAGAGTTCAAACAAAAAAGCAAAGAAATGAAGTCATTAAGTTACAATGTTGCATTATTTAGACAATACACGTTGAATTTGTATTTGCGAGGTTGTTTCATTTTGGATTTTGAATGTTTATCGTTTATTAGATTTGTTATACAATTATGGTTGTGAAGGAATTTATGATTTCAATCGTCTAGAACAAGTGGTCGACCACATACTCAAAGCGGTCAAACCCGTAGGCAGAGCACAGGTCGACCTCGTGACGCTTAAGGTCGGCCTATGATACCGTAGCAAAGTCCAAAACAATGTGGAATAAGGATGGAGTCATGTTTGTTTCGCCTTAATAAAAAACGATCGACCATTCGTGTAAAGAGGTCGACATGTTTCACATTTATAAAGAACGGTCGATCATTCGTGTAAAGAGGTCGGCCTATTTAACATTTATCAAAAATGATCGACCATTCGTGTAAAGAGGTCGACCGAAATGAGTCGGATTAGCTTTTACTTACTTCTCCTTATCCAATTAGGATTTTGTGTACTTGTCCTTGTCGAATTATGATTTTATATATCCTTCACCAATTGGGATAAGTGTGCCCATACTAGTAAGGATAAGAAATTTGTCTACATTCTCTATAAATATATGGAAGTCTTAAGACTTTATTCGCACTTCGATTTATGCAATTTGTTGGAGTGAAGTTGTAATCTCATCGCTCTTATTGGGATCGTGTGTTGGTGGCGGTTTATTCTTATTCCGGTAGACCGTACCAATAAGTGGTCGACCGTGTTTGCTAAGGTATGTGTCGTGTGTGCTGGTTAAAGGTTGTTTGTGGTTCACTTTTTCCCTAATAAGGTCGACCATCTCAACCTTTCGGTCGACCGTATCTGTGTAATTATATGATAAGGTCGACCATACAGTGAATTCTGGTCGACCCCATCTGTATAATTTGGTGATAAGGTCGACCGTTTAGTCCATTCAGGTCGACCTGACGAGAGCTAATTTTGTATGTATTTGACATTCAATTCGTATTCCGATCGTTGTAGGATGGATAATAGAAATGATACACATGATAGAGATGCTGACGAGGTTAACTTCGATGAGGAACCAAAGGATGCTCGAGGAGGATCTATGAATAATCTAGATGATACATATGATACGGATGATGAAGTGGTTGGGGATGATAAGGAAACCGAGTGTGCTGAAGAAGAATTTATGGATGATGACGAAGCTACTGAATATGAACAACAAATTCCTTCCATGGAGTTCCAAACATTAGAAGATGCAGAGAAATTTTATGATGCCTATGCTAAAGCGAAAGGGTTTAGCATTCGACGTAGAGATCTTCGGAGGAGTCGTCGAGGAGTAGCAATTGGGAGGACAATGGTATATTCGAGAGAGGGGACTAGAGATAAGATGCATATAGATAAAGAAGGTCGGACACGACAACATCGTAAGATGACAAGACATTCTTGCAAGGCATCGTATACTATACGCTTTGATCGGAATAAGAAAATGTGGGTTGTTTCTAAGTTTGAGAGGAAGCACTCACATCGTTGCTGCAATGAAGAAGAAACTCAATTCCTTCGGTCTCATCGAAATGTGAGTGAAGGAGACAAGGCTCTGACGATAGGGATGCGACAGTCAGGAATAAAACAACGCAACATTGTTCAGTTCATGAAGAATAAAGTTGGAGGATATGAGAATCTGGGGCGCACTCAAAAGGATTTGGATAACGCTGTTCAGAAATCCCGAACAGTTGACGACGATCTAATAAGAGATGTTAACCGAACATTGGGTTACTTGCAAAGTAAACATACTTCTGATGTGGGCAGCTTCTTCAAGTACACAACCAACGATGAAGGTGAATTAAGCAATCTCTTCTGGTCGGACTCCACATCTAGAGCAGATTACCATTTTTTTGGGGATGTCTTGGCGTTCGATGCATGCTACAAGCGCAACAAGTACAATCGACCATTTGTTATGATGGTTGGTGTAAATCACCACCACCGTAACATCATATATGGTTTTGCCCAGTTGGATAACTAGACAATTCTCAACTACGTTTGGTTGTTGAATACCTTTCTGGAGTGTATGAACTCTAAGATGCCGACTTCAGTGATCACAGACGGAAGCAAGTCTATGCGTTGCACCATTGCTACTGTTCTGGTTGGAGTGTTTCACCATCTGTGTATTTGGCATATTGAGACAAATGCGAAAACGGCCGTTCATAACAGGGAGTTCGTTAGCGCATTCACCTACTTGGCAAAAGCACGTATATCGATTGAGGAGTTTGAGAGGCGCTGTGAGTATTTGATTAGTGAGCATGGTTTGTCTGCAAATAAGTGGTTGCACGATTTGTACGCTAACAAATTACTGTGGGCAGAGGCATACTTGAAGTATATTTATTTCGGTAGACTCCAATCAACCTCGCGATGTGAGTCATGCAACCATTGGATAAATGTGTATGTGGGAACTCAATATAGCTTGCAACGTTTTGTTCAGGACATTGATGAAGTACTGGAGGGGATGCGTTTCACGGAGGTGGAGGATGATTATTTTTCGAGGCACACAAGGCTGGTCTGCAAGCATGCCCTTCGCACATGGGAAATGCAAGCTGAAAGTATCTACACACATCGTACACTTGCTGTCTTCAAGTGTGAACTAGAGAATGAAGCTTCTTATGTATTAGCGGAGAGAAGAAATGAATAAGATGGGACAGAGACATTCATTCTGAAGAACTGCATGAACCCGGATCGGATGAGGAGGTTAACATTTAAAACGACCAATCAAGATCTAAAATGCGAGTGTGCATTATTTGAATCTAAGGGGTTTCCATGCAGACATATGCCTACAGTAATAGAAAAATATGGGATACACCGCACTACCCTCCACGTGGTTCAAGCTTCGATGGACCCAAACTGCGAAGACACTAAATCGTCATCCTGGAGTTGGAGGTGATGTGGAAGAGAAAGTTGGTCGACTGATAAGACATGGAGGATTGTCTCTAAAGTGTAAGCGTTTGTGTGACATCGTGTGTGGTAGTGAAGTTGTTTTTAATCATGTCTTTAAGTGGTTGGATAACCTTACTCAATGGGCAATTGAGTTCTCGAGGGAGAGAACGGACAACACTGCACCTGCAAACCCTCCAGCACCCCTTCGAAGTGTGAAAGATCCAAAAATTGGGAAGACCAAGGGGACATTCAAGTCAGCACCCAACCAATTACGCGGTCGGCCGCATACTTAATTCGGCCGACCAAACCGGTTTGTTTTCCATCATCCACCCAAACCTATCCTCCAATCCTCTATTTAAGAAACTTCCCCACTCATTCTACATCACAATCGGAACCCTATCCCACCACATCCACTCATTCTTCCTCTCCTTTCCCATCTTCATATTCTTCTTCAATTTCAAAAAACTCAAAGGAGAAGAACCAAAACCTCCATTCCATTTCATCCTCATCTACTTAGAAGAAGAACAAGGTGGGTATTTCAATCTTCCTTTCATTTGGTTCGATTTTTCTCTTCTTCATTGGTAGATTAGATTGTTTTCAAAAAATCTAAAGATGGAATAGAGGGATTTTCCCTTCTGTTCGTCAGATTCGCTCGACCTATTCATCTTCGTGGTCGACCGCATCTGACTTTCATTTGATCCATTCTCGTGTTTTATGAACTGAGGTCGACCTGTGACGTTTTGCTCTCAAAATTGTACGAGTTTTTGGGTTTTTAAAAAGATCTAAAGCTGGAAAATGAAGTATGTTGTTTTCTGTTCGTCAGATTCGGTCGACCTTTTCCTTACCGTGGTCGACCGGATCTGAGGTCGACCTATGATGTTGCTGAGGTCGACCGATTTCCTTTTGCATTCCAAATCTTAAACATTTGGGTCATTCAGACTCGTTTTAAATTTGCCGAGGCTGACCTATGATGCTTCTGAGGTTGACCTATGACGGCAAAAATACGAGTTTTGTCATTATCCTAAGAATTATTTGTGCGAAACTAACTGAGGTCGACCTGTTGTGATTTCGAGGTCGACAGGATCTGTTTTGCACTCAACATTTTAAGCATTTGGGCCATTCAAACTCGTTTTAAATTTGCCGAGGTCGACCTATGATGCTTCTGAGGTCGACCTATGACGGCAAAAGTACGAGTTTTGTCATTCTCCTACGAATTATTTGTGCGAAACTAACTGAGGTCGACCTGTTGTAAATTTGAGGTCGACCTAATCTATTTTGCAATCAACATTTTAAGCATTTGGGCCATTCATACTCGTTTTAAATTTGCCGAGGTCGACCTATGATGCTCCTACGAATTATTTGTGCGAAACTAACTGAGGTCGACCTGTTGTAATTTTGAGGTCGACCTAATCTGTTCCGCACTCAACATTTTAAGCAGTTGGGCCATTTAGAATCGTTTTAAATTTTCCAAGGTCGACCTATGTTGTTTTTACTCCAATTGTTACGGGTTTTGGTAGACCCATTCTCGTTTTAAATTAACTGAGGTCGACCGTTTTTAATTGGGAGGTCGACCTATGATGTTTTGCACTCTAATTTTGTCCATCTTCGAACCATATTTGTGCTTGATTTTCTGTGTTCGATAATTGGTGTGTATTAGGTCGACCTATTATGTTTTAGAGGTCGGCCTAACGTTGCTTTGTTTTATCTATACGTGCAGTTTTAGATCGACCGCTTTGTGGACATGTCGATCGAGTTTTGTTCATTTCGAAAATGTGACTAACGTGTATTCTCGCTTGTTTGATCGCATGATATAATCAAAGTTGCGCAGGGTCAAGCTTCTCGAACGAAACAGAACCGGATAGGATGGAAATCGATCGGACAGTACTCACCTGTGAATAAGGGCAATCGATATATGAATCGATCGGACAGATTCAACTCGGAAGAAAGGGCAATCGATATGGGTAGCTCGCCACAACCAGGGTGATTAATTACCTAGCTGATAAGAGTCGCTCTAGCACTCTAGAGATTCTCGACAGAGTAATTAGGGCAAATTCCGCGTAGGGAACTCGGCTTTAGCTTCTGAAATTCAATAATAATCGTCTAAGGGCAAAACCAACGTGTTCAGCCCTTTAAATAGGCAAAGTACAACCCAAATCCGACTCCAACATGGAAAAACAATCATAAACCGACTTTAAAACAAGGAAACTCGGAAACAGCCCAGCAAACCCGTTAAGCCCAAACCGTTAAGCCTGGACCCGTTAAGTAAACCTGTTAAGGCTGGACCCGTTAAGCAAACCCGTTAAGGCTGCTTCTTGCAATCTGCCTTCTCTTCAGCACTTCCTCCTTCTTCCTCCACTCGAATCATCATATATGGCTTCCCTCGAAAATAGCTCCACATCCATGGCTCCAAAGTAGCTCTCCAAATATGTCGCAAGCTTCTCCTTCAATGTCCTTGCCTTAGCACGTGTGACTGGCCCATTGATGTCCTCATCAGCCCCTTCTTCTTCAAAAGGATTTGCCCTCAAATCCGAATTGCAATCCAAATAAGGTGCAAGGTCAGAAACATTAAACGTTGCACTTACTCCATACTCTCCCGGCAAGTAGATCTTGTAGGCATTGCTTCCAATCTTTGAAACCACCTGGAAAGGACCATCACATCGGGGCATTAACTTTGATTTCCTCTGCTGGGGAAACCTCTCCTTCCTCAAATGCACCTACACCCAGTCGCCAACTTCAAAGTGCCTCGGTTTCCTATTTTTGTTCACATTGCGCATGATCTACTCCGTCCTTCTCTCAATGTTCAATCTCGCCTTCTCATGTAAACTCTTCACGAACTCAGCTTTCTTGGCTCCATCGAGATTGACCTGCTCATTCAAAGGTAATGGCATCAAATCCAAAGGAGTGAGTGGATCGAAACCATACACGAGCTCAAACGGAGTGAACTTCGTCGTCGAGTGCACCATCCTGTTGTAAGCAAACTCTACATGTGGAAGGCAGTCCTCCCAAACCTTGATGTTGCTCTTGAATCTTGATCACAGCTCGAAGCATCTGGGATAATGTTCGATTGACCACCTCTGTTTTCCAATCGGTTTGAGGATAACATGTAGTAGAGAACAACAGCTTCGTCCCCAGTTTGCTCCACAACGTCTTCCAGAAGAAACTCAGAAACTTAGTATCTCGATCGGATACTATGGAACGCGGCATCCCATGCAATCGCACCACTTCCCTGAAAAACAAATCAGCCACGTTAACCGCATTGTCAGTATTATTAGGTTATGGGATAAAGTGTGCCATCTTCGAGAATCGATCAACCACCACGAAAATTGAATCTCTTCCCTTCCTTGTCCGCGGCAAACCAAGCACAAAATCCATAGAGATGTCGATCCATGGAGCATATGGAATCGGTAGCGGTGTGTACAATCCAGATGATTGCACCTTGACTTGGCCTGCTTGCACTCCACACACAGATTCTCCACGTCTCCCTTCATGTGCGGCCAATAGAAGTACTCTTGTAGACAACTCAGCGTCTTATCTACACCGAAATGTGCCATTAAGCCTCCTCCATGAGCCTCTTTCAACAGCAACTCTCGAAGTGATGATCGAGGAATACACAACTGGTTAGCTCGAAACAAGTAGCCATCACTTCGATAGAACTTCCCATCGCCATGCTGATCACAAGCTCTATAGATCTACCCAAAGTTAGCATCATCAGAATAGAGCTCCTTGATATGCTCGAAACCCAAATACTTCACCCTCATTGTCGTGATCAACGAATGCCTTCGAGATAGGGCATCAACAACTACATTTTCTTTGCCCTGCTTGTACTTGATCACGTATGGAAAGGACTCAATGAACTCAACCCATCGAGCATGTCTCTTGTTCAGCTTGTGTTGAGCTTTCAATTACTTCAACGACTCGTGATCAGTGTGAATCACGAACTCCTTCGGCCAAAGATAGTGCTGCCATGTCTCTAAGGCTCGAACTAGAGCATAAAGCTCCTTGTCGTACGTCGGATAGTTGAGGGCATCCCCACTCAACTTCTCGCTGAAGTAAGCAATCGGCTTCTTCTCTTGCATCAACACTGCTCCAATTCCCAAACCAGAAGCATCACACTCCACCTCGAATGTCTTATTGAAATCCGGCAACATCAGAATAGGTGAATGCGTGAGCTTGTGCTTGAGTAGCTCGAATGCTCTGGTCTGCTCCTCTCCCCAATAGGACGTCACGTTCTTCTTGATGATGGATGTCAATGGTGCGGCAATGGTGCTGAAGTTGGGCACAAATCGACGATAAAATCCAGCAAGCCCATGAAAGCTCCGCACCTCATTCACGTTGGTTGGAATAGGCCAATCGCGAATTGCTTTCACCTTCTCTTCATCCACCTTGACTCCATCTGCACTCACCACAAAACCAAGAAAAATAACACTAGAAGTGCAAAACGAGAACTTCTTGAGGTTAGCATACAATTTCTCTTTTCTCAACATCGCCAACACCTCTCTCAAGTGATTGAGATGATCCTCCATGCACTTCGAGTAGATCAGAATGTCGTCGAAGTATACCACCCCGAACTTGCCAATGAATGGCCTCAAAATATGGTTCACCAGCCTCATGAACGTGCTAGGAGCATTGGTTAAACCAAAGGGCATCACCATCCATTCGTATAGACCCTGCTTGGTCTTAAACGCAGTCTTCCACTCGCCTCCCTCCTTCATACGAATTTGGTGGTAACCTGATCTCAAATCAATATTGGAAAATACCGTAGAGCCATGTAATTCATCAAGCATATCATCTAATCGTGGAATTGGATGATGATACTTAACTGTAATTTGATTGATGGCTCGGCAGTCTACACACATCCGCCAGGTGTGATCCTTCTTTGGCACGAGAATCACCGAAACTGCACACGGGCTCAAACTTTCTCGAACATGCCCCTTCTCCATGAGCTCGTCAATCTGCCTTTGGAGCTCTTTGGTCTCTTCCGGGTTAGCTCGATATGCTGCCTTGTTTGGAATTTGAGCTCCCGGCACGAAATCAATTTGGTGCTCAATTCCGCGAATAGGAGGCAGCCCCTCGGTGCTTCCTCTGGAAACACATCCTCGAACTCATCCAACACCACTCTTTCTTCGGCTGGAACTTCTTGGACTAGCTCTTGATTGAGCAGCACGTCTCTGTACATGAGCACTAATCAAAGGTTCTCGTGCACAGGCAGCTTGCTTCAAATCTCTATTGCGTGCTAGCATCACTGCCTTCGAATCCACAATTCCAGCTCCCTCTTCTCCTTTCTTGGCCAAGGCATTACTTGCCTTTTCTTGCTCTCGACGTTGCTGCATTTGGAGTTGATCTCGATATACTTCACTTGGAGACAGAGGCTTCAACACGAACTTATTTCCTCCATGTTGCAACTTTTACTTATTTGTCACTCCATCATGAAGTGCTTGTCGATCAAATTGCCATGGCCTGCCAAAAAGCACATGTGCAGCTTGCATAGGCACTATATCACACAAAATCTCATCTTTGTAATCTCCAATCCCGAACTTCATTAATGCCTGCTTTGTGACTTTGATGGATCCGTGATCGTTAAGCCATTGCAGTGTGTATGGCTTTGGATGCTTCAACGTAGGCAGCCCTAGCCTCTTCACCGCACACGTGCTCACAGTGTTCGTGCAACTTCCTCCATCGATCACTAGAGCAGCAACTTCCCATCAACTACACATCTCGTATGGAAGATATTTTCTCTCTGTTCACTCTCCTCCTTAGGCTGCACAGACAATACTCTCCGTGCTACAAACAAGCTGCCTGGAGGTGGTTCCATTTCCATAGACTCATCGACATCAGAATCGGTGGTCTCTTCCTCTTCCTCCGATACATACTCACCATTATCAAGCAAGATCAGGGTCTTCTTATTGGCACACTGGCTCGCAATGTGTCCTCTTCCATGGCATTTGAAACAACGAATTTCCCCCGACGATCCACCTTGCTTCATAACTGGATTTGCACCATCAGCCCTTGCCACGGGTCTAGGAGCCTCTTTCACGGGCAGTTGCAACTTACGGTTGGTTGCAACTCCTTGGCTCGAACGTGTGGAATTCATGGAGGGTTGAAACCTCCTATTTTGAAGTTGTCGTTCCACTTTACTTGTCATATCCACCAAATCTTCAAGTTCAAGGAACGGTTGTATCTCCACCACGTTCTTGATCTCTCGATTGAGACCATACAGAAAACGAGCTATGGTAGCCTCGCCGTCCTCTCTCACATCAGCACGTATCACCAACACTTCCAACTCCTTGTGATAATCTTCAACACTTTTAGTTCCTTGCCGGAGAAGCTGGAGGTTTTGATACATATCTCGCAAATGGGAACTCGGTACAAACCGATCCCTCATAATTCCTTTCATCTCATCCCACGTCTCAATAGGACGCTGCCTGTTTCTCCTTCGTTTCGTTCCCAACTGATCCCACCAAACAAGTGCATAATCCGAGAACTCTAGGGCAGCCAATGTCACTTTCTTCTTCTCGAAGTAGTTATGACAATCAAACACTAGTTCCATCTTTCGCTCCCAATCCAAATAAGCATCAGGGTTCGTGGTACCGCGAAAAGGTGGAATCGTGACCTTGAGGTTTCGCAAATCATCATCCTCCTCAAAGCCCTCTTCTTCCTCGTCATTAAAATCCTCTTCATGATGCTGCTGTCGCCCTCTCCTCATCATCGTAGGATGTTTGGCAACAAAAAGAAAAGAAAGTCACAAAAAGTTGCTACCTCAAGTTCGGAATGGGAAGAATTCAATCCCACTCTATTGCAGACCAAGGAGCAAAGTAACAACTATGAAGAGAGGAGAATGCACAACCGCAGGGTGGCTCCTGGAAGGCCATTGACGACGGATTCGTATTCTCATTTTGAGAATTACGGGTTTCTAGGACACTTTGTCGAGCAAGAGTGGCTGAAGGTGATATCTCTGAATGTACCATACTACCCAAAAATGGTACAGGACTTCTACAACAACATCGTCTACCAGCGTAATGCACTTGGATCCATTCATGCATTTAAAACCTATGTGAATGGGGTGGAGATGCGCATCAGCAAGAATGTGTTGGCGCAAGTACTAGAGGCTCCAAACGAGGGAAAGAGAATTAATTCTTACACTGCTTGGAATGAAACTCATTTCTCGAGAACCAAGCAAATCCAGACGGTATGTGGTCTTGATGAAGAGGAAGATGCTGAGGGTCGCAGTAGGCCAACGAGTAACCACCTGACAGTTCAAGCCAGAGTTCTTCACCACATGCTTTCCTACAACATTCTGCCAAAGGGTGGGCATCGGGAGACAGTCACCTACTTCGACATGGAGCTCCTCACCAACCTACTGTTAGACGAGAAGGTGAACTTGCCATATTTGATCTTTAACCACATGCTTACTGCTGCAGAGAGTTCAAACAGGAATCTTCCCTACGAGATGATCCTGACTTTGCTATTTGAGCAGTTTCATGTGGATTTAAGTGGCGAGGTGGGGTTAAGAATCTCAAGGAAGGAGTTCTATACAATTTCATCTCTGAAAAAGATGGGCTTTGAGCTGCGTAATGGTGAGTATGTCCGAATAAACAATGCTCATGGTGCCCATGGTGATGATGATGATGATGATGATGATGATGATGGTGATGGTGATGAAGGAGCCGGAGACCAGCCAATGCCGCAGGCACAGAGTTCAACTCCACCGGTCACCTTAGAGCGTATGTGGGAGCGCATGGATGACATGTACGAGTACATGGGCCAGATGTCCAGCCAGATGACTGGCATGTACGACTACATGGGGCAAATGACCGCCCAGATGAGCACAATGCAGGTGACCGCGAATGAGATGCGAGATGAGTGGCGATCTTTCAGAGGAAGATACATGCATCCCATCATATCCGACCACCATCATGCTAGCAACACAAATGAAGAAAATGTGGATGAGGGAAGATTTTAGATTGTGTGTTTTTATTGTTAAGTGGTCAAAACGATTGTTGATTGTTATTCTATTGTTTTAGTTTTTTTTATGTGTGAACAATTATGATTTCTGTTTTATTGTATTTCTTGTTAGTTTGTTTAGTTGTTATGCTATGAATTGATGAGTCCGTGTTAGTTTGTTTAGTTGTATTTATTGTATTTCAAACCATTATGACTAGTTATGATGGTTTGAAACATAATTTATACGAGCAAAAGAACTACACAAATCGACATTCATAAGCAAAAAAGACACGGAGCATAGGTTGACTTTCTTGTATTCGGTCGACCTCGTACCGGATTAGGTCGACCTCGAAACCAACACTTGATCTTCATTTTACGTCAAATGATTGGACAAATTGATAGAACACTTATCTTCTATCCGGTCGACCACTTTCTTTATCTGGTCAACCATGTTGTTAATGACTGCCATCAAGTGGTCGACCTATATACCTTTACGGTCGACCATGTTGTTTCTGACGCCAACGAAATGGCCGACCGAGGTTTTATTCTAGTTGACCAAAAATAACAACTTAAACTAAGAACGGTCGACCAGGTGGTCTTTGAGGTCGACCGCAATGCTTTCTCGTGCTGCCCAAATTAGTCAATTCGGTCGACCTCCTTCAGGATTAGGTCGACCGAAAAATCCATGTTACGGTGACATGCATGTCATAGTAGGTATACCCTAAAAATTAATGTAATTTGTTGGATTCACGTATAAACGTTTTTTATATTGACGTTAATCGTTTTTATTTTATTTGGAATGTCGTACTTTGTTAAGCAGGCATGAACTGGCACAAACCGGTACCATTCCACTTGCAGAACCAACACAACGATATAAATCGGTTTAACAAACTTGCTGCTCATACAAAATCCAGACTTCATCACTGCAAATTAGTCATAAATTTGAATATCTAATTTAGATCTAAATCCGAAATCCTAGATCCATCACTACAAAATCATTGATCATATCCCAAAATAAATCATGAATATGATCTCCATCAGATTCTGTCACGTACCACTGCATAATTCAGATTATGGACCAGGATCGGCGGCCCCTAAACGGTGGAGGTTGGAAGCGTGCAATTGTGTGCTCCTTCTCTTCTCTCAATAACATCATCCCTATTTAATGCTTTGGATAATCTTTTTGATCGGCGCATTTGAGGGAGAGACTACAGAGTGATGGTTTCGTGGAGATATTTCATATGTATATTATCCGCCAACTGTCAGCCTGACCATTCTTCCTCTCCTCGCCAGCTCCATCCATCGGTTATTACTTGCCTCGTGGTGCATGTGCTCTATAGTTTACACTCAACTCAAAGTATGGTGGCCAGTTAGTGGTTTGCTGGCCAGTATAATCGGATTCAACCAACATAGATAATCAAACCAGTTGGAATATTTTCGGTGATGTGGTTGTCAATATTGGTTAATGTTGGTTAAAATTGATAAATATACTTGTTAAAACCGAAGAACTAGTGGTCCAATGATATGTCTAATTTTCTTTTCCTTACGACGTGAATTTGATGTGTTTTTAATGTACTTTTTTTAAAAAAAATATGGATGTCCATGTTATTTGTTAGACTAGTCTAGTGTAAACATTTTGATATTGATATTAAATGTTGTATTTAAATATGAGAAATTTTTTTCATTTTGTTTCTGATGTTTTATTTTATTTAAATATGTATATAAGTTGTGAGATTGTCTTGAAATATAAAATGTATATGTATTTTCTTTTAATAGCTTTTCACTTTCTCCGCTTTTTTTTTTTTTTGTTAATGTCGACCTAAATCAATTGTATCCTAATCGAATCATTATTGAATCAACTTAACGATATAAATATATAGCATTCCCTTATAAGGAAACTCAAGACTTGCCAAAGGTAACACAACTGAGTTGATAGGGAGTGTGTGGTTTTTCGGGTTTGAGATGTGTACTACTTGGTGTTCCCGGAGGCACCGCGAATGTTTGAGACAAAGTCTCCCCAGTATCGGATGGTAGACCTTGAAAATGTTACTGATACAAATACTTCCCTAGATTTAATAGACCCCGCTATCATAAGGTGGTACATATGATTGAGTTTCCTCAATAATAAAAAAAAAATATAAAAGTCAAGACCCTCAACCAAGTTGCCAACTATTGCCATAAATAACACTAGCACAATCTCATAATTAAGCCGCCACCACCAGTCGCACCCGTTATTCCCTTCTCTTTCATCTCACCTTCTCTCTTCCATTCCATGTCTGCCTTACAGCACCACACCCTCCTCCTTCCAAGGCCCTCCTCTCCCCGCCATTTCCATCCGCCCCATAGCTCCCACCGCCAGCCGCTCATCACAATCCGATCTGCCGCCGCGACCACCACACCGTTCAAGAACAACCCGAACCAGAACCAGAACCAGTTAGCAGCAGTCCTCCAGCCACAACACCGCACCCCACACATATACCTCACCACAACCGACCCCGGCCTGACCTCTACATGGAGCCACCGCGCGTGGCTCGCAACCGGCTGCGCCGCCGTCCTCTTCTCCCTCCTCAAAGCCGCCATCCTCTCAGCCCGTACCCGCACCTGGCCCCAGCCCTTGCTCGCCTGTTACACGGGCTACGTCCTCGCCGACCTCGGCTCGGGACTCTACCACTGGGCCATCGACAACTACGGCGACAAAACGACCCCCGTTTTGGGGGCCCAGCTCGAGGCCGCCCAGGGCCACCACAGGTGGCCCTGGACCATCACCCGGCGCGAGTGCGCCAACAACGTGCACGCCCTGGCTCGCGCCGTGGCCTTGTCGGTGCTACCGTTGGAGGTGATGTGTAATAACCCGGCCGTTCTCGGGTTTCTCGGGACGTTCGCCGGGTGCGTCATGTTCTGCCAGCAGTGCCACGCTTGGGCTCATGGTACGAGGAGCAGGCTGCCGCCGGTGGTGGCGGCGCTGCAGGACGCCGGAGTTTTGCTGTCGAGGGTGCGGCACCAAGGGCACCACCGGCCGCCTTATAATAGTAATTATTGTATAGTGAGTGGGATGTGGAATGGAGTTCTGGATGAGAACAAGGTGTTTGAGGTGTTGGAGAAGGTGGTTTATGTTAAGCTTGGAGTGAAGCCTAAGTCATGGAGTGGGCTGGATTACTCTGCCACGATAGAAGAAGAAGAGGAAGCTCAGATCGATGATCACACAATGAAGTCAGAATTGCTCTACTAAGAAGGCACTGAAGTGTTTAGGTTATTAGCAGGCAGTAATATGATCAAATATATCCTATTTCCTGTATTGCTTTCATATGTGTGTACATTTGTTGTTGTTGTTGAAATGATAATTTGCAGTTAGAAATAGAAACTATAGAAATGTATTGTACTGTATTATTGGCTTTGAGAGATGTTATGAATCGGTGTCTAATCAATGGTGTTTGGTCTGTTAAATTCCTTGGCGATTCTCAACTGGTTATATGAGGAGTGGCGCCGAAGGACTTCGCGCTTAACTTGGGAGGAGACATAATGGAAGATATTGTCCGGTTGTGATCTTATCAGTTTCAATATGTTTCTTATTTCTTTGTTCATCGTTCACTTTAATAAGGCTGTCGATCTTGTTGTACAAAAGATTCTCTTATCGATAGTTCAACTACCATGATTTGATTACTGTCCTCTATATGGCTGTTTCTGAACTTCTGACTATGTTATAAAAAAAACTAAACTAAACGAACATATTAATTAATTGATCAGATTAATCAGTGTTGAATCATGAACTTGTAACTACACGCTTCCAAAATAATTGCGAATAACAAATAATAGTAAAAAAAGTGAATGGAAGAGAACCAGTACTAGACACAGATATTTCGGACAAAGCTTCCTGATAGTTGTTGGACCAATTAATGAAGGAAGTGATTGAAGATAAAAATGAAGAAAACAAACCCTAGAATAGTAATTAGCTATGATGGTTCACCTACCAGATCTTGATATTTTCACGTGGAATGCTTATGTGTGGATGCACGGGTGAAATAAAACAACAATCAGAAAGCAATAATGATGGTAGTGAAAATGTGAAATGATGATAGAAAATGGTGTTCAATTTTGAAGGAGAAAATATATATAGGAGCAATTGCTTAAGTAATTTCTCCGGCCAAATAATCACACCTTCTTTATGTTGTAGCAAACTCATGAACAACAGAAAATTTATTGATCTCATTAATTTCCCCCTCCATCTATTTTCGCTCCTCCTAACAGAGGGTATAAGAACTTCCCTGGCTTCACATTTGTCTACTTCTTCCAAAAACTCATAAACTAATTCCTTCCTCCATAAATCAAAACCAACAATTTCCCAAAACAAATCCAACTTAGTAAAGTGGAAGGAGAATGAGGATCGCTGACGACGAAGGCCTTCAGTTTTCGGGTCTTTCATGATGGTGTCGTCGTACTTGACGACGATTAATTTTCCTTCATATCGATTGATGTAGGGGAGGAATTCAGACAGTATCTCAACCCTGACCTATTAACGGGATTTGGACTGCGATGCTTTGCTGAACGGGGGAGGGAACTGCTCGGGGGATTAATTGTTTTGTGTGATGGAGATTCACGGATTTGAGGATTATTGAGGAAGTTAGGGATTTGGCGGCGGAAGGAGGAGGATTGAAGGTTGGATTTTTTTGGATTGTGTGGGTCGAGAAGCAAGGGTGGTCAGTTATGGGTTGGATTAGGTTGTATGATGTGGTCGGTTTTGCTGACGTACCAGCAGGTTGGGTTTTATGACGTGGCGGGTTAAAAATGAGTGAATCAATATTTATGTTACCACATCAGCGAAATACTGAAGGTGTTAATGGAGGCTGGCGAAGACTAACAAAGAGTGACCACATATTTAATCACTTCCGGTGACAATGAATGGAATAAAATACTTTTAGTCACCAAATATGAACTTTGTAGCACTTTCTGAGACTAACCTTGCAATTTACCTTTAAATTTATCATATGTTAGATTCAAACATGATTATTATTTTGTGAATGTTATATGTTATTAATTGACCCATCAAACTATGTTTCATGGATGCATACGGAAATAAATATTATCAAATTTTGTAGGTAATAAATGATTCTAGGATATATTAATAGATTTCGATCTTCTCATTCATATATTCAAAGCGGATGTACAAATATCATAAATTCAAAAAATAAAATTCAAAAATTGTATCATACGTACGTCAAACTACTGAAGTTAATTATCCAAGTTTTCATAGTAAATATTGCCCAAATAAGAATAGTGCATGATTAAAACTGCGATAAACTCGTATCATTAATTGGTCTCTAATATGCAATTCAACTTCCCAGTTTCTCATACTTGAAACAGATTTCCAGCTTGCTTTCGACCTCATCAGAAATCGAACAGATCAAACTCACCCTCACGCCACTATCTTGGGAGCTATTCGCAGACTTCTAGCGCAAAGGTGGGTGGTCCAACTCGTTCATACGTATCGAGAAGGAAATAGAGTCGCGGACTGGCTCTCGAAGCACAGTCTCGTCTATCCCTTTTGTTTACACAATAAATTTTGTCTTGTACCACATTGGTGAGTTACAAGATAATCAAGGAGTTTATAAGGCCACACCCATTATAACAATTAATATTGTTTAAGTTGGGCCTTATGAATATTGATTTTAAGCCCAAGCCACTAAGTCTGGAGAGTGACATGCCGCATCAGCGAAGAGGGCCATGTCCATCTAAAATCTAGAAGCATGTGCCGCCTCATGAAGAGGTCCATGTCCATCTAGAAATCGAGAGGCCATGCCGCCCCATGACCAAGGCCTAATGACTGAAAAATAAACTAAATCTGGAAGAGGTACATGCCACTTCAAGGAGAAGCACGTGCCGCCTCATGAGAGGGGCCTTGTGCGTGATTGAGAAGTCCATGCCACTTCACAAGAGTGGCCATGGACACGAATGAGAAGGGTGTGGTGATGGAGCATTATATCACTAGTGAATATGTCTCAAGAGGACCATGACCGTTAGACAAGAAGGCCATGGACATGAGTAAGAAGTCCATGGCCGCGAGGCAAGAAGACCACGACCCCCTTTGTGAGACACCACATGCTTATCAAAAGACTAGCATGACACAAGATTCAGAACAAGACCAGGCGAGGCAAGCTACACTCCAAGACCCATGACGGTTACACGAGAGGCCCCTAGGCGGTTGAAGGAGTAACCACCACTCCGAGGAAGCAAGGAGCGGTTCTTTTTGGGAGTTATCCAAGAGGCGGTTTTCTACCGAAGAAGGGGGAGCGGTTCTTAGTAGCAGTTATCCAACAAGCGGTTTTCTATGGCGGTTACCTCCTCGGGGCTATAAATAAGAGGAGGGGTCGACAGAGACAGGGGTTCCAAAACCAACACTCTGACACACATGTCAAGTTTATCCTTTACCTTTTCTCTATCATGTAGCCATAGATGTAGTTCGTAGTTTGGAGCTCTCGCCGAACCTCCATAGGAGTAGAAGTAATTTAATTTAGATCTCGTTCCCAAAAAACCATCAATCAAACACCCTCGTTCGAACTTTGTTTGAAGAGGTGTGAGCCGTGTCTTAGTAATCGTTGCCCAAAGAAGTCAAAGGTGCATTAATATCATTTCAACGCAAGTTTTCTCGCCAGAAAACAAATTTGGCACACCTGGTGGGACCTTGTGTTTGATATGATGGCTCCACGACATAGACAACAAGATGAAGATCTTCTACACGTCTTCGTAGAAGAGGATCAAGTGACTAGCTTCAAAGTTGGTCGAGTGGATGTTGTCGCCGGAAACAATGGTGGGATGAAGGCTCTGCCAGCACCGGCGACAAGTTTGGATGAAGCAACTTCCATCACTTCGCTCCATCAATCCATTGAGGAGGGTATGGTTGACCCCCAACAGGTAAACCGACGTTTAACTTCTCATATTAAGCGCCATGCTTCTCTTATTGAACGTATCGATTCTCTCATTGAGCGTCATGATTCTCTCATTTCTTGGATGGATACATGGCTATATAATTGGTTTGGCAACTTGAGCAAGACTCAAAGCCATTTTTATGAGTCTAGACATGTCTCGGACATATCTGTGGTTCAATCAAGGACTTTGCCAATAAATAGCAAAGATCCACCACTAAATAGTGTTACATGGTGTAAGAATCTTTCTTCCACTGGTTGTCAAAATGGTGGATCATGGAAAGGAACATCGCCGACATCGGTAACAAGCCAACTGCCATCTCAACATGGGAGTTGTGGCCAAAATTTGGCCTTCACGTTTACGACCCATGATTGTGACTTTTCTGTACAATATGGAGTTCAACCGCCCATGCTAGATAGAAGAACCCCTGTGGATGACGTAGGTGTTGGCGTTTCATCCAAAATGGATCAAGTACCATGATCTGCTCCCCCACCCCCAATGCCACCCCCAGGGAGTAGGCAAGGAGTGGATTATGAAGAACTCAAACTATCTAGAGCCCATCATGGGGGGCATGAAAGTCTAACTTCCCACAAGGTGAAGCCTAGAAGTCCATCTAGGGGGCATGTGGTGTCTAAGAGACCACATCAATCACAAGCAACACATGCTTGTGCTAAGCATGCTAATTTGGCTATGTCTAGACATGGGGGCATGTCAGTGTCACCCATCATGAAGTATGAAGTAGGGGGCATGTCTTGGAAGACACAACAGCTTCAAGCCACCCATGGTTTTTATAAGTGTAAAACTATGTTTAAGTCTGGACAAGAGGGCATCCCACCAATCACCAATAGTGGATATGAGGTCAAGTCCAACAAGAAAAGACGTGGGAAAGCCAAAAAGAGTTCTCGTAGTGTTGAAAATTTAGCTAAGTATGGGCAAGGAGGCATGTCTCCCACCATGAATAATGGAGTAGGGGGCATGTCCAAGAAGCTAAAGAATTCCAACCTACACATGCTTGTGATAAGTATGCAAGTTTTGCTAAGTGTGGACAGGGGGGCAAGTCCATGTCCATGAGTTGTAAGTACATGCCATCAATCATGAATGATGGACATAGGGGCATGCATAAGAAGGTATCATACGCACAAACCAGACATGGCCTCACAAAGAACCAAGGATGGTCGTGTGCTAGGGGTAGGAGCCAACAAGGTTTGGAGGTTGAAAGACAAAGTCAAGTGGGCCACATGGGTGGTCGCCAAGTTGTCAAGACTGGACATCGTCTCCAACAACACGAGAGTAAGCATGTCTCAACCATGAGGAAACCAAGGCAGAGGAAAACCCATGGTCGTCTTGACATGTCACGTGATGTGGCTAAAGCATATGAGCATGAGACCACATGCAAGGCCACCAAGGCTAGACATGCTTATCATATACCACCCACTGGTAAGCTAGAAGATTCAAAATTAATGTATGGAGAATCATGTTCCATGGAGGAAAAGAGGCATGTGGTATATGGATGGCTTGCATGTTTTAATCCATGGACTTGGCAGTGGGTGTACACCTTTGGCGCATTAGTTGTTGCCAGAGGTGATGGAGAGCAGTGACATTTGTCACTCCTTGTTATCTTAAATAAATAAATATCATATATATTAATAATAAATAAAAGCCAATCATGGCTATATAAGAAAAATAGAGAGAAAATAACAAAGTGGAAATTTTGAGTCGAAGTTATTAGACTTTGATGTGAAGATCTTACCACCAAGTCGTAGTGATGGCTTGGCATACCGAGTCGTAGATTGCGTCTTGCCATGCTATGTCGTCTTGTCCCAAGTGGCCACCAGTTTGGATGTTGGCCACGACCTAAGGGCATCGTGGGTTGGAGATGAGTGATGGCCAGCTTGAGCATGTAAAATAAGAAAAGAGTAGGGGCCTCACTGAATTGTTGACGAGAAGCCAACAAGGCAAGGGTTTCTCGTGGCTACACATGAATGAAGACAATTAGGCGGCATAGCTAGCCACTTGAAAGACGTAGGTACCATGGTGTTGTTTTAGAGGAAAAAATTTCAAGTTTTATTGAACCTGTGGTCATGGGTGAGTAGAGACAAGCCTTGTTACTCGAGGACCAGTTAGAGAAGGGATATAAGTGGTCAAGTTGGTCTCAACTACTTAGTCCATAATCCTTATGCACTAAGTAGTTGGGGGGCATTTGTTTACACCATAAATTTTGTCTTGTACCACATTGGTGAGTTACAAGATAATCAAGGAGTTTATAAGGCCACACCCATTATAACAATTAATATTGTTTAAGTTGGGCCTTATGAATATTGATTTTAAGCCCAAGCCACTAAGTCTGGAGAGTGACATGCCGCCTCAACGAAGAGGGCCATGTCCATCTAAAATCTAGAAGCATGTGCCGCCTCATGAAGAGGGCCATGTCCATCTAGAAATCGAGAGGCTATGTCGCCCCATGACCAAGGCCTAATGACTGACAAATAAACTAAGTCTAGAAGAGGTACATGCCACTTCAAGGAGAAGCACGTGCCGCCTCACGAGAAGGGGCATGGACGCGAGACAAGATGAGACGTCCATGCCACTTCACGAGAAGGGGCATGGACACGAGACAAGATACTAAGTATGAGAGGGCCATGCTGTGTCACGAGAAGGGCCATAGACATGACTGAGAAGTCCATGGTCGCGAATGAGGAGACCATGTCGTCTCATGATCCAAAATATACTAAGTCTGAGAAGGCCATGCTGCCTCACGAGAAGGGTCATGTGCATGATTAAGAGGTCCATGGTCGTGTCATGTGATGGCCATGGACGCGAAGCAAGAAGCATTAGAGATGATTGAAAATACTAAGTATGGAAAGGCCATGCCGCCTCATGAGAGGGGCCTTGTGCGCGATTGAGAAGTCCATGCCACTTCACAAGAGTGGCCATGGACACGAATGAGAAGGGTGTGGTGATGGAGCATTATATCACTAGTGAATATGTCTCAAGAGGTCCATGACCGTTAGACAAGAAGGCCATGGACATGAGTAAGAAGTCCATGGCCGCGAGGCAAGAAGACCATGACCCCCTTTGTGAGACACCACATGCTTATCAAAAGACTAGCATGACACAAGATTCAGAACAAGACCAGGCGAGGCAAGCTACACTCCAAGACCCACGACGGTTACACCAGAGGCCCCTAGGCGGTTGAAGGAGTAACCACCACTCCGAGGAAGCAGGGAGCGGTTCTTTTTGGGAGTTATCCAAGAGGCGGTTTTCTACCAAAGAAGGGGGAGCGGTTCTTAGTAGCAGTTATCCAACAAGCGGTTTTCTATGGCGGTTACCTCCTCGGGGCTATAAATAAGAGGAGGGGTCGACAGAGACAGGGGTTCCAAAACCAACACTCTGACACACATGTCAAGTTTATCCTTTACCTTTTCTCTATCATGTAGCCATAGATGTAGTTCGTAGTTTGGAGCTCTCCCCGAACCTCCATAGGAGTAGAAGTAATTTAATTTAGATCTCGTTCCCAAAAAACCATCAATCAAACACCCTCGTTCGAACTTTATTTGAAGAGGTGTGAGCCGTGTCTTAGTAATCGTTGCCCAAAGAAGTCAAAGGTGCATTAATATCATTTCAACGCAAGTTTTCTCGCCGGAAAACACCTTTGGTACGTATGAACTGGATGGACCCCCTCCGGAACTAAAGACAATGCTTCAAGAAGACCTTTTGGGAGTCAGCTTTCCCCGTCAAGTGATCCACTCTGATTGATTCCTGCTTTAAGAGTCCTTTCTGTTTGGGATTGAGCTGGTTTTGCTTTGTTTTAGAGTTGACCTGTTCTAGGCCAATGTGGTTAGGGGCTGTTTAATTTCCCCTGTGTTCTTCTACCGTTTGCCTCCATTTTATCAAAAAAAATTGATACTAGGTTTGTGCCCGGCTATTGGCCAGATAATTTTTGTTATTAATAATTAATTATTAAATTATTTCAGTTAATTAGTATTTTATAATTATGAGACCCCTTATATCCATAAAATTTGTGTTTCTATTTCAAGAAGTTTGTGTCAGTGTTCCATACGGCTCAAGATAGGGTGCATAACCATGGGTTATGCATCCATCAATAACCAAATCTTGTCACTTCCTTTAGAAAATCCGGATCTAAGGATGGAGAATTAAAAACCATTTTTATTTTTTCTAACTTTCTTAATCGGCTCATATCTTTTTCGTTTTAACTCGGATTTTAATTGTTTTTGCACAGGTGGAACGAGTTCATCGTGCTCTACAAAATGAGATCAATTTTTAATATTTTTTTAGAATAAAAAATTCTGGCCTCTCGGTACCAACTGCATACCATATGGTATTTTCTTCGTTTTTAATTCGTTTTTGAAAACGTTTGCACAGAAGGGACGAGTTCATCATGATCTATTGGATCTACAAATTTCTGGGTGAACAAATTACAGTACCAAAAAATACCACACAATACCACCCTTGTACGGGTGATATCTTATGGTACAGAATGTTAAAAGTTGTAAATGACAGTTAATATATTTCTATTATTATGTATTCAACCATCCTACAGTCTTGGTTTGTTCATACCATCATGGTACGCTTTTCAAACAATAGGTATGCTCTTATTTCAATACCAGTCAATACCATATGGTATAGACTGGTAAAAAATGGCTCAATTTTTTTTTTTTGTTTGAAAAATATATCAAAGTGGATATCATTTTGAAGAGCACAATTAATCTGATCTAACTGTGTAAAAAAAATTAAATTTTGACTTAAAACGAGTGCGAAATCGTCCGTCAAAGATTTAGGAGTGGAAAATTAAAGGCTTTCCAAGAGAGAGAGGGATGCTGATGTCATGCTGATGTGGAAAGATTACTCATAGTTACTCACCATAAGGTTACTGACCTGATCCATTCCCGTTCCATACGGCTCACGACGTCAAGTCCAAGCTGCCTGTCCCGCTATCTCGAATTTTCAAGTTTTATTTCCTTGTCACGGAAGAAATGATTGTCGGTTCTGTTAGGGGTTTCACCCTAGTTTAATATATACATATGAGTGGTTCTATCGTACATTGGGTATAAGTAAATGTATGATATACCTTGAATATGAAAGTGATATCTAGACCTTGAATCAATCGGAGTATGACATACGATTCTATTCCCAAACCCTTAAGACTAAATTCTAGGCCTTAATTCTATAAATCTCATACACTAAGATCAATTTTATTAGAAATAAAGATCGACGATCATGATTCGTCGAAATATATGCAACAAATTATATGCACAATCTTAGAGGTTAGAGTCTATAATTTAGATAACTAAGACCTAGGGTTCACTCATCCAGAGTTAGAATATAATATCATACCCAAAATCAGGTTAATTCGAGGTCTAAATGTTCGGCAATCTAACTTTTTACACAATTTCAATAAACTTTTCCACTTAAGATTTACTGCCCTCGATCAATAAATTTTGATCCCTAATGTAAGGAACTTAGTCCTATACACACGTTGCTTTAATTTGTCAAGGGTTAAGGCAGTTAGTTATCATTGACTAATCAATTTGTATTCTTGTACTACTTGAATTTGTACTTATTTATTAATTTCTTGTATTGATTTATCTTAACAAATATTTTGAGCTTTGTTTATGCGTACTTATCCCTTGCAGTAATTGTACCTGTAATAATATTTGTTTGTAAAAAATTAATTCAGTCTTGATGATGAATTAACATCCATTTTTATGTTTGGTTGAAATTATGACCTTCATGTGTCTATCTATTTATAAAGTATATGATTTTCAAAGTTACTATTTTGTCACATCATCCATATTGAAGTTTTATGAACAATCATTTTATTATTTTTATAATATTCGGTTCTAAACTTTGAATTACACTTATTTATAAAATATTTATAATATGGAGGGTAGGAGTTTTAGTTTACCGTTAAGTTTGATACCTTTGAGTTAGAGCATCCACATTGGTATTGCATTCTCAATTGCAAAATGATATGTCATAGGTGTTTGTAATTGCAAAACCAATTGCATTGATGTGGCTACCAATTGCATATTTGCAAACTTGCAACAAATGCAATTCAATATGCAAGTAAAAAAATCCTAAAAGAATGGGGATTTTTTACTTTATATTATTTTCTTTTCTCTTTTACTTAATTTTCTATAACTTAAACATAATATTTAATTACATTTGCAATTGCAAGTTAATTGTATTGATGTTGGTGAATGAAATGAATGTGATGTGGATTGCAAAAAATTTGAGTTGACAATAAAAAACACAAATGCAATTTTTTTTACAATTTCATTGATGGAGATGCTCTTACCTGTCTAAAGTGGGAAAAGGATTAGAAATATAAAAAAAAAGATAAAGGTAGAACAATCGTAATTTAATGGGCGGCTAAAAAAGAGGGAAATCATTTAGTTTTTTTTTCCGTAGAGGGGAGAGAGAAAAATGCCACCATAGAGAAAATTGCAGGATAGAAAAATGGTTATTCCCCATATTTTACGGGAGTTGGTTGACGTTGGGTAGGATTTTGTTTAGTGAGAGAACGAATTGTGATTGGTTGAATGAGGATGCTGACGTGGATGAATAAGGAAACAATAAATTTGAAATGAAGATGCCTTTTACGGGAAAGTGTATAATATATTCTTTAGATTTAGATTTAGATTAGATATGGTAGTTTCAAGAACTAAACTTTAACTAATCTATCTTCGTAATTTTTTTCTACTGTTACTCCCTACATTTGAATATATCGGCGACCCCTAAATGGTGGAGGTTAGAAGAGTGCAATTGTGTGCTTCTCTCAATAATGACATCCCGAGACAAGACGAGACCTAAAGGCATTAAATGCTTGGATAATCTTTTTTCCATTTTGGGAGAGAGTGTTGACTTTGCGGAGATGTTTCGCCAGCTCCGTCCATCGGTTACTTGCCTGCCTCGTGGTGCATGTGCTATTGTGCTCTATATATAGTTTACAGTCAACTCAAAGATTACGTAACTAACTAAGGGAAATTAACTCACACTTCTTCCAACCCAAAAAATATCCAACTTGTTATGCTAGGTAGCATGTTTTAAATATTTTCTGAATTTCCCACCCCGATTTACTATTAGTCATTGGATGTCAAAATTTCCAGACTCTAAAAACAAATTGCAAGAAATAATGGAAAACAACAAAGGCTCAACTAGGAAATTCTTCAGAGAGTTGGCTACAACAATCAGTACGATGAGTTGAAGTGCATGTATTTGGCTAAACAAGGAGTCAAGTATTTTCATAACTTTTCTAGCGCATATGGAAATTACTGAAATATATCCGATTGCATAAATTTTACCAATTAACTTTGGCTTCCTAAATGAAAATGAAATCATTCCTATTTTTCTGGGATGAATATGATCACTAAAGATGAGTCCCAAATTAAAGTTTTGGATTTCTTGCACCAGCAAAATTATACGATCAGATATCCTATATATATATATATATATATATATGTTCTGTAATATTGCTTTCAGATGTGTGTACATTGTGCTGAAACTATAGAAATGTATTGTTCTTTATTATTGGCTTTGAAAGATGCTATGAATGGTGTCTAAATCACGGTATTTTGTCTGTTAAATTTGACGGAGATTCTCATATTAATTTTGTTGTTATACAATGGGTGGCGTCGCGGAGCTTCACGCATAACTTGGGAGGAGTCTCGAGTCATACTGCTGGAAGATATTGGCCGACTACTGTGTTCTCAGTTTCAATATGTTTCTAACTGATCCTTAATTTGCTCGTCGTCAGTTCAATTAGGCTACCAAATTTGTGGCACGGAAGGTCCTCTTATCCATAGTTAGACTAATATAATGGTCGATTCCCGTGGCTCGTTACTGTCTTGTATATATGATTATTTCTGAGCTTCTGACTATCCCAAAAGGAAAATTCTAAAAAAATATAATAATTAATTGATCAGATTAATTAGTGTTGAATCATGAAGTTAATTCTACTATAAAAAAAATCATGAAGTTAATTCTAAACACTTCGAGAATAATTGCAAACAACAAATAATATTAAAATAATAAATGGACGAGAACTAGTAGACAGATAGGTGGAGATGAGTATGGAAGCTTCCTGATATAGATATAGTTGTTGGACCAATTAACGAGGGAAGTGATTGCAGATAAGAAGAAGAAAAAGCTAGCATAATAATTGGGACTTTGTTACAGTGACATGCATGTTACGGTGACTCGTATTCATGTTTTTCGAATTGAGCTTCAAAGTAGGCTTCCCAAACACGTTTCCAGACTTAATCATTTTCAGACAGTTTTCCAGTTTTGGCATAACCTTTTGCTCAGGTTCAAAAATGGTATTCTGAACTTCATATCGAGCTCTCAATCACTTCAATATGTAAAGGAACACTCCAGCTTCAAAACAAGCCATTAATTTTCAATTTCCATCTAGCCAATTGTATGATATGAATCTCCAACGTAGCCACCATGAAACTGTTTTTACACTGAAACAACATATTAGGTCGACCTAATGCTAAATGAGGTCGACCTAATCCTAACTGAGGCCGACCAAAAAGTGCAAGCGACATGCATGTCATCGTAGGCCACCCTAATAATTGACTACGAAGGAAGGTTCACCTACCAAGCCTTGATCTTTTCATGCAGAAGTAGAATGCCTATAAATGGCCATGGTTGACTGGTTGTATTGTGTATGAATGGGGTGAAATTAATAAGTCATTACGAGATATGGGTGGTTGGTGAGATGTAAACATGCCAATCAGAAAGCAATAAAAGAACATCTATTGCTTCATATTCATGTTTGTGTAGCTCTAGGCTTGGCAATTATACCCATACCCATGGGTTTATAACTATCCAACCCATTTGGGTTGAGTCTGAAATCCAATTAAAGTGTAAATGAATAAAGTCATATGGGTCAATACCCATATCCATTATGTTGGGTTTAATTGGGTTTTACCCATGAACTTGGGTTAAAAAATCCAAACCCAAATAATTAAAAAAAGAAAAACGAAACTAAAAAGAAAAATAAGATTAATCAAAAGAGCTTGCTAGCAAACTCATCCAACGGCGTGCCTTCATCCCTACTATTAGCACACTTTCCAGCCAGCTCCCGGACCTCCGCCGGACTCCTTCCGAGCGCCAGCCCGACCTTCATCGCGAACACCTCACCATTTTCTCTCTCCTCAAATCCCGATTCGCCGAGAGTGGAATCGATCGATTCCTCGAGCTGATCGAAAAACCCGGCGCAGTTCCTGTACATCTCCACCACCATCCCGATCTGCCCGCCGTGCTCCACTGCCACTAGCTCCGACGTCGCCGCCGCCCAGTGCTACCAAGCTTCGAGTTCCTCCATTCATCGTCCCCCAAACCCTTCCCAGGTAATTGACTAATTGGGTTTTGCTAATTGAGATTTAAAGTCCCCTCGTTCCTCTTATCTAGTATATCGTAGTACCTCTGTGAAAAGGGCTTCCCATTCCATGGATTTACAGAGCCGCTATAGCTGATTCCGTTGACTCCCGCTGTAGCCGCTCCACCGTTCGCCTTGGTGAGCTTAGCAGCAGCTGTTTCGTCCACCACATCAAACAAGCGGACTAAGGCAAACACAGCGGGAAGGAAAGCAAAGACACTAGGGTAACAAACAATCGCTGGGAGAGTTCGAGCTAAGTTTCAGGCAAGTTCTTGCTCTTCCTTTGTTCTTCCGGTTTTCTTTACTCGTATTGTCTGGAAGATGAACGTAGGAAGAACCAAGAATTACTAGCACAGAGTATATGAATTTGGTTTACTCTTTGCTTATGATTTAATTCCATTTGCATATGAAGTAAATTCAGTTGAACCCAATTGCTTGTTTTGTTCTCCGGTGGGTTCATTTTTATCCAAACGAACTGATTGATTCTACCCAGAAGTTAAGAACAAGAGAAACTGAGAAACGTATGCATTTCTGTTCCAATTAAATGAGTTCCAAGCTCCTGAATCTCGCATTCTGATTAAATTGGCATTCGATCTCCACTGCTCCACACAGTTTTGTGAAGCTGATTCATGTTACCAAATTCTGGGTATATGGAGCAGTGGGTTTAACCGGTCCAATGGATTTGTGATTTCTGTGTGGCATTTCGTTATCTACAGGGTGCATACACAGTAGGCTAGGCATGTAGAGTTGGTTTGATATCCTTGAATACATCACTCACGAACTCAATATGAATGCTTGCAACTCAAAATTTCTGTTCTAGTAACAGAGATTGTAGTAGAACCAAGAACTAAACTAATGAAGCTTTGAGTGGAATCTGTAGTCAAGCTAGTAAAGGCAAGTAGGCAACCTGCAATTTGGTTGAATAATTGTGTAATGTTGTCTCTGTTTGAAGCATTTTTAATCCTTATTTGGTTGAATGATTGTACTGTTGCATTAGTTTGAATGATTGTTTGTTGCTTGCTTGATTTTTCTAGGGAAATATGGATTCAGAAACTAATGATGATAGTCTATCTATGAATCATGAGAGTAGTAATGGACAGCATAGTGTGTCTTCTAGTCGTATGGTATGGTCTTTTGGGAAGGAGTGGTCTGAAGTGTGGAAGGATTATAATCGAGTTGTAATTAGTGGGCTGAGAAAAGCTGAATGCAAATACTGCCATAAAAGGCTTGCGGCTGAATCCAACTCTGGAACTTCTCATTTGCGCAATCATTTGATTAAATGTCGAGTAAAAAATGCCGATCTAGTCAAGGTTGGTGGACTTTTGGGTAGTAAGAAAAGGAAAATTGATACTGGAAGTTCGAGTCCTGCTGTTTTTGACCAAGAAACTAGTAGAAGGGAGCTTGCTTATATGATTGTTCTTCATGAATTTCCTCTATCGGTTGTCGATTATGTTGGGGTTAGGAGGTTTTCGTATTCTCTTCAACCGTTGTTTCAAATGGTTTGTAGAAATACAATCAAGAGTGATATTTTAAAGATATTCAAAAAGGGAAAGATGAATGTAATGCATGAGTTAGAAAAAGTCAGCAGTAGGGTGGCGATTACCACTGATATGTGGACTTCGAATAACAGGAAAAGAGGGTTCATGGTAGTAACTGGCCACTTTATTGATGATGCTTGGGTTCTTCAGAGTAAGATTTTGAGTTTTATCCACGTTCCTTCTCCACATACCAAGGATGCTCTATGTGCTGTATTATTGAGTTCTATGACGGAATGGAACATTGAGAGAAAAATTTCAACAGTGACGGTGGATAATTGCAGTACTAATGATGCTATGATTAGAGCTCTTTTAGGAAAATTGCAAGAAGATACGTTGTTGCTAAATGGTTCTATATTTCATATGCGATGTGCTGCTCACATTCTCAACCTAATTGTGCAAGATGGGTTGTCTGTCATTGGGGAATGCATTGGGAGAATTCGTGATAGTGTTATGTATTGGACTTCATCTGTTAAGAGAAGACAAAAGTTCAATGATGTGTTAAGAAGACTTACAAATATTGATTGTTCGAGAGAGTTGGTGCTTGATTGTAAGACTCGTTGGAACTCTACTTACCTTGTGCTATCAACTGCTTTGATATATAAGGATGTCTTTGATCGTTTGATTGTTAGAGATTCATATTATGTATGTTTTCCAAGTGAAGAGGAATGGGATATGGCATCTGAATTATGTGTGAAGCTAGAGTTGTTTCATGAAGCTACAAAGACATTTTCAGGAACTACTTACCCCACGGCTAATACATTTTTCCCTAAGGTCTGTGAGATTAAAATAGCTCTAAACGAGTGGCAGTTGAGTCCAAATGTAACTATTGCAACCATGGCTGAAGATATGTTGGATAAATTCAATAGGTATTGGGAGGTTATCCATGGAACTTTGGCTGTTGCAGCTATATTGGATCCTAGGTTCAAGATGAAGCTATTAGAGTGGGCATTTCCCAAGATTTATGTTGGCACATCTACCTTTCATTTTAATAGGATTCGAGACTTTTGTTATGATCTTATGAGTGAGTACAAGACTACAGAACCTAGCATGGATTCTTCATCTTCTTCATCGACACATCAACATGCAAGTGCTGGGTTTCTCGCCAGCTTTGATTCTTATGTTGGTAGATCTAATTGGAATGTTAAAGAAGAGTTTGACAAATACTTGCGAGATGGTGTGATCCCAAGAAGCGAAGAGTTCGACATTTTATCTTGGTGGAAGAACCATGGCCTACAATATCCAACCTTAAGGCTGATTGCTAAGGACATTCTAGCCATTCCAGTGTCAACAGTTGTCTCAAAATCTGCATTTAGCACAAGTGGAAGATTATTGAACCCTCATCGTAGCCGCCTTGATGACACGACTGTGGAGGCTCTTATGTGCACCCAGAACTGGCTTAGGAATGAACTTCAGGGTAAGAAACAACTTGTTGTTGCTGTTATTCATTATTGGATGATTTTCATTGTTATATGTTGGTTTCCTGGTTTGGTGCATTATTTACTAGCTACTGGCTTTCTACTTGATGATTGAGTATGTTATTCATTATTTTGCAGGTGTAGCCATTTTCTCTCCTGATGTTGATGGTTCGACTCAAACCATATTCTGTGAGAATGATGGCGGTGATGATGAACAAGTTATGGAATATGAGGACTGAGAAAGAATCTGAGAGTTTGTTTGATTTGATTATGTAGTGAAGTTATGTTCAAAACTCAAAACAAAGTATCTTATTTCTGTTGTTGGGTTCCTCTGTAATACTCTGTCTTGCGGTAGTGTGTGTTCCTCTGTAATACCCTTCCCTTATAAACAAGCTTTGAAAGAGTTGTAAGCACAGTGTTGGATTCAATGGTTTGAAATGGTTGATAGTTTCAGGTTCCCTTTGGGGTGATTTGTTGATAGTTGCTTGCACATGACTCTTAGCCCTGCCTGCAAATTCCCCTACATCAGCAGCAGCAGCCACCATTAACTATGAATCTCATCATCTGCAGTATACAAGACATCCAGAACAACAACAACAACAACAAAAGAAAAAAGGATAGTAATTATAATAGAAATGAAAGTTGTGTTCTTGACTGACCATCATCTAAGTTCCATTCTTCCTCTCATAAAGTCTCATAAAGCCTGGATTATGAGATTCATAGTTAATGGTGTCTTGTATCCATTTCTCCCTTCTTCTCATTTTTCTTTTTGGCTCTTTTGTTGTTTCTGTTTTCGTAACTCACAGCAGGTGCGCTGTAGTGACGGGAGCGAACAGAGGGCTCGGATTCGCAATCTGCAGGCAGCTGGCTGCTAGTGGAGTCGTCGTGGTGTTGACAGCCAGAGACGAAAACAGAGGCATCCAGGCTGTTGACGACCTCAAAACCAACCATGGCGTCTCCTCCGATAACATCGTTTACCATCAGCTCGACGTGACAGACAGCTCCAGCATCTCTTCTCTTGCCGATTTCATCAAAACCCAGTTTGGGAAACTTGACATTCTGGTTGGTACTACCCCCAATTTGACCAGTTCCGTAACAACTCCTTTCGATCCTCGAAGTTATGTCTAATTCATCCAAAATTGACTGTTCCAGCCTCCTGCTGAACCTTCTCTGAAGACGACGAGGACGACTTCGACGGAGAAGCCTTCAGAATAGCCGGAACAGGAGGAGTAACCCCAACCGCTTCCGCCGTCGTTGCCGAGGATTTGATCCTGATTGCTGATAGTACCCGAATTGATCCTGATCCATCACCCCCACCGCCGGGCCTCTAGCTCCTTCTCCGAAACCCTGGAGATCCGAATCGACCGGCGTCCGAACCCGGATCGGAGGCAGCAAGTTCGTCATTCCCGATGGCGAGGTCGAACACGACGAACCGCTCGACGGCGGGCCGGTTGTGGTCGGAGGCAGCAAGGTCGAAAGCGGAGGCACCGGCGTTCGGCACCGTCGAAGCCGCCGCCGACGAAGATATGGAAGCCTGGAACACGATGGTCGCTGTCGCTGACAGCCAAAGTTACACTTTAGTACCTAAAGTTTTTAAGAAGATACAAATAGGTCCAGCATCATATGTGGAAAATTACATTTTAATACATTAAAAATTTCTCTTTACATTTTAACACCTAATAAAAAAAACATATACAGGCAGGTCCAAGGAGATGGGTACCCAAGCCCAATCCATACCCAAAAATAAAATCCAAACCCAACTCCACCTACCCAAATCTTATCCAAATCCATATAGAATAAATCCATACACAACCCATATAAATGGATATAATTGGGTTTGGGCAAAAATACCCATGGGTGGGTAAATTGCCATCCCATGTAGCTCTTCCAAAAATTCATAAACCCTTCCTCCATGAAATAAATTAAACAAGCCATTTGCCAAAACAAATCCAAACTTTCGCTTTGCAAGATAAACTACAAAGTTCCCATTTATCAAACAACATCCAAAATCCAACATGGTATCAGAACAATAGTCAAAATTCAACAATTGATGAAGGAAGAAAACCTTATAATGTATCAATAATTTTGTACTCAGATGAACATCCAACACTTAGATGTTAACATTTCCAAATCTTAAAAACAAATTGCAAAAAATGGAAAACAACAATAAGATTGGTCAACTCGAGAGATGGCTGCAACAATCAGTAGGATGAGTTGAAGTGTATTTGGCTAAAGAAGGTGTAAAATAGTTTCATAACTTTTCTTGTGCAAAAGGAAATTAATGAAATTCCTCAATTGCACAAACTAATTACTAATCAATTGGGCATCCTGAATGTAAATGAAATCATTTAGATGTTTTTTGGGGTGAATGTGATCACTAAAGATGACCCACAAATTAAAATTTTGAGTTTCTTACAACGGACAATTATGGATGAATTGAAGTCTTGAAAATATAACTTTTTTATGTCAAGAAATCTTGGCATAAATTTATAGGTTATTCCACTCCATAATTATATGTTAAATTCACATGAACAAGTATATATGTAGATGCTTAAATTTTATGCACAGTTATACTTATTGAAAAATAAAAAAGTGAGCTGGGAATGTACATGATGAGTCGACGTCATATTCGGGCTAACTCGACCAAGACCTGTATCGAGCTTATTTTTTCTTGTATTGTGTCTTTTCAGCTCAGTTTTCAAATGGGTTAATACCTTGTTATGGCCTGAACTATGACCATGTAATCAACTTTGGCCAGTGGTTTGAGAAATTAACATCCTGGCCCGATCTATGCAGCATATTGACAAAATTGGCCTGGAGCGTGGTTTGACCGTTTGTTTGGACGGTCAACACCGTTGACCGTTAGTCAACTGTCCAGGTCACTGCCATGTCAACATAAAAAAATTACAATTTCATTTTTCTTTTTATTTCATTTACAAAAATTGAATAATTAAAAAAAATCCAAAAAATTTGGCCCACCCATCCCCACCTTATCCCCTCACCTTCTTTCCTTTTCGATCAAACCCAACCCTATTCCATCTTCTTCCTCCTTCTTCCCCGACGGCGTAAACATCCTTCCCACCTGGACCCTGTGATTGGGAAGAGGCTTTGCCTGGAGGTGGAGAGGTTGGGGTTGAGCGCCGTGATTATGGGGAGCCGAGGGTTTGGGGCGGCGAGGAGGAACAGTAAAGGTAGGCTGGGGAGTGTGAGTGATTACTGTGTGCATCACTGCATTTGCCCAGTCGTGGTGGTGCGTTATCCGGATGATAAGGAAGGTGGGATTGAAGAAGGGAGTTCGAAGAAAGGGATTTCTTTGGTAGATGAGTGTGAGCTCCATCCCGTGCCGGAGGAGCAGGAAGAGTTTCACGATGGTTCTGATGAACAAAAAGGTTTGAATTTGCTTCCTTCTCAAATGATTTGGATTATATTTGAATCCCAATCTTGCTGAGTTATTTCTTCTTGTTGATGTTTGTATATGAATTTGGGAAGGATTGATTCCGGTGGTCATGGACCCTATGATTGGGAAGTCGAGGCTGATGTTTACGCCGTCGGGGAAGAAGGAGGAAGAAGATGGAATAGGGTTGGGTTTGATCGAAAAGGAAAGAAGGTGAGGGGATAAGGTGGGGATGGGTGGGCCAAAATTTTTGGATTTTGTTTTTTTTTTAATTATTCAATTTTTGTAAATGAAATAAAATGAAAAATGAAATTATAATTTTTTTATGTTGACATGGCAGTGATCTGGACAGTTGACTAACGGTCAACGGTGTTGACCGTCTAAACAAACGGTCAAACCACGCTCCAGGCCAATTTCGTCAATATGCTGCATAGATCGGGCCAGGATGTTAATTTCTCAAACCACTGGCCAAAGTTGATTACATGGTCATAGTTCAGGCCATAACAAGGTATTAACCCTTTTCAAATATATTTGACCATGCCTGAACCCTTAACAAGATTTGAACCATGTCGTGCCTAGACATACTTTTGTCGTGAAAAGTAATACAAAAAATGACTAACCCAATAGCCGATTTCGCGGCTGCCAGGCGCCAGTGTGCCAACAACCTACTTGCCTGGCTCATGCCGTGGCGTTGTCGGTGTTTCCCTTCTTCTTTTTTTTTTTTTTTTTTGACAAAGGGGACTTTATTGCACTTAAAACTGATCAGTTACAAAGAGGGAGAACGAACCAACAATCTGGTTCCAACAAGAGGAAGACCAAGGGCATTCGGTTACAAACAAAGCTGTGTAAGACAAAATGCAGCAACAAAGAACAAAATACAGTCTGCAAGCGACCACCCAAATAGAGCAAAACCCTTGACAGAAAACAGATCATCATGAATCTCTCTTGCAAACAACCAATCAAAGTGCAACAAAACCACAATCAGCTTGTCCGATCATATCGAAATCCATGGTAAGTGAACATCATCACTCCATGTGTCGCCTCCTGGGGAAAACTCAAAGGCATCCATCACAGTGAATCTAGAAACTAGACTGCATGGCGGTGGAAGATGATATGAACCAGATTGCTCCAAGCTGAAGAGGCAGAGGAGGCCAAGGCAGAGAGATCAGGTTCAAAGAAGAGCAGAAGCTCCCAAGGTAGCCACAAAACTCCACGGAAAACACCGATTCCCAACCGCAACCACCGGAGAAGACCCAACCCACCACCATCCGACGGCTCACCAAGCCACTCAAACACCTAGGGAGGTCGGAGAGGGAAAGAGGGGAATGGCTTCACCTTGAAGATGAGGCCACCAATGAGGGACTACCCCACCATCCAGATCTGGAAGAGGCTCCCAAGTTGCAGACTCCAGCTCCTATGACGAGCAAGCCCAAGAACAGAGAACCTAGATTTGAAAGAAGAGCCATAGCTCGACTAGAAAGGAGAAAACTGAAAGCCACAACGGTTGGAAATCCGATTGAAAACTGCCCAAGACACATGCAATAGAAACAAAGCAATATAAAGAAACAAAAACAGGAAAATAAAAATTTTGGGCTACCGCCGGTCACCTAAAAGGAGCCGGCGGCAGCCCCCGAAATCAGAAAAGGAAGACTGGAAGAAGAGAGAAGGCAGATCAAATTTCAAAAAGGAAAGGTTGAGAGAGAGTGGCTTTTTGAAAGTTACTATCGGTGCACCCTTGGAGGTGCTGTGCAATAACTGTACAAATTGAAGTTGCAGGCCGATGCCGGGGTTTTGGTGTCCAGGGTGGGCACCACCGCCCGCCTTACAACAGTAACTACTGCATAGTGAGTGGGATGTGATCACTAAAGACGACTCCCAAGTTACAATTTTGGTTTCGTTGGACCAGAAAATTATGGAGATAATTCTTTTTTTATGACGAGAAATCTTGGCACAAATGTATAGGTTTTTCCACAGCCATGAGATTACAGCAAAATCTGGTGAACAGTGTCTCCGATTTTTTCTTGATGAATAGTGCCCGATTTTTTTTGGATGCTTGCGCCATAATAATCTACATCTATAGTATAATTTATAGCTGAAAAGTAAAACTGCACCCCCCATTCAAATTTTCCTGCCCATAGAGTGATTTTAGGAAGCTGATGTGGCAGAGTGTTAAGCGGGAAAAAAATAGGAGTCCCCGCCTGATTGCACAACTAACAAACTGTCCACTACCCACCTTTTCTTCGTTTCCCACGTTGTCATATAATATTCATTTATTTTTTGTTTGGGTGAAATAAGCCCACCTTTTCTACTGGTTATTAAGAGAGAGAAGAAAGTCACAGAAAGGGAAGAGCAATTGTAGGCATATTACAGAGAGAGAGGGGGAAAGGTGAAAGGGAGGAGAAGGAAGGAGGCTGCTTACCCTTTTACAGAATCGATCTGCGGAAGGAATGGAAGAGGAGGTTTCTTACCCTTTTACCGTTTTACAGATTTGATTGAGGCTGTCCCCTCCGGAAAGAAGCACAATAACCGCCGCGGCCACCACCGTCTCCCCCAAACCCGTGGCGATGAGGTTGATTTTCGATTGAGGCTTTCCCCTGGTTCTTGCAATCAGATTAGGTATCATTTCTGTTCTCCCTTACCTTTGGTTCCTTCGAAGTTCTTTCTTCTCTCTTACCTTTCTCTCTTCATACTGTGGATTGGATTCTCTAGGGATCAAAAGAGGTTTTTTTATTTTTCCCTTTCTCTTTTCCAATCTGAGTTTTTCTGTCTCAACCGTTTCACCGTGCGGCTCGCTGTGGAGGGAGCTGGGGAGAAGCAGAGGGGGATTTGGGGGGATAGGCAAGCCTAAGCTAGAAATCTGCCTCCTGTGTTTGGAGAGAGGATGGAAAAATTTGACAGTGGAGGGAGAAAGCAACGGAGTCAAGGAGAGGGAAGGAGGAGCCATTGAGCTGCTCGATTCTATTTGTATTTTGTTGTCGTGTTGGGAGTGGAAATTTGATTGCTTTACTCTGATTTGGTTTGTGGGTTATGATTCTGTTTGTTTTTTGGGGTGAGAAAGAGAGAAACAATGTGGTGGATGCTGGGTGAGAATGGAGGCCTTGGTCTGAATGAAGTTGTAATGCGTACCATTTTTCAATGAATTTTGAACTCTATAGAAAAAACAAAATGATCTTGATATATAGTAAGCTAAGAAATTTGGGACTTGTCTGAAACGAATAAGGTTCCTATTTGAGAGTTGGTTGATTAGTTCCCCAACCTACTCTCATATTACGTAAACATTAATCCTTTCTTTTTTCATGTAAAATATAACGTTTTTGCCGCCTCCTAAATTTGAACAAATTAATCTAACCGCACTGGTCATTAGGATCTAGAATACCAACCACTAATGTCCACCATTTCCAAATTTTGTGGTCAAATTACCAGTGTTGTTCATTCTGTAACTATAGTTCTCATCTTTTTCCATTTGTGAAACACTTTTTTCACTTTACTAATTCCTACGCTGACATACCATTCACTAAACACAAACTCTACAGGCCAGACAGTGATGAGCCCTGGGAGATTCGCATTGCCTAAGTTGTAGACTCGGTGAATTATTGTTGATTTTTTGGGGCCATTCAGGTGAAATTTTTCTGTTATCAAGTCTGTTAACAAGTTGTGATACTGATTTGTATTGCCATAAACATGTCGTGTTTGGAGATGGTGAAGCAGCCTTATCTTAGAGTTCAAGCCTTTTGTAATTCATACCTACTCAAATCACATTATCTGTGACCCATCTCCATCTTCCGTATGCATTTTGTGTCATAATTTTGTTCGATTTCTTCTGTAATTACCAAATGAGGGGGGGGGGGGGTTAAAAGTAGATCCTCGCTAGATGAATGAGCAATTTAGGTCCCTCTTTTCAAAATTGCATTTGTTTATGGTTAGAAATTTACTATTCTCTTTGCCAAATTGTATTTGTTTATGGCAAGAAATCAATAAGAATGGATAAAACCAAGCGAATCAATTAAGAATGCAAACACGGGTGGGCAATGGGATGGTCCACACATGAACAAACCGATGTTTGGAGTGGATCATTTCGAATCGAATATAATTTGGTCCGATCTTGATCCTATTAATTTTACAAGTATTTAAGAAAAATAGCCCAAATTGACATTTAGACTGGACCAAAACAGATCGAATGCAATATTGTCTGGTCCTTGATCTTGAGATATCTTTCACTATTGGACCGCGATTTTTCTGAGTTTGTCTGATTCGGTCTAGACTGATGTCCACCCCTAATCGCAAATGGCAGGACCATAAACTAGAAGAGTCAAAAGATAACGTATTTGATTGAGTCATTATGCACTAGATATTTGTTTAGGGTTATGAGAATTATTATGTTAATAATTTGTGTATGCCATGTGTGTTATTTTTAAATTTATGCTCGGGCTCACTTGGAGTGATCTAAAGAAAGATGTGAAGTGATCTAAGAACATGAGCATAAAACCATAAACGCCCACTTATGTTCATAGCACTAACCAACATGCAAGGCAATAGGAATTTGTTCATCTTTATGAGAATCGTACTAAGAAATAAGGGTCAAGGTTTTGTTGCCTCAAGTTGTGTTTTGAATTTTATGACCAAGATTCTGATTTATATGGTTAATACGGATAGTTTGAGTAGTCAATGCAGTGGGAAAATTATTCGAGTGGCTTGGTGTTGTCTTCATATTATTATTATTTTTGTTGTGAAAGTTGTCTTCATATCTTTGTCTGTAAAAATTAAGAACCTACCGTATTTACTGCAATTGAGCTTTTAAAATAAGTGGAAAATGAGTGAAGCTCTAATCTCATACACAATACATCAGTTTTTCCCTGTTAGAGTAGCCAACTTGGTGCAAACTAACATATTTCGAAATGTGACATCCTTGACATGAAGGTTTTCAACATACCAATCGATGCTCAGTTCATATTTACTTTCAGAAATTATTCGACTTTTTTGCATACAATGGTTTATATGGATTGACCGATTTTATGGAGTTGTATTAAATTTCCACAACTCTAGCTTTGCCCACGGTTATGTCGCGCGTCATTATTCGAGTAGAAAACTTACATCATTTTTATTTAGTAAATTAATTTTCTCAATCGACAAATATGTCCAAGGAAAGACCTTGCTGTTTTCTATCAATCTAAAGAGAGAGAAAGGGTTTTTTTTACCAATATAGAAAGATGTCAACATGTTTTCCATTAGTAATTTCATCAAAATCAGAATTAAAACCTATTTATATAGTCGAAACAATATCTCAAATATACTAATAAGCCAGATTCGTTAGTGCATGAACGCACATACTCTTTAAATCCAATTTGATACATCATTACTTAATCAAAATCCAAATCTAATTATTACTATCTATCTATCTATCTATCTATCTATCTATACATAATATTATGGCAATTCAAAAGTAATTGTTTGCCACCTAAGCACTTGGAGAGCTCACAAATTGCCAAGGTGGACAATATTTTTACAAAAAGAAAAATAGTTATTGATATATTTATGGAGCTATCTCTCTCTTCATTTAATATTTCATTTCCCTTTTATCTTTTTTTTTTTATTATATCAATGTACACAATAATAAATAATGTATGAAAAGTGACATATATTACATTTGTTATCTCTAACTTTTTCAATATTTATTTTTCTTTTCCAATACTTCCTTTATGTTTTTGTTTTTACTTTTGCATTGTATAGATGTACGCAACAATAGACTAATGTCTTTGAGTCACACATATAACTTTTTTCTCAACCAAACAAATATCTTATTAAAGCTCACTAAGTAAATTTTTAATTCACTTTGACAATAATTTACAAATATGTTACATTTTGATGAACAATTTATACAAACACACATACATAATAATATTTTATCGTTACAAAATAACGATGGAAATTAAAGAGAGAAAACAAGAAACGTTTGAATAGAAACTTGACCAAGCAATAAAATCTATTCATTAAACAAAAACCTTATGCATTCTAATTAAGTGAAAAAATATGAATCATAAGTGCAATAATTTACAATGTATCCTAAGTTCAAATTACTAATATTTTGCATTTTTGCTCTAGATCGTGTTAAGTTAACAAACTCTACTGAAGTTTTACGTCATATGTTAAGAAATTTAATTTTCAGACTTGGAGTAATAAATTTTCAAGGATTATAAATCAAAAAATTTAAAATGACTTCGGTATGATTGTTGATGAACTTGACTTCATATCTTAAGATGAGACACAAGACACATTAAAAAATGATACATGTGAAAGTTAGATGAATCTTTGCTAAACTGTATGTTAAACATCATGTGTTCATCAACCACTGACCTATGAAGCAAGATTAGAGAAGTTAATCATCGTAAGAGGTATGATCTTTCTTAGCAAACACATGCTTTTTTTTTTTTGCAATAAAACACATGCATAAATAATAATATATTTACGAAATAAAATAATTCGATAAAAATTCAATGGAACAAGAATAGATCAACTCATTGGATAAATGAAGATGATAAGTAAGAATAACTTTTCTCTCACTTATAATATGTCTTTCCATCCCTTATTTTCTTTTACAATTGTTCATATTTCCTTTGTTTTCTTAAGATTTTACAAATCCCGGTAAAAAACAAGCGTTAATTACACTTAAAAATAATTAAACTCTTTTTAATATATATGCTTATATATTGACAATAAATGTGGCAATATAAAAAATGCATATATTAGTATAAGTAATGAAATTTTTATTTCTAAACAAATACCAAACATAAATAAATTTTAGCAAATGGAGGTTCTACAAGTTGTAAAATTATACACTAACACACCATATTAAGATCAAAATCCGAATGTGAGTATCTTGGATTGAGATTCTAAAACAATATATAAACAACGATAATGAGTCTCAGTTAGTCCAAATTAATTTTCAGAAATTAGCAATTGATACATATTGTATAAGAGACTAAATACAAATAAGATTTTACAGTAAACTTCATGAACATTCAAAGTGTCAACTTCAAATTGGGATGAAGAAATTTATCCAATAATAAAGTATATATACAAAGAAACTCTCCGTAAAATGTCCTCATCTAAACAACATGGATTCATATAAGATAGAAAAAATTGTACATGGACGTGGTATACCTTTATGACATGGTTTATGATTAGAGAATTCAAACAGTATAAGTGAATGTGCTAAGTATTAGAGAATTCACATACTCACTTATCAATACAAAATATAATAAATTTAGAAGGTCTAAAATAGTTTAAACATATAGATAAATTGAATTAATGTCAATGATAAAATGAACATCTCCGGCCAACGGGCCGGGTAAAAAGCTAGTTATTTCTCAATCGGCCAACGGGGAAAACTGTTGCTCCATTTCAAATTTCCTGCAACGAGAGTGAAAGTAGGAAGGACATTTTGGCCTTTACAATTACTATTTTTTATTCATTAAAAAGACACATACTGTGATTCGAACCATGACCACTTTAAAGAAAAGCAAGAATCATAACCAATCACACTAAGTACATTTGTTGTATCTTTTTAAATTAAAAACATATAATAGCGGGGAGCACAAAAATCCTTCCTCCATTTCAAATTCCCTGCTCCATGAGCGTTTGTAGGAAGGGTAGAATAGGGAGTGTCAATTTTTTTCCCTTTCCTCTGTGGAACGGGCCAACTTACCGTACACATGCAGATTTAAACGGGTCCATGAGTGTCAATTGTTTTCTTTAAGCCCTTTTATTTCTCCGTGGTGATAAAATATATATGAAAAGGCAAAAACAATACTCCTTTTTTTGATAAAAAGAAAAAAATTAAAAATAAACTAATGCATGGATTCTAATGGGCTAACCGCTAACCATAAAATAAAAGAGTTGAATGGGCCTAACCTACACAGGATTTGACCATCAAGTAAAACAAATGAACATCATGAGTTTGCCATTCTAAAACAAGCTATTTTCTCTAGCATAATATATATTATGCTATTATTTTATATCTTAGTGGCTAAAATATAATGTATTTTAAAGTTATTCAATGGTTCAACCTTGACCAACCCAATTAGTCCAATTTTTATCATAATGATTAAATTATAGTGTATTTTATAGGGAATCGTTAAAACAGAAAGATCTATTTGGTTGTCTTTAACATTAAAACGATTCTAAACATTTTCAGTTTCCTTTCGAATTTCTATAGTTTTATTCCCGAATCAGTGATGTGCAAATGGTGAATTGCAGTCATCTCTTTTCTTTCACTATTTTTTATTTTCAAATAGAAAGTTTAAAAGTAAAGAATAATTAGAGTTTGGCATGGGTCAGTCAAACATGCTGAATTTCAAGTTTTTGCACGTTTTCATCAAGTCTAATTTATAACCACATGGTTTCCTGATACTCGATAAAAATCTCAATCCGAACAAGTTTGGCAGGTGAGTCCGTGTTTACCACCATTTTCTAGGGATACAAGAACGACAGTTCCTATCCCAAATCGTGTTGTTCATTCTTGATTTCTTTAGATTTTATCATGACCTGGCAAAAAACAAAAAGCACAATGACGACAAGATGAAAGTTTTATAAAGCAAATTAATCGGCCAACGGGCCGAGTAAAATCTAGCAACGATTGTGAGGGATAGGCAATTTTTTATTCGATTTTCTGGAATTCGGTTTCTATAAAACTTACTCCACCTCATCATATTGCCAGCAACAATATTGTTTCACAAGGTAACAGGTACTTGATTTTGGTTCATAAGGCTGATTTTTGATTCGTTGCATCATTCATGTCTCTTCCCTGCTAAAATTCACTATTTTTATCACGTGTTTCCAAAAAAAACTATACAACAATAAACTATACACTCCATTACATTATCAAATTTCATACCTCACCTTTCTCCGGCCAACTGACTGGGGCCAAGCTAGTTCTAATTTATAAAGGGCATTGTGTTTGTACCATGTCATGCGGCTCTATTTACTAGGATCCCAGACATAAAATCAGGCACAAAATAGACCAAATTTTGGCCATACTCATACTCTTAATCATAAATCCAAACCCGACTAAATATTTGTATGCGTGTCCAACTAGCCCATTTAATTTATTCCGTGCTGTGACGTGCGCCATGCACCCAGGTTCCAGGTACAATTTCTTTTCCAAGTTACGAGATATGGTGGTGAGTGGCGACAGTTGGAAATGGATTCGGATCCGTGTGGATGAAGAAATGGAATATTGAATGCTATCATGTCATGTGCAGAGATTGTTACATAGATTTTATTTATTGGAAAACCCATGCGCACCAAACTTTGGATATGTTTCTCGAATGATTTAGAGTAGAGTACTTTTTTGATAGCGAGATCAACTCCAGATTACTTACAGCTACTCCTAAAATATAACAAAGCAGGAAACTCAATTGGGTTCTAATCTTCTCATGACATTAAACGAAAAATATAGTAAATATTTATATTTATAGTAGCCCCTACCTTCTCATATATGGAACATGACTCCTACTCCTATAAGAAAGCTACTAACAATAACCAAATCCTACTTAAACAAGAAAAACACTAATTAAGATAATAATAATAAAATACTAAAACAATAAAGATAATTAAGCTGACAATTAGCCCAATTGCTATGATGACCCAATTCTCGTAACAAAGATAAACTCAATTAAACGGAGCAATCCATCACTTACAAGAACAGGCCGTTGTCGAACTGGTTTATAATGTTACATCAGTTAAAACAAATGAAATTGTTCAACTGGTAGTATAACTCGTTTGTTGCTTTTTAGGCCTTTCCTTTACACTTTGTGACTACAAGTTTCTTGGTCGATCACTGCAGCAAATCTCTTTTTCTTTATATAGTTACTCCTCTTCCGAAATCATAACTCTATCCTTCCTGCAAACACGAATCCATCCCTACAAGCTCATTGATCATATGTCGAAATAAATGATGAATATCTCCATCAGATCTTGTCACGCAGCACTGCATAATTCAGATTATGGACCAGGATAAGCATGCAATTGTGTGCTCCTTCTTTCAATAATATCATCCCAAGCCCTAAAGGCTTTTAATGCTTGGATAATCTTTTTCCATTTTGGGAGAGAGTGTTGACTTTGTGGAGATGTTTCATATATTATCTGCAAACTGTCGGCCTGACCATTCCGTGTATATCGCTAGCTCCGTCCACGGTGTTTTTGCCTCGTGGTGCATGTGCTCTATAGTTTACTGTCAACTCAAAGATTGCGTAACTAGATATGGGGAATTCAGACTTCCTGCAAGTTCCAACTCACAAAATATACGTTATATCCAACTTTTATATATGCTAGGTAGGTTGAGTGGATTGTGTGTTGGATTGTTTCCTTTTATAATCGAGGATCGATCTCTGGCCGTGGGACAGGTTAAGGTGATTATTATGAAATAGTAATCATAATGGTTACTAATGATAAATTGAGTATGAAAAAATTGTATTAATTATTTTTTTAATAAATTACATATCAGAAAGTTACACAAATATATATTAATTATAGTTTTTTCTCTATTCTTCTCTTACTTTCGCAATTTCCGGCCAGATCCCTTCCTTATTTTTCTCAATCTTTTTCTTGCCTCCGTTGAGCCAAACTAACACCACTGTAAAAAAAATCAATACCAATCCGTTAGACAACCACTATCACTTCGGAAAAGCACCAATACCATTGTAAAAAACAAGATATCGATAACAAAAGATAAAAACACTATCACTATCACAATACCAATACATAAAAATCACTACCAATACAATAACATCAATACCGAAAAATAATATCATGATATAATCAATACAAATGCAAAAAAATGATACCACTACGAAAAAAATCAATACCAATATGAAAAAATTCATATATGAAATCCGGTCGAGATGTTCTTCGTCGATCTCCTTGAGAGAGAGAGAGAGAGAGAGAGGAGTTGGGAGTTGGGAGGGGTGGAGAGGCTGTGGAGGAGTGGAGAGGGGAGAGTGGGAGGAGGTTCAGCGGTGGAAGGGGAGGGACGTGCAGGGGGAGGGAGGCCCGGCGAGGGGAGTAAGAAGAGAAGAGAGATGGCCGACGGGAGGTTGCGGGGAGAGATGAAGATAGATGGGTTTTAGGATTTGGTGAGAGGAAGGAGATAATAAATTATAAATACATATAATAATCTGGTGTGTTAATATTTTAATTTTAAAATTATCCTTAATCTAATCTTGATTTTTATTTTAAAAAATAAAAAATAAAGCTAATTAAATATTTAGATGTAAATTGCCACGATAATTACTAAAAAAATTAGTATCCATCTTAACCCATTCCCTGGTCCCAGCGAAGTACCTTGCATGTTCTAAATATTTTCTGAATTTCCGTTCTTCGTTACACTTCTTCATCATTTGCTTAATTGCCTTACCAACATTTTGATAGCAAGAAAATGTGTAATCTATTCCATAAATTATAGTCTAGTTGCACTTCTTTCATTGTTTTCCATAACTAACGGAGGATCCAGGGGTGGCCACCCCGGGTTACGACCCAGCCCTTATCTAGATCCGAAACTAGTATAGTCGTTATAAATTTTTCGATTTTATGCATTCGGCCTTGTATAATTTTATAATAAGACTATAAGAGTGTGTGTAACAAGGGCTATGGTTTAGATGAATATATTCAAATCACAACTCTAAATTTAGCCAAGAAATTCTAGTCCCAATGATTTTCGTCTAAAAAAATAAACAATGAAACCTAAAAATCTAAAAGTCTAAAAGTCTAAAATGTAAAAGACTGAAAGCAATATGAAGTAGGTTCCCTTGAAAATTACTAGAGCAGCGGGTTGAAATAGGGATGGACACACTATACAAATTGATTAGTCACTTGATTTGTCTAGTGCTTTCATTGCCCGTTTCAACAACTACTACGAAGATAACCTTTTCGACAACGAAACATTTGAAAAACTTATTTGTCCAATAAAATGAGCGATGAATTTCTCGTGATTGTGTAACTCTTTTATTTGAAAGAGAGTATGCTATTGGTATGGATGTAGACTCCATTATTGATTAATTCTCTATATTAAAATACCGTTGTGTACAATCGACATTGTAAACTATGATTTATTTTTTATGATATCTAATTTTCTAATGAAATACAACACAATACTTTACTATGTCCTGAATCCGCCGATGGCCATAACTACATTTGGATTAAAGAAAATGCGTAATCTAATATATAAACGTATAGAATCATGTTTAAATTTTGTAGCTAAATCGATGTTATTTTAATAACTCTATGAATAAAGTTTGATCAAAGTAAGATTTCATATGGTGTTTTTTCTTTCAAGAATCTATTGACATATTTAATTTGTAAATTGCCCATATATCTCGTACTCTATTTACTAAAATTCAAAAGGGTTAAATTCAGCACGATCGGTTTACAGAATATATTGTGCCCATACTCATCCTTGTTATCATGAATTCAAACCCACAACTCATAAAATATTTGTATGTATATCCAACTGACCCATAGTGCGCCATGCACCCCAGGTGCCAGGAACAATGTTTTTGTACAACTACGAGTACGAGTGAATAATAATAATAATAATAATAATAATAATAATAATAATAATAATAATAATAATAATAATAATAATAATAATAATAATAATAATTGGCTATTCGGTTCACCTGCCAAGTCTTGATATTTTCGTGTAGAATGCCCATAAAAGGCTATTTATTAGCGTTGGGCCCAAAAGTTCCCAAAGGTACATTTGTTTGAGGATAAATTTCAAGTTTGGTTACTATTTCACGTTTGTCATTAAAATTATTACATTCCATTCCTTATCACTAAAATTAGTTCAACAGGTCAAGTTTCTAAGTTCACAGTTAGTTTTCGTTATATTTATCTTATGTTAGAGGTGGCAATCAGGATCCAAATCCATGAACCCAATCCAATTCATCCACCAAATTATCCACCTAATCCAATCCATTTGATCCAAATCCAATTGGATTGGTGGATTAATGTATCAAACCATGAATCCAAATGGCAAATTATGATTTGATACCTATATTTTTTATATTTTTGTACCTAAAAATTTATAATTTATACGAAAATATCATTAGAAAATTATATTTTGGTATCTAAAATTTTTCATTATGACATTTTAGTACCTTAACTTTTCAAAATTTACTTTTTGGTCCAAGCTTTGGATATCATTTGGATTCATGGATCAATCCACCAACCCATTTGATCCAATCCATTTGCCGCCTCTACTCACAGTTAGTGAAAATTTATAACGAATGCACAAGGATCCCATTGTGCCTCCGGGAATGCCCACCTGATTGCTTGAAGGATCGAACCTGAGAGCTACCCCTCCCAAGTTGTCACTTTTCTCCACACTCACACCAGTTAGGCTATATATAAATCACTAGTCACGAGCCCGGCCGTTTGGCCGGATTCATTTGTCAATTACGTAAATAGCAGTAGCAATTTGTATGTGAGATTTTGCGTTTCTACGGTAGTATGTTAAAAATAAAGGTTTATGAAATTATATAACATTCTTGTTTCTTGGTAGTGTAAACGAATTCAAATTATTATAATTCTTCAACCACTCAAAAGATGACATCATAGTGTTTTTCGACATTCTAATCAAATTATCGAGTATAATTGTTTTACGGAAAATGAAAGACAAACTCTCTGCCAGGGATCTAACTCCTAAAAGTTATGTGAAAAAACTCTTCTATTTACTCCATCCACCAGTAGTAAGGTCTTAATTTTCATAAGTGACATAATGATCTCCAATATCACCGACGCCTCCTTCTTCTCTTGCATTTGAATAATCTCTTTCTTGTTCTCGTGTATTTTATTGCACACAAAATTTTGATGTTAAAAAATATTTGCAAATACAGACATTTTTCATTGTCTTACAATTTACCTCATTCAATCGCCAAGTTTTTTGACTTTTATGCTAAAAGATTAAGTTCAGTTAAAATAATATAATTTTTTTATGAGTATGGTTACAAATCCAAATCAAATAATAAAAATCTGGACCAAGCCAAATAATTGGGTATGAGTACTATAGTACTTTAGGTGATTCCAATTACTACGCTATCAAGTGTCTTTTTTTCCATCTTTCACAAATTAATGAATTAAGAAAAAGATAAGTAGATAAATTAATGATAAAATCAGGAAAAGAATACTTTTACAATCATTCGTTTCATAATATTTATTAGGCATGACATTATAACAAAACAAAAAATGATATTAAACTGAAAACAAAATTAAGTCCTTCCAAAAGTAAACGAAGTACAAAAGTAAAATACTTCGACCATTGAAAAAGATTACCATCATAGTATTTTCGAATATGCTGACCGACTCATCGAGTAAAATCATTTTTCAAAAAATATAAGACAAACCCTATATCAGGGAACCAACTCCTAATTTATATTTGCGAACCATTCTATTTACTACGTATATTCATTGTCAGAGAGCACTTCATGTTTCTAGCTTGTTTGCATTTCCTTTGCCATGAGCGACATCATCATCTCCACCTGTAGTGAAGTTTCCTTCTCCATTAGTAATGTCATTCTCGATCTCCTGCATTAGGATAACAATATTATATTATTACCATTAAAAAACACAGCATTGGGTTGTTTTATTGAATCATAAGTGTATAATATTTGGTATTAACGTGAAGACCTATAGACGTTTATTATACAACCAAGCATGCAACTGCATGCATGTCAATAGGAAATAAAGGAAAGTTGCTCTATTTTAAGTTATACAATTAAATGCATTGCAAAATCAAATCGTGTAGAGAAACTGTATAATATTTTAAGTTAAACTATTTGACATTGCATGGTAACTAAATAATAATTAGAGGGTTCATTGTTCCAAAGAAACTCCAAATCGTGTAGATAATAATGCAGTCTTGTAAATAATAGTGAGTATAATTTCACGCTAGTTGGACTTACCTTGAAGATCTTTGAGTTATTGTTTTCCTCATCCTTCCCTATTATGGAAATCATGTATTCACTTGTTCGATCGAATTGTTTGATTTTAAAGGGGATCTTCTACAATTTCGCACGTGAGAGGTTATTTCTTGGTTTCGTCCGGTCATTAATAACTTGATTATTTTTAGATAATAGTATATAGAAACAACGCTCGTAAAGAGTCCTATTGAAACAAAAACAAAAACAGAGATTAATTAACTCGTTTTAAAATAAGAAACTTAGCATATATAACCATGTCTATTATTTTCATAGTAAAATATGGAAACCAAAATAATAAGTTGGATTGTAAGACTCTAACACTCAAATGCAATTTAATCATCCAATAATCTCCTTCAAAAACATCATCCCATAATCACGAATACGTGTACGTGAATTGAAGAGCTAAATCTCTACTACCAATATGTATTAACTTGCCGTTCCTAAACGTTTTCTATTCGGAATATGTTTTGGGTTTTTTATGTCCGGATTGGACCTTTCTTTTTAATTTCTGTTCGGATTAGACTTTTATCAAAACTAAAGGCAGCATTAGGCCCACTTTATATACATGTAGCCGGTCTAATGAGAACAAACATGCACACAGCACACATAAAAGAGGCCCAAAAAGCGCTCATGACCATGAGTTAAAAAAGAAGCAAAAATACCAGGGAGTCCTTCCTTAATTCACGCAGGAGCCAGAAAAAAATAGATGGAGTAGGTGCTTGGGGAGAACCTCCATATAATACTTGTTTAGATTTAGATTAGATTTAGATTTAGATAGATTTAGATTAGATGTTTAGATTAGATTAGATTTAGATTAGATATGCGATGTTATATATTGCTTTCGTATGTATGTGTGTACATTATGATATGTTGAAATGATAATTTACAATTAGAAAAAAATATGCATATATAAATCATATCCGATCCCGAAATAAACTAGCTCCAAATTTGATATGCTTAGAGACTCATTAATATATATATATATGGGCAGTTCTACGGTGCCCAGGGCAAAAGCCGGGGTACGGGTAACCGGGGGCAAGGAAAATTACCAAATGCATCGCGAAGCGTTTATGCTTTATTAATTGGACTTCAACCTAACTGTACCCGGTTTAATGATATCGATTAAGAGGTTAAACCCTATGGATACGACCCGCCGCCCTAACCAATTTCCAGTCTCCCTTCTACGAGCCCTCATTCGCCTTGGAAGGTCCCCTCTAACTCTAAGTTCGAAGTTCGATCATAAGCTGCCTATCAAATCTGAAATCTCCAACAAAATCATCGTTTCGAAACCCAAATCCTTTTATTATTTGATCCACATTCGATTTAGCTCCCTATCCAATCTCAAATCCCCAACATCATCATGTTTCATACGCCAAATCTATGTATCCACATTCGAAGAGAAGATCCCCATCCAATATGAAATCCTCACATAATCATCGTTTTGAACCCCAAATCCTTCTATCCACAAATCGACGTTTTGTTCATCGCCATTTTATTTCCGTGCGGAATTTACTCGCCTATCTCTTTCTAACACGATTACGGCGACCATGTCTATTATTGTGTTCATCAAACTTTTCGTTTGCAAAAGAACCCTTGAAAGAGGTTTGCTAACCCTAGGGTTCATGTCGCTAGTGCTTTGTCATCTTGTCTTAGCGTTATTGTCATTTTCTCGAAACTTCTATCACTCGGTGAAATTAAGGTTTCCTGATATGCAGTGTTCGTCTCGCCCAGAGGATTGAGGAAGGAGATGAAGAAGACCTAATTTGATTCGAATCAGATGGAGAGGTCTCCTTAATTTGTGTATGTATTAACGGTGCGTTTAGGACTAATTGTAGTTGGACTGGGTCTGATCATTGATTTTTGCAGGCTTTTAAATAACATTCAAACGTGGGCTTGTACATGACCCATGACACCTAGTTTGTTGATAATAGATACTGAGTTCCGGATTGTCATTATGTTGGGCCTTTGATAATTGTCTATCTCAGTGGCGATTCTTTGTTTTACGTATTTTCATCTGCTTCTGCTTCTAAAATCCTGATCATTCATTGAGTTCACGCAATTTAAACATAATTCTGTGTTCCATATTTTTTGGGATTTGGTAAATGCTAGCGTGTCTCTTTACACATTTAGCGGTACGAGGTAAACTACAATCCGCCCAATTTAACTCTTCATTAATTGAGATCCCATTCCACTCTCTCACCGATTTCCCCTCTTTATGCAATGCACTCGTATAGGTAAAATTTAGTTGGGCATCTATGTACTTTAGTTGGGCAAGTATTTTCAAAATGTAAAATTTTATCAGCGTATAGGTATACGATTGTTGTATAAGGTGTTGATGTTAAAGGAAATGGGTACTGACTGCTTAGGGTATTAGGTTGTTGATGGTATAGAGTATATGGTATATGGGTAGGTTATAAGGTGTTGATTGTTTAGAGCATATGGTATCGATTGGTTAAATGCTGATCATGCCTTATTTTTTCTCGATTTTATATTTTCTTTATATCTGCTTATAAATGCTGATCATGCCTTATTACTAAAAAAACTTAGACATAATTATTGTAGCGTGACACATTTATCAGTACTTAGACATAATTCTTTATATCTGCTTATAAATGCTGATCATTTATTGTTTGATTTGAACCTGCGTGTTTTTGCTCCGAATGATTTTGTAGTGGCGTGGTAAAGACAATCCGTGCAATTTAACTCTTCATTAATTCCCCCTTTTCTTTTCTTTTTTGGTAGAATAATTACCCCTTTTCCACTCTCTCAGTCCCCGCCGAAGTTGAAACAATCCGTTGTGATATATTTATCGTTCATTTTAACCCTTCACTTAATAAGAAAGCGAAATTATGCAAGATGGTCATCAATGTGATGTAGCTTAATTGGTTAATTGTCTCTTATTTGCTTAGTCAATAAAGTAGAGGTTTGTGGTTCGATACTTAGTGAGTATCAATTTTTAATTTATGTTTTGAAAAGCAAGTTATAATTTTAATTTATCAGCGTATAGGTATATGATATTGTATAAGGTGTTGATGGTTTAGAGTACATGGTATTGGGTTAGTGTATTGATCATCTCCATCCCTAAAATACGATATTGTATAAGGTGTTGATGATTTAGAGTATATGGTATTGGGTTAGTGTATTGATCATCTTCATCCCTAAAATTGAACAACAATTTCTAAACGAGGTCCCTACCGCCACATCATCAATTTTAGCAATTCATCACTTAACAATTTCTATTCATCTACATCCCTAAATTATGCTAGTAATTGCCAAGGTGGGTTCCATTTTATATTTCAAAGGAAACACTTATTATAAATTGAAAGTTGGGGATGGAGATAGAAGAAGGTGTTGTTGGTATACAGTATAAGGTCTTGAAGGTTACGGTATAAGGGAGGAGCAAGGTGTTGATGGTTTAAAGTATATATGTTATTGATGGGTTACGGTATAAGCCTATAAGGTGTTGTTATTATTGTAGAGTATATGGTATTGATTGGTTCGTGTATTAGGGTTTGGTTTAGGGTTTAGGGTTACAATTACATGTACCAAATCTGTAGATTAATTTTGGTAAACGAAAAAGTTAGTTAATCTACAAAGCCAGTCTAAAAGCACATCCCCATCTCCCGCCGTCAATTCCTAAATTTTCGTTTAATCCGATGGTGAAAGAGCTTCAATCCTAACCGCGGCGTGTCACCCAATCAGATATTGCCGAATTCGGAAAGTCGCTTTTGCCCATAACCAATGCTGGCGTTACCAAGGCCGAGGCAGTGGTAGGGACTGTAATTTTCACTAAATGTGAAGGGAGGGAAAGTAAAAGTAATTACGAGTTTTCTACCCAAAAAAAAATTAATTACGAGTCAATCTATAAATTCGTTAATCAGTGAAGGAGAGACCGTGCTCCGATCCCTGAAAAGAACCCTTTCTTCCATCTTCTCAATATGAAACTCCGAAAACCATCTCCTGCTGCTGTTCGTTCCTCCTCCTCTCAATCCCTGAAAAGAACCCTTTCTTCCATCTTCTCAATATGAAACTCCGAAAATCAACCCCATCCGCCTCTTCGTCCTCCTATCCCATGCTTTATTTTCGGGTGCAGTGGTAATGATGAGACTGCGTATTATTTTAGATCTCATTTCCTTTAATTATGTCATTGTTAGATCATGACTGTTAAACTAAATTCTTCGTTGTATTGTTTCTCCTTTTCTCTCCATGCAGGGTCTTTGTTAGAGGCAGGGAGGGGAGCAATGACAATAAGTCGCCGTCTGAATATCGCCAAAAGAATCATCACATGTTGTTGCGATTCCATAATAGGTGTTGTGGAACCCTACTTCATGTGGTGGTTCTTTTGCGCAATATTGACGCGTACTTGTTGATCATGCTCCCAAAATGTATACAAGATAGGAAAGTTGTCATATGTATAATAGGATAAAATAGGGAGGGAAAGTACAGCTTTTTGTTTTTGTTGGACTCTATGTAACATTTGTTTATATTTGTATACTGTTTTGTTATTTTTTCTTCTGCTTCTCTCTTCGCTTCCATGGCGGCTTCCAAAAGTGTTTGAGATCTTCTAAATCTGCAGGGGATCCTACACTCCCAATAAAAATATTGTACTTTGTACTATTAGCGTTTGAGATCTTCTAAAATCTGCAGGGGATCCTACACTCCCAATAAAAATACTGTACTTTATTTGTTGACTACTGACTCCATTTTTAGAAGTCTTTACGATTGGGCCAACCAGATTTTTTGCCGGATTTCGAACTCTGCTCCTCTGTCGCCACATGCTCTACCCATTTAATGAGTGCTCAAAATTAGTGCAAAAAATACGATGTAATAATTGAATAAAAAAAACTAGTTCTCAAGATTATTCAACTGAAATGTTACACATGATTTATTTAAGGTCATTTGGATGTGGAAATTATAAAACGTTGAAATTTGTCTGAATTTCCATGTTTTACAAAACCAAGGAATTGACTTGTGGAAATTGAAAAAAAAAACTCACGTTTGGATAAGGTTTAGTTTTGTGAGAATTGATGGTATGGAATTTGGAAAAAGAAGTAAGAAAACGTGGTAATGTCAAATTACTAGGGGGAGGTGTAGTATTCTCAATTACCATGAATGTGGTAATTGAAGCCAATTTCCATGGTCCAATTTCCATACTATTTTGGCTCTCCCAAACGTGGGTTTTTAACCCAATTACTGCATTATGTGGTAATTGGGTCCAATTACTGCATTATGTGGTAATTGGGTCCAATTACTGCATTACATTTCCACATCCAAACGACTTAGAGTGCTTAAAAATTGCCATCAAGTGACCATTAATGAGTGCATAAATTAAACGACACCGCAAGAGCCAACAGTCTTCTTATATACCAAACGACTCGGCATAGGAGGACTTCCAGTTTCAGTTCAAGTTTCCAACACCGAGCAAATATATGGTCACAATTGCCACTTCAGCAACTTTAACTATACATCAATTGTGACCGTGGGTCCTACTTAATTTTCAATGCAATTCAATATTAATTGGTGAGTGTATTAATTAATTTGAGTGCATCTCTCAAGTTGTTTTTTGTCGTTGTGTTATTCGAATTATGTAAAGTATTATGATTGGAATTGTATATATGTGTGTGCTGCATGAAAATTTGCAACTGCATGAAAACATTCATCAGATGCAAATTTGCAACTTTCGTAATTGATCCCACATCAATGCAACTCACCGTCCCACTTTCACTCCCTTGCCACATCAGCTTGCAATTCTCAAGAATTGCACCATTGGAGATGGTCTAAATAAGCAAGGTGTTGATGGTTTAGTGTATATGTTATTGATTGGTTCGTGTATTAGGGTTTGGCATTGCAAGAAGAATTCCTAATTTAGCAATCTTGCTAGTTTATAAAAAATTTCCTAGGTGGCATTGCAATCTTGCTAAATAATGGTGCCACCTAGGATTCCACTAAATAAGCAATGGGTTGGATTGGTTCGGGTAAGACCATCTCCATCCCTAGCAATTTCTAAACGTGGTCCCTACAGCCACATCATCATATTTAGCAATTTCAGTTAAAAGAATTGCAAACCACCTACATCCCTAAGTTTTCTTTGTAATTTCTAAATAAGCAATTGCCTCTCCATCCCTTGCAATTGCCAATTGAGTTGCCACCTAGACTTTGCCAATTGCTAAAGGTTGGTTTAGCAATGGGATGGAGATGCTCTAAGGTGTTATTGTTGTAGAGTATATGGTATTGATTGGTTCGGGTTTAGGGTTTAGGGTTACAATTACATGTACCAAATCTGTAGATTAATTTTGGTAAACGAATTATGTAAAAAGCCAGTCTAAAAGCACATCCCCATCTCCCGCCGTCAATTCCTAAATTTTCGTTTAATCCGATGGTGAAAGAGCTTCAATCCTAATCGCGGCGTGTCACCCAATCAGATATCGCCGTTTTCGGAAAGTCGCATTTGCCCCTACCAGTGCTGACGTTACCAAGGCCGAGGCAGCGTTAGGGAGTGTGATTTTCAGTAAATGGGAAGGGCTGGAAAGGCAAAGTAAATTTATGAGCTCATTTATAAATTCTTTAATCAGAGAGGGAGAGACCATGCTCTGAAACCCAAGAGGCATTCATCTCCTGCTGTTGTTCGTTCCTCCTCTCAATCCCTGAAAAGACCCCTTTCTCCCATCTTCTCAACCCCGAAAATCAACCCCAAGAGGCACTCATCTCCTGCTGTTGTCCGTTCCTCCTCTCAATCCCTGAAAAGACCCCTTTCTCCCATCTTCTCAACCCCGAAAATCATCCCCATCCGCCTCTTCGTCCTCCTGTCCATGCTTTATTTTCGGGTGCAATGGTAAAGATGAGACTGCTTATTATTTTAGATCTCATTTCCTTTAATTATGTCATTGTTAGATCATGACTGTTAAACTAAATCCTTCGTTGTATTGTTTCTCCTTTGCTCTCCATGCAGGGTCTTTGTTAGAGGCAGGGAGGGGAGCAATGACAATAAGTCGCCGTTTGAATATCGCCCAAAGAATCATCATATGTTGTTACGATTCCATAATAGGTGTTGTGGAACCCTACGTCATATGGTGGTTCTTCTGGGCTACATTGACGCGTACTTGTTGATCATGCTCCCAAAATATATACAAGAGGGGAAAGTTGCCATATGTATAGTATAAAAGTGGGAGGAGGGAAAGTACATTGTTTTGTTTTTCAAGATTTGTACTTTTAGTGTTTGAGATCTTAATAATATATCGGTGAGGGATATTTCACTCAATAAAAATACTGTATTTTATTTCTTGATTACTGCCTCCATTTTCAGAAGTCCTCTGTCGGCGCATGCTCTTGTCATTTCACGCCCAAATTACATGTCATAATTTTAGTAGCCAAAAGTAAGTAATTTTATAAACAAGTAAAAAATCCGATCTATGGTGCAATTCCTTGGTGCAATTCTGGATGAACATCTTTATCTTGCCAAAAAAAGTGCTTGATCAGATTCATAAGATTTGCTCAGATTTCCTGTGGTATGGTGAGGGGTCTGGTCGTGCCAAAGTAGCATGGGAGTTTGTGGCAGTTCCAAAAAAAGAAGGTGGAATGGGTCTGAGGGATCTGAGTAGTTGGAATGTGGCATGTATTGGGCGGTTATTATGGTTATTATTGATGAAAAGTGGAAGCTTCTGGGTAGCATGGATTCACCATTACAGGCTGAGGGGAAGACCAATTTGGGACCTCTCTTCCTCACAGACAGGGTCCTGGATATGGAGAAGACTCTTAGCTGCTAGGAGTTGGTTCCAATTCAGGTTTGCTTCGACGCCAGCAGGAGAGGTAACTTGGGAAGGAAAAGTGATGACTCGCTTTTCTATCCAGCAGGTATGGAATTCTATTAGGCCCAAACGTAGGAAGGTTGAATGGTGGAGAGTGATATGGAATAAATTTGTGATTCCTAAGAACAGAGTACTTGCATGGTTGATAATTCTGAACAGAATTAATACATTGGATAAACTGAGACAATGGGGTAAAGTTACAAGCTCGGTTTGTGTGCTGTGTGATGGGGAAGAGGAGAGCAGAATCCATCTCTTTTGCACTTGTCCCTATTCTCTGCAGGTTTTTGCAGTCTTCTTTGGTGACAGCACTTGGCCGAGCTCGTGGGAGGATCTTCTGCAATGGATCTGCAACATTGCCAAGCAAGGAGGTAAAGGTCAGGTGAAAAGTGCGATGTGGTGCTGGTGCTTAAGTATCATTTGGAAAGAGCGCTGCTTGCGTATATTCCAGAGCAATAGAAGAGATTGTAGAGTGCTTATACAGCAATTAGTGGAAGAGTTCAATTTCTATGCTATGGGGAATGTAGATTTTCTTACAGAGATCAGGACGATTCCTCAACTCAATAGTTTGCTAGCTTTTTGATAGTGAGATTCTTTATTGTTTTCCTATGTAATAGGGATCAGTGGAGCAGGTCTGTTGCTCCGAGTTTTTTGGGGTCCTGGGTTTTTTTCCAGGCATTGCTTCAATGAAATGGCCTATAATTACCGGGAAAAAAAAATCCGATCTATTAATTCAATAAAAAAAAACGAGTGAGAAAAATAATTCAACTGAAATGTTGCACATGATATATTTAGGGAAAACCCTCCAGGTCGAATTCAATCAAATCCATCCGAACTAAATAAAACGACACCGTAGCAGGCAGTAGTCTTCATATAAACCAAAGAGACACACCGTTAAAACGACACACAAGTAAAACGACACCGCAGATGGCAACAGTCTTCTTATAAATAAAACGCCGCCGCTTCAAGCTGATACTGCCAGTCTTCACATAGTCCATTAGTCCTAATCCGAATAGGATAAGGACGTCCATCTTCACTCCAAGTTTTCAACAATCCTTAGTTTGCTACTTCTTGTAACAGGCCTCTTCTGCAAAATCGATAACGACGATTTTAGACGTACAAAAATATTGGATGCAACTGCATTGTGTAGACACGAACAATTATATCTTATTCTTACCCTAGGTTGCTCATAATCGTCGTCATCGTCATTTTCATCATCGGATGGTCCAGACCCAGTACACGTTCTTGCATTATGATTGGTAGAACCGCACTTACTGCAATGCTTTTGCCTTCTCTTCTGTACTGTTTCTGACTGATCTTGAGTGGTGGGAGGATCAACATCGTTGTCATCGCCACCGCCACCTTCTTCCGAAACACCATCATTCGGGGCATCACCGTTTGAGTTTGGCTTCACATAGCCAACAGGATGTGGGCATCGGGTCCTATAGTGGCCAAATTCCTGGCAATTGCTACACTGTCGTGGTTCTCCTTTCTGCCGTTTAGATTTTTTAGCCCCCGAACCTTTAGCTTTGACTTGTAATGGATCCAACAAAATTTCATTCGCCTTCGGCCTATTAATGCCGGGTATGTCCACGTTGCCAGTGTCCACCATGTCCAACTGTTCACATAATGATTGAATTCCCTCACGAGCAATCTTGAAGCACTCACTAGATTTTGCCCCTTTTAACATTAGTTGTAAGCTGTGTTGTTGAATAGTACCATACCTGATTGACACAAGATTTTATACAAAGTGAGTAAAATTAATGTTCACCTAGCTTCGAACCAATACTAAAAAAAAACATTAAAAGTGATAGTCATGGCAAACCTCAATGCGAAAAGTTGTGATTCATCTAGTCTGCCCGGTTCGTCCAAGCTCTCTAGTGTCTTCGGCTTCTTTGACCATCTTCGACGTACTAGGACTTCAGGAAGTTCCAGTATGCTCTCTTCTTTCAGTACAAAAATCATATGACGACATGGTATTCCCATATAATTGTAGTGATTACAACTACATTCCATTGCAAAGGGTTCAACTGCGTACGTGACTTGAAAAACCTTAGCCATGCCAGACACCTTGACCTTGTACACATGCTCAATTTCCGATCGCTCTGTCTCCAACCTTATGCAACATGCCAACTTTTCAACCTCGTCTCTGAATAAGAAGAATGCGTTCTTTGTGAAAACCGCCGCTCCACTCTTCTGAAGTGAGACTAAGACATTGCTTGTGATGGTTCGTTCTCGATGAATGGATTCAAAATCAGCATGACGCTCATTCTCCCTCATATCCCTAGTCCAACGATCAAAGTGAATAAAGAACTCAAGGAGATTTTTATCCTTCTCGATATAATTGGCAAGTTGAGAGTTCAGTCCTTCACATCTTGATGTTGTACTCAAGCCTGCGAAGAACTTCGAACGCAAATATGCATACCCCCATTCATGTCTTTGGTCAAATAAATTGGAGACCCAATTGTTGTGCTGAAGGGAGCATTCCTCAACCACTGTTTTCCACTTTTCTTCGAATTCTGAAGGTTCTCAGTCAGCTGACACAAAATGCTTCCATCGGGGCAAAAAAGTAGGATGATTCTTCACATTTCTGGTTATAGTCTTGTCTATATGCGAGGAACATAGACGATGTGTTGCATCGGGAAATACTTTCTGAATAGCATTACGCATTGCTCTATCCCCATCTGTAATAACAGTCTTGGGATCTACACCGCCTAGCCTTCTCTTCAAAGCTCCCAACACCCAAATATAATTGTCCTCTCTCTCGTTAGCCAAGAAAGCACATGCAAATACGCAAGTTTGCAAATGGTGGTTGACACCTAAAAAAGTTCAAACAAAGTTAGATTATGCAAACTTCTAGGGTTATTTTAGCATGCTCGGGATAATTCTATGTTTGAAGGAAAAGTACCTGAAAAAATCACGAGAGGCATCTGGTAAATGTTCCTTTTGTAAGTAGCATCGAATGACAGTAATTCACCAAAGCATGCATAATCAGCAACAGAAATACTATCGGCCCAGAAAATGTTAATAAGCCGGTCGTCGTCATCCTTCTTTAGTTCAATAACGAAATGCTCGTCCGCGGTGCATTTAGCTTGCAGGTAGGCTAGGGCTGTTGCGGCATCACCTTCACTAATTTTTTCTTTCCTCTCTTTGTCCACATAATTATATGCATCCTTCCTCGTGTACCCCAAATTTTCGTAGCCTCCTGCTTCTGATACGGCCAGATTCACAATTTGAGAAGTTTTCATACCTGCAGCTCTTCTAAAATTTATCGCTGCTTTGACTGCATCACTCATACGACGTTTCCCTTTCATGTAGTGTCTATATTCTCTGGGGATCGTTTCATGTGTGTTTACATCATCAAACTGGTGCACGTACCACTTCCCATCGACATTGTGTTGTTTAACACGCATCTTGGCTCTGCAGTTAAATCTGGTCTCCCCTCTTGCTTCTCTCTTTCGTTCTGTGCTCTTCATGCGCCTCTTTCCCTCGCCAGAGCATACATAGTCACGCCATATCATAACTTTGTTCTTATCACGACCAATGTCTGATTTTCTGATGTCGAAGCCTTTGACTAACCCGTAGTCCATGTAGAAATCATAGGCTTCTTCTGTATCATCGAACTTCATTTTTTTAATATCTTCAGGCTGTAGCAATAAGAGATCGGCGACATTATCTTCCTGGGTGGTGTGACTGGTTCCGGCACCAGCGTTTTCTTGGACTCCCTCCGACGTCAATGGTGAGTCTGCCTCCGACGTCATTGTCACGGCTGGAAATTTTGGGGAACCAAGGACGTAGATTACAAAACCCTACTGGGAATGATGGCCGCATTAATGATTCAACGGGCCACTTAATAATTATCCCCATTAATAACACGATTTGTGATATCTTATATTTTTGGTAGGAACGAGTTGCACTTTCTGTTGTTTATCTTAGTGATTTCTTTACCATTTTCACAAATAAGGAAAATATTTAAAATGAAAAACCTTTCGTAGTAAAGCCGTTCGCCAGCTGACTCTAGGTGTCTACTACGTGTATGGGGAAGGATCAAATATTAATATGAGCGAATATTTACTAATAGCACTCAATTCTTTATTCAATCGAAGAAAGTATCTTTTTAATTTTAGGTTTAATAACTACCCATGTTTATCCCAGGTTCATGTACCTTAGACTAAACCCTAACTATTTTTCCGCGGGAAAAATATGGCGCCACAATTTATCCTAACCTTGTATATATAATTAACCTTCATCGGTAGAGCAGTGGTTCCATATCCTTCTTTGCCGCGATTTTGAGTACAGAGTAAAGCTTAGATTAGAGGCACAACATGGAAAATAGGAGACTTACTCGCTCTTCGTCCAAGCTCGTGGTATGTATAATAGCTCTTTTTACCATTGAAATTCATTCTAGTTAATTTATTAATCGCAGGTTCACTGTCATTGTAGGAGACAGCCGAATTTGTGACTCCAACAAAGAAACCAAGGATACCCAAAGGCAAAGGTGTAAGCACTCCACCCACTCCTGCTTCAGTCATCGTTTTTATTTCAGACGATGAATCTGACTCTGAGGTCACACCAAAGAAGCCAAATGGAAAAAGTATTTGTCTACCTTCTGTTGACAAGGTAATAAAGGTGTCATGTTTGCCATTGAAGTGTTCTTTGCCGTTATTCCGTCATGACGAATGCATTTCAACTCGTGTTTATTTGTGGCCCCTATTCCAGGTTGTTTTGAAGTTTAAGCTACCTACCGATATGGAATACGATGATGAGCAAATCCAGCTTGCTCACTATATATTTTTAGCCCATCTGCCACCTGACGAAGTATTGGTCAAAACCTCCAACAACTCTTGTACGAGGAAGTCATTGTGGTCCTTAAGCCCTCGCTCATTCGTAGAATTATTTTATAACAACTCGATAGTATCATGAAGTGTTTTTTGTCCATGTTATATTAGGTTATAACAGCGATGGCCTGCCACTTGACTCTAGAAGAGTTGTGGACAAATTCCAAGGACGGAAAAGGAGTGTGCTATCTGCCTGCTGAACTACAGGTTGTGTTCCGATTATACTTAATGACAATTTCCTCTCACCAAAAAAATTACAACACATGTTTTTTTAACGTGAATCATATTGTGTTGACAAAATTTCAATTGTGCAACTACCACATGGGCAGGAACTAGTGATTTCATGTGGAATAACACCCAAGATGGCATTAGACCTATACCAATCAAAATTCCTTAGTCGAACCAATATGGTGAACAAGGTAAACTGTTCGTCTTAATAAGTATTACATGGTTTGCAGTTTATTTTTTTAATACGTGTTGACAATTTCCGCATATGTAGGTGTGTGTTCCGATGAGAGATAATGCCCATTGGTACTTGGCTGTCATTAAGTTGGACAAGGAAGAAGTCCATATCTTGGATCCACAACCAAATGAAGACCGCAATTCCTTTCAACTACAATCTGTTCAAACAATGGTAAATTTGTGACATTGTGGCGTTATAACGCAACAAAATGTAAATAACTCTTTCTAAGTACAAACGTTTCTTAATTTGTACAGATGAGCTTTATGCAAGCCTTGTGGAAGATTCTCTATCGTGAACAAGGATTGTCGCCACCAAGGATTGCGGAGTTTGCGTACCCAACTCCTTCAAAGGATCAAGAACAACTTAATCGGTAAGTATGCCCATTTTTTTGTGATATTAAACGACGACTTATCAACTTGGTTCTTATCACGCAATGCTTTTATTTTATGTAGGTCTGACAGTGGAGTCTGGGTATGCATGTGGATGTTTGGCGCAAGCTGGGACTCCTCTTATATTTGGGTAAAGACAATTCTAATTCGCATATTAGAAAACCACAATTGATTGTTATTTTTGAATCATGCGGTAAGCACCATGTTTGTTGATGTTGATAGCCATGCACTCAAGTGAGGAGGATGCAGATCGCTTTGTACCTTGTTCGAGAGCCCATGAACTACATAAGGCATATGGTGCTCACGGAAGCAAGAAGAGTTGCACCTCAAGTTGAAGCTGCAGTGGAAGAGTACAAGACAACCCATGAAAAGAGGAAAAAGGAAAGAGAAGATCACAAGGAAACCCAGTCAACGAGCCCAAAACAACCTGATTTTGAGTTTTAGTTTTCAAGATGATGGACAACAGTTATGTTTTTTTTTTTTCTGAGTATGATGGACAACCGTTTTTTATTTGGTTCGGTGAATGCTTATTATTTTTGGTTTTTATATTTGGTTTTTAGTTTGGTGAATGCTTTTTATATTTGGTTTTTGGTTTGGTTTGGTGAATGGTTTTAATATTTGGTTTTTGGTTTGGTTTTTGGTTTGGTGAATGCTTTGTATATTTGGTTTTTGGTATTGTGAATGCTTGCTATATTTGGTTTTTGGTATTGTGAATGCTTTCTATATTTGGTTTGGTTTGGTTTGTTTTTTCGTGGAAATGGCAAAGGGACTTCACCAAAATTCCAGCTTCCAACTTGTGAGTGAGGTTGCGTCTGTTCAAGGCTTCAAGCCATTGTATCTTGTAGAGAGGTTTAATTGGGATCATGTATAGTTAAACTGATTGGCTCCCAATCGTATAATTAAATTTGCATTCATGTATAGGTAACCCAAAAGGTAAAACTGATTGGCTCCCAATCGTATAATTAAATTTGCATTCATGTATAGGTAACCCAAAAGGTAAAACTGATTGGCTCCCAATCAGTATAAATAATGACCAAACCCAGTACAAGGCAGATAGAAAATTCTTATGTAATTAATTTAATGTTCCTAGGATATGGAAAGGCTTCCATGTAAAGGATTGAAAGTAGTGATTTACATTGATGAGGAGAGTGGCTTAAGTACCAACTCTTGAACAGATTGGAGCTACAAAGTAGGAGCCACTAACCCACTAACTAAAACTAATGACGTTACTAACTAATAATAATAAAATTAATTATTTACAGAAATTGAATTTATGCACAACCCTTATCATTCCATTCCTTGAATTTCCACCAACGATGTTTTCACTCCCCTTTTAGTCAGAGAATTCATTGTAGTAATAAATACAATAAAAAGGCATACATAATTAATGGATTCTTTAATGTGTATAATTAAAAGGATATTTTACTATAAACGAAGCATGATAGATCCACAGGGGGATAAAAGAAGCATGAGTCTTGATGAAAAAGGGGGGAAAATCACCATAGATAAAAAAATCATTATAATCAACCTAATTGGAACTGCTTAGAACAAAAGCGGATTAAAATCTCCCCCAATGAAATTCATTTGCAATTTCATAGGTAGTCCCTACTTCCACTTCTATAATTTTGAGAAAACATTGCAATTTCATCAATAGTCCCCACTCGTGGGCCAATTTCAATTGCAACCAAATTTGCACCCTTGCAATAGCTTCTCACATCATAGCAAGTGTAGGATGCAATTGCACCTCCTTGCTTAGGGATGACCATTACTGCATCTCTTCACCTGTCTTAGGGAAATTAGCCATGGCAAATTCACAAAATACTGCATGCATAGAAAAATATTTGTCTGGATAATTAAAAAAATGGGAGACTTTCCTAGTCAGATGATGTACTGGCTCCCCTCAGTACCTGACAGTTTTGAGTGCCCATGTTTGCCATGGAGTCAGAGGAAGAAGGAACAAGGGAAGGTGAAGATGGAGGAAAGAGAGATTGTAGGGAAAGAGAGATTGTAGGTGTAAGAAAAAGTGATCGTGGGGGTTGAGTGTGGAGACGTGTGATGGAGACGGTTGAGTCTAGAATGTCAAGAGTTAGAAGATTTGGGAAGATATGTAGTAATGATGATGTTAACTCGTGTAGGTTAAACTAGGGTAACTAAAGCTAGTTAAACTAGGGTTGGCGCTGATACCGCAGGAGAAAACTAATGGGCTCGCACGTTCCAGAATCACTTTTGAATATTGCATGGGTCATGTACAAGCCCACGTTTGAATGTTATTTAAAAGCCTGCAAAAATCAATGATCAGACCCAGTCCAACTAGAATTAGTCCTAAACGCACCGTTAATACATAAACACAAACTAAGGGGACCTCTCCATCCTATTCGAATCAAATTATGTGTTCTTCATCTTCTTCCTCAATCCTCTGGGCGAGACGAGCACTACATATCAGGAAACCTAAATTTCACCGAGAGATATAAGGCTCGAGAAAATCACAATAACGCTAAGACAAGATGACAAAGCACTAGGGATATGAACCCTAGGGTTAGCAAACCTCTTTAAAGGTTCTTTTGCAAATGAAAAGTTCGATGAACACAATAATAGACATGGTCGCCGTAATCGTGTTAGAAAGAGATAGGCGAGGGGAAATACAATGGCGAAGAAGAAACAAGACAAATTTTTTTTGGGAAATTCAATCTACGTCGAATGTGGATGGGGAGCTTCTCTTGGAACTGTGAAGGGGCGTCCCTCCAAGACGAGAGAGGGATCGTGTAATTGGTTAGGGAGACTGGAAATTGGTTTGGGCGGCAGTGGGTCTACCCAATTGGGTTTGGGTCTTAATCCATTTAATTTAATCGGGCAGTTAGTTGGACTAGGATGAAAACAAACTTAACGCGGAGGAGGCTTTTGTAATTTGTTTAGTTATTTAGTGGCGCAGTTAGGTTTAACAAACGTGAGCCGTGGAGATTGAAAACGAACGGTGAAGATCGGCCAAGGTACCCGTACCCGGCTTTTGCCCTGGGGTTCATCCATTAGGGGTTAGGGTATAGTATCGTGCCCCAAACTCCGGTTAATTTATTGTCTAAATAGCAAAACTCAACGGGTGTACGATAGGCTAGGGTACGTCCGGGCGTACGCTAGCCTTTGCCATATATATATATATATATATTCCAAAATAAATCATGAATATCTCCATCGAAACTTGGATAATCTTTTTCAGGAGCAGATCCGGTGAGTAACTTTATGATGAGTAATCATGAGTAATCCGTCAACATCAGCAGGATATCAGCATCTCTCTCCTGAAAAGTCTTTTATTTTTTTCCTCTTTAATCTTTAACAGATGATTTATCTTTCGTTTTAAGTCGAAATTAATTTTTTTTTTTTTGCGTAGATAAATCAGATTAAATGTGCTCTTCAAAATGATATTCACTTTGATATATTTTTGAAAAAAAAAAATTAAGCCATTTTTTACCAGTCTATACCATATGGTATTGACTGGTATTGAAATAAGAGCATACCTATGGATTGAAAAGCGTACCATGGTGGTATGAGCAAACCAAGACTGTATGATGGTTGAATACATGATAGTAGAAGTATATTAACTGTCATTTACGACTTTTAACATTGTGTACCACAAGATACCACCTCATACCAGGGTGGTATTGTGTGGTATTTTTTGGTCCTGTAATTTGTTCACCTAGAAATTTGTAGATCCAATAGATCATGATGAACTCGTTCCTTCTGTGCAAACGTTTTCAAAAACGAATTAAAAACGAAGAAGATATCATATGGTATGCAGTTGGTAACGAGAGGCAAGAAATTTTTTTCTCCAAAAATATTGAAAATGGATCTCGTTTTGTAGAGCACAACAAACTCGTTCCATCTGTGCAAAAAAATTAAAATTCGAGTTAAAACAAAAAATATATGAGTCGATTAAGAAAACTAAGAAAAATAAAAATAATATTTAATTTTCTATCATTAGATCTGAATTTTCTAAATAAATATTCCATATTTAGTTATCCCACTATATTGAGCCATCTTTTTCCATTTTGGGAGAGAGTGTTGACTTTGCGGAGATGTTTCATATATTATCCGCAAACTGTCGGCCTGACCATTTCCCTATCGCCAGCTCCAGCCTCGGCTCTTGCCCTCGTGGTGCATGTGTTCTATAATTTAGAGTCAACTAGAAGATTACGTAACTAGATATGGGAAACTCAGGCTTCCAACTCACAAAATATACGTTATATGTATCCAACATGAACAAGAGATGCTAGTTTAGGTTGAGTGGATTGTGTGTTGGATTGTTTCCTTTTATAATTGAGGGATCTCTAATCCCAGTGACATAGCTTGCATGTTCAAAATATTTTCTGAATTTCAGTTCTTAGGTACACTTGTTTCATTATTTTGCCTAATTGCCTTAATTAACTGCATTTTGATAGCAAGAAAATGTGTAATCTATTCCATAAATTATAGTCTAGTTACACTTCTTCATTGTACATTTTATTGAAATGATAATTTGCAATTAGAAATAACATGTGCTGAATGAATAGAAATGATAGACACCTCACGTCCAAAAGGAACATAGTAATTAATTGATCAATTTTTTTTATTTTAATTACTTAATTGATCAGATTAATTACATATCATTCGGTATAAATGAATTTAATAAGTTTTGTACTCAGATGACCAGACTTACACACTTTGTACCATTTACTATTAGTCCTTGATGTCAAATTTTCCAAACCCTAAAAAAATTGCAAGAAATGGAAAACAACAAAGGCTCAACTAGGAAATTCTTTAGAGAGTTGGCTACAACAATCAGTAAGATGAGTTGAAGTGTATTGGCTAAACAAGGTGTAAAATATTTTCACAACTTTTTTAGTGTACAAAGAAATTATCGAAATATATCGATTGCACAAATTTTATTAATTAACCCCCAAATTACAATTTTGGATTTCTTGAACGAGAAAATTATGGTTTAGTTGAAGTCTTGAAGATAAGACTTTTTTATGCTGAGAAATCTTGGCACAAATTTCCCACTTCGTAAATACCCGTTAAATTCACGTGAAGAGGTATGGAGATGTATAAATTTTAATGTTGAGTTATATCGGAAAATAAAAGTGAGTTGGGCATGTACATAGGCGATGGGTCGACGTCATACTTATGTCGACATGACTCTGACCTGTCTCGAGCACATTTTACTTGTGTTATGCTCATATTCGTATTTAATAAAAGAGAAGAAAATAAAAGCAGAAATGAAAAAGAAAGAGACAAAAACTGGACAGGTAAAGAAGAAAACTCGAAGTACAACGTGAATGATAGTTTTTTTATCATTCTTTTCGGGCATTTTTATTTATGATAGTATTTATTTAATATTTTGTTGAGCACTTCTGTAAATAATAATTGGCTTATTTATGTAGCTACATTTTGTATTCTTTTGAACATATAATTTTTCTATATTAATTTTCTGTAAAGAAGCATCGAGCTTGTACCATGTCACGCACGCCTCTATTTACTAAGATCCCAAAAACATTAAATTTGGCACGAGCTGTTTACATATCATATTGTGCGCATACTCATCCTCGTTATTAGAGGTGGCAATTAGGATCCTTCTAGAAAGCGGTTTAACGATAGTTAAAAAAAATTAATCCATAATTAATAATTGGAAGAAGGATCCACTGGTTGAGAGGACTACCAGGGTATCTAATCTCGTTCGCTCCCCATGCTTTCGCACCCCAGCGTCGGTAGGGACCACGTTGAGAAAGACAACCTCCTACCTACCTGGTCCTATTCCGTTCAGTTAGAACGGGACTGGCTCAAAAAACCCTCATGCAGGAACTCTGATTGTGCGGACAAAATCATCATTACCAACCTCCTCTATTGGTATTGTCTTCAAAATTAAGATCCGAAATAGCGTTGCGTATAGAAAGAGAAATGATTCGTCTTCACAGTATAGAAAAATGTTATCTAGGCAAGATCTTATGGAACCTATTTCGACAATAAAGAAAGTACGAAAGAATAGTAAACAGAGCACACTCGCTTGGGCTCTTATAATCATTGCAGGGTTTGGTTCCCCTTTGCTCTACGTCGGATGGAAATATCATCGAGTCCGGTAGGCAGTATTGGTAATATCGTATAGAAATAGAAGCAAACAATCCTTCAGGTTTTTTCCTCTTTTGATTAGTACAACATGCAAACCTCCTATCAATTCATGAATACAGTCCAATCCATCCATTAAATTATCCATCTAATTCAATTCATTTAATCCAATCCATTTCATCCAAATTCAATTGGATTGGTGGATTAATGGATCAATCCATGGATCCAAATGGAAAATTATAATTTGGTACCTATATTTTTATATTTTACATTTTGGTACTTAAAATTTATATTTTTACACGAAAAATATCATTGGTTTTGGTACCTAAAATTTTTTTTACGACATTTTAGTACCTAAACTTTTCAAAATTTACATTTTGGTCAAAATTTTGGATGTCATTTGGATTGATGGATCAATCCACCAATCCATTTGATCCAATCCATGAATCCACCAATCCAATCCATTTACCACCTCTACTCGTTATCATCAATCCAAATCCGATACGACCCATAATATATGTGTATACTGTTAGAGAGTGCTATAAGATCCAGGATAACAACCTTCTCCCAATAACTCGAGTTATTAGGACCAACTGGTTCTTGACATGGTATCAGAGCTGGTTTGGAGTGGACGTGTGTTCGAATCTCCACGACCTCCAATATAACACTTACTTAAAGCACAAGGTATGGTGGGCCTGTGCAAACTTCAAGCCCGTGGGTTGACTTTGGTTTGAGGGGGCGTGGGGGCGTGTTAAAGAGTGCTATAAGATCCAGCATAAGCTTCTCCCAACAAATCGAGTTATATGGACTTGTCAAACTAGTCCATATATTCCGTGCTCGTGACGTGAGCCATGCACCCCAGGTGCCACCGTGCCAGGAACAATTTTTTTTTTTGTACAAGTTACGTGATCGGTTTTATAATGCAATGCTGACAGTTGGAAATGGATTCTGGATCCGTTTGGCTGAAGAAATGGAAAAATATTGAATGCTATCATGTCATGACTCATGTGCAGAGATAATCTGAATCAAACGGAGCAGCTCATCACCTGCAAGTGGGAGCACCAATATCAATTCGTAGGACCACGTAACCTCTTGCCCAACCACAAACTTCTCCATTCTCACAATTCAATTCCCTCCACGACTTCTCTTTCTCGCCACCCATATTTTCCCACCCTTTCCATCCAAATTGCCAAACACCATTTTCAAGCAACCACTCCACCACCAGCTTCCTTCTCTTCCTTCCCATGTCTAGCTTACAACACCACAAGTTCCTCTCAAGGTCCCCCGGCCAAGGCTTCCACCACCACCACCGTGTAATTCCGATTCGATATGCCACCTCCATCACCACAATCACCTGCACCTTGATCAAGGACAATCCCAACTCCAACCACTTAGTCTCCCAACCACAGCGTGTCAGCAGAGCTCCACCGGTAATCCCTCTCACCGCCAACGACCCCGGTTTGAAGTCAACATGGTCCCACCGTGGATGGGTTGCAACAGGATGTGCTACCGTGCTCTTCTCCCTCGCCAAGGCTGCCGTCGGTGCAGCTAGCGTGCACATTTGGCTCGAGCCAGTGCTCGCGGGGTACATGGGTTACATCCTGGCTGATCTTGGCTCGGGAGTGTACCACTGGGGCATTGACAACTACGGCGATGCATCGACGCCAGGGTTCGGTTCTCAAATCGAGGCCTTCCAGGGTCACCACAAGTGGCCATGGACGATTACCAGGCGCGAATTCGCCAACAACCTGCACTCCCTGGCTCGTGTCGTGGCGTTCTCAGTGCTTCCTGTGGAGCTGGTGTGCAGTGACCCTGTTGTGCTTGGCTTTGTGGGGATGTTCTCCGGGTGCATTATGTTCAGCCAGCAGTTTCACGCTTGGGCTCATAGTACGAAAAGCAAGCTGCCGGCAGCGGTGGTGGCATTGCAGGATGCTGGAGTTCTGGTGTCCAGGGGGCAGCACGCTGATCACCACCGACCGCCGTACAACAACAACTACTGTATAGTGAGTGGGATATGGAATGACTTGCTGGACAGGAATAAGGTGTTCGAGGTGTTGGAGATGGTGGTTTACTTCAAGCTAGGGGTGAAACCTAGGTCCTGGAGTGACCCCAACTCTGCCTGGACAGAAGACGAGGATGCCGAGATCACAATCTGAAGTTGAATTGCTCTTTCTGGTAGTTGCATAGCTATACTGAATTACTATAGTCTACATTGTAATTCTTCTGGTTCCTGTATTCGCATTATTCGTGAAGTTGAAATTGTTTGTACAACATTGTGCATCCAAGCATGGACTAGAAAGATGAAACAAAAGTGAAATTGATCGACCAAACAGACCATTGTTTCTTTTTTATTGTTTGAGGCAAACATAAAGTGTCAAAATGTCAGTCCCCAACTGCAGAGGAGATGGAGGAGACACAGGGGAACCAGTATCTTCGCTTGCCATCCCGGTGGCCATCATCAATCATGGCGAGCCCTTCCTGCGTCATTCAATAGGAATCGTAAGATACCAACTCTATTTAGTTCTAGAAGAACAAACGAAACGAGTGAGGCAAATAGCAGCAGGAGCTTCACCTCTAATAGTGTATCCAAGGCATCTATGGCTCTCCCGGTTGTCCAAGATAGCCGCCTTTCCACCCCATCAACAGTTACAAAGCCTTGAGCCTAAAGGGGACGATGTAGACGAGTGTGTAAATTATGAGTCCTGATGAAAATGGTGGCAGTATTAGGAGGCAGGGGAATAGGAGAGGAAACCTGAGCCAACTCCAGGATTGCATTATGGTCTTTGTTCAGTTCTGTTGGCACAGACCGAACTAACTTCTTCTTGCCAACAGATATAACCTCGAAACCACTTCCCATTACCTGACATATTCAAGCAGTTTTTAGTTTTTACTAATAAGCAAATTAGGCAACAAAGAAGCAATGCCAGGGACATTAATCACTTGGGAAAATTTCACCGAGAAGGGTTGTTGGGAACAAAATAAGGGTAAGTTCTGATTACTAGATACAGACCTTAAGTTTACTTATAGCACGCAAGCAGTCATCCTCAGTCACAGCTCCGCGATCACCTTTCCTCCTCTGGCGAAGTAGATCGCAGAGCTCTTGCAGGTTTATCAGACCTCCATTATGAGGTCTCGTGTTTAAACATATCTCAACAATTTGTACCCCTGCCTTAGCAAAATAGTACAACCAGTATCAGATTCTCCGTACTTCTGGGTTCTCAACCGTATAAAACAAGAATCTTATAACAGAGACTTCTTATCCACGCACTCTTTCTCTCTTGCTCTTCCAATCCACACACTATTTTACATAAATAACCAATAAGTTCAAGACTCACCAAGTTCATAATAGAAGTCACCAATTCCTAGCAGCTCTGCCCAGAATCCCTTATTAGAGGCCAAAGGATCCACTCCTACCTTAGCACACATCTCATGGAATTGCGCCCTAAATGTTGGATTCTTGCGAATGTCATTCTGCAATACATCATGCCAGATTATGAGCTGCAACATTATTTGTGATTGAGAAAAATGATGAGTGAAATGAAGGAGAAGAATGAGAGCATTAAGAATGACGTGTCAGTAAGGCCATTAAACAGGTCTGGAGCTGGTTGGTTCACTACTGCATCAAGGGAGACTTGGGCTCTTTAGCTGAATGAAACGGAAATGAAAAACAAGCTCACTAGGGCTCACACAAACGACGAAAACAATATATTCTGATTATGGCTTGGGTATGTCAAGCTAAGAAGCACTAATATGCATGAACGATTCTGAAGATGAGGATAGTGACAGGAATTCAGCTGGGGTAAATCTTCCCAAGAAGCAACAACTCTATCTCAAGAGGACCCGAAGAAGAGATGAATGATTCTTCACACCGGAACTTAGTATCTAGCAGAAGATGAAATTTGATTGAACTGTGATCTTCAAATAAGGGTAAAGAAATATGAAGTGGATGATTGCAGTGAGAAACAGCACATTCCACACACCAGGACCAAGCCGATTTGTGAAATTTCTAACATGCTAGCAGAAGAACTCAGTCACTAAGTCGGATTAAAACAATATGATTTGTACAAAGCGAAAGCTTCCAGTCTTCCACAACCAAGCATAAAAGTTCAACAATAACCCTCAATCACACACCTTACGGCCACCCACGATTACAGATCAGTAATCTAACACAGAAAAATCAAAGCTTTAACAATTGCTGATAGCCCAGAAACCAAATTCGACACCTTTGCCACAAAATGCACCAAGATTGAGGAGGGCAGATTCCTTACCTTGTGTTTGCGGGCAAAATCTTCCAACTGAGAACGGAAAGTGGCGAGCTGCTCTTTCATAAGGTCGGTTCTTAGCTTGGCTACATTTTCACCCAGTAGCCGGTATTGATCCTTTGAATTGGGGGAAAGAAAAATCGAAACATAGACATGACAAAGAACGATTATATACTGGGCACTAAGCAAAATGAAAACAGAAAATCAATCCATGGGTATCAAACAAAGAGGAATGAACCCTAGCAGTGGCTGCCGTTTGTAGGCCGCCAATTCCTGGTCGCCGTCTCATTTTCGTTCTCTTGCAAAAAGCTTTCCTCGTAGCTGGGAAATTGGTTCGCCGGTTCGTGTTCTCATAAGCTGTTACAGACAAGTGAACTAATATATAAACATTGGCTAAGAGTAATCACATTATCAGAGTGGCGCAGCGGAAGCGTGGTGGGCCCATAACCCACAGGTCCCTGGATCGAAACCAGGCTCTGATATATTGTTTTTTTATTTCTTCCATCTCTATAAGTTTTTTCAGTTTGCAGCCCAAACTTTTCGGTAATTTATATTTGCTACCCTAAAGTTTCACATCGTTTTTCCATGTTTTAGCACCAACTTCTTTGCAATTCCTATTTCCTCCCCAAAAGTTCCACATTCACACTCTGGAAAATAAACAAGGGGCCAGGCCAGCTATTTTATCTAATAAAGGATTAGTCAATCCCAAATAAACTGTTTCTTGATGAAGAATCTCATGAGAAACAACACAAAGTTCGGCTACTTTTAACATGGAAACTTCTGCGTTTACAATATATCTGCTGAAATTCTACCTGTGATGACTACAGATCAAAAGCAGCAACATCCTCGGAGGTTCTCGAACGTTAAAACACTAAGCTTCCCGCACTTGATGTTGATGATGAACAACACAACTTTTCTCTTCCGACCCAAAAATAAGGTGTGCTGTATAGTTAGGTAATGGTGAGTTGACTATAATACTCTATGCTGATACCCCAGTAGCTTCTTTCGGTATTAGGAACAGGAAAAGGACAGGAATGTAGATGCAGGCAACTTGGATCGCTATGCCCAGAAGAAGATTGTCGAAAGATCCTGATGAGAGGTTGAGGAAGGAAGCCAATCCAGCACCAACAAACGACCCAACTGTGGAACCAAAGTTGTTGATAGACATGAAGAGGGCAAATAGGGTTCCTTCAATGCCTGGTGGGCACAACTGTCCCGATAAAATCAGGAATGGCATGAACCTACACAGGGAAGAAAGCCAGTTTGAAATGGAAACAATAATAACAAGGGCAGAGAAGAGAAACAAAACTTGGAGTAGTAATAGTAAGTGGCGTACTTGAACTGATTAATTGCATCAGCAAGAGCAGATCCAACGAGGACCATATGCTTATCCGTTATCCCATAGGCAATATTCATTCGGGAGACAAGAACAATGTCCAGGAGACTCAACAAGGACAACCCGATATGTGTGTATCTGCATTGTGCATTCAGGAAAAGGAGAAAGAAAACAGCTCTTTAGCAGTTCAGAAAGAATGAACACGTTTGATAAAAAAAAACAAGTATTAATGTGGTGCTGCTTACAGTAGAATCGTTCTTAGTTTCATGGTCTTTAAGTGTCGATTGTAAACGAAAGTCCCAAGCATGAGGCCTAACCAGCCAATGACACGAGTAGTCCCCAAGAAAGCTGCGTCCAAGTTCAGGAACTCTGTCTGGTAATAGAACATGACTGTTGAGAGGTTGGGGAAAGTGATGTGTGCCAGAAAGAACCATGCCATCGGTCTGAATTACAATAATCAAAAACTAAAATGATTAGAATGATAATATTATTGTATCTTTTAAGAGAAGGAGAGAGTGAAGTTTGGAATTACCAAGCATGAAGGACTATATAATTAATTACCTTAGTATGATCGGCTTCCTGAAAGCTTGTAACAAGCTGTAAGTAGCTGATTTCAACGAGTAGTACCAACCTAATCTTCCAGCATTCTCTTTCTCAACGAACTGCGATTTGTTGCTAAATCTCTTCTTTTTGCCCCTTTTTTTGCTTTTCTTCCTCTTGGAGATAGTTGAGCTGGACTTCCTCATAAAGTAACTGTCCTCGTCAGAAGGACTATTTCCGTTCATATCATGGGAATCACCTAAATCTTCAGATGTAGGAACATCCCCACTGCTTACAGGAGTCTCCTCAACCAAAACACAGGAGAAAAGCTGTATTGCGGGGAGTACAGTGAAAAGAAGGAAAATTTTGTCGATTGGTAAGTTGGATAATGCATATCCTCCCAATAGACTTCCACATATACCACCCAGAGCCATTGAAAACCAAGAAAGTGACTGCAGATCTCCTGCAAACGAGGCCCTGCTCAGTTAAAAAATAATTAAGATCATGTTAGTACAAGAAATAAAAAGACAAAGCAGAACCACTTAAAACGCATCAAGGTCTTTCTTGAAGCAAGTATAGGGAATGATGCTTTATTTCTATGTTAACAGATTCATACACTAAATCACTGGTAGTATAAGAAACAGACAACTTGTACTAGCTGCAAACATTCAGAACTGGAAGGTCCATTGCAAATACATACACATTAACGATTTGAATTCTCTATGGATAAAGAGATACAGACAAGTCAGATTCACATACTTCTCAGAACGCACAGCCTCAGCAATCATTGCATCAACCACAACATCTGCCATAGCAGTACCCAGGTTTTGTGCTGTCAACAAGACCATGAGATGCCAGCTTGAGTTCCTGAAAGTTGCATTCAGGCCTAATATCGGCCATGGCACCAGAGAGAGGATGGTGGCAATTATGAGGTACGGTATCCTCTTTCTTCCTCTAATGGAGATGCAATCAGATACTATTCTGCAATAGAGATGTCATTAAAACCCTGAAGTAAGTCTAAGATTGTAGATAATGTGAAAAGTTTATATTCCTTGATTCTGTGATTTAACTGGAAACAACCACACATGCAAACTAAAGGTTTAATGTTCTCAGTTGATTAAGTCGCCAAATATATGAAGGAAACCATCCGCCCACCTGGGTTATGTCAAGAGATAGAAATCAATTTGAGCCCCGATCATTCATAAGTTTCGCACAAACATCAGCTTTCTGAACTCAGAGTACATAACAGTAGATGCTTATATATAAACTGTAAAACCAGTACATAAGCACAAAACTGCAAAAAGTGACACATCGCCCACATTTATAGCTACTCTTATTTTCTTTCTTTTAAGATGGGCCTGGAAGTTGTGTGGGTACTTGCTTTTAGCATCACCGCACATCAAGAGCTGAGGCTACATTCTCTATCACGGATCCACATGAAATAGAGTAAAGAACAGTACCCATATAGCGGTTTAATGCTCCATGGGAAAAATGCTACTGAAGACACAAACTGGGAGGCTGATGGTGACAGTTTAAGCTTGTCTTTCAGCTGGTAGGAAACTGCTGTCCATACAAATGATCTGAAACCCTGCATTCAACAGTTTAACAGAGCAAGTATGATATATGAATCATATTATGAACTCAAATTTGGGGCAAATAGATAAGTTGAAAGAAGCATAATAAGCAAAAAAATCAAATGCCATATCCAGAGTAAAAAACCAGTTATCACATAGGAGTCCCTCCTGGCCCTTCAATTCACAAAGATCTACTACCAATTCACTAGAATCAGGCTAACTAAGGAAAGTGGTAGAGAGAACTCCACGATTTACTTGGATATCATACTTAACGAAGAAAATGTTTCGCATATCGGCAGCAGGAGCAAAAGTCATATGTTGTCGACATGAACTACATAGCTGGGACACTGGTAGGTGATCATACTAGCCACTAGCTTTATAAAGAATGGTTTATCCCAGAAATTTAAACTTCAGTTATAATATGAAAACGGCAATGAGATGAGATGATTATAGACGGTGTTACTCCGTAGTAGATAACCAAGGATGGTTCAACATTACTCCATATTCTCACCAACAAGCCCCATCCCCTTCCTACCTTCCTCTCCGAATTCTCAGGGGCATTTCCACAAGCTACAAGAGTGCAGAAGAAATGACAGCGCTCTGACAGAAATTAATCCCAAAGATGAGCAGTACATTGTTCCAAACCAAACAAACCGGAACGCAGAACTATTTAGACCCAAAAATCACTAACATGGTCATATCATCTAACAATTCTCAAGAATCTAAACTCAACACGAAAGCCACACCATGGGAAAGGACGAAGAAGAGAGCAAAAACCTGAGTGAAGTAAATCAAGCAAACGAGCCATAGAAATGAGGCCCCGAACGACCTCTTCAGCTGCTTCGCCCAGGCTTTCATTTTCTCCGAGGGGCGAGAGAGGGAAGAAATCAAAGACGAAAACTCAACTTGTTCTTCTTCTAAGCTGCGGAAACCTCCATTTTTGGGACGCCTGGAATCGAATCGGAGAATCGCCGATCCTCTTTTCTTCCACCCCGAAACTCCCTCCCTATTTCCTGCAACGGTTTTCTTCCTGTTTGTGAGGAATTGACGATAATGCCCTAAGGAGGGATGTATAAATCGGCGCGATAGCCAGGGTGGTACTGTAATCTCAAAGGATTCGGTTGATGGCCGTACATTACTTGCACTGAACACGTCCTCTTCGCCAATGGGATCTCGCCAATTCAGCACCCAGGGCCCACGTTAAGCATTTTTTTGAAGGCATAAAGGGTAAAAGGTTTCGCTTTCGGAATAAGGAGGATGTGAAGTGACATACTATTGAAATTCGGGGGGTCTTCTGCTATTTTTCCGAAATATCAGATGCTTCAAATGAAAGAAGGACGCGTGAGTAGAGTGGCAAACTGGCGATCCCATTCCCGTTTCCCACCGACGACGCAGTCAAAAGGGGCAAAAGACAATTTCCAAGTGAAGCTGAGGAAACACCGTGGGGAGCAGCCATGGTGTCACCAACGTCGCAGCAGCAGCAGATTATGATGCTGAGGAAGCTTCTAATGGCGGCGGCTGTACTTCTAATGGCGGCGGCTTCCGTTCCCGGCGTCGGTGCTTGGACTGGCGAAATCCGTGGAAGAGTTGTTTGTGATGTGTGTGGGGATTCCTCCATTGGGCCAGAGGATCACGTCTTGGAAGGTCTGTAGCTCCCTTTCTTGCTTCGATTCAGGTGGTTCTCGTGGTTAACGTTGATTCCTGTGGGACTTTGGATGGAATTGGCACCTTCTATGCTTCAATTTGGGGAGTTCGGTTTTGCCAATTTCCTTATGTCCCTGTACTGTATTAGAATATCTGACCAAGTTGGTTTTCAACTATATCTGGGTTCTTGAAAGAGTTGCCTGCTGATGCTACAGAATGAACACTGATTAGTAGTTTGATGTAATAATTGCTTTCCATCTGTGGTTCCTAAGCTTAGTGTCTAATGAGCTGTTTAGCTGTGTCTTCGAAACAAGAGCTGTAATTGTTTCACAAATGTGTGTTAGAGTATTTGATTCTAGTCTTTGGTTAGTCTTTTAAAGTGAGAAAGAGGGGTGCTGTAGTTTCAGTTCAGTGTTCTTTTGCAAATAGCCTCAAGATGGGTTCTAAACCTTTCAGAACAAGGTTGCAGTGCGTTCATTTTCTACATTGAAATGTTACAGAAACAATGAGATTTGAAAGGGTGATGTATTCTACTCTCACTTTTAACTTGTGGGGTTTTCTTAGCAACATTTAGATACACTAGCATATCTGGATGCAGAGAAGCCATTGTGGTTTATGTACCCGCAGTCTTCTTGTTGTACATGATTGATTCTATGGAGTAAAGTGGTTGCCTTTATCTTCCTCTCTTGACCAGCCCTTTCAAACCGTCCTCTTGTCTAATGTTTAGGCTTTTTGTTCTAGAGATATTGAGCCTCTTCTTTGTGGATTTGCAATCGATTGAGATGCTTTCGCATACTCTCCAAACCGAAGTCTCTTGCAGCACGTCATGTGAAAAGGCAGAATGTTAGATTATTCATTCTTTCGGCTGTTTTAAAACCCTTTGCTTGCTACTTGTCAGTCATTTGGCCGAAAGAACGAATTGGTTTTGGCCGGCACTTGAAGAGAACATATAGAGTTAGTTAGTTGTATCTTCTTCACTGCGATTCGTTCACACTTGGGAGATGCAGCTGCTGATCTTTGAACCTTGTTTAAAAAACTGCAGGTGCTGAAGTAGCTGTTCTGTGCATAACCAAGTCAGGGGAAGTAGTCAACTATCAAGCATTTACAAATGCCAAAGGGATGTACACGGTTGCAGAAACCATGTCCGAAAGCGACCGTTGGGATGCATGCTTGGCCAGACCTATAAGCAGCTTTCACGACCACTGCAACCAACTGGGGCCTTCTAGCAGAGGACTGAAGTTCAGTTACAACAAGCCATCCGGATATTCTCACAGCGTTAGACCATTTGTGTATCGGCCTTCTAACGCTCCAACATACTGCTTGTAGATGATACCCCAACATCATAACTTATTATCACCAGAAGCTAAATTATTTGGAAGTTTTACATCTTGATCTCTGCTATCTAGTAGATGTACTTTAGTTTACTCTGATCTAATTTGGATTGTGGTGTTATAAGCTGGCACCAGTCTTGTTGTGGTACTGGTGGTTGGTGGATGGCGCGGGCGGAGCGGAGCGAGTTTCTCAATATTCATATTCACTTTGTACCAAGTGTTGGTCAGATCGGATAATACTCACGTTGCTAATGGGTTAGAATGGGGCAAGTTGACTAGTTGTCACATTATGTGAAGAAAGAAAAATACTTAATGGGTTAGAATGAATAATTGATTCAAAATAATTGACAGCTTAAATTTCGTACAAAAATGCAAATATATTAAAAGATAATACATATCAAGAATGAGACAAGTCCGTAAGTAGTAATCCATGTAGTCCCCTTCTAACTATTGTGAATCGAATAATAGTCGCCTCAATATGAATCATATCGAACTAGCACTGAGCCCGGCCAGTAACGGCCTACTGGCCGGGAAATTTCGGATAATTATAGATAATATATATATATTGGAAACATATATAATGCGTGTTTTCTATGATAGTTATTCACAAAGCATTTATAAGTAACAAATAAATACAACTATTAGTATTTCACATTTTTATAAAAAGTTTTGCTACTTAAGTAGACCCATATAGTTTATTATGGAGTTGTTTCATTATGGACCTTTAGTCGAGACTTCAGACTGATTAAGAACCTTTCGCAGTATAACTTTCATAGAAATTGAACTTGGTAATTACAATCCGCTTAACTGCAGACTAGGGGGAACCATATCCGGGTGACCTCTCTTAACCTGAATACAAAGTTTAGTTGCTTTGCTTGCTTGTTGTTTAGGCCTTCACTAAGTTTCACTGCTAGATAATACGAATTCACTGAGTAGTCATCACATCTAGGACCCGGGTTGACATTGAAACCCAAACCCGCTATACTACGCTTTAGGAAGTGGTTACACTTGGCCAATTTCTAGAGTGACAGTAACAGCGAGTCAGGAACCACTTGAAGTTCGCCACACTGCACGGAGCAACCTTCATCCTCAGCTTGCCCGGTACTTTGGGGTGCCCCATGGACGACTACACCCTCGTGGGCATGCAAGAGCTTCCCGGACGAGACCTTGGGGCAATGGCCCTGATTCGGGTCGCAAGGACAAACCCGCGGATCCGCTGGATTAGGGGCTTGCGTCCTGCAGAGTGCGAAGAGGGAAGCAGTCGAGCCCGCACCGGCCACCACCTTTGCCAGTCCAGTCTACCCAGCAAATTAGGTGTCGGGCCCTCCTCAGCCGCACCAGCTGGTTTCCCTAGGCCACCATGGAGGCTCGTTTCGATCGGATCGAGGCGCACCTAGATCGTGAGCGTGACGACATACACTACACCCACTTCCTGCTGGAGCACCTGTGCTTGGAGGCTGATGTGGACATTACCCAGACCTTCGCATCCGTCGCCACCTCAAGACGATGATGATGAGGAGGATTGACACTGGATAGCGATTTCCATGTTTCATGTTTCTTGTGTTTTGTGTTTTTGTGATTTGAGTCGAACTGGATATGTTATGTCTTGTTTGGTGTGTTTTATTGTGTCCCATGGGATGATTTGGCTGACAAGTTCGTGCACCGGTATTATCCGGCATCGAAGACCACGGAGATACAGCGGGAGATCACTCACTTCCGCCAGAGCCAGATGAGTCCCTTCGTGATGCATGGGAGCGGTACATGGGATACTTCTGGCAGTGTCCCCATCATGGTTTCAGCGATGCCTTTCACAGTAGGGAACTTCTACAGCGCCCTCACTCCAGACAGCCAGAGGGTGATCGAGTCTCTATGCCCAGGAGGGGATATTCTTACTAAGACTCCACCCGAGCTGAACCAGATGATCAGTACCTTGGCTGCCCGAGACCATTCCTGGGGGCAGACCACAGAGGCAGGAACTCCCGGGACCGGGGTGTGCATGCTATGGAGACCAGGTCCGGGTTAGAGCAGCAGGTGGCTGAGTTGGTGCAGACATGAAGCAGCCTAACAGTCTCCTTCCGGGCCGTGGTGTAGCTACGCCTCCAGTAGCTCAGTGTCAGTGGTGTGAGAGCCCGAACCACCTGGTGGAGGATTGTCAGTCTATGAGGGAGTCTTCACTCCCCAAGAGCAGGTGGACTTCATCGCAAATGCTCGGCGCCTGGACCCATACAGCAACACCTACAATGAGGGATGGCGCCAGCATCCCAACTTTGCCTGGAGCAATAACACCGCCAAGCCACCTGGTTTCCCAGCACCAGCAGGTGGTTTCCAGCAGAGGCAGCCCTTCCAGGCTAGGCAGGGGCCACCACCACAGCAGCCGCCTTACCAGCCTAGGCAAGGGCAGCCATTCCAGCAGCCTCAGCGTCAGTATGCCGAGCCCGCAGCAGCGCCAGCTCCCGATACTCAGATACCGAGCTGAAGAACATTTTGGCAGCATTCATGACCACCAGCCAGGCAATATCACGAGGATGGATCAGTCCATAGCCTCACTGGAGGCAGGCCAGCGAACCCTGGAGGCAGGCCAGAGGAACCAGGTGCCATTCTGCAGGATCTCCAGCACCAGATAGGGGCATTAGCTCGCCAGAATACTACCAGGGCACCGGGGACTCTGCCTGCCACCACTGTCCCCAATCCTCGCGACCCTCACGAGACTGCCCATGCCATCACCACCAGGAGTGGTAAGACCACATCTGCTGCTCCTGCCCAGCCCAGGCAAGACGAACCACTTCCTGCTTCAACACCTCCAGCTGATACTGCAGAAGTGGAGGAAGGCAGCGCAGCACTTGCTCCCAAGCCACAACCTGTGGTTAAGGAGCATACACCCCAGCTGCCTTTCCCCACTAGACTTCATAAAGACAGGCTGGAGACAAGAGTTTGCCAAGTTCATGGCAATGTTGAAGCAGGTCAACATCAGCATGCCGTTCGTGGAGGCACTGTCGAAGATGCCCAAGTATGCCAAGTTCATGAAAGACCTCCTCACCAACAAGAAGAAACTTGGGGATCTTTCGACAGTGATGCTCAGCGAGGAGTGTTCTGCCATCCTGCAGAACAAGCTGCCAGAGAAGCGCAAAGACCCAGGGAGTTTCACTATCCCTCTTGTTATTGGCAGCATGCATGTAGGAAAGTCCTTGGCGGACCTAGGCGCTAGCATTAACGTCATGCCCTATAAATTGTTTAAGAAGCTAGACCTAGGTGAACCTAGAGCTACTAGGATGAGCATTCAGTTAGCTGATCGTTCTATCGTGCATCCTAGGGGTATCATTGAGGACTTGCTTGTTAATGTTGGTGCATTCACATATCCTGTTGATTTTGTTATTTTGGATATAAATGAGGATGTGGATGTGCCTTTGATTTTGGGTAGACCATTTCTCGCCACCGCCAAGGCGCTTATTGATGTGCATAGTGGTAAATTGATTCTGCGTGCTGGTGATGAACAGGCTACTTTTTCTGTGTCTGACAATGGGAAACATTCTCATTTGCATGATGACATAGACTACTGTGATGTGCTTGCCGATTTTGAGACCGCACTCGCCATCACGAGTGCGGGTACTGATGATGCTCTTGAGCGTTGTATTTTGCTAGGTGAGCAGGCATTGCAGGAGCCGCAGCTGGCGGAGCAGTTGGCCGCATTGGAGAGTGGCCCCTTCTTGGAGGGCGACAGGCTGTTTAAACCGATCTCATCCTCCACCCGCATCACCACTTCTCTGGAGGAACCACCAGAGCTGGAGCTTAAGCCCCTCCCTCCTCATTTGGAGTATGCATTTCTCCGGGAGGGGAATAAGCTGCCAGTTATCATCAGCTCGACCCTCACACCCGAGCAGAAGACCAGACTGGTGGCCTTGCTGAAGCAGTACGAGCGAGCTTTGGCATGGAAGATCACAGATATCCGGGGGATCAGCCCCTCTTTTTGCTCGCACCGGATACTGCTGGAGGATGAGATGCGGCCAGTGAGGCAGCCGCAGAGGAGATTGACGCCGAACCTGGAGGCTGTGGTTCGGGCAGAGATCGTGAAGCTGATGGACGCGGGGATCATCTTCGCCATTTCTGACAGCGAGTGGGTCAGTCCCACCCAGGTGGTGCCCAAAAAGGGTGGGATGACCGTGGTGCCTAACGAGAAGAACGAGCTCATCCCGATGCGCACGGTGACTGGGTACCGTGTCTGCATCGACTATCGGCGTCTCAACTACGCTACTTGGAAGGACCACTTCCCGCTGCCGTTCATTGATCAGATGCTGGAGAGATTGGCGGGGCACGAGTTCTATTGCTTCCTGGATGGGATGTCCTGGGTACTTTCAGATCCCTATTGCACCGGAGGACCAGGCGAAGACCACTTTCACCTGCCCCTTCGGCACCTTTGCTTACCGGAGGATTCCATTCGGGCTATGCAACGCCCCAGCCACTTTTCAGCGATGCAATGCTCGCCATCTTTGACCGTTTGGTCGGCGAGATCATGGAGGTGTTTATGGACGACTTCTCGGTTTATGGAGACTCCTTCTCTCACTGTCTCCACAACCTGGAACTTCGTTCCTTAAACGGTGTGAAGAAACGAACCTGGCACTAAGTTGGGAGAAGTGTCACTTCATGGTTCGGGAAGGCATAGTTCTTGGGCATAAGATCTCCAAGATGGGGATTGAGGTGGACAGAGCAAAGATTGAGACTATCAGTAAGCTGCCTCCTCCCACATCTGTAAAGGGGATCCGGAGTTTTCTTGGCCATGCAAGGGTTTCTACAGGCGGTTCATCAAGGATTTCTCGAAGATCGCCCTGCCCTGACCAAGCTTCTCGAGAAGGATGCCCCCTTCCTGTTCACTGATGCTTGCACAACAGCGTTCACCACCTTGAAGGAGAAACTCACCCAGGCTCCTATCATGGTTGTTCCAGACTGGTCCTTACCATTTGAGGTGATGTGCGACGCCAGTGATTTTGCTGTTGGAGCTGTTCTGGGGCAGAGGCGAGATCAACACTTCCGACCTATCTACTACGCCTCGAAGACTCTGAATGATGCCCAGGAGAACTACACCACCACAGAGAAGGAGCTGCTTGCGGTGGTGTTTGCCTTGATAAGTTTCGCCCCTATCCTGGTCTTGTCTCGTGTGACCGTGTACACAGATCACTTCCGCGATTAAAGGTAACCTGAGTGAGCAAGGCCGATGCCAAGCCTCGGCTCATACAGTGGATCTTACTGCTGCAGGAGTTCGATATTGAGGGGGGAAAAAAAAAAATCCGGGACAAGAAGGGAGCAGAAAAGTGTGCAGCTGATGCACGCTCTCTCGGTTGGACGCACCCCCTGCGGACAACCTCGTGGAGGAGATTGATGACTACCTTCCCAGACGAGAGGTTGATGATGTTGTGCTTGGTGGAGGTGTCACCCCCTGGTACTCCGATTTTGCGAACATATTTGGTGGGCCAGCAGCTGCCCAAGGGGGAGTGGCGACTCACGCCAAGAGGAAGTTTTTCTCCGATCTGAAGTACTACTTCTGGATGACCCGCATCTTTTTCGGATCGGAGCCGACGGGATCATCCTCCGTTGTGTCATGGAGAGTGAGATGGAGGGCATTTCTATCTCACTGTCATGAGGGGACCTACTGGCGGTCATCACGGAGAGAAACCGCACGGCGAGGAAGGTACTCCAGTCGGGCTTCTACTGGCCCACGCTCTTCAAGGATGCAGACGCCTTCGCACGCAGTGCGACCGATGCCAGAGGTCAGGTGAACATCTCTGCCCGTGATGAGATGCCCCAGAATGTGTTTATAACTTGTGAGATTTTTTATGTCTGGGGGTATCGACTTCATGGGCCCCTTCCCTCCATCTTTGGTAACACCTATATTCTGGTTGCTGTTGACTACGTCTCTAGGTGGGCTGAGGCGCAGGCTTTGCCCACCATGATGCTAGACGTGTTTGTGGTTTTTTGAGCAGCTCTTCTCCCGGTTCGGGACACCTAGAGCCATCATAAGCGATAGAGGCACCCATTTCCAGGGGCCATTTGATAAACTATTGTCTCGCTATGGTGTGACTCACAAGGTGTCCGTGGCCTATCATCCCCAGACCAGTGCCAGGCCGAGCTGACGAACCGGAGGCTCAAGCGGATCCTGGAGAAGACGGTGGTTCAGTCCCGCAAAAGATTGGTCCACCAAGCTCGATGATGCTCTATGGGCGTATCGCACTGCCTACAAGACGCCCATTGGTACTTCACCGTACCGGCTTGTCTATGGAAAGGCTTGCCATTTGCCCGTGGAGCTAGAGCACAAGGCCTTCTGGGCCCTTAAGGTGCTCAACTTGGATGTTCGTGTTGCAGGTACTGAGCGTAAAATGCAGATGATTGGAGCTGGAAGAGTGGCGTTACCACGCCTACGAGAACACCAAGCTGTACAAGGAGCGCACTAAGCGCCTCCACGATGCACGGTTGCGGGGTCCGAAAGAGTTCCAGGTTGGTTGATCGAGTTCTCCTTTATAACTCTCGCCTGAAGCTCTTTCCCGGAAAACTCCGCTCCCGGTGGTCTGGACCGTTCACGGTTCACACAGGTGTTCCCGTATGGCACAATCGAGATAGCCACCCGCAAACTGAGCCGTTTAAAGTGAATGGCCATCGTCTCAAGCTCTACCTGGGAGACGAGGTCGAACGTGCGGAGTTGGCAGTGGAACTCGCGGACCCTTAGTTCCGCCATGGGCGTCCAGCTAAAAAGACGGTAAAGAAGCGCTTGTGGGGAGGCAACCCCACCACGGTTTGCATTTCTACCCTTTGTTTTTATTTTCCTTTTCTTTTTGTCGGTTTTTTGCGTCATAGAGTCTGTCTGGAGTCTGTCTGGAATGTATTTCGTGCCTCTGGCGGTGCTTTTTAATGTACCATTGGGTAACTTTTCGAACCGGGGCACGAATGAGTTTGGGTGGTTTGAAATCGGAAGTTGGAAATTCACCACTCTGGGCTCGGCCATAAAAACACGGGCAGCAGGGGGTCAAAACACGGCCGTGTTTTGCCCCTTACCCGCCCGTGTTTTGAAATTTCACCCAGATGGCTCGCGGCCTAAAAAGCACGGGCAGAAGGGGGTCCAAAACACGGCCGTGTTTTGGCCCCCAGCCCGCCCGTGTTTTTAAGGAGGGGGAGCACGGCCTCGGCCATAAAAACACGGGCGGGCCAAGGCCAAAACACGGCCGTGTTTTGGCCGCCCGTGTTTTAACCCCCCCCTATAAATTCGAATTTTCCCCTTCCCCCCCCTCATTTCCCCCAAATTTCAGAAACCCTAGCCGCCCTCCTCCCTCCCCCTCGCCGGATTTTCGCCCCCTCCCCCCTCCTCTTTGGTTTTTCGACCATTTCTTGCTCCCCCGACCTCCAAATCAAAAACCGCGACCTCCCCCACGCTCCTAGCGTCGAGGATCACATTCCCCAGAGGTTTGGGTGAGTTTGGCCGAGGTTGGGTCGCCGGCGGTGAGTTCTCCGGCGAGCCTCCGGTGAGTTTTCCGGCGACTTGGGGGGCTTTTTGCTCTTTTCTTCACCTTTCTCCGGGTATCTTCTTGCGTCTCCAGGTGTGTTCATCCTTCCTTGTCTTGTATTTTTGGAGAATCGATACCTAGGATAGGTGAAGAACTTGGATTGTGCTTGAATGTGCGATTGCTTGGGTAGGCCGATGGTTTTCTTTGCATGTTCTGTTCTATCTTGAGATTTCAGCCCCTCGGCCTACCATTTGCATGTGAGATTATTTCAGAGTTTGGGGTATTTTGGTTGTGGTTGGTTGCTTAATGATTATTTGGATTGGGCTTGTTGTTGTTTCCCGGGGGCCTAGTCCGCTGTCCCAATCGTTTGATTTGAGGGCCCCCGGTGCATTGGGCTGTGTGCATTTTTGTGTGATGGGGATGTTTGATTTTCTCCGGGAGTCTAGTCCACTGTCCATATCTTCCGATATGAGGACTCCCGGTGTGATCTTCACTAACATTGACCCCGTTTGCTCGTGTTTCCTTTTGTCCGTTCTTGTGCTATGCAGGATCATGGAAGACTACCTAGACCAGTTGAGCATCACCCAGCGCCCTGCACTGCGGACTATCCGCACCCGCACCATCCCCGAGCACCTGCACCTTGATTTTGCGGTGTTCGATGGCCTTCACGCCCGGCCGCAGATGGAGGCCGCTGTGCGGGCGTATGGTTGGCGGCGCCTGCTCTGCCTTGCTGAGTCCACTTATCAAGAGCTCGTCTGGGAGTTCTATGCCTCCTTCCGCCACAACGAGAGGGGGAATGCCGACCACAGTAACGCCGTTCAATTCACACTTGGCGGGGTCGAGCACTCCATCAGCTACTGGGAATTCGCCAATGCACTCCGGGTGAATTCCCCCCACGCCAGCGATGGGGTCCTGCGCTTAGACATCACCGATCCCACCGATTTTCCCTGCCAGGCGTACTTCCGGCGGATCTGTCATCCTGACTATGTGGATGTGGAGTACGTCGCCAGCCAGACGCGCGGCTCTCTCCTCCGACCTGAGTGGCGCATCCTTAACCACTTGATGTGCGCCTCCTACACCCCCAGCAAGGGCTCGGCCAACCGGGTCACCCTCCGGACCCTGTGGTTCATGGAGGCGATGGGTCGCTCTGAGGACACCATCCAGCTGGGCTCGGTGGTCGCCCGGACGTTCGCGAAAGCTGCTGCCAGCCAGAGTCGCGCCCTTGTCTGTGGCCCGGTCATCACGGCCCTCGCTCGCTACTACGGGGTCGACATCACCGGGATGACTCTGGTCCACGGCCCCACTCCACTTAGTGTGGCCACCCTCCGTCATCAGCACCTGGTGGCCCGCCAGGGGCGTGTTCACTGGATTGCGGGGTTTCCCCAGCCACCTGCGCCCGCCGAGGGCGACCAGCCAGAGTCCAGCGCTGCTGGATCCCGCCGGGTTCCTCGCCGCGCCACTCCTCATGCTCAGGCTCCCGCGAGCCCCGCTGCTGCCCCCCGGTCTCCTCCACCAGTGGTGGTGCCCATCTCCGATCAGTTAGCGGCTATCGCTCAGCAGAACGAGCGCATCCTGGCCGGCCAGGAACTCATTCACACCCGCCTGGATCGCGAGCGGGACCGCGGCCGTCGTCTGATGTCCGGCCAGCACTACATCATGTCCTACCTGGGCATGGACCCGAGCGCCGTTCATTATCCTTTCGTCCAGTCCCCGGGGTTTGAGGACCAGTACCCACCACCTTCCGGCGATGGTGGCGATGACTGCTAGTGGCGCGAGCACCTGGTTCTGATCGTGATTCCATTTCCAGACTGAGACTCCATGTTTTTGTTGTTTCTTTTGGATTTGTTTTCTTTTATTTTGGATTGTAGACTCGGAACTTCGGTTCTATCACCCAGTGTGTCTCTTGTGTGACTCTAGCTTTGTGCCTCGGACTGGGTCCACTCCCAGTCCTCTGCTATTGTCCGATCTGCCTCTCGATCTCCGTTCCTGCTTTCACGGTAACATCGTTCCCCTTCCCTCTGCTCCATTGAGGACATTGTCGCATTTAAGTGTGGGGGGGTTCTTTGTATTATTTGGAACGGGTGTATGGGTGCTTGGAGCCTAGTCCACTGTCCAAATCTTGAGATTTGAGGGCTCCAAGCACGGCTGTTTGCTTGATATTTGATCGTATTGGCATTGTGGATGTGATTAGAGAATTGAATGGCTTTTGACTCGATGCATGACAACTTGAGTGTGACTAAGATAGCCTATTACGATGACTGAGATGTGTAGTAGAGTTGTGTAGGGGTTCAGTTTTCGACTGTTTGCTTACCAACTGCGACTTGTATTTGATCACTTGCTTTTGACAGTCATTTATGCATCTAGTTCAGGGAATCAGAATGTGGGATAGAGCATATAGGTAGCCATGTGAGATTTGAGCCTGCTCGTTTCTTTCTTGTGCGATAGATCCCTCTTCCATGAAATGTAGCATTCACGTTGTCACTAGCTAAGATGATGGAGGCATAGGATTAGCCCACGACCAAACTGACTGTCCTGATGCGTCATAACCCCTAGTCAGCCCCTTTGAGCCGTGTGTTATCCTTTCTTTCGGTCTGAAATGAAAAATCACCCTTTGCATCTTTTAGAAGGTTCCACAGAGTGGTTTTTGCATGCTGTCTGCTGTTCTGCTAAATATAATGTGAGGGTTGGAGGTAGTGCTTAAAAATTTGGGCGTGCGTTTGAAAATGTGCAGAGGTGGTGGTTCTCTTAAGAAATGAACAAAGAAAAAATAAAGAAAAACAAAGAAAAAGATTAAAGCAAAAGAGAGCCACCACCAAAAATCTGGAATAGTGCCCATTAAGTAGTTTCCGAGTAGTCTGGCTTGGAAATGCTAGCATTTTTGTAACCTCCTTCGCTCTTGTGTCCTAAAGAATTTGATTAATGCAGAATAGCAGGACGAAAGTTACTGGTTTGCTTGATTGTGGTTTTGTTGGGTTTGGAATTGTGGAACCTTGTGCTATAACTGCCACCACCTAAAAGGCCTTTTCCCCATGTCCAAGACCCTAGCCAGTCATTTGAACCTGTGTCTAAGACCTCCGGATTAGTTAGTGGTGACACCCCCTTATGTGAACTCTAGCATTTAGAGGCTGCATTCCTGGTGAAGAGACGTTAGGGATTGAGAGAAGAAGCATGCGCATTTTTCGCATCATATTGTCCTGACCCCACTGGTCGAGAGTGAGCGATTCATTTCTTCATTTTCTCTATACTCTTTACCCCGGTGAGGACCTAGATTGCTCGGTCTTAATTCTGATGTCTTGAGCTTTGTGCATGATATGACTGTTTTGAACAAGTGATTGAGTCAAGTCTATGTTGGTTGGTGAACATGAAAGAACTCTTCCTTTGCTCGACTCTATTGCATTCGAATGTCATCTGTGGAGGTTGTCTATGTTGTCGTTCGAGTTGCCATGTGTTGATGATCGAAAGCCAGTATGATCCACGTGTTTAATGCCGATATGATTTGCCCTTAAGCCTGCTTGATTGAAATGTCTCAAGCTTACCTGGTGTTTGACTTGGTTTGCTTAGGGAAAAGCAAACGGTTAAGTGTGGGGGAGTTTGATAACGATATAATTACATGATTTTATACCCCTATTTCTTATCCATTTGCGGAGCATGGTTGTGTGTTTTGGCCTATTTTACGCCGGGTTGTGCTACTTTGTCCTATTTCAGGTCCCAGGCGTCAAAGGGAAGGCCAAGCACGAGTTTCGGATCGTTTGGAAGGCGTTTGGACAAGCCAGGGCCAAAACACGGGCAGGAGGCCTCAGAACACGGCCGTGTTCCTGCCCGTGCTTTTATGGCCGAGACTTTGCAAGTGTGGCTTGAACCACCTAAAAAACACGGGCAGGCCTGAGGAAAACACGGCCGTGTTTTAGCCTGAACACGACCGTGTTTTCAAGCTGCCCGTGGCCGTGCTTTTAAGGCTGAGGCAAAACACGGGCGGGCTGAGGCAAAGCACGGCCGTGCCCTCGACCGTGCTTTGGCCAATGATGCCCTTTTAGGCAGATTTTCAGCCAAAGAGAAGGGGATTCGAGTTTTGAGAGAGATAGAGCGATTCCTAGAGAGAGAAAGCGACGAACAAGAGTCTCCAAGTGCCCTAGATCGATCTTCAACACCATTGGAGCTTGGTTTGAGCTTGGAGAAGTGCCGATTCAACGTCCAGGAGCAGAAATCCATCTTCACAGTATGATTTCCGCATCTGATTCTGCTTTTGCTTCTCTCTCCATGGAGTAGTTCTCCCATTCATCTGGGTGTGGGAAACCCTAGTTCTGTATGTTGAGATTGATTGTATGAACCCGAGTACTATTTCTATGAATTGATTGTATTCGATTGAGGTTTGAATGATTGAATGACTTGAATCCTGATCAAATTCCTGTTGTTTCTGCTTTAACCTAGAATGAGAATATCTGACTAGGTTGATAGAGCATCCTTGATTGAAGGTAGGGAGTTGGTGACTTTAGTCGAGGAACCAACTCACTATTCTGTACCGGTTTTACTCCGGTAGTGGAGGTTTCGTTCTTAGGGCCTCAATCTGTTTACTCTGGTGTAGGTTAGTCGCCAGCTAGAGACTCAGATTGAGAGGGTCTGAGGACCTTTAGTCGAGACTTCAGACTGATTAAGAACCTTCCGCAGTATAACTTTCATAGAAATTGAACTTGGTAATTACAATCCGGCTTAACTGCAGACTAGGGGGAACCATATCCGGGTGACCTCTCTTAACCTGAATACAAACGTTTAGTTGCTTTGCTTGCTTGTTAGTTTAGGCCTTCACTAAAGTTTCACTGCTAGATAATACGAATTCACTGAGTAGTCATCACATCTAGGACCCGGGTTGACATTGAAACCCAAACCCGCTATACTACGCTTTAGGAAGTGGTTACACTTGGCCAATTTCTAGAGTGACAGTAACAGCGAGTCAGGAACCACTTGAAGTTCGCCACACTGCACGGAGCAACCTTCATCACTCAGCTTGCCCGGTACTTTGGGGTGCCCATGGACGACTACACCCTCGTGGGGCATGCAAGAGCTTTCCCGGACGAGACCTTGAGGGCAATGGCCCTGATTCGGGTCGCAAGGACAAACCCGCGGATCCGCTGGATTAGGGGCTTGCGTCCTGCAGAGTGCGAAGAGGGCAGCAGTCGAGCCCGCACCGGCCACCACCTTTGCCAGTCCAGTCTTACCCCAGCAAATTAGGTGTCGGGCCCTCCTCAGCCGCACCAGCTGGTTTCCACTAGGCCACCATGGAGGCTCGTTTCGATCGGATCGAGGCGCGCCTAGATCGTGAGCGTGACGACATACACTACACCCACTTCCTGCTGGAGCACCTGTGCTCGGAGGCTGATGTGGACATTACCTAGACCTTCCGGCATCCGTCGCCACCTCAAGACGATGATGATGAGGAGGATTGACACTGGATAGCGATTTCCATGTTTCATGTTTCTTGTGTTTTGTGTTTTTGTGATTTGAGTCGAACTGGATATGTTATGTCTTGTTTGGTGTGTTTTATTGTGTCCCATGGGGCTGACACTGATGTTCCTAACAAGTTACCTAGTATGAGTGTTTGTGTTGCCTTTTGGTTGTTCTCAAAATCTGGTTCATTTCAAGTCAGCTCCAACCGATTGGTCCTATTTCCAGTCCCACTACAGCTCGTTTTTCCTGGTAACATCATTCCCCTTATCTTTCCCTCTTCTCCATTGAAGGCAATGTCGTGCTTAAGTGTGTGGGGGGGGGGGGGGGGGAGGTGTTTAACTTTGGCTGCATCGAAAAGGTTGTGTGCTTGGATCCTAATTCACTGTCCAAATCTCGAGATTTGAGGGCTCCAAGTACTAATGTTTGCATGATCATATTGGCAATGTGATGGTATGTGGTGAATCGATTGGCTATTGGCATTGATGCATTGTAACTTGCTTGTGACTAGGACAACCTATAGTGATGATTGAGACGTGCAGTAAAACCGTGTAGGGGTTCAGTTTTTCAACTATTTGTTACCAACTGTGACTTGGATTGATCACTCATTTGCTACAGTCGTTTATGCATCATGTGAGATTTGAGCCTGCTCGTTTCTTTCTTGTGCGATAGATCCTTCTTCCATGATGTGTAGCATTCACGTTGTCACTAATTAGGATGACGGAGGCATAGGATTAGCCCACGACCAAATTGACTGTCCTAGTGTCATACCCTTAGTCAGCCCCTTTGAGCCGTGTAACTTCCTTTCTTTCGGTCTTCAATGAAAATCACCCTTTTGCATCTCTTAGAGGTTCCACAGAGTGGTTTTTGCCTGTTCTCTGTTGTTATGCTAAAAACAATATGAGGATGGAGGTAGTTCTTAAATGTTGGGCATTTGTTTGAAAAGAGAGTGAATGTGGTGGTTCTCTAAAGAAACAAAAGAAAAAAATAAATAACAGAAAAAGAGAGCCACCATAAAATTCTGAATCATGCCCATTAAGTTGTGTTTCTTAGCAACCTTGCTTAGGAATACTAGAAATATTGTGACCTCCTTCACTCTTGTACTCTAAAGAATTGGATTAATGCATAATGGCAGGAGGAAAGTAAATGGTTTGAATGATTGTGACTTTATTGGTTTTGGAACTGTGGAACCCTGTGCTTTGAATTATTCCACCACCTAAAAGGCTTTTTCCCCATGTCCAAGACCCTAGCCAGTCATCTGAACTTGTGTCTAAGACCTCCGGATTAGTTAATGGTGAAACCCGATATGTGAACTCTAGCATTTAGAGGCTACCATCATGGTGAAGAGACGTTAGGATTGAGAGAATGAGCATGCGCATCTTTCGCATCAAATTGTCCCGACTCCACTGGTCGAGAGTGAGCGATTCATTTTCCTATATTCTTTACATTGATCTCTACCCCGGTGAAGACCTAGATTGATCGGTCTTGATTCTGATGTCTTGAATTCTATGCATAAGGTGATTGTCTTGAATAAGTGGTTGAGTCAAGTCTATGTTGGTTGGTGAATAGAAGGGAGACTCTTCCTTTACTCGATTTTGATGCACTCGAATGTCATCTATGGTGGTTTTCCGGGTTGCTGTTGCTATTGTCCATGTGATGAGGTCTGGTAGCCAGTATGATTCACGTGTTTGTGCCTTTATGATATGTCCTCAAGGTTTGCATGGCTAAAATATTTTGAGCTTACCGGGTGACTGATTCGGTTTGCTTAGGGACAAGCAAACGGTTAAGTGCAGGGGAATTTGATAACACCATATTTGAACATGTTTTTCCGTCATTTATTGACCGTTTGAGCTTTATTTCTCGCTCTCGTGGCCTGTTTTACGCTTGTGTGTGTTAGTTTGTGATGTTTCAGGACTTAGTACGTCAATGGTCACGATGAAGTGAAGTTTCGGGACATTTTGGAGCGAAGGACAGCGATCACCTGGAAGTTACGGCCAAACCTTGTGAGTTACGGTCTGGTCCGTAACTTCCCGTGAGGAGTCGTAACTGGCAAGTGGAGAACAAAGAGATCCATGAGCTTTCTTAGAGTTATGGGCTGATTTTCCAAGTTACGGTCAAGGCCGTAACTCAGCCTTGGTCCTCGTAACTCATGGGAAGCGTCGACATCAGTTCTAGAAGTGTTTTTTAGTTACGGTCTACCTCTTCTAGTTACGGTTGAGGCCGTAACTCCCCATGGGAAGCCGTAACTCTAGGTTTATGGAGTGCAACAACGACGTTGTTCCTCAAAAAGTTAAGGGTGGTCAAGGCGAGTTACGGAAGTAACTTAGGCCATAACTCTTGGATTCTCAGCCTATTTAAAGGCTGCTCGGGAAATTTGCAAAGGATCTGGATTTTTGGAATTCTAAAGGTAGAAAAAGAACCCTAGAGAGAGAGAGTGACGAGGAGAAACCCTTGGGCAAGGATTGGAGATATCTGAAGACCTCAGAGCTCGATTCCCCAACCTCGGAGTACCGATTAGCCGCCAGGAGCAGTTGCCCATTGTAGTTCTGATGATGTCTACTCCGAGCATGACGTTCTCACATCTCTCCATGGAGTGAGTAATTTTCAATTTCACCGGGGTATGAAGAACCCTAGCTGTGTATGTTAGGAATGTTTGTATGAACCCATGTTATGAATGATTGATTTGATAAATTCAGTTGAGGAATTATTCAGAATTGCATGAGTCCTGATCAAACTTGTGTAATTCTGGCTTTAACCTAGAACGGTATTCTTTGCATAGGTTAAAAGAGCAACCTTTAATTGAAAGTGGTGAATCGAATGCTTTATTCGAGAAGTCAATTCACTGCTCCGTACTGGAACAAAGGTCAGTAGTGGAAGTTTTGCGTGTTTAACCTTGGTTAGTGTATGCTGGTGGAGGTTAGTCGCCCGCCGGGTATTCGAATCAAGAGGGTCTGGATAACTTTAGTCGAGAGTCCAGACCAGTAAAGAACTTCCCGTGGTTTATCTATTAATCTGAGTAATTTGGGACCATACCTATTATTCATTTAATTTTGCTAGGTATAGGAGCTTTTCTTCTAGTATTCAAGGCTCTTTTTTTGGGGGGGGGGGGGGGCGAATTACCTGACAGCTGCACACTAGGGGGAACCATACCTGGATGACCTTTTGAAGCTGAAAAGAACCAGACCATTACTTGCTTTTGTTTCTTTTGCACTAATATCATTACACTCGCTTAGTCCTGCTAGATAATAGGAGTTCACTGAGTAGGCAGTAGATCTAGAGCCAAGGTCGATAATTAGACTTGACCACTATTCTGCATTTCCACTCTGCGATTATACTTGGGCGCAGTTTGGTATTGTGTCGTAGCGTGTCAGTTGTGTGAAAGCCTATCAATCTAATTGCCATTCTAACCTAGGTAGAGAGAAAACCCCCTTCCTTCTTTGAAAGAGACTTGAATGCTGGGTTTTCTTAGGCAATTCATTGTCTCCTAGTTAGGTTACGTTAATGCATGACAAACTTCCTATTTTGTATTAGCGCCTAGGGTTTGGTTTTGGGTGACCGTCCGAACTCTAATTCGAGGGTGAAGTCTAACCAACCTTTAGTCAATAGGTCGAGAGAGTCACGTTGGTGGCTTGGATCATATCCATTTCACTCGAGCTAGAGACCAAGAGAGTGGCCCTTGGCTACTTGTTACACTTCCCTACGGTTTACTACCCTCTCGCCACACACGACCATTAGATCCAACAAGTCGTAATTGTTATCTAGGGGAGCGACCCCCGGGTGAAGCCTTCTCAATTAGTGTCAAATTTATTTACTTTTGCAAACGTTTTAGCTTTAGATTGTTGTTTTCATAAAAAATTAACCGCTAGATAATGTTACAAACAATCGAAGTAGGGGTACATGAACCAGACCGGGTCAATAATTAAACATACTTGCCCTATACTGCATCCAGTTAAGGTTTATAATTGGGCCTTAATTGGGAGTTTTATTGTGGTATTCGAGTTGAGTCAAGTTTTTGGCGCCGTTGTCGGGGGATGAAAAATATTGTTTGGTGTTAATCTAGCTTGTACTTTTCGATTTGAGTTTGTGAATCTTGCTTGTGCTAGACGTGTTGTGGTTCTTTTGAGTGTGTGCAGGGAGGTGTGTGACCCGGAGTAATCCGACACCTTTGGCGCCACTAGACGAGGATCTCAACCGCACACTCTGACACTTGGCTCGTGAGAGGGAACTAGTGGAGGCAAGAAGAAGGATAAAAGAGGAAGTTTTATTTGAGGAAGGGGTTGACTCCAAAGAGGAAGGAAGAGAACCGAGATGGCGGCTAATCAACCCGCTCAAGGAAGAGCGTCCGCGGACGAGCAACCGATGACCATGGGCTATTACATGGCCCCAAGGCTGGCAGATATTCAGCCCGCCATTCGACATCCACCCGTGGTCGCCAACAATTTTGAGGTCAATCCCGCCCTTGTCACCATGATTCGGAACAATTCCCTATTCCATGGGCTTAGTAACGAGTCTCCAAGGGAGCATGTTCAAAAGTTCATTGAACTTGCGAGGAGTTTGAAGATCAATGGTGTCCTCGAGGATGCTTTGAAGTTGAGGCCATTCTCCTACTCTCTTGCGGGGAATGCGTCTCGGTGGCTCAACAATAGGTCGACTCTCTCGATCACTTAGTGGGATGATAGGCTCAACAAGTTTATGACTCGTTATTGCCCACCTTCAAAGACGGCAGAGTGGCTGAAGAAGATCATCCATTTTGAGAAAGAGGAAGATGAGACATTGAGTGATGCTTGGGAAAGGTACTCCGATTACTTCCTCCAATGCCCACATCATGGACTCGAGAAGCAATTATGGATTGAGACCTTCTATGGTGATCTCCACCAAGACAACAAGATCCTCATTGACTATTTATGTCAAGGGAAATTGATGATCATGACTCCATCCCAAGTGACCGAGTTTCTTGACATGGCAAGTAAAGGGTATGATTGGGGCTTGACAAGCAGTGGAAAGAGAAGCACCACAAGGGGAGTGCAAAGTTTAGGAGCGAGTCCCCCGATTGAAGCCAAGATTGATCGTTTGATTGAGGCACTCCTAGAGGACAAAAAGCATGGGAAGACGCCGGTGATGGCGTATGATTGGTGTTCAAGTACCAACCACGAGATTTTGGATTTCCAAATGATGAAGGAATCAAGAACACTCGAGGAGAAAGTGAATTTCATTGCCAATTCTAGGGGGAATAACCCCTATAGCAACACTTACAACCCGGGGTGGCAAAACCATCCGAATTTCTCTTGGTCTTCTCCGACCAATCCAAGACCCCCCCGGTTTCCAAGAACCAACGGGATATTATCAACAAGGCCTGCCTTCATTCAAAAAAGGCCACAATTCCAAGGCTCTAACTTCCAACAACCGTTTCAAGCTCAAGGAGGTCAAGGGTTCCAACAACCCGATAAGTTTGCAAAACTTGAAGACCTTGTGACTACCTTTATGAGCATGAGAACTCAAAAGTTTGAGAAGATTGAGAAATTTATGGATGTGGCAACACCAAAGTTTACCTCGGTTGAGGCAGGACTAAGGAGCCATCAAGCAAGCCTTCAAACTTGGAGGTTCAAATTGGCAATCTTGCCGGGATCCTCCCCGAGAGGCCTAGGGGAGCCCTACCCTCTCAAACCATTGTCAACCCCAAAGAGCAAAATGTCAGGTGCAATGCTATTCTTTTGAGGAGTGGGAAGATTACCCCGGAGGTTATTTCTAAGGAAGTGGATGAACAAGAGAGGACCCCTTCAACGATCAATTATCCCGAAGAAATGGAGGAAACAGAAGAAGAGCCTAAGAAGGCATCGCCGACGCCACCACAAGTGGATGAGTACAAACCTCCTCTTCCTTTCCCCACAAGGATGCACAAGGACCGATTGGAGGCGGAGTGAGGAGGATTCATGGAGATGCTCAGGAAACTCCGCATCACCATTCCATTCTTGGAGGCCATGATGCACATGCCGAGGTACGCCAAATACCTCAAAGGGCTTCTCGCCAAGAAGCCAAAATATGAAGACCTTGCCAGTGTCACCTTGGGCGAGGAGTGTTCCGCCTTTATCCTCAACAAGTTGCCTAAAAAGCAACCGAATCCAGGTAGTTTCACTATCCCCCTTTGCATCGGAAATCATCATATAGAAAACTCCTTGGCGGACTTAGGAACAAGCATTAATGTGATGCATTAAAAGCTTTTTAAGAAGTTGCATTAGGGTGAATTAAAGCTCACTAGGCTTAGTGTCACATAGTCTGATCGCTTTGTTATTAGTCCTAGGGGTATTGTGGAGGATGTCCTAGTGAGAGTTGGAAATTTCTATTATCCGACGGATTTTGTTATACTTGATATCAGTGTATATGCGGATATGCCACTCATACTAGGACGCCCCTTCCTTGCCACCGCCAAGGCCTTAATCGATGTTAATGAGGGAACTCTCGTGTTGAGGGATAGAGAGGAGCAACTCAATCTTTTAATTGATCCTAAGGTTAAGAATGATGTTGGGAAAGAAATGGACTCCATTGGTATGAATGAAAGTGGAGGTGAGCCTCTCAAGGCAAGCCCCACTAGTCTGTGTGTTCCAAAGTGGGTAACTAAGCTCGGAGGAAAGAAGAAGAGAGTGTGGAGGGATAGACTTCATCAAGCCTCCTCCCAACCAAAAGATAAGGGCAAAGCGAGAAAGTGTCGGGCCAAAAGGGCCACCCTAAGAAGCTAAAGGTAGGAAGTGACAAGCCTCGCCCCGAGATCGTGGTGGATCCAATCTCAGTGGCGTCATGCCCTCAAGCATGATAGATCTGCAACGTCGAGCTAGTGACGTTAAACTAGCGCTGGTTGGGAGGCAACTGATAGACCGATAATTGCACATGTTTTCACCCCTATTCTTGAGCCGTTTGAGAGGTTGATTCTCGTGTTTTAAGCCGATTTCACGCGAGGTTGTGCGTTTATGTCATATTTAAGGACTTGGCGTTGAAATCGAGGCGAAGAAACGAGTTTCGGGTCGAAAGGAGCTCGTTTGGGTCGAAGTGGGCTGGAGGACAAAAATACCCGGCCATGACCAGAAATACCCGGCCGGGTATTATTTTGAGGAGACCGGGTAAAAGAGGTTTTCGCGTCCGAGAAACAGCAGGGGTCCCGGTCGTGAAGCATAAATCCTCGGTCGAGGATTATTGGCATAGACCGGGGATTTTTCCCTGAGGCAAAACGCGCGTTTCAATTATACCCGGTAGAGAGCCAAAATACCCGACCGGGTATCGCGATAGGTAGCACTTTTAAAGGAAAAGAAGGCTAAAAATCGAGGGTTCCGAATTTAGAGAGACAAAGCGATTCCTAGAGAGAGAAAGCGACGAACTAGATTTCCCAAGTGCCATAGCTTGATCTTCATCACCACTGGAGCCCGGTTTGAGCTTGGAGAAGTGCCGATCGACGACCAGGAGCAGAAATTCATTCTTCACAGTATCATTTTCCGCATCTGAATTTGCTTTTGCTTCTCTCTCCATGGAGTAGTTTCCCCATTCATCTGGGTATGGGGAACCCTAGATTTGTATGTTAGGTCTGATTGTATGAACCCAAGTACAGATTTCATGATTTGATTATATTCGATTGAGGCTTGAATGATTGAATGACTTGAATCCTGATCAAATTCCTGTTGTTTCTGCTTTAACCTAGAAAGAGAATATCTGCCTAGGTTGATAGAGCACCCTTAATTGGAGGTAGTGAATTGGCGACTTTAGTCGAGGAGCCAATTCATTATTCTGTACCGAATTCAATTCGGTAGTGGAGGTTTGGTTCGCTAGGGCCTCAATCTGTTTACTCCGATGGAGGTTAGTCGCCCACTGGAGACTCAGATTGAGAGGGTCTGGAGACCTTTAGTCGAGACTTCAGACTGTTTAAGAACCTTCCGCAGTATAACTTTCATGAAAACTGAACTTGGTAAATTGCAATCCGGCTTAACTATAGTCTAGGGGGGAACCATATCCGGGTGACCTCTCTCGACTTGAAAACAACCATTTAACTTGCTTTGTTTGTTTGTTAATTTGGACTTGCACTAAAGTTTCACTGCTAGATAACAAGAATTCACCGAGTAGTCATCAAATCTAGGACCCGGGTTGACATTAAAATCCAAACCCGCTATACTACGCTTTAGGAAGTGGTTACGCTTGGCCAATTTCTAGAGTGACAGTAGGAGTGAGTCAAGTTTTTGGCGCCGTTGCCGGGGACGGCTAGGTTGTTGAAGAAAAGTGATTTCTGTTACTTTAGCATTTTCATTTTCGCATTGATTGTTTGTTCTTTCGCACTTGTGCCTTCACGGGTTTGCATTGCTTGACTGTGTGCAGATAGTGCATGACCCGTAGCCACTCGGGAGGTTTACTGTCGTTGGATCCAGAGCTTGAACGCACCTGCCGCCAACTTAGGAGACAACAGCGAGCTAGAATGGCTACAGAAGAGCGCATAGACGGCCATTTGAGCAACGAGTCCGAGGACGAGTACGAGATGGAAGGCGAACACAACCCACACCCGGGGAATCCTCTCCAAGTTCCCTCGGTGAATCAGCTCTTGGGGAACAACTCCATACCCCAGGCAGATGGGGTTCATCATCATCCACCGCCGTCGGGTCCCACCTTGGAGTACTACTACACTCCACGGATTGCTGACATCCGCCCGGTCATCCTATATCCGCCCATTCCAGCGAACAACTTCGAGATCAAGCCATGATGGATTCAACTCATTACATCCTCTATCCAGTTCCATGGCTTGAAGGATGAGGAGGCAAGGGTGCATCTTTCCCGTTTTCTGCAGGTGGCGAACGGGTTCAAGCTAAACGGTGTCCCGGATGACGCAATCCGCCTTCACCTCTTCCCCCATTCTCTGGCGGGGAATGCTAAGAGGTGGTTGGAGACCCAGCCCCCATTGTCCATCACTTCTTGGGACGATCTGGAAGACAAGTTCGTGCACAGGTACTATCCGCCAAGAGCCAGACGAGTCACTTCGTGTGCATGGGAGCGGCACATGGGATATTTCTGGCAGTGTCCCCATCATGGCTTCAGTGATGCATTCACAGTGGGGAACTTCTACAGTGCTCTCTCCCCGGACAGCCAGAGGGTGATTGAGTCTCTATGCCCAGGAGGGGATATTCTCACTAAGACTCCACCCGAGCTGAACCAGACGATCAGTACCTTGGCTGCCCGAGATCATTCATGGGGCAGAGCAGCAGAGGCAGAAATTCCCGGGACCGTGGTGTACACGCTATGGAGGCCAAGTCCGGGTTAGAGCAGCAGGTGGCTGAGCTGTTGCAGACATTGAAGCAGCCCAACAGTCTTATTCCGGGCCGAGTTACAACTACGCCAATGTTCGGCGCCTTGACCCATATAGCAATACATACAATGAGGGGTGGCGCCAGCATCCCAACTTTGCCTGGAACAACAACACCATTAAACCACCTGGTTTCCCAGCACCAGCAGGTGGTTTTCCGCAGAGGCAGCCCTTCCAGGCTAGGCAGGGGCCACCACCACAGCAGCATCCCTACCAGCCTAGGCAGGGGCAGCCATTCCAGCAGCCCCGGCGTCAGTATGCCCAGCCTCCAGCAGCTGCAGCTCCAGATAATCAGATGACGAATCTGAAAAATATTTTGCAGGCATTCATGACCACCAGCCAGGTGAATTTCACGAAGATGGATCAGAACATAGCCTCACTGGAGGCAGGCCAGAGAAACCAAGGTGCCATTCTGCAAGATCTACAGAACCAGATTGGGAGCTTAGCTCGCCAAAACACTACTAGGTCACCGGGGACGCTGCCTGCCACCACTATTCCGAATCCTCGTGAACCTCACCAGCAGTTGGATGTCATCACTACCAGGAGTGGCAAGACCATGACTGCTGCTCCTGCCCAGCCCGGGCGAGACGAGCCACTACCTGCTTCAACATCTCCAGCTGAAATGCAGAAGTGGGGGAAGGCAGAGAAGCACCTGCTCCCAAGCCGCAGCCTGTGGTTAAGGAGCATGTACCCCAGCTGCCCTTCCCCACTCGCCTTCATAAAGACAAGCTGGAGACAGAGTTTGCCAAGTTCATGGCAATGTTGAAGCAGGTCAACATCAGCATGCCGTTCGTGGAGGCACTGTCGAAGATGCCCAAGTATGCCAAGTTCATGAAAGACCTCCTCACCAACAAGAAGAAACTTGGGGATCTTTCGACAGTGATGCTAAGCAAGGAGTGTTCTGCTATCCTGCAGAACCAGCTGCCCGAGAAGCGCAAAGACTCAGGGAGTTTCACTATCCCTCTTGTTATTGGCAGCATGCATGTAGGAAAGTCCTTGGCGGACCTAGGCGCTAGCATAAATTTCATGCCTTACAAATTGTTTAAGAAGCTAGACCTAGGTGAACCTAGAGCTACTAGGATGAGCATTCAGTTAGCTGATCGTTCCATTGTGCATCCTAGGGGTATCATTGAGGATCTGCTTGTTAATGTAGGTGCATTCATATATCCTGTTGATTTTGTTATTCTGGATATAAATGAGGATGTGGGTGTACCTTTGATTTTGGGTAGACCGTTTCTCGCCACCGCCAAGGCGCTTATTGATGTGCATAGTGGTAAATTGATCCTGCGTGATGGTGATGAACAGGCTACTTTTTCTGTTTATGAAGATGGGAGACACTCTCATTTGCATGATGACATAGATTACTGTGATGTGCTTACTGATTTTGAGACCTCACTCGCCATAACGAGTGCGGGTACTGATGATGCTCTTGAGCATTGTATTTTGCTAGGTGAGCAGGCATCGCAGGAGCCGCAGCTGGCGGAGCAGTTGGCCACGTTGGAGAGTGGCCCATTCTTGGAGGGCGACAGGCTGTTCAAACCGATCTCATCCTCCACCCACATCACTACCTCCTTGGAGGAACCACCAGAGCTGGAGCTTAAGCCCCTCCCTTCTTATTTGGAGTATGCATTTCTCCGGGAGGGGAATAAGCTGCCAGTCATCATCAGCTCGACCCTCACACCCGAGCAGAAGAACAGACTGGTGGCCTTGCTGAAGCAGTACGAGCGAGCTTTAGCGTGGAAGATCACAGACATCCGGGGGATCAGCCCCTCCTTCTGCTCCCACCGGATACTACTAGAGGATGAGATGCGGCCAGTGAGACAGCCGCAGAGAAGATTGACATCGAACCTGGAGGCTGTGGTTCGGGCAGAGATCGTGAAGTTGATGGATGCAAGGATCATCTTCGCCATTTTCGACAGCGAGTGGGTCAGTCCCACCCAGGTGGTACCCTAAAAGGGTGGGATGACCGTGTTGCCTAACGAGAAGAATGAGCTCATCTCGATGCGCAGACTGGGTACCGTGTTTGCATCGATTATCGGCGTCTCAACGACGCCACTCGGAAGGACCACTTCCCGCTACCGTTCATTGACCAGATGCTGGAGAGATTTGCGGGGCACGAGTTCTACTGTTTCTTGGATGGGATGTCCGGGTACTTCCAGATCCCTATTGCACCGGAGGACCAGGCGAAGACCATTTTCACCTGTCCCTTCGGCACATTTGCCTACCGGAGGATCCCATTCGGGCTATCCAATGCCCCGGCCACTTTTCAGCGATGCATTCTCGCCATCTTTGACCGTCTGGTCGGCGAGATTATGGAGGTGTTTATGGACGATTTCTCGGTTTATGGAGACTCATTATCTCACTGTCTCCATAACCTAGAGCTTGTCCTTAAACGGTGTGAAGAAACGAACCTGGCACTGAGTTGGGAGAAGTTTCACTTCATGGTTCGAGAAGGCATAGTTCTTGGGCATAAGATCTCCAAGATGGGGATTGAGGTGGACAGAGCGAAGATCGAGACCATCAGCAAGCTGCCTCCTCCTACATCTGTTAAGGGGATCCGGAGTTTTTTAGGCCATGCAGGGTTCTACAGGCGTTTCATCAAGGATTTCTCGAAGATCGCCCTGCCCCTGACTAAGCTTCTTGAGAAGGATGCCCCCTTCCAGTTCACTGATGCCTGCACAGCGGCGTTTACAACCTTGAAGGAGAAGCTCACCCAAGCTCCTATCATGGTTGTTCCTGACTGGTCCCTACCATTTGAGCTGATGTGCGACGCTAGTGACTTTGTTGTTGGAGCTGCCTTGGGGCAGAGGCGAGATCAACACTTCCGGCCTATCTACTATGCCTCGAAGACCCTCAATGATGCCCAGGAGAACTACACCACCACGGAGAAGGAGCTGCTCGCAGTGGTGTTTGCCTTCGACAAATTTCGTCCCTATCTGGTCTTGTCCCATGTGACCGTGTATACAGATCACTCCGCGATTCGATACCTGATGAGCAAGGCCGATGCCAAGCCTAGGCTCATACGATGGATCTTATTACTGCAGAAGTTTGACACTGAGATTCGGGACAAGAAGGGAGCGGAGAATGTTGCAGCTGATCACCTCTCCCGGTTGGACGCACCTCCTGCAGACAACCTCGTGGAGGAGATCAATGACTCCTTCCCAGATGAGAGACTGATGATGATGTGCCTGGTGGAGAGTGTCACCCCCTGGTACTCCAATTTTGCCAACTATTTGGTGGGCCAGCAGCTGCCCAAGGGGATGACAACTCACACCAAGAGGAAGTTCTTCTCCGACCTGAAGCATTACTTCTGGGATGACCCTCATCTCTTCAGGATCGGAGCTGACGGGATCATCCGTTGTTGTGTTATGGAGAGTGAGATGGAGGGCATTCTATCTCACTGTCATGAGGGACCTACTGGCAGTCACCACGGAGGAAACCGCACGGCAAGGAAGGTGCTCCAATCGGGTTTCTACTGGCCCACGCTCTTCAAGGACGCAGACACCTTCGCACGCCGGTGCGACCGATGCCAGAGGTCAGGTAACATCTCTGCCCGTGATGAGATGCCCCAGAATGTGTTTATAACCTGTGAAATCTTTGATGTCTGGGGTATCAACTTCATGGGCCCCTTCCCTCCATCTTTTGGCAATACCTATATTCTGGTTGCTGTTGACTACGTCTCTAGGTGGGTTGAGGCGCAAGCTTTGCCCACTAATGATGCTAGACATTTTTGTGGTTTTCTGAAGCAGCTATTCTCCCGGTTCGGGACACCTAGAGCCATCATAAGCGATCGAGGCACCCATTTCCAGAGCCAGTTTGATAAGTTACTGTCGCACTATGGTGTAACTCAAAAGGTGTCTGTGGCCTATCACCCTCAGACCAGTGGCCAGGCCGAGCTAACGACCTGGAGCTCAAGCGGATCCTGGAGAAGACGGTGGATCAGTCCCGCAAGGATTGGTCCATCAAGCTCGATGATTGACACGCTAAAACACAACACCTAACAATGGCCAAGTGTAACCAATGAAAGGGACTGCAGTATAGTGGCACAAGTAATAAATATCGAATCCACGGGTCTCTAGAGTTACTATTACTCAGCTACAGTTCATTATCTAGCAAACTAGATTAAGGATTGATTGATAAACTACTCTACTGACTACTCTACTAATTACAAGTTGGGAACTCACTTAGGTATGATTCCCCCTAGCTCCTCAATTAGGTCCACGTTGCAATTACCTTTGGTTGATCTACTGTTGATTAAACTGCGGAAGATCCTAAATTAGCTTGGAATCTCTTAAGCTGACCAAGCCCTCTCAGACAGAATACCCGGCAGGCGACTAGCCTTCACCGGGATAGACTGCTAAGGCGATTCACACAGATCTCCACTACTGGAATGAATTCCAGTACAAAGCAGTGAATTGATTGACTCTCGCACAACCAATTCACTACTATCAATCAAGGAAGCTCTCTTAATCTAATCAGATTCTATCTATCATAGGTTAAAGCAGAAATCAAGAGAATTTGATCAAGATCCAATTGACTCAATAAATCATGCCTCAATCGATTATAATCAAACAGTATAGCATCCAAAACTTCATACAAGAAAGATCCTAACTCATGGAACTAGGGTTCCTCAAAACCTAAGTGAAGGAAAGTTACTCCATAGAGAAGAGAGAGACTGCAGAAATCTGATCTAGATCTTCAATCTCCATCTCCAAGCTTGATTCCCGAGCTCCAATGGCGAAGAAATCCACCAAAATAGCTCCAAGAATGTTCCCAAGTCGCTCTCTCTCTAGGGTTCGTCCCTTGGGTGTTTGGGATCCAAAACCCAGCTCTCTCTCTCCAAAAATCGCAAAACAGCTTTTATACCCGCTGAAACTCGCACCCCCTACTTGCACGGCCGTGAAAATTGAGGTTTTGGCCGTGCAGACCCCTTGGGAAACCCGCACGGCCGTGCAGAATTTCACACGGCCGTGCACAATTTCCAGCATGCACTCCTAAGCTTCGTTGATCTCGTTTGAGTTCGTTTGACCTCCGATTCAGTCACCGTTTGATCCCAGACGCTCGTAGTCTCGTCCTCTTTCTTTTCATGACAAGCTTGCATGATTCTTTGTCCATAAAGTGAGGTAGAAGTCCATTCTTCTTCAGGTCATGCCCGAGTTTCTTCTCCCGAATCGTCAATTGATCTCTGATTGACTTGAAACTTGCGCCTATGCTTCACTTTATGTGCTAGGACCTGAAATGTGACAAAGGAACACAACCTAGCGTAAAATAGGCCAAAGACACGGTAATTCAAGCTCAAACAATCAAGAAACAAAGGGGAAAACATGTGCAAATACCGAGTCATCAAATCCCCCCACACTTAACTGTTTGCTTGTCCCCAAGCAAACCTAACTCAAACCAATGCAACTCTCCAGAGCTCTATAGCAACAAACAACCCCGATCTTCGGTAGAGGATTTCCTAGATCATATAGCAGCTTACGAGGTCAACTGGTCTATTAAGACGTCCCCTATCTCTCTCAATGCGAGTACTAGACTCAAGCCAGGATCATGAGAAGAAGTAGAAGTAAGACAGTCAGTTCATGGACAAAGGGACTCACACCCAAGGACTCGTTGTACCGGGGTGCTCTTTCACTTCATTTCACCGTTGGAACCCCTTTTTGCACTTTCATTCACATTTTCCTTGTTTTTTTTTTTCTTTCACTTAGCAGGGGTTCCAACTGCAGTCTTTTGCACGGTCGACCCTTATTAGTCGAGCAAGAGCAATTTCTGTACACCTGGCGCTCGCCAGGGTACTTCTTTTAACTCCTTTCCCTCAACTCGTGCGGAGGGTCAATGAAATTAAGGGGGGTCGGAAGCTCTATCCGTGCCCTTAAAAACACATCCTCAAGTAGGCAAACCGCTCAACGGGTGGAAGTTTTACTTGTACTAGAGACAGCTTAGCTTCACCTTGTAGGAGTACCCCACTAAGGATCACTAAAATCTCTTCCAAAACCCGATTTTGTGCAATGAACGGTGCCGCACACGTTGGGCTTACCCCATGTTTAAGATTTAATGATTTTGACATGGAGGACCAACTGCTTCCCATTTTCCATATGAGCACCCTGTTCGATACACGAGTCCATAACACAATCCAAATAGAGTCACCATTACCACATGAATTCAACGGTCTTAGCTCCACTAATTCACAAAATCAACTGGCACAGCAGAGAGCTAGATAGGAAAAATCTTATACTTCAACATCCTCCATAGTGCTACACTACCTCCCTAGGTTGCACATTACTATAGAGACTGTCAATTCAAAGCATACTGAGTAGGAAATTTGCAAGGAAACACGTACTTGGAGCCCTCAAATTTAAAAATTTGGACAGTGGACTAGGCTCCAAGCACACAAACAGCCAAACATTCACCCGCATACATAATCGAACACCCCCCCCACACTTAAGCACGACATTGTCCTCAATGGAGGAAAGATAAGGAGGGTAGAACGAAGTTACCATATCAAGGGTGAATGATGATGGACGGGGCAGGCGGTGCATTCCAGGAAGAGAGAGTAATCAGAACACAAACACCACACAAAATCTCACAAAGGCAAATAACAAAACTGACTCAACCGAGGAGAAATAGAGAAAGAAATGCAAACCGACTGGTTGGGTTGCCTCCCAACAAGCGCTTCTTTCACGTCGTGAGCCGGACGATGGCTCCTAAGTTTCGGTCCATGCTAGAACCTCCTTGAAGTTGAGGTTCTCATCTATGAGGTGGAGTCTCAAGTCACAAGCAGGTGGTGTGGCAGGTGATGAAGGCTCGTGCACTTGATGCAGATGAAGTCTCCACCCTCGAGACCTCTTCTTCTCTTCTCTCGTCTCATTGCCCCAAACCAGATAAGACAGCATCGATTGGCCATCATCGCGTCCACCAAGAGGGACCGATGTCGATGTGGCCTTGGTCTGGCAAAGAGACACTGCAAATGGGTCCTTTCTAAGCAGATCCTCGAAGTTTGGTGGAGATATCAAATGTAACTCATGGCCGGTGCAGGCCTCTTCCACCTTAACTCCGTCCTCAGCCTGGACGCCAATTTCTTCTTCAACCTCCCTTTCTTCTACATGTGGTATCACCCCTGGGAAATGATCAAGAACTCCTCCTGCTTCACTTTCGTCATCCTCCACAACTTCTTTCTGCACCCTTTCTTGCTCTTCTTCTTCTATCACGGATTGGAGAGCAAGTTGCCAAGCAATTTCTTTCATGAGATCTTCTTGCATCTCCTCACTCATGTCCGCCTCTTCAAAGCTCGGTGTGGGATGTGGGAAGGTGTGGTCGGCTATGATAGGACATTCCTGATCATGATCATCACGAGAGCTCTCCGTGACAGCTTCAGTGTGCTCCACAATGTCCTTGAAGCCCTCTTCTTCCTCCTCCTCTTCTAGTATGATAGCAGAAGGGTGATCTTGAGCAGGTTGTGCATAAGCTTTCTCAAGATCCTCGAGGCTCTTCTTTATGCTCAAGAGGGTCTCCTCTATTTCATGGTAGGAGAACCCAGTTTGGGCATTGTCTGGGATATCCATCTTTGGAAAGGATGTCTCAGGTACTCGAGCAATCTGCTCCACGAGAAGCCTCGAGTGATAGTTGGGATCTGGCTGATGGAGGAATTCTTCTTGATAAGGAGATTGTTCTTGAAATACCCAGGGGTCTGATTGTTCTTCGTAGGATGGGGGTTGGTACTGAAACCCGAATCCATAGTCTTCTCCTCCTTGATTGCTCCAGGGGGTCTCGGGGTAATACCACTCGGATGGTGGTGGATACCCCCAATGGTTGGAGAAGCCATGAGGATCCATGATTCAGATCTGCACCAACAAAAACAAAAACACCCAAGTGAAAAGCAAGGGTGGAAAAGAAAAGAAAAACGCTAAAGTAACAAACTTCTGCCTTTGCAAATAATCTAGAAAGTCCCCGGCAACGGCGCCAAAAACTTGACACGCTAAAACACAACACCTAACAATGGCCAAGTGTAACCAATGAAAGGGACTGCAGTATAGTGGCACAAGTAATAAATATCGAATCCACGGGTCTCTAGAGTTACTATTACTCAGCTACAGTTCATTATCTAGCAAACTAGATTAAGGATTGATTGATAAACTACTCTACTGACTACTCTACTAATTACAAGTTGGGAACTCACTTAGGTATGATTCCCCCTAGCTCCTCAATTAGGTCCACGTTGCAATTACCTTTGGTTGATCTACTGTTGATTAAACTGCGGAAGATCCTAAATTAGCTTGGAATCTCTTAAGCTGACCAAGCCCTCTCAGACAGAATACCCGGCAGGCGACTAGCCTTCACCGGGATAGACTGCTAAGGCGATTCACACAGATCTCCACTACTGGAATGAATTCCAGTACAAAGCAGTGAATTGATTGACTCTCGCACAACCAATTCACTACTATCAATCAAGGAAGCTCTCTTAATCTAATCAGATTCTATCTATCATAGGTTAAAGCAGAAATCAAGAGAATTTGATCAAGATCCAATTGACTCAATAAATCATGCCTCAATCGATTATAATCAAACAGTATAGCATCCAAAACTTCATACAAGAAAGATCCTAACTCATGGAACTAGGGTTCCTCAAAACCTAAGTGAAGGGAAGTTACTCCATAGAGAAGAGAGAGACTACAGAAATCTGATCTAGATCTTCAATCTCCATCTCCAAGCTTGATTCCCGAGCTCCAATGGTGAAGAAATCCTCCAAAATAGCTCCAAGAATGTTCCCAAGTCGCTCTCTCTCTAGGGTTCGTCCCTTGGGTGTTTGGGATCCAAAACCCAGCTCTCTCTCTCCAAAAATCGCAAAACAGCTTTTATACCCGCTGAAACTCGCACCCCCTACTTGCACGGCCGTGCAAATTGAGGTTTTGGCCGTGCAGACCCCTTGGGAAACCCGCACGGCCGTGCAGAATTTCACACGGCCGTGCACAATTTCCAGCATGCACTCCTAAGCTTCGTTGATCTCGTTTGAGCTCGTTTGACCTCCGATTCAGTCACCGTTTGATCCCAGACGCTCGTAGTCTCGTCCTCTTTCTTTTCATGACAAGCTTGCATGATTCTTTGTCCATAAAGTGAGGTAGAAATCCATTCTTCTTCAGGTCATGCCCGAGTTTCTTCTCCCGAATCGTCAATTGATCTCTGATTGACTTGAAACTTGCGCCTATGCTTCACTTTATGTGCTAGGACCTGAAATGTGACAAAGGAACACAACCTAGTGTAAAATAGGCCAAAGACACGGTAATTCAAGCTCAAACAATCAAGAAACAAAGGGAAAAACATGTGCAAATACCGAGTCATCAATGATGCTCTTTGGGCGTATCGCACTGCCTACAAGACACCCATTGGTACTTCACCGTACCGGCTTGTCTATGGAAAGGCATGCCATTTGCCCGTGGAGCTAGAGCACAAGGCCTTCTGGGCCCTTAAGCTGCTCAACTTGGATGTTGGTGTTGCAGGAGTTGAGCGCAGAATGCAGATGCTGGAGCTGGAGGAGTGGCGTTACCACGCCTATGAGAACACCAAGCTGTACAAGGAGCGCACTAAGCGCCTGCACGATGCACGGTTGCGGGGTCCGAAAGAGTTTCAGGTTGGTGATCGAGTTCTCCTCTATAACTCTCGCCTGAAGGTCTTTCCCGGAAAACTCTGTTCCCGGTGGTCTGGACCATTCACGGTCACCCAGGTGTTCCCGTATGGCACGATTGAAATTGCCAACCCGCAAACTGAGCCGTTTAAAGTGAATGGCCATCGTCTCAAGCTCTACCTGGGAGACGAGGTCGAACGTGCGGAGTTGGTGGTGGAACTCGCGGACCCTTAGTTCCGCCATGGGCGTCCAGCTAAAAGACGGTAAAGAAGCGCTTGTGGGGAGGCAACCCCACCACGGTTTGCATTTCTTTTCCCCTTTTTTTCTGAGTTTTTTGTGTCATGTTGAGTCAGTTGCATGTCTGTGGTGAAGTTCGGTCGCCTGTGATGCCTCGGTTTGGTGTTTTCGTGCAGGAGAGGTCGAAATTTTGGGCGAAGGAGATTTTTGGCCGGAAGGGAGAAAATACCCGGTCGTGGGCCAAAATAACCGACCGGGTATTCTTGGTCCACGATCGGGACCCCTTCTGCTTCTCGGGGTGAAAAAAAGGAGAACCCCCGACCTCGTCCCAAAAATACCCGACCGGGGATTTCCTTGCACTAAACGCTGCGTTTGTCAAAACACTCCGGTCGTGGAATCAAAAATACCCGACCGGGTATTTTTGAGCCCTGACCGGAGATTTTTGCTATTTAAAGCAAACCCCTGGTCAGTTTCTCTCTCTACCCTCATTTTTCCAAAATTTTCCCTCTCCTCTTCTTTCCAAATCCTCTCCCCTCTCTCTTCTTGGCCGCCGCCGGTCATTTTCCAGCGACTTTCCGGCGACTCTCCGGCGTTTTCCGACCATTTTTCCGGCGAACCTTCCGGGTCATTTTTGGCCCCCTTCTTGCGTCCCTCACCCATTTCTAGAGCCCTAGCTACAGTTCTACTTGAGTTTCTAGGTGTGTTTCTTGTTAATTACTCTTTTCCTGGAAAATCGAACTGTAGATTGTAGGACCGAGAACTGTGTTTGCATGCCTGATTTAGAGTAGGGTGAGGGATGCTTTGAGTATGCATGGTTATATATATGGTGTATGTGCTGCCCGTGTACTTAATGTGGTTGGTTCTGTGGTCTTGCCTTGATTCCGGTTGAGTTGCTTGCGATTCAACCGGCTGTGCTTAAAACTGTTAGCCTAGGTGGTCCTTAAGTGTGGGGGAAGTGATGAACCCATGTTGTTGGTCCTGACAAGTTTTTTCTTGGCTCCACCTTTGGTTTGTTGATTTTGCAGGAGCATGTCCCTCGACCATCCGTTTGTGCAGGGTCTGCACCTGCACCCAGATTACGCGGACCAGTTCCGCGCGGTGACTCGGGGTAAATTGGAGCGCCACTACCATCTGGAGTGGGCAGTGTTCGAGCAGCTCCACTGCCTTCAGGAGCTCCGCGCCGCCATCAGCCACCGCGATTGGCGGACGCTGCTGACTATCGATGAGCCCACCTACACGGAGTTGGTGTGGGAGTTCTACACCACGTTTAAGTACGACAGCAAAGCGGCTCGGGACTCCTATGCAGTGACATTCAGGCTGGGTGGCTACCCCCGGGAGCTGACCATTGACGGGTTGGCCTACGCTTTGGGGATCGAGTACCACTCATCCGACCGTCACGAGGTGGAGGTTCCACACCCGACTGACTGGAACCAGGATGAGTTCTACCGCCGGATAGGATAGCCCGCCTCGACTATGCACAGGACTTCTTCGACCCTGGCCAGACATACGTCCGCTCCCTCAAGCCACAGTGGCACATCCTGAACCTGCTCATCACCCGCTCCATCGTCCCCAATGTCACCGGCTCGCACAAGATTCCGAAGCGGGTGCTCTATGCGATGTACTCGATGAGGGACCCGGAGCATATGCTGCACTTGGGTTCTTTCGTGGCCACCACTTTCTCCCAGTGCCACGGGAAGCCCAACCACCTCTACTGTGGTGCCCTGATCACCCGTCTGGTGCGCCATTTCGACATCAGCTTCCAGGGACTCCAGGATTCTTCTGCACGGGGCGGCTCCACCCCCCTCAGTCGGGACGTGCTCCACAATGCACTCCTCCTGGTCACTTATGGCACCCGCACCTGGGTCGATGGGCTTTCCATGCCTCCTGAGGAGGCTGTGGATCTCGATGAAGACGAGGAGGACGCTGACTACTCCGGCGAGGAGGAGGATGAGGACGATGATGATGATGATGGCAGGGCCATGGATGCCGATGAGCTGGAGCCTCCGCTCTCCCCACCAGGGGACCTTCGGCCACGACGGAGATCAGAGAGAGGCGAGTCTTCCTCTGGTCCTTCTGGTCCGTCGATGGCTTCTGGCCCGTCGATGGACTTCTTCACGGAGCAGTTCCAGCATATGGGGCTCCAGTTCCAGCAGCTCGGTCTTCCGAACCAGCAGCTCATGGACCATCAAGTCCAGTTCTACCAGCAGTATTCGGCCCACCAGGCCGAGTACCAGTCCAGGCTGACGGTTGTTGACGAGCGCCTCGGCCGCTTAGAGACCCATATGTGAGTCACTAGTGCTCTCATCGAGCGGGAGAGAGATTGAGGCCGCCGATTGATGGAGTACTCGGAGCACCTGCTCCAGGCTTGTCATCCCCCAGAGGAGCACCACTGGACCACCCGATGGGATCATTCACCACCACCACCACCGGAGGATGGAGACGACGACCTTATGAACCAGATCGACTTCACCGGTCTCGGAGGGCCCTAGTGGCATGTTTTGAGTGTTTTTGTTTTTGTCAGCATGCAAACTGTCTTGTGTCGGTTTAGTTTCTTTCTTTTTATTTTGGATGTTGTACTATTGGGCTGACCATTGGACCTAACGTATTGTGTTTGAGATTTTTGGTTTCCTTTAGCTGTGCTTCTGCCTGACTGGTCCTCTCTCCAGTCCGCTTCATTCCGACTGGTCCATTTCCAGTCTCCTGCAGTCCGTGCCCACCAGTAACATCGTTTCCCTTATCCTTCCCTCTTCTCCATTGAGGGCAATGTCGATCTTAAGTGTCGGGGGGATGTTTATCTTTTGAATGCATTAGATCTGTTTGTGTGCTTGGAGCCTAGTCCACTGTCCAAATTTTTAAATTTGAGGGCTCCAAGTACGTGTTCCTTGCAAGTGCCTGCTCAGTATGCTTTGAATTGACCGTCTCTTTAGTAATGTGCAACCTAGGGAGGTAGTGTAGCACTATGGAGGATGTTGATGCATTTAAGAAGTCTCATTTCTTCTTCATATTGTGTTGGTTGATTGTGTGAATTAGTGATTTTAGGACCCTTGAATTGTGTGGTGTTGTGGACTCTATACCTGTCATGGACTCTTGTATCATGTTTTGGAAATAATAGGTGCTCGAAAATGTGCATTAAAATAACGTCTCCCGTGCGAATAGGGCGAAAATGTGTAAGGGGAGACGGGAATCTGTTCCCAATTTCCACCTACTACCCCCAGCCCCCTTACATGTCTTTCCCCCGCACGAGGCTCGAGACATCCGCTCCTGGCATGGCCGGTAAGAGTCGGGCTCCCGCAAAACCTCTGCTAGGTGGGAGCCCCCATTTGTTGAAAAACAGGTTGGAACCTTTGAAAAAAAAAAGAAAAAAAAAATAAGCAAAAAAGAAAGAAAAGGGGTTCCAACCATCTTCAAGAAGAAAATAGAGCACCTTAAAAAAGTGAGTCCATGATCTTTTGTTTTTGAGAGTCGATTCATCCACGATTCATTTGTCCTCTGTTCACTATTTGCCATGATGCCGACTCGAGACTAGCGCTCTCGCCGAAGAAGCTATGAGATGACTTGTGCGTCGGTTGACCTCGTAAGCTGCTAAATAATCTAGGAAATCCTCTACCTATGATCGGGGTTGTTGGTTGCTATAGAGGTCTGGAGAGTTGCATTGGTTTGAGTAAGGTTTGCTTGGGGACAAGCAAACGGTTAAGTGTGGGGGAGTTTGATAGACTGATAATTGCACATGTTTTCACCCCTATTCTTGAGCCGTTTGAGAGGTTGATTCTCGTGTTTTAAGTCGATTTCATGCGAGGTTGTGCGTTTATGTCATATTTCAGGACTTGGCATTGGAATCGAGGCAAAGAAACGAGTTTCGGGTCGAAAGGAGCTCGTTTGGGTCGAAGTGGGCTGGAGGACAAAAATACCCGGCCATGACCAGAAATACCCGGCCGGGTATTATTTTGAGGAGACCGGGTAAAAGAGGTTTTCGCGTCCGAGAAACAGCAGGGGTCCCGGTCGTGAAGTTTAAATCCCCGGTCGGGGATTATTGGCATGGATCGGGGATTTTTCCCTGAGGCAAAACGCGCGTTTCAATTATACCCGGTCGAGAGCCAAAATACCCGACCGGGTATTTCGACCGGGTATCGCGATAGGCAGCAGTTTTAAAGGAAAAGAAGGCTAAAAAATCGAGGGTTCCGAGTTTTAGAGAGACAGAGAGATTTCTAGAGAGAGAAAGCAACGAACCAGAGTTCCCAAGTGCCATAGCTTGATCTTCATCACCATTGGAGCCCGGTTTGAGCTTGGAGAAGTGCCGATCGACGACCAGGAGCAGAAATTCATTCTTCACAGTATGATTTCCGCATCTGAATCTGCTTTTGCTTCTCTCTCCATGGAGTAGTTTCCCCATTCATCTGGGTATGGGGAACCCTAGATTTGTATGTTAGGTCTGATTGTATGAACCCAAGTACAGATTTCATGATTTGATTATATTCGATTGAGGCTTGAATGATTGAATGACTTGAATCCTGATCAAATTCCTGTTGTTTCTGCTTTAACCTAGAAAGAGAATATCTGCCTAGGTTGATAGAGCACCCTTAATTGGAGGTAGTGAATTGGCGACTTTAGTCGAGGAGCCAATTCATTATTCTGTACCGAATTCAATTCGGTAGTGGAGGTTTGGTTCGCTAGGGCCTCAATTTGTTTACTCCGGTAGAGGTTAGTCGCCCGCTGGAGACTCAGATTGAGAGGGTCTGGAGACCTTTAGTCGAGACTTCAGACTGTTTAAGAACCTTCCGCAGTATAACTTTCATGAAAACTGAACTTGGTAAATTGCAATCCGGCTTAACTACAGTCTAGGGGGAACCATATCCGGGTGACCTCTCTCGACTTGAAAACAACCGTTTAACTTGCTTTGTTTGTTTGTTAATTTGGACTTGCACTAAAGTTTCACTGCTAGATAACAAGAATTCACCGAGTAGTCATCAAATCTAGGACCCGGGTTGACATTAAAACCCAAACCCGCTATACTACGCTTTAGGAAGTGGTTACGCTTGGCCAATTTCTAGAGTGACAATAGGAGTGAGTCAGCAACCCAATGTCCTTTTGTTTTCTTTTCCTTAATTTTCCCTTTTTGTGTGTGTGAAGAGTTCAAGTGTTGAATTTGGGGTATCACCGTGCCAAGTCTCTGTGTTTTCTTATTTTGGGATGTGGTGATCGAATTAGGGGCACAATTGCGTAGATTGAGTTAAAATTTTTGGGAGTGCCCTGTTTTTCAGTTAGTTCATGGTTTGGGCTTCCAGTTCACGATCTTAATGACCATGAAGTGGTGCCTCCGTCCGTGAACTGAGGGTGCTCCCCTTGTTTTCAAAACTCAAATTTTAACCCCGGTTCACGGTCAGGGATTTAGCGACCGTGAACTGAGGGTTATTCCTATAAAAGGGGCGTGAACGACTCAATTCACTTCACGACCGCCCCTTTTCTCCAGAAATTTTCAAAAACTCGCCGAAAAACCGCAATTTTCCGTCGATTTTAGTAGATCCCGATGACCTCCGACCACCAAATCCAAAACAAATTGCAGATCCACTCTCCCCTCATTTAGGCGCACCTTCGCTTGAGTTTTGGGGTAATTTGGGCGCAGGTTATTTTTTCGGCGAGGCTCCGGTGACCCCTCTCCGGCCAGTTTTAAGCGTGTTTTTCGGCTCCTCTCCCTCTCCTCACTTCCATCTGGACCCTAATTGATTTTTCAAGTTTGTTTTCAACCTTTTCCTTATCAATTGTTGGAGAATCGGATTAGGGTGTGAAGTGAGGTGAATTGTTATGAATTGATGCTTGAATGTAGAAATTAGGGCGAGGGATTAGCCGATTAAGGTGTTTGAATGATATTTATATTTCATGAACTTAATTGGGCCTTGGTAGGTATAAATTTGGGTACAATTTGTGGATGAATGTGAAAATTGCCCACTAAGTGCAAAAATGTGAATGAATGTGGATCACTGCTTGTAGTTGATGGTTGGAAGTCATCGGGGCATGGTTTAGGTTTGTTTTTCTATGTTGATAATCTGTGAACCACCTAGAACCATGCCTCGGTGAGCTTTGTGTGCATGTAAGCTTTGTTGTCAAAAATTCGGTATTGTGAAAGCCTTCAAGGCATAGGACCGTAGTGGAAGCATAAGTGTGTGGGAATTCTTTTCTCCACTTGATGTAAAATTAACAATTATTTCGTATGGTATGTGTTTTGGATGCTTTTCAGGATGGTGGACACGGAGCACGAGTTCATTAGCTATTTGGTGAACCACGCGAAGTATGGGGCCCAGTTCAGCCAATTTGATACAGTGAGGCTGGGCCTCATTGGGTGCTCGATCTGGACATGTTCAACATGTTCAGATGCTGGGCAGCAATGTCAGGGGTACTCAGTCACCCCCAGTGGAGGCAGCTACTGGCGATGGATGAGCTCATTTATCGAGAGCTCTGTGTGGAGTTCTACTCCACTTTCTCCCACATCATTCCGGGGAGTAAGAGGAGTAGACCCTAGGTGGAGTTCATGCTGGGGGGGGTTCAGCTGAGGGTTCTAACATACGATGGCTTTGCTCAGGCCATGGGGCTTAACCCTACCCATATGACGATGATAGAGAGGCATTACACGGCGACTTTCACTACCAGGCGCCCTTCCACGCCATCTGCCGCACCGAGCATCGGGAGGACGAGTTCAAGGGCTCCAACACCAATGCTGTGAAACTCGAGACACCGTGGAGGATCCTGCACACCCTCTTAACGAAGTCCCTCATCCCCAGCCTGCTGGCAGGGCACTTGATCACGAACAGAGGGTTAATAGCCCTCCATTCCCTTAACCGGCTGGCAGATCTGCTCCATCTAGAAGTCGTGGTTGCTACAACCTTTGGGGGGCAGAGTGAACACGATGCACTTGGGGGGGCATCATCACCAGGCTGGCCCGACACTTCGGGGTTGATGTGGGTCGGTGTTCTATCATTGGTCGGACGGAGTAGTTTCCGGTGGAGACCCTATATAACATAAAGCTGGTGCTTCAGGGGCAGAGAGGAATCGAGTTCCTCGAGGGCCCTCGACCCTCGGCAGCTCTACGACCCCAGGTCGATCCTGTACCAGTGCAGCCTGATCCAGAGGTTCTTGCCCAGGAGCAGCCACCCACCAGAGCTCTCGGTCGACGTCGGCGCACTGCAGCACCACCATCATCAGCTGCATCATCATCATCAGGGGTCGGACCTTCTACCTCCGGACCCCACCTCAAGGAGCTAGTGTATAGCCTCGAGGCACATTATGTGGGAGTCACTGCTCCGCTCGACCACACTGGCGATCTTGTAGAGAGGATGGCTCGACGCCAGGGCATCCTCTCGGACGACGAGGAGTGACCTTTCCCACAACGAGGTAGCCGTCGAGGAAGACATGTGGGAGAGCCAATTTCTTTCGCCCCAATTCTCCACTTGCAAACTCTAAACTTTTTTCCTTTTTATATTTATTTTTCTCCTTAATTAGTGCGTGAAATAGTACTGTGTGAGTTCTTTATGTTGAATCGTATTTTGAAACTTTGTTATGTGTAATAACCTTGCCTCGAGAAAGAATGTGCTTGTGTTTGTGTTTTGTTTTGTTTCTCCCTTGAAGCTCAAACATCCTACCCAGGGAAATTCTCCAACTTTCATTCACCAAGCCATGTGGTAACTTCGTTCTACCCTTATTGATGTCTCGATATTTGCACATGTTTTCCCCTTTGTTTCTTAATCGTTTAAGCTTTCATTATCGCTTCTTTGGCCTATTTTACACTAGGTTGTGTTCCTTTGTCACATTTTAGTTCCTAGTGAGTAAAGGGCGGCATAGGCGCAAGTTTCAAGTCAATTGGAGATCAATTGGCGACCCGGGAGAAGAAACTCGAGCATGACCTGAAGAAGAATGGATTTCTACCTCATTTGTGGACAAAGAATCATGCAAGCTTGTTATGAAAAGAAAGAAGACGAGAATACGAGCGTCTAGGATCACACGGCAACTGATTCAGAGTCCGGACGAGGGATAAACGAAGCATTGAATATAGGGAACAGGTTCGGCGGAAGAAACACCAGCCAGTATTTTTTATGCCGAGCCTCTCTTATGAAGACTGCTGAAGGGATTTAAAACACGGTCAGGACCAAAACATGGGCAGGACTAAACACGGCCATGTTCCCGACCGTGTTTCTGCCCCTGCTCGGGTATAAGTCTATTTTCTACAATTTTTGAGAAGGGAGTGATGGATTTTGGATCCCAAACACCCAAGGGACGAACCAAAGAGAGAGGGCGATTTGAGGGCACTCTTGGAGTGGAATTGGAGGATTTCTTTGCCTTGGAAGCTCGAGGAACAAGCCCGGACTTGAAGACTGATCATCTGAAGATTCTTACTGCATTCTCTCTCTTTTATATGGAGTAACTTCCCTTCACTTAGGTTTTGAGGAACCCTAGCTATGTTTGTTTGATCGCATGATTGTATGAGTACTCTTACTTGATAATCTTGAGTTCATATTCAATCTATGCATGTTTTTCATGATTCAATTCTGCTTTAATCAAGATTATTGATTATGCTTAGATTCTATGAGAGTGAATACCTGATTAGGTCAATAGAGCGCCATAGATTGATAATATTGGATCGATTGCTTTAGTTGAGGGTAGATTCACTGCTTTGTATCGATTGATAACCTCATTCGATAGAGGGAATCTAGTTCAGAATGCCTTGATCGGTTGTACTAGAGAAGGATACGTCCCTCTAGGTAATTGACTCAAGAGGGCCTTGTTCCTTTAGTCGAGACTCAAGGTCTAGTTAAGGATTCTCCGCATTGTGAATGAAAGTGAAACAGGTTCGAGATCATCAATCATTAATCTGGCTAGTGGCTAGGGGGAATCATACCTAAGTGAGTTCCCAACCTGTAATTAGATTAACTTTAACTGTAGTTTGCTAGAGTAGTTTTAGTTCTTCCATCTTACTCTGGTTTGCTAGATAATGAACTGAATCTGAGTAATAGTAACTCTAGAGACCTGTGGGTTCGATATTTATTACTTGAGCCACTATACCGCAGTCCCTTTGAGGGCAATTGTTAGGAGTTGTGTCATAGTGAGTCACCTATTTTACACCATTGAGGGCATGTCGAGCTTAAGTGTGGGGGTAGTTTATTAATATGCTTGTGTGTGTGATGAATGCTTGGAGCCTTGATATATGCCCAAATTTGAAGAATTTGAGGCTCAAGCAATACATGATCAAAATGGCCGGTTGGTGAGTGAATCTCGTGCTTATTTGGCATTGATCTTGAATTGTTGCATGTAATCAAGTGCGTCCTATTATGATGAGTGAGAATGCATTAGAGTTGTGAAAAAGTTTAGTTCTCATGTGTGCTTAAATGAATGGATGTCTTGAATTGGTTACTTCTTGATTACAATTGCCAGGCATTGAAGTTTTTGAAATTGGAATAGATGATTGGGCGGCTAGGTAGCCATATGAGTTTTGTGTCGATCATCTTTTTCATGTGTGATAGATCCCTCTCGCCATGGTGTGTAACATTCACCATTTTCACTAGTGAGTATGATGGAGGCATAGGATTAGTCCATGCTCAAAATTTGATTGTCCGGAAACATTTATCCCCTAGTCAACCCCTTTTAGCTGTGTGACTTTGGGGGTCATTCAAATGCTAGGAGCTTCGTGCTTGTTCAGCTTAATGGTGAGTGAAAGAACGACCCCCACCCATCCTTTCTTCGTGTCAAAGTGTGAGTCATCCTTGTGTCTTGGAGTTCTCGCTTTTGAGCTCCATTGAGGTCCTACATAGGTGGTTTTACACGGTTTTGCTAGACACGAGAAGGTAGTGTTGGAGGAAGGTTCTTAAAAGGAGAGCATTGTTCTTTAAATGAAAGAAGTGACATGTGTTTAGCTCTCTAGTACCCCCCCTCAAAAAAAGAGAAAAAGAAACAAAAGAACAAAAAGAAACAAAAAGAGGTAATAAAACGGGGAAAATAAAAGTAGAGAGTGGCCACAAAAATCTAACTGTATGCTCTAGAAAGGGTTTTTTGGCACTCAATCCATTGAAACACCTAAATTGTTTGATGACCTCCTTCACTACTAGATTCGAAATGTAAATAGCAAGATAGGTCGGAGAAGTGTGCTTGAATGTAGTTCATGATTGGTAGTGGTTTGGAAGATAGGAAGTGTGGTTTTTGGCCGATGCTAGTAGCCTTTGTTTGTAGGAAAGGTTCTTAGTCGAGACCATAGAACCTTGGGGTTTAGGTTGAAGATGTAGGACCTCATGTCATGTTTGCCACCACCCAAAAAGCCTTTCCCCAAGTCCAAGACAATTGCCAGTCATTTGAACCCATGTCTAAGACCTCCAGACAAGCTAGTGATGACAACTGTCCTGTGAACTCTAGCATTTAGAGGTTGACACCATGGTGGAGAGACGATAGGGATGAGTGTTGATGATTGTGCACATCTTTTTCACCAAAAAGGTCCTGACCCCACTTGTTGAGAGTGAGTGACTCATTCTTGTTTTGCATGTTCATATCTTACCCTGGTGAGGACCTATGTTGCTCCGTTGTCGGTTCCTTGGAGTTGATTTCTATGCATGGCAAGTTGTGGTTGGTGAGTAGTCCGGTCGAGACTTGCATTAATTTGTGAACAGGGTGAGAACTTTTCATTTTCCCATTCTTGATGCAATCGAATGTCGTTTGTGGTGGATGCCAGTATTGTTGAGGCGGTTCATGGGTCGATGCCCAGATAGTCATTGGATTCACCGCTTTGTGCCTTTTGATTTTTCCCCAAGTTATCTTGTTAGGTTGATATATCACCTAGGTTGAAAATGGTTTGCTTGGGGAAAAGCAAACGTCTAAGTGTGGGGGAGTGATTCGGGCACATTTGTACACTTTTTACCCCCGGTTTGCTTAGTCATTTGAAGCATTTTAACTCCGTGAGGTTTGGTTTTACGCCGGGTTGTGCCTTGTTTTTATGGTTTTCAGACTTTGGCAGGTGGAACCAACCCCGGAGTTGAAAGTTGGACGAAAGGGTTAAAAATCAAGTCAAACGATGGAAACAGCAGCAGATCACGGTTTGGGCTGTGAGTTCACGGTCACTAAGACCGTAAACTGGAGGCGATTCCCACGAACAACCAGGAATCCAGAGCACAAATGGAATTCACTGGACATGAGTCAGTTCACGGTCGTAAGATCGTGAACTTATGCCATTGCCCGTGAACTGGACTTAGTGATGCGACGCGTTTTGACTTGAGATCAAAGTCCCTACTTGCAGTTAACGGCCGAGAACTAAGACTGTGAACTGAGCCTGATCTGGAATATAAAGGAGGTTGAGCCAAAGGAGAAAAGGGGGAGACCTAGTGTGAGAAACTTCTTCTTCAGATTTCTAGAGCGAGAAAGTGACGAACCAAAGAAGAGGAGAAGCTAGGATTTCATCTTCAAGCAAGAATTTGAGAATTCCTCCCCCAAAGGAGGTTTTCTTCAACACAAGGAGCAAGGCTAGCATCTCTTTGATGGTTTTCCTTCTTCTCTCTTGTGTTTTCCCTTCTCCTAGCATGGAGTAGTCCCTTCTTTCACTTATGTGTTTGTAAACCCTAGCTACAATTATGTGAATGCTTGCATGGATTGAATGATTTGTGTGTTGTTGTGTTTAATGTGAATGTGAGGTATTATTCATGAATGATGGTGTTGTGTGAAAGCCTATCAATCTAATTGCCATTCTAACCTAGGTAGAGAGAAAACCCTCCTTCCTTTCTTTGAAAGAGGCTTGAATGCTGGGGTTTCTTAGGCACTTCATTGTCTCCTAGTTAGGTTAATGCATGGAAAACCTCCTATTTCGTATTAGCACCTATAGTTTGGTTGTGGGTGGCCGTCCTAACTTTGGTTTTGGGTCAAAACACTAGAGAGAGAATCAAATTATTTTCCAAAAACTAGCTCCCCTTTCTCTCTCCCCGCTGCTGTCTTTATATTTTCCCGACAGTGCCGACTTCACGGTCTAGGGCTTCAGTTCACGATCTTAACGGTTGTGAACTGGTTGGGCTCCAGTGAGACGCGAAACTGCTCAGGAATTTGGCCACTTCGCGGTCTGTGGATGATTATCACGATCTTAGGACCGTGATAAATGAGTCTAGACCGTGAAGACATACACTTCACTCCCTGGGGTGATTTTCACGGTCTCAGGGCATGACATTTGCCTCCAGCCCTTGAACAGTGCTCAACCTCCACTTTTTGGCTCATTTTGATCTCCGAATGACCCGAAACTCGTCCCGGACCTTCCCACATGTACTAGGACCTTAAATGTGACAAAAGAAGAACAACCTAGCGTAAAATAGGTCGAGGGACGATGATAACGAAGTCAAACAATCAAGAAACGAGGGCTAAAATATGTGTAATTGAGCCCGAATCACACCCCCACACTTGAACGTTTGCTTGTCCCCAAGCAAACCAAGTACAAAACAAGGTAAGCTTACAACTTCTTTTTTCAACAATATTTTTGGGGCATGTCATAGGGTACAAAACAAATGAATCTTGATGGCTATTAGACATCAATACATGGACAACAACAACAACAATCATAACAGCCACCACAAATGACATTTGAATGCAATAGAACCGTGTAAAGGAAGAGTTCTCATCTTGTTCACAAACCAAAACATAACCTGTAATGATGACTCAACAATCACTGTTAACCATGCATAAAAATCACGTCATAGGAACAAATGACCGAGCAAACTAGATCCCCCTGGATACATGATAAAAACAAAGCATGAGGAATAAATCACTCACTCTCGACCTGTGGGGTCAGGACCATTTTGATGCAAAATATTTGCATACTCAAACGCTCAGCCCTATCGTCTCTTCACCATAATGGTAGCCTCTAAATGCTAGAGTTCAAAAGGATGGGTGTCATCACTAGCTTGCCCGGAGGTCTTAGACACGAGTTCGAATGACTGGCTAGGGTCTAGGACATGGGGGGAAAGGCTTTTTTGGGTGGTAGCAAACATAACATGAGATTCCACATCTTCAACGTAAAACCAACACAAGTATCTATGGTTTCGACTAGAACCCTCTTTTACAATCAATGACCACTAGCATCAGCCAAAAACCACACTTCCACAATTTCAAATCACAACCAATCACCAACCCATTCATAACAACCTTTCTTTCTACATTTGCTATTCAATTTCAAGAACAAGAGTATGGTAGGGAAACAACATGTAAGTGTTCCTAAAGCTTGCATGCCAAGCAACACTTCTAAGAGCATGTTCAACATTTTATTATTTTTTTGGTGGCCACTCTCTTTTCTTTTTTTTCCCTTTTATTGATTTCATTTTCTTTCTCTTTCTTTGGGGGCTATAGAGAGCTATATACACATGCCACATTTTTTTAACTTAAGGAACAATGCTCACTTTTAAGAACTACCTCCACACTCAGTTCACATTCTTAGCAAAACCATACACAAATCACTATGTGGAACCTCAATTAAGATCAAATGATATGATGGGAGTTTCCAAACACAAGGGTGACTCGACAATGGTGTAGACTCAAAGAAAATCGGGTTGCTATATCTAAATCAATCAAGCTCAAGTAGTGAGAGCTACCTAACACGAGAGAGACCCTTAGACACACAACTCAAAAAGGTTGACTAGTGAATAAGATATTTCGGGACAAGTCATCAAATTTTGGGTTGTAGACTAAACCTATGCCTCCATCTTCCTCACTAGTGACAACGTGAATGCTACACATCATGGTAAGAGGGATCTATCACACAAGAATAAAACGAGAGACACAAATCTCACATGGCTACCTAGATGTTCAATCATTTATTCCAATTTCAAAAAATTTGATGCATGGCAATTGTGATCAATGAGTAATCAATCCAAAACATCCATTGGTTCGCAAACACATGAGAACTGAACATTTACACAAACCTAATGCATATCTCAGTCGTCATCATCATAGGTTGCACATAATCACAAGAAATCATCCATAGACAATGCTAATAACCATGAGATTCAAAACAAACCACCACAAGGTGCAACTATGATCATGCAAATGTAGAAGTTGCTATGCTTGGAGCCCTCAAATCTTTAAAAATTTGGGCATACAACTAGGCTCCAAAGCATTCCAAATCACACCGAACATTCACACAAACATGAATAATGGACTACCCCCCCCCCCCACACTTAAGCTTGACATTGCCCTCAATGGCGTAAAATAAGGGAGGTAGGACGATGTTACCGGATAAGGTGTGAATGTTGGTGATCGAAAGCGGAGGGCGGGTGAGATCCGGAATAGGATGGAGACGGCAAAACACCACCAAAAGCTCTCCATTGGTCGTCTTATTGAAAGGAAAAGAGATGCAAACTGTTGGAATGGGTTGCCTCCCATCAAGCACTTCTTTAACGTCGTGAGCCGGATGGTTGCTCTTCAAGTTTCGGTCCATCCAAGAACCTTCTTGAAGTTGAGGTTCTCGTCGGTGAGGTAATGTCTCAAGTCACGAGCATTGGACGAGTCCATGATTGAGGGCTCGTGAACTTGAGTGGCTTTGAGGCTCCACCCACGAGACCTCTCCTTCTTCCTTCTTCTCTTTGCTCCACACCATATAATGCAACCTCGATTGACTTCCATCGCATCCACCAAGAGGGATCGCCGATGGTTTGGCCTTGGCTTGGCAAAGAGTTGCAAACGGGTCCTTCTCCAAAAGTGCATCGAGGTCGGGTGGAAAGCATTTGTAGCTCTTGTAACTTGTCGATGCTTCATCCACCTTGACCTCGTCCTCATCTTGGACCTCACTTGCTCCTTCTACTTCATCTCTATCTCCCTTCCTTCTTCCTCGATGTGTTCCTCCCATTGGGAACAATCAAGATCTTCCTCCTCTTTGATGCTCTCTTCCTCCTCTTCGACCTCTTCCTTCTCCTTCCCATTCATGTCTTCAAACTCAGTTTGGAGGGCAAGATGTCATGCAAGATCATAGAAAGGATTCTATTGCTCCTATACCCTCGTGACTTGATCTTCGAAGTAGTTCCCAAGAAGGGGAAAGGTGTGAAAACCATCAATGCAACCCTCTTGATCATCCTTACCACAAGAGCTCTCCAGGGTGAGTTCCTCTTGCTCCACACGGTTGTCAATGATCACCCTTTCAACCACCTCGTTCTCCTCCAATGATGGGAGGCGATAGCTTGCACAAGCACGTTTCACCTTCTCTTCTAATGTCAAACTGGGAGGAGGGAGGTGTTGGAAATCCATGTTGGAGCATGCTCTTTCGAAATTCTCCATAGCAAGCTCCAATTTGGACTTATCTTCGGGTTGTGGGAGAACCAAGTTCGAGCACCCTTCATCAGTGCCTCGGGCAAACCGCTCCACCATGAGATCCAATTGGCTCCAGTTGCAGAGTGGCACATGATCTTGAAGGATGCCCCATGAAGGACTCCACTGCCAACTCCAACTTGGATTTCTCCTCGGGTTGTGAAGGGAATTTGTCTTCATACGGGAAAGCTTCTTAAACTCCCCAATGGTATACTTCTTCTTCTTGGAAGGGCGGTTGATCATAGAACCTGGTTCCTTGGCTTCCACCCTCTTGATCACTCCATGAAGCTCCGGGGTACCCCCATTTGAAAGGTTGTGGATACACCCACATGTTGTAGAAGCCATTGGGATCCATGATTCAACCTACACAAACAAAAACACAAAAACAAAATCAAACAAACACAAATCACCCTTCAAAGCGAAGAGTGGGTAAACAAAACACAAAACGGCTAAAGTAACGACCTAAGCCTTTTTCAAATAACCTAAAATGTGCTCCCTGAAAACGGCGCCAAAAACTTAACTCGTTCCAACTACAACATCTTGATCGGCGGCCAAGTATAACTGCCGACTGGGTGTAGCATAGGGCAAGAAAGCAATAATAATTTATCATACCACGGGGATTTAGACTTACCCTACTTGGTTTAGGGTTCGTTATCTAGCCAACCTAGGATAGTGATTAATAAAACTAAACTAACCAACCTAAACTAACCACTAACCTAGCTATTTATAAGGTTTGGAGCTCTCTTGGGTTGAATTGTCCTAGGTCCGTCCTTTGGATCGATGTTGGGTACCCTCCTAGCTCGATTGACTCAAATACTCTACCGTTAGAAGATGGACTCCCTCGGGAATGACCCAGAACGGAAAATTGATGAATGGGGTGTGCTCTATTCAACCTAGGGCAACCCTATATCATAGGAGATTGATGGAATCGACTCCCTCGGGGATCACCCAGACGATATAGGATGAAGAGTGACCCAAACACGCCAATAATGGGCTCTAAGGGGATTTTCTCTCTCCTATGTCAAAAGCTCAAAACATGAAAATGGAAACCCAACTCATGCAATTCATGAAAACATCCATCAATTAAGTAAAATCATCAATCAAACATGGAATTTGTCACATACATCAACAACAAATCAAAACCTAGACCTAGGATTCTTAAACCCAAGAGAAGAGGGTGATTTTAGAGAGAGAGGAGAGAGAGATTACAAATTGGAGCCCAAGATCTTCTTCTTCTAGGCTTGATTCCTTGCTTCCAAGCTTGGTCAATGCCTTCAATTAAGCTCCACGATCACTCAAAAAACTCTCTCTCTCTCTCTCTCTCTCTCTCTCTCTCTCACTAGAACTCCCCTTTGGTGTTTTGGGTCAAAACCCTAGAGAGAGAATCAATTTCTTATCCAAAAACCAGCTTCTCTTTCTCTCTAACCGCTGTTGTCTTTATATTTGCCCGAAAATGCCGACTTCACGGTCTGGGGCTTGAGTTCACAGTCTTAGCGACTGTGAACTGGTTGGACTCCAGTGAGACACGAAACTGCTTTGGAATTTAGCCACTTCACGGTCTGGGGTGATTATTATGGTCTTAGAATCGTGATAAATGAGTCCAGACCGTAAAGTCACGCACTTCATTCCCCGGGGGTGATTTTCACGGTCTCAAGGCATGACATTTGCCTCCAGCCCGTGAACAGTGCTCAACCTCTACTTTTTGGCTCTTTTGGACCTCCGAATGACCCAAAACTCGTCCCGGACCTTCCCACCTATACTAGGACCTGAAATGTGTCAAAAGAAGCACAACCTAGAGTAAAATAGGTTGAGGGAAATGAGGGCTAAAATATGTGCAATTGATCCCGAATCAAGATGATAACACTAGCAATGGCTAGTGAAGAAGCAAGTTGGTTGAAAGGTTTGTTGTCAGAGATTCCCCTACGGGAAAGGCCGGTGCCTCCGATATTGATCCATTGTGATAGCACCGCGGCTATTGCTAAAGTTGAGAACCGATTCTATAACGAAAAGGGTGGATCATATAAGATCCAAACAGAATCTAGTTGATCCTTTGACGAAAGGATTACCTAGAGAGATAGTACAGAATACCATCAAGGGTATGGGACTTATGCCTATTGGACCATGGATTACAAGTGACGGTAACCCGACCCGATAGAATGGAGAACCCAAGAAACGGGTTCAATGGGTAATAACAAGTTATGAGTAATATTGCGAAAAGTTCATTCATAGTGAAGCATGAATCCCAAAGACTAGAGGTTGAGTTAATAGAAACTCTTTAATGAGGTCTATACTCCATGTGGAGTTAAGTACTTTACTTTGGGGTACTTCTGATAGACTCACATGTGTGACTGTGGAAGTTGGGCCGCTCCCTATGGAACTTTGGAGGCACAAAGTTGCTAGAGCGTTCACTAAACCAGGATAACGTGCATGGTCATAAACGCAGGGCAAAGAAAATAACACATCTCAATGAAAAGATCTGGTTTGCTACACTGTCTGAGATAGGGTTCAAGACTACAAGTCACCCTTATGAAATCGGAAGAGTAACCACTACGCTAAGGTTCAATTATTCGCGATACCTTTAGCTTATGTCCGATCTTATGAAACTGTTGATGCTCAGAGATAGTTTCAAAACTATTCAAGTGGGGGATTGTTGTAAATATAAGTGAATAGTTTTAAAAACTATAGGTCCCAAGGTTAGAATACCACATTGGTGGGAGAACTCCTACCAAAGGGGTATAAAGATTGGGTTCTCTCACCTAATGGCATGCCCCTTGGGGTGACCCATTTTGTGGGAGAGGGAGGACCTAACGGACCACCACACACAAGCGCGTCGTCTGTCTGTTCGACCGGTCGGTCACTCGAGCGGGCGGGCAAGTGGGTGGACCGACCAGGGACTGACTTATATTTTTTTAGAAAATTCCAAATTAATTATGAATTAATTATTTTATATCCTTAACCGATATAGAGATTATTAACTCAAGGAATATTCGAGAGATAATTCGGCCATGAATTATCTTACCGATGCGGTTTAATTAAGGAAGTAATTATCTTCTTTGTTAGGAGTTATTCCCCAAGTCAGAGCGTATATTCTTAGGGGTTTCGGCTCCTATAAATAGTCGTCTTCCTAGCCTCTCTAAACACACCACAAATGACATGAGCGAGAGAGTGTTCAAAGAGCTCCGATTTTCGCACAAAACCGCCGTGCATCCAAGAGGAGCTGTTTTATCCCGGAGACGACCGGTTGATAGTCTGCTATGCGCAATGAAGGCAATGTCGCAAACGTTTTTAAAGAAAATGACCTAGTCCGCGACTCACCTCCAAATTCTGAAACCATTCTCTTTGTTATTCCGTTTCTAACAACGTGTATGATTATTTTTACCCTCCTTGATGTGATAATATATTTATTTGTCATTTTTTTACTTGTATTTACAGAACACCCAAAAATTTTACTGAAGCAAGCAGTCGTGAAATCCACTAATGGTCTCCACTTAGATCTTTTCAAAATGATACATTATGTTAATTGAACGTCAGAGCAAGTCATACTAATTGAACCACCTTTTGTTTGTTCTAAATCTTGTTACGGTGTTTTTTTTTTACTAAGGTAGATATTTAATAGATAGGGAATTACAAAGAAGTGAAAAATAAATAGCGGAAATCAATCAAACGCTGATTAACCGATGCAAGAGTCGTTTTCGCCACGCAATGGGCAGCCCTATTAGTTCTACAAACAAATCGAATAAACGTGAACGAAGCCTTCAGCAGCCGAACCTCCTCAAGGATTGCTCCACCCCGATCATGCTCTATGACATTCTCCGTTATTCGCCGAATCACCATTTGTGAATCACCACATAAACAACCAGAGACAATGCCTCGGGTTAAGCACCAATCCATTGCATCTCTCAAGCAAAAGAAGTTTAGAAAGGCTAGAATTTAGAAAGCAGCAAATTCAATTAAAAAACGTGCAGTTATGATAAGGGGAATGTAAAAAAGTGTAAAGGCCTAAAGGGAGATTATGAAAACCGTAACACAAAAAGAATTAAGAAAAAAATAAAAGAATAATGCTTAGCTCGTGACGGTTGAAATGGGCTGGGATTTGTAACCGTCTGAAGGGAACTCGACGGAACTGCACCTCGGATCGCCCCGCTGCCGTTGAGGGCCACCACTGACCTTGAACTGTATCTCCAACGCCGTGATGAATTCTCCCATGGTCTCCAACAGAATTTGGCATCAGAACGGGTGCCAGCGGCACTCCGTGGCGGACATCGAGAAACGCCGCCGCCATGGCTGCATCATCGAATTCCACTACCACCATAATAGAAGACAAACAGACTGCGAAGGAGAGAGCTCTGGATTGAGATGTGTCAGGGAGTTGAGCACAATCCGAAATCCCACCACCAAGACGGAGGGGGGAATCGACAACAAAGCCGCACTAAGGCGGAAAAGCCAGAACCGGCAGCCGCACAGAAACGGTTATTATATCTTCCTTGGTTTGACGAGAAAGGATTGCTGATTTGCTACCCTTTACTTTTGCCCTTTTCCTCCAATACTCGTCGTTCATGAATGTGATTCAACTCTCGTGATGAAACTTCTAGATTCGGCCGCTCAACGCACCACACGACACCTCCATTTTCAGTGGAGGATTTGATTCCTCTTTGAGATTTTGCTCTTTGAGAGTTTGGATAATTTTGGGTGGACGGTTTTTTTGGCGATCGCTGGTGACCAATCTTGTTACGGTGTTGATAAATGCAAAAGTACTCTGATTTGTAGTTTGTACAAAAAATTGCTCTAAAAATACAATATTTTTACGTCGGCTAAAAGATAAAAAATTGTAGCAACAATTTTTTATTTTTATTATAAATAAAAATAAGATGCATTTTTAATTTGACTATGTTATTCTGAATATCGTTTACAGAATATAGATAAGGACGTGAGTAATAAAATTGAGAAATTGAAGGAGGCAAGTAATTGTGGTAGGAAGAGATGCTCGATTTGAAATCTCGACTTCTATATGGCCATGATGTCTCTACTTCAACACCTAAATTGGAAGAAAAATTATTAAGGGGAAAAGAACTTGATAAGTGATTGCCTCTAGATCCACCTTGCTCATCTCGTTGAGTCTAGGTCCAACTGGATTTTACAGACCATCGCCATACAATTGTGATTTGGTGGTTCAAAGGGTTTCGCTTCCTAAATTGCAATGTCTCGATTAATTAGATCTAATGGGAGGGTAATAAGTGTTGTGACCTTTTAGCTAATTGAGGGCATAGTTTACCTTTTGGTATTCATGATGTTGTTGAGATTGATCTTGTTTTTGTCCATTAATTTATGTATAACGCTCAACAAATTTTTGAGCCTCAATTGATTTTGAATGAAAACAAAAAAAAAGATGTATCTTTTTTGTATTCCCTCGAACCCTAATTTTCTGTCATCACAAAAAGTCTTCTTTCTCTCGTCGACTGATATTGCAATATTTATTTGGTTGATCTTGGTAATACCATGAGCTTATGACAAAAACAAAGATATTGCTGTCTTTATGTTTCCCAAATTTTAGCGACTAAGTAATGCTTATTTTGTGATTTATTTTCCATGTTTTCAAAGCTTTCCTTGATAGCATGATTGTCTTTTGTTACTGTTGCACAAAGAAGAAAGAGATAAAAAGCAACTGAAAAAAGGAAATTGCCGTATTGTATTTTACTATACTACCCATCATCCTTCCGTTCCTGCACATTTGCAGACAAGGGTGAAAGGCGTCATTTTCTGTGGGAACCCGCGGAATATCGGAAATCCAAAAGAGTGATACTTTTGTATTGTTGTTGTAAAAAGACGACGACGGGCTCGAGACAGGGCACCTTGATTTCACTTTCACATATGAGTCGCGACTGAATCTCCGCTAGTAGAAGGTAACTGGAGTTCAACCATGGAGCCAAAGTTGGTATTCGCAGTTCTTCTGCTCATTTCCGTAGCTGTGTCGGCCGAATATGTGAGGCCTCCACCGCGCAAAACCCTTGATTTTCCGTGGAGTGAGAAGCCGTCTTCCCATCCGCAGCAGGTAAATAAATAGACATTCAAGCTTACTGTTGTTGATACTGCTTTCTGGGTTTGTTTGATATCTGGGTGTTTGATGAAATGCCACTGTTGCACTGTTTCGTTTACGGTTTTGGTCTGATGCGGTGTCCGTTTCCTAAAGTCAAGTTCAATTTTGATCTAAGCATTTGAGTGAGGATTTTGGGTTGGAATCAAAGAAATATCATGCATGACAGTAGTGAAAATTGCAGTTTGGTCTTTAGAGGTTGATCCAATTAAAGATCTGCTGCTTGAATTGGCTATGTTTCAGCTTTTCCTTCAAGTTCGTGTTAGGAAATCATTGGTTCCTCTGTTACTTCATAGGCTTCATCTGGTTGCACAACTGTGTGATACTTGATGCAGGTGCACATCTCTTTGGCTGGCGATAACCGCATGCGAATCTCGTGGGTCACGGATGATAAATCTGCTCATTCAACCGTGGAGTATGGAACTTCACCTGGGAAATACAGTGCCAAGTCTCGTGGAGAGAGCACGTCCTATAAGTATCTGTTTTACAGTTCAGGAAAGATTCATCATACTATCATTGGTCCACTTGAGCCCAACACGGTGTACTTCTACCGGTGTGGTGGACAAGGTGTCGAGTACCAGTTGAAGACCCCTCCTGATCAGTTCCCAATTACATTTGCTGTGGCTGGTGATTTGGGGCAGACTGGCTGGACTGAATCGACCTTAGACCATATTGACCAATGCAAGTATGATGTGCATCTACTTCCTGGAGATCTGTCGTATGCTGATTACATGCAGCACCGTTGGGATACTTTTGGGGAACTGGTCGAGCCATTAGCCAGTTCAAGGCCGTGGATGGTGACACAAGGGAACCATGAAAAGGAAAGCATACCACTTTTGGTGGATGGTTTTGCATCCTATAACTCCAGATGGAAGATGCCATATGAAGAGAGTGAATCGAGTTCAAATCTTTACTATTCTTTCGAAGTTGCCGGTGCTCATATTGTTATGCTTGGTTCGTATGCTGATTATGACGAGTACTCAGATCAATATCATTGGCTGAAGGTTAGTGTTCTTGTACACATGCCATAGTTCAATGCTAAGTTATGGCAATCCAAGTTGGGAAAGATTATTTCTTGCACACTAGTCAGTTATCTACCACTGGTGTTCCTTTGCCTTCATACTTAGTACTGTTTAGTGGGTTACGGAATATTCCACCTATTCCTGGGTAGATCATCTATCATCTTTTTTTGTGTTTAGAAGGTAAGAAAATTATCAAAGCCGTCAAAACAGGGGATAGTGGAAGGAGAAGGATTAATTCTACTTTCGGGGAGAACCAGTCTTGAAAGTTTCAGTTATTCTTGGGTAGAACGCGTGTCACCTATCTTCTTGTGCTTAGGGAGTACTAAAACTCCATACCAGTAGGCAAAAGGGTGGACATGTGAAGGTGGGACATTAATTTTTGTGGTTACCATGTTTGTGTTTCAAACTGCTTCATTTACTTGTAAGTTCCATACAGAAGCTGAAATTTTGTTCTCTCCTGGACATGCCACGGCAGTTGAAAATGTGTATTTCCTTAATAATATCAAATATATATTTTGTTATTATAATTGTCGTTTCAATCATCTGCTCCTGTAGGCTGATCTTGCAAAGGTTGATCGGGCAAAGACACCCTGGCTCCTTGTGCTGTTGCATGTGCCTTGGTATAATAGTAATAAGGCTCATCAAGGTGAAGGAGATGACATGAAGGCAGCTATGGAGCCTTTACTCTATGATGCTAAAGTGGATCTGGTGCTCGCTGGCCATGTGCATGCCTATGAGCGCTCGGTATGATGCTGAAATTTCTCGTCTCTTTGTATGAGGTAGAAGTCTTTTCTTAATGCATGGTTATTTGACTTGCAGAAACGGGTACATAATGGAAATTCCGACCCCTGTGGTCCTGTCTATATAACCATTGGAGATGGAGGGAACAAAGAAGGTTTAGCTTCAAAGTACGTCTTCGCTTCTTGCTACCTCTTTGCTCCATTTACTCTTCCAGAATCTAAACACTGTTAATTTCACATACATCTATCGATGCTGAAGCTAGTGGCAAGCATGCTTGTTTATCTAGCACCAGTTGAAGGACGTGGCTATTATTTATTTCTCCAATTCATTCTTTTCTATTGGTAAACTGAAGGGTCGTTGCCATCTATTATTAACAGGTACATAGACCCACAGCCAAAATGGTCAGCTTTCCGTGAAGCAAGTTTTGGCCATGGTGAGATCCAAATTGTAAACTCTACTCACGCATTCTGGAGTTGGCACAGGAACGATGATGATGAACCTGTTAGATCAGATTCCATATGGATAAACTCTTTGGTGAGCTCAGGGTGCCTTAGTGAACAAAAGTTTGGGGCGAGGAAGAGCCTCCTGTAACCTGATGGTGTGAATCTTCTATATCAGTTTGCTTAAGTTTGAATGTTGTTATAATTCTGATGCTAGAGTGGTGAATGTAAATATGTCCGAATCATGTGTTTCTGTATCGAGCAGGTCTATGGACCGCCATCTCTGTTTGTCAATGGATATATAGCTTCTTCTTCAAATACCGAATATAAAGCTGATCTTGTAGGAATTTCGTATCAAGCTAATACACAAATGGATGGAATCACAGGCCATAAACCTGTCTTTGATTAACGCAAATGTCCTGAATTGTTGGATCAACAACCAGATCAGCAAATGGCAGTAACTTCGGTTCATCAATTACATGAAATGGGTGCAGATCACTGACTAGCTAAGAAACCAGAAGTGTTGATTTCAATGTCAACAATCTGAAGGCTCTGCTAAAACGGTTGAAGAGTCATGTCCCTGTTCCTTGTCAATCGTTCCCCTCCAGAGTATAATATGTTAATCCTTGACTAAAATGGGCACGCAAGGTACCAAGTCCTGCACTGCATCACAAGACATAGGAAGAAACACCCTCAGTAAGAGGCAACGAGTTACTCATAAAACTCATTCAAGCAATGCTGTCATAAGCTCGTCTCGTGAAAGAAGAAGAACCAGCCTTACCCTAAGCTTCACACCAATCCTTTTGCAGTCACTGGTACCCACATGAGTGCAATCAAGTCTCACAACGTCTTCTGTCGCGAATGCCTCCGTGACCCTATCTACTACATTCACGTACACACCATTCCTGGCTGCAAACATAAACCGAATCAATCAGACATCATCATGAAACAAAGACAGGAAGCACGCAAGCAGATCACTCACTCACTCAGCTTCATCAGTGGATAGGAATTTAGGCCTCTGTTCTTCATTTCTTTGGTTTGTTCAAACGTTAGTCCATCTGCAGCATTCTTGATGAGCCTTGGATATATAGGTGGATAAGGCTTCCAAAGCATCAAGGGAACAACAGGGTGGCTCTTGGGGTCATAGTTTCCCCCGGTACAATAGCAGGATATTGATGTGGCGGTATATGATCTTCCCTCCAGATTTGTCCTATCTATGCCATAAAACTAAAATGTTAAGAATTAGTCAAATGTTAACTTTCAGTTAGTAATTTTGTTAGTTTAATTGACTTGGCAACATGATATTGACTTGGAAGAGACTCATGAAGGTCAACATTACAAAATTTTAATATTTTAACTAAGAAAAAAGTTACAAAATTATTAACGATAACGTAAAAATGGCTAATATTTTGATTCATTATGAAAGGTTTCGATAATTAATAGAATTTTAATAGGTTTGGATAATATAAAAGAATATGGAAAAAATTTGGATAAAAAATAGACATTACCCTTTATTTTTCATTGTATTGTTCTATTTTTTATGGTTCATGTACGTCATACTATTATACATGAAATTTTTAATATCCTTTTACCTTTTTCATTTTCATCTATTGTTTGACCATTTTGTATCTTTCGGTTATGAAAAATTAATTTTATTAAATTATTTTTTTGGCGATCATTCTTTATTGATTTATAAATTTGTGCCGGACCAGCCATTTAAGATATAAACATAAGAGATGATTATTTCTTAGCATGAAAAAGTGGCAAAGAAATTAAATAAAAGGACGTAAACGAAAAAGTTAAAATAAGCAAATAGGCTTCAATTAATAAAAAAAAATAAGTGAATAGTTTTTCCTTTTCTCTCCCTTCTCGTTTGTTGGTATATGATAATAGAAAATACCACGATCTAGATCCCATGAATATCGTGCAATATCAGTCATCCGTGCAATTTTGATAGAGCAAGAAATGATATTAGCATTCATATAATCAATCTTCCGCTTATTCATTTAATTTACCTTGAAATTGTTCTAGCATAACCAACCAGAAACCGAACTATCGACTATCACTAATTTATTAAAATAATATTTTCAACAAATTAAATCACATATAAATACAATTATATTTAGTAGAGGGCTACATATCTCATGTAGAAAGAAATGTTTTTTTTTTTACTTCATAACAACATAGACGAATAGTGAAAGTTTCCGACTTCAATACAACTCAATTCTTTCTATCTTACAAAGTCCTCATTCATGAACTGGATTGATATATCAATTCAAATTGTAGTCGGTAAGAAAACAATTAGGTGAAAATGAAAGATTTAATTAGGGATCCAATTAAGCCGAAATCTACTATAAGAAAACAAACAAATGTCATTGCAAACATGTAGAAATTAAAAGAACATCAACATAGACAACACAAAGACCACCACCACTTTCTTTCTTATTAGTCACCCTTATAAAAACTCCACATATGTTTCCATCTACTTATAAGTTATAACCCCTGCTACATGCTACTTACTAACCATATCATCACCGTAAAGCTAGCTAGTAGCATGTCACTCATGAACACAATAAACATAAAAGCATCCTATGATGGAAGATGGTAAGATGACAACCCTCACAACTATGTTTTCCATTTCAGCATTCAAGGAATAAGGCTGCTATAGGCCTCCAAGAATAAATTATTCAACCCAAGGAGAGATGCTCCAAATCCAAGCAATTAACCTTTCCAATTATCTATTACTTATTTGCATAAAAGTATACACATAATAGAAAATCATAATACAAACTACCTGAAATTAAGAAGGAATAAATCAGTAGAATTGAGTCGGAAATTTACAACCCTGCCGCCATAATATGAAAGTAATTAAGAAAACAATGGGAAGAAGAGTACAACTTGGCCAGTAAACTACATTCATCCAAAGATGCATGGGAAGAGAGACCAGTCACCAACTGCAAATCAAGAGAAAAGAGGGAGAAGTCATCAAACTTTGGCTTGATTCTCTTTGTCTTCGCAATGATACGATGAACGTTTTTCATCAATAGACAAAATATGTTACAACTGCTCAATTGTTTCTTATCTAATTGTTGCCTCCTATAACTCTTGCTTTCTATTCTCTCACAATGAAAAAACTCCATATCGCTTACCACTTCCTTCCATGTATCTATGCATAGAATAGTATACAAGAGAAATGTTAGAAATCTCAAAATTTTGAGTAAATAAGAAGAGAGCTCTATTTGTTTTTACATGGCTTGACCCAAAAGGTTGCATTCATTGTTATTAACTTAATTTAAGTGTTATTGATGATAATGACTGATTTTAAGTGAAGTAAAAAGTACATTATTTAGAATTATAACTTGTCCTCCATGGAAGGATGAGAGCTATCCATGTGCTTATTACCTAAAACGAAGATTAAATACATTCGTAGAATCAAGTAGGGCAATTTACAACCCTGCCCCCACAATATGAAAGTACTTAAAAATGGAAAGAATATTAGAACTCGGCTAATTGCTGCCTCTTGTAACTCCAGCAATGAAAAAAACTCCACATGTCGTACCATTTTCCTTCCACGTATCTATGCATAAAATAGTAGAGAAGAAAAGAGAATTGCTAGAAATCTCAAAATTTTTAGCAAATAAGAAGATAACTTTGTTTTTAGGGCTTGACCCAATTTCTTTCTTTTATTCTTTCTAATTTTGGATTTTATTTTTAGAAAGATCATCTATACGGGTAAATAAATAGACACAAACCAAAAGATTGTATTAATTAGAATATAATTAACTTAATTCACGTGTTAATGATAATAATGACGATTTAAAGTTTAAGCAAAAAAAAAAAATACACAATTTATAATTAAAACTTGTCCACCATAGAAGAATGAGAGCAAGGGGTGGGCACGTGGGTGGTTAATCCACGAATTAATATCGATCCACCCGCAAATAACCCGACCTGCAAGCCGTGGGTGGTTGATGTGGGTGGATTGCGGATTGATAAATCTTCCACCCGCACTTATGTGGATGGATGGTGGGTGGATGGCGGGTCCCCGAATAACCCGCATCCTATTTTCACATGACAAAAATGTAGTTTTGACTACTATTATTGGTTATTGTGTTGTGTCATTTTCATTGGATATTGGAATGCAAATTATTGTTAATATCCATTAAATATTGGGATGCAAAATTTAAATTATTAATTTTATCAAAATCACAAAATGCGTAAGTTTTCTCTACACAATTGGTTGATAGAGTAGTAAACAATTTTATGCAAATACTACATGGGTTCAATTGAGACAAAGTGAGAAGTGTTTAAATTGATACCGTCTTACTAATTTCCCATGAACTTATTATAAATATTAGTCAACTTTCTTAATGGCTAGTTGAAGAATTGCTTTTGCAGGTTAACCCACGACCAAACCGCACTCATCAGCGATCCACCAAACCCGACCCGCAGAAGAAAGTGGGTGAATTGCGGGTCACAATTATTCCAACTCGCTAGTAAAAGGGTGGGTCAATTTGAAACGAAAACTCGCCCAACCCGCCCATTACTCACCCCTAATGAGAGCTACCCATATGCTTATGTGGCAAAAATTTAGTTTTGAATTCCTATAAGGATAGCGGGAGAAATTAGACTTTAGAGAGTAATATTGTTCAAGGTAAACTAGCTTTGTCCAGCCGGTTGGTGAATTTTGCGGCTTATTTTATCAATCAAGTTACAATTATTCTTAAACTATTTTTATGTCTTCTAAATTAGTTATGTTTCACAATTCATTTTCAAGAAAAAATTTGTACTCTCTCAAGGTAGGTTTATGAGATTTTAATTAAGGCGTTGTTTAGCAGTTTGTTATTGTTTTCTAAGATTATTACTATACTTTCATTGTTAATTAAGGTGTCTTTAGAAAATCACTTAAAATGAGTGATTGTTATATTTCAGCTTTTAGCTGATGTGACAAACACAGTGGCGTGGCCAGAATTTTATTTAAAAGGGTGCATTAAAATAATTTGTGAACAATTACCCATGATGCGATCTAATGTTTCATTGAAGAAAATTTTATGTCAACATGTTTATTGACAAAAAGTATTAGCAAACTAAACATAATTGCACAAGCAAATACATTGATAGGAATCAATTTTCTCTTCTGTTTGTTATTATCATAGAAAGTTAATGATTTCCTCTAATAATTTGCACCCTCTTTTCAATTCTGATAAACTAGACTGTATTACTGTCGAAATTAATAGATAAAACTAACTTATATAATTGAATGTGGTTGAATTGTAAAATTTGACAAATAACATTAAAATTTGGGGTTCAAATTTATTTATTGGTATATTAATACTACTAAGTTTTGGTATGATTTTAGGGGTTAACTGGGAAATTAATTAGAAGTTTAATTAGATCAATAATTTTCAAGTGTTGTGTGTAAAGAAAAATTAGGGCAAACATTTTTTTGCAAAACAATTTTGGTCTCGAAATTTAAAAAATTATATCGAATAATTTGTATTTAAAAATGATGACGAACTATAAAAAAATTAACATGAACAAATTTGATTAAGATGATGATAAGTAAATTTTTAAGTAATGGAAAACTAAAAAAGAGGAGATCGCTAAATTTGGAGAATGTAGCATTGGAGCAAAAAAGGAAAAAAAAAAAAGGATGATCTCCAAATTTGGGGATAAAGGTTCTCCAAATTTGGCGACTAGCATTGAACTTGACCTTTCTATCTAGCTACACCTTGGGACATACACCACCTTCTCATAAGGTCACTCATCTTTGCACTGAGCCACAGTTAGGGGTGTTCAAATGGTTACCGTGGTAATAGCCAAATCAATTAAGCCTAAATTTCATTAACCATGGAATAAAATGTCTTAACCAAACCGTCCAAATTAACACGAAAACCAAATTAACCAACCCAAAGTTTAATTGGTTTGGTTAATTGGATAATCAGATCAACCAAATAATTAACATAACATTACATGAAAATAGTTATCCTGTTAATGAATAAAATATAACCATGTGTTATTACTATCATAAACTATCATTATATATAAGCAATAATAATAAGACTAACCATCCATGATTATCATCATCATTCGAGTTAATACATCATTCATCATCTCTGCACCTAATATAGTTAGTTTACAACAAACCCTTAACAAAAATATTAAATACATACCAATACCACTCATCAGGAAGTTAAAGCTCCCCTACAAAACACTTAAACTATACATAGTTTGAGGTGGCTGTCATGGTATTTTACGTAATCATAAAGTCTAGTAGCTGTCCAAAATGTTTTGGTTTAGTAAATAGGCAACCCATTTAATTTTTTACCCATAATGCATTGGTTTGTTGTGCACATGAAAATAAAATAGGGAATCACGAAAGTTTGGGTTTGGTTGGTTGCATGAAAGTATAAATAATTTTGTATATTAGGTGTATCATTAACTGGTTAATTGATTTCATTGGTTAGCAGTGTTGAAACAAAACCACCTAAACCAAATAAGCTAAATTGTTTAACCAAACCAAACCAATTATTCAAATTAACCAAACCAAATTAACCAAATGCTACAGGTTAATATGGTTACCACGGTAACCAATTCGTTTGAACACCCCTAGCCACAGTGAGCACATTTAACTATGAGGCTCTTAGAAAAGCTCTTTCATTTCACCCCAACATGCATCTTGTCAATTAAAATCAGTTTATTATTTATGAATCATGGATTTCTCCCGACTTTATCAATGTGAGATTTGCCTAGCGTGTTACATACACCCCCACTTTTGGACTCAACGTCCTCGTTGAGATTTGTCTCACCATCATTAAAGAAGGGGACGAAGATGCTCATATACCACTTGTAACATCCGGAACTTTTCGCGAAAGAACTTGTTCGTTTTTGGCATAAACTCTCACAGAATATCCCTGGAGTGCATATCAATGTAACTTCCCGTAAAGAGCATCGATCCTGACAATACTTCACAATGAATATGTTTAACTTCGAAGTTCTTACAACAACTCTTTAATTTCACTCCAAAACACCTCTGGTTAGTTAAATCTAATTTTTTACTTATAAAGCATGATCTCACCCTTTATCAACGTGTGATTTGCCTAAGATGTTGGGCAAACTTTATAGGCCGAACCTTTGGATGTGTATGGACTATGGAGTTCAAAAAACTCTTTGACATACACATCACAACAATAAAAAATCAAGAATCAACTACCGAAGTTTCGGCAGACAAGGGTGAGGAGGCTCTACCCAGTTTCTCAGCTTTGAATCGCCTCTGCTCAGCAACCATTGAACTGAAAACCTCCAACAGCCCATCCAATCGCTCTTCAGGCTCCTCCCCTGCCGCTTTCAGTGCATAAACGATGCTCTCAATGGTCGACAGACACCCAGCCTTAGGCTGTCGCCTGACATCAGAAAACAAGCTCGACTTCCCCAAATCCAACTTCAGATGCGGCAGAAGCTTCAGCCATGGGTTCTCTTTGTACACTTTCTTGGCCTTGGACCATGTCCCATCCAAAACAATCAGATTCTTCACTTCAAAATTGTTCATCCCACCTCTCAGCTCATCCACGCTCACCACCGATTCATCACTCGGATACAGAAGCACCGACCCTGCAGGAACCTTCAGTTCGAACTCTAGGTACTCTTCCACATTCCCCTCGCTGCCACAGAGCTTCTTCCGCTTGTTAAACTTCCTAACCATAAACCCTTCTCTCATTGCAACTTCAGCGGCTGGTGAAGCCACAATCTCATGGAAGCTCGTTACTTTCTCCCCCATCCATTGACAATCCATGAACTTCCCGCCCTTCCCAATACTCATAGACATGGAAGAACTCGACCCATTGAAATCGAAACCCTCGACTACTTTCCGGTGCCTCCCCGATACTACCCAATCAAGATCCGAGCTTCCCCTGTTCTCGACCGGCTCCAGACCCGAGCCCGGGATCGAGATGACGAACCGGGCGTCGAATTGGACGTCGTAAACAGTGAGCACATCGACATTTTTAAGTCCTATCTTGGCGATTCTTGCGGAATTAATAGGGTGCTTCGTCTCTAAGCTGTGCTGGAGAATGGTGACGCTCACCTTGTTCTCGAAGCTCGGGTACCGCAGCTTGGCGCAGAGGCAGAGGAGGATGGGCCGGGTGCAGGAAGGGCAAGTGGGTCGCTTCGAATTGGACGATCCGGTCACCGCCATTTTTAGGGTTTCCGGAGGACGGCGCCACCAGCTGTGCGAATGGAATGCAGGACGAAGAGGAGAGCAGCGGAGAATCGTGACGTGGTGTGGAGCCCATGGCGGGTTTCGGGTCGGTATCCGGATCCGTATAAGAACCCGCTCGGCCATCGGTTTGATTTCCCGAGTGTTTGGGAATTAATCGGCCTATATAGCCTCAGAGCTACTTCAAAGAAAACGGCGGCGTTTGGGTGGTCAGATTTATCACTGAGGGTACTTTTGGAAATTCGTAAGGCGAGAAGAAGCGGAGCAGTTGACCTGAAAGGAATTCCCACGCGCCACCACCGTGGCAGTTAATAACAGCTCGCTTCTTCTTTTGTTGACATTTCCACAATTTGAAGTTGAACAGAGCGAAAAAGAGAAGAAAAGTGGCGATTTCTTCTTCTTCCTCCTTGATCTGAATGCGAGGTTAGACTTTGAATTTTGAGGCGTCTGAACGAGAAGGAGAAGGAGCGAGAGGAGAAAGGGATAATAAGAAAGGAGGAAAATGCTCGATTTCTGCTTCACGATCCCGTACGGGCTGATTCTAGTGGCAGGGGGAGTGATGGGGTATCTGAAGAAAGGGAGCTTGGCGTCGTTGGGCGGCGGCGCGGGGACTGGTTTTCTACTTATCTTAGCTGGGTATTTGAGTTTGAAAGCTTTCGAGAAGAGAAAGAACAATTACTTCGCTTTAGCCATTGAAACAGGTTCTTGCTTCTGTTCTGTCTCTACTTTTACATTTTCCCCATTTGCTTCACTTGGTTTTCATGGTTAGCTTGGATTTTGTTCTGCTTTCCCTTTTGTTAGATCCTCATTATGTTTTGAATTGAGTGAGGTTCTGGGTTTTTTGTAAAAGGGTATCAAAGATAAATTCTTTGGTTCTTCTGATGTCTGCTTTTGATCTTCTTGGTTGTGAAGATCTAAGGTGTGTTCATTTTTGTCAATTGTTCAGGACATAGCTTGTGATCTGATTTGGAGTTGAGTCGTTGGCCAGTAAATTTGCTTACATTTGATCCATGTTTTGGATGAGATTTTCCGTTCTTTGTGGCCACTTATCTTGCTTTCACACATCTGCAAGATAGATCAGCTGCCTCGTCTATGTTCTCGAACTTGGCACCGTTTCGAGCTTCGTTGCTCAATGATTAACTGGTCTAGACATTATCAGTTTTCCCCATGTGTGCTCGTGTTAGTAGTTAGTCTCTCTTGTCTATTGGTGTAGTAAATCAAACTTTTCCGGTATGATCATGTGATGTACACGGTACACCTGCAGCTTATTATGTTAGAGAATCGGTATAAATCCGTGGTTGTTCTTGTTCTCTGTGTTGTTGATAGTATTGACTATTAAGGAAACGAATGTACACACTGATCAATTTGGTTTGGACCAATACAGTATGTGCTGCTGCTCTGACATTTATCATGGGGCAACGTTACTTGCAAACCTCAAAGATCATGCCTGCTGGTCTCCTTGCTGGTATCAGGTATGGCAAATCCTTCAGGGTTGCAATTTTGGTGTTGGAATTTATGTTTACATCTTCAAATGTTCGCGACATCGATCCTTTGATGGCATCTGTCAGTGTGGTGTTAACTGGACAATGAAATACATAACTACTTCCTGATTTCTTCTCCAAGTTATCCAGAAACCTTTAATAGTGTGAGTGTAGAAGGTAATCTATAGTCGTCGCTGCACAGGATGCCTTGGCAATCTCCTTGTTTAGAATATTCACAGGATACCTTATCAATCCCCATGTTTAGGATATGCACTGGATAAGATGAGGATAAAAGAGGCAGCAGAAATAAAGAGAGGTTTGCAAACCTATTGAAAGATCATCAATTTGTTTATAGTCTGGTAATGGCATCATTGTGGAGTTTTTAAGGCACTTGACATCCCTAGCTGTCACTGATTATCTCTGTAAAATGTATCTTAATTCGTCCAGTTAGATGCTTTAGTTTTCCCAAAGTGCTTAGTCTGTCCTATACAGTTGAGTACCGGGACCATATTGGTCACTAACTAACCCGTTTAAATCTTGTAGCCTCACACTGACACTCTTATGTTTGCTTCCCCCTTTGCAGTGGTCTCATGACTGCATTTTATCTATACAAAGTTGCAACAGGTGGCAACCACATTCCGAGCAAGGCCGAGTAATGGCACAGTGTGACATGCTACAACACTAACCTCAAAATACATACCGAGATTTATGAATTTGGCGATAGCTCTGTATTGAAAACACCCTGAATTTCGTCTGACACATCTGTAGCAGTATTATTCTACATTATCTTTTTATAACCACTTTGAAACCTTCGAAGGTTTGCTTTGCTTTTGTAGAGTACAGTGGTTTGGTACTTGATGTTGTGCTGTGTCACATATAATTCAACTTCAAATGACAAAAATGTACCTCATGGTTTCCCTCTAACGAACTGATTCAATCCTTCAACCATGTGTTATCCTGATCTAAGCCGTGAACTTTATACATTGCCTTTCACTGTTGACAAGAGTCTAAGCCAATACTCACACGCTAAAATGACCATCGCCATAAAGACTTGGTCTCCCTGCGTGTTTAACCTTTCTATCCCTATGAACTAAACTTCTTTTGTTGTCTACAGTCGGTAACCCCTAGAATGCTTGTCTTGGTTCAATTGATTGTTTTGTTCCCGTTAAATGAAACAAGTCTACCACTTGATAACAAATTCGCCATTGTCGTTTCTTTCCAAAGAATCACTTGGATGGATCAGCACCAGATGCTTAGAAGAAGAGAAAGATTCTCACTTCTCAATGAAATTGTTCCCTGTCACCAGGGGAAACATGACGACAGAAGAGACCACCAATCATTCTCTGTTTCATCAACCAAAGCCGGCCAAGTTTCTGGTGGGGATCACAAAGACACTATATTCAACCAATACTCGTAGCTTCCATACTCCAATCGCCATTTGCTGCAGCTTACTTTCCCAACCTATTGCTCTCAATACATTTTTTAATCTTCAACGCTATCACGTTGTAATTATGTTGCGTATTTTTACCCGCCGGTTCATATTGTAGTTGACGATTAATATTTAATACAAATCCAGCCGGCAGTCGGCCTCCACAGAGCGCAAACTACTGTAAGCGATATAATCCTCCCTTCAGGCGGCACCTCATTTCGTAACAAAACCCAGAATCCAGAAAATGGAGCCGACCCTTTTCGCCACCATTTTGATCTGCGTTTTTACTACATTAATCCTTGTGATTGTCAAGTTAAGGAAAAATGAGTACAAGCCCGCGAAAAAACTTCCACTCCCGCCAGGGTCGTTGGGAATACCAGTGATAGGGCAGAGCCTGCAACTCCTGTGGGCGATGAGATCAAACACAGGGGAGAAATGGCTGGAACAGAGGATTCGCAAGTACGGCCCAGTCTCGAAACTGAGCCTGTTCGGGAACCCCAGCGTGTTCATCCACGGCCAGGCCGCGAACAAGCTGGTGTTCTCCGGCGACGGAAGCGCCCTGGCGAGCAGCCAGACGAAGTCGGTGAGGATGGTGCTTGGAGCGCAGAACTTGCTGGAGCTGCGAGGGGACGACCACAAGAGAGTCAGGGGAGCCATGGTTTCGTTCTTGAAGGCAGAGTCGCTCAAGCAGTATGTGGGGAAGATGGACCAGGAGGTCAGGTTGCACATTCAGACTCATTGGAAAGGGAAGCACGAGGTTCAGGTATAACACAGATTAATTATGATGACTGTCTCCTACCTGTTACCGGACTTAGCTAGTGAACCACGTGTCTTCTTTATTTTTTTCTTTGTCGATTTTCCAATCCGTTCTAACGCGGAAATTGTACTCTGTGTAATCATCGATCGAACAGGTTCTGCCGTTGATGAAGGTGCTGACATTCGACATAATCTGCACCATTCTTTTTGGGGTGGAAAGAGGAAGCAGCAGGAGGGCAAAGCTGGTGCAGTACTTCCAGGACATGATACAGGGGATTTGGGCCGTCCCAATCAATCTGCCCTTCACCCGTTACAACCGCAGCATCAGCTCTAGCTCCAAAGTTGATGATATAGTGAATGACCTCATCGCAGAGAAAAGAGCCCAACTCCAGCACGGCGCCGGCGGTCCACGGGACCTCATCACCTCGTTGGTAGACATGAACAACAGCCAGGCCATCAGCGACGGCGAGATCATCGACAACATCAAGCTGGTCATGACGGCCGGCCACGACACTTCCTCTGTGGTCATCACCCTCGTTATGCGCCTTCTGTCCAACCAACCCTCTGTCTGCGCAGCTGTTCTAAAAGGTACTTTTCTCACGACAAGATATGTATTTCTGCTCAGGAAAAGGCCTTTGCTTTGATGGAGTTATTGATTGCTGTCAGGAAACAAATTACTTGATCCCAATAACTTGAGTTAGTTGGAAAATGTGGTTTTAAGATTTTTATATCTTACAACTGCAGAGCAGGAAGATATAGCCAAGAGCAAGAGTGAAGGAGAAACCCTAACGTGGGAGGATCTTGGGAAAATGAAGTACACATGGAGGGTAGCACAAGAGACCATGAGGATGTTCCCTCCAATTTTCGGCGGCTTCAGGAATGCTCTAAAAGACATCGAGTTTGAAGGCTACCTCATCCCCAAAGGATGGCAGGTCATTAGCTTGCTACTGCACCATCATCTTCAAATTCATGAGGGTTCATCCATTTGTTCTGTGTCTGCCCATGGTTTTTTACTCGTTTTGGGGTCTGCTTGTTGTTTCAGGTATTCTGGGCTACGGGATTGACTCACATGGACCAGACAATATTCCCAGAACCGGAGAGATTCGACCCGACGAGATTCGAGAACACGACCTCAGTCCCACCATACTGCTACATACCATTTGGAGGAGGTGCTCGGATATGTCCAGGATATGAGTTTGCCAAGGTTGAAATCCTGGTCGCTATCCATTACATTGTCACTCAGTTTACCTGGAAGATGTGTGCTGATAATCGGTTTAGCCGAGATCCAATGCCGGTTCCGACCAAGGGGCTGCCTATCAAAATCGAGCCCAGGAACAGAAACATCGGTCTCTAACTTTGTATTACTCGAATAGCAGAACTTATGTCACTGTTTGCCTTGCCAAGTTATGGAACTCATGCAGTACGCAAACTACTATAGACTCAAACATCTGTCAGAATATCAACCCCACAAGTTGCCTAAAACATACCATAAAACTCAAAAAGCTGACCACAAGTATCATGAAACGTACTAAAATGACGAGAAACCACACCAGAAATTTCGCAAAGTGGACCACAAGTTTCCTGAAACATACTAGAAAACTTGTGGAAAGCATGAAAAAGGCGAATACTTGATTGCAAAAGTCAATGTCGAGCAAGAGGCGGCCGTTGATGAGCATGAAGACATTAACGGTGACAACATTGATGAATGGTGCCAGAGAGGAAGACGAGGCCACTAGAGAGCATGGATTTTTTCCCCTATCGTACTACTTGGTGATTTTGGATTTTTTTCTGTACACCGACAAGTGGCGACCTTTGAACTTCCCAAGAAACTCTAGTCGTTGCCTCTATACGAGTTTTCACTTCTAGTTACTTGGGCGATCTTAATTATAACACTATATGAATCTAATTAATCATGAAATCATCAAATATTCAACCGTTCTTAATACAAATCCAAAGCATTCAATCCTAAAATATTCATTAATCCATATATAAAACAAAAAAGAGGAAGCGAAGAAGAAATTTTTATATGTGGAAGAGGGTAAGAATTGAAGATCCAGGCATTTGGATTGGTTTGAAATAGTGAAGGCAAACTAAGGAGTAAGAAAAATAAACCAAGTATTGTGAAATCGTACCAGAGGTTATACATCAAAATGTTAGTGTTGTGGTGTTGTACTAAAATCGTGGTATAATAATTTCCTACTGCTAAAATTGCCTACCAATTTGGGTTCAGTATTCGGTATTTCCTGTTCGACCAACCTATATGATAGGGTTTCTTAAACAGTGATATAAACTAGGATGTGATTTTGGTGGCCACTAACTTTTAATCACCCTTCCTATTATTGATAGGTTTCAAAATGACTCTCATATTCTTTTATACATGAAATGTGGGTACGCTTTATTGGCCTAAAATTTCAGTTACTGTTTCAATTTCTGTCGTTTTGTGGCACCGACGAAAGAGCTTCTCGCCCAAAATCTTCCCAATTCTCCCTCATCCAGCGGTGCTTCCGTTCTTCCACCAGCTGCCCATGCCTTCTTTCGCAGCCGTACCCCCAAGATCTGCAGCTGCATGCCTATCCTCTGTTGTGCCAGTGCTTGCCATTCCACTCGGGTTATCCAACTTTCCGGGTCTTCATCGTTGCTGACACACGCCACCGCCCATGATACCTCTTCACAGATGCTCAGGCACGCCAACGCCCATGAATCGGTCAGCTCTCGCCTTACTCCACTCGATCAGGGGGCTACCGTCGCTTAAAGGACAACTTTCTCTTATGGTTCCAATCCCAGTTCAGCTCTACCTCCTTTTCTATTGTTTTCTCACTCTGTTCCCCCTCTACGGACCCAACTCTGCCAATTGGGTCGATGGACACAATCTTCTATGTCGGTGAGCTCTTATAAGTTATATCTGCATTCTTTTGTCGATATTTGTAATTTCACCTTCTTGATTTTGGACTATCGCTGCAGAGCACGCAGGTAGCGATGAAGATTCAGATGATATGGTTTCCTCGAGTTCGTGCTTGAGCCTTAGCCATGGGAAATGGGGAGGGACAACAGGAACCGATGGTGGTGGTGATGGAGCAGCAGGAGGACGAGGTGGGAGTTGGTCGAAGAGCCGATGTTCAATTTGGACGAGGTAAGAAGCTCGACGGCAGCGGAGGAGGGGCTAAAAACCAGAAAGAAAAAGAAAAGCCAAGGAGAGGTATGCAATTTCAGTTCGATTGCCGCCGAAGTTGGAAGGGACACAACTCCCTAGCCTTAGAAAAGTCTGGGCGACGGTGGTGAGTTCTTTTCTTGACTTTTGCATTCACTGTGGATCTTTCTCCTACCGCAACCCCCAAAGTAATGATCATGCTTCTCACTTTTCTTGATTTTTCCTTTTTAATTACCATATTATGGTAATATCTAACAGTGGAGGTGGAAGTACGAGCTTCTATGGAAGTTCAATAACAGGTAGCTTGCTTGATTCACTCCTCTATCTCTTTTATTGTCATATGTTCCAATTTCAGAATATGTTCTAAAGAGATTCATAGTTAACAATGACTTTCTGTCACTGATTCCTAGATAAAAGGAGATTATGATCTTATTGTTAGTGTTTTTTTTATTTACAAAAGGATGATCTTGAGGCGGGTCTGATGCTTCTTTCTATGGCAAAAAGAGATCATTTTGTATCCACCCTCCTCATGTACAAATGAATACTTGGTAAGCTTGAGGGAACTGCTATCTTCATTTTCTGTGTCGCTAGCACTGCATCATTGAGTTTGAACATTTGCTCTCATTCTTGATCAATTTAAAGCTTGAGCTATTCTATAAATAATTACGTAGTTATGGAAATATTAGAATATGAACATGATTTTGGGAGACAGATGATGTTTGTTATTTCAATCACAATTCCCTAATTTTATAGTAAGAGGTTATGGTTTTTCCACATGCTGTTTTTTCTGGGTTCAGACTAAGGTGTTTAATTCTGGAATGGGAGCTGCAGGGCAGCTACGACATACATATTTAGTCAGTTTGCTTGGTTAGTATGACGAAATGCTCAATCATGTAGATGTTTGGACACATTTTCCTCATTACTTTGATTAGTTTGCCTTGCTTTTCATTTAAGTTTCTGCTATTTATATTATGCTTATTCAAACTATCTTATGGAAAGGGAATTGTATTTCTCACTTGCTTTCTTTTGGTCAATTCTGCCTCTTCTTTGATAACTTTTGTGAATGGCTTAGTTACTTTGCTTTACAATCTTCAATTGTGCCTAAGTATGGATTTTGAGATTTCTAAATTTTGTTTGTTCTTCTCTCAGCTGTAACTTACTGTCCTGTTGCTTTCACAGTGCAACACCTACGAATCGACAGAGTTGTGACTCCAGGAAGGACTACTGTGGAGTGTCGGCTGCCCTCTGCTTGGGGCCCTAACCTTGGACGCTCTAGATCTCATCAAAGATGGTGATAATTGATGCCCTGCTGTTAAGGCTACAGATTGAATTTCTAAACTGGATACTGATTGCTTTTTTGTCTGTGTTCTTATCTCGGTAACAGGATATCGGAGGAATTCACGAGGTGGTGGAAAGATGGGGAACGTCGATTCCTCAAAGTGTGAGCTTGCTGCCTTTTTTGATAATTGTGAAAACGACCCAGTATGTTGTGAATGAGCTTTTTCCTTGGGCTTTCAAGTTCAGATTTGTAGTAGCTTCAATTCTGTTGCTGGTTCTGGGGACTGTTGTGCTTCATTGTTGAGGTAAAAACTCTCCAGCATGAACTCCATGAAAGGTTCATCTTCTGATACCAGGGTCATCACTCTCTAGAGATAAAAACTCTTGCAATAGTTGAATCTCTTTCTATACTTTCAATTTTGGGGGACATTGCTTACAACTTAAGTCATTCAGGAACTATATTAATCAGTGGAGAAACAGTAACATAGCTTTTTACAGTGTGCTAATGCAAGCTAGATTGGCAACGGAAAAAGAAAACGTAAGTTGACATGTGTTCAATATCAGGCACTTTTGCTGTGAGCCTGTGACTTCTCATGGTTACCAAAGTATGAGATCTGTTTTATGCTAGCCATTGTTCTGATTCAATTTTTGGTGTTTCTTGAGCTTGAAGTCACCAACTTGGTCTCGAATATTTCAGCTTGCAGATGGGAAGGAAGAGCTTCGTCCAACAAGTTACAGTTGCAAGAACAAATGTGAAGGAGACGAATGATAAAAGTTGTAGGGTAACACTATTTTCCTGGAGGCTTAGCTGCGGTAAGTTTTGTTTTTATTTTTATTGGTCTTGATGTAAACGAATCGGGGTTTAAGATCGTATCTTTGGTCATCAACGTACAATCATTATAGCCACTGCCCACTAGGAATAGCATGCGTACCGTCAATTATGTTTTGGGTCCTTCTCTATATGGAACAAGCAAATGAGTATTTGGATGCATGCTTCGCAGGACAGAAAGCATTCCCGATAAAGAATTCTGGACCCTCTCCAAATCAGTTTGGATGGGCTGGATGATTAAGCGAAGGATATATTTTAGATTTTAATTATCATTTTTTCCATCTCTCCCTTCCCACAACCTCTCTCCCTTTCAATCACATCCATTTTTTTAGATTATTATTTAGTTCATAGAGCTTCAATTGACGAATATGTTTTTGTTTTTCATCTGTAGAATTTCAAATCCAGAGAATACTGAAGCTCTTGGTACTATTGAGGTTATTCACCAACGCAGTAGGCTCGGGCAGCAAGCTTTGGATCTGCATTACCATTTTCCGAATCAAGCTTTGCTTTGGATTCAAGAAGTAGTCGGAGGTGAAGGAAAATCGAGGGAGGATCGAACCTGTTCATAAGGAACGAATCAATTGGATGAATTGAAGGTGGGATGGTGCGGTTATGTGGGTTCTTTTTCTTTCACAATGTTTGTTGTTTCCATGGGATGGACAACATGAAGTCGAGATAAATTAAATTTATTGTACTGTGCCTGTGTTTATTTATCTTCACAATCTTCTAATTTTTCAGTTAGCTAGGAGTTGGAATAGTGAGTTTGGAAACTTTCTTGGGTTGGGAGATATCAATTATCATTAGGGTCTTTATTCCATTATACAACAAACTCACTCAAAATTCGAATTAGCACTTCACGGATAACTATTATGTTATGAATATATTGTTTTTGAAGATGTTAATTACGATTAAAAATTCCCACGGCGTAGCCGTGGGTATTGATTCTAGTATTTATATACAAAGAACTACTCATAGCTGTCACATCGCCATCAAACTCTTAATGGATTTTACTCATACACAATCAATGCATAGATCTCTCACGTTGACTAAGTCAGAAGCTATTAGATACCTACATATACGAATTTGATTGGCATCCCTGCTTACCTTAATACTTTGTGCTTGTAGCACAAGATTCACCTTTGCCAAGAAGAGGACACCAACATCTGGGAAGGCCCAACAAGCTGAGGTGGTGGTGAAGATGTGGTCAAGCAGCCCAAGCTCATACCAAACTCTCTCTCTCTCTCTCTTTTTTTTTTGGTCATAGATAGGTATAATGTTATCGGTAGGTGTACAATGCAGTATGCTTATAAATATATAGTAAATGAAATAATCAAATGTGACGGTCGATAGCTAATCAATCCGCCGATAAAAGAGCCTTTTTAGTCACTAAATGGCCAGCTCTGTCAGTATCACAAGAAATGGAACAAAATATACAAGCGGCCAAACGAGTACAAACACGCGCCAAAAATCAGAGAAATCGGAGGATATATCATCCTTGCCGATATCAAAAGCAGAGCCGCCATTTCCTGCAAAATGAACCAACAAAAGTAAAAAAGAACCTATCGTACAAACTCTCAATCCGAAGAACCCGTTGGATTTTGAGGCGGATGTCCTATACCTTGCAAGATGCCTCCTCCACTCCAGTCCTCCATGTCCTAAAACCTAAGCTTTCATCCTTCCTCATACAATTCAATTAAATTTCATCAAAATTGTCCAAAACAAAGTTTCTTAAAGTTATTTATTAATATGATCTTCGCAATCGCAATCGCAATCCACAGACACTCAGTTGCCGGCCGAGCATACTGCATGTGACATCAGACATCAGACAATCAATATATGGGGAAAAATCCAAAAGTACCACTGTTTAAAAAAAGAATTCCAAAAATACCACCCAACTCCAAAAAATTCCAAAAATACCACCTTTTTCAAAAACCGCCACCCCACCCTGCGGTTTACACGAAAACCGCTTGTGGGGGACGCGGTTTTATATGCAAACCGCGGGGCTAAGGGGCGGTTAAAAAAAAAAATTGGACCAAACCGCTGGGTGGAGTGGCGATTTGGCCCAAAACCGCCACCCGACCCAGCGGTTTGGTCCAATTTTTTTTCTTTTTTTCGATCAACTCCTAACTTCGGCCGAAACTTCAAATGAACGTAACTTTGCACTCGGGTATCCGATCGTAGTGATTTTTTTTTTAATTTCGCATAACTTTTCAAGATCTACAACTTTTACTAGGATGAAATTTTCAAAACAGGACTTGTTTGTGGATATAAGGGACCTTGAGAATAACTTTATCTTTACTTTTCACAAATACATGTACATTATGAAATTATGATTATATTAAAAGTTGTAGATCTTGAAAAGTTATGAAGAATCAAAAAAAAAATCATGACGTTTGGATTTCGGAGTACAAAGTTATGCCCGCCCAAAGTTTGACGAAAGGCGAGACCCGGCAGTTTGCGGCTTGCAAGATCTCAAAAAGTTTGCGCCTCCATTTTTTGAATCCGAATAACTTTTTGAGATCTTGCAAGCCGCAAACCACCGGATCCCGTCTTCGTCTCGAAAAAACGTCATTTGCAACCCCGAACGGGTCTTTTTTTGATTTTGTCAAACTTTGGGCGGCCATAACTTTGTGCTCCCAAATCCGAATGTCATGAATTTTTTTTTGATTCCGCATAAATTTTCAAGATCTACAACTTTTTACATAATCATAATTTCAAAATGTACATGGATTTGTGAAAAGTAAAGGTAAAGTTATTCCCAAGGTCCCGTATATCCACAAATAATTCCTGTTTTGAAAATTTCATCCTGGTAAAAGTTGTAGATCTTGAAAAGTTATGCGAAATGAAAAACAAATCGCTACAATCGGATACCCGAGTGCAAAGTTACGTTCGTTTGAAGTTTCGGCCGAAGTTAGGAGTTGATCGGGGAATTTTTTTTTTGGACCAAACCGCTGGGTCGGGTGGCGGTTTTGGGCCAAACCGCCACTCCACCCAGCGGTTTGGTCCAAATTTTTTTTTTTATAACCGCCCCTTAGCCCCGCGGTTTGCATAGAAAACCGCGCCCCCGACAAGCGGTTTTCGTGTAAACCGCAGGGTGGGGTGGCGATTTTTGAAAAAGGATGGTATTTTTGGAATTTTTTGGGGTTGGGTGGTATTTTTGGAATTTTTTTTTTAAACAGTGGTACTTTTGGATTTTCTTCCAATATATGGAGATTCCACTCCAAAACCTATACAGTTCCCTTTTTCCTGGATCATGCGCAGAGATCGGGAGGACCCTTTGGTCTTTTACATTAATTTAAATGGACCGTTAATTACTTTCAGGCAGACGGTAGAAGCATGATTGAAATGGGCCTTTACTTTTTCTTCTTCTTATAATCTAATGGGCCTTTACTTTCAGGCAGACGGCAGGTGGCAAAATAATGAGTATAATTAATAAATTATTATATTTTAAGCCTTTACTATATTTTCACTTTTAACTTTTAGGGAAGGTGCCAAGGATGATGGCAATTATCAATCCAATCCACCAATCCAATCTAATCCATTAAAAATATCTATATAATCTAATCCATTTAAATCCAATCCATTTGATCCAAATTCAATTGGATTGGTGGATTCATGGATCAATCCATAGATCCAAATGACAAATTACGGTTTGATACCTATAATTTTCATATTTTACATTTTGGTTCCCAAAAATAAAAAAATTTACACGAAAAATATCATTGAAAAATTATGTTTTGGTACCTAAAATTTTTCATTATAATATTTTAGTACCTAAACTTTTCACATTTTACATATTGGTCTAAGGTAGAGGATTTCATTTGGATTCATGGATAATCCACCAATCCACTTGATCGAATCCATTTGATCCATAGATCCACCAATCTAATCCACAATCCATGGATCCAATCCATTTGCCACCTCTATGTATCAGTAATCTTTGAAGTACTTAATATGTTTTTACTCATTCAAAACTCAAGAAAAATTTTAAAAATTCGAAAGCATAGTTCATTTCAAACTTTATACGACACAATAATAGATTAATTACTTAATGAACCTAGGTGAGTGACAACTACGACAGTTAAAATTGCGGTTTAAAAATTAAAAGTTTACATTTTATTCTTTTAGATCACTAAAATACTTCTATATAGAAAAACGTTTTTGAATGCATTCTTACAGACCTTCAAAATTGTAATGACGAATGTTTTGCAACTTCAATTTGTTAAATTACTTTATTTACTATGAAGTTCACCAAGGGCGATTTTCGGAATAGAATAAGTGACGAATTTACACTATTGTTGGATTGTGTAAACATTGAAAAGTATTTGAGTTGCAAAATAAGCGATAAAAAGTAGTGGAGTTTGATTAGTTTATACTCATATCCATTTATTCGGATTGAGTTTTTAATCCATTGATTTGGGTTTGTACCCATACCCATATGCAGAATATAGTTTGGTACCTAAACATATAAGTGTTTTAGATTTAGTATTTAAATATAATTTTTTATATAAGTCCGCAAAATATCGATGAAATTTATATTTAACACCTAAAATTTTTGTGCTTACATTTTGATACCTAAACTTTATAAGTTTTATAAATCAGTACAATTTTGTATGTGTAGTTAAAGCAACATCAAGAAATGGGCAACTATACTCATGACCTCCTCAAATCTATCTACAAAACTCCAAACTCATATAGACTTCACTCATCATTTCACTAGCCATAATTAATGAGTTTACTTGGGTTTGTGTAAAATTACCCATGTATGGATAATTATCATCCCTAGGAGTATTTCTTCAATCTTACTTCTATATTACTTTTCAAATTTTACTACGAAAATATATCCATGATTAGATATGCTAAGATTCATATTTTAGAAAACTAATCCATTGTGATTATTACATTTTGATTGTTTGAGTGATATCCATTGTGAAACAACAACAATTGTTTGACTGATGTTTTCATTGGACGTTGGTCAATATGTGATTTAGTCGATATATGATCTGACGATTCAAAAGTTAAACTAGATTCTTCAATGTTGGGTTTCGAGAAAGTGGCTGGCAATCAATCCCAATATGGATTATTTTATCTCGATATGATAATAATTGAAAGTAAACTAACAACAACCACACAAATTAAACTATATGATTCAAGTTTTGAAATCTTATTAATATACATACTTTTTTCTTTAGGATAAATTCCCAAAGGAAAATTCAAGGACTTTTCGTGACCAGAGAGTTTACACTATCAAGAACTTCAAGATCAGTATGACAACAAGTGATTACATGCTAATTACAAACAAATTGGTCATCAAGTTTGAATAAAATACCAAGAGCGAAGCATGCAACATTATTCCAACCAAACCACCTTACAAGTTTAATTTCATCAAACAATAGTGACGGACAAAAAGTGCTCCAAAAGGAATTTCTTTCAGGTTTGAATTCCTATTCTCAATTCAATTCTACTTTAATTTGATGTGGATGCAACAAAAAAATGTAATGTTTAAAATTTTCATTCCACATATATTGTTGGGCAGCTTATTCAATATTCGGGTGTATTGACAACTAACCCGCAAGGACTCCAACTTTCAATTTAAAATAGCATGCATTACTTTAACTCTAATCGCAAATCTAATATGCAATTTGGGTTCGAGAGATTGGTTGTGAAGATAGCTTTATTTGGTAAGATAGTTTACCAATAAATGTCATCGTTGCAAATACGTTGCGTGATCACCCTCTCATCATGGTCATTACATCAGTATATGTCATTCCATACAACGTGAAAGATACATCTTGATTACTGTAACATTAGTCCAACTATTTAAAAGTACATTAATTACGGTTAATTAAATGATCGTCAAATTTGCAGGCGAGACGACTTTCTTCGTATATGGAGCAACCTTGCAGCTATCAAATCCACTAATTCTGAGTCATTAATTTTAGGTCAAGGTGAATTCGTGATAATTTAATCACCATATTTGGTTGCGGGTTATAAGTTTCATGATTCAAAATGAGAAAGGGATTAATTATCTTTCTCTTTAAAAAAAAGTGATGGAGATGAACCACCTCCTCGAGTGAAAAGCACAGAAAAACTTCAACAACTAATCCAAAATAAAAACACTGCAAGAGTTGAATCAATAAAAAATAATGGAGGGAGAATTTGTAAAGTATCTATTTTGATTTATGGACTCATTACTTATCTAATGCCAATACTTCTATGAAAATTGTACAACGTCAAAGACACAACTTCAAGGTAACAAAAAAAACTTGCAACCATTATTAAACCATTACTTCAAGGTAACAAAAGACACATTGTCAAAAAAAAAAAAAAAAAACTTCAAGGTAACAAACCATTGAACTTGCAACCATTATTAATGTGAAGTTGAGTTTGCTGTAGTTCGCTGATGAATTATATATACCAAATGTTGGATGTTTAATTCTCTTCAAAGTGAATTATATTATCAATGCAACAATAAATAATATTTTCATAATTATTAATAAAGCATACGAAGGATATAGTAGGAAAGATTATGTACACAGGAAATATGGTTTGACATGAGGTGGCTAACGAAAGACATCAGACCCTCTCAATCTGAGTCTCTAGCTGGCGACTAACCTACACCAGAGTAAACAGATTGAGGCCCTAAGAACGAAACCTCCACTACCGGAGTAAAACCGGTACAGAATAGTGAGTTGGTTCCTCGACTAAAGTCACCAACTCCCTACCTTCAATCAAGGATGCTCTATCAACCTAGTCAGATATTCTCATTCTAGGTTAAAGCAGAAACAACAGGAATTTGATCAGGATTCAAGTCATTCAATCATTCAAACCTCAATCGAATATAATCAATTCATAGAAATAGTACTCGGGTTCATACAATCAATCTCAACATACAGAACTAGGGTTTCCCACACCCAGATGAATGGGAGAACTACTCCATGGAGAGAGAAGCAAAAGCAGAATCAGATGCGGAAATCATACTGTGAAGATGGATTTCTGCTCCTGGACGTTGAATCGGCACTTCTCCAAGCTCAAACCAAGCTCCAATGGTGTTGAAGATCGATCTAGGGCACTTGGAGACTCTTGTTCGTCGCTTTCTCTCTCTAGGAATCGCTCTATCTCTGTCAAAACTCGAATCCCCTTCTCTTTGGCTGAAAATCTGCCTAAAAGGGCATCATTGGCCAAAGCACGGTCGAGGGCACGGCCGTGCTTTGCCTCAGCCCGCCCGTGTTTTGCCTCAGCCTTAAAAGCACGGCCACGGGCAGCTTGAAAACACGGTCGTGTTCAGGCTAAAACACGGCCGTGTTTTCCTCAGGCCTGCCCGTGTTTTTTAGGTGGTTCAAGCCACACTTGCAAAGTCTCGGCCATAAAAGCACGGGCAGGAACACGGCCGTGTTCTGAGGCCTCCTGCCCGTGTTTTGGCCCTGGCTTGTCCAAACGCCTTCCAAACGATCCGAAACTCGTGCTTGGCCTTCCCTTTGACGCCTGGGACCTGAAATAGGACAAAGTAGCACAACCCGGCGTAAAATAGGCCAAAACACACAACCATGCTCCGCAAATGGATAAGAAATAGGGGTATAAAATCATGTAATTATATCGTTATCAGTTCCTCACTAGCAGAAGGAGATTTCCATAACAGAATTGAGGTCATCTGCAGCCTTGATGATGGCAATGAGAGCATACATGTGGTGCTTCGTCACCTGCTCGGATGCCTCCAGACTGGAAATGACAGAGTAGCTAGAAACACCTGAAGAAAATGCCATGAAGCCTGCAGTTGGTGGCTCTGTCCGGCTGTGCTCATAGGTGACGGCAGCGTCCTGGTGCAAAGAAAGCCGCTCGTAGAACCCCTTTTAGTCGGCCTGCGGAAAGGTCAACTCGAACTCGTACAGGCAAGTGGAGTCCAAGCCTAGGGCGGTGTTGAACTCGTGGTAGCTCAAACTGTGGTGGTGACCCCCAAGTCGGAAACTAACCGCACCCACAAGGGTGGTGAGCTTCTTCCTGTTGTGTGTGAAAGTGCTTTATAACTCCCGGGTGAGCTCCTCGTAGATGTAGTCCTGGAGCCCCAGCAGGCGGCACCACTGATGGTGCGAGATGGCCGCCTCGATAGCGTCGCGGCATAGGAATTGGTCGAAGTAGGCGAGATCGAGAGTGTAGTGGCTCCCAATCTCGGCCGCCCGCATCTTGGCGAATACATCACCGTAGGCTTCGGTATACCGGAGGACTAGCAGAAAGTCATGATCCAGATTGACCATTTTCCTGCAAAATAGACAACCACAACCTCGAAGCCCATCAGTAACCAAAATAATCGGGGAAATCGGGCCAACAAACCAACATTTCCCCCACACTGAAGCTCAAATCACTATACTGCAGTAAGCAGACTCCAGAAATGACAAAATGTCCAGGTCTAACAGGGCTCAGCAAAACACACAGACAATCATACAACAGGCAACTGCATTCTCCCGCCTAATCATCTAAGCATGCAATTCACGTTCTCATTTCCCTAGACTCTACAATCCGATTCTCCAGAACTACAGGTAAAGGCAAAAAGACCAACCTGGAGACGCAAGGAGGAAATTAGAGCGAGGGGAAAGGCGGGAGAATGACCACAAAAATGGACTCGCAAAGATTCCGTCAGAGGGTCACCGGAGGCGATTTCTAAAGAGGGTGAAAAGTTAGCAACAGGGGAAAGGAGGGCGTCGGTCGGTGCGCTTCGCCGAGAAGGGTCAGAAAATGCGTTTTATGGCTCGGCGGCCGGGAGCTCTTCGACGAATATGGGTTCGTGTGTCTGGTGCGGAGTGACGGGCGTACCTCGCCTTTTATAGACGAAGCCTGAGTTACAGCTTCATCGGGCAAGTTACGGCAGTAACTCGGCCCGTAACTCGGTGTCTCGAAACGAGTCGTCGAGTTACGGGATGATCGGGGAGTTACGGGCTTAACTCGAACCGTAACTTCGTGATCGTCTGAGACTGGTGAGTTACGGGTTGGGGAGGGAGTTACGGTTGAGGCCGTAACTTCGTCCCTTTGCCCGTAACTTTTGGGAATCACCCCACTTCGCCTCCAGATGGCTTACAAAAGTTATCGTATGGACTCCAAAGTTACGACCGTAACCGTAACTTGAGGCCTCAGATCATAACATCTGAGGGGCTTCTGCCCGTCTCCCCCCAAACGCGTCAGAATCATCACAAAGCACCCAAAACACCCCATTGGCCTCCGAGACCAAATTTTCACAAAAACTACACCACACGGCATAATAACTGACCACAGAACTCCATGTTTGACACACGACACACAAAAAATCCGACAAACAAAAGGAGAAAAGGAAGAAAATGCAAACCGAGGTGGGGTTGCCTCCCCAAAAGCGCTTCTTTACCGTCTTTTAGCTGGACGCCCATGGCGGAACTAAGGGTCTACGAGATCAATCACCAACTCTGCACGTTCGACATCGCCTCCCAGGTAGAGCTTGAGGCGATGCTCGTTCACCTTAACGGGCTTAGTCTGCGGATTGGCGATTTTGACGGTGCCGTAGGGAAACACCTGGGTGACCGTGAACGGTCCAGACCACCGGGAGCGCAACTTTCCCAGAAAGAGTCGCAGGCAGAAGTTGTATAGTAGAACTCGATCACCCACCTGAAACTCCTTTGGGCCTTTGAGTCGAGATTTGTGGAGACGCTTGGTGCACTCCTTATAAAGTCGGGTGTTCTCATAGGCGTGGTAACGCCACTCTTCCAACTCCACCAACTACATTTTATGTCCGGTACCTGCAAGACTCAAATTGAGGTTTAGCAGCTTAAGGGCCTAAGAGGCATTGTGCCCTAGCTCCATGGGCAAATGACAGGCCTTTCCATAGACAAGCCGATAGGGAGAGGTCCAGATTGGCGTCTTGTAGTCCTTCTGGTATACCCACTGAGCATCATCGAGCTTGGTGGACCAATCTTTACGGGATTGATCCACTGTCTTTTCTATGATCCGTTTTAGCTCCCGGTTCATCAGCTCGGCTTGACCATTTGTTTGGGGATGGTAAGCCGCCGACACCTTGTGCGTCACATTATAGCTAGAGAGGAGCTTAGTGAATTGGCCCTGGAAGTGGGTTCCTCTATCGCTAATGATTGCTCGGGGTGTCCCGGACCGAGAGAAAAGCTGCTTCAGAAAGGAGCAAACTCGTCTTGCATCATTGGTGGGCATGGCTTGAGTTTCTGCCCACCTCGAGACGTAGTCCATCGCAACAAAGATATACAAATTACCAAACAAAAGGGGAAAAGGACCCATGAAGTCAATTCCCCAGACATCGAAAATCTCACAAATTACAAACGACTTCTGGGGCATCTCATCGCGGGCAGAGATGTTACCTGATCGCTGACATTGATCGAACTGCATGCGAAAGCATCATCATTCTTGAAGAGCGTGGGCCAGTAGAAGGCCGACTGGATCACCTTTCTCGCCGTCCGGTTTCCTCCATGATGACTGCCAGCTGGTCCCTCGTGACAGTGAGATAGGATGTCTCCCATCTCGTGCTTCATGACGCACCGTCAAATCACGCCATTTGCTCCGATCCTGAAGAGGTATGAATCCTCCCAGAAATAGTAATTCAGGTCGGGGAAGAACTTACGCTTAGCGTGAGTGGCCATCCCCTTGGGTAACTAATTTTGCACCAGATAATTGGCGAAGTCAGAATACCAAGGAGTGACACTCTCCACCAAGCATAGGGCCAGGAGTCGCTCGTCCGGGAATGAGTCATTGATCTCCTCCTCGAAGTTTTCCACCAGAGAGGCTTCCAGCCATGAGAGGTGATCTGCCGCAACGTTCTCCGCTCCCTTCTTATCCCGGATCTCTATATCGAACTCCTGCAGAAGCAGGATCCAGTGGATGAGCCTCAGCTTGGTGTCAGCCTTGGCCATCCTCCAGAACTAAAGATACGTTCGTTTGAAGTTTCCACCTAAGTTAGGATTTTTCAAAAAAAAAAAAAAAAAAAGGCAGAACGCACCCTGGGGGTGCGGTCTGCAAAACCGCTCCCTACTAGTGCGGTTTTCATCGAAAAGCGCGCCCTCGGGTGGCGTTTTCATCGAAAAACGCACCTCTGGGTGGCGGTTTTACAAAAATGGTGCTATTTTTGGAATTTTTCGGAGTTGGGTGCTATTTTTGGAATTTATTTTTTAAACAGTGCTATTTCTGGAAAAATCTCGCTTTTCGATGACGTACACCACTACAAGAAGCTCCTTCTCTATGGTGGTGTAGTTCTCCTGAGCGTCGTTCAAGGTCTTCGACGCGTAGTAGATAGGCTGTAAATACTTATCGCGTCTCTGGCCAAGAACAATGCCGACTGCATAGTCACTCGCATCGCACATCAGCTCGAAGGGCAGAGACCAATCTGGAGTCACCATGATGGGTGCATGGGTAAACTTCTCCTTCAAAGTCTCAAATGCAGCTGTGCACTCTAGAGTGAAGTGAAATGATGCGTCTTTCTAGAGCAGCTTTGTCAATGGCAATGCGATCTTCGAGAAATCTTTGATGAAGCGCCTGTAGAAGCCTACATGACCCAGAAAGCTGCGGATCCCCTTCATAGAGATAGGGGGAGGTAGCTTTTTGATCGTCTCTATCTTTGTGCGATCTACCTCGATCCCCTGCTTGGAGATCTTATGCCTGAGCACAATACCCTCACAAACCATGAAGTGGCACTTCTCCTAGCTAAATGCCAAGTTCGTCTCCTCGCACCTCTTCAGGACAAGCTTGAGGTTTTGAAGACAATGTGAGAAGGAGTCTCCATAAACCGAGAAATCATCCATGAAGACTTTCATGATCTCTCCGATCAGTCGGTCGAAGATCGCCAACATGCACCACTGGAAGGTCGGTGGTGCATTACAAAGTGCGAATGGAATCCTCCGGTACGCAAAAGTACCGAAGGAACAAGTGAATGTGGTCTTCTCCTGATCCTCTAGCGTGATGGGGATTTGGAAATATCCAGACATGCCATCGAAAAAGTAGTAGAACTCATGGTCGGCTAACCTCTCCAGCATCTGATCAATATAAGGTAGCGGGAAATGGTCCTTTCTGGTGGCATCATTCAAGCGCCGGTAATCGATGCAGATTGACTAGCTGGTCACTGTCCGCATTGGGTTCAACTCTTTCTTCTCATTCGGGACCACCGTCATCCCGCGTTTCTTCGGAACCACCTGAGTCGGACTGACCCACTTACTATCAGATATAGCAAAGAGGATCCCTGCATCCATCAACTTCACGATCTCCGCCCGGACCACTGCCTCCAAGTTAGGATTCAATCTCCGTTGTGGCTGTCTGACTGGCTTAACCTCATCCTCCATCAAAATTCTATGGGAGCAGAAGGATGGGCTACTGCCTCTGATGTTAGTTATCTTCCATGTCATGGCCCGGGCATATTTCTTCAGTAGAGCCACCAGACTGCTCTTTTGCTCGGGGGTCAGTTCCGAGCTGATGATTACCGGGAGCTTATTCCCCTCCCTAAGAAATGCGTACTCCAGGTGAGACGGGAGGGGCTTAAGCTCCAGCTCTGGTGGCTCCTCCAATGATGTGGCGATCCAGGGCGAGATGGAGATCGCTTGAATGGCTTCTCTCGCCCCTCGATCGCAGCTCCCTCTAGTTCTGCGAGCTGCTCCTCCAGCTGCAATTCTTGTGATGCATGTTCCCCTAGCAAAAGACAACGCTCAAGGAAATCATTAGTACCCGCACTCGTAATGGCGAGTGCGGTCTCAAAATTAGCAATGACATCGTAGTAATCCAGATCAACATGGAGCTAGGGGCGTTTCATATTATCAGAAACCGAGAAGGTGATTTGTTCACCCCCAACCCTTAAAATCAGTTTTCCATCATTGACATCAATTAGCGCCTTGGCGGTGGAGAGAAAAGGTCTACCCAAAATTAAAGGCACATCCACATCCTCGTTTATATAAAAAATAACAAAATCAGTTGGATATGAGAATGGCCCTACTGCGACTATCAAGTCCTCTTCAATACCCCTAGGATGCACAATGGATCTATCTGCAAACTGAATGTTCATCCTAGTGTTGCTGGGTTCACCTAGACCTAGCTTTTTAAATATTTTATTTGGCATTACGTTTATGCTAGCACCTAAATCCGCCAAGGACTTCCCTATAGGCAAACTACCAATCATGCAAGGGATAGTAAAACTCCCTTGGTCTTTTCGCTTCTCTGGTAGCTTGTTTTGCAGGATGGTAGAACATTCCTCGTTAAGCATCACCGTTGACAACTCCCCAAGCTTCCTCTTGTTGGTGAGGAGATCCTTCATGAATTTAGAATACTTGGGCATCTTCGACAATGCCTCCATGAAAGGCATACTGATGTTCACCTGCTTCAGCATTGCCATAAACTTGGCAAAATCAGTCTCTAGTCGGTCTTTGTGTAGCCGAGTAGGGAAGGGAAATTGAGGAACATACTCATGTACCACTGACTTCAGTTTAGGAGCAGGCACCTCAACCTCCTTCTCTATTTCTTCTTTAACAAATGGAAGTGCTGAAGCAGGTTTCATTTCCTCCTATATGGCCTGGACAGGTGCAGTCACTTTGCCACTCCGTGTAACAACAACATTGCAGTGGGCATTCGGGTCCTTTGGATTAGGAATGGTATGGCCTGGTAGAGTGTCGGTTCCCTCTATGCAACAGCCTGAGCCACACCTCCAAGATGGGTCTGGATATCCCGCAGAACAGCTTGGGTGTTCCGCTGCCTGGCTTCAAGTGACCGCTGGCCAGCTTCAAGATCCAAGAACTGCCCCGAAACCTTTTCCATGAACCGCTCCATGTTGCTGAATTTCTTGGCACTGGTGCTGGCCAGGGCACCAACAATGTCCCGCAGCTCTGCCATCTGGTTACGTGGTGTTGGGGCTGCTGAGACTGTACTTGGCTGCTGGAACTGACGCGCCTGCTGCTGAGGAACAATCGGCTCCTGTCTGGCCGGATAAAGAGGCTGTTGTTGCTAGAATTACTCTTGTTTGGGCTGGTATGGTGGTCTCTGGAAACCAGGAGGTCCTTGGGTGACTGCTGGCTTAGGATTAGCATTACCTGACCAAGAGAAGTTTCGGTGTTGGCGCCACCCCTCATTGTATGTGTTGCTTTAGGGGTCAAAATGCCGAGCATTGCTGATGAACTCCAGCTGCTCTTGAGGGGTAGTAGATTCCCTCATCGCTTGGCAACCTTCCACCATGTGATGGCTGCTCTCGCACCACTGGCATTTAGCTATCGACTGTTGCACATGATCTCTGGAGATTATGCTCTTCTTATCCAGCTGCTTGACCAGCTGTGAAATAGCATGCACCAAGTCAGACGATTGGGTGTCCACGACATGCACAGCCCGGCCAGGTGCTCTTGTCGACCTCCGCGCAGTACCCCAGTCATATACCTGCTCCGCCATGTCTTCAAAGATCTAGTTCAACTGTGGTGGCGTCTTGGACAACATATTCCCGCCACAGACCGAGTCGATCAGCTATTTATCTTCTGGGAAGAGAGCATGGTAGAAGTTTCCCACCTTGAAAGCATTGTTGAAACCATGATTGGGACACTTCAGGAAAAAATGGTGTATCTTTCTCATGCATCCCGGATGGTCTCATCTTCTTATTGTGAGAAATGAGTGATTTCCTTCTGCAGGTCTTCCATCTTTGACAGAGGATGATAGCGGGTGAGGAACTTGTCGGTCAAGCTGGCGAATGTAGTGATCGATCCCGGAGGCCGGGTGTCCAACCACTCCTTTGCCGGCCCCTCTAGAGTGAATGGGAAGTACCTCGGCTGGATGGCGTCCGCAGGAACCCCATTAATCTTAATTCCATAGATTAGCTCATGGAATCGCCGTAGGTGCGATCTGGGGCACTCCCCGTCTTTTCCACGGAATACCACCGAGCCGCGCAGCATGGTGATGACAGAGGTGCTCACTTCGAAGTTTTTAGCTGGAACTTCAGGGTGCTGGATGGGCGACCTCATGTCTACGACTCAGGCAGTCCATTAGTATCCCATGGTGTGTGCATCGGGGACAATGTCGCCATTATTGGGTTCTCCCATGACGTCCTCCTTATTGAGGTTCAGTTGCTCCAAGGCCTTCTCCGCAGCCAGTCATGCCTTCAAAGCTCGCTTGGAGTTACGACAAGTTCGTTCGAGATCTTGATCTAACGGATATAGCTTTCCCTATTGGCTACAGGTCATGCACTACATGCACATAGCTGCAAGCACAACCCATGAAGGCACATAGGGGGGAAGAAAGAAAATAGTAAAGTAACAGATGTTCACGTTTCTCCAATAATCTAGAGGCTTCCCCGGCAACGGTGCCAAAAACATGACACACTATGACACAATACCAAACTGCGACCAAGTATAATCGCAGAGTGGAAATACAGAATAGTGGTTAAGTCTAATTATCAACCTGGGCTCTAGATCTACTGCCTACTCAGTGAACTCCTATTATCTAGCAGGACTAAGCGAGTGTAATGAATTTAGTGCAAAAGAAACAAAAGCAAGTAATGTTTGCTTCTTTTCAGGTTCAAAAGGTCATCCAAGTATGGTTCCCCCTAGTGTGCAGCTAGTTCAGGTTATACGGTCCCAAATTACTCAGATTGATAGATTATCCATGGAAAGTTCTTTACTGGTCTGGAATCTCGATTAAAGTTATCCAGACCCTCTTGATTCGGATACCCGGTAGGCGACTAACCTCCACCGGCATACACTAACCAGGGTTAAACATGCGAAACTTCCACTACTGGCCTTTGTTCCAGTATGGAGCAGTGAATCGACTTCTCGACTAAAGCAGTTAATTCACCACTTTCAATTAAAGGTTGCTCTTTTACCCTATGCAGAGACTATCATTCTAGGTTAAAGCCGGAATTACACAGGTTTGATCAGGACTCATGCAATTCTGAATAATTCCTCAACTGAATTTATCACATTAATCATTCATAACATGGGGTTCATACAATCATTCCTAACATACACAGCTACGGTTCTTCATACCCAAATGAAATGGAAAATTACTCCAGGGAGAGATGTGAGAACGTCATGCTCGGAGGAGACATCATCAAAACGACAATGGGCAACTGCTCCTGGCGGCTAATCGGTACTCCGAGGTTGGGGAATCAAGCTCCGAGGTCTTTAGATCGCTCCAATCCTTGTCCAAGGGTTTGTCTTCGTCACTCTCCCTCTAGGGTTCTTTTTCTTCCTTTAGAAGTCGAAAATCCGGATCCTTTGCAAATTTCCCGAGCAACCTTTAAATAGGCTGAGAATCCGCGAGTTACGGCCTAAGTTACGGCCGTAACTCGCCTGTACCGCCTGTTTGTCGAGGAATGACTTCGTTGTTTCACTCTGTAAACCAAGAGTTACGGCTTCCCTTGGGGAGTTACGATCTCAACCGTAACTGGAAGAGGGAAACCGTAACTAAAAAACACTTCTGGAACTAATGTCAACGCTTCCCAGGAGTTACGGGTATCAAGGCCGAGTTACGGCCTTGACCGTAACTTGGAAGATTAGCCCGTAACTCTAAGAAAGCTCATGGATCTCTTCATTCTCCACTTGCCAGTTACGGCTCCTCACGGAAAGTTACAGGCCAGACTGTAACTCACAAGGTCTGGCTGTAACTTCTAGGTGCTCGCTGTCCTTCGCTCCAAAACGTCCCGAAACCTCGCTTCATCGCGCCCATTCACGTACTAAGTCCTGAAACATCATAAACTAACACGCAAAAGCGTAAAAGAGAGCGAGAAAGAAAGCTCAAACGGTCAAGAAATGACGGGAAAAACATGTTCAAATATGGCATTATCAACAACACAACACAATAATTTATGAATAATACCTCCACATTCACATTAAACACAACCACACACAAATCATTCAATCCATACAAGCATTCACATAATTGTAGCTAGGGTTTACAAACACCCAAGTGAAAGAAGGGACTACTTCATGCTAGGAGAAGGGAAAACACAAGAGAGAAGAAGGAAAACCATCAAAGAGATGTTAGCCTTACTCCTTGTGTTGAAGAAATCCTCCTTTGTGGGAGGAATTCCCAATTCCTTTCTTGAATGTGAAACCCTAGCCTTGCTCACTCTAGAAATCTGAAGAAGAAGAAGAAGAAGAAGAAGAAGAAGAAGTTTCTCACACTAGGTCTCCCCCTTTTCGCCTTTGGCTCAACCTCCTTTATATACCCAGATCGGGCTCAGGGACCATGATCTCAAGTCGAAACGCGCCGCATCACTAAGTCCAATTCATGGGCAATGGCCGGAGTTCACGATCTTACGACCGTGAACTGACTCATGTCCAGTGAAAACCATTTGTGCTCTGGATGCGTGGTTGTTTGTGGGAATCGCCTCCAGTTCATGGTCATAGTGACTGTGAACTCACAACCCAAACCGTGATCTGCTGATGTTTTCACCGTTTCACTTGATTTTTTGCCTTTTCGTCCAACTTTCGACTCCGGGGTTGGTTCCACCTGCCAAAGTCTGAAAAACACCAAAACAAGGCACAACCCTGCGCAAAACCAAACCTCCCAGAGTAAAAATGCTTCAAACGACTAAGCAAACAGGGGGTAAAAAGTGTACAAATGAGCCCGAACCACCAAGGGAGTTGGTTCCATCAATCTCCTACGATATAGGGTTTTCATAGGTTGAATAGAGCACACCCCATTCAGCGATTCGCCATTCCGGGTCATTCCCGATGGAGTCCATCTCCCAACAGTAGAGTATTTGAGTCGATCGAGCTAGAAGGATACCCAACATCGATACAAAGGACGAACCCAAGACGATTCAACCCAAGAGAGCTCCATACCTTGTAAATAGCTAGGTTCGTGATTAGTTTAGGTTGGTTAGTTTAGTTTTATTAATCACTATCCTAGTTTGGCTGGATAACGAACCCCAAACCAAAGTATGGTAAGCCTAGATCCCCGTGGTACGATAAATTATTATTGCTAGCTTGCCTGCCCTATGCTACACCCAGTCGAAGGTTATACTTGGCTGCCGATCAGGATGTCGTAGTTGGAATGTGTCACTTCTCTGATTCCATAATTGATTGAGCTACGATTATTTTTTCTTAAACTTAGAAGACACAGATCCCCCAGGGATGTTAAAGAAATTCCCACTGGTCGCCTTGGAGTCATCTGATAGGGTATTCCAGTCCGCATCACTATACCCTTCTAGTATAGCAGGAAACCTTTGATAGTGTATACCAAGGTTCGTTTTTCTCTTCAGGTATCTCACGACCCTCTCTATAGCATTCCAATGCTCCCTACTAGGACAACTATTTCGTCGAAAATTCGCGAAAATTCGCGAACTACATTATGTGAGAGCGCGTTTTTGGGATTTTGAGAGCGCGAATTCTTCTAGAACCCAGAAAACTAACGCTGATATTGTGGGCGCTCCATAATCACCAGAAACAATGTGATTTTACAGCAGGCCAGGACTCATCACCCCCATCGACGCCACTCTGTCCCCGCTCTTCGCCGTTCCAAGGGTAGATCCACGCATGCAACAACAAATTTCAAAGCAACCCCAAATTCAAGATTAATCCTCATAGATCTACAGTACTTGAATTGAGATCGAGAATCAAAATGGTCAGTGAATTATAGGAGGGGACGAGGACGGATGCGGCTCCGAGGAAGTCTCAGAAAGGAGCAGATTTGTCGTCGTTGAATGTCGACGCCATTTCTGATATATATCACTTGACAAATCTGAGACAGTAAGTAACTGCCGCCGCGGGATAGAATAGATGAGTCGATTGAACGATTGATGATATGCCTCTCTTTCTCCTTCTTCATCTATCGATTTTCTTACTTGGAAATTAAAGGCAGAGAAGAAGTAAAGAATGAGAGAGAAGCAGAGGAAAAGTTTTGGCTGATGGTCGTTTGGAGATATAAGGAGGACGACATTATCTGAATTAATGCAATTATATCAATTAATTGGAGTCCAACTCCAAATTCCCAAACCAATGAAATTGGAACGTCTTTCTAGAAAAGTCCAATTAGTTGGCCGTTGGGCTTTGTTAATTGCTTTTTTTATATATATATATAATCGGCTTTGTTAATTACTTAACTTTTCTTTCACTGATGTTTTTCTCCTTTTGTATGTGCAATATTTGTTTCTCTTATACAAATATGTTTTTGGAGAAATTCTCTTATACAATATTAATATAACTATTTTAACCAAATAACCTAGTGTAATGCAAGGAAATAGTTATTTAATATATTTTTAAGTATGGTATAGTTGGTACCAACATTATTAATAAAAATATAGTTATTAATAATATATATTAAAATAATATAATATTAACGCTCTGTTCACGCTCTCAATATTAAGTTTTTGAAAAATAGACGCTTTCGCGCTCCCGCTCTCGCTCCTGCTCCCGCTCTCGCTCCGCGAACTGGTTACCTAAGGCAGCACATCACATAGCTTTCAAATTTTCTGCTATTGAATATTGATGGAAACGTGTTCAACGATTGTTATTAGTTTTCATCCACACATAAATATATATATATAATCTATGTAGAATTTAACCTTATTGTAAACACCCTCTCTATCTCATTCTGCCACAGACGCCAGCTACCTGACAAATGGCTACCTGGACACCCCAATCGACTGGATCCCAGGGATGGAAGGAATGCCCCTCAAGTACCTCCCCAGCTTCATCTTCACCACCGACCCGAACGACGTCGTAGTCAACTTCGCCATGCGGGAAATCGACCGCGCCGTCACCAAGAAACCCGCCGCCATCCTCCTCAACACCTTCGACGAGCTGGAGCAAGACGTCCTCGCCCACCTCTCCACCGTCTTCCCGCCGATCTACACCATCGGCCCACTCTGCGCCCTCACCAACCACTTCCCTTCTACCAAGCATGAGCCCCTCGCCTCCATCGGCTCCAACCTCTGGACCGACGAGCCCGAGTGCCTCAAGTGGCTCGACGCCCACGCGCCCGGGTCCGTCGTGTTCGTCAACTTCGGGAGCGTCACGGTCATGTCCCCGGGCCAGCTGGTGGAGTTCGCGTGGGGGCTGGCCAACACGAAGGTGCCGTTTCTGTGGATCATCCGGCCGGATATTGTCCGTGGAGAGACCGCGATCCTGCCCCCGGAGTTCGTGGAGCAGACGGCGGCGCGTGGGATGATGGCGGGGTGGTGCCCGCAGGAGGAGGTGCTTAAACATCCGGCGGTGGGCGGGTTTTTGAGCCACATGGGGTGGAACTCGTTCTTGGAGAGCGTGTGCGGCGGGGTGCCGGTGGTGTGCTGGCCGTTTTTCGCGGAGCAGCAGATCAACACGTGGTTCGCGTGTGAAAAGTGGGGGGTTGGGAGGGAGATCGGGAATGATGTGAGGAGGGAGCAGGTGGAGGCGATGGTGAGGGAGCTGATGGTCGGGGAGGAGGGGGAGGGGATGAGGACGAAGGCGGCGGAGTGGAGGAGGAAGGCGGAGGAGGCGGTGGCGCCGGGTTCGGGGTTGTCGTATGTGAATTTTGAGAGGCTTGTTGAGGAACTGATCTGATGGTGGCTGGAAAATCTAGCTAGATAGGGCCGTGTGTGTGTGTGTGTAAGTTGCTGTTTAAGGTTCCGGTGGTCCTTTTTTCTGGTTTTTTTTGCGCGTCTTTTTCAAATTTGTTGAAATTGTGTCTTATGAATGGAATAATTTCACTTGGTCATCCTTCGGTGTCACTATAGCCATAGGTGGAATTAAACATTGCGCCTACCACGTGGTCCCCTCTGGTCCAACCCCCCTAGCATCCTCCTTCGATGTCGTTGACCCATGCTGGCCAGTTCGGAATGAGAGAGAGGTCACCCGAGACTGGATCGACGACAAAAGAAGGAAGAGGAAGAGGGGTTTGACTAGGAGAGCGAAGATACTAGATAGACTCAAGTTTAGGAAAATTATACTTCTATTAGTGTTTTCCTCGCGCTTTGCATTCGTAAGAAACTAATTATATTAAGATATTATATACTCATTTAATAATTTAGTTGAAACAAATAATTCACAAAATCGTAAAATACCCCATAAATTTTAGGTCACTACTGAAAGCTATTTAGTTAAATACTCCACCACGTACCAAATCCCAAAAAGCAGGAAAAAGATTAATACAAAGCAAAGCGTATATCTTTCACATAGGACTAGGTAAGAGTTTCCGTGAGCGAAAAGGATGCTTTGTTCCTCTCCTTTCAGTTTAGCTACTTCTAACCTTCGGTCGAATTCTCCCCCTCTCCTTTCAGTCGAGCATATTGATAACCTCTCCTCTCACTTTATTCGAGCTTATTTCTCTCCTTATTGTTCTAATTCAAATGCGAGCTACTTCGCACAACTTCCATATTAATAGGAAGGAACTTTAATCAGAATGAATATGAAATTTTCTTCTATGATCGATCGGTATAAACATCAACAACTCTGAATTGGATTGGTTTCGCCTCAACAAATAAGCGCAAGGCCACTCTATGTAGTGTGTGAATCATTAAAAATTATTTATGTAATCCAAATGTTTAATTGATACATAAGATATAATTATCAACCCATAAGCTTTTCATATTGTCTTAATCATTAAAAAGTTTATGAAATACACTTGCTTAATTGATATATAAAATAATTTTACTCCATAAATTTTATATTATATATTTGTAATTTATACTGCTATAGAATGGTGTTATGCAACTTTCTTGTAATATGTTGACATATAATAAAGGGCTAATATCACTAGAAAACTCGAACTATCAAGAACATGTCATGTGTGTCCTAAAGTATCCAATATGACATTTGTGTCTTTTGTGTCCTTTATGTCTGACGATTTTGTTGACCGTTATATGTAACAGTTGACCAGACGGTGGTCAACTTGATTTTGACTTTTGCTGACGTGGCAAACACGTGGCAGCCACCTAGATGTCATGTCATGGACACCTTATAATTTTAATTAAAAATTAAAAATGCTAAAAATTAAAAAATTAAAAATTAAAAAAATATAAACTCAACCATATTAATCATCCAAAATTTTAAAACAAAAAAATAAAGCAAAAAAAAAAATTACAATAAGGAGAGGAGGACCACACGACCCTTCCCATTTCTATCTTATTTCTCTCCGCCGTCTCTTACCCCCACCCTGCAGATTCCCCATTCAGCAAACCCACCATCGCAAAGTCCGGTCGCTATCCCAACCCCACCCTCCACCGTCTCAAGTTCGAGCAATCCGGTCGTCGGAATCGAAGCCACTAGGGCTGTCAGTCGGTCGGTTTTCGGTTAAACCGAGCGACCCTCTAGCACTATCGACCACCGACCGACGTGTTTCACACGGTCACCGCCTAACCGACCGGTCGGTTATCGGTTATAACCGCGGTTAGCCGAATTGAATACAAAAAAAAAATTAATAGAAGAAAAGTCGGCCACCACACATTCAGACCCACCTTATCTTCTTCTTCTTCTCTCCTCACCCAAAATGAGGAAACAAACCGCCGAAGACTTTTCTTCTCCCCTCTCTCTCCTTTGCCTCCTAACCCTCCATCTCCAAGACCCTTCTTCTCTCCTCTCTCACTTTTCTTTTCCTTATGCTCGGGGACCCTCCATCTCCAAGACCCTTCTTCTCTCCTCTCTCACTCTTCTTTTCCTTCTGCTCGGGGACGGCCGATGGACACGGTTCATCTGCTCGAGGACGGCGACGGCGAGGCGATGAGGACGAGATCTGGGCGAGGCGGCTGCGCGAGGCGGCGAGGAAGGCATGTGGACGGGTCACGGCCGACGAGGAAGGATCTGCATGGCGGCGAGGAACGGAGGTAGGCGGCGGCCGTGAGGCGACAAGGAAGGGAGCTAGGGCGGCGGCCGTGACTCGTGAGGGTGACACGCAGATACATCTCTTCTCCGAAATTAGGGTTTCAGTTTGGGGTTTCAGTTTGGGGTTATGGGTTTTATATGTCATTTTTTTTGCAGGGAGGGCAATATATGAGGGTTTGTCAGTTTTTTAGGATAACCGCGGTTAATAATGGTCGGTTACTCGGTTATCCGAAGATTTGGTATTCTCCTCCGTCCACCGACCGAAGCAATTTTAGTCTCGGTTTTCGGTTAGCCGAAAACCGGTCGGTTCGGTTGTAACCGCCGGTTATCCGCTAACCAGAAACCGAACTGCCAGCCCTAGAAGCCACTGATAGCAGAAGGGGCAGAGTCCAACGTATTAGGGTTATTAGAAGAAGTTGGAAGAGAATGGAGCAACAATAGCCACTAGCTCCGCTCTCAGATCTCGCCCTAGGGTCGGAAAAGGCACGAAACCCCCCCACCCAGATCTCTCTCTCATACTATCTTTGACGGTGACGGAGGAAGAATGGAAGAATCGAGCAACCCAGATCGACGACCTCGCTTATGAACCCAGATCTGCCAGCGACTCCATCAGCAACAACTCCCTCGCCATTTTCAAACCCACTAGCTTACCTCAATTGCTCCGCTCTTGATCCTCATGCCTCTCTTGATTCGCTGGTGTATTCCGTCTCCGTCTTGCCACCGAAATCCTGGATAAGAATGACCAGTTATCAACATCTTTCCTCTCCCCCAATGTTCGAGCTCCCCTGGAATCTGTGAAACTGCTCTCTTCATCGCTCTCGTCAGCAATGGCGGAAGCGCGGCGGCGAAGTTGTTGTCGAGGAGTGCAGGGAAGTAAAGGGGTTATCGAGGGAAAAGACAGCGAGAAAGAAGAAAATGGGGAGGAGAGGGTTTGGTGCTAATGGAGGGGAAGGATGGAGTTGGAGTTGAGACGAGAGAAGAGGATTTGGGTGGCAGATGGAGTGGAGGACGAGAGAAGAGGAAGAAGTTGGGATCCTGGGAGAATATTTCACTACAGGAAAATTCACATTCCATCACGGGATTTCCCATGACTTAATAGTGAAATTCCGTGACTAAATCCTTTCATCATGGGTGTTTCCCGTGACAAGCATGCCTGTGGTCAAATGTATTTGGTCACGGGATATCCCATGACAAAAGATGACATGATAACGGGAATATTCCCTTGGTAAATGGTTTATTTAATCATGGTTAATCCCGTGACTAATAATTTATCACGGGAAAATTCCCATGACTAGGTGCTAAAGTAGCCACGGGATTTACCATGATTAGTTGTATCATTTGACTCAGGATTTTACTCTTTTGTCACGAGACTGTGATCGTTGGCATATTAATGATTAAGGGGAATTCCATTGATTGTTGTTTCTAATTAGTCAATAAACATCTAAAATTATTACTTGTTAATAGTAGCATTACAATAACTAAAAGATCTTATTTAGAACATCCATGCCATCACAAGAAAATTTGAGTTGAAAATAATAACTTGATTGTTAAAAATACTATGAAAGCTCATTCATCAATGTTTACGTATAATTAAGAGCTTATATATGCTTGTAGCATCCTAACCGAATTGAACCTAACATAAATCTAACTGATCATTCCACTTGATCAAACATCCTAAATACACATACAAAGGAAAATCACGAAACTTGTTGTGATAATCTACATCACATTTATATATTGCTGCTTTATTGTCTTGTTTCCTCTTCATGCCTTGTTTGTTCTCCTCTTCTTGCTTTATCTTTTGTCTCCTCCCCTTGTCTTCCACTGTAGATTGAACTCAGATACGTGAGCAGCCTCGGCTACAAATCCTTCCTCTAGACGAATCTGCAAATATGAAGAGTCATAATGAAGGGGAGTAATACGCGAAGAAGCCAAAACCGTAAAAGATTGAACTAATCTACATTTAATTGGCCATATAGGAGAAATTGTCAATTTATGCAACATAGGAAGGAGGACGTTAAACAGAAGCCAAAAAGAAAACCCAACGTAAATAGAACATAAAGAGTAACCACCATTACTCTTATTTGAATTGTAATTTGGATTGTAAACAGAACATAAATAGTACATAATTAGACAGCCATTTGGCAAAAGGAAGTTAATAATCAAACACGCATGATCTAGGCTCTAGCAAAGGGGCAAGGAAGGGAGAATCACAGAACAAAAAGGAGACAAAATCTACCTTCATTCGTGACCTTTCTAGTTAGGGCTTTTGGTTTGAAGTTGATTGGGTTATCAGGTGAACCTGAAAACAGAGAAGTTGATCAAGAAGCTAGGTGTGACCCATATGTCGCATAAGCTGAAAATAGATATTGTGTAGGCTAGATGGGCTTTGTTAGTGTTGAGCTATCACCCGGACGATGACTTCAATGGAGGCATCTGTGAAAAGTATAGCGTTTACAATGGAGGTTGCCGGTTCTGAAACAAATTTGAAGATGAGGACAAAGACGGCAGCGGCTACCACTAATTTATCAGGGGCTCACACTCATACTGCCCCCTCCATCAATGAGGCTCCCAACCTAACATATCCCCTTAATAAGCATAGAAAGTCAGAATCACAAGCCACATAAAATTCCCAATTAGGCTACATAAGTAGGAATAAATCCCATATTAGGTTTGAATACCACCATTTATTTGTTTTCGGATAAGAAAAGAGTGGAGGGATATCACCTTGGTAACTAAGAAAATCAAAAACTGTCGCAGTCGTCGGTGTAAGGTTATCAACCGTGAGAATTATCATTGATGCAAGGGTATATTTATACCCATAAGATTACAGTTTACAAGTGTGAGTAGAAGACTAATTACAAGAGGAATAATGAGTACAAATCCTAACATTATACGGACAAAGTCTTGTCCCTAATACGCCCCCGCAAGATGGAGGCGGTGTCAGCAAGCCCAATCTTGGAACAAAGAAGGCCGAAGCGAGTAACTGGGAGACCCTTAGTGAGCACATCGGCAAGCTGCATGGCAGTTGGCACGTACTGAACACAGAGCTGCTTAGACTGAACAAGCTGACGCACAAAATGATAGTCGAGAGCTAGATGCTTTATTTGGGAGTGGAACACCGGATTCGAACTGAAGGAGACAGCACCCATGTTATCGGAGTAGAGAACCGGAGCTGTGGAGAGCGGTTGATGAAGCTCATGAAGTAAATTACGAACCCACTGAATTTCGGACGTAGCCAGAGCAATAGCACGGTACTAGGCTTTAGTGCTGGAGCGAGCCACCGAGCGTTGCTTCTTAGATTTCCAGGAAATGAGCGTGTCACCGAGGTAGACGAGGAATCCAGAAGTGGATGTCCTGTCATCAGGATCGCCAGCCAATCTGAGTCAGAGAAAACACGTAGCGTGAATGGGGAGGCTTGGCGGCGGATGTGAAGACCAAGGGTAGTCATACCAGCAACATAACGGAGAAGACGTTTGACATGTTGCCAGTGAGTGGTGGTGGGAGCATGCATGAACTGCGAAAGTTTATTGACGGCGAAGGCAACATCTGGGCGAGTGGTGAGTAAGTACTGAAGTGCCCCCATAGCCTGGCGGTAGAGAGTGCCATCCGCTGGAGATGACCCATCTCGTAAGGAGAGACGCGCAGTGGAGGTGAGAGGAGTGGGTGTTGACTTCGCCTCATGCATCATAAAGCGGTGAAGGAGGTCGAGAGTATACTTGTGTTGTGATAGGAGGTAGCCAGTGGAGGTGGGGATGATCTCGATGCCAAGGAAATAAGTAGCATCGCACATGTTGGTAAGAGAGAACCGAGCGGCCAGTTGAGCTTCGAACTGGCGGAGAAAAGCTGGTGAGTTGCCTGCGAGAAGAAGATCATCCACCTACATGAGGAAGTAAGCAAGGACCGGGCCACGGGAGTAGACAAACAGTGAGGCATCGGAGTTGGTCTTGCGAAAGCCGCACTGCTCAAGAAACAAGCTCAACTCCTCATACCAGGCTCGGGGCGCTTGACGAAGGCCGTAGATGGCTTGTCGAAGCTGGCACACATGATCGGGGTGATCCGGATCCTTAAAACCAGGAGGCTGCGACATATAAACCACCTCGTTAAGCGGCCCTTGAAGAAAGGCATTCTTGACGTCAAATTGGGAGATCAGCCAGTTATGAGTGAGTGCCAAGGTAAAAACAGTTCGGATAGTGACAGGCTTGAGCACCGGACTGAACGGTTCGCCAAATTCGACATTGGGACGTTGATAGAAGCCTTTAGCGAATAAGTGAGCTTTGAACCGCTCGATGGAACCATTAGGTAGCTGTTTGACACGGTAAATCCAGCGGTTGCCAATGTCATTGAAGTGGGGCTGACGGGGAACAAGATCCCCACGTATTGTTAGAGCGCAGAGCACCAAACTCATCCTGCATAGCTCGGTTCCACTGTGGCGAACGAAGAGCATCCTTAACCGTGCGGGGAAGGAGCATGAGAGTAGCCTGTGAAGAAGCAGGAGCAGCAAAATATTTGGGATTGGGTTTATAAATATGGTTACGAGCATGAGTTACCATAAGATGCGGAGCTGGTGGGGTTGGTGCTGCTGAGGAAGAATTCGAACCCTGGGGCGTCGCGTGTGTGACTGGAGAGGGAGGACTTTGCGGCGTCGGAGGAAAAGGTGGTGGCAAGGCGGTGGTAGTAGGCAAGACAGTGATGGTAGGAATAGTGGAGGCGAGCCAGGATGGAGACTCGACTTCAGGATGACTACACGAGGACGACGAGACACCGGGAAATTCTGACTCGACAAAAACAACATGGCGGGAGAGAAAGAGGCGACGAATTTCAGGATCAAGGCACCTATAGGCACTCTGTTGATGGGAATAGCCGAGAAAGACACAAGGGCCGGAACGAGTATGAAGCTTATGCGGACTGTAGGGGCGGAGCCAAGGAAAGCATAAGCAACCGAACACACGAAGTTTGTCGTAGTTTGGAGTTTCATTGAACAGGGCTGTAAATGGAACAGGATTACGAAGAGCGGAAGAGGGTAAACGGTTAATGAGGTAAACTGCTGTGGAAAAGGCATATGACCAGTAGGAGAGTGGGAGTTTAGCCTGATGAAGAAGAGCTAAACCAGTTTCAACGATATGTCGGTGTTTTCGTTCGGAAAGACCGTTGTGTTCAGGAGTGTATGGTGGGGTGAGAAGACGAGTGATGCCGCTGGAAATCAAAGTGGATTTGAGTTTTTGAAATTCACCACCGCCATCGGTGTAGAGACGGCGGATACGAGTGGAAAAATAGTTTTCAACAAGGGCTTTGAAGGCGGTGAAAGTGGTTAAGACATCAGACTTACGACGGAGAGGGTATATCCGTGTATACCTAATGAAATGATCAACAAGAACTAGATAGTACGAGAAACCATCAATAGAAGGAATAGGAGCAGGGCCCCAGACATCAGAGAAGAGTAAGTCAAGAGGACGTGTGCTAGACAGACTGGAATCGGAAAAGGGAAGCTTATGACTTTTATTGGATAAACAAGACGTACATGGAGAAATAGACAACTTAGAAGCAACATGTATGGAATTAGTTCAAAATAGACGACATAAAGACTTAAAAGAAGGATGAACAAAAAAACAATGCCAACAATCTACGGATGTCCGAGTAGTGACCAGCGCCAGTCGAACCACTTGCGATGCTCCCGACAGCTCATATGTGTCCCCTTTATTCCTTCTGGTCAGGAGCGACACCCCCGTGTTTAGATCCTTCACAATAAAAGAGTCGGCAAAAAATTCAACCGAAACAGGATTAGTACGACATAGTTTGGCAACTGATATCAAGCGCTTCTTAATGCCAGGAACACAGAGGATGTCAGTAAGTTTAAGTGGACTGGACGTAGAGAGACTAGAAGAACCAATATGGGTGATACGCAAACCTGAACCATCGCCAAGATAGACTTCATCCGGGCCGTTGTAATCCGAATAGATAGCAAGATTACCAAGGTCAGGTGTAATATGATGGGTGGCTGCCGAGTCCATTAGCCAGGGTTCAGGACGAAAGGGTGTTGGTTGAGAGGAACAGCCCACGGTGTCATTGGCTTGAGCTGGTCGTTGTTGGGGAAATAGCTGGAAGCATTGACGTGCAGATTGACCAGGCTTCTCGCAATATTGGCAGTAGATGCGGCCATGACGCGGTGTTCCAGTAGAGTCAGCCGATGGAGGAGACCACGAATCTGAGAGAGTGGAAGTGTCAGGTGAGTGAGAACCACCGCCAGGAGTAGAGGAGCGGCCAGAGCCGCGATCGGATGCACCACCACGGCGACCGCGATAGGCACCGCGTCCGCGTTGAGTAGAGAAGGCGGTGACAGGCTGATCACGGCGACGAGCAGTAAGATCAGCTTCCAGAGACATTAGAAGATCGAAGAGGTCTTCAAGGGTTGGCTGGTTTGCACGTGCTCGAATGCCGGCAGAGAACTCGGCATAATCATCATCAAGGCCACGAAGAAGGACTGTGACCAGCTCGTCATTAGCGACGGGAGAACTAGCAAGGGCCATCTCAGAAGCAGTAGTACGAAGGGATTAAACAAAGGTAGTAACCGAGCGATCGCCTTTCTTCTTAGCAAGCAGTCGATCGCGTTACGTCGTGACGCGAGACCGAGAGTTGCTGACATACATACGAAGTAGGGAGGCCCAGGCCTCGGCAGCAGTAGAGAAAGAACTTATGAATGGTAAAACGACTTTGGAGACCGAAGCAAAAATCCCGTTGAGAAGGAGCTGATCTTGACGAAACCAGTGAGTGTAGGCCGGGTTCCGATTTGAAGCTCCATTCTCGAGAATGGTCTCAGCAGGAAGTACAATAGTACCGTCGACATAGCCTATGAGATCGAGGCCATGGAGAAGGGAGAGGATTTGTGCTCTCCAGAACGGGAAGTTCGCTGCGGTGAGCTAGAGAGGAAGGGAGGCCGCTAGGTTGATAGTAACCAGCGTTGGCTCCGCTCCAGAAGACGTCGGCGTATTACCGGAGGTAACAGATCCGGTGGACATGGTGGCTGGACAAAGAGACAAGGATCGACGGTGAGATTAGGGTTAGGGCTCAAAGATTCTGTTAGGCAAGAGGCTCTCATACCATGTAAGGTTATCAACCGTGAGAATTATCATTGATGCAAGGGTATATTTATACCCATAAGATTACAATTTACAAGTGTGAGTAGGAGACTAATTACAAGAGGAATGATGAGTACAAACCCTAACATTATACAGACAAAGTCTTGTCCCTAATAGTCGGTTCCAGGGTCATCTCATCGCCGTCGAAATTGAGTAACTGCAGCTCCCTTTTTATCTTTCTTTCCTCCATGTCCTCGCGACCAAAACCCGAAAAAACCCAGAACAAAACTTGTATCATTATTAAGCAAACCAAAACGAACAAATAAGTCAATAGATCTAAACATGCAATAACCAAATCAGTGAGAAGAGAGAGAGAGAGAGAGAGAGAGAGACTGAGAAGGAAGATCGGTTTGAGGAAAAAGTAGTAGGGTGGAGCGCTTTTCTCTATACAAAAGAAAAACTAAAAGCAAAGACCAAAAGTTTGGGCGGGCACTTGAAAATTTTCAATAGCCAAAATTCCAGGGAGAGCGACAATTGGAATTTTTGTTTCATTTCCCGCCCACACATCAAATAATCACGGGAAGCTATCCCGAGTATCATTTAATAATCAAGAGTCACAATATTATCTTCCCGTTGTTTATAATTCACTTTTGATTAGGGGTGTATAACCGTAATTAAAAGTTCTCGTGACTGAAAATGCTTAGTTTGTAGTGTTTTTTTGTATTTTTTTTTGTTTTAGTTTATTCATTTATATGAAAAATAATTACAAATTCCACGTCAGATGCCACATCAGCACTGACTAAAGTTTCTGTTAAAAATTAACGGTCAACGCCGGTAAACTCTAACGGAAAAATAGTTTAGGACACAAATGTCATATTGGATACTTTAGAACACAAATGACACATTCTTGATAGTTCGGGTTTCCTAGTGGTATTAGCCCTATAATAAACTTCAGTTACAAAAGGTATCATATTTGATCAAACTATCCTCCATTATAATATAGCAGAGTCTTACAAACTTCTCTCCATTTCAAAATTTCTGACTTCTCCTTAATTTTTGGTAAGGATAGAATAGTAATTATATTCTTTTATTTTTTATTTTTTTATTCCATACCCGCCCAAGAAAACCCACGTATTCTGCTTGGTTAATCTTTTTCTTCTTTTTTTCTTGTTAGAAATTTTTTTTTTATTTCTGAGTGATATCAATAGAGGACAAGAGTTATTCATACAAATCTTTTTTTTTCTTGGTAGAATATTGGTTTGTTATCCTTTCTGCCATTTACCCATAGTGTGAGTCTGCGAGAGTAGTGTTGCATTATTTCTTTTCTTTTTTTAATTTTTATTTATTTTATGTGTGATTTAGTGTAGTTCTTGACTAAAAGAGCCTATTTCTTTTTGAATTGCTTTTTTATCAGTTAAAATGTAGGGGTTAATTGCATAGTTGGTCACTGAGATTACAAAAAACGTTCATGTTTGGTCACTGAAAATATTTAAATCCAATTTTGGTCACTCAAATTAGTTAAATGGTTCAAGTTTGGTCACTCTCCGTCCAACTCCGTTAAACATGTCTGATGTGGCAGTCAACCCTCAAAGTTGACCGTTAACTCGGTGACGTGGCAATTAAAAAATAATAAATAAAATAAATTTTAATTTCCAACTCATTTCCAACTCAACCCGTCGCCGGTGAGCTTTTCCCCGTATGGCTACTTCCCTAATCTCTCCACTCACAGATGAGACTTCCGCCACATCACTGTTGACCATAACCATAACAATCACAATATCCGCCGTCGTTCTCTACTTCCTCGGAAATCTCCGAAGAACCAAATCGCCACCGGGTCCACGTGGGCTGCCGGTCGTCGGGTACCTCCCGTTCTCCGCCGCAACGACCTCCACCGGCAGCTCACTTCCCTGGCTGAAACCCACGGCCCAATCTACACAATCCAGGGCCTCAACAGATCCCTGGTCGTGGTCAGCTCCCCGGATCTGGCGAAAGAGGTCCTTCGGGTCAACGAGTCCATCTTCTCGACCCGCCCGATACCGATTGTGGGCCGGATCTTAACCTACGGCGGCATCGACCTCGCCAACCTGTCGTACGGCCCCGATTGGGTCGGGCTGCGGAAGGTCATTTTCCGGGAGGTTCTCAGCAGCGGGCCCCTGGACGTCACGCGCTGGGCAGGGGAGCGGTTGAGGCGGGGTGCGGGAGATTCGCGCCGGCGAGGTGACGGGGATGTTCGATGCGGCGATGAAGGTGGTGGTCGATTCGACCCTGGCCATGTTGTGGGGCGGCGGCGGGAGGGAGGAGGGGCGCCGCCGAATTTCGCGGTGGAGTATCGGGAGGCGACGAGGGAGATGACGGAGCTGTTGGAGCGGGCGAATGTCCGTAGAAGCAAGCAATCGTCAAAGTTTTTCTCAGTCTACAACTCTAACCCGTCGTCGGTGAGCTTTTCCCCGTATGGCTACTTCCCCAATCTCTCCACTCACAGATGAGACTTCCGCCACATCACTGTTGACCATAACCATTGCAATCACAATATCCGTGGCCGAATCTTGGTCACTCATTTCCAACTCAAATTTTTTTTTATTTTACTTTATTGTGAAAATGAGTTGGAAATAGTAGAAGATTAAAATTTATTTTATTTATTATTTTTTAATTGCCACGTCACCGAGTTAACGGTCAACTTTGAGAGTTGACTGCCACATCAGACATATTTAACGGAGTTGGACGAAGAGTGACCAAACTTGGACCATTTAACTAATTTGAGTGACCAAGATTGGATTTAAATATTTTCAGTGACCAAACATGAACGTTTTTTGTAATCTTAGTGACCAAACATGTAATTAACCCTAAAATGTAGTGTTTATAATCTCATTTTTAAATGTGTTCATAAAATTGATAGAGTTGTAACTATTATGTTATTTATAGAGTTGGGATATATATGGGGTGCGGTCTTTTGATTTTAACATTGAGAGTTAATGATTTAGTAATTAAGGTAAAAAAAAAGGATTAAGGTGTGCCTACGGTGACATGCATGTCACGGTGTCTTGCACTTTCTGGTCGACCTCAGTTTGGATTCGGTCGACCTCATTTAGAATTCGGTCGACCTCATATAGGATCTAGTCGACCTCATTTAGCATTCGGTCGACCTTATATAGGATCAGGTCGACCTAATCTGTTGTTTCAGTGTAAAAACAGTTCATGGTGCCTACTTTGGATATTCATATCATACAATTGGCTAGATAGAAATTGAAGACTACTGACTTGTTTTGAAGCTTGAGTGTCCCTCTACATATTGAAGTGATTGAGAGCTCGATAGGAAGTCCAGAAGACCATTTTTGAACCTCATCAAAAGGCTATGCCAAAACTGGGAAACTGTCTGGAAATGGCTAAGTCTGGAAACGTGTTTGTGAAGCCTACTTTGGAGCTCAATTCGAGAAGCATGAATGCGAGTCGAGTCCAGTAGCCTCTACCACATTAAATTAGGTATGGTTTTATACAAATTCAAGGCATTGGATGAAAGATTGGATATCTGTAAGGCTTCAAACAAAAGGGTCGAAGTTGCTATGAAGGTTGTATTCTGGCAGACTTCGAGCACAAACAAGCTGCCAGAAAAACAGCCTTCGTAGCAACTTCGAGCCTTTTTTTTGAAGCCTTAAAGATATTCAATCTTTCATCCAATGCCTTGCCTTTGAGTAAAAATATACGTAATTTAATGTGGTAGAGGCCCCTGGACTTGACTCGCATCCATGCTTCTCAAATTGAGCTCCAAAGTAGGCTTGACAAACACGTTGCCAGACAGCCATTTTCAGGCAGTTTCCCAGTTTTGGCATAGCCTTTTGGTTAGGTTTAAAAATAGTCTTCTGGACTTTCTATTGAGCTCCCAAGTACTATAATGTGTAGAGGGACACTTCAGCTTCAAAACAAGCATTTAATCTCCAATTTCCATCTAGCCAATTGTAAGATATGAATCTCCAAAGTAGGCATCATGAAACTGTTTTTACACAGAAACAACAGATTAGGTCGACCTAATCCTATATGAGGTCAACCGAAAAGTGCATGTAACCGTGACATGCATGTCATTGTAGCAAAGTCCAAAGGATTATAAGACAATAGAAAAGTGATTGATGTTTAATTCTAAAATTTAAGGGCAACCTTAAGTTTTTGTTGCCTTTTCTGTGTTTATGAATTGGTATACACTTAAACTGATGTGATATATAACATGTTGAAATGATCAATAATTTTTTTGAAAAATAAAAGAACACAAGTTTGAGTTACGCACCTAAATTCTTGAAGGCGTGCATAACTTACTCATAATCCTCGGATGGAGCTCAAATTGTACAAATTATAGGAAGTTAGGGGTTTTCCCCCTTAATTATTTCATGAGGGTGATGAGAATATCTTGACATAAACCCAATGTTCAAGAAGATGTTAGGCTTAGACGAACATTAGTGTCTTCCCTAGCGCATAGGCACACATAGGTGGCCTAGCTTGCCTAGGTGTCACCTAAGCATGTCTAGGAGCTAGAAGCAAATATATAATTTAGTATTAAATAATGAATTAAGTAGTTTTTCTATGATACTATTGCTTTAGTTCAAATGATCAATAACTTATTTGACACTTAACAATAAAAAAAAATAACTCACAAGTTCATCGAATTATAGCTCAATGCTCAAGAAGTTATTGAAATATTGAAAAGATTGCTAGAGAATATTGTGTTTGTAGATGATGTTAATTTCTCATCTTGATATTGACCGCTTAGATCCATCTAATTACACCTACAACACACCTATCTGTCCCCGACTTCCATCATCTTTTGAGGGGATAGGTTCCCCGCACCATCAGCTTTTGACTTCCTGTTTGCACTTGCTACCTTCCCCTTCTCTGTTTGCTTATTGTGATTCCCATCTCGAGCCAATTCTTTTTTCTGGTTTGTACCTAATCCGACCCCTACTAGGTTTCCATTGGAGGCTCCCTCAAATTTCTGCTTCCCACCTTTACCTTGTACTTTTGTCTTCCCTTGTAATGAACCCTACCATGTGTTTATGGGTACTGTGACATCGACCTCACTTGGCTCCCATGCTTGCCACCCTCACTCTAAGAGTCCGTATTCTGCTCACTTGTTACCTCATTACCAGGTGTTTCTTCATTTGTTTCACTAGGTTACTCGTATCCACTACACTCTGTTGAACATGTTTCTCATTTGTGACACCCTTCGACTGTTCCTTGTCCGCCATCACAACCCATATATTGTTCCTTTCTTGCGCACTGGTTGTCACTTCATCATCACCCACATTTGCCATCTGCTCCCTCCTCATCGGTTCCTCCATCATTATCTCCTCATCCACATCCTCCTCACTAGCAGTATCATGATCTGCCAAGTTTCTGAACCGTGATCCCTCAAAAGAGGGATTTGATTGTTGCGCTTGTGACCCATTGGGTCCCTTATTCCTTCCTTGATTCCTCATGTTTCGAGGTTTTGCCACCATCCATTCTCCATATGTAGGGTCTCCTACTTCCTGTACTTTCTTGTCAGACTCCATGGGTGGAGTAGGTTTCCTCTTGGGTGGATTTGTCGACAGGCAGCCTTTCTTAACATGTCCATAACGCCTGCATTCAGAGCATATAAGGTGCAGACCTTCAAGTTCTACGTAGTAGGTCTTGCCCTCGATCTTATATTTAGACAATAGCAGTTTCCTGAGGTTCACCTCCACACTAACCCTAGCAAACCGCCCTCTTTCGCTTGTTTGGGTAACCCTGTCCACCCTGATCGGTTTGCCAATTCTCGAGGCAATTTGCAGCACTGCCTCACGATTGATAAACTCAATCGGTAGACCAGGCATCCGAGCCCACACAATTGTGGTAGTCACTTCTGCATCCTTCTGATCAAAATTCTTCTGCCAGGGACGTACGGTAATGTAATGATCCCCCAGCATCAAAGGGCCTCCTGCCGCCGCCTGCTCATAGTCAAATTCCGATGTAAACCTTACCACATAGTATCCCAATGAGAGGCTGGATATTTGCAATATCCCGCATTTTCCCCATAGGCTTTCCAATCTTCTCGATATCAACGGGAATGGATAGGTCTGTCCCAACACCTTCACAAAAGCGCAGATCGCTATTGTCGTCTCCAACGTTGCTTCTCCATTTCTTTGAATGGAATAGTAGGGCATGTTGGATCATCATCCTCTGTAATTTCATCGTCAAGGTCATCCTCCCGCATTGCCTCAGCTACATCCTCCGAGTTGGATTCTACAAAATAGTACTCCTCATGCATACGTAAATCATTGAAAAAATTTCTCGTACCCGCGTTCCATGCTGATGATGGTATTTCAATAGGTTTTTCTCCCTCTCTTCCCAAGCCTGATGCTTCAGCCATCAACTCCTCATTGGAATGGTCCTGCAGCTCCGGTTGGGCATCAAACCACGGGTTGGCACACATCGGATTTAGCAGTTTCTTGTCTTGTTGTGTCTCTCTCCTCTCGCCTTTCCTAGACGGTGACGACGTTCCAATCGGGCCACAACGGGATCCTGGTACATGATCAGGGGGTTTCGACGTCCCGGGGGGGAGGGGGTAGTCCGTGAACCCAGGATGGTCATCGGAGTCACTCGCTAGGGTTTTCCCTCCCTTCTCCACTCACGTTTATCAGTGAATTACAAACTTTAATTAAATTCTAATAATGGCCTTTAGTGCCCAATAATGAAAGTCTAGTAGGGAGTTATAAATAATAATAATACAATGCAAAAATGTAAAGAGAAAGGGGTAAATTGCAAGTTTGGTCACTAGAATTACTTAACAAGTTAAATTTTGTCACTATAATTAATTTATTCTATCTGTAGTTACTCAAACTAGTTCAAAAGTTCAAGTTTGGTCACTCTCTGTTTGTCTCCGTTAACTTTAGCTGACGTGGCAGTCAACTCTGAGAGTTGACCGTTAAATAAATGACGTGGCATTTTGAAATAATAATAAAAATTAATCTTTTAAAATTCCACCTCATCATCCCAATAAATTTATAAAAAAAACATAGAAATAAATTCCCCGGCAGCGGTCGCCTGGTTGTCGGACCGGGTACCCGACCGCGTCTCCCCACTCCCGTTACCCTACCCGAGGTACGAAATTCGGTGGTCCTGTGAGGCAGCTCTTCTTCCCGTTCCCCTGCCTCCTCTCATCCTCCGAGTCCATCGCCACAAGCACCTTCCAGAAGCACGCCACCTGGCACGGCAGCGGTAGCGGGCCTTCCGGGCTATACTCGAACTCTGACTCCACCTCCTCCAGCAAGACCCATAATAGGGGTGGCTCGAGTACTCTGTTTTCACCAAAAAAATCTCTGCTTCTCCCCACCAAGTACACCGTGAAGCACCCTTCCGACGCCACCTGTCCCTTCTTCCTCCGCCACCGCTGACGACCCGGCCTTGCCGACTTGAACCTCGCCCACGTCTGGACTATCAAATTCCGCTTATGATATTTTAATTCAGCTTACTGTGTATTTCCGCTGAGGATCTCTGTTGCGTTGCGAGAGTTATTGCCTTTTCGGTTACTGGGTGTAGGGATGGCAAATTACCACCCATGGGTAATTATAGCCAAATTCAAGTAGACCCATTGATAATGGGTTGGGTATGGGTGAAGTGCATATGGATTTGGGGGTTTATAGATGGGTTTGGGTAAGGTATAAATATTGCTTCTATAATCTAAATGGGTATGGGTTGGATATGGATATCCATTTACTTGAGGGTGTTTTAACTACACATGCAAAAATTGGACCTATTTGTAAAATTTAAAAAGTTTAGGTACCAAAATGTAAGACCAAAAAATTCAGGTACCAAAACGTAATTTTCCATCGATATTTTGAGGACTTATATGCAAAAAAAATTAAATTTAGGTACTAAATATGCATATCTATTAAGTTTGGGTACCAAACTGTAATTTATATTTGGGCATGGGTACAAACCCAAATCCATTTGATATAAACCCAACTCAACCCAAAGTAAATGGGTATGGGTACAAACCCATCAAACTTTACCCATATCCATCTATTTGGATTTCATACCCAACCCAATTGAGTTAGATAGTAAGAAACCCATGGGTATGGGCAAAGTTGCCATCCCTAACTGGATGTAATAAGATTTGGTTTGGTTTTGCTGGGCTGAGTAATTCTGATTTGCAGACATTAAGCTGATCGTCGAGGAGGTCATAAGCCAGCAGGGGAGGAGGATGGGTAACCTGTGTCTGGCGACCAGAGGTGGCAATTCTCAATCCAATCCACCATGACCAATCCAATACATCAATCTATTAAAAATATCCACTTAATCCAATCCATTTGATTCAAATCCAATTGGATTAGTGGATTCATGAATTGATCCATGGATCCAAATGGAAAATTATGATTTGGTACCTATACTTTTTATATTTTACATTTTGGCAACCCAAAATTTAATTTTTTATACGAAAAATATCGCTGGTAAATTACGTTTTGGTACCTAAAAATTTTCATTATGACATTTTAGTACCTAAGCTTATCACATTTTACGTATTGGTCCTTGGTTGAGGATGTCATTTGGATTCATGGATAATCCACTTGATCCAATCCATGGATCCACCAATCCATTTGATCCATGGATCCACCAATCCAATCTACCAATCCATGGATCAATCCATTTGCCACCTCTACCGGCGATCAATGGAGCCGAATTTATTTTTTATGTTTTATTTATTTTTTAATTTATTGTGATAGTGACTCACACAAAACTACACCATAAATTAATCCCAACTAGAGCCCAAGTTTTTAAACTCTAGTCGGGTGCAGTATAGGGCAAGTATTTAAATTGTCAACTTGGGCCGGTCCATGTACCCCTACTTCAATCGCTTAAATTATTATCTAGCAAAACGATTTTGGGTTTAAAACTATGAAAACTACAAATGAAAACAAGCAAGGAAAGTAGATAAAGGAAAATTCTAAATAAGGGAGCTTCACCTAGGAGTTGCTTCCCCCTAACTAGCTATCATGACTCGCTGGATTGAATGGAGTCGTGTGGTGTAGGTGGTTGTGAACCGCGAGGTGAGCAACTAGTGATCGATTCTTCAAGAAATCAATTCACTAGCGATCGATTTGCCACGGGATCGATCCACTCACCAAGTCTAGGGGAACCGCTAGGAGGAGCAACTAGAGATCTATTTGTCACGGGATGGATGCACTAGAGATCGATTTGTCACGGAATCGATTCTCTCACTCAGTCTCTAGGGGTTGCCTAGGTCTCTCCCTCAAACCGGAGTTTGAGCGGCTTAATCACAACCAACCTAGATGCAAACTTGAGTCAAGGGGGATGCTCATCTCTAACCTAGATAGTAGGCACAAAGTGCCCAGGAAAACCAAGCGTGTCAAGCCTACCTAAAAAGGTGTGGTTTTCCTCTAATCTAGGTTAGGCAAGCACACAAGATTTGGAAAGCAAACTAAGCACAATCACCATGAAGACACCTCTAATACTCAAATTGATGCAAACCTACACAAAATCATTCAATCCAAATAGTTAATTACAAAGTATTAGTTAGGGATCTACAACACCCAAGAGAAAAGAGTGAGTTTCTAGAGAGAGAGAGAGAGAGAGAGAGAGAGATATATATTACAAAGAAACCTCTAGATCTTCTTCTTCTAGGCTTGATTCCTTGCTCCCAAGCTTGAACAATGCCTTCAATTAAGCTCCAAGATCCTTCTCTCACTATCTAGAACTCCCCTATGGTGTTTTGGGTCGAAACCCTATAGAAAGAAACCAATTCTTCTCCCTTCTCTCTCCCCGCTGTTGTCTTCATATTTGCCCAAGAGTGACTAGTTCACGAACGCGTTGTCCAGTTCACGGTCGTGAACACCTAAACGCGTCCGTGAACTCAGTGTCGTCCAAAACGCACCGCTTCACTCTCCTGGGTTCACGGTCAGTGGCCCCAATTCACGGTCTTAGAGACCGTGAACTCGCCTGGCGTCAGTAACTTCGGTAAGTGCCCTGGACGCCTTGATGTTCACGGCCCATGCCTCCTCTTTACGTTCTTAGCATACCGTGAACTGAAATTGTTCCTGGACGCCTTCACTTCACTATTACGGGGCAATTGTCACGGACTTCGGACTTTTCTTCTGTTTTTGCGCTTTTTGACCTCCAATTATCCCAAAACTCGTCCTCGACCCTTCCACACGTGCTAGGACCTGAAATGTATCAAAACAAGCACAACCTAGCGTGAAACATGTCGAGGAACGATGAAATACTAAGCTAAACAAATAAGAAATGAGGGGTAAAATGTGTACATTTGAGCGTGAATCACTCCCCCACACTTAGATGTTTGCTTGTCCCCAATCAAACCAAGTACAAAACAAGGTATGCTTACAACTTCTTTTTCAACACAATTTTTGGGGCATGTCATAGGGCACAAAATGAATGAATCATAATGGTTATTTGATACCAACCTATGGACGAAAACAAAGTAATATTGGCAACCACCAAAAACGACATTCAAATGTATTAAGATTGTGCAAAAGAAGAGTTCTCACATTATTCATCAACCAACACACAACATGCCTCGACGACTCACCAATCACAGTTACTCATGCATAAAGATCACATCATAGGAATGAATGATTGAGCAACTTGGGTCCTCACCAGGGTATAAGAAATGAACAAAAACATGATGAATGAAACACTCACTCTCGACCAGTGGGGTCGGGACCATTTGATGCAAAAGATGTGCATATTCACGCTCAATCCTAACGTCCCTATACCATGATGGTAACCACTAAATGTTAGAGTTCACAAGATGGGTGTCGTTGCTAGCGTGTCCGGAGGTCTTAGACAAAGGTTCAAATGACTAGCTAGGGTCTAGGACATGGGAAAAAGGCTTTTTGGGTGATGGTAAACAAAACATGAGGTTCCACATCTTCAACCTAAGACACAAGGTTCTATGGTTTCAACTAGAACCTTCCCTACAAACAACGGCCACTAGCATCGGCCAAAAACCTCACTTCCCACTATTCCAAACCACAAAAAATCACCAAACCATATCCATTCTTTCTTACTACATTTTCTATTCAATTTTAAGCACAAGAGTGTAGAGGTCAGCAACATGTAAGTGTTCATATAGCTTGCATGCTAAGTAACACTTCTAAGAGCATGTTAAACTTTTATTATATTTTGGTGACCACTCTCTTTTCTTCTTTGCCCTCTTATTGTTTTTTTTTTTTTTGCTTTTCTTTTCTCTTTCTTTGGGGGATATAGAGAGTGATAACGATGTATTTGAACATGTTTACACCCTTATTTCTTATCCGTTTGCGGCTCCTAGTCGTGTATCTTTGGCCTATTTTACGCTGGGTTGTGCTATTTTATCACATTTCAGGTCCTAGACGTCGAAGGAAGGGCTAGGCATGAGTTTCGGGGCATTTAGAGGTCGTTCGGTAAAGTTGGGGCAAAAACACAGGCAACCCACTCCAAAGCACGGCCGTGTTCCCCATGCCGTGTTTTTACTGCCGAGAGCGTGTTTGTGGTGGCGGCTGAGGAGTCCAAAACAAGGGCGCCATTGGAGCAGAACACGACTGTGTCACTCTTTGGGTACGACCGTGTTTTGGATCGACGCGGGCGTGTTTGCAACACGAGGCAAAACACAGGTAGACAAAAGCAAAACACGACCGTGTCCTCGACCGTGTTTTGGCCAGTCGCGGGTTAAAAGGAGATTTCAGAGATAGAGAGCAGAAAACCTAGAGAGAGTGACGAACAGAACTTCCAAGTGCCCTAAATCGATCTTCAATACCATTGGAGCTCTGTGGAAGCTTGGAGGAGTGCCAATTGATTACCAGAATCAGATCTTCATCCATCACAGAATGATTTCCGCATCTGAAGCAGGTTTCTCTTTAGTCTCTATGGAGTAAACTCTCTCACTCACCTGGGTATGAAGAACCCTATATTTGTATGTTAGGTCTAGTTGTATGAACCTATGTACAAGTTCTTTGAGACTGATTATATTCAATTGAGGCATGATTTTCTGAATTGCATGAATCCTAATCAAATTCCTGTAGTTTCTGCTTTGACTTAGAAGGAGAATATCTGCCTAGGTTGATAAAGCACCCTTAATTGAAGGTAGTGAATTGACGACTTTAGTCGAGGAGTCGGTTCACTATTCTGTACTGGATTCACTCCAGTAAAGGAGGTTTGGCATGTTAGGGCCTCAGTCTGTTTACTCCGGTGGAGGTTATTCGCCCGCTGGGGATTTAGATTCAGAGGGTCTGGAGACCTTTAGTCGAGACTTCAGACTGTCTAAGAACCTTCCGCGGTATAATTATCATTGAAACTAGACTGGGTGAATTTCAACTTGGCTTAACTGCAGTCCAGGGGGAACCATATCTTGGTGACCTCTCTCAAACTTGGAACACAACATTTACTGCTTTTGTTTGCTAGTTTAGTTGGAACTTCACTATAGTTGAACCGCTAAATAATAAGAATCTCATGAAGTAGTCATCACACCTAGGACCCAGGTTGACATTTAAATCAAAACCCGCTATACTACGCATTAGTAGGTGGTTACACTTGGCCACTTTCTAGTGCGACAGTACAAGCGAGTCAAGTTTTTGGCGCTGTTGTCGGGGACGGCTAGGTTGTTGAAGAAACATGATTTCTGTTACTTTAGCATTTCTTTTCCGCATGGATTGTTTTGCTTTGTCCCACTTGCGCCTTCACGGGTTTGCTTGCTTGGCTATGTGCAGGTAGTGAATGACCCGTAGCCAGTCGGGAGACTTACTACCATTGGATTTGGAGCTAGAACGAACTTGTCGCCATCTTAGGAGACAACAACGAGCAAGACTGGCTACGGAGGAAGTGCACGTCGACGACCATCTGAGCAACAACTCTGAAGAGGAGTACGAAATGAGTGACGAGCACAACAGGGTGAACCTGAACTTGGGGTAGAACCAACCCCCGGGGAGGCCCATGCAGGTTCCCCCAGTGAATTAGGTTTTGGCCAATAACCCAGTTCCCCAGCCAGATGGGGCTCAGCATCAACCACCTCCACCGGGTCCTACTATGGAGTACTACTACACTCCACGGATCACCGACATCCTCCCCGTCATCCTGTATCCGCTCATTCCAGCAAATAACTTCGAGATCAAGCCATGCTAGATTCAAATGATCACATCCTCCATCCAGTTTCATGGCCTCAAGGATGAAGAGGCGAGGGTGCACCTTTCCCAGTTCTTGCAGCTTACCAATGGGTTCAAGCTGAATGGTGTACCAGACGATGCGATCCGTCTTCACCTCTTCCCCCACTTTCTGGCGGGGCATGCAAAGAGGTGGTTAGAGACCCAGCCACCATTGTCCATCACATCATGGGACGATCTGGCCGACAAGTTCTTGCACAGGTACTATCCTGCCTCGAAGACTTTGGAGATTCAGCGAGAGATCACTCATTTCCGCCAGGAGCCAGATGAGTCACTACGTGATGCCTTGGAGCAGTACTTGGGATTCTTCTGGCAGTGACCCCATCACGGTTTTAGTGATGCATTCCCAATGGGGAACTTCAACAGTGCTCTATCTCCAGAGAGCCAGAGGGTGATCAAGTCTTCATGCCCAGGAGGGGACATTGTCACCAAGACTCCACCCGAGCTGAATCAGATGATCAGTACTTTGGCTGCTAGAGATCGTTCTTGGGGGCAGAGCACTAGAGGTAGGAACTCCCGGGATCGAGGTGTGCATTCCATGGAAGCAAGATTCCGGCTAGAGCGGCAGGTGGCCGAGCTGGTCCAGACATTAAAGCAGCCCAACAGTCTTATTCCGGGTAGAGGATTGGCTGGCCATTCCGTTGCACAGTGCCAGTGGTATGAGATCTCAAACCATTTGGTGGAAGACTACCAGGCTATGCGTGAGTCTTCTACACCCCAGGAGCAGTTGGACTTCATTGCCAATCCTCTGCGCCTTGATCATTACAGTGGAACATATAATGAGGGGTGGCGCCATGATCCCAACTTCTCATGGAATGGCAACAACAGCAACACCACCAAGCCTCCCGGTTTCCCAGATAGAGCGGGTGGTTTTCAGCAAAGGCAGCCTTTCCAGGCCATACAATGTCCATTTCCACAGTAGCAGCCCTACCAGCCCAGACTGAGGCAGCCTTTTCAGCAGCACAACGTCAGTTTGCCTAGCAGGCAGCAGCTCCAGCACAGGATGACCAAATGTCAGAGCTGAAAAACATGGTGCAGACCTTCATGAGAGCCAGTACGGCGAATTTTGCCAGGTTGGACCAGTGCATCATAGCGCTGGAGGCAGGCCAGAGGAACCAGGGTGCCATACTGCTGGATCTCCAAAACCAGATTGGAGACATAGCTCACCAAAACAACACCAGAGCACCAGGAACTCTTCCTGCCACCACCATCTCTAATCCTCGCGAGCCTCACCAGTAGTTAAATGCCATCATTACTAGAAGTGGCAAGACGACATCTGTTGTACCTACTCCGGCTAGGCTGGAGGAACCCACACCTAATTCAGCACTTCCTGCTGACAATGAAGAGGTGGGGACCGAGAAGGAAGCACCTGCTCCCAAGCCACAACGAGTGGTTAAGAGCATGTTCCCCAACTTCCTTTCCCACTCGAATTCACAAAGACAAGTTGGAGACTGAGTTTGCCAAATTCATGGCAATGTTGAAGCAGGTCAACATCAGCATGCCGTTCGTGGAAGCACTGTCGAAGATGCCCAACTACGCAAAATTCATGAAGGATATCCTCACCAACAAAAAGAAACTTGGGGATCTCTCGACAGTGATGCTGAGCGAGGAGTGTTCTGCCATTCTGCAAAACAAGTTGCCAGAGAAGCAGAAGGACCCAGGTAATTTTACTATCGCGTGCTCCATTGGAAAACTGCATGTAGAGAGGTCCCTGACGGATCTAGGTGCTAGTATCAATGTTATCTCATACAAATTGTTCAAGAAACTAGGCCTAGGTGAACCCAGTGCAACTAGGATGAGTATTCAATTAGTTGACCGATCTGTGGTCTATCCTAAGGGCATAGTGGAAGACCTCCTGGTTAAGGTTGGCAAGTTCTTTTATCTTGGATTTTGTTTTCTTATACATCAACGAAGACGCAGAAGTGCCCCTTATACTAGGAAGGCCTTTCCTGGCCATCGCCAGGGCCCTCATAGTTGTACGTGACGAGACTTTGGTCTTGAGAGATGGCGAGGAGCATATAACATTTTCCATTGCTAATAAAAATATGACTGCTATCTCGCCTGTGCAAACTATCTATCACCAGGTGCACGAGTCTGTCATGTATCCTTATGTGCTGCCCACTTTGTAGGATTCTCCTCTCATTCCTTTGCCGCCACTCCCGTCCAGCTCATTACCCAGAGAAAAAATCAGGGAGGCGTGGCGGCCGAACCTGCAGGCAGCTCAACCGGCTAAAAAGAAAACTGGAGACTACTATGAGCTGGTCCCGCCTCCTGAGCCACGACCACCCTGGCCATCCGACTACTCACTCGCTTGCATCCTGCCAGATGGCCAGGTCGAGTTGACAAGTGCTGGTGGTCAAACCCATCGTGTGCATGGACGCCATCTGAAGCTGTACCTCAAGAGCGATGTGGATCCGCTCTTGGAGGCACCTGTTCCTAAACCGCTCTCAGCACCCGCCATGGGCATCCATCTAATAGACGGTAAAGAAGCGCTTTTGGGGAGGCAACCCCACCATGGTTTGAATTTCTATCCCTTTTTCCTTTTCGATTTTGTCGGGTTTTTTTTAGTCATTGAGTCTGTCTGGAAAGTATTTCGTGCCCAGGGCAGTCTGTTTTCATATGTGGTTGTGCATTTTTTGAGCCGTGGCACGAATGAGGTTTGGTTGTTTGAAAAACGAATTTTGAAATTTTGCAGAGGCAAGCTCGGCAGTAAAAGCACGGGCACTAGGGTTTGAAAACATGGCCGTGTTTCCTCCCCTACCCGCCCGTGTTTTGGAATTTTACCCTGTGCAACCCTTACGGTAAAATCACGGGCACCAGGGGTTGAAAACACGCCCGTGTTTTGACCCCTTTCCGCCCATGTTCTAGTAGAAGGGGGAGCCGCGCCTCAGCAGTAAAAACACGGGCACGGAGCACCAAAAACACGACCGTGTTCTGGGCCTGCCAGTGTTTTGCTCCCCCCTTATAAAAATCAAAATCTAACCCCTGTCCCCCCCAGTGTGTGTGTTTTCATGACTCTAGCTCTATGCCCTTGGACTGGTCCCCTTCCAGTCCCCTGCCCTTGACTGGTCTACCTTCTAGTCCCTGTTCCTGCTCTTCATTTCACGGTAACATCGTTCCCCTTACCTCTGCTCCATTGAGGATACTGTCGAATTTATGTGTGTGTGTGTGTGTAGGGAGGGGGGTGCTTTGTCTTTATTGGAACGTATTTGTGTGTGCTTGGGGCCTAGTCCGCTGTCCAAATCTTAATATTTTAGGGCTCCAAGTACTGATGTGTGCATGATCATATTGGCATTGTGGTTTAATTGGTGAATCGAATGGCTGTTAGAGTTGCTGCATGACAACTTCATTGTGACTAGGACAATCGTTAATGATGACTGAGATGTGCAGTAGAGTTGTGTAGGGGTTCAGTTTTTTTAACTGTCTGCTTACCAATTGCGACTTGGATTTGCCACTTATTTTCTACAGTCGTTCATGCATCTAGTTCAGGGAATCAGAATGAGAGATAGAGCATATAGGTAGCCATGCGGGATTTGAGCCTGCTCATTACTTTCTTGTGTAATAGATCTCTCTTCCATGATGTGTAGCATTCACGTTATCACTAATTAGGATGATGTAGGCATAGGAATAGCCCACTACCAAATTGAATGTCTTGGTGTGTCATACCACTAGTCAGCCCCTTTGAGTGGTGTCACTTTCCTTCTTTCGGTCTACAATGAGAAATTCAACCTTTTGCATCTCTTAGAGGTTCCACAGAGTGGTTTTTGCATGTTCTCTGCTATTAATAATGTGAGTGTTGGAGGTAGTTCTTAAAAGTTGGGCATGTGTTTGAAAAATGTGCAGAGGTGGTGGTTCTTTCAAGAAATGAAAAAAATAATAACGAAAAAAATGAAAACAAAGGAGAACCACCACCAAAAATCTGAATCATGCTCATTAGATTGTGTTTCTTAGTAGTCTAGCTTGGGAATACTAGCAGTCTTGTGACCTCTTTCACTCTTGTGCTCTAAAGAACGTGATTAATGCATAATGGCAGAGAGAAAGTAATTGGTTTGAATGAATATTGTTGTGATGGGTTTTGGAATTGTGGAACCTTGTGTTATGAATACTTCCACCACCTAAAAGACCTTTTCCCCATGTCCAAAACCCTAGCCAGTCATTTGAACCTGTGTCTAAGACCTCCGGATTAGTTAGTGGTGACACCCAATATGTGAACTCTAACATTTAGAGGCTGCCGTCATGGTGAAGAGACGTTAGGGATTGAGAGAATAAGCATGCGCATTTTTCACATCAAATTGTCCTGGCCCCACTGGTCGAGAGTGAGCGATTCATTTCCTTATTCTCTACACTCTTTACTCTGGTGAGGACCTAGATTGCTCGGTATTGATTCTGATGTCTTCAGTTTCATTCATGAAGTGACTGTCTTGGATAAGTGGTTGAGTCAAGTCTATGTTGATTGGTGAATAGAAGAGAGACTCTTCCTTTGCTCGATTTTGCTGCACTCGAATATCATCTGTGGTGGTTGTCTATGTTGTCGTTGAGGTTGTTCATGTGTTGATGACTAAAAGCTAGTATGATTCACGTGTTTGTGCTGATATGACATGTTCCTAATGTTTTGAGCACCTTGTGTCTGACTTGGTTTGCTTGGGGACAAGCAAACGGTTAAGTGTGGGGGAATTTGATAACGATGTAATTGCACGTGTTTACACCCTTATTTCTTATCCGTTTGCGGCTCCTAGTCGTGTATCTTTGGCCTATTTTACGCTGGGTTGTGCTATTTTGTCACATTTCAGGTCCCAGACGTCGAAGGAAGGGCTAGGCACGAGTTTTGGGTCGTTTGGAGGTCGTTCGGTGAAGCTGGGGCAAAAACACGGTCAGCCCACTCCAAAGCACGGCCGTGTTCACCAGACCGTGTCTTTACTGCCGAGAGCGTGTTTGTGGTGGCGGCTGAGGAGTCCAAAACATGGTCGCCATTGGAGCAGAACACGGTCGTGTCACTCTTTGGGCACGACCGTGTTTTGGATCGACGCTAGGGGTGGCTATACGGTCCGGTCCGGTTAAATTGGCCCAAATTGATCCGGTCCAGTCCGGGTTTTTTGAAAATATAAGGACCGAAGATTGGATTGGATACAGTCCGGTCTTGATCCGGTCCGGTCTTGACCCGGTCCGGTCCCAATTCGGTCTTGATTTTATATTGAGATTGTGGGAATTTGAGTGGCCTAAGGCCTAAAAGGGTGAGGAGTTGGTTAAGTTTTGTACTAAGTGCAAAGGTTTGTGACCGTTTATGCAAATTACCCTTAAGTTTTGGGTGTTGATCTCTCTTATCCGGTCTTTATCCGGTTTTTTACCTCAAATCTAAGCCCAAAGATTGGATTGGATTGTTTACTATCCGGTCCCGGTCCGGTCTCGGTCCGGGTTATACGGTCCGGTTTCCGGTTTTTCATCCGGTCCCGGTCCAAATAGCCAGCCCTAATCGACGCGGGCGTGTTTGCAACACACTAGGCGAAACACGGGCGGACAAAAGCAAAACACGGCCGTTTCCTCGACCGTGTTTTGCCCAATCTCTGGTTAAAAGGAGATTTCAAGCCAAAGAGAAGGGGAATCCAATTTTCAGAGATAGAGAGCAGAAAACCTAGAGAGAGAGAGAGAGAGAGAGTGACGAACATAACTTCCAAGTGCCCTAAATCGATCTTCAACACCATTGGAGCTCGGTGGAAGCTTGGAGGAGTACCAATTGATTACCAGAAGTAGATCTTCATCCTTCACAAAATGATTTTCGCATCTGAAACATATTTCTCTTCACTCTCTATGGAGTAAACTCTCTCACTCACCTGGGTATGAAGAACCCTAGAGTTGTATGTTAGGTCTGGTTGTATGAACCTAAGTACAAGTTCTTTGATACTGATTATATTCAATTGAGGCATGATTTTCTGAATTGCATGAATCCTGATCAAATTCCTGTAGTTTCATCTTTGACCTAGAAGGAGAATATCTGCCTAGGTTGATAGAGCACCCTTAATTGAAGGTAGTGAATTGATGACTTTAGTCGAGGAGTCGGTTCACTTTTCTGTACTGGATTCACTCCAGTAGAGGAGGTTTGGCACGTTAGGGCCTCAGTCTATTTACTCTGGTGGAGGTTAGTCGCCCGCTGGGGATTCAGATTAAGAGGGTTTGGAGACCTTTAGTCGAGACTTTAGACTGTCTAAGAACCTTCCGTGGTATAACTATCATTGAAACTGAACTGGGTGAATTACAACTTGGCTTAACTGCAGTTTAGGGGGAACCATATCTGGGCGACCTCTCTCAAACTTGGAACACAACATTTACTGCTTTTGTTTGCTAGTTTAGTTAGAACTTCACTACAGTTGAACCGATAAATAATAAGAATCTCACGGAGTAGTCATCACACCTAGGGCCCGGGTTGACAGTTAAATCTAAACCCGCTATACTACGCATTAGTAGGTGGTTACACTTGGCCACTTTCTAGTGTGACAGTACAAGCGAGTCAAGTTTTTGGCACCGTTGCCGGGGACTTCCTAGATTATTAGGAAAGGCTGAAGTTTGTTAATTTAGCTTTTATTTATGTTGTTTTTCTTTTCCACCCTTGCTTTTCACTTGTGTGTTTTTGTTTTTGTTGGTGCAGATCTGAATCATGGATTCTAATGGCTTCTCCAACCAGTGGGGGTATCCACCACCACCCGAGTGGTATTACCCCGAGACTTTTTAGAGCAATCAAGGAGGGGAAGACTATAGATTCGGGTTTCTATATCAACCCCCCTACTATGAAGAACAATCAGACCCCTGGTCATTTCAAGAACAATCTCCTTATCAAGAAGAATTTCTCCCACAACCAGAAGGGTCATCGGAGCTAGAGCTAGCCATGGCGGTCTTCACGGGCCATTCTGTAGAGCCATGCTACACTCCATGGCCAGATCCAAACTATGAATTGAGGGGTCGTTTGGATGAAGAATTGTAACTGATCAATTTGACACAATTGTTTCGTTTTGAGACAATTGTACCAAATTGCCTCGTTTACCAGCAAAAAATTTGGATGGATCAATTTGCTTGAGGTATTTTGAATTGATCCATATTGAGTCAATTTCAATTACCTGGGGTGGGGGCAGGTAATTCGAATTGACTCGTTTTAATTGCCTCGTTTATAAAACGAGACAATTGATCAAATTGACTCATTTCTATATTGATCCATCCAAACGACCCCTGAGGCTTCTCGTGGAGTAGTGTGCTCGAGACACTCAGAGATCATACTCCAAGATGGGTCTTTGTACCCAGGCCTATCGTGAAACAGAGGAGATCCTCCTCAACATTAAGAAGAGTCTCGAGGATCTTGAGAAATCTTATGCATATCCTGCTCAAGATCACCCTTCTGCTACTATACTAGAAGAGAGGAGGGAGAAGAAGACTACAAAGACATTGTGGAGCAGACAGAAGTTGTCACATAGAGCTCCCGTGATGATCATGATAAAAAATGTCCTGTCGTAGCCGACCAAACCTTCCTGCATCCCACACCGAGCTTTGAAGAGGTGGGCATGAGCAATGAGATGCAAGATGATCTCATGAAAGAAATTGCTTGGCGACTTGCTCTGAAATCCGTGCCTAGAAGAAGAAGAGTGAGAAAGGATGGGGAAAGAAGTTGTGGAGGATGACGAAAGTGAATTAGAGGAAGCTCTTGATCTTTTCCCAGGGGCAATACCACATTTTGAAGAAGGAAGGGGGGGTTGAAAGAGCAATTGGCGTCCATGCTGGGGATGAAGTTGACGTGGAAGAGGCTTGCACCGGCACTATGTTACAAGTAATATCCCCACCAAACTTTCGAGGAAGTGCTTGGCAAGGACCTGTTTGCAATGTCTCTTTGCCAGACCAAGGCCACATCGACATCGGTCCCTCTTGGTGGACGCGATGGTGGTCAGTCGATACGGTTATATTTGGTTTGGGGCAATGAGACAAGAGAAGAAACGAATAAGAGGTCTCGAGGGTGGAAACTTCAGCTGCATCAAGTGTACGAGCTTTCATCACCTGTCATACCACATGCTCGTGAATTGAGACTCCACCTCATCGACGAGAACCTCAACTTCAAAGAGGTTCTAGCATGGACCGAAACTTAGGATCCACCGTCCGGCTCACGACATGAAAGAAGCGCTTGCTGGGAGGCAACCCAACCACTCGGTTTGCATTTCTTTCCCTTTTCTCTTCGGTTGAGTCAATTTTGTTCTTTGATTTTAGAGTCAATAACTCAACCTTTGTGAGATTTTGTGTGGTGTTTGTTTTCCGACTACTCTCTCCTCCTAGAATGCACCGCCTGCCCCGTCCACCATCATTCACACTTGATCTGGTAACTTCGTTCTACCCTCCTTATCTTTCCTCCATGGAGGACAATGTCGTGCTTAAGTGTGTGGGGGGGGGATGTTCGATTATATATGCGTGTGAATGTTTGGTTGTATGTGTATGCTTGGAGCCTAGTCCACTCTCCAAAATTTTCAATTTGAGGGATCCAAGTACGTGTTCCTTGCAATTTCCTTCTCAGTATGCTTTGAATTGACATCCTTTATAGTACTATGAAACCTAGGGAGGTAGTTGTAGCACTATGGAGGATGCTGAAGTATAAGATTTTTCCTATCTGTATTTTTGTTGTGCTGGTTGATTGTGTGAACTAGTGGATTAAAGTGATTTGATTCAAGTGATATCGATGAATCTCTCTTGCTGTGTGTGGACTCATGTTTCCTATAAGGGTGCTCAGGTGTGTAATGATAAAGCAGTTGGTCCTCCGTGTCGGAAAAATTGAAAATTTAAACATGGGGTAAGCCCAACGTGTGTGGCACCGTTCATTGCACAAAATCGGGTTTTGGAAGAGATTTTAGTGATCCTTAGTGGGGTACCCTACAAGGTGAAGCTATGTTGTCTCTAGTACAAGTAAAATTTCCACCTGTTGAACGATTTGCCTACACGAGGATGTGTTTTTAAGGGCACGGATAGAGCTTCCGACACCCCTTAATTTCAATGACCCTCTACATGAGTTGAGGAAATGGAGTTAAAAGAAGTACTCTGGCGAGTGGAAGATAAACAGAAATTGCTCTTGCTCAACCAATAAGGGTCGATAGTGCACAAAAACTGCAGTTGGAACCCACACAAAGTGTGAATAAGAAAAACAAAAGAAACGTAAAATAAGGGGTTTCAACGATTGAAATGAATGGAAGAGCACCCGATACGATGAGTCCTTGGTCGTGGAATTTTATGAGTCTCCTTATCCATGAATTGGCTGTCTTAGTTCCACTGTTTCTCATGATCCTGGATTGAGTCTAGCACTCGCATTGAGAGAGAAAGGGGACGTCTTAGAAAACCAATTGACCTCGTAAGTTGCTAATTGATCTAGGAAATCCTCTACCGACGATCGGGGTTGCATGTTAACATAAAGGTCTGGAGAGTTGCATTGGTTTGAGTCGGGTTTGCTTGGGGACAAGCAAACGGTTAAGTGTGCGGGGATTTGATGAATCGATATATGCACATGTTTTCCCTCTGCTTCTTGATCATTTAAGCTTGAATTTTCGCTTCTTTGGCCTATTTTATGCTAGGTTGTGTTCCTTTGTCACATTTCATTTCCTAGCATGTAAAGTGAAGCATAGGCGCAAGTTTCAAGTCAATCAGAGATCAATTGGCGATTTGGGAGAAGAAACTCGGGCATGTCCTAAAGAAGAATGGATTTCTACATAATTTTATGGACAAAGAATCATATAAGCTTGTCATGAAAATAAATAGTACGAGACTACGAGCGTCTGGGATCAAATGGTGAATGATTCGGAGTTCGGACAAGGAAGATATGAAGCATCAAAGGCAATGGAACAGGTTCGACAGAAGAAACACGGGCAGACTACCCCAAAAACATGGTCGTGTTTCATCTGGCACCTGCCAGTGTTTTTTATGTCAAGCCTCTCTTATGAAGACTGCTGAGGGATTTAAATTACGGCGGGACCAAAACACGGGCAGGACTAAACACGGTCGTGTTCTCGACCGTGTTTCTGCCCCCTGCTCGGGTATAAGTCTATTTTTTGCGATTTTTGAGAGGGGGGAGCTGGGTTTTAGATCCCAACCACTCAAGGGACGAACCAAAGAGTGAGAGGGCGATTTGAGGGCAATATTGGAGTGGAATTGGAGGATTTCTTCGCCTTGGAAGCTCGAGGAACAAGCCCGGACTTGAAGACTGATCATCTGAAGATTCTTACTGCAGTCTCTCTTCTCTATGGAATAACTTCCCTTCACTTAGGTTTTGAGGAACCCTAGCCATGTTTTTTTGATTGGATGATAGTATGAGTACTCTTACTAAATAATCTTGAGTTTATATTCAATCTATGCATGTTTTCATGATTCAATTCTGCTTTAGTCGAGATTATTGATTCTGCTTTGATCCTATGAGAGCGAATACCTGATTAGGTCAATAGAGCGCCATAGATTGATAGTATTGGATTGATTGCTTTAGTCGAGGGTCAATGCACTGCTTTGTATCGATGGATAACCTCATTCACTAGAGGGAATCTAGTTCAGAATGCCTTGATCGGTTGTTCTAGAGAAGGATACGTCCCTCTAGGAAATTGACTCAAGAGGGCCTTGTTCCTTTAGTCGAGACTCAAGGTCTAGTTAAGGATTCTCCGCATTGTGAATGAAAGTGAAACAGGTTAGAGATCATCAATCATTAATCTAGCTAGTGGCTAGGGGGAATGATACCTAAGTGAGTTGCCAACATGTAATTAGATTAACTTTAACTGTAGTTCGCTAGAGTAGTTTTAGTTGTTCTATCTTAATCTAGTTTGCTAGATAATGAACTGAAGCTGAGTAATAGTAACTCTAGAGACCCATGGATTCGATATTTATTACTTGAGCCACTATGTTGTTGTCCCTTTCATTGGTTACACTGGGCCTTTGTTAGGAGTTGTGTCATAGCGAGTCAGAGAGCTATATACACATGCCACATTTTCGAACTTAAGGAACAATGCTCACTTTGAAAAACTACCTCCACACTCACTTCACTTCTTAGCAAGACCATGCACAAATCACTCATGTGGAATCTCGTTTAAGCTCAAATGGTATGAATGGAGTTTCCAAACACAAGGGTGACTCGATAACGGTGTAGACACGAAAAAAGTAGGGTCGCTCTATCTAAATCAATCAAGCTCAAGTAGCGTGAGCTACCTAACACTAGAACGACCCTTAGGCGCACGGCTCAAAAGGGTTGACTAAGGGGTAATATGATCGGGTCGGTCAACTTTTGGGTCGTGGGCTAATCCTATGCCTCCATCTTCCTCGCTAGCAACAACGTGAATGCTACGCATAATGTAAAGGGGGATCTATCACACAAGAACGAAACAAATGACACAAGTCTCATATTGCTACCTAGGTGCTCAATCATTCGTTCTCACTCCCTAAACTCGATGCACAGGCAACTGTGAAAAGCAAGTAATCGATTCAAACATCTATCGGTTCACAAACATACGAGAATTGAACCTATGCACAAATCTAATACAAGTCTCATTCGTCATCATAGGTTGCACATAATCACAAGCAAATCATCCTTAGACAATGCTAATAACCACGAGATTCAAAACAAATCACTAAAGGTGCCACTATGATCATGCAAATGTGGAAGTTATTATGCTTGGAGCCCTCAAATTTTAAAAATTTGGGCATACAACTAGGCTTCAAGCATTCAAAATTATACCAAACATTCACACACACATTCGTAATGGACTACCCCACCACACTTAAGCTCGACATTGCTCTCAATGGTGTAAAAGAAGGGGATAGAACGATGTTACCGCTCAAGTTGTGAATGTTTGTGCTCGGGAGCGGAGGCGGGTGAGATCCGGAAGAGCAAGGAGACGGAAAAACACCACCAAAATCTCTTCATTGGTCGTCTTATTGAAAGGAAAAGAGATGCAAACCGTTGATGGTTGGGTTGCCTCCCACCAAGCGCTTCTTTAACGTCGTGAGCCGGACGGTTTCTCATCAAGTTTCGTTCCACCCAAGAAAATCCTTGAAGTTGAGGTTCTCGTCGGTGAGGTGATGTCTCAAGTCACGAGCATTGGATGAGTCCATAATTGAGGGCTCGTGAACTTGAGTGGCGTTGAGGCTCCACCCACGAGACCTCTTCTTCTTTCCTTCTTCCTTCTTCTCTTTGCCCCGTACCATGTAGTGCATCATCAGTTTACCACCATCGCATTCACCAAGAGAAAGAAACCAATTCTTCTCCAAAAACCAGCTATCCCTTCTCTCTCCCCGTTGCTGTCTTCATATTTGCTCAAAAGTGACTAGTTCACGGACGTGTTGGCCAATTCACTGCCGTGAATACCTAAACACGTCCATGAACTCAGTGTCATCCAAAATGCACCGCTTCACTCTCCTGGGTTCACAGTCAATGGCCCCAGTTCACGGTCTTAGAGACCGTGAACTCGCCTGGGGTCGGTAACTTCAGTAAGTGCCCTGGACACCTTGATGTTCATGGCCCATGCCTCCTCTTCACGGTCTTAGCATACCGTGAACTGCCTTTTCCGACCGTGAACTGCGACTGTTTCCTGTACACCTTCACTTTACTGTTACAGGGAAATTTTCACAGACTTCCGACTTTTCTTTGGTTTTTGCGCTTTTTGACCTCCAATTATCCCAAAACTCGTCATCGACCCTTCCACACGTGCTAGGACTTGAAATGTATCAAAACAAGCACAACCTAGCGTGAAACATGTCGAGGAACAATGAAATACTAAGCTAAACGAATAAAAAATGAGGGGTAAAATGGGTACATTTGGGCGCGAATCAGATAGTGAGATGAAATTTTTAAATGATTAATTTTTTTATTTTTTAATGGCCATGTCACATATTTAACGGTCAGTTCTCAAAGTTGACTATCACGTTAGCTAAATTTAACGGAGACTAATGAAGAGTGACCAAACTTGAACTGTTAGACTATTTTGAGTGACTATAGATGTAATTACTATATTAAAAGAACAAGCAACTTTTTTACTATTCCTTAAAGTCACATCTAAGGAGTGGCACTTTTGTAATTTTTTTCATATTAACATGTGATCATTTGAAATTAACCATAAGTTTAGGGACTTTTTGGGTTATTGCAATTTTCACTGCACTAATTTATTTCCTTTTCAAATGAATTCGAACTAATTCAACCCGGTTTGAACCTGGTATTTTTTTGGGTCGGGAACTAGTTTTAATTTTATTTCCTTTTATTTTGTTCAGCGAGTTGAACTCGGTGTCAACGATTGGGTTGAGGGTGCAATTTTGCGACAACAACGAGTTTAGGGACTTTTAGGGTTTAGGGTTATGAATGAATTTTATCCACTTTTGTAATCATTGAATGAGACTTTTAGGGTTATGAATGAATTTATCCACGTTTATAATCATTGAGTTCGGTCGAGAACGCATTATACCCGCCTTTTCCAACCCAGTATCGGTGTTGCCAAATTTTAGACCGGGAACGAATTGTACTCGCTTTTGTAAGTAACGAATTGGGTCATTAATCAAATGTTTTAAATATTTCCACTTATGAAAATTGAACCCAAAAAATTTATCCACTTTTGTAATCATTGAATTGGGTCGAGAACGCATTATACCAGCCTTTTCCAAACCAGTATCGGTGTTGCCAAATTTGAGACCAGGAATGAATTTTATCCACTTTTGCAATCATTGAATTGGGTCGAGAATGCACTATACCCGCCTTTTCCAACCCGGTACCAGTGTTGCCAAATTTTAGACTAGGAACGAATTCTACCCGCTTTTGTAATTAACGAATTGTGTCATTAATCAAATGTTTTAAATATTTCCTCTTATGACAATTGAACCTAAGATTTTAATCCACTTTTGTGATAATTGAATTGGGTCGAGAACGCATTATACCCGCCTTTTCCAACCCGGTATCGGTGTTGCCAAATTTTAGGCTGGGAACGAACTTTACCCACTTTTGTAATTAACAAATTGGGTCATTAATCAAATATAATAAATATTTCTTCTTATGACAATTGAACCCAAATTCATGTGTATTTAATCTAATTCGACTCGGTATCATTGTTGCCAAATTTTAGTCCGGGAATGAATTTTACCCGCTTTTGTAATTAACGAATTGGATTGGTTGTGGATTTTGTAAAAAAGTCGCTCCGCTTTATCGAGCTGAATCCATTGTTTACAAATTTTGGGTTGAGTACGAGTTTTGCCATTGACACTAGCGTGAATGAATATTATCCACTTTTGTAATCATTGAATTGGGTCAAGAACGCATTTTACCAGCTTTTCCATCCCGGTATCGGTGTTGCCGAATTGCAGGCAAGGAACAAATTTTACCCACTTTTGTAATTAATTAATTGGGTCGGGTGTGGATTTTGTTAAAAACTCGCCGAGATATATCGAGTTGAATGCAATGTTGATGATTTTTGGGTGGAGGACGAGTTTTACCCTTGGTACTTTTGGGGGCGTGAATGAATTTTATCTACTTTTGTAATCATTGAATTTGATCGAGAACGCATTTTGCCCGCCTTTTCAATCTAATTCAACCCGTTCAAAGCGAGCTGAACCTGTGTTGACGATTTTTGGGCCAAGATAAATTTTACCCCCTTTTGTAATTCTACCTGGTATCGGTGTTGTCGAATTTTAGGTCGGGAACGAATTTTATCCGCTTTTGTAATTAACGGATTGGATCAGGTGTGGATTTTTAAAACACTCGCCCCTCTTTATCAAATCGTTCAAAGAGAATTGAATCCAGTGTTTACGGGTTTTGGGTCGGTTCTTATTAAAAGAACAAGTAAAAACGGTACTGTTACTTAGAGTCACATCAAACAGGTGATTATTTCATTATTTTCCACAAATTTAAGGACCAAAAATACAATTCCGTTTGACTTTTTAATCAATGATACTTGCTAAAAACTAAGGTAATGTATTGGATGTCTCGATGAGAAGCACCACTGTTAGAATAGCTTCAACATTTGTATTAGTTTCCCTCTGCATAGTGATAATGAAGGGATTTTTGTGTTTTGCATTGGTATGTTTTTTGTCGGCTATAATATCCAGATTTTTTCATTTTCTCTAATGATGCTTATTGATTTCCCTGTGATGTTGTTTTCAATTGGTTACTACGATTCAGATTCATAGGCGGGTCATCCGAACCCATGGATCCTTGAGTCACCCTGTAATGTCAAAAATTGTACAACATTTTCACTTTCTATGTGAGTTGCCTCTATTCTTTCTCCTTTCCTCTAATCCACAAACCCAACTCGGATCAAGCCATTTCGGAGAGGGTCCATTGAGTTCCCTTTTTTATAATGGCAAGCACTGCTAGGGTAAGACAACATCACCAGCTGATGAGAGGGCACCAACGTGTCATGGAAAAAGATAAAGGTTTTTTTAAGCACTTTGCATCGATATGTTCTTTTGATCCCTATAAACTAGATTTTCATTTTACCTAATGAAGCTAATTGCAGTTGACATTCTTCACCTATGTACTCTGTATTGTTGTGTACACTGTAGTTTGTTTGCTCATATATATATTTTTACATTCCACCAGATTATTCTACAAATTGCATGCTTAATGTGAATTCGGATGTAGTAAATTAAAAGTCACTACGAACCATGAAGCAAACCTTGCCCTGGTTTGCCTGGCACCTAAAGAGTTTGAATCGTTGTTGCAACAACAGCAAAAACAATGCCTCAGATATCGATGCGGCAGACAATTTATGGCAAGAAATATACATTGCGAGCCCACACTATGATGAACCACACATTCTCATCTCCGCAATCTAGCATACGCAAACTTTTAAACCACTGCTCTGCTGTTAGTTTAAACTAGCTACCTCTTTACTCACTTTTGATCGTGAGGCCTTACCATGTGTACAATATGGTGTTTAGGCTCTCAGCTTCTACTGATGCTACATTTATCTATATCCATCAATCTTGCGGGTTCCAATTGTCTTCTCTATGTGCATCCCTCACATTAATGTTTAAGTTGTGCTGTACTTTTAATTCAAGAACGAAGAATATGTTAGCAGATTGTCGTTTGATCAGTATTCATGTTGCAATAATTTCACGTCTCGCCGCGTAGCGCGGGCTTCCATTCTAATAATAAATTAATTTTAGTGGCAAACATCAACTTATTAAGTAATTTCAGTCATCAATACACCAAAGAGAATGTAAAGATAATCCTGTCTGGAGCGGTTGGGTCATTGTCAACATCAACACCATGGGGGAGCCATGTCCTCTAAAACTACCACATTTAGTAATTGCGGAAGAGAGAATGAATATTGCATAAAACAGTGAGTTGTTCTGTTACACTGTACAGCCTTTATAGTGTTCACCAAATTACCACCTAGTACCTATACAAACTACTGATTACAATATCTACCCAGAAAACAACAAAAATTACATTTGTTCTATATTATATCACCCCCCCCCCCTCAAGCTGGAGCATGTATATCACACATGCCCACTTGCCTATCAACTATACAAACCTATGTATCGGCAGTGATTTGGTAAGAACATCAGCAAGTTGGTTGTCAGTGGAAATGTAAAACAACTTAATGAGGCGAGCTACAACTTTCTCCCAGATGAGATGGCAGTCTATCTCGATATGTTTCGTTCGTTCGTGTGCGACTGGATTCTCTGCAATTCTTATAGCAGAGGTGTTATCACAGTATAAAGCAAAGGGATCGACAAACTGAACATTAAGATCATTGAATAAGTAACTTAACCATTGTAATTCACAAGACAAATCAGCCATTGCTCTATATTCTGCTTCTGCAGAAGAGCGACTAATAGTTGTATGTTTCTTGGAACGCCAGCTAATTAAGGACTTACCAAGAAAAACACAGAAACCAGTAGTTGACCTACGAGTATCAGGACAACCAGCCCAGTCTGAGTCTGAGAAGGCAGACAAACCGAGAGCTGAATCTGAGGGAAAAACAGACATTTTCTTGGACTGTTTCTAATGAATCTAACTAATCTATTAGCAGCATTCATGTGTAAATCAGTAGGATTGGCTACAAACTGAGTTAAGTGATGCACAACATATTGAATATCTTATCTTGTAGTGCATAAGTATAATAGCCTACCAATTAATCGTCTATAAGGAGAGGGATCAGAAAGTGGTTCACCAGAATTTGTAGAATATCGGACATTATGTTCAGAAGGTGATTCTGCAACCTTCCCAGCAAGCAATCCAACATCTGCAATAATATCTAAAACAAACTTTCTTTGACAGAGAGTTAGTCCTTTAGAGTTTCTAGCAATTTCTAATCCTAGAAAATAACGTAGGGGTCCTAAGTCTTTAATCTTGAAAGCATCATCAAGTTTAGACTTAATTGACTTCATTTCTACTAAATCATCACCCGTTAATATTACATCATCTACATAGACTAATAAGGCTAAAAATTTAGTACCAGAATGTTTAGTGAAGAGAGTGTGATCTGCCTAAGATTGAATAGAACCATTAGCTAGTAAGAACTCAGTCAGTTTTGAGTTCCATTGTCGACTCGCCTGTTTTAGACCATAAAGAGACTTTGTTAAGCGACAAACATGTCTTTTAATATCAGAGGGAGGAGTTAAGCCTTGGGGAATTTTCATATATACTTCTTCCAGAAGATCCCCATGTAAAAAAGCATTATTAACATCTAATTGCTCAATAGCCCATCCCTTGATAGAAGCTAAAACTAACAAAGCACGAACAGTGGTCATTTTAGCGACAGGAGAAAAGGTTTCTAAGTAATCTATGCCATTAGTCTATGTATAACCTTTAGCCACTAATCGAGCCTTTAACCTTTCTACAGTTCCATCAGCTTTGTATTTAATACGGTATACCCATTTAAAACCTATGGCCTTTTTAGAAGATGGTAGAGAAGTTACCTTCCAAGTATTTGTGGCTGCTAATGCATCAAGTTCAGCTTGCATAGCTGCCACCCATCGTGGATATTTGATGGCTTCTTCATAACAGGTTGGCTCAACTTCCTTGCTCACGTTCATGACAAAACTTTTGTAACCTGCAGCTAATTTGTCATATGAAAGAACATTGGAAAAGGGGTACGTTATATTAGAGGATGTAGCCACTGTTGAATGACAAACAAAGTCCTTAAGTCTAGCAGGAGGCTTTGTTTACCTTTGTGGCCTACCAGCAGGTGCTGGAACATTTATATTGGGTATTTGCAATGGAATATGTACAGGATGAGTGACATGCAACATTCCAGAAGGAGGAACAGATGTAGGAGCAATAGAATTTTTAGGATCTATAAGGAGTTCAAAATTGGGAAGAGTTCATTCAAAATTAGGTGGATGAGAAGAATGTTTGTAGAGGAAAATATGCTCATGAAAAACAACATCCCTAGACTCAATCTGTCGATGTGTGTTTAAGTCAACAAGTTTAAACCCCTTGGTACCAAACGGATAACCTAGGAAAACACAGGGAGTTGCTCTAGGTTCAAGTTTAGGACGATTATGACTAAGAGTGCTAGCATATGCTAAACAACCGAAGACTCTAAGATAAGCCATATCTGGAGGAGTGCCCTGTAGAATTTCTAAGGGAGGCTTATTTTGTGTCAAAGGAGAAGGAATGCGATTGATGATATGAGTAGCATGAAGAACAACATGACCCCAGAAGTGAATAGGGAGTGAAGCTTGGAACAAAAGATCCCTAACAACAGTGACTATACGTTGTAATTTCCTTTCTACCCGACTGTTTTGTTGAGAAGTTTGAACACACGAAGTTTGATGTAAAATACCCTTTGAGTTATAGAAACTCGGAATATTAAATTCCTGAGCATTATCTGCTCTTATCACCTTGACTTTCATATCAAATTGATTAGAAACATATGAACATAAATTAATAACTAAATCCCTAGCTTCAGATTTATGTTTTAAGAGATAAACCCAAGCTACTCTAGTATGATCATCCACAATAGCAAAGAAATAACGATGACCATCTATAGTTAGGGGTGAACAAACACACCCTCAAACCGACTCACCCGTCCAACCCGACCCAACCCACCCGTATTTATCGCTAAAACGAAGGTTTTGGGTTGGGTGAGGGTTTTCTTTTGTACAACCCGCCTCTTTTGGGTTGGGTTTGGATTTTGGATTACACAACCCGTAGAACCCGACCCAACCCGTGTTCCAATTATTAGTATGAGTTCGAATCTAAAAAATATTTATGTAGTATATAGTCATATACTTATGAGAAAATTAAGATATTTCGCCATGTTTTTTCTCTCATGGTCTCCCTAATCTAATGCATTCTTCAACTTAAAGTTTAGACATAAATTGAATATAGTTATGATTCACGTAATCCTTTTTCTTGTATACAATTTTAATAGAATAACATATGATGGATGCATTTGTTTATAACATTTTTAGCCTATTTCAACAAATATCGTGAAAAAACAAGACATATGTTGAAGTAAATTACATTATATTAAAATTTAAACAACATTTGTGAATTTTCATACCTTTCACCTTGGTTCATTCGTTCGAAATTTTAATTAGTTATAAAATATTTTTATGATGTAGAATAATTATATATTTTATGTTGGGTTGGGTTTTTACTTAAAAATATCGCCAACCCGACCCAACACAATTAGAAACAAACCGTAGGGTTTAAAATTTTTTGGGTGGGTTTGGGTTTGATATTTCCCAAACCGTAGTGCATGGGTCGGGTGATTAAAATGACTAAACCCGAACCACCCGACCCATGTACACCCCTATCTATAGTGGGTTCCTTGTTAGGCCCCCAAACATCACAATGAATCAAATCAAAAGGAGCTTTACTGATAGAGTCACTAGAAGAAAATGGTAACCGTTTCTGTTTAGCCAGAGGACAAACAGAACAATGTATATGATCATTAACAACAATAGGTACAGAATTAGCCTGTAATCCCTTTATTCTAGGAGTAGAAGCATGTCCTAAACGATAATGCCACAAATCAAACATAGTATGCGATGTATAATATGTTGCAGATAGTAGTTGAGGGATAGCAAGACCAGGCAGAGAGTTGCCAGGTTGAAGGTAGTAAAGGCCAGAGAAATGTTCAGCTATACCAATCGTCCGCATAGCTGACAGCTCCTGGATAAAACAAGCATTATGAATAAATGTCATGGAACAATTATGTTGCTTAGTTAACTTGCTCACAGAAAGCAAGTTAAATGTGAATGATGGAATTAACAACACATTAGAAATGATGAGATTATCATTTAAATGTACTGTCCCAAAATTGAGTTACTCTTGCCTTCGAACCATTAGGTAAAGTCACAAAAGAATTATGCACAACACTGGAAGACTTAAGCATAGACAATGAGCAAGCCACATGGTCAGTAGCCTCAGTATCTACCACCCATGTTTGTTCAAGAGATCTTTTTTGGGAAGTATCTGCTACAGATAGAACTACCTTACCTGCAACCTCATCATAAGCAGCTTGAGAGGCAGAGGAGGTGGTTTGTGCTGCAGCTGCATCCTCACAGAGAGCTGAAGTAGAATGAGCAGCAGGCAGAGAGTTGGAAACCGCCATCAAGTTGATGGATCCCATATTGGTGGCCTGCTGAGGTTGAATGAGCGAGAGAAACGCCTGATACTGAGCCCGAGAAAGAGTGAAACCCTTAGCAGTATCTTCAGAGACTTCATCAGTAGACTCCCCAGCACACACAACATTAATCGCCTTGCCACGAGCCTTGTATTCAGGTGGATATCCATTCTTCTTGAAGCACTTGTCAATCGTGTGACCAGCGAGCCCACAGAAAGTACAGATAGGCCTCTTTGATCCATCTTTAGGACCTCTTCGACCTTGACCAGATGAAGAAGCACCTTGAGTTAAACCTCCTTGAACAGAAGACGAAGGAGCATAATTGCCTGCAAACGCCATAGGAGGGTGAACAGAAGGAACCAGAGAAGCTCCATGACGAGACTCGCGTTCTTGTTGAACGTCCTGAGCAAACACACGATTGTTCGGCGGCAATGGATCTAACTGGAGAATCTGTGACCTAAGCGGACCAAAAGAATCGCGAAGACCTCGAAGAAACCGAATGATCTGATCAGCTTCAACATAGCCACGAAGTCGTGTGAACGCCCCGCATCTGCACCGAGGATTGCATGTACAGCCAGGCAACGGAGGAAGCGCAAAGAACTTGTCCCAGAGAACCTTGAATCGAGTGTAATACTCCGTGACAGTGAGATTTCCTTGCTTGAAGCCATAGATCTCCTCATGCAGATCTGAGATCCTGACCAAATTCACTTGACCAAAACGCTCTTGGAGATCAAGCCACACTTCCATCGCAGAATCGAGCCAAAGAATCGACTGAGCAATCGTTGGCTCCAGAGATCGATAAATCCAGCCTAAGACCATTAGATTGGTGCGCTCGCAAGCCGGAAGCAACGGATCAGCATCGCCAGGACGCGGAGCTTCACCATTGACGAACGCGACCTTGTTCTTCGCGAGTAACGCCATCCGCATCGACCGCGCCCAAGACTGATAATTGCCACCATGGAGGAGCGTCGACACAAGCACGAGCGCCGGATTCTCGTTCTGTTTGAGGTAGTAAGGATGATTGGGATCGAGATTCGCCGGAGGAGGAATCGCCATCGCAAAGCAAAAAGAACGAAACGAAAGAAACCAAGAATGAAACCCTAGGTTTGCTATGATACCATGACAGATTTAGTAATTGCGGAAGAAAGAATGAATATTGCATAAAACGGTGAGTTGTTCTGTTACACTATACAGCCTTTATAGTGTTCACCAAATTACCACCTAGTACCTATACAAACTACTGATTACAATATCTACCCAGAAAACAACAAAAATTACATTTTGTTCTATATTCTATCAAAAACTTGTAATTTGTTAACAACTAATTAATTTTCTTGCCTGTAATGTCCCATTCGTACTTGCTATCTCATTTTATTTTTCATTATAATTACACATACGTTACTTGACCGGAATAAAGCAACGTATTGCGACAGTTGATTTGCGAAAACAAACTTTTTAGAAATACGTTTCCTCTGTTCTAACTTCTATACATATATAAGACACGTTATTTTTTAGATAAACACATGTGAATGGCAGAAAACGTGTGATTCCGGTAAACTGTCCTATGCATACGTGGATCGTGACCGTTGACACCCTCACTCGCTTAGATTCCTCTACTCTAACCACCATGGCCACGTTCGCATTCTCTCACCCAAGCGGCTATAAATTGGCCACAACACACAGCCATTGGTATCATCACCTGCCTGCCGAACTATAGTCCCAACAAACTTCTTGTACATCCCATAATTAAGCACACCAACAGAACCATCGTTTTATTGCTCGTAGCAATGGCCGCCCAACAATCACCAGCAGCAGCAGCAGCTCAAACTCTGGAAATGTTCCATCCAAGTGTGTGGGGTGACTTCTTTCTCACTAATCCCTCCCAAACCCAACAGGTACGTATATGACATGCAATCTTAATTAATCTTAACCAAGTCATTGCTAATATGCATTAACGTACGTACGTATTTATTAACCGGTTTATTTTCTTGTTACAGACTGTGAGCGGCTGGAATGTGCAAGTTTTGGCGCTGAAACAAGATGTGGAGAGGATGCTGAGAGCTACGTCGGAGAAGCCTGCTCAGAAGCTGAGTTTCATCGACGTCGTACAGAGGCTGGGCATTGGCTACCTTTTCGAAACCGAGATCGATCACCAAATCAAGCTTATTTATCATGATCACCATTCTTCTTCCCGTAGTGATGATGGCGTCGAGGGTACTGATATCTCCGCTGTTTCGCTTCGTTTTCGACTGATGCGGCAGCACGGATACCACGTCCCATCTGGTAATTAAATACGTGCAACAAATTAATAACTAGCTAAGCTAGCTAGTCTAGTACATACATACATACATATTGATATATATGCATGGGTTCATGTCGATTGACTCCTTCCTTGGGTGTCTGTTTTATTTTCTGCCAGATGTGTTCAACAAGTTCAAGGACATAGATGGCAAGTTCAAGTCCGAGCTGTCGAGTGACATGGAAGGCATCTTAAGCTTGTACGAAGCTGCCCATCTAGGCGTGCCAGGGGAGAACATACTAGACGAGGCTATCGACTTCACCACGACTTGTCTTCTCAAGTACGTTGCTGAGCATTTGGATTCCGATGAAGCTCTAGCTGAACGAGTGAGTCATGCTCTGAAGCGGCCGCTACGCAAAGGAGTGGAGAAGCAGGAGCAGCTCTTCTTCATCTCCATGTATGAACAAGACAGAAACCACGATCCCACTCTTCTCGGGCTAGCCAAGCTGTGCTTCAACGTTGTCCAGGACTTGTACCAGAAGGAGCTCAGGGCCCTTACCAAGTGAGTATAATAAACTACTTAATTAAAACCGGAGATCAGATGAGTGGATAAGATACACATCGACACTACTCCCATAGAGATAACAAAAATAACCTCCACCTCTCGTTTCCCATTCCCCTTGGTTGGCCAAACGTAACACACTCACTCAACTCAACTGGTGGCCTGGCCGACAACTTCGTACGAATGTCATTAACTCATATCATATATATTTTCGCGTATCTAGCTAGCTATTCATCACCTTGGCATCTAGCCCTTAACGTTTGTTGCCTACAACCATACCATCAGGTGGTGGGTGGAGTTGGACCTTGCGAGCAAGTTGCCTTTCGCTAGAGACAGGCTAGTGGAGGTCTACTTGTGGTCATTAGCAACCATGTGGGAACCCAAACACTCCCTCTCTCGCCACTTCCTCACCAAGGTCACCGTCCTCGTCTCCACCCTCGACGACATCTACGACGTCAAGGCCACCATCGACGAGCTCGAGCTCTTCACCGCCGCCATCTCCAGCTGGGGGAAGGCCAACGTCGATGATCAATATGATCATCTGCCGGAGTACATGGTCCATTGGATGGAAGCCATGGCCAGCGTGGTGGATGGGATTGACGAGATCGCTTCGAGAGAGGGAAGGGGATACTGCGCGGAGTATGCAAGACTAGCGGTGAGGAATCAAGCCAAGGCTTATCTGAGTGAAGCCAGGTGGCTGGCGGAGAAGGTGGTGCCGAGCGTGGACGAATACAGGCGCGTGGGGATCTACTCCTGCTGCTACCCTCTGCTTGCAGTTGCAGCGTTGTGCGGGATGGATGAGACGACTATGGCTTCCTTCGATTGGCTGCTTGACGATCCTGCCATTCTCGTCGCTTCCTCGGATATGTGCCGTCTCATGGACGATGTGGTGTCGCATGAGGTAACCTATTATATATCTGGTTGGTTTTCACTTTTCGTAAGGAAGATTGACAGGGGTCCCATAAATGGCTGCTAATTAATTAATTAATTAAGTATTGTTTCTTGTTTGCAGTTTGAGCAAGAGAGGGGGCATGTCGCGTCGTCGGTGGAGTGTTACATGAAGCAATATGGGGTGGGGAAGGTGGAGGCACGCGAGGCCATTAACAAGATGATTGAGGAGGATTGGAAGATGATCAACCAGGAACTGCTTGTGAAACAGTCGTCCAAGGACATTATTGGGTTAGAGTTTAGACCGGCGAAACAAGTTATGTCCGTGTTTCTGGGTCTCGCACGTGTGATGGATGTGTTGTACAAGGATTCTGATGGCTACACGCACGCCAACAAAGACACCAAGGACATCATCACTGCTTTGCTCGTCACTCCAATGATCATTTGAATCGTCTTATCACGAGTTTGATCTGCATATGCATGATTGATGCCTACATATATATATATTGGAGATATGTATCATCATTTATCTGATATAGTAATCTCTTTTAACATGTTTGATATGTTTCTTTCTACAATATTGTGGTCATTATATATTACTAGATCTCATAGCCTACACTCCGCGGCGGGACTTGTTTTCATATGTGAACTATATAATGATTAAATAGCTGGCTGGAGTTTCGTGTGACACAACATAGTTAATTTTTGTAAGTTCTTCAAAATCGTGCTAGGAGATTCTCCTCATAGCTCAAGTCCATAAACACTTCCATTGGCAGAGGCTTCTCCTTGGAATTTACTTAGAATACTGGAGATGTATTGACAGAACAGTATCAAGTAAAAAAGAATAATGGCAATAGCATGAACTAAATTCTGCATGGGTGCTACCTTTTAAAAAGGTACCGCCAGCGGCCTCCATAAAAGCATTGTAATCTCATCAACTCAGCTGTATTAATCCGTTGGTATTTAGCAATGACCAAAAGATACAAAAGGTGTAAAGCTTACAGCATGGAACACCCAATTAATTGGGATTGGGTACAACCGCACGGAAACATTAAAACTTGGTGTTCGACTTTGCATTTTCACTAATGACAGATTACAAAACAAAATCCTTAACACACTCTTAGATAATTGCACAACGGCAATAACCATCAAATGCTAATGAGCAAAGAGCAAACTACAGAATCCGAAAAATGAGAATGGCAGGGAAAATACTTAAGTCCCAATCAGAAGCTCGCCAACACCAGACTTGTAAGATTGCAATATCATTTCATTTGTAACTCAAAGAGAGCAGAGTTAGTGAAAAATAACATCTGTTCTATATAAGATCCGCATAAAACACCTGAAACAAACGATGTAAAAAGAAGTTGTTGTTAACTCCAAATCACCGAGGAATCTGACATTTATAGTAGAAGTAAAAGAGAACGGATCAATGACGCACACCAAGAGATTGTGAGCTAACCAAATCTTCTTGTGTCCATAATACCAGCTGGAAAAGAGCAAATTCGAATCCAGGACCATCCAAATCAATCAAAAGCAGAGATTCAAGAAAGCTAGGCGAACCCATTAAAGCTGAGATTCACATATGCCTCCTAATCACCTTGCTCAAATATAATTCCCGTTACATGGACGACTAATTCGAACCCACAACCAACCAAAGAACCATTGAAAACAGCAAACGACTCTGATGGGAAAGAGATTGACAAAATGAGGAAGCTAAGGAAACATAAGGACGAAAGGTTGAGTTCATAGGCAATGAATTGGCTCCTTGATTAATTTGCACCCTCAACGACAAGGGGAAATCCTCAACTGCTCCCAAGAAAAGAAGAAAATGAATCCATAAGATTAATGAAAGGAAGAGAAAATCGCCAAGATAACTGAGAAAACAAACTCGACAAGAGCAACGATTACCTCAAATAAGCACAGGTCAAGGGATCTGCCTCTTCTGTGAACACTCCATGTACCTTTCAATTCCATTGAGCAACCTAGAGCTCTACTCTTTTCTGTGTGGCTGATAGAAAAAAAAATAGGACAAATCTCTGAACCTTCACTTTCAATCTAGAGTGAGAAAGAAAGATGCAGGGAGACAATAAACAACCACTTGAAACCAGAACGGAACCTGTAGATTAGGGTCTTCAACTGAATCCTCTCTTTACAACTTTGGAAGGTCCGAGAACTTGATGTTGAGAGATTCATAGCATATATGCATTGCATGGGAAAAGTTCGAATCAGAAAAGTCGAAAAATAAAAATAAGAAACTGATCTGCGAGGAGATTGAGAAAAGAGAATTTCCATTAGCTGGAGATTGGCGATTGGAGAAGGCAGAGAGAGAACATAGTTCCCATGAAAAATGGATAATCTATCATATGATTATCTGCAAAAGGCAAAAACAGAATCTGCTATGTAAGGGAAGGCTTTGCCAACAATAGAACTGCAAAGAATATAGAAGAGGATTAACCTCGCCTAAATTCCAGCGACTCTTTTTGGAACTCCAAACCCCTGGTGTTGCCCACACCATCTTTAAGAACAGCAGTTTACCTCATCTTGCAAAATCTCATCTGAAAAGTAATCAAAATAAACCCATGAAAAAAAGAACAAAATCATGAACGACAGAAAGATAACAAAACCAAGATTATAACCTGTGCACCTGGCCATTCTTTAAATCCTCTTTCTCGTCCTCTCAAATCCACAACCTGATCGCTTCGAGATCGTCATCTCCCAAACTGAGATGTGAGAAACCATCGCAGATAGAAAAGTGAGAGAGAAAGATAGGGGGAAAAGTGAGTGAGAGAGAGAAAGAGGAAAGGGCATTGCATCAACTGGAACAAATTTACGGGAATGAAAAAAATAAGGAGATGCCGAGAAGACCACCACCACCTAAAACAACGTGAAAATCTCTTCTCTTTCTATCTCCTCATCCTCGTCTCAAACTTCCTCCTCTTCATCTTTCTCCTCCTCCTCCAATACAACAAGTAAACCTTGTTTGTCACCTTCACTTGGCATGACAGTAGCACTTTCCATTCGAGCTTGGAAGTTACTAGTGACTAAGTGTAATAAAAAATACAAATTGTTAGAATTCATCTAATAATATGTTATTGGAAAATGCGTAAAGGAATACTTCAAATAAATTAAATTATGAATTCTTACCACTTTCATAATCAATTTGGTCTTGATTTTCATCTTCTTTATCATCAACTTTTTCTGCTTTCTTCCCTCCTTCATACCTTTTCCAATCTTCAACACAAATCAAGGCCTCTACAATGATGGGGCTCAACGTAGACCTAAACGAGCAGAGCACTCGACCTCCACAACTGAAAGCGGCCTCTGAGGTAACAGAGGAGACTGGAAGAGCTAGGATATCCTTAACCATCTAGGAAAGAATAAGATATCTAACGTCGTTCTTACTCCATCACAACAAGATGTCAAACTTCGTATCATTATCATCCTCTTTAATAGCATCATTAGCATCTCTTAAGTAGATGTCTAGCTCAAAAAAACCTCGAATCCCCATCTGAAGTTGCTCATTTCTCATCTTCTTGAATTCAGCATCAAATGTCCCTCCATAAGATGCAGATCTAGTATCATCATCAACACTAGGAGTGGTCTGAACAGTAGGCTTGGAGGGTTGAGGTGCATACTTCAATCTGTAAACCTCAATCTCTGCAGTCACATCTTTCACCAAATCGTCTCCTTCCTTCTTCCCATACATCTTACCCCACATCCAAGACACCATTTTATGCTTAGGATCTACCACACAAGCCATGTAAACCAACCTATTTATCCTTAGGTTCTCCGCCTCATCATCATCATTCTCAAACCAATACTTTCGTACCTTTGCCTCTATTCTTTCTGTCATCCGTTGTATCTCTACATCTATGTCTTTCTTAAAAAGTTCTATCACTTCATAGATGTCAGCAATAGCCTTGAAGAAATTATGAGCAGTCACATAAGATGTTCCTAATACATCAAAAAATAACAACAAATTATTCTCATATTACAAACTAATAAAAGTAAAAACCATGAATTTGAATAGGTGGAGTTCTGTTCACATACCTGATACCCGAAAGGTGAGCTCATAAAAGAACTTCAAATACTTCATTAGGCGCCGAATACTGCTCCAATCTTCCTTAGTTGGAGGACCTCTCTTTGAGTCCACATAATCCCAAAATGCAGAATCATTGGGGCTCAAATGCAAGAAGTTAAAAACAAGCTCAAACCTTTCTGCAGATTCCAAAATCAAATAAGTTTAGTTCCACCTAGTTGGAACATCCAAAGATACAAGTCTTCTTCCATCCATTTGTAGATAGTCAATGGTAGATTTGAACTTTGCACTTCTACCTGGTGATGACTTCACCCATTTCACACAATCTCGAACCCTTTCTACAACAACTCCAACCTCCTTCAACCCATCTGACACAGCAAAATTGATTATATGTGCCACACATCGAAATTGCAAATACTTCACCAAGCAAATGTGTCCCCCACTCTTTCATCGTTGTTCTCATACACTCTAAAGAACATCATTAGAAGAAGCATTATCCATGGTAATGGAGAACAAATGTTGTGCTTTCCAATCTTGTAGACATTCTGCCAATTTTCTGCAATATCCTTCCCTGTGTGACTAGTGATGGGAACAAAGCTAATGATCATCTTCTGCAGCTTCCAGTCACTCCCAATAAAATGAGCAGTTGCACACATGAAATTTTGGCTGTTACCAGAAGTCCATGTATTTGTGGTGATAGAAATTCTTCCTTTGCACTTGGATTTGAAGAACTCAGATAGCAACTCTTTTTTCTCCAAAAAGATTATATAAAAATCTTGTCTTATTGTCTGTCTTCCAGATATCACAAACAATGGTTGGGTTACCGCCATGAATCTCTTAAACCCTTCATGCTCAACAAAGCGAAATGGCAGCTCATCCAATATGATCATTACATCTAATGCAGTTCTAGATTTATGTTGATCAAACTTCCATGGAGTAAGAGAGCCTACCTCACCATCCCCAAGCTCATAATTCAATAGTGATTGGCCACTGGCTTCCTTCCTCTTTCTCTCGCATGCCAAGTGATGGTTCTTCAAACCAGTAGTCCCGTTATTGATCGAGTGAGCATTGATCAAAGTTACACACTGTTTGCATTTGCCATATGGGTAGTCATCCACCAGAACCTCATCATAAGGATTCCACCACGGGGATCTCTTCTTCCTTCCCGCTCCCTTCACATTTTTCTTTGGCTCACCCACTCCATCTGCTCCTCTTCCCATATCAGTGATCTGTATAGGCGTAGGCGTAGCAGCTGCAGGTGTTGCAGTAGCAGGTGTAGATTCAATGCTAGTGGTAGGTGTAGGTGTACTAGATGAGACTTTCCCTTGAATCCCTTCTGCAGCTCCAACACGATTACCCACTTTTTTTGGAAGTGATTCGAGGAGGAACTGAACCACTTTTTTTTTTTACCATCTCCTTTACGAGGACGAGAAGGTTGTCCTACAACAAAAAGTAAAAAATCATTAAAATGCCAACATGTCAAAAAACAAAAACCACCCAACCATAAACCATTAAACCACTATCATACATTTTTTACTTTGTTTCTCAAGTAACAAAAATACAAAACCACAAAATCCCCTTGTGCTCGGCTGTAACTTTTGTAAGTTGTATAATATAGGGTTAATACCTTAGTTTGGCCCGAACTATACACATACTTTCTACTTTGGCCCGAATTATTGAATATTGCTACTATGGCCTGAACTATGTTGCAAACTTCCTCATATGGCCTGGAGGTGCGTTTGACCGTCAAAACAGACGGTCAACCAAGTTGACCGTTAGTCAATTGCCACATCACCTGCCACGTAGACAAAAAAATTATATTTTTTTTACAAAAAATAAAAAATAAATTAATAACTCTAAAATAAAAAAGGAACGGAAAATAAAAGAAAAATAAAATAAAAAAAAAAAAAAAACCCATCCCTATCTTCCCGCATCGATTCGTATCGGGAATTACCTCCCCCCTTTCAGACCCATCGTCTATCCCCAACTCCCTTCCCCGACGAATTCTGGGCGATTCTCGAAGATTCTCCGGCAAATGCAGCGGCGGCCGGTCGGTGAAAGACGCCGCCGTCGCTAATTCGCCGGACTCCTTCCCCGACTCCTCCTTCTCCCTTCCCCTTCGATTCACCCCGCTGCCGACTCTCCTCTACTCTCATCTTCAATCTCACACTTCACTTCACACAGCACCGCCACTGGGCAACGTTCTCGATTTCTTTCTTCTTTTCCTTTTCCTTTTCCTTTGGTTTGATTGGATTGCTTCTCCTCCATTTTTGTCGGCATCGCCACCAAGATCTAGCTTCTGATCTCAGCACGCCACTCCCCCCATTCCCCCAGAACTTCGCCGCCAAAGCCGCCGCCCAGCGCCTCGCTCAGGTCATGGCTTCCCAGACCGCCGACGACAACGATGACGACGACCCTGACGACCTCGATTTCCGTTACAGCGCTCCTCCTCCTCCTCTCTCTATCTCCCGCACTGCCGCTGCTTCGAATGCTGCTGCTCAACCCGCTCCAAGGATCGCCAGATCCCCTTCCCCTGCTGTAAATTCCCTCCGCCATTTATCTCCTTTTGGATACTTCAATTAAGCGTCTCGGTTGAATTGATTGGTACAAAATGCGGGAATTGTGGACGATGCTCGATTTGGGATTACTAGCTAGTTCATCCCTTAATCCGCATTTAAGTTAATTACTCAATTTAGTGTTGCGTGTCTGTAGCTTTTAGTACCTGATTTAATGCCTGCATTGCTGGTAACCATTTCGATATTTAATGGGGCGAATCGATGCGGGAAGATAGGGATGGGTTTTTTATTTTATTTTATTTTATTTTATTTTCCGTTCCTTTTTTATTTTAGAGTTATTATTTTATTTTTTATTTTTTGTAAAAAAAAATATTTTTTTTTGTCTACGTGGCAGGTGATGTGGCAATTGACTAACGGTCAACTTGGTTGACCTTCTGTTTTGACGGTCAAACGCGCCTCCAGGCCTTATGAGGAAGTTTGCTACATAGTTCAGGCCATAGTAGCAATATTCAATAATTCGGGCCAAAGTAGAAAGTATGTGTATAGTTCGGGCCAAACTAAGGTATTAACCCTATAATATATTGCTTCAGCTGCAAGCCTAAAAAATGAACAAAAGTACAAAAAAAACTAATTATTAAAGAAAAAATTATACACAATAGCATTAATTCAAGATCACAAAACCCCATGCTTCTCTGCTCGGCTATAAGACTACGACAAATTCCTAAATGGTGAAATACATTAACATTATCAAACTGAAATAATGAAATTACTCGGCTACACAAGTTACCTCTCAAATCGTGGAGAGCCGGAGAGGACGAGCTGCTGGGTTGTGCAGTCGAGCGATTAAGCTCAGACGGCGACTGGGTTCGACACACACAGGACAACGGCGAAGGGGCTTGACGAAAAGTCAAAAACAGAGCCTAGCGGAGAGGATGAGGGCTGCTGGGTCATGTCTCTTAGTCGGAGCTTGCTCCAACAACGAGGACAACGAAGATACTACCGATTTCGATCGACGGCGATGGGGTTTGACGGAAACAGGGCAATGACGAAAGGGCTTGACGGAAACAGAACCTGGAGGAGGGGATGACAGCTGCTGGTCTGGGTCGTGTCTCTTGGATGGAGCTTGTTGACGGCGATGGAGACGATGAAGATACTATCAGGTTCGATGAACGGAGGAGTGATCAATTATCGTGCAGTCATGCTCGTGCAGCAGGGCAGTAGGCAGAGGAAAGAAAGAGCAATGCAAAGATAGATAGCCGATCGATAGATGTCTAAGGTGTCTAGGTTAATTGTGAGGGCTTTTGTTTTGGGTGGCCAACGTTTGGAATCCAACTCTTAAGCTGGCACAGATTGCCTACTCCAATTCAGTATCGGAATACCGGTCGGCCAACGGTATTTGGCCATTCCAATCTCGGTACACCGCTAGCCTAAAATTTCCAGCCGAATACAATTTGCCTTGGTTAACGAGTTAACCGATAACCGCGGTTACCGGTATGGTTATCGGTTAACACGTTAATCGCATTACCGTTTAGCACCCCTTCGAATCGCGGACAAGAGATTTAGAAGCGAACCTTTGAATCGCATGGACGAATGAGGAAATTTATTGGAAACAGAAATCCAGGGTGAGTTGGTTGCAGTTTGGGGATAAGAACACGTTCTACTTTCATCTGGTGATTCGAGCACGTATAAAGAGAAATTTTATCTCAAGACTATTTGCGCTAGATGGTTCATGGGTGACGGAGGAGGATGGAAAGGTCGTAGTCGCTAGTGACTTCTATTCCTCATTATTTACTACTGATGGGATGGATGGCCAGTTTGTCCGAGAACAGGTCCTCAATTGGACGATTGGGGAGAAAGTTACTGCTACAATGAATGTTAAGTTATCAGCAAAGATCTCTCCAATAGAAATCCATACGACTGTCTTTCAGGTTGGGGCTTCTCAGGCTCCGATGGCTTTACTGGGGTCTTTTTCATGAAGTTTTGGGATATAGTTGGTATGGATGTAACGGAGGCGGTGACTCACTTTTTTTAGACTGGGATTCTATTGAAGAATTTCAACCATACTTGGCTGGTCTTATTTCCTAAAGTGGATAATGTTGAACATATGAAGCATAAACTTAGCTTCTCCTAGATCTTTGACCTCAAAGCTAGCTCTCTCTCAACATGGCTTTGCTTCATTGACCACATGAATATTTGTACCAAATATCAACATGTCATCTACATACAAACATATGATAGTGCAAGGGTTATTCTCTGATTTGTAGTAAATACACTTGTCACTTTCATTCACCTTAAAGCCATGCGAGAGAACTAGATTGTCAAATTTCTCATGCCACTGTTTTGGAGCCTGTTTCAAACCATACAATGATTTCTCTAACTTACAGAATTTTGAGGCATGTTCAGGAATAACAAACTCTTCCGGTTGTTCCATATAGATTTCTTCCTCCAGATCACCATTCAAAAAAGAAGTTTTAACATCCATTGGATGTACCACGAGATTGTTCAAAGCATCAAGAGCAATCAATACACGAATGGATGTTATTCTAGATATTGGTGAATAGGTATCGAAGAAATCTATATTCTCTCTCTGTCTATAGCCCTTAACCACTAGGCTAGCTCGGAACCTTTCAATTGCTCCATCAGGTCTCCGTTTTCGTTTTTAGATACCATTTATTACCTAAGACTTTGCAGCCAGGAGGTAAGTCTGTTAGATGCCAAGTCTTATTAGCTTCCAATGAATCCATTTCATCTATAACGACCTCATTCTAAAAATCTGCATCTGTGGAAGTTAACACTTCTTGCAAGCTGTTGGGATCTTCGAGGGTGTATATTGTAGTAAAGTTATCACCAATATCCTTGGAGATTCTAGCTCTTTTACTTCTTCTGAGTTCATCCTCAGATCCAACAACCCCACTAGTTCTATTATCTCTAATAGCAGGTGTTGATGTGACTTGAATCGGACTATCAGCCGCTACGACTAGAATAGTCGGGTTCTAGGCTTGGTCTGTATTCGTTTCCTTTGCCATATTGGATTAGGTTTAGACTCACATGGAGAAGTATAAATACTTCTCATCTCCTCTATAATTTGTAATCTCCTCGATATAGTGAAATTGGCTCTCTATCGCCCTTGGACTAGCTAATACACATCGTGTTAGTGAACCACATAAATCGTGTGTCGTGTTTTCGATTCTCGTTTTCGTATTCTTGCTTTCTCGATTCCCGCAATTTCCAGATCCGTAGAAGCGTGTTTATAACAAGTGGTATCAGAGCCGTGGCTAGAAATCAGGCTAGGGTTTCGATTCTGAAGAATGACGTAGGTGAACATGAAGATTGAGAAGTTCATGGGGAAGAACAGCTTCGCTATATGGCAGATCAAGATGCAGGCTTTATTGAAACAACAAGGGCTTGGGGGCCGCTGTCTGAGAAAAAGAAGAAGGCAGCGGTCAATGACAATGAGTGGAATACCCTGGAGGAGAAGGCCCACTCGACCATCATGCTATCGTTGTTTGATGACATCATCATTGAAGTCTCTGCTGAGAAGACTGTCGCGGGCTTGTGGTTAAAGCTGGAAAGTCTGTATATGACGAAGTCTCTAACCAACAAGCTGCATCTCAAGAAATGATTGTTCAGCTTGAGGATGCAACAAGGTACGCCTTTGAGGGAACATCTGGAATAGCTTAATTCTATTTTGTTGGATTTACGCAATATAGATATGAAATTTGATGATGACCTAATCCTATTTGTGTATTTGCCGAGTTCATATGAGAATTTCGTGGATTCTTTTATTGCTGGTAAAGATAGCTTGTCATTGGAGGATGTCTGATCTGCTCTTCATACGAGAGAGATCAGACATAAGGCGTCCGGATATGGTACAAGTGGTGAAGCATCAGGGTTGGCTGTCACAGGTGGAAAGGGAAAGAAGAAATATGGTAAAGGGAAATCTAAGGGTCCCGGACCACAGCCAAGCGATGTTTGTCACAACTGTAAGGAATGGGGCATTGGAAGTACAATTGTCCCAGGAGAAGAGGGCAACATAAGAAGAAAGTTTCAGTTGCCGTGGCAGAAGTGGACAACAGTTCTGAAGACGATCTCGCCTTGGCTGTAAATGAGAAGGCACATCGTGGTGATGTGTGGTTTCTGGATACTGCAACCTCCTATCATATGTCTCCGAACAGGGATTGCTTCACAACCTACGAGCATATAGATGGTGGTAACATGGTCATGGCTAATGGAGCTGTCTGTAAGGTTGCTGGAATCGGGTCCATAAAGGTTCAGACACATGATGGTTCGTTCTGTACCATGAATGATGTCAGGCATGTTCCGCGAATGACAAAGAACCTGATCTCCTTGAGGCTACTCGACAACAAGGGTTTCAGATTCAAAGGAAAAGGTGGAGTTGTATATGTCTGCAAAGGTTCAAGGAATGTGCTGAAGGGCATGAAGCATGTGACCTTGTATGCATTACAAGGGTCTGTGTTGTCTGGTTCTGCTGCAGTTGCATCGTCTCAGGTTCATTAGGAAGATATGACCACTCTCTGGCACATGAGACTGGGGCATATGAGTGAACGAGTGATGCAAGTTCTGTCTAAGAAGGATATTCTTTGCGGGCACAAGGTGCAGAATTTGGAATTCTGTGAGCATTGTGTGTTTGGGAAGCTACATCGCAATAAGTTTCCCAAGAAGGGTATCCACCGGATGAAGGGGATACTGGATTTCCTCCACTCCGACTGTTGGGGTCTTTCACGAGTTGAATCCATTGGAGAAATCAGGTATTTTCTGTATATTATTGATGATTATTTGAGATTTACTAGGATTTTCATGATGAATAAGAAAAGTGAGGCTTTCACGAAGTTCGAGCAGTGGAAGACATTGGTGGAGAATCAAACCGGAAAGAAGATCAAGAAGCTGTGAACGGACGATGGTCTAGAGTTCTGTAGTTCTGAGTTCAACGAATTCTGCAAGGATGAAAGGATTGCCCGTCATCGGACCGTTAGAGATACACCCCAGCAGATGGTGTTGTAGAAAGGATGAACCAGGCATTGTTGGAGAGAGCACGGTGCATGCTCTCTCATGCTGGACTAGAGAAGATTCTGGGCAGAAGCAGTGAACATGGCATGCTTCCTGATCAACCGTTGACCTCACACAGGTATCGAGTGTAAGACTCCTTATGAAGTGTGGTATGGTAAGCCTGCTGATTACTCTTCACTGAAAGTTTTTGGGTGTCCTGTTTATTATCATGTGGATGAGGGTAAGCTGAACCCAAGGGAAAAGAAGGGAGTATTTGTGGGTTACGGAGATGGAGTTAAGGGATTTCGAGTTTGGTCACCTTCTGAACATCGGGTTATACTCAGTAGAAATGTGATATTTGATGAGAAGTCTATGTTTAACCCCATGTTGAAGGCTACTGTTGTTGAAGGTAGCAGGAATGTTGATAAATAGATGGAGTTGCAAACTCTCAAAGAGAGTGAGTTTGAGCACCAAGGTGGAGAAGATCAACATGATGAAGATGTCTCTGCAGAGCCAGAAACATTAGAGTCCAATGCACGAGGTCAACAGTCTATGGCTTCCGGTGGACCGAAGAGAGCGACTGCAGGAGTACCTCCACAGAGGTACGGCTTGGAGGACATGGTGGCGTATTTATTTCAGGTTGCTGAAGAAGTAGACGTAGGAGAGCCATAGTCCTATAGAGAAGCAGTTTTGGGTGGTGAAGCTGATTAGTGGGTTGCCGCAATGAGAGATGAGATGGAATCCCATGAGAGGAATCAGACTTGGGAGCTAGTCAAATGACCACAGGGAAGGAAGATTGTGATAAACAAGTGGTTCTACAAGAAGGAAGGAATCAGTTTTGAAGAGGGCATTAAATTTAAAGCTCGGGTAGTTGCGCGAGGCTTCTCGCAGAGGGAAGGAGTTGACTACAATGAGATTTTCTCACCAGTGGTCAGACATACTTCGATAGGGTGCTACTAGCAATAGTGGCGCATTATGACTTGGAGCTCGAGCAGCTAGACGTGAAGACAGATTTCCTGCATGGAGAGTTGGAGGAAGAAATTTATACGACTCAACCAGAAGGATTCCATGTTCCAGGAAAGGAAGACTATGTTTGTAAGTTGAAGAAGTCCTTGTATGGACTTAAGCAATCTCTGAGGCAGTGGTACAAGAGATTTAACAGTTACATGCTTGAGATGGGCTAGAACAGAAGTCCATATGATTGTTGATAAACAGGTGGAGCTGCAAACTCTCAAAGAGAGTGAGTTTGAGCACCAAGGTGGAGAAGATCAACATGATGAAGATGTCTCTGCAGATCCAGAAACTTCAGAGTCCAATGCACAAGGTCAACCAGTCTATGGCTTCCGGTAGACCAAAGAGAGCGACTGCAGGATTACCTTCACAGAGGTATGGCTTGGAGGACATGGTGGCGTATTCATTTATGGTTGCTGAAGAAGTGGACGTAGGAGAGCCATAGTCCTATAGAGAAGCAGTTTCAGGTGGTGAAGTTGATTAGTGGGTTGCCGCAATGAGAGATGAGATGGAATTCCATGAGAGGAATCAGACTTGGGCGCTAGTCAAACGACCACAGGGAAGGAAGATTGTGATAAACAAGTGGATCTACAAGAAGAAGGAAGGAATCAGTTTTGAAGAGGGTATTAAATTTAAAGCTCGGGTAGTTGCACGAGGCTTCTCGCAGAGGGAAGGAGTTGACTATAATGAGATTTTCTCACCAGTGGTCAGACATACTTCGATCAGGGTGCTACTAGCAATAGTGGCGCATTATGACTTAGAGCTCGAGCAGCTAGACGTGAAGACAGCTTTCCTGCATGGAGAGTTGGAGGAAGAAATTTATATGACTCAACCAGAAGGATTCCATGTTCCAGGAAAGGAAGACTATGTTTGTAAGCTGAAGAAGTCCTTGTATGGACTTAAGCAATCTCTGAGGCTGTAGCCCATACAGCAGAAGTCCATATGATTGTTGTGTGTATCACAACAAGGTGGATGATGGTTCGATGATCTCTTGTTCTGTAGGTGGAAGATATGCTCATAGCTGCAAGGTCGAAGTTTGATATCCAGAAGTTAAAGGGGCTTCTCAGTGCTGAGTTTGAGATGAAGGATTTGGGAGCTTCTCAGATGATCTTGGGTATGGAGATTTACAGGAAAAGGTCGAAGAATAAGCTTTTCTTGTCACAGAAGAGCTACATCCAGAAGATACTGTCGAGGTTTGGCATATCTTCAGCAAAGCCCTTAAATACTCCTAGTGCTTCAAATGTTCATCTATCCTCAGCTTATGCACCGCAGTCAGAGGCTGGGAAGGAGTACATGTCGAGAGTCCCATATGCTAGTGCAATAGGTAACTTGATGTACGTTATGGTATGCACTAGACCTGATCTTGCACATGCTATTAGTGTTGTCAGCAGGTGCATGATACAACCTGGGAAGGAGCATGAAGAGGATCTTTCGGTACCTTAAGGGTATACCTGATGTGGGGATTAGCTTCGGAAGTGATACAGAGTGCTTGGTGCTCGGGTATTCTGACTCGAACTATGCTGGAGATGTTGACACGAGGAGATCGATGACCGGTTATGTATTCACTCTTGGGAGTTCTGTAGTGAGCTGGAAGGCATTCTTGCAGTCGGCGGTGAAAATGTCTACTACTGAGGCAAAGTATATGGCGTTGACAGAAGCTGCTAAGTAGGGAATATGGTTGAAGGGACTAGTTGGTGATCTGGGTCTACATCAAGATCAGGCAGTGGTGTATTGCGACAGTTTGAGTGCAATATGCTTGGCCAAGGATCAAGTCCACCATGAGAGGACTAAGCACATCGACGTGAGGTATCATTTCTTGATGAAAGAAAAGAGGATTAAGGTGAAGAAGGTTGGCACAGCAGATAATCCTGTTGATATGTTCACGAAGCCGGTTCCACACGGCAAGTTCCAATATTGCTTGGACTTGTTGAATGTCTTGAGTGGGTGACTGTCCTATGGGGCATTGATGGTGAGAGAGAGAGAGAAGGATCATAGTACATTAGAGATTTGAGAGGAAGAGGATTCAAGTCAAGGTGGAGATTTGTTGATGTGACTTGAATCGGACTATCAGCCGCTACGACTAGAATAGTCGGGTTCTAGGCCTGGTCTGTAACCGTTTCCTTTGCTAGATTGGATTAGGTTTAGACCCACAAGGAGAAGTATATAAATACTTTTTATCTCCTCTGTAATATGTAATCTCCTCAATATAGTGAAACTGGCTCTCTCTCGCCCGTGGACTAGCTAACACACATCGTGTTAGTGAACCACATAAATCGTGTGTCGTGTTTTCGATTCTCGCTTTCTCAATTTTGGCTATTTCCCAATCCGTAGCAGCGCGTTTATAAAAGCAGGTACTACATTACCCCCACTATTTTTCATTTAAAATGGAAATCGCGTCTCAAAAAAATCAGCATCAATGGATTCTATTATAGTACGAGCATTCAAATCATAAAATCTAAATGCCTTACTATTGGCAACATAGCCAACGAAGACACATTCATATGATCGACTAGCCAACTTAATCCTCTTAGGATTCAGAATTCTTACATAGGCCAAATAGCCCCACGTTCTTAAATAGGACAAATTAGGTGACTTATTCTTCAAGATATCGTAGGACTGTTTTCTATTTTGTTTTGGAAGAAGGTTTAGCACATAACAAACCGTCAACAAAATATCACCCAACCAAGAAGAAGCCAGATCCAGAATTGAGCATTATAGCCACAACTAATTCTGTAAACGTCTTATTTTTCCGCTTAGCTTTACCATTCATTTCTGGTGAATATGGTGTCATGGTTTCACGAATGATACCATGTGAGCTATAGAATTCCTTGAAGGGATTAGAGTCATTCTCTGATCCTTTATCACTTCCTAAGTCGTTTTATTTTTTGATTGCACTGATTTTAAAATTCAACCACAAATAACTTGAACATATCAAGGGCCTCGCTTTTGTTTTTCATCAAATAAACAAAGCAATGATCAGAGCAATCATCTATGAAAGTGATAAAGTATCTCTTGAACATAACACGATTGTTGAAAACATGCTTTGATGCACCTGTATCCAGCCACCATCCTTCTGAGTCACCGGTGAGGTTGACTTCAGCAATCATATCCGTGATCATGGCCACCAAGTCCTCTTTTATCAAGGCAACCCTTGCTACAGCAACAAGGTTAGTCTTGTTCCTGCACTTTTGTGCCATACGACCTGGTTTCCCGCGGTTATAGCAGCGAAACAGAGTGTCATTCTGTGAGGGCTGGACCATAAACCTTTGGTTGCCCCGAGGGACACCATTCTGGTGGGGACGGATCTTCTGGTTCTAACACTTGGAACCTTTTTGTATAGGTTTAAGAGCTCTAGGGGTGGGTCTTCTAGCATTGACAACCATCACCTCTGCTTTCATATCCTGTTTGTGGGACTCTTCCTCTATCATTAGGCGAGTAATCAAACTTTCAAGTGAAAATTCTTTAGTTTTATGTCTAAGCATATTCTTAAAATCTTTCCACGAATGGGGCAGCTTATCAATAATGCAAGCAACTTGAAACTGATCGTCTAGAGGCCTACCTTCAGAAACGATCTAATGAGCTATTTTCTGAAGTTCGTGTGATTGAACATAAAAGGACTTGTCATCCACCATTTGGTAGCGCAGGTAGCGGCTAACAACGTACTTCTTAGCTCCAGCCTCCTCAGTGTCGTACTTTTTTTGGAGCGCATCCCAGATCATCATTGCGGTGTTGCTCTTATTCGCATAGTATTCGTAGAGATCGTCTTCCAGGTCGTTGAGGATGTAATTCTTGCACAGGAAGTCCTCCTCCCTTGCCTTGGCGGAAGCAGCCCTCTCCTCATCAGTCGCTTCTTTAGGTAGCTCGACCGACATGTTGGTGAGGCAGTGTGCCAACCTCTTGGTCGTCAGGTAGAACTCTGACACGCTAAAACACAACACCTAACAATGGCCAAGTGTAACCAATGAAAGGGACTGCAGTATAGTGGCACAAGTAATAAATATCGAATCCACGGGTCTCTAGAGTTACTATTACTCAGCTTCAGTTCATTATCTAGCAAACTAGATTAAGAATTGATTGATAAACTACTCTACTGACTACTCTACTAATTACAAGTTGGGAACTCACTTAGGTATGATTCCCCCTAGCTCCTCAATTAGGTCCAAGTTGCAATAACCTTTGGTTGATCTACTGTTGATTAAACTGCGGAAGATCCTAAATTAGCTTGGAATCTCTTAAGCTGACCAAGCCCTCTCAGTCCAACTACCCGGCAGACGACTAGTCTTCACCAGGATAGAAAGCTGAGGCTATGAACACAGAACTCCACTACCGGAATTGGATTCCAGTACAAAGCAGTAAACTGGCTAACTCTCGTATAGCCAATCTCCTACTATCAATCAAGGAAGCTCTCTTAACCTAATCAGATTCTATCTATCATAGGTTAAAGCAGAAATCAAGAGAATTTGATCAAGATCCAATTGACTCAATAAATCATGCCTCAATCGATTATAATCAAACAATATAGCATCCGAAACTTCATACAAGAAAGATCCTAACTCATGGAACTAGGGTTCCTCAAAACCTAAGTGAAGGGAAGTTACTCCATAGAGAAGAGAGAGACTGCAGAAATCTGATCTAGATCTTCAATCTCCATCTCCAAGCTTGATTCCTGAGCTCCAATGGCGAAGAAATCCTCCAAAATAGCTCCAAGAATGTTCCCAAGTCGCTCTCTCTCTCTAGGGTTCGTCCCTTGGGTGTTTGGAATCCAAAACCCAGCTCTCCTCCCTTTTGGCTCGGATTAGGCTTAAAAACAGGCTTCCCCGAGTTGCACGGCCAGGTGCACGGCCGTGCACAACACCATTCTGGCCGTGCACCCTCAAAACGCACCGTTTCAGTTAATCGATCTCAGCCATCTTGCACGGCCAGGTGCACGGCCGTGCAAGGCTGGATTTTGCCCGTGCAAGGCCTCGGCAGAGAGCGCACGGCCAGAATTATATGTTGCACGGCCGTGCGCCTCCCTGGTCTGCCCGTGCAGCTTGCTCAGCCTCTGTTTAATGCTTCGTTTCTCCCTCGTCCGGACTCCGAATCAGTCGCCGTTTGATCCCAGACGCTCGTAGTCTCGTCCTCTTTCGTTTCATAACAAGCTTGCATGATTCTCTGTCCATAAAGTGAGGTAGAAATCCATTCTTCTTCAGGTCATGCCCGAGTGTCTTCTCCCAAATCGTCAATTGATCTCTGATTGACTTGAAACTTGCGCCTATGCTTCACTTTATGTGCTAGGACCTGAAATGTGACAAAGGAACACAACCTAGCATAAAATAGGCCAAAGACACGGTAATTCAAGCTCAAACAATCAAGAAACAAAGGGGAAAACATGTGCAAATACCGAGTCATCAAATCCCCCCACACTTAACTGTTTGCTTGTCCCCAAGCAAACCTAACTCAAACCAATGCAACTCTCCAGAGCTCTATAGAAACATACAACCCCGATCGTCGGTAGAGGATTTCCCAGATCATATAGCAGCTTACGAGGTCAACTGGTCTTCTAAGACGTTCCCTATCTCTCTCAATGCGAGTACTAGACTCAAGCCAGGATCATGAGAAAAAGTAGAAGTAAGACAGTCAGTTCATGGATAAAGGGACTCACACCATTCACAACCAAGGACTCGTTGTACCGGGGTGCTCTTTCACTTCATTTCACCGTTGGAACCCCTTTTTCTCACTTTCATTTACATTTTTTTTCCTTTCATTTGGTGGGGTTCCAACTGCAGTCTTTTGCACGGTCGACCCTTATTAGTCAAGCAAGAGCAATTTCTGTACATCTGGCGCTCGCCAGAGTACTTCTTTTAACTCCTTTTTCTCAACTCGTGTGGAGGGTCAATGAAATTAAGGGGGGTCGGAAGCTCTATCCGTGCCCTTAAAAACACATCCTCAAGTAGGCAAATCGCTCAACGGGTGGAAGTTTTACTTGTACTAGAGACAGCTTAGCTTCACCTTGTAGGAGTACCCCACTAAGGATCACTAAAATCTCTTCCAAAACCCGATTTTGTGCAATGAACGGTGCCACACACGTTGGGTTTTCCCCATGTTTAAGATTTTAATGATTTCGACATGGAGGACCAACTGCTTCCCATTTTCCACATGAGCACCCTGTTCGATACACGAGTCCATAACACAATCCACATAGAGTCACCATTACCACATGAATTCAACGGTCCTAGCTCCACTAATTCACAAAATCAACTGGCACATCAAAGAGCTAGATAGGAAAAATCTTATACTTCAACATCCTCCATAGTGCTACACTACCTCCCTAGGTTGCACATTACTATAGAGACTGTCAATTCAAAGCATACTGAGCAGGCAATTTGCATGGAAACACGTACTTGGAGCCCTCAAATCGAAATTTGGACAGTGGACTAGGCTCCAAGCACACAAACAGCCAAACATTCACCCGCATACATAATCGAACACCCCCCCACACTTAAGCACGACATTGTCCTCAATGGAGGAAAGATAAGGAGGGTAGAACGAAGTTACGAGATCAAGGGTGAATGATGATGCACGGGTCAGGCGGTGCATTCCAGGAAGAGAGAGTAATCAGAACACAAACACCACACAAAATCTCACAAAGGTTGAGTTATTGACTCTAAAATCAAATAACAAAACTGACTCAACCGAGGATAAATAGAGAAAGAAATGCAAACCGACTGGTTGGGTTGCCTCCCAACAAGCGCTTCTTTCACGTCGTGAGCCGGACGATGGCTCCTAAGTTTCGGTCCATGCTAGAACCTCCTTGAAGTTGAGGTTCTCATCTATGAGGTGGAGTCTCAAGTCACAAGCAGGTGGTGTGGCAGGTGATGAAGGCTCGTGCACTTGATGCAGATGAAGTCGCCACCCTCGAGACCTCTTCTTCTCTTCTCTCGTCTCATTGCCCCAAACCAGATAAGACAGCATCGATTGGCCACTATCGCGTCCACCAAGAGGGACCGATGTCGATGTGGCCTTGGTCTGGCAAAGAGACACTGCAAATGGGTCCTTGCCAAGCAGCTCCTCGAAGTTTGGTGGAGATATCACATGTAACTCATGGCCGGTGCAGGCCTCTTCCACCTTAACTCCGTCCTCAGCCTGGACGCCAATTTCTTCTTCAACCTCCCTTTCTTCTTCATGTGGTATCACCCCTGGGAAAAGATCAAGAACTCCTCCTGCTTCACTTTCTTCATCCTCCACAACTTCTTTCTGCACCCTTTCTCGCTCTTCTTCTTCTAGCACGGATTGGAGAGCAAGTTGCCAAGCAATTTCTTTCATGAGATTTTCTTGCATCTCCTCACTCATGCCCGCCTCTTCAAAGCTCAGTTTGGGATGTGGGAAGGTGTGGTCGGCTACGATAGGACATTCTTGATCATGATCTTCACGGGAGCTCTCCGTGATAACTTCTGTTTGCTCCACAATGTCCTTGTAGCCTTCGTCTTCCTCCTCCTCTTCTAGTATGATAGCAGAAGGGTGATCTTGAGCAGGTTGTGCATAAGCTTTCTCAAGATCCTCGAGGCTCTTCTTTATGCTCAGGAGGGTCTCCTCTGTTTCACGGTAGGAGAACCCAGTTTGGGCATTGTCTGGGATATCCATCTTTGGAAAGGATGTCTCAGGTACTCGAGCAATCTGCTCCACGAGAAGCCTCAAGTGATAGTTTGGATCTGGCTGATGGAGGAATTCTTCTTGATAAGGAGATTGTTCTTGAAATACCCAGGGGTCTGATTGTTCTTCGTAGGATGGGGGTTGGTACTGAAACCCGAATCCATAGTCTTCTCCTCCTTGATTGCTCCAGGGGGTCTCGGGGTAATACCACTCGGATGGTGGTGGATACCCCCAATGGTTGGAGAAGCCATGAGGATCCATGATTCAGATCTGCACCAACAAAAACAAAAAACACCCAAGTGAAAAGCAAGGGTGGAAAAGAAAAGAAAAAAAAAGCTAAAGTAACAAACTTCTGCCTTTCCTAATAATCTAGAAAGTCCCCGGCAACGGCGCCAAAAACTTGACACGCTAAAACACAACACCTAACAATGGCCAAGTGTAACCAATGAAAGGGACTGCAGTATAGTGGCACAAGTAATAAATATCGAATCCACGGGTCTCTAGAGTTACTATTACTCAGCTTCAGTTCATTATCTAGCAAACTAGATTAAGAATTGATTGATAAACTACTCTACTGACTACTCTACTAATTACAAGTTGGGAACTCACTTAGGTATGATTCCCCCTAGCTCCTCAATTAGGTCCAAGTTGCAATAACCTTTGGTTGATCTACTGTTGATTAAACTGCGGAAGATCCTAAATTAGCTTGGAATCTCTTAAGCTGACCAAGCCCTCTCAGTCCAACTACCCGGCAGACGACTAGTCTTCACCAGGATAGAAAGCTGAGGCTATGAACACAGAACTCCACTACCGGAATTGGATTCCAGTACAAAGCAGTAAACTGGCTAACTCTCGTATAGCCAATCTCCTACTATCAATCAAGGAAGCTCTCTTAACCTAATCAGATTCTATCTATCATAGGTTAAAGCAGAAATCAAGAGAATTTGATCAAGATCCAATTGACTCAATAAATCATGCCTCAATCGATTATAATCAAACAATATAGCATCCGAAACTTCATACAAGAAAGATCCTAACTCATGGAACTAGGGTTCCTCAAAACCTAAGTGAAGGGAAGTTACTCCATAGAGAAGAGAGAGACTGCAGAAATCTGATCTAGATCTTCAATCTCCATCTACAAGCTTGATTCCTGAGCTCCAATGGCGAAGAAATCCTCCAAAATAGCTCCAAGAATGTTCCCAAGTCGCTCTCTCTCTCTAGGGTTCGTCCCTTGGGTGTTTGGAATCCAAAACCCAGCTCTCCTCCCTTTTGGCTCGGATTAGGCTTAAAAACAGGCTTCCCCGAGTTGCACGGCCAGGTGCACGGCCGTGCACAACACCATTCTGGCCGTGCACCCTCAAAACGCACCGTTTCACTTAATCGATCTCAGCCATCTTGCACGGCCAGGTGCACGGCCGTGCAAGGCTGGATTTTGCCCGTGCAAGGCCTCGGCAGAGAGCGCACGGCCAGAATTATATGTTGCACGGCCGTGCGCCTCCCTGGTCTGCCCGTGCAGCTTGCTCAGCCTCTGTTTAATGCTTCGTTTCTCCCTCGTCCGGACTCCGAATCAGTCGCCGTTTGATCCCAGACGCTCGTAGTCTCGTCCTCTTTCGTTTCATAACAAGCTTGCATGATTCTCTGTCCATAAAGTGAGGTAGAAATCCATTCTTCTTCAGGTCATGCCCGAGTGTCTTCTCCCAAATCGTCAATTGATCTCTGATTGACTTGAAACTTGCGCCTATGCTTCACTTTATGTGCTAGGACCTGAAATGTGACAAAGGAACACAACCTAGCATAAAATAGGCCAAAGACACGGTAATTCAAGCTCAAACAATCAAGAAACAAAGGGGAAAACATGTGCAAATACCGAGTCATCAAACTCCATCTTTTGTCTCCAGCGATGAAAGTTGACTCCAACGAAGCGGAAGGGTCAATTGATATTGACAGCACCAGATCCGTCCATGTTGTTTTGTTCAGTCGCTTTCTTTAAGACGTTCGCGACACTGCCTTCGTTGCGCACGGCAGACTATCAAATGATCGTCTTTAGGATAAAACAACTCCTCTTATATGCTCAACAGTTTTGTGCAAAAACCGGAGCTCTTTGAACACTCTCTCGCTCGTGTTTCTGCTCGTTTGTGGTGTCTTTAGAGGGTCTGGGGAGACAGCTATTTATAGGAGCCGAAACTCCTAAGAATATACCCTCTGACTTGGGGAATAAGTCTCGTTAATTAGAAAGATAATTACTTAATTAAACCGCGCGTGTAAGATAATTCTTGGCCGAATTATCTCTCGAATATTCCTTGATTAATTATCTTCGTATTGGTTAAGAATAGAAAATAATTAATTCGGAATTTCTCTAAAAATATAAGTCCGTCCCTGGTCGATCCACCCACCCGCTCGCCCGACCAGACGGACAGCGTGCGTGTGTGTGATGGTCCGTTAGATCCTCTCTCTCCCACAAAAGTGGGTCACCCCAAGGGGCATGCCATTAGGTGAGAGAACCTAATCTTTATACCTCTTTGGTAGGAGTTCTCCCACCAATGTGTTATTCTAACCTTGGGACCTAAAACTTTCAAAACTATTCACTTACATTTCCAACACACATAGATAGATGTTCGAATTTGACCTAATCGAATTGTGGGTGATGGGTGGGCATGGTTTCTCACTATCCAACCTGAAACCGCCTACTATACCATGCATATTTTTTTAAATGATCATGATTTTTCTAAACATATATTTTTATTTATCATACATATATAATATTTTCATGAAATTATGTAGTGTCAGTATATGTGTAATTGTTAACATGTTGATTGAAATTACAAAAAGAAATTGTTATTTATGGATAACCATGAATATCCGAAACTCAATCAAGTATTTATATTATATTGATATTCAGGCCGATTCTAATATGAATATGAGTATGGGTAAAACTCAAACTATATTATGTATGAGTATTTATAACGTGGGAGTAGTTGGTGCATTCAATGCGATGTCAAAGTTTTTCTTTTGTGCCTTCCAATCAGATGATTAGGGATTTGGACCTCATACTTTTGTCTGTCGTTATTGAGTTATGAGATGTTATCATTGGGCTCCCATTATGTGTTTCAAAAGTTAAAGGCCTTTCTCCAGTCTTCTTTCAACTCGCTGGACCAGATTTGGGCTTTATGTGGGCCTTATAGTATTGGGCGTGCAGGCTTACCCTCGCACCAATGAAGATTATGATCAAATGATGTAATTATGGCCAATACTACAGTGCCGCACTTTTTCGGTGACGCCGTTTCTGATTGGGCCACATGGCGCTGACGTGGCCTGACTGATTTATTTAATTTGAGCTCAAAACCTACTGATCTATTGAAATTGGCCCGAACCGAAGCGTACCCAAACGGACGGATTCTTTCGGTTAATTTTTTCCTCAGCGTTTTTCGCATATTATTTTGTTTAGTTTTAATTTTTTTTCTCCAGAAACCAAGGAAACGCAACGAAGGGAAAGTCGAGCAGTCGATCTTCTTCTCTCGGTCAAAACTACTCCGGCGAGAAACAAAGCAGCTCCGGCGAACTCCACCCACTCCGATCGGAACTCCATCTCCTCCAATAAACTCCTTCACCGTATTCCTCCTCCGGCATTCATTCTGTGAAACAAAAACTGACGAATCCCTAGTACAGGGACGCCCTCTGTCTGCGTCGAACTGCTCTGCCGACACCGAAATCCCTCGCGCGCGTAAGGGAAGAGTTCCTGACTCTGCCCTGTCCCCTCGGTCTGCACCCTCCTGTTGGAATCTTCGAAACCTGAGTGTCTAGTGACTTTGCCTAACGAATCCGAACGCTCCTGGTTATTCGATTCATTTGTGTTTTGGGGTACTAGAACAATGATTCGATTCGTTTTGTTGCCGAATTTGGCTAAGTTTCATTTTGCCTCTGAACTGTAATGTCATGGATTCTGCAATGGAGCCTTGTTTTGCAATATTTTTCGCTTTCCTTGTGTTAACCGGGCAGCAGGGAATTGGTTGCTGTGTCCCTGTTCTGCTTATGTGCTGTTCTTTCCTCCTTTATCTTCTGTTGGCTAACAACTTCTTAGTTTTGCTTGTATGCTATTCCCCTTTCTGGTTGGTGTTTTTCACATTCTGATTCCAGTACCTGATAATGTTGTTTGGTTTGGTTTTGGTAATTGGTCTTTCAATCTTTATTAGTGAAATTGCAGCAAGTCATTTATCCATAAGAACTGAATTTCGAGGCTTGTTTGAACAGAAAAGCACTAGATTATTGTATCTTATTTCCCTACATAATTCAAAACCCAATATATCCTGGTTTATAGATCTCTATCATTGCCTTTATGAGAATGTACCCTAAGAAAGGAGTTCAGATTGTTAGCTTATTATTAGTGATTAATGTGATCCATTTTGTATCATCTTGTATCATTCGATACAGAACCATTTAGTGGGTTTGAAAGTTACAAGCAATGCTGTCAAGTTGGTGCTGATAGGTGAGAATAACCTCAAAAGTCCACAACTTTCAGTTCATTGACCAAGTTTTGAGAGAGCTGCTCCATATTCCAAAGAATCAGAAGTCAGCCTAGGATGATGATGGTGATGATAAACAGCCAGTAAAGCTTTTACTTGCAGGATCGCGGTTAAGTCCATGCCTCTTCAGTGTCCTGATGTAGTCTTGCTGAGAGAGAACTTAGTGCTCCCAAGGTGAGAGAAAGAGGCCCATTTATAGGTTCCAGTCTTGTGCAGATCTTCAAACACTATTATGAAAATACCAGTATTCAACGGCATTAGTTATGGTAAGTGCAAGTGAAAAGGATCAGTAGTGTCATCAGTCATGTAAGCTTAAAAAAAATATCTACATAGTCTTAGGTTTAATCACAAGTTAGACCCTTTCACAGTTCACTGGTCCACCAAACCACCTCCCCTGTGTGCCCTTGTAGCCCAGTCATTCTTTTTGTGCTCATTATAAATCGTTTACAGATGCATAATCTATTTAGATCATCTATATGTAAGCATTTGATAAGAGCAATCTAATTTGTAAGATTTATTGGAGTCGTCTTTTCTCACTCAACTGAGTAGTTACGTTAGCATTGTCTTTTTGTCTATTGAAAATTAATAATCAGGAGGTGCATGGGTGCTGTTAAGGATTATTTGGCAGTGATTGGCACAAGCAAGGCAATATCAAGAATTTATATTTTAATATGGTTGTTAAAAATTATTAACTTGTTGGAGGCTTTGTGATGATTTATGCAGTAACTTCTTTTTTTTTATGCAGTAACTTTGTTGGGATAGTTTTCCTGGAAATGTTTGAGTCGGCTGGTCTCTTATTTGCTTCTCTTGTTCTTGCGGTGCTTGGTGCAGATGTTACCACCATGGAGATTATTCTGCTGCTACTGGAGCTCTGGGATGCATCCATGGACTCCCTCACGCGGACAGTAGATACAGCCTCAATGTTATGATCAATGCATACTTCTTCCTCAGCATCGAGAATTCCAGTTTGCAATGCCAAACCTAATATTGCTGAAGACGTTTTTATTATCAGCCTGGATTACATCTGAAGAAGCATGGCTGTTAAAGCTGCACGAGCCCACCATTTCATCTGTACTAGTGGAATAATCTGATGTTGTTTCCTTCAGATCATGAGCAGAAACCAAACTGCCACCACAATGATCTGAATTCGACAATTTCATGGCCTCTTAAGTCTCTCACTGTCCAAATCAGAGGGTTCCTCCATCTTTGCTGTTTGAACGGATCCTGGAGGACTTATATTCTCTCCTGCTCAAACTAAACATCCAGAACACAGCCTATACGACGTTAATGATGTCCTGCTAGTTGGCGATGATCCTTGGGAGTAAGAGAAAATTTTCTGCATTGGTTTTTCCTTTCCTTTCCTTTCCTTTCCTTTCCATTTCCTGCAAATGGAAACTGTGACTTTTTTATGTTTGGTTTATTTGTTTTGATAGTTACAAGCTCTTTATAATTTTCTTTCAGGTTGTTCCCGATGATGCATCAAAATTGGCTTGTATCTCCAAAACTAACAGGCTACCGTAGTCATCACAGGACCACCTATAGTTTCAATGGGAAGAAGAGACTTGTGCTTTCAAAACATGCTGGCTAGGTGGGATGAATTACTTTCTTGGCATTGCTTACCTTGTAGTTGGGGGGTTATGCTTGTTCTTTATAGTATGATTCATCATAGTGTATCTTGTGAAGCCCAGGTAAGCTTTTCGATGTTGATTTGTAGTTCCCAGAGCATTCTATACTTGCACAGTGATGTTCTGGGTTTCTGCTGATCTTCTACCAAGTCTCACTCAATGTTATGTAGACAGTTAATGCATTCCCTGGTATGAATTTGCATATATGGCTTGTGTTATGCAGGTAGTTAGTGTTCTTTGCATAGATTTCTTGCAGTCAGAGTATCAAGTCTTTTTATCTAATTATTGTTCAATAATGTTTGAGGATGTTTGCTGGTCATCTCCAAAACTCAAACTCACATTTTACTCTATTGCTAGGGATGCAATACTTCTGTATGAAGCAACCTATCAAGGTTAGTCGTTATTACTTGGCATAAAGATCTAGCTTCTTATATCTTGTTGTTTGGAGAACTATATTTATCGTCATCCTTACATATTCTAGAAATGGTTCCCTTTATTTCACCACTTTTTTGTTTGTAAATGGTGGTGATAACTTGGAACTTTTATTCATGAAGCTAGAAAGAAAGCTGGTAACTCAACCAAGTTGCTATTTTGAGTAAAGGGAAGTAGCATCTGCAACAACAGTAGCGGGAAGGAAACACTAGCAGCAGGACAACAATAAAAGGCGGATGCTTGAATGTCAAACACGCATAGGAAAACACTGTTGTATTTTAAGTAGTTTAGTTGCTAATTGACAGACAACATGAATAGAGTGGTTGTTTATTGAATCAGTTAGCTTATGCTAGTTAACATTCTGGGTTTTCTAATTGCTGTAGAAAATCCAGTTTAAGCCTTATTATCTTCTCTATTTAATGTCATTTAATATTGTGATGAATGACAAAGAGGATGAGCTAGAGTTTGAGCTCTCATTGTTCTAAAATTGGAAGGCTTGTTGCGGGACAAGTGTCCTACAGACTTCATTCCTGTGCAATTCAATGCCTGTGGGTACAAGTACCAATTCATTCATGTGCAATTCAATGTCAACAGTAATGAGATCTAGCTGACCAAATATTCATTCTCATTATCGACGCTATAGGAGTTTACATTCCGATGGAAGAAACTAACTCAATTTATCAACCAATTATGCAAAACATCAATGTCATACAGCCTTAGGTCCCCTAACCCAGCTGCCACTAGTCTATGTACAATCACTCTCCCAATGCTACCACCAATCCCTCATTGTTTCCTGAACCCACTGTTTAACTTCCTCCTCTCTCTCCACCAGCAAACAAGCTTGATCATCTTGACCTGCTAAAATAGATTATGAGGTGTTTTAGGCTTTATACTGACAGAAGTTTCAATTAGGATCTCCAGCCACAGACATCCGGAGATAAAGAGTTCCACTGCTTTTCAACAGCCAACACCACTGCTGCAAAACATATCCAATTTCACAACACTACTTCAAAATAGATCAGACATAACATTTTACACAACTTCAATTTTCTGTACTGTGTAAGCTAACAAGTAACAACATAGAGATAAAGATAACAAATGAACTATCATGATTCATGAATCTTTCCTCTCAATAACTACGCACCATGGAGCAACTTATTTAAGGAACGACCTATACGGAAAAGTAGTCCTCTAAAGATAATAACTTAAAACTACAACCTCTTCCCTATCCCAAATAAATACAAGGTTCTGCCAAGAGGCGAATAGAATCAAACCCATGAACCCCACGCTCCATCAACATCCATTGTTTTTAAAACTTCTATACCTTTATATTTCACATCTACAGGCTGCCATGAAAAATGCAGCTAGCCAGCTACACATGACTCCAATATCCATGGTAGTTTGCGGTCCCCTATGGTACTCAAATTCCTTCTCTTGACAGAGCAACAATCCTCTGCAGCTCGATAATAAAGAAAGATCAACTGAGTAGAGAATAACGAACAAACAATGCTCCCATTGCAGCATCGCTAAGTTACCAATTAAGAGGCAACAAACAATTACAGCCAGTGCAGGAGAATAATGACTGAATCATAGTCCTAGTTGCTCCATCTACTAACGTTGAATTACCTGGAAGCGTTTGTAGTCGTTGCAGGATCGCGGTTAAGTCCATGCCTCTTCAGTGTCCTGGTGTAGTCTTTGCTGAGAGAGAACTTATTGCTCCCAAGGTGAGAGAAAGAGGGCCATTTATAGGTTCCAGTCTTGTGCAGATCTTCAAGCATATTAGCATCTCTAGTAGGTTTATGCGGAATCACTTGTCTCCTTCAGTTCAAGGGTTTAATGGACTTCAGCAAAATCTATGAATCATCATAAACATCACGTTGGTAAGTAGTTTATCCTGGTTAAATGGTCTACATAAGCCTGAAACTGAACATGTTTCACTAATCGCAACCATATCCGTCATTTAGTCAAAACACACTCACCCATTTAACAACTGTTTACCAATAAACTCAGGTGAGGATTTCCAGCATAAACTTACCTACAAAACATTAACAATGACAAACACAGTGAGACTTCATTACCGAAGATGGAGTTCAATAAAGTGCTTACCGTGGAATGTGGTTGGATCAGTCAAATTGGCGATAGAAACCTCCAAGCTTTCCGAGTAAAGGTCTTTGGTGTATCCAACTTGGCTGTGTATGCTTAATGTCCCACCGAGTCACCAACGACACCAACCCAACCGAGATATTTCCTTCCTAGCTACGGCGCGATCCGCTGCCTGTCTCCCACAAAGTAAAGTATCTCCCTCCCTCTTCCTCTACGGCAAGCAAAGAAGACCAGAAATCAGTTGCGAAATTAAAACCCCAATTATAGGGATCCTAGTGTTGGAGGAATGAACGGTGGCTTGTGAAAATTCAATCATCCATCATAATTCTCTTATTTCCCCAACCGGGTATGTATAAGAACTACAAACTAATCCGGAAGTTCGAAGGAAAACAAAGCACTAAAAGATTGATTGACCAACCTGGCTCAAGTCGAAACCTTGTGCTGTTCGCTGGAGACAGAGGCCCGCGAACACGCTTGATTCTTTCGCCTCTGTTCTACCAAAAATGTAGGACAGTAGGAGGAAACAGTGACGGATTTAAATCGAGGCTTGACCTCGGAGATGGGGTTGACGACGGACAAGTCGCCGGACTGATTTTGGCCAGACCGCCGTAGGAGATCGAGGAATGGTGCTTTGGCTCGTTAGATCGTCTACCCCCTGTTCCCCTGTTTCTGATTCTTCCGAAAAATAAAACTAATATCAGTTTTTTTTTTAAAATGACACAATGAACGTTGGACGGAGAAGGTTTTTCCGTTAGTTTTGGGTTAGTGGTTAGTACTCATGGGCCAGCCGGCTAGGATTGGCTTTATAAACCAGTCTGGCCACGTCAGCGCCATGTGGCCAATCAAAAACGGCGTCACCGGTGCCGCACTTTTTAGTGCGGCACTGTAGTATTGGCCTTATAAGATGCAAGAAGTTTTAAGTTCTTTGCTTTGTCAACTACCGGATAACTCTTGTTATTTAAATGTTTGCTTCGAGTGGGGGACCTATATTGCATGAACATGCACATACATAGAATTAACCGTATCAATAAAGATTATGATTTCTAATCCGGTCTTATGCAATTTCCTAGATCAAATGGAAACTTCAACTGGATTTATATCATCGAAACCAAGGAAAGAAAGAAGCAATAGATTAGAATTTCTTTTTCACTTTTAATAAGGATAAATCACCCTTAGAATATTTTAATGATATTTTGTTGTATAAGTTAACAATATTAATGAGAAGCAAGCACCCAACATTAACAATCGAGTTTTATAGAGTATTCTCGATATATTTTGGGGTCATTGCTTAAATTAACCTATATGAGACTTAGATGGATGAGTTCAATATTTTAACTATTCAAAACCAGGTGTTTTCGTAGCAATCATAAATTTAAGGTACCGCTTATTTTCGATAAAAAAGGATATTTAGACATCAAATTAACTTTTTTTTTTGAAACATGATACTATACTCTTACTCTTAATAAGTGAACCCTAGATCATAAATATCTAAATCATACACGTTAAACCCTAAAATAATGCATGTAATTTGTTGCATGTATCTTGACGAATCATATATAATCGTTGGTTATTATTTTTATTTAAATTGATCTTAGTTTATAAAATTTAGATAATTGAGACCTAGATTTTAGTTTTTAAGAGACAGTATAGTATCAAGTAGAGATGGCTTTTCAATCCAATCTATCCACTTAAATATCCAACTAGTACTATTCATTTGATACAAATCCCATTGGATTGGTGGATTCATGGATTATTGGCAAGTTACAATTTAGTACCTCTATTATATATATTACAATTTGGCGCCTAAAATATTTTTTGACTAAAAATACCATTGAAAATTTATGTTTTGGTATCTATTTTTTATAATATTTTAGTACCTAAATTTTTTCAAAATGTATATTTTGGTACTGTATTTTGATGCCACTTGGATTCAAAATCCAATCTATTCGTCACTTCTATCAAATCAAAGAGTTTGAACATTTCACTACATGCCCCCTGAAACGAAAGTCGATGCCGAATTGTGGATTTTTACAGTTTGCACATGTTGAACACTTGTGCTGCTAAATCACGAGGCGTTAGTTTGCACAGGTTGGACATACCATCCCTTGTGCTAAACAAATGACATTAAATGGGGGTCGTCATGAGGATTCGAAACCATGATTTTTCGATTCTAGACTCTAATATCATAATAGCGAACTAACCAATTTGTCTCAATAACTCGAGTTATTTGGAAAATGATTTGTTAAACCTAGTAACCTCTTACGTGTATATGAAAGCCTTCGTCTTTACCCAGGATAGAACTTCCCTCAAAATCAGAGTTTAGTTTCCAGTATGTATGCTTGATATAGTTAACTACAAGCAGCGGCGGATCTAGGGGGCCGCCCCGGGCCGCGGCCCAGCCCTCCCTCGATCCAGAGCTAGTATAGCACGTGTAAATTTTCGATTTTTGGTGTTCATTTAGGTGTTCGTTCCAGTGTTTGTCGTGTTACGGCCCAGCCTTCTCTGCTTTTTTCCAATGTGGCCCAGTGCTCTACCCAATCCTGGATCCGCCGCGGACTACCAGCTCCGTTGCTTGCCCTCCGAATTGGTCCCTGCGCGCTCGTGAGTCGTGACCATTCCATGAAATAAGTTTCTATCCATTTCTGACAGTTCTAAGTGAATAATAAATTAAATTTTTAGCAGAAGCACTGTTTTTTCGCCATGTCGGCCAGACTTTTGGTCCAGCCCGTTGTCGATAGTACTGGAATTCAATGTTTAACATCCGGACGGATAATAGGAGAAATCCCCAAAACCGTGGTAAAGTGTGTATTTTTTTGGTTTAAATTCTGGGGAAGAAAGGGGCCTACTATAGGACACAAAACTGAAGACAGGTTACTATTTGAAAGACAGATCGGAATACTCTTTTATATAACAAAAGGAAAGACAGAATGCAAATAGTCTTGGTGAATTATTGTCATTTTTTGTTTCCATTGCCGACTGAAATTCGAGTTTCTGTTTTTTTCTTCTTTTATCAACCACAAAGGATCGAGGTAGTAATATAAAGAATACGAAAGTATTGTGTCCAGAAAAAGAAAAGATTGTGTAGTACGATAGATATTGCCCCTCGACATGACATGACATACGTACTTGGACATATTTTATTGCTGAAAATTCTTGATGCGACAATGAGGAAATACATATGAAATTGTTGATATGGAGATGGAGTCGCATGAAGTCGTGGAGATATGGAACGTAATTAACTACCATTTTTATCCAACAGTTTTGACTATTCAAAGGTTTGGGGAAAAAATAATATATATTCATGGTCGACAATGTTAGTTAATGTATTTTAGTTTTACTACATTTTGTTTATATTTGAAACCGTCACATACATATTTGATTTTAAATTTTAGTTTTGTCAAGGTCGAAGTTCATATATACTTGAGTGGTCAAATTAGCTCCAGGAACGGCTCCGTCTTCTTGACACTTGCCTTTAATTAGGGATATTTGAATGGTTATCAAGACTATTATCAAATCATGAGAGTATAAAATCTATTATCCATGGAATAAACATCTTAATCAATTAGACTAAATTAATACCAACAACCAAATCATTCAAACCAACTATTAATAAATGGTTTAATTAGTTAATCGATTAACCAATATAATATAACATTACATGAAAAGCTTCTGTATTTAATGCACCGACCCACAAGATAACAGCAGAACTAAGACTCTCTTTAGAGAATAAGTCCCCCAAAATTAATGAATACAATTACTGATTTAGGGTTCAACTCATATAGATTGTGACTATCAATCTGACCTAAGCATCTTTCATAATTAGAGGTTAATAGTAATCCACACCAGAGGAGTTATACGAAGCTTCATCATTTAACATTGATTGTGGTTGTGGGAATTCAGATTAGGCCAGTTACAAAATAATTGACAAGGTAATCCATTAATATAGTAAATAAAGTAAAACAATATAGTGCATATATTGCTTAATTGGTTTGGCTGGATGGCATGGTCATTAACACGCCAAATTAAATCAGACTCTAAGAGTAAAAAGGATAAGAGGGTAGTAACCAAGCGACCAAAAATACGCAGACAATTATTACTCTCCTAGGGAGCGTATTTGGTGCATAACCCTATATTTATTATTTATAGAAGATTACCGGGGGTAGCCACCCAGCCTGAATGTCACTGCATAGGATCCCGAGCGCTTTGCTGTCGTACTTAAACGTGGTGTAGAACTCCCACACCAACTCCGTGTAGGTGGGCTCATCGATAGTCAGCAGCGTCCGCCAATCGCGGTGGCTGATGGCGGCGCGGAGCTCCTGAAGGCAGTGGAGCTGCTCGAACACTGCCCACTCCAGATGGTAGTGGCGCTCCAATTTACCCCGAGTCACCGCGCGGAACTGGTCCGCGTAATCTGGGTGCAGGTGCAGACCCTGCACAAACGGATGGTCGAGGACATGCTCCTGCAAAATCAACAAACCAAGGTGGAGCCAAGAAAAAACTTGTCAGGACCAACAACATGGGTTCATCACTTCCCCCACACTTAAGGACCACCTAGGCTAACAGTTTTAAGCACAGCCGTTGAATCGCAAGCAACTCAACCGGAATCAAGGCAAGACCACAGAACCAACCACATTAAGTACACGGGCAGCACATACACCATATATATAACCATGCATACTCAAAGCATCCCTCACCCTACTCTAAATCAGGCATGCAAACACAGTTCTCGGTCCTACAGTCTACAGTTCGATTTTCCAGGAAAAGAGTAATTAACAAGAACACACCTAGAAACTCAAGTAGAACTGTAGCTAGGGCTCTAGAAATGGGTGAGGGACGCAAGAAGGGGCCAAAAATGACCCGGAAGGTTCGCCGGAAAAATGGCCGGAAAACGCCGGAGAGTCGCCGGAAAGTCGCTGGAAAATGACCGGCGGCGGCCAAGAAGAGAGAGGGGAGAGGATTTGGAAAGAAGAGGAGAGGGAAAATTTTGGAAAAATGAGGGTAGAGAGAGAAACTGACCAGGGGTTTGCTTTAAAGCAAAAATCTCCGGTCAGGGCTCAAAAATACCCGGTCGGGTATTTTTGATTCCACGACCGGAGTGTTTTGACAAACGCAGCGTTTAGTGCAAGGAAATCCCCGGTCGGGTATTTTTGGGACGAGGTCGGGGTTCTCCTTTTTTCACCCCGAGAAGCAGAAGGGGTCCCGATCGTGGACCAAGAATACCCGGTCGGTTATTTTGGCCCACGACCGGGTATTTTCTCCCTTCCGGCCAAAAATCTCCTTCGCCCAAAATTTCGACCTCTCCTGCACGAAAACACCAAACCGAGGCATCACAGGCGACCGAACTTCACCACAGACATGCAACTGACTCAACATGACACAAAAAACTCAGAAAAAAAGGGGAAAAAAATGCAAACCGTGGTGGGGTTGCCTCCCCACAAGCGCTTCTTTACCGTCTTTTAGCTGGACGCCCATGGCGGAACTAAGGGTCCGCGAGTTCCACCACCAACTCCGCACGTTCGACCTCGTCTCCCAGGTAGAGCTTGAGACGATGGCCATTCACTTTAAACGGCTCAGTTTGCGGGTTGGCAATTTCAATCGTGCCATACGGGAACACCTGGGTGACCGTGAATGGTCCAGACCACCGGGAACAGAGTTTTCCGGGAAAGAGCTTCAGGCGAGAGTTATAGAGGAGAACTCGATCACCAACCTGAAACTCTTTCGGACCCCGCAACCGTGCATCGTGCAGGCGCTTAGTGAGCTCCTTGTACAGCTTGGTGTTCTCATAGGCGTGGTAACGCCACTCCTCCAGCTCCAGCATCTGCATTCTGCGCTCAACTCCTGCAACACCAACATCCAAGTTGAGCAGCTTAAGGGCCCAGAAGGCCTTGTGCTCTAGCTCCACGGGCAAATGGCATGCCTTTCCATAGACAAGCCGGTACGGTGAAGTACCAATGGGTGTCTTGTAGGAAGTGCGATACGCCCAAAGAGCATCATTGATGACTCGGTATTTGCACATGTTTTTCCCTTTGTTTCTTGATTGTTGAGCTTGAATTACCGTGTCTTTGGCCTATTTTACACTAGGTTGTGTTCCTTTGTCACATTTCAGGTCCTAGCACATAAAGTGAAGCATAGGCGCAAGTTTCAAGTCAATCAGAGATCAATTGACGATTCGGGAGAAGAACTCGGGCATGACCTGAAGAAGAATGGATTTCTACCTCACTTTATGGACAAAGAATCATGCAAGCTTGTCATGAAAAGAAAGAGGACGAGACTACGAGCGTCTGGGATCAAACGGTGACTGAATCGAGGTCAAACGAGCTCAAACGAGATCAACGAAGCTTAGGAGTGCATGCTGGAAATTGTGCACGGCCGTGTGAAATTCTGCACGGCCGTGCGGGTTTCCCAAGGGGTCTGCACGGCCAAAACCTCAATTTGCACGGCCGTGCAAGTAGGGGGTGCGAGTTTCAGCGGGTATAAAAGCTGTTTTGCGATTTTTGGAGAGAGAGAGCTGGGTTTTGGATCCCAAACACCCAAGGGACGAACCCTAGAGAGAGAGCGACTTGGGAACATTCTTGGAGCTATTTTGGAGGATTTCTTCACCATTGGAGCTCGGGAATCAAGCTTGGAGATGGAGATTGAAGATCTAGATCAGATTTCTGTAGTCTCTCTCTTCTCTATGGAGTAACTTCCCTTCACTTAGGTTTTGAGGAACCCTAGTTCCATGAGTTAGGATCTTTCTTGTATGAAGTTTTGGATGCTATACTGTTTGATTATAATCGATTGAGGCATGATTTATTGAGTCAATTGATCTTGATCAAATTCTCTTGATTTCTGCTTTAACCTATGATAGATAGAATCTGATTAGATTAAGAGAGCTTCCTTGATTGATAGTAGTGAATTGGTTGTGCGAGAGTCAATCAATTCACTGCTTTGTACTGGAATTCATTCCAGTAGTGGAGATCTGTGTGAATCGCCTTAGCAGTCTATCCCGGTGAAGGCTAGTCGCCTGCCGGGTATTCTGTCTGAGAGGGCTTGGTCAGCTTAAGAGATTCCAAGCTAATTTAGGATCTTCCGCAGTTTAATCAACAGTAGATCAACCAAAGGTAATTGCAACTTGGACCTAATTGAGGAGCTAGGGGGAATCATACCTAAGTGAGTTCCCAACTTGTAATTAGTAGAGTAGTCAGTAGAGTAGTTTATCAATCAATCCTTAATCTAGTTTGCTAGATAATGAACTGAGCTGAGTAATAGTAACTCTAGAGACCCGTGGATTCGATATTTATTACTTGTGCCACTATACTGCAGTCCCTTTCATTGGTTACACTTGGCCATTGTTAGGTGTTGTGTTTTAGCGTGTCAAGTTTTTGGCGCCGTTGCCGGGACTTTCTAGATTATTAGGAAAGGCAGAAGTTTGTTACTTTAGCGTTTTTCTTTTCTTTTCCACCCTTGCTTTTCACTTGGGTGTTTTTTGTTTTTGTTGGTGCAGATCTGAATCATGGATCCTCATGGCTTCTCCAACCATTGGGGTATCCACCACCATCCGAGTGGTATTACCCCGAGACCCCCTGGAGCAATCAAGGAGGAGAAGACTATGGATTCGGGTTTCAGTACCAACCCCCATCCTACGAAGAACAATCAGACCCCTGGGTATTTCAAGAACAATCTCCTTATCAAGAAGAATTCCTCCATCAGCCAGATCCAAACTATCACTTGAGGCTTCTCGTGGAGCAGATTGCTCGAGTACCTGAGACATCCTTTCCAAAGATGGATATCCCAGACAATGCCCAAACTGGGTTCTCCTACCGTGAAAGAGGAGACCCTCTGAGCATAAAGAAGAGCCTCGAGGATCTTGAGAAAGCTTATGCACAACCTGCTCAAGATCACCCTTCTGCTATCATACTAGAAGAGGAGGAGGAAGAAGAGGCTTCAAGGACATTGTGGAGCAACTGAAGTGTCACGAGAGCTCTCGTGATGATCATGATCAGGAATGTCCTATCATAGCCGACCACACCTTCCCACATCCCACACCGAGCTTTGAAGAGGCGGACATGAGTGAGGAGATGCAAGAAGATCTCATGAAAGAAATTGCTTGGCAACTTGCTCTCCAATCCGTGATAGAAGAAGAAGAGCAAGAAAGGGTGCAGAAAGAAGTTGTGGAGGATGACGAAAGTGAAGCAGGAGGAGTTCTTGATCATTTCCCAGGGGTGATACCACATGTAGAAGAAAGGGAGGTTGAAGAAGAAATTGGCGTCCAGGCTGAGGACGGAGTTAAGGTGGAAGAGGCCTGCACCGGCCATGAGTTACATTGATATCTCCACCAAACTTCGAGGATCTGCTTAGCAAGGACCCATTTGCAGTGTCTCTTTGCCAGACCAAGGCCACATCGACATCGGTCCCTCTTGGTGGACGCGATGATGGCCAATCGATGCTGTCTTATCTGGTTTGGGGCAATGAGACGAGAGAAGAGAAGAAGAGGTCTCGAGGGTGGAGACTTCATCTGCATCAAGTGCACGAGCCTTCATCACCTGCCACACCACTGCTTGTGACTTGAGACTCCACCTCATAGATGAGACCTCAACTTCAAGGAGGTTCTAGCATGGACCGAAACTTAGGAGCCATCGTCCGGCTCACGACGTGAAAGAAGCGCTTGTTGGGAGGCAACCCAACCAGTCGGTTTGCATTTCTTTCTCTATTCTCCTCGGTTGAGTCAGTTTTGTTATTTGCCTTTGTGAGGATTTTGTGTGGTGTTTGTGTTCTGATTACTCTCTCTTCCTGGAATGCACCGCCTGCCCCGTCCATCATCATTCACCCTTGATATGGTAACTTCGTTCTACCCTCCTTATCTTTCCTCCATTGAGGACAATGTCGTGCTTAAGTGTGGGGGGGTGTTCGATTATGTATGCGGGTGAATGTTTGGCTGTTTGTGTGCTTGGAGCCTAGTCCACTGTCCAAATTTTAAATTTGAGGGCTCCAAGTACGTGTTTCCTTGCAAATTTCCTACTCAGTATGCTTTGAATTGACAGTCTCTATAGTAATGTGCAACCTAGGGAGGTAGTGTAGCACTATGGAGGATGTTGAAGTATAAGATTTTTCCTATCTAGCTCTCTGCTGTGCCAGTTGATTTTGTGAATTAGTGGAGCTAAGACCGTTGAATTCATGTGGTAATGGTGACTCTATTTGGATTGTGTTATGGACTCGTGTATCGAACAGGGTGCTCATATGGAAAATGGGAAGCAGTTGGTCCTCCATGTCAAAATCATTAAATCTTAAACATGGGGTAAGCCCAACGTGTGCGGCACCGTTCATTGCACAAAATCGGGTTTTGGAAGAGATTTTAGTGATCCTTAGTGGGGTACTCCTACAAGGTGAAGCTAAGCTGTCTCTAGTACAAGTAAAACTTCCACCCGTTGAGCGGTTTGCCTACTTGAGGATGTGTTTTTAAGGGCACGGATAGAGCTTCCGACCCCCCTTAATTTCATTGACCCTCCGCACGAGTTGAGGGAAAGGAGTTAAAAGAAGTACCCTGGCGAGCGCCAGGTGTACAGAAATTGCTCTTGCTCGACTAATAAGGGTCGACCGTGCAAAAGACTGCAGTTGGAACCCCTGCTAAGTGAAAGAAAAAAAAAACAAGGAAAATGTGAATGAAAGTGCAAAAAGGGGTTCCAACGGTGAAATGAAGTGAAAGAGCACCCCGGTACAACGAGTCCTTGGGTGTGAGTCCCTTTGTCCATGAACTGACTGTCTTACTTCTACTTCTTCTCATGATCCTGGCTTGAGTCTAGTACTCGCATTGAGAGAGATAGGGGACGTCTTAATAGACCAGTTGACCTCGTAAGCTGCTATATGATCTAGGAAATCCTCTACCGAAGATCGGGGTTGTTTGTTGCTATAGAGCTCTGGAGAGTTGCATTGGTTTGAGTTAGGTTTGCTTGGGGACAAGCAAACAGTTAAGTGTGGGGGGATTTGATGACTCGGTATTTGCACATGTTTTCCCCTTTGTTTCTTGATTGTTTGAGCTTGAATTACCGTGTCTTTGGCCTATTTTACGCTAGGTTGTGTTCCTTTGTCACATTTCAGGTCCTAGCACATAAAGTGAAGCATAGGCGCAAGTTTCAAGTCAATCAGAGATCAATTGACGATTCGGGAGAAGAAACTCGGGCATGACCTGAAGAAGAATGGATTTCTACCTCACTTTATGGACAAAGAATCATGCAAGCTTGTCATGAAAAGAAAGAGGACGAGACTACGAGCGTCTGGGATCAAACGGTGACTGAATCGGAGGTCAAACGAGCTCAAACGAGATCAACGAAGCTTAGGAGTGCATGCTGGAAATTGTGCACGGCCGTGTGAAATTCTGCACGGCCGTGCGGGTTTCCCAAGGGGTCTGCACGGCCAAAACCTCAATTTTCACGGCCGTGCAAGTAGGGGGTGCGAGTTTCAGCGGGTATAAAAGCTGTTTTGCGATTTTTGGAGAGAGAGAGCTGGGTTTTGGATCCCAAACACCCAAGGGACGAACCCTAGAGAGAGAGCGACTTGGGAACATTCTTGGAGCTATTTTGGTGGATTTCTTCGCCATTGGAGCTCGGGAATCAAGCTTGGAGATGGAGATTGAAGATCTAGATCAGATTTCTGCAGTCTCTCTCTTCTATATGGAGTAACTTTCCTTCACTTAGGTTTTGAGGAACCCTAGTTCCATGAGTTAGGATCTTTCTTGTATGAAGTTTTGGATGCTATACTGTTTGATTATAATCGATTGACTTGATTTCTGCTTTAACCTATGATAGATAGAATCTGATTAGATTAAGAGAGCTTCCTTGATTGATAGTAGTGAATTGGTTGTGCGAGAGTCAATCAATTCACTGCTTTGTACTGGAATTCATTCCAGTAGTGGAGATCTGTGTGAATCGCCTTAGCAGTCTATCCCGGTGAAGGCTAGTCGCCTGCCGGGTATTCTGTCTGAGAGGGCTTGGTCAGCTTAAGAGATTCCAAGCTAATTTAGGATCTTCCGCAGTTTAATCAACAGTAGATCAACCAAAGGTAATTGCAACGTGGACCTAATTGAGGAGCTAGGGGGAATCATACCTAAGTGAGTTCCCAACTTGTAATTAGTAGAGTAGTCAGTAGAGTAGTTTATCAATCAATCCTTAATCTAGTTTGCTAGATAATGAACTGTAGCTGAGTAATAGTAACTCTAGAGACCCGTGGATTCGATATTTATTACTTGTGCCACTATACTGCAGTCCCTTTCATTGGTTACACTTGGCCATTGTTAGGTGTTGTGTTTTAGCGTGTCAATCATCGAGCTTGATGGACCAATCCTTGCGGGACTGATCCACCGTCTTCTCCAGGATCCGCTTGAGCTCCAGGTCGTTAGCTCGGCCTGGCCACTGGTCTGAGGGTGATAGGCCACAGACACCTTTTGAGTTACACCATAGTGCGACAGTAACTTATCAAACTGGCTCTGGAAATGGGTGCCTCGATCGCTTATGATGGCTCTAGGTGTCCCGAACCGGGAGAATAGCTGCTCAGAAAACCACAAAAATGTCTAGCATCATTAGTGGGCAAAGCTTGCGCCTCAACCCACCTAGAGACGTAGTCAACAGCAACCAGAATATAGGTATTGCCAAAAGATGGAGGGAAGGGGCCCATGAAGTTGATACCCAGACATCAAAGATTTCACAGGTTATAAACACATTCTGGGGCATCTCATTCACGGGCAGAGATGTTACCTGACCTCTGGCATCGGTCGCACCGGCGTGCGAAGGTGTCTGCGTCCTTGAAGAGCGTGGGCCAGTAGAAACCCGATTGGAGCACCTTCCTTGCCGTGCGGTTTCCTCCGTGGTGACCGCCAGTAGGTCCCTCATGACAGTGAGATAGAATGCCCTCCATCTCACTCTCCATAACACAACAACGGATGATCCCGTCAGCTCCGATCCTGAAGAGATGAGGGTCATCCCAGAAGTAATGCTTCAGGTCGGAGAAGAACTTCCTCTTGGTGTGAGTTGTCATCCCCTTGGGCAGCTGCTGGCCCACCAAATAGTTGGCAAAATTGGAGTACCAGGGGGTGACACTCTCCACCAGGCACATCATCATCAGTCTCTCATCTGGGAAGGAGTCATTGATCTCCTCCACGAGGTTGTCTGCAGGAGGTGCGTCCAACCGGGAGAGGTGATCAGCTGCAACATTCTCCGCTCCCTTCTTGTCCCGAATCTCAGTGTCAAACTTCTGCAGTAATAAGATCCATCGTATGAGCCTAGGCTTGGCATCGGCCTTGCTCATCAGGTATCGAATCGCGGAGTGATCTGTATACACGGTCACATGGGACAAGACCAGATAGGGACGAAATTTGTCGAAGGCAAACACCACTGCGAGCAGCTCCTTCTCCGTGGTGGTGTAGTTTTCCTGGGCATCATTGAGGGTCTTCGAGGCATAGTAGATAGGCCGGAAGTGTTGATCTCGCCTCTGCCCCAAGGCAGCTCCAACAACAAAGTCACTAGCGTCGCACATCAGCTCAAATGGTAGGGACCAGTCAGGAACAACCATGATAGGAGCTTGGGTGAGCTTCTCCTTCAAGGTTGTAAACGCCGCTGTGCAGGCATCAGTGAACTGGAAGGGGGCATCCTTCTCAAGAAGCTTAGTCAGGGGCAGGGCGATCTTCGAGAAATCCTTGATGAAACGCCTGTAGAACCCTGCATGGCCTAAAAAAACTCCGGATCCCCTTAACAGATGTAGGAGGAGGCAGCTTGCTGATGGTCTCGATCTTCGCTCTGTCCACCTCAATCCCCATCTTGGAGATCTTATGCCCAAGAACTATGCCTTCTCGAACCATGAAGTGAAACTTCTCCCAACTCAGTGCCAGGTTCGTTTCTTCACACCGTTTAAGGACAAGCTCTAGGTTATGGAGACAGTGAGATAATGAGTCTCCATAAACCGAGAAATCGTCCATAAACACCTCCATAATCTCGCCGACCAGACGGTCAAAGATGGCGAGAATGCATCGCTGAAAAGTGGCCGGGGCATTGGATAGCCCGAATGGGATCCTCCGGTAGGCAAATGTGCCGAAGGGACAGGTGAAAATGGTCTTCGCCTGGTCCTCCGGTGCAATAGGGATCTGGAAGTACCCGGACATCCCATCCAAGAAACAGTAGAACTCGTGCCCCGCAAATCTCTCCAGCATCTGGTCAATGAACGGTAGCGGGAAGTGGTCCTTCCGAGTGGCGTCGTTGAGACGCCGATAATCGATGCAAACACGGTACCCAGTCTGCGCATCGAGATGAGCTCATTCTTCTCGTTAGGCAACACGGTCATCCCACCCTTTTAGGGTACCACCTGGGTGGGACTGACCCACTCGCTGTCGAAAATGGCGAAGATGATCCTTGCATCCATCAACTTCACGATCTCTGCCCGAACCACAGCCTCCAGGTTCGATGTCAATCTTCTCTGCGGCTGTCTCACTGGCCGCATCTCATCCTCTAGTAGTATCCGGTGGGAGCAGAAGGAGGGGCTGATCCCCCGGATGTCTGTGATCTTCCACGCTAAAGCTCGCTCGTACTGCTTCAGCAAGGCCACCAGTCTGTTCTTCTGCTCGGGTGTGAGGGTCGAGCTGATGATGACTGGCAGCTTATTCCCCTCCCGGAGAAATGCATACTCCAAATAAGAAGGGAGGGGCTTAAGCTCCAGCTCTGGTGGTTCCTCCAAGGAGGTAGTGATGTGGGTGGAGGATGAGATCGGTTTGAACAGCCTGTCGCCCTCCAAGAATGGGCCACTCTCCAACGTGGCCAACTGCTCCGCCAGCTGCGGCTCCTGCGATGCCTGCTCACCTAGCAAAATACAATGCTCAAGAGCATCATCAGTACCCGCACTCGTTATGGCGAGTGAGGTCTCAAAATCAGTAAGCACATCACAGTAATCTATGTCATCATGCAAATGAGAGTGTTTCCCATCTTCATAAACAGAAAAAGTAGCCTGTTCATCACCATCACGCAGGATCAATTTACCACTATGCACATCAATAAGCGCCTTGGCGGTGGCGAGAAACGGTCTACCCAAAATCAAAGGTACACCCACATCCTCATTTATATCCAGAATAACAAAATCAACAGGATATATGAATGCACCTACATTAACAAGCAGATCCTCAATGATACCCCTAGGATGCACAATGGAACGATCAGCTAACTGAATGCTCATCCTAGTAGCTCTAGGTTCACCTAGGTCTAGCTTCTTAAACAATTTGTAAGGCATGAAATTTATGCTAGCGCCTAGGTCCGCCAAGGACTTTCCTACATGCATGCTGCCAATAACAAGAGGGATAGTGAAACTCCCTGAGTCTTTGCGCTTCTCGGGCAGCTGGTTCTGCAGGATAGCAGAACACTCCTTGCTTAGCATCACTGTCGAAAGATCCCCAAGTTTCTTCTTGTTGGTGAGGAGGTCTTTCATGAACTTGGCATACTTGGGCATCTTCGACAGTGCCTCCACGAACGGCATGCTGATGTTGACCTGCTTCAACATTGCCATGAACTTGGCAAACTCTGTCTCCAGCTTGTCTTTATGAAGGCGAGTGGGGAAGGGCAGCTGGGGTACATGCTCCTTAACCACAGGCTGCGGCTTGGGAGCAGGTGCTTCTCTGCCTTCCCCCACTTCTGCATTTCAGCTGGAGATGTTGAAGCAGGTAGTGGCTCGTCTCGCCCGGGCTGGGCAGGAGCAGCAGTCATGGTCTTGCCACTCCTGGTAGTGATGACATCCAACTGCTGGTGAGGTTCACGAGGATTCGGAATAGTGGTGGCAGGCAGCGTCCCCGGTGACCTAGTAGTGTTTTGGCGAGCTAAGCTCCCAATCTGGTTCTGTAGATCTTGCAGAATGGCACCTTGGTTTCTCTGGCCTGCCTCCAGTGAGGCTATGTTCTGATCCATCTTCGTGAAATTCACCTGGCTGGTGGTCATGAATGCCTGCAAAATATTTTTCAGATTCGTCATCTGATTATCTGGAGCTGCAGCTGCTGGAGGCTGGGCATACTGACGCCGGGGCTGCTGGAATGGCTGCCCCTGCCTAGGCTGGTAGGGATGCTGCTGTGGTGGTGGCCCCTGCCTAGCCTGGAAGGGCTGCCTCTGCGGAAAACCACCTGCTGGTGCTGGGAAACCAGGTGGTTTAATGGTGTTGTTGTTCCAGGCAAAGTTGGGATGCTGGCGCCACCCCTCATTGTATGTATTGCTATATGGGTCAAGGCGCCGAACATTGGCGTAGTTGTAACTCGGCCCGGAATAAGACTGTTGGGCTGCTTCAATGTCTGCAACAGCTCAGCCACCTGCTGCTCTAACCCGGACTTGGCCTCCATAGCGTGTACACCACGATCCCGGGAATTTCTGCCTCTGCTGCTCTGCCGCATGAATGATCTCGGGCAGCCAAGGTACTGATCGTCTGGTTCAGCTCGGGTGGAGTCTTAGTGAGAATATCCCCTCCTAGGCATAGAGACTCAATCACCCTCTGGCTGTCCGGGGAGAGAGCACTGTAGAAGTTCCCCACTGTGAATGCATCACTGAAGCCATGATGGGGACACTGCCAGAAATATCCCATGTGCCGCTCCCATGCACACGAAGTGACTCGTCTGGCTCTTGGCGGATAGTACCTGTGCACGAACTTGTCTTCCAGATCGTCCCAAGAAGTGATGGACAATGGGGGCTGGGTCTCCAACCACCTCTTAGCATTCCCCGCCAGAGAATGGGGGAAGAGGTGAAGGCGGATTGCGTCATCCGGGACACCGTTTAGCTTGAACCCGTTCGCCACCTGCAGAAAACGGGAAAGATGCACCCTTGCCTCCTCATCCTTCAAGCCATGGAACTGGATAGAGGATGTAATGAGTTGAATCCATCATGGCTTGATCTCGAAGTTGTTCGCTGGAATGGGCGGATATAGGATGACCGGGCGGATGTCAGCAATCCGTGGAGTGTAGTAGTACTCCAAGGTGGGACCCGACGGCGGTGGATGATGATGAACCCCATCTGCCTGGGGTATGGAGTTGTTCCCCAAGAGCTGATTCACCGAGGGAACTTGGAGAGGATTCCCCGGGTGTGGGTTGTGTTCGCCTTCCATCTCGTACTCGTCCTCGGACTCGTTGCTCAAATGGCCGTCTATGCGCTCTTCTGTAGCCATTCTAGCTCGCTGTTGTCTCCTAAGTTGGCGGCAGGTGCGTTCAAGCTCTGGATCCAACGACAGTAAACCTCCCGAGTGGCTACGGGTCATGCACTATCTGCACACAGTCAAGCAATGCAAACCCGTGAAGGCACAAGTGCGAAAGAACAAACAATCAATGCGAAAATGAAAATGCTAAAGTAACAGAAATCACTTTTCTTCAACAACCTAGCCGTCCCCGGCAACGACGCCAAAAACTTGACTCACTCCTACTGTCACTCTAGAAATTGGCCAAGCGTAACCACTTCCTAAAGCGTAGTATAGCGGGTTTGGATTTTAATGTCAACCCGGGTCCTAGATTTGATGACTACTCGGTGAATTCTTGTTATCTAGCAGTGAAACTTTAGTGCAAGTCCAAATTAACAAACAAACAAAGCAAGTTAAATGGTTGTTTTCAAGTCGAGAGAGGTCACCCGGATATGGTTCCCCCCTAGACTATAGTTAAGCCGGATTGCAATTTACCAAGTTCAGTTTTCATGAAAGTTATACTGCGGAAGGTTCTTAAACAGTCTGAAGTCTCGACTAAAGGTCTCCAGACCCTCTCAATCTGAGTCTCCAGTGGGCGACTAACCTCCATCGGAGTAAACAGATTGAGGCCCTAGCGAACCAAACCTCCACTACCGAATTGAATTCGGTACAGAATAATGAATTGGCTCCTCGACTAAAGTCGCCAATTCACTACCTCCAATTAAGGGTGCTCTATCAACCTAGGCAGATATTCTCTTTCTAGGTTAAAGCAGAAACAACAGGAATTTGATCAGGATTCAAGTCATTCAATCATTCAAGCCTCAATCGAATATAATCAAATCATGAAATCTGTACTTGGGTTCATACAATCAGACCTAACATACAAATCTAGGGTTCCCCATACCCAGATGAATGGGGAAACTACTCCATGGAGAGAGAAGCAAAAGCAAATTCAGATGCGGAAAATGATACTGTGAAGAATGAATTTCTGCTCCTGGTCGTCGATCGGCACTTCTCCAAGCTCAAACCGGGCTCCAGTGGTGATGAAGATCAAGCTATGGCACTTGGGAAATCTAGTTCGTCGCTTTCTCTCTCTAGGAATCGCTTTGTCTCTCTAAATTCGGAACCCTCGATTTTTAGCCTTCTTTTCCTTTAAAAGTGCTACCTATCGCGATACCCGGTCGGGTATTTTGGCTCTCTACCGGGTATAATTGAAACGCGCGTTTTGCCTCAGGGAAAAATCCCCGGTCTATGCCAATAATCCTCGACCGAGGATTTATGCTTCACGACCGGGACCCCTGCTGTTTCTCGGACGCGAAAACCTCTTTTACCCGGTCTCCTCAAAATAATACCCGGCCGGGTATTTCTGGTCATGGCCGGGTATTTTTGTCCTCCAGCCCACTTCGACCCAAACGAGCTCCTTTCGACCCGAAACTCGTTTCTTCGCCTCGATTTCAACGCCAAGTCCTTAAATATGACATAAACGCACAACCTCGCGTGAAATCGGCTTAAAACACGAGAATCAACCTCTCAAACGGCTCAAGAATAGGGGTGAAAACATGTGCAATTATCGGTCTATCAGTTGCCTCCCAACCAGCGCTAGTTTAACGTCACTAGCTCGACGTTGCAGATCTATCATGCTTGAGGGCATGACGCCACTGAGATTGGATCCACCACGATCTCGGGGCGAGGCTTGTCACTTCCTACCTTTAGCTTCTTAGGGTGGCCCTTTTGGCCCGACACTTTCTCGCTTTGCCCTTATCTTTTGGTTGGGAGGAGGCTTGATGAAGTCTATCCCTCCACACTCTCTTCTTCTTTCCTCCGAGCTTAGTTACCCACTTTGGAACACACAGACTAGTGGGGCTTGCCTTGAGAGGCTCACCTCCACTTTCATTCATACCAATGGAGTCCATTTCTTTCCCAACATCATTCTTAACCTTAGGATCAATTAAAAGATTGAGTTGCTCCTCTCTATCCCTCAACACGAGAGTTCCCTCATTAACATCGATTAAGGCCTTGGCGGTGGCAAGGAAGGGGCGTCCTAGTATGAGTGGCATATCCGCATATACACTGATATCAAGTATAACAAAATCCGTCGGATAATAGAAATTTCCAACTCTCACTAGGACATCCTCCACAATACCCCTAGGACTAATAACAAAGCGATCAGACTATGTGACACTAAGCCTAGTGAGCTTTAATTCACCCTAATGCAACTTCTTAAAAAGCTTTTAATGCATCACATTAATGCTTGTTCCTAAGTCCGCCAAGGAGTTTTCTATATGATGATTTCCGATGCAAAGGGGGATAGTGAAACTACCTGGATTCGGTTGCTTTTTAGGCAACTTGTTGAGGATAAAGGCGGAACACTCCTCGCCCAAGGTGACACTGGCAAGGTCTTCATATTTTGGCTTCTTGGCGAGAAGCCCTTTGAGGTATTTGGCGTACCTCGGCATGTGCATCATGGCCTCCAAGAATGGAATGGTGATGCGGAGTTTCCTGAGCATCTCCATGAATCCTCCTCACTCCGCCTCCAATCGGTCCTTGTGCATCCTTGTGGGGAAAGGAAGAGGAGGTTTGTACTCATCCACTTGTGGTGGCGTCGGCGATGCCTTCTTAGGCTCTTCTTCTGTTTCCTCCATTTCTTCGGGATAATTGATCGTTGAAGGGGTCCTCTCTTGTTCATCCACTTCCTTAGAAATAACCTCCGGGGTAATCTTCCCACTCCTCAAAAGAATAGCATTGCACCTGACATTTTGCTCTTTGGGGTTGACAATGGTTTGAGAGGGTAGGGCTCCCCTAGGCCTCTCGGGGAGGATCCCGGCAAGATTGCCAATTTGAACCTCCAAGTTTGAAGGCTTGCTTGATGGCTCCTTAGTCCTGCCTCAACCGAGGTAAACTTTGGTGTTGCCACATCCATAAATTTCTCAATCTTCTCAAACTTTTGAGTTCTCATGCTCATAAAGGTAGTCACAAGGTCTTCAAGTTTTGCAAACTTATCGGGTTGTTGGAACCCTTGACCTCCTTGAGCTTGAAACGGTTGTTGGAAGTTAGAGCCTTGGAATTGTGGCCTTTTTTGAATGAAGGCAGGTCTTGTTGATAATATCCCGTTGGTTCTTGGAAACCGGGGGGGTCTTGGATTGGTCGGAGAAGACCAAGAGAAATTCGGATGGTTTTGCCACCCCGGGTTGTAAGTGTTGCTATAGGGGTTATTCCCCCTAGAATTGGCAATGAAATTCACTTTCTCCTCGAGTGTTCTTGATTCCTTCATCATTTGGAAATCCAAAATCTCGTGGTTGGTACTTGAACACCAATCATACGCCATCACCGGCGTCTTCCCATGCTTTTTGTCCTCTAGGAGTGCCTCAATCAAACGATCAATCTTGGCTTCAATCGGGGGACTCGCTCCTAAACTTTGCACTCCCCTTGTGGTGCTTCTCTTTCCACTGCTTGTCAAGCCCCAATCATACCCTTTACTTGCCATGTCAAGAAACTCGGTCACTTGGGATGGAGTCATGATCATCAATTTCCCTTGACATAAATAGTCAATGAGGATCTTGTTGTCTTGGTGGAGATCACCATAGAAGGTCTCAATCCATAATTGCTTCTCGAGTCCATGATGTGGGCATTGGAGGAAGTAATCGGAGTACCTTTCCCAAGCATCACTCAATGTCTCATCTTCCTCTTTCTCAAAATGGATGATCTTCTTCAGCCACTCTGCCGTCTTTGAAGGTGGGCAATAACGAGTCATAAACTTGTTGAGCCTATCATCCCACTAAGTGATCGAGAGAGTCGACCTATTGTTGAGCCACCGAGACGCATTTCCCGCAAGAGAGTAGGAGAATGGCCTCAACTTCAAAGCATCCTCGAGGACACCATTGATCTTCAAACTCCTCGCAAGTTCAATGAACTTTTGAACATGCTCCCTTGGAGACTCGTTACTAAGCCCATGGAATAGGGAATTGTTCCGAATCATGGTGACAAGGGCGGGATTGACCTCAAAATTGTTGGCGACCACGGGTGGATGTCGAATGGCGGGCTGAATATCTGCCAGCCTTGGGGCCATGTAATAGCCCATGGTCATCGGTTGCTCGTCCGCGGACGCTCTTCCTTGAGCGGGTTGATTAGCCGCCATCTCGGTTCTCTTCCTTCCTCTTTGGAGTCAACCCCTTCCTCAAATAAAACTTCCTCTTTTATCCTTCTTCTTGCCTCCACTAGTTCCCTCTCACGAGCCAAGTGTCAGAGTGTGCGGTTGAGATCCTCGTCTAGTGGCGCCAAAGGTGTCGGATTACTCCGGGTCACACACCTCCCTGCACACACTCAAAAGAACCACAACACGTCTAGCACAAGCAAGATTCACAAACTCAAATCGAAAAGTACAAGCTAGATTAATACCAAACAATATTTTTCATCCCCCGACAACGGCGCCAAAAACTTGACTCAACTCGAATACCACAATAAAACTCCCAATTAAGGCCCAATTATAAACCTTAACTGGATGCAGTATAGGGCAAGTATGTTTAATTATTGACCCGGTCTGGTTCATGTACCCCTACTTCGATTGTTTGTAACATTATCTAGCGGTTAATTTTTTATGAAAACAACAATCTAAAGCTAAAACGTTTGCAAAAGTAAATAAATTTGACACTAATTGATAAGGCTTCACCCGGGGGTCGCTCCCCTAGATAACAATTACGACTTGTTGGATCTAATGGTCGTGTGTGGCGAGAGGGTTGTAAACCGTAGGGAAGTGTAACAAGTAGCCAAGGGCCACTCTCTTGGTCTCTAGCTCGAGTGAAATGGATATGATCCAAGCCACCAACGTGACTCTCTCGACCTATTGACTAAAGGTTGGTTAGACTTCACCCTCGAATTAGAGTTCGGACGGTCACCCACAACCAAACCCTAGGCGCTAATACAAAATAGGAAGTTTGTCATGCATTAACGTAACCTAACTAGGAGACAATGAATTGCCTAAGAAAACCCAGCATTCAAGTCTCTTTCAAAGAAGGAAGGGGGTTTTCTCTCTACCTAGGTTAGAATGGCAATTAGATTGATAGGCTTTCACACAACTGACACGCTACGACACAATACCAAACTGCGCCCAAGTATAATCGCAGAGTGGAAATGCAGAATAGTGGTCAAGTCTAATTATCGACCTTGGCTCTAGATCTACTGCCTACTCAGTGAACTCCTATTATCTAGCAGGACTAAGCGAGTGTAATGATATTAGTGCAAAAGAAACAAAAGCAAGTAATGGTCTGGTTCTTTTCAGCTTCAAAAGGTCATCCAGGTATGGTTCCCCCTAGTGTGCAGCTGTCAGGTAATTCGCCCCCCCCCCCCCCCCAAAAAAAAGAGCCTTGAATACTAGAAGAAAAGCTCCTATACCTAGCAAAATTAAATGAATAATAGGTATGGTCCCAAATTACTCAGATTAATAGATAAACCACGGGAAGTTCTTTACTGGTCTGGACTCTCGACTAAAGTTATCCAGACCCTCTTGATTCGAATACCCGGCGGGCGACTAACCTCCACCAGCATACACTAACCAAGGTTAAACACGCAAAACTTCCACTACTGACCTTTGTTCCAGTACGGAGCAGTGAATTGACTTCTCGAATAAAGCATTCGATTCACCACTTTCAATTAAAGGTTGCTCTTTTAACCTATGCAAAGAATACCGTTCTAGGTTAAAGCCAGAATTACACAAGTTTGATCAGGACTCATGCAATTCTGAATAATTCCTCAACTGAATTTATCAAATCAATCATTCATAACATGGGTTCATACAAACATTCCTAACATACACAGCTAGGGTTCTTCATACCCCGGTGAAATGGAAAATTACTCACTCCATGGAGAGATGTGAGAACGTCATGCTCGGAGTAGACATCATCAGAACTACAATGGGCAACTGCTCCTGGCGGCTAATCGGTACTCCGAGGTTGGGGAATCGAGCTCTGAGGTCTTCAGATATCTCCAATCCTTGCCCAAGGGTTTCTCCTCGTCACTCTCTCTCTCTAGGGTTCTTTTTCTACCTTTAGAATTCCAAAAATCCAGATCCTTTGCAAATTTCCCGAGCAGCCTTTAAATAGGCTGAGAATCCAAGAGTTATGGCCTAAGTTACTTCCGTAACTCGCCTTGACCACCCTTAACTTTTTGAGGAACAACGTCGTTGTTGCACTCCATAAACCTAGAGTTACGGCTTCCCATGGGGAGTTACGGCCTCAACCGTAACTAGAAGAGGTAGACCGTAACTAAAAAACACTTCTAGAACTGATGTCGACGCTTCCCATGAGTTACGAGGACCAAGGCTGAGTTACGGCCTTGACCGTAACTTGGAAAATCAGCCCATAACTCTAAGAAAGCTCATGGATCTCTTTGTTCTCCACTTGCCAGTTACGACTCCTCACGGGAAGTTACGGACCAGACCGTAACTCACAAGGTTTGGCCGTAACTTCCAGGTGATCGCTGTCCTTCGCTCCAAAATGTCCCGAAACTTCACTTCATCGTGACCATTGACGTACTAAGTCCTGAAACATCACAAACTAACACACACAAGCGTAAAACAGGCCACGAGAGCGAGAAATAAAGCTCAAACGGTCAATAAATGACGGAAAAACATGTTCAAATATGGTGTTATCAAATTCCCCTGCACTTAACCGTTTGCTTGTCCCTAAGCAAACCGAATCAGTCACCCGGTAAGCTCAAAATATTTTAGCCATGCAAACCTTGAGGACATATCATAAAGGCACAAACACGTGAATCATACTGGCTACCAGACCTCATCACATGGACAATAGCAACAGCAACCCGAAAAACCACCATAGATGACATTCGAGTGCATCAAAATCGAGTAAAGGAAGAGTCTCCCTTCTATTCACCAACCAACATAGACTTGACTCAACCACTTATTCAAGACAATCACCTTATGCATAGAATTCAAGACATCAGAATCAAGACCGATCAATCTAGGTCTTCACCGGGGTAGAGATCAATGTAAAGAATATAGGAAAATGAATCGCTCACTCTCGACCAGTGGAGTCGGGACAATTTGATGCGAAAGATGCGCATGCTCATTCTCTCAATCCTAACGTCTCTTCACCATGATGGTAGCCTCTAAATGCTAGAGTTCACATATCGGGTTTCACCATTAACTAATCCGGAGGTCTTAGACACAAGTTCAGATGACTGGCTAGGGTCTTGGACATGGGGAAAAAGCCTTTTAGGTGGTGGAATAATTCAAAGCACAGGGTTCCACAGTTCCAAAACCAATAAAGTCACAATCATTCAAACCATTTACTTTCCTCCTGCCATTATGCATTAATCCAATTCTTTAGAGTACAAGAGTGAAGGAGGTCACAATATTTCTAGTATTCCTAAGCAAGGTTGCTAAGAAACACAACTTAATGGGCATGATTCAGAATTTTATGGTGGCTCTCTTTTTCTGTTATTTATTTTTTTCTTTTGTTTCTTTAGAGAACCACCACATTCACTCTCTTTTCAAACAAATGCCCAACATTTAAGAACTACCTCCATCCTCATATTGTTTTTAGCATAACAACAGAGAACAGGCAAAAACCACTCTGTGGAACCTCTAAGAGATGCAAAAGGGTGATTTTCATTGAAGACCGAAAGAAAGGAAGTTACACGGCTCAAAGGGGCTGGCTAAGGGTATGACACTAGGACAGTCAATTTGGTCGTGGGCTAATCCTATGCCTCCGTCATCCTAATTAGTGACAACGTGAATGCTACACATCATGGAAGAAGGATCTATCGCACAAGAAAGAAACGAGCAGGCTCAAATCTCACATGATGCATAAACGACTGTAGCAAATGAGTGATCAATCCAAGTCACAGTTGGTAACAAATAGTTGAAAAACTGAACCCCTACACGGTTTTACTGCACGTCTCAATCATCACTATAGGTTGTCCTAGTCACAAGCAAGTTACAATGCATCAATGCCAATAGCCAATCGATTCACCACATACCATCACATTGCCAATATGATCATGCAAACATTAGTACTTGGAGCCCTCAAATCTCGAGATTTGGACAGTGAATTAGGATCCAAGCACACAACCTTTTCGATGCAGCCAAAGTTAAACACCTCCCCCCCCCCACACACACACTTAAGCACGACATTGCCTTCAATGGAGAAGAGGGAAAGATAAGGGGAATGATGTTACCAGGAAAAACGAGCTGTAGTGGGACTGGAAATAGGACCAATCGGTTGGAGCTGACTTGAAATGAACCAGATTTTGAGAACAACCAAAAGGCAACACAAACACTCATACTAGGTAACTTGTTAGGAACATCAGTGTCAGCCCCATGGGACACAATAAAACACACCAAACAAGACATAACATATCCAGTTCGACTCAAATCACAAAAACACAAAACACAAGAAACATGAAACATGGAAATCGCTATCCAGTGTCAATCCTCCTCATCATCATCGTCTTGAGGTGGCGACGGATGCCGGAAGGTCTAGGTAATGTCCACATCAGCCTCCGAGCACAGGTGCTCCAGCAGGGAAGTGGGTGTAGTGTATGTCGTCACGCTCACGATCTAGGCGCGCCTCGATCCGATCGAAACGAGCCTCCATGGTGGCCTAGTGGAAACCAGCTGGTGCGGCTGAGGAGGGCCCGACACCTAATTTGCTGGGGTAAGACTGGACTGGCAAAGGTGGTGGCCGGTGCGGGCTCGACTGCTGCCCTCTTCGCACTCTGCAGGACGCAAGCCCCTAATCCAGCGGATCCGCGGGTTTGTCCTTGCGACCCGAATCAGGGCCATTGCCCTCAAGGTCTCGTCCGGGAAAGCTCTTGCATGCCCCACGAGGGTGTAGTCGTCCATGGGCACCCCAAAGTACCGGGCAAGCTGAGTGATGAAGGTTGCTCCGTGCAGTGTGGCGAACTTCAAGTGGTTCCTGACTCGCTGTTACTGTCACTCTAGAAATTGGCCAAGTGTAACCACTTCCTAAAGCGTAGTATAGCGGGTTTGGGTTTCAATGTCAACCCGGGTCCTAGATGTGATGACTACTCAGTGAATTCGTATTATCTAGCAGTGAAACTTTAGTGAAGGCCTAAACTAACAAGCAAGCAAAGCAACTAAACGTTTGTATTCAGGTTAAGAGAGGTCACCCGGATATGGTTCCCCCTAGTCTGCAGTTAAGCCGGATTGTAATTACCAAGTTCAATTTCTATGAAAGTTATACTGCGGAAGGTTCTTAATCAGTCTGAAGTCTCGACTAAAGGTCCTCAGACCCTCTCAATCTGAGTCTCTAGCTGGCGACTAACCTACACCAGAGTAAACAGATTGAGGCCCTAAGAACGAAACCTCCACTACCGGAGTAAAACCGGTACAGAATAGTGAGTTGGTTCCTCGACTAAAGTCACCAACTCCCTACCTTCAATCAAGGATGCTCTATCAACCTAGTCAGATATTCTCATTCTAGGTTAAAGCAGAAACAACAGGAATTTGATCAGGATTCAAGTCATTCAATCATTCAAACCTCAATCGAATACAATCAATTCATAGAAATAGTACTCGGGTTCATACAATCAATCTCAACATACAGAACTAGGGTTTCCCACACCCAGATGAATGGGAGAACTACTCCATGGAGAGAGAAGCAAAAGCAGAATCAGATGCGGAAATCATACTGTGAAGATGGATTTCTGCTCCTGGACGTTGAATCGGCACTTCTCCAAGCTCAAACCAAGCTCCAATGGTGTTGAAGATCGATCTAGGGCACTTGGAGACTCTTGTTCGTCGCTTTCTCTCTCTAGGAATCGCTCTATCTCTCTCAAAACTCGAATCCCCTTCTCTTTGGCTGAAAATCTGCCTAAAAGGGCATCATTGGCCAAAGCACGGTCGAGGGCACGGCCGTGCTTTGCCTCAGCCCGCCCGTGTTTTGCCTCAGCCTTAAAAGCACGGCCACGGGCAGCTTGAAAACACGGTCGTGTTCAGGCTAAAACACGGCCGTGTTTTCCTCAGGCCTGCCCGTGTTTTTTAGGTGGTTCAAGCCACACTTGCAAAGTCTCGGCCATAAAAGCACGGGCAGGAACACGGCCGTGTTCTGAGGCCTCCTGCCCGTGTTTTGGCCCTGGCTTGTCCAAACGCCTTCCAAACGATCCGAAACTCGTGCTTGGCCTTCCCTTTGACGCCTGGGACCTGAAATAGGACAAAGTAGCACAACCCGGCGTAAAATAGGCCAAAACACACAACCATGCTCCGCAAATGGATAAGAAATAGGGGTATAAAATCATGTAATTATATCGTTATCAAACTCCCCCACACTTAACCGTTTGCTTGTCCCTAAGCAAACCAAGTCAGACACCAGGTAAGCTTGAGACATTTCAATCAAGCAGGCTTAAGGGCAAATCATATCGGCATTAAACACGTGGATCATACTGGCTTTCGATCATCAACACATGGCAACTCGAACGACAACATAGACAACCTCCACAGATGACATTCGAATGCAATAGAGTCGAGCAAAGGAAGAGTTCTTTCATGTTCACCAACCAACATAGACTTGACTCAATCACTTGTTCAAAACAGTCATATCATGCACAAAGCTCAAGACATCAGAATTAAGACCGAGCAATCTAGGTCCTCACCGGGGTAAAGAGTATAGAGAAAATGAAGAAATGAATCGCTCACTCTCGACCAGTGGGGTCAGGACAATATGATGCGAAAAATGCGCATGCTTCTTCTCTCAATCCCTAACGTCTCTTCACCATGAATGCAGCCTCTAAATGCTAGAGTTCACATAAGGGGGTGTCACCACTAACTAATCCGGAGGTCTTAGACATAGGTTCAAATGACTGGTTAGGGTCTTGGACATGGGGAAAAGGCCTTTTAGGTGGTGGCAGTTATAGCACAAGGTTCCACAATTCCAAACCCAACAAAACCACAATCAAGCAAACCCGTAACTTTCGTCCTGCTATTCTGCATTAATCAAATTCTTTAGGACACAAGAGCGAAGGAGGTTACAAAAATGCTAGCATTTCCAAGCCAGACTACTCGGAAACTACTTAATGGGCACTATTCGAGATTTTTGGTGGTGGCTCTCTTTTGCTGTAATCTTTTTCTTTGTTTTTCTTTATTTTTTCTTTGTTCATTTCTTAAGAGAACCACCACCTCTGCACATTTTCAAACGCACGCCCAAATTTTTAAGCACTACCTCCAACCCTCACATTATATTTAGCAGAACAGCAGACAGCATGCAAAAACCACTCTGTGGAACCTTCTAGAAGATGCAAAGGGTGATTTTTCATTTCAGACCGAAAGAAAGGATAACACGCGGCTCAAAGGGGCTGACTAGGGGTTATGACGCATCAGGACAGTCAGTTTGGTCGTGGGCTAATCCTATGCCTCCATCATCTTAGCTAGTGACAACGTGAATGCTACATTTCATGGAAGAGGGATCTATCGCACAAGAAAGAAACGAGCAGGCTCAAATCTCACATGGCTACCTATATGCTCTATCCCACATTCTGATTCCCTGAACTAGATGCATAAATGACTGTCAAAAGCAAGTGATCAAATACAAGTCGCAGTTGGTAAGCAAACAGTCGAAAACTGAACCCCTACACAACTCTACTACACATCTCAGTCATCGTAATAGGCTATCTTAGTCACACTCAAGTTGTCATGCATCGAGTCAAAAGCCATTCAATTCTCTAATCACATCCACAATGCCAATACGATCAAATATCAAGCAAACAGCCGTGCTTGGAGCCCTCAAATCTCAAGATTTGGACAGTGGACTAGGCTCCAAGCACCCATACACCCGTTCCAAATAATACAAAGAACCCCCCCACACTTAAATGCGACAATGTCCTCAATGGAGCAGAGGGAAGGGGAACGATGTTACCGTGAAAGCAGGAACGGAGATCGAGAGGCAGATCGGACAATAGCAGAGGACTGGGAGTGGACCCAGTCCGAGGCACAAAGCTAGAGTCACACAAGAGACACACTGGGTGATAGAACCGAAGTTCCGAGTCTACAATCCAAAATAAAAGAAAACAAATCCAAAAGAAACAACAAAAACATGGAGTCTCAGTCTGGAAATGGAATCACGATCAGAACCAGGTGCTCGCGCCACTAGCAGTCATCGCCACCATCGCCGGAAGGTGGTGGGTACTGGTCCTCAAACCCCGGGGACTGGACGAAAGGATAATGAACGGCGCTCGGGTCCATGCCCAGGTAGGACATGATGTAGTGCTGGCCGGACATCAGACGACGGCCGCGGTCCCGCTCGCGATCCAGGCGGGTGTGAATGAGTTCCTGGCCGGCCAGGATGCGCTCGTTCTGCTGAGCGATAGCCGCTAACTGATCGGAGATGGGCACCACCACTGGTGGAGGAGACCGGGGGGCAGCAGCGGGGCTCGCGGGAGCCTGAGCATGAGGAGTGGCGCGGCGAGGAACCCGGCGGGATCCAGCAGCGCTGGACTCTGGCTGGTCGCCCTCGGCGGGCGCAGGTGGCTGGGGAAACCCCGCAATCCAGTGAACACGCCCCTGGCGGGCCACCAGGTGCTGATGACGGAGGGTGGCCACACTAAGTGGAGTGGGGCCGTGGACCAGAGTCATCCCGGTGATGTCGACCCCGTAGTAGCGAGCGAGGGCCGTGATGACCGGGCCACAGACAAGGGCGCGACTCTGGCTGGCAGCAGCTTTCGCGAACGTCCGGGCGACCACCGAGCCCAGCTGGATGGTGTCCTCAGAGCGACCCATCGCCTCCATGAACCACAGGGTCCGGAGGGTGACCCGGTTGGCCGAGCCCTTGCTGGGGGTGTAGGAGGCGCACAATCAAGTGGTTAAGGATGCGCCACTCAGGTCGGAGGAGAGAGCCGCGCGTCTGGCTGGCGACGTACTCCACATCCACATAGTCAGGATGACAGATCCGCCGGAAGTACGCCTGGCAGGGAAAATCGGTGGGATCGGTGATGTCTAAGCGCAGGACCCCATCGCTGGCGTGGGGGGAATTCACCCGGAGTGCATTGGCGAATTCCCAGTAGCTGATGGAGTGCTCGACCCCGCCAAGTGTGAATTGAACGGCGTTACTGTGGTCGGCATTCCCCCTCTGGTTGTGGCGGAAGGAGGCATAGAACTCCCAGACGAGCTCTTGATAAGTGGACTCAGCAAGGCAGAGCAGGCGCCGCCAACCATACGCCCGCACAGCGGCCTCCATCTGCGGCCGGGCGTGAAGGCCATCGAACACCGCAAAATCAAGGTGCAGGTGCTCGGGGATGGTGCGGGTGCGGATAGTCCGCAGTGCATGGCGCTGGGTGATGCTCAACTGGTCTAGGTAGTCTTCCATGATCCTGCATAGCACAAGAACGGACAAAAGGAAACACGAGCAAACGGGGTCAATGTTAGTGAAGATCACACCGGGAGTCCTCATATCGGAAGATATGGACAGTGGACTAGACTCCCGGAGAAAATCAAACATCCCCATCACACAAAAATGCACACAGCCCAATGCACCGGGGGCCCTCAAATCAAACGATTGGGACAGCGGACTAGGCCCCCGGGAAACAACAACAAGCCCAATCCAAATAATCATTAAGCAACCAACCACAACCAAAATACCCCAAACTCGGAAATAATCTCACATGCAAATGGTAGGCCGAGGGGCTGAAATCTCAAGATAGAACAGAACATGCAAAGAAAACCATCGGCCTACCCAAGCAATCGCACATTCAAGCACAATCCAAGTTCTTCACCTATCCTAGGTATCGATTCTCCAAAAATACAAGACAAGGAAGGATGAACACACCTGGAGACGCAAGAAGATACCCGGAGAAAGGTGAAGAAAAGAGCAAAAAGCCCCCCAAGTCGCCGGAAAACTCACCGGAGGCTCGCCGGAGAACTCACCGCCGGCGACCCAACCTCGGCCAAACTCACCCAAACCTCTGGGGAATGTGCTCCTCGACGCCAGGAGCGTGGGGGAGGTCGCGGTTTTTGATTTGGAGGTCGGGGGAGCAAGAAATGGTCGAAAAACCAAAGAGGAGGGGGGAGGGGGCGAAAATCCGGCGAGGGGGAGGGAGGAGGGCGGCTAGGGTTTCTGAAATTTGGGGGAAATGAGGGGGGGGAAGGGGAAAATTCGAATTTATAGGGGGGGGGTTAAAACACGGGCGGCCAAAACACGGCCGTGTTTTGGCCTTGGCCCGCCCGTGTTTTTATGGCCGAGGCCGTGCTCCCCCTCCTTAAAAACACGGGCGGGCTGGGGGCCAAAACACGGCCGTGTTTTGGACCCCCTTCTGCCCGTGCTTTTTAGGCCGCGAGCCATCTGGGTGAAATTTCAAAACACGGGCGGGTAAGGGGCAAAACACGGCCGTGTTTTGACCCCCTGCTGCCCGTGTTTTTATGGCCGAGCCCAGAGTGGTGAATTTCCAACTTCCGATTTCAAACCACCCAAACTCATTCGTGCCCCGGCTCGAAAAGTTACCCAATGGTACATTAAAAAGCACCGCCAGAGGCACGAAATACATTCCAGACAGACTCCAGACAGACTCTATGACGCAAAAACCGACAAAAAGAAAAGAAAATAAAACAAAGGGTAGAAATGCAAACCGTGGTGGGGTTGCCTCCCCACAAGCGCTTCTTTACCGTCTTTTAGCTGGACGCCCATGGCGGAACTAAGGGTCCGCGAGTTCCACTGCCAACTCCGCACGTTCGACCTCGTCTCCCAGGTAGAGCTTGAGACGATGGCCATTCACTTTAAACGGCTCAGTTTGCGGGTTGGCTATCTCGATTGTGCCATACGGGAACACCTGTGTGACCGTGAACGGTCCAGACCACCGGGAGCGGAGTTTTCCGGGAAAGAGCTTCAGGCGAGAGTTATAAAGGAGAACTCGATCACCAACCTGGAACTCTTTCGGACCCCGCAACCGTGCATCGTGGAGGCGCTTAGTGCGCTCCTTGTACAGCTTGGTGTTCTCGTAGGCGTGGTAACGCCACTCTTCCAGCTCCAACATCTGCATTTTACGCTCAGTACCTGCAACACGAACATCCAAGTTGAGCAGCTTAAGGGCCCAGAAGGCCTTGTGCTCTAGCTCCACGGGCAAATGGCAAGCCTTTCCATAGACAAGCCGGTACGGTGAAGTACCAATGGGCGTCTTGTAGGCAGTGCGATACGCCCATAGAGCATCATCGAGCTTGGTGGACCAATCTTTGCGGGACTGAATCCACCGTCTTCTCCAGGATCCGCTTGAGCTCCCGGTTCGTCAGCTCGGCCTGGCCACTGGTCTGGGGATGATAGGCCACGGACACCTTGTGAGTCACACCATAGCGAGACAATAGTTTATCAAATTGGCCCTGGAAATGGGTGCCTCTATCGCTTATGATGGCTCTAGGTGTCCCGAACCGGGAGAAGAGCTGCTTCAAAAAACCACAAACACGTCTAGCATCATTGGTGGGCAAAGCCTGCGCCTCAGCCCACCTAGAGACGTAGTCAACAGCAACCAGAATATAGGTGTTACCAAAAGATGGAGGGAAGGGGCCCATGAAGTCGATACCCCAGACATAAAAAATCTCACAAGTTATAAACACATTCTGGGGCATCTCATCACGGGCAGAGATGTTACCTGACCTCTGGCATCGGTCGCACCTGCGTGCGAAGGCGTCTGCATCCTTGAAGAGCGTGGGCCAGTAGAAGCCCGACTGGAGTACCTTCCTCGCCGTGCGGTTTCCTCCGTGATGACCGCCAGTAGGTCCCTCATGACAGTGAGATAGAATGCCCTCCATCTCACTCTCCATGACACAACGACGGATGATCCCGTCGGCTCCGATCCGAAAAAGATGCGGGTCATCCCAGAAGTAGTACTTCAGATCGGAGAAAAACTTCCTCTTGGCGTGAGTCGCCATCCCCTTGGGCAGCTGCTGGCCCACCAAATAGTTCGCAAAATCGGAGTACCAGGGGGTGACACTCTCCACCAAGCACAACATCATCAACCTCTCGTCTGGGAAGGAGTCATCAATCTCCTCCACGAGGTTGTCCGCAGGGGGTGCGTCCAACCGAGAGAGGTGATCAGCTGCAACATTTTCTGCTCCCTTCTTGTCCCGGATCTCAATATCGAACTCCTGCAGCAGTAAGATCCATCGTATGAGCCGAGGCTTGGCATCGGCCTTGCTCATCAGGTACCTAATCGCGGAGTGATCTGTGTACACGGTCACACGAGACAAGACCAGATAGGGGCGAAACTTATCAAAGGCAAACACCACCGCAAGCAGCTCCTTCTCTGTGGTGGTGTAGTTCTCCTGGGCATCATTCAGAGTCTTCGAGGCGTAGTAGATAGGTCGGAAGTGTTGATCTCGCCTCTGCCCCAGAACAGCTCCAACAGCAAAATCACTGGCGTCGCACATCAGCTCAAATGGTAAGGACCAGTCTGGAACAACCATGATAGGAGCCTGGGTGAGTTTCTCCTTCAAGGTGGTGAACGCTGCTGTGCAAGCATCAGTGAACAGGAAGGGGGCATCCTTCTCGAGAAGCTTGGTCAGGGGCAGGGCGATCTTCGAGAAATCCTTGATGAACCGCCTGTAGAAACCTGCATGGCCAAGAAAACTCCGGATCCCCTTTACAGATGTGGGAGGAGGCAGCTTACTGATAGTCTCAATCTTTGCTCTGTCCACCTCAATCCCCATCTTGGAGATCTTATGCCCAAGAACTATGCCTTCCCGAACCATGAAGTGACACTTCTCCCAACTTAGTGCCAGGTTCGTTTCTTCACACCGTTTAAGAACGAGTTCCAGGTTGTGGAGACAGTGAGAGAAGGAGTCTCCATAAACCGAGAAGTCGTCCATAAACACCTCCATGATCTCGCCGACCAAACGGTCAAAGATGGCGAGCATGCATCGCTGAAAAGTGGCTGGGGCGTTGCATAGCCCGAATGGAATCCTCCGGTAAGCAAAGGTGCCGAAGGGGCAGGTGAAAGTGGTCTTCGCCTGGTCCTCCGGTGCAATAGGGATCTGAAAGTACCCAGACATCCCATCCAGGAAGCAATAGAACTCGTGCCCCGCCAATCTCTCCAGCATCTGATCAATGAACGGCAGCGGGAAGTGGTCCTTCCAAGTAGCGTAGTTGAGACGCCGATAGTCGATGCAGACACGGTACCCAGTCACCGTGCGCATCGGGATGAGCTCGTTCTTCTCGTTAGGCACCACGGTCATCCCACCCTTTTTGGGCACCACCTGGGTGGGACTGACCCACTCGCTGTCAGAAATGGCGAAGATGATCCCCGCGTCCATCAGCTTCACGATCTCTGCCCGAACCACAGCCTCCAGGTTCGGCGTCAACCTCCTCTGCGGCTGCCTCACTGGCCGCATCTCATCCTCCAGCAGTATCCGGTGTGAGCAAAAAGAGGGGTTGATCCCCCGGATATCTGTGATCTTCCACGCCAAAGCTCGCTGGTACTGCTTCAGCAAGGCCACCAGTCTGGTCTTCTGCTCGGGTGTGAGGGTCGAGCTGATTATAACGGGCAGCTTATTCCCCTCCCGGAGAAATGCATACTCCAAATGAGGAGGGAGGGGCTTAAGCTCCAGCTCTGGTGGTTCCTCCAGAGAAGTGGTGATGCGGGTGGAGGATGAGATCGGTTTAAACAGCCTGTCGCCCTCCAAGAAGGGGCCACTCTCCAATGCGGCCAACTGCTCCGCCAGCTGCGGCTCCTGCAATGCCTGCTCACCTAGCAAAATACAACGCTCAAGAGCATCGTCAGTACCCGCACTCGTGATGGCGAGTGCGGTCTCAAAATCGGCAAGCACATCACAGTAGTCTATGTCATCATGCAAATGAGAATGTTTCCCATTGTCAGACACAGAAAAAGTAGCCTATTCATCACCAGCACGCAGAATCAATTTACCACTATGCACATCAATAAGCGCCTTGGCGGTGGCGAGAAATGGTCTACCCAAAATCAAAGGCACATCCACATCCTCATTTATATCCAAAATAACAAAATCAACAGGATATGTGAATGCGCCAACATTAACAAGCAAGTCCTCAATGATACCCCTAGGATGCACGATAGAACGATCAGCTAACTGAATGCTCATCCTAGTAGCTCTAGGTTCACCTAGGTCTAGCTTCTTAAACAATTTATAGGGCATGACGTTAATGCTAGCGCCTAGGTCCGCCAAGGACTTTCCTACATGCATGCTGCCAATAACAAGAGGGATAGTGAAACTCCCTGGGTCTATGCGCTTCTCTGGCAGCTTGTTCTGCAGGATGGCAGAACACTCCTCGCTGAGCATCACTGTCGAAAGATCCCCAAGTTTCTTCTTGTTGGTGAGGAGGTCTTTCATGAACTTGGCATACTTGGGCATCTTCGACAGTGCCTCCACGAACGGCATGCTGATGTTGACCTGCTTCAACATTGCCATGAACTTGGCAAACTCTGTCTCCAGCCTGTCTTTATGAAGTCTAGTGGGGAAAGGCAGCTGGGGTATATGCTCCTTAACCACAGGTTGTGGCTTGGGAGCAGGTGCTGCGCTGCCTTCCTCCACTTCTGCAGTATCAGCTGGAGGTGTTGAAGCAGGAAGTGGGTCGTCTTGCCTGGGCTGGGCAGGAGTAGCAGATGTGGTCTTACCACTCCTGGTGGTGATGGCATGGGCAGTCTCGTGAGGGTCGCGAGGATTGGGGACTGTGGTGGCAGGCAGAGTCCCCGGTGCCCTGGTAGTATTCTGGCGAGCTAAGCCCCCTATCTGGTGCTGGAGGTCCTGCAGAATGGCACCCTGGTTCCTCTGGCCTGCCTCCAGTGAGGCTATGGACTGATCCATCCTCGTGATACTTGCCTGGCTGGTGGTCATGAATGCTGCCAAAATGTTCTTCAGCTCGGATATCTGAGTATCGGGAGCTGGCGCTGCTGCGGGCTCGGCATACTGACGCTGAGGCTGCTGGAATGGCTGCCCTTGCCTAGGCTGGTAAGGCGGCTGCTGTGGTGGTGGCCCCTGCCTAGCCTGGAAGGGCTGCCTCTGCTGGAAACCACCTGCTGGTGCTGGGAAACCATGTGGCTTGGCGGTGTTATTGCTCCAGGAAAAGTTGGGATGCTGGCGCCATCCCTCATTGTAGGTGTTGCTGTATGGGTCCAGGCGCCGAGCATTTGCGATGAAGTCCACCTGCTCTTGGGGAGTTGAAGACTCCCTCATAGACTGACAATCCTCCACCAGGTGGTTCGGGCTCTCACACCACTGACACTGAGCTACTGGAGGCGTAGCTACACCACGGCCCGGAAGGAGACTGTTAGGCTGCTTCAGTGTCTGCACCAACTCAGCCACCTGCTGCTCTAACCCGGACCTGGTCTCCATAGCATGCACACCCCGGTCCCGGGAGTTCCGGCCTCTGTGGTTCTGCCCCCAGGAATGGTCTCGGGCAGCCAAGGTACTGATCATCTGGTTCAGCTCGGGTGGAGTCTTAGTAAGAATATCCCCTCCTGGGCATAGAGACTCGATCACCCTCTGGCTGTCTGGAGTGAGGGCGCTGTAGAAGTTCCCTACTGTGAAAGCATCGCTGAAACCGTGATGGGGACACTGCCAGAAGTATCCCATGTACCGCTCCCATGCATCACGAAGGGACTCATCTGGCTCTTGGCGGAAGTGAGTGATCTCCCGCTGTATCTCCGTGGTCTTCGATGCCGGATAATACCGGTGCACGAACTTGTCAGCCAAATCATCCCAAGAGGTGATGGACAATGGGGGCTGGGTCTCCAACCACCTCTTAGCATTCCCCGCCAGAGAATGGGGGAAGAGGTGAAGGCGGATTGCATCATCCGGAACACCATTCAGCTTGAACCCGTTCGTCAGCTGCAGAAAACGGGAAAGGTGTACCCGGGCTTCCTCATCCTTCAAGCCATGGAACTGGATAGAGGATGTGATGAGTTGGATCCAGCATGGCTTGATCTCGAAGTTGTTTGCAGGGATGGGTGGATAGAGGATGACCGGGCGGATGTCAGCAATCCGTGGAGTATAGTAGTACTCCAAGGTGGGACCCGGTGGTGGAAATAGGACCAATCGGTTGGAGCTGACTTGAAATGAACCAGATTTTGAGAACAACCAAAAGGCAACACAAACACTCATACTAGGTAACTTGTTAGGAACATCAGTGTCAGCCCCATGGGACACAATAAAACACACCAAACAAGACATAACATATCCAGTTCGACTCAAATCACAAAAACACAAAACACAAGAAACATGAAACATGGAAATCGCTATCCAGTGTCAATCCTCCTCATCATCATCGTCTTGAGGTGGCGACGGATGCCGGAAGGTCTGGGTAATGTCCACATCAGCCTCCAAGCACAGGTGCTCCAGCAGGAAGTGGGTGTAGTGTATGTCGTCACGCTCACGATCTAGGTGCGCCTCGATCCGATCGAAACGAGCCTCCATGGTGGCCTAGTGGAAACCAGCTGGTGCGGCTGAGGAGGGCCCGACACCTAATTTGCTGGGGTAAGACTGGACTGGCAAAGGTGGTGGCCGGTGCGGGCTCGACTGCTTCCCTCTTCGCACTCTGCAGGACGCAAGCCCCTAATCCAGCGGATCCGCGGGTTTGTCCTTGCGACCCGAATCAGGGCCATTGCCCTCAAGGTCTCGTCCGGGAAAGCTCTTGCATGCCCCACGAGGGTGTAGTCGTCCATGGGCACCCCAAAGTACCGGGCAAGCTGAGTGATGAAGGTTGCTCCGTGCAGTGTGGCGAACTTCAAGTGGTTCCTGACTCGCTGTTACTGTCACTCTAGAAATTGGCCAAGTGTAACCACTTCCTAAAGCGTAGTATAGCGGGTTTGGGTTTCAATGTCAACCCGGGTCCTAGATGTGATGACTACTCAGTGAATTCGTATTATCTAGCAGTGAAACTTTAGTGAAGGCCTAAACTAACAAGCAAGCAAAGCAACTAAACGTTTGTATTCAGGTTAAGAGAGGTCACCCGGATATGGTTCCCCCTAGTCTGCAGTTAAGCCGGATTGTAATTACCAAGTTCAATTTCTATGAAAGTTATACTGCGAAAGGTTCTTAATCAGTCTGAAGTCTCGACTAAAGGTCCTCAGACCCTCTCAATCTGAGTCTCTAGCTGGCGACTAACCTACACCAGAGTAAACAGATTGAGGCCCTAAGAACGAAACCTCCACTACCGGAGTAAAACCGGTACAGAATAGTGAGTTGGTTCCTCGACTAAAGTCACCAACTCCCTACCTTCAATCAAGGATGCTCTATCAACCTAGTCAGATATTCTCATTCTAGGTTAAAGCAGAAACAACAGGAATTTGATCAGGATTCAAGTCATTCAATCATTCAAACCTCAATCGAATATAATCAATTCATAGAAATAGTACTCGGGTTCATACAATCAATCTCAACATACAGAACTAGGGTTTCCCACACCCAGATGAATGGGAGAACTACTCCATGGAGAGAGAAGCAAAAGCAGAATCAGATGCGGAAATCATACTGTGAAGATGGATTTCTGCTCCTGGACGTTGAATCGGCACTTCTCCAAGCTCAAACCAAGCTCCAATGGTGTTGAAGATCGATCTAGGGCACTTGGAGACTCTTGTTCGTCGCTTTCTCTCTCTAGGAATCGCTCTATCTCTCTCCAAAACTCGAATCTCCCTCTCTTTGGCTGAAAATCTGCCTAAAAGGGCATCATTGGCCAAAGCACGGTCGAGGGCACGGCCGTGCTTTGCCTCAGCCCGCCCGTGTTTTGCCTCAGCCTTAAAAGCACGGCCACGGGCAGCTTGAAAACACGGTCGTGTTCAGGCTAAAACACGGCCGTGTTTTCCTCAGGCCTGCCCGTGTTTTTTAGGTGGTTCAAGCCACACTTGCAAAGTCTCGGCCATAAAAGCACGGGCAGGAACACGGCCGTGTTCTGAGGCCTCCTGCCCGTGTTTTGGCCCTGGCTTGTCCAAACGCCTTCCAAACGATCCGAAACTCGTGCTTGGCCTTCCCTTTGACGCCTGGGACCTGAAATAGGACAAAGTAGCACAACCCGGCGTAAAATAGGCCAAAACACACAACCATGCTCCGCAAATGGATAAGAAATAGGGGTATAAAATCATGTAATTATATCGTTATCAGTTCCTCACTAGCAGAAGGAGATTTCCATAACAGAATTGAGGTCATCTGCAGCCTTGATGATGGCAATGAGAGCATACATGTGGTGCTTCGTCACCTGCTCGAATGCCTCCAGACTGGAAATGACAGAGTAGCTAGAAACACCTGAAGAAAATGCCATGAAGCCTGCAGTTGGTGGCTCTGTCCGGCTGTGCTCATAGGTGACGGCAGCGTCCTGGTGCAAAGAAAGCCGCTCGTAGAACCCCTTTTAGTCGGCCTGCGGAAAGGTCAACTCGAACTCGTACAGGCAAGTGGAGTCCAAGCCTAGGGCGGTGTTGAACTCGTGGTAGCTCAAACTGTGGTGGTGACCCCCAAGTCGGAAACTAACCGCACCCACAAGGGTGGTGAGCTTCTTCCTGTTGTGTGTGAAAGTGCTTTATAACTCCCGGGTGAGCTCCTCGTAGATGTAGTCCTGGAGCCCCAGCAGGCGGCACCACTGATGGTGCGAGATGGCCGCCTCGATAGCGTCGCGGCATAGGAATTGGTCGAAGTAGGCGAGATCGAGAGTGTAGTGGCTCCCAATCTCGGCCGCCCGCATCTTGGCGAATACATCACCGTAGGCTTCGGTATACCGGAGGACTAGCAGAAAGTCATGATCCAGATTGACCATTTTCCTGCAAAATAGACAACCACAACCTCGAAGCCCATCAGTAACCAAAATAATCGGGGAAATCGGGCCAACAAACCAACATTTCCCCCACACTGAAGCTCAAATCACTATACTGCAGTAAGCAGACTCCAGAAATGACAAAATGTCCAGGTCTAACAGGGCTCAGCAAAACACACAGACAATCATACAACAGGCAACTGCATTCTCCCGCCTAATCATCTAAGCATGCAATTCACGTTCTCATTTCCCTAGACTCTACAATCCGATTCTCCAGAACTACAGGTAAAGGCAAAAAGACCAACCTGGAGACGCAAGGAGGAAATTAGAGCGAGGGGAAAGGCGGGAGAATGACCACAAAAATGGACTCGCAAAGATTCCGTCAGAGGGTCACCGGAGGCGATTTCTAAAGAGGGTGAAAAGTTAGCAACAGGGGAAAGGAGGGCGTCGGTCGGTGCGCTTCGCCGAGAAGGGTCAGAAAATGCGTTTTATGGCTCGGCGGCCGGGAGCTCTTCGACGAATATGGGTTCGTGTGTCTGGTGCGGAGTGACGGGCGTACCTCGCCTTTTATAGACGAAGCCTGAGTTACAGCTTCATCGGGCAAGTTACGGCAGTAACTCGGCCCGTAACTCGGTGTCTCGAAACGAGTCGTCGAGTTACGGGATGATCGGGGAGTTACGGGCTTAACTCGAACCGTAACTTCGTGATCGTCTGAGACTGGTGAGTTACGGGTTGGGGAGGGAGTTACGGTTGAGGCCGTAACTTCGTCCCTTTGCCCGTAACTTTTGGGAATCACCCCACTTCGCCTCCAGATGGCTTACAAAAGTTATCGTATGGACTCCAAAGTTACGACCGTAACCGTAACTTGAGGCCTCAGATCATAACATCTGAGGGGCTTCTGCCCGTCTCCCCCCAAACGCGTCAGAATCATCACAAAGCACCCAAAACACCCCATTGACCTCCGAGACCAAATTTTCACAAAAACTACACCACACGGCATAATAACTGACCACAGAACTCCATGTTTGACACACGACACACAAAAAATCCGACAAACAAAAGGAGAAAAGGAAGAAAATGCAAACCGAGGTGGGGTTGCCTCCCCAAAAGCGCTTCTTTACCGTCTTTTAGCTGGACGCCCATGGCGGAACTAAGGGTCTACGAGATCAATCACCAACTCTGCACGTTCGACATCGCCTCCCAGGTAGAGCTTGAGGCGATGCTCGTTCACCTTAACGGGCTTAGTCTGCGGATTGGCGATTTTGACGGTGCCGTAGGGAAACACCTGGGTGACCGTGAACGGTCCAGACCACCGGGAGCGCAACTTTCCCAGAAAGAGTCGCAGGCAGAAGTTGTATAGTAGAACTCGATCACCCACCTGAAACTCCTTTGGGCCTTTGAGTCGAGATTTGTGGAGACGCTTGGTGCACTCCTTATAAAGTCGGGTGTTCTCATAGGCGTGGTAACGCCACTCTTCCAACTCCACCAACTACATTTTATGTCCGGTACCTGCAAGACTCAAATCGAGGTTTAGCAGCTTAAGGGCCTAAGAGGCATTGTGCCCTAGCTCCATGGGCAAATGACAGGCATTTCCATAGACAAGCCGATAGGGAGAGGTCCAGATTGGCGTCTTGTAGTCCTTCTGGTATACCCACTGAGCATCATCGAGCTTGGTGGACCAATCTTTACGGGATTGATCCACTGTCTTTTCTATGATCCGTTTTAGCTCCCGGTTCATCAGCTCGGCTTGACCATTTGTTTGGGGATGGTAAGCCGCCGACACCTTGTGCGTCACATTATAGCTAGAGAGGAGCTTAGTGAATTGGCCCTGGAAGTGGGTTCCTCTATCGCTAATGATTGCTCGGGGTGTCCCGGACCGAGAGAAAAGCTGCTTCAGAAAGGAGCAAACTCGTCTTGCATCATTGGTGGGCATGGCTTGAGTTTCTGCCCACCTCGAGACGTAGTCCATCGCAACAAAGATATACAGATTACCAAACAAAAGGGGAAAAGGACCCATGAAGTCAATTCCCCAGACATCGAAAATCTCACAAATTACAAACGACTTCTGGGGCATCTCATCGCGGGCAGAGATGTTACCTGATCGCTGACATTGATCGAACTGCATGCGAAAGCATCATCATTCTTGAAGAGCGTGGGCCAGTAGAAGGCCGACTGGATCACCTTTCTCGCCGTCCGGTTTCCTCCATGATGACTGCCAGCTGGTCCCTCGTGACAGTGAGATAGGATGTCTCCCATCTCGTGCTTCATGACGCACCGTCAAATCACGCCATTTGCTCCGATCCTGAAGAGGTATGAATCCTCCCAGAAATAGTAATTCAGGTCGGGGAAGAACTTACGCTTAGCGTGAGTGGCCATCCCCTTGGGTAACTAATTTTGCACCAGATAATTGGCGAAGTCAGAATACCAAGGAGTGACACTCTCCACCAAGCATAGGGCCAGGAGTCGCTCGTCCGGGAATGAGTCATTGATCTCCTCCTCGAAGTTTTCCACCAGAGAGGCTTCCAGCCATGAGAGGTGATCTGCCGCAACGTTCTCCGCTCCCTTCTTATCCCGGATCTCTATATCGAACTCCTGCAGAAGCAGGATCCAGTGGATGAGCCTCAGCTTGGTGTCAGCCTTGGCCATCCTCCAGAACTAAAGATACGTTCGTTTGAAGTTTCCACCTAAGTTAGGATTTTTCAAAAAAAAAAAAAAAAAAAAGGCAGAACGCACCCTGGGGGTGCGGTCTGCAAAACCGCTCCCTACTAGTGCGGTTTTCATCGAAAAAGCGCGTCCTCGGGTGGCGTTTTCATCGAAAAACGCACCTCTGGGTGGCGGTTTTACAAAAATGGTGCTATTTTTGGAATTTTTCGGAGTTGGGTGCTATTTTTGGAATTTATTTTTTAAACAGTGCTATTTCTGGAAAAATCTCGCTTTTCGATGACGTACACCACTACAAGAAGCTCCTTCTCTATGGTGGTGTAGTTCTCCTGAGCATCGTTCAAGGTCTTCGACGCGTAGTAGATAGGCTGTAAATACTTATCGCGTCTCTGGCCAAGAACAATGCCGACTGCATAGTCACTCGCATCGCACATTAGCTCGAAGGGCAGAGACCAATCTGGAGTCACCATGATGGGTGCATGGGTAAACTTCTCCTTCAAAGTCTCAAATGCAGCTGTGCACTCTAGAGTGAAGTGAAATGATGCGTCTTTCTAGAGCAGCTTTGTCAATGGCAATGCGATCTTCGAGAAATCTTTGATGAAGCGCCTGTAGAAGCCTACATGACCCAGAAAGCTGCGGATCCCCTTCATAAAGATAGGGGGAGGTAGCTTTTTGATCGTCTCTATCTTTGTGCGATCTACCTCGATCCCCTGCTTGGAGATCTTATGCCTGAGCACAATACCCTCACAAACCATGAAGTGGCACTTCTCCTAGCTAAATGCCAAGTTCGTCTCCTCGCACCTCTTCAGGACAAGCTTGAGGTTTTGAAGACAATGTGAGAAGGAGTCTCCATAAACCGAGAAATCATCCATGAAGACTTTCATGATCTCTCCGATCAGTCGGTCGAAGATCGCCAACATGCACCACTGGAAGGTCGGTGGTGCATTACAAAGTGCGAATGGAATCCTCCGGTACGCAAAAGTACCGAAGGAACAAGTGAATGTGGTCTTCTCCTAATCCTCTAGCGTGATGGGGATTTGGAAATATCCAGACATGCCATCGAAAAAGTAGTAGAACTCATGGTCGGCTAACCTCTCCAGCATCTGATCAATATAAGGTAGCGGGAAATGGTCCTTTCTGGTGGCATCATTCAAGCGCCGGTAATCGATGCAGATTGACTAGCTGGTCACTGTCCGCATTGGGTTCAACTCTTTCTTCTCATTCGGGACCACCGTCATCCCGCGTTTCTTCGGAACCACCTGAGTCGGACTGACCCACTTACTATCAGATATAGCAAAGAGGATCCCTGCATCCATCAACTTCACGATCTCCGCCCGGACCACTGCCTCCAAGTTAGGATTCAATCTCCGTTGTGGCTGTCTGACTGGCTTAACCTCATCCTCCATCAAAATTCTATGGGAGCAGAAGGATGGGCTACTGCCTCTGATGTTAGTTATCTTCCATGTCATGGCCCGGGCATATTTCTTCAGTAGAGCCACCAGACTGCTCTTTTGCTCGGGGGTCAGTTCCGAGCTGATGATTACCGGGAGCTTATTCCCCTCCCTAAGAAATGCGTACTCCAGGTGAGACGGGAGGGGCTTAAGCTCCAGCTCTGGTGGCTCCTCCAATGATGTGGCGATCCAGGGCGAGATGGAGATCGCTTGAATGGCTTCTCTCGCCCCTCGATCGCAGCTCCCTCTAGTTCTGCGAGCTGCTCCTCCAGCTGCAATTCTTGTGATGCATGTTCCCCTAGCAAAAGACAACGCTCAAGGAAATCATTAGTACCCGCACTCGTAATGGCGAGTGCGGTCTCAAAATTAGCAATGACATCGTAGTAATCCAGATCAACATGGAGCTAGGGGCGTTTCATATTATCAGAAACCGAGAAGGTGATTTGTTCACCCCCAACCCTTAAAATCAGTTTTCCATCATTGACATCAATTAGCGCCTTGGCGGTGGAGAGAAAAGGTCTACCCAAAATTAAAGGCACATCCACATCCTCGTTTATATAAAAAATAACAAAATCAGTTGGATATGAGAATGGCCCTACTGCGACTATCAAGTCCTCTTCAATACCCCTAGGATGCACAATGGATCTATCTGCAAACTGAATGTTCATCCTAGTGTTGCTGGGTTCACCTAGACCTAGCTTTTTAAATATTTTATTTGGCATTACGTTTATGCTAGCACCTAAATCCGCCAAGGACTTCCCTACAGGCAAACTACCAATCATGCAAGGGATAGTAAAACTCCCTTGGTCTTTTCGCTTCTCTGGTAGCTTGTTTTGCAGGATGGTAGAACATTCCTCGTTAAGCATCACCGTTGACAACTCCCCAAGCTTCCTCTTGTTGGTGAGGAGATCCTTCATGAATTTAGAATACTTGGGCATCTTCGACAATGCCTCCATGAAAGGCATACTGATGTTCACCTGCTTCAGCATTGCCATAAACTTGGCAAAATCAGTCTCTAGTCGGTCTTTGTGTAGCCGAGTAGGGAAGGGAAATTGAGGAACATACTCATGTACCACTGACTTCAGTTTAGGAGCAGGCACCTCAACCTCCTTCTCTATTTCTTCTTTAACAAATGGAAGTGCTGAAGCAGGTTTCATTTCCTCCTATATGGCCTGGACAGGTGCAGTCACTTTGCCACTCCGTGTAACAACAACATTGTAGTGGGCATTCGGGTCCTTTGGATTAGGAATGGTATGGCCTGGTAGAGTGTCGGTTCCCTCTATGCAACAGCCTGAGCCACACCTCCAAGCTGGGTCTGGATATCCCGCAGAACAGCTTGGGTGTTCCGCTGCCTGGCTTCAAGTGACCGCTGGCCAGCTTCAAGATCCAAGAACTGCCCCGAAACCTTTTCCATGAACCGCTCCATGTTGCTGAATTTCTTGGCACTGGTGCTGGCCAGGGCACCAACAATGTCCCGCAGCTCTGCCATCTGGTTACGTGGTGTTGGGGCTGCTGAGACTGTACTTGGCTGCTGGAACTGACGCGCCTGCTGCTGAGGAACAATCGGCTCCTGTCTGGCCGGATAAAGAGGCTGTTGTTGCTAGAATTACTCTTGTTTGGGCTGGTATGGTGGTCTCTGGAAACCAGGAGGTCCTTGGGTGACTGCTGGCTTAGGATTAGCATTACCTGACCAAGAGAAGTTTCGGTGTTGGCGCCACCCCTCATTGTATGTGTTGCTTTAGGGGTCAAAATGCCGAGCATTGCTGATGAACTCCAGCTGCTCTTGAGGGGTAGTAGATTCCCTCATCGCTTGGCAACCTTCCACCATGTGATGGCTGCTCTCGCACCACTGGCATTTAGCTATCGACTGTTGCACATGATCTCTGGAGATTATGCTCTTCTTATCCAGTTGCTTGACCAGCTGTGAAATAGCATGCACCAAGTCAGACGATTGGGTGTCCACGACATGCACAGCCCGGCCAGGTGCTCTTGTCGACCTCCGCGCAGTACCCCAGTCATATACCTGCTCCGCCATGTCTTCAAAGATCTAGTTCAACTGTGGTGGCGTCTTGGACAACATATTCCCGCCACAGACCGAGTCGATCAGCTATTTATCTTCTGGGAAGAGAGCATGGTAGAAGTTTCCCACCTTGAAAGCATTGTTGAAACCATGATTGGGACACTTCAGGAAAAAATGGTGTATCTTTCTCATGCATCCCGGATGGTCTCATCTTCTTATTGTGAGAAATGAGTGATTTCCTTCTGCAGGTCTTCCATCTTTGACAGAGGATGATAGCGGGTGAGGAACTTGTCGGTCAAGCTGGCGAATGTAGTGATCGATCCCGGAGGCCGGGTGTCCAACCACTCCTTTGCCGGCCCCTCTAGAGTGAATGGGAAGTACCTCGGCTGGATGGCGTCCGTAGGAACCCCATTAATCTTAATTCCATAGATTAGCTCATGGAATCGCCGTAGGTGCGATCTGGGGCACTCCCCGTCTTTTCCACGGAATACCACCGAGCCGCGCAGCATGGTGATGACAGAGGTGCTCACTTCGAAGTTTTTAGCTGGAACTTCAGGGTGCTGGATGGGCGACCTCATGTCTACGACTCAGGCAGTCCATTAGTATCCCATGGTGTGTGCATCGGGGACAATGTCGCCATTATTGGGTTCTCCCATGACGTCCTCCTTATTGAGGTTCAGTTGCTCCAAGGCCTTCTCCGCAGCCAGTCATGCCTTCAAAGCTCGCTTGGAGTTACGACAAGTTCGTTCGAGATCTTGATCTAACGGATATAGCTTTCCCTATTGGCTACAGGTCATGCACTACATGCACATAGCTGCAAGCACAACCCATGAAGGCACATAGGGGGGAAGAAAGAAAATAGTAAAGTAACAGATGTTCACGTTTCTCCAATAATCTAGAGGCTTCCCCGGCAACGGTGCCAAAAACATGACACACTATGACACAATACCAAACTGCGACCAAGTATAATCGCAGAGTGGAAATACAGAATAGTGGTTAAGTCTAATTATCAACCTGGGCTCTAGATCTACTGCCTACTCAGTGAACTCCTATTATCTAGCAGGACTAAGCGAGTGTAATGAATTTAGTGCAAAAGAAACAAAAGCAAGTAATGTTTGCTTCTTTTCAGGTTCAAAAGGTCATCCAAGTATGGTTCCCCCTAGTGTGCAGCTAGTTCAGGTTATACGGTCCCAAATTACTCAGATTGATAGATTATCCATGGAAAGTTCTTTACTGGTCTGGAATCTCGATTAAAGTTATCCAGACCCTCTTGATTCGGATACCCGGTAGGCGACTAACCTCCACCGGCATACACTAACCAGGGTTAAATATGCGAAACTTCCACTACTGGCCTTTGTTCCAGTATGGAGCAGTGAATCGACTTCTCGACTAAAGCAGTTAATTCACCACTTTCAATTAAAGGTTGCTCTTTTACCCTATGCAGAGACTATCATTCTAGGTTAAAGCCGGAATTACACAGGTTTGATCAGGACTCATGCAATTCTGAATAATTCCTCAACTGAATTTATCACATTAATCATTCATAACATGGGGTTCATACAATCATTCCTAACATACACAGCTACGGTTCTTCATACCCAAATGAAATGGAAAATTACTCCATGGAGAGATGTGAGAACGTCATGCTCGGAGGAGACATCATCAAAACGACAATGGGCAACTGCTCCTGGCGGCTAATCGGTACTCCGAGGTTGGGGAATCAAGCTCCGAGGTCTTTAGATCGCTCCAATCCTTGTCCAAGGGTTTGTCTTCGTCACTCTCCCTCTAGGGTTCTTTTTCTTCCTTTAGAAGTCGAAAATCCGGATCCTTTGCAAATTTCCCGAGCAACCTTTAAATAGGCTGAGAATCCGCGAGTTACGGCCTAAGTTACGGTCGTAACTCGCCTGTACCGCCTGTTTGTCGAGGAATGACTTCGTTGTTTCACTCTGTAAACCAAGAGTTACGGCTTCCCTTGGGGAGTTACGATCTCAACCGTAACTGGAAGAGGGAGACCGTAACTAAAAAACACTTCTGGAACTAATGTCAACGCTTCCCAGGAGTTACGGGTATCAAGGCCGAGTTACGGCCTTGACCGTAACTTGGAAGATTAGCCCGTAACTCTAAGAAAGCTCATGGATCTCTTCATTCTCCACTTGCCAGTTACGGCTCCTCACGGAAAGTTACAGGCCAGACTGTAACTCACAAGGTCTGGCTGTAACTTCTAGGTGCTCGCTGTCCTTCGCTCCAAAACGTCCCGAAACCTCGCTTCATCGCGCCCATTCACGTACTAAGTCCTGAAACATCATAAACTAACACGCAAAAGCGTAAAAGAGAGCGAGAAAGAAAGCTCAAACGGTCAAGAAATGACGGGAAAAACATGTTCAAATATGGCATTATCAACAACACAACACAATAATTTATGAATAATACCTCCACATTCACATTAAACACAACCACACACAAATCATTCAATCCATACAAGCATTCACATAATTGTAGCTAGGGTTTACAAACACCCAAGTGAAAGAAGGGACTACTTCATGCTAGGAGAAGGGAAAACACAAGAGAGAAGAAGGAAAACCATCAAAGAGATGTTAGCCTTACTCCTTGTGTTGAAGAAATCCTCCTTTGTGGGAGGAATTCCCAATTCCTTTCTTGAATGTGAAACCCTAGCCTTGCTCACTCTAGAAATCTGAAGAAGAAGAAGAAGAAGAAGAAGAAGAAGAAGAAGAAGAAGAAGTTTCTCACACTAGGTCTCCCCCTTTTCGCCTTTGGCTCAACCTCCTTTATATACCCAGATCGGGCTCAGGGACCATGATCTCAAGTCGAAACGCGCCGCATCACTAAGTCCAATTCACGGGCAATGGCCGGAGTTCACGATCTTACGACCGTGAACTGACTCATGTCCAGTGAAAACCATTTGTGCTCTGGATGCGTGGTTGTTTGTGGGAATCGCCTCCAGTTCATGGTCATAGTGACTGTGAACTCACAACCCAAACCGTGATCTGCTGATGTTTTCACCGTTTCACTTGATTTTTTGCCTTTTCGTCCAACTTTCGACTCCGGGGTTGGTTCCACCTGCCAAAGTCTGAAAAACACCAAAACAAGGCACAACCCTGCGCAAAACCAAACCTCCCAGAGTAAAAATGCTTCAAACGACTAAGCAAACAGGGGGTAAAAAGTGTACAAATGAGCCCGAACCACCAAGGGAGTTGGTTCCATCAATCTCCTACGATATAGGGTTTTCATAGGTTGAATAGAGCACACCCCATTCAGCGATTCGCCATTCCGGGTCATTCCCGATGGAGTCCATCTCCCAACAGTAGAGTATTTGAGTCGATCGAGCTAGAAGGATACCCAACATCGATACAAAGGACGAACCCAAGACGATTCAACCCAAGAGAGCTCCATACCTTGTAAATAGCTAGGTTCGTGATTAGTTTAGGTTGGTTAGTTTAGTTTTATTAATCACTATCCTAGTTTGGCTAGATAACGAACCCCAAACCAAAGTATGGTAAGCCTAGATCCCCGTGGTACGATAAATTATTATTGCTAGCTTGCCTGCCCTATGCTACACCCAGTCGAAGGTTATACTTGGCTGCCGATCAGGATGTCGTAGTTGGAATGGGTCACTTCTCTGATTCCATAATTGATTGAGCTACGATTATTTTTTCTTAAACTTAGAAGACACAGATCCCCCAGGGATGTTAAAGAAATTCCCACTGGTCGCCTTGGAGTCATCTGATAGGGTATTCCAGTCCGCATCACTATACCCTTCTAGTATAGCAGGAAACCTTTGATAGTGTATACCAAGGTTCGTTTTTCTCTTCAGGTATCTCACGACCCTCTCTATAGCATTCCAATGCTCCCTACTAGGACAACTATTTCTACCAAGCAATCCCACGACATATGCAATGTGTGGTCGAGTCTAATCCGCCCCATAATAGAGACAACCAATGATGCTAGCATATTCAGATTGTCTTACACTGTTTCTAGTGTTCTTGAATAGCTTTATGCTAGCGTCATATGGAGTACACGCATATTTACAATCGAAATAGTTATATATCTTTAAGATCTTCTTTATGTAGCTAGATTGATCTAGAGAATAACCATTTTGTATTCTAGTTATATGGATTCCAAGCATAAACTTAGCTTCTCCTAGATCTTTGACCTCAAAGCTAGCTCTCTCTCAACATGGCTTTGCTTCATTGACCACATGAATATTTGTACCAAATATCAACATGTCATCTACATACAAACATATGATAGTGCAAGGGTTATTCTCTGATTTGTAGTAAATACACTTGTCACTTTCATTCACCTTAAAGCCATGCGAGAGAACTAGATTGTCAAATTTCTCATGCCACTGTTTTGGAGCCTGTTTCAAACCATACAATGATTTCTCTAACTTACAGAATTTTGAGGCATGTTCAGGAATAACAAACTCTTCCGGTTGTTCCATATAGATTTCTTCCTCCAGATCACCATTCAAAAAAGAAGTTTTAACATCCATTGGATGTACCACGAGATTGTTCAAAGCATCAAGAGCAATCAATACACGAATGGATGTTATTCTAGATATTGGTGAATAGGTATCGAAGAAATCTATATTCTCTCTCTGTCTATAGCCCTTAACCACTAGGCTAGCTCGGAACCTTTCAATTGCTCCATCAGGTCTCCGTTTTCGTTTTTAGATACCATTTATTACCTAAGACTTTGCAGCCAGGAGGTAAGTCTGTTAGATGCCAAGTCTTATTAGCTTCCAATGAATCCATTTCATCTATAACGACCTCATTCTAAAATCTGCATCTGTGGAAGTTAACACTTCTTGCAAGCTGTTGGGATCTTCGAGGGTGTATATTGTAGTAAAGTTATCACCAATATCCTTGGAGATTCTAGCTCTTTTACTTCTTCTGAGTTCATCCTCAGATCCAACAACCCCACTAGTTCTATTATCTCTAATAGCAGGTGTTGATGTGACTTGAATCGGACTATCAGCCGCTACGACTAGAATAGTCGGGTTCTAGGCTTGGTCTGTATTCGTTTCCTTTGCCATATTGGATTAGGTTTAGACTCACATGGAGAAGTATAAATACTTCTCATCTCCTCTATAATTTGTAATCTCCTCGATATAGTGAAATTGGCTCTCTATCGCCCTTGGACTAGCTAATACACATCGTGTTAGTGAACCACATAAATCGTGTGTCGTGTTTTCGATTCTCGTTTTCGTATTCTTGCTTTCTCGATTCCCGCAATTTCCAGATCCGTAGAAGCGTGTTTATAACAAGTGGTATCAGAGCCGTGGCTAGAAATCAGGCTAGGGTTTCGATTCTGAAGAATGACGTAGGTGAACATGAAGATTGAGAAGTTCATGGGGAAGAACAGCTTCGCTATATGGCAGATCAAGATGCAGGCTTTATTGAAACAACAAGGGCTTGGGGGCCGCTGTCTGAGAAAAAGAAGAAGGCAGCGGTCAATGACAATGAGTGGAATACCCTGGAGGAGAAGGCCCACTCGACCATCATGCTATCGTTGTTTGATGACATCATCATTGAAGTCTCTGCTGAGAAGACTGCCGCGGGCTTGTGGTTAAAGCTGGAAAGTCTGTATATGACGAAGTCTCTAACCAACAAGCTGCATCTCAAGAAATGATTGTTCAGCTTGAGGATGCAACAAGGTACGCCTTTGAGGGAACATCTGGAATAGCTTAATTCTATTTTGTTGGATTTACGCAATATAAATATGAAATTTGATGATGACCTAATCCTATTTGTGTATTTGCCGAGTTCATATGAGAATTTCGTGGATTCTTTTATTGCTGGTAAAGATAGCTTGTCATTGGAGGATGTCTGATCTGCTCTTCATACGAGAGAGATCAGACATAAGGCGTCCGGATATGGTACAAGTGGTGAAGCATCAGGGTTGGCTGTCACAGGTGGAAAGGGAAAGAAGAAATATGGTAAAGGGAAATCTAAGGGTCCCGGACCACAGCCAAGCGATGTTTGTCACAACTGTAAGGAATGGGGCATTGGAAGTACAATTGTCCCAGGAGAAGAGGGCAACATAAGAAGAAAGTTTCAGTTGCCGTGGCAGAAGTGGACAACAGTTCTGAAGACGATCTCGCCTTGGCTGTAGATGAGAAGGCACATCGTGGTGATGTGTGGTTTCTGGATACTGCAACCTCCTATCATATGTCTCCGAACAGGGATTGCTTCACAACCTACGAGCATATAGATGGTGGTAACATGGTCATGGCTAATGGAGCTGTCTGTAAGGTTGCTGGAATCGGGTCCATAAAGGTTCAGACACATGATGGTTCGTTCTGTACCATGAATGATGTCAGGCATGTTCCGCGAATGACAAAGAACCTGATCTCCTTGAGGCTACTCGACAACAAGGGTTTCAGATTCAAAGGAAAAGGTGGAGTTGTATATGTCTGCAAAGGTTCAAGGAATGTGCTGAAGGGCATGAAGCATGTGACCTTGTATGCATTACAAGGGTCTGTGTTGTCTGGTTCTGCTGCAGTTGCATCGTCTCAGGTTCATTAGGAAGATATGACCACTCTCTGGCACATGAGACTGGGGCATATGAGTGAACGAGTGATGCAAGTTCTGTCTAAGAAGGATATTCTTTGCGGGCACAAGGTGCAGAATTTGGAATTCTGTGAGCATTGTGTGTTTGGGAAGCTACATCGCAATAAGTTTCCCAAGAAGGGTATCCACCGGATGAAGGGGATACTGGATTTCCTCCACTCCGACTGTTGGGGTCTTTCACGAGTTGAATCCATTGGAGAAATCAGGTATTTTCTGTATATTATTGATGATTATTTGAGATTTACTAGGATTTTCATGATGAATAAGAAAAGTGAGGCTTTCACGAAGTTCGAGCAGTGGAAGACATTGGTGGAGAATCAAACCGGAAAGAAGATCAAGAAGCTGTGAACGGACGATGGTCTAGAGTTCTGTAGTTCTGAGTTCAACGAATTCTGCAAGGATGAAAGGATTGCCCGTCATCGGACCGTTAGAGATACACCCCAGCAGATGGTGTTGTAGAAAGGATGAACCAGGCATTGTTGGAGAGAGCACGGTGCATGCTCTCTCATGCTGGACTAGAGAAGATTCTGGGCAGAAGCAGTGAACATGGCATGCTTCCTGATCAACCGTTGACCTCACACAGGTATCGAGTGTAAGACTCCTTATGAAGTGTGGTATGGTAAGCCTGCTGATTACTCTTCACTGAAAGTTTTTGGGTGTCCTGTTTATTATCATGTGGATGAGGGTAAGCTGAACCCAAGGGAAAAGAAGGGAGTATTTGTGGGTTACGGAGATGGAGTTAAGGGATTTCGAGTTTGGTCACCTTCTGAACATCGGGTTATACTCAGTAGAAATGTGATATTTGATGAGAAGTCTATGTTTAACCCCATGTTGAAGGCTACTGTTGTTGAAGGTAGCAGGAATGTTGATAAATAGATGGAGTTGCAAACTCTCAAAGAGAGTGAGTTTGAGCACCAAGGTGGAGAAGATCAACATGATGAAGATGTCTCTGCAGAGCCAGAAACATTAGAGTCCAATGCACGAGGTCAACAGTCTATGGCTTCCGGTGGACCGAAGAGAGCGACTGCAGGAGTACCTCCACAGAGGTACGGCTTGGAGGACATGGTGGCGTATTTATTTCAGGTTGCTGAAGAAGTAGACGTAGGAGAGCCATAGTCCTATAGAGAAGCAGTTTTGGGTGGTGAAGCTGATTAGTGGGTTGCCGCAATGAGAGATGAGATGGAATCCCATGAGAGGAATCAGACTTGGGAGCTAGTCAAATGACCACAGGGAAGGAAGATTGTGATAAACAAGTGGTTCTACAAGAAGGAAGGAATCAGTTTTGAAGAGGGCATTAAATTTAAAGCTCGGGTAGTTGCGCGAGGCTTCTCGCAGAGGGAAGGAGTTGACTACAATGAGATTTTCTCACCAGTGGTCAGACATACTTCGATAGGGTGCTACTAGCAATAGTGGCGCATTATGACTTGGAGCTCGAGCAGCTAGACGTGAAGACAGATTTCCTGCATGGAGAGTTGGAGGAAGAAATTTATACGACTCAACCAGAAGGATTCCATGTTCCAGGAAAGGAAGACTATGTTTGTAAGTTGAAGAAGTCCTTGTATGGACTTAAGCAATCTCTGAGGCAGTGGTACAAGAGATTTAACAGTTACATGCTTGAGATGGGCTAGAACAGAAGTCCATATGATTGTTGATAAACAGGTGGAGCTGCAAACTCTCAAAGAGAGTGAGTTTGAGCACCAAGGTGGAGAAGATCAACATGATGAAGATGTCTCTGCAGATCCAGAAATTTCAGAGTCCAATGCACAAGGTCAACCAGTCTATGGCTTCCGGTAGACCAAAGAGAGCGACTGCAGGATTACCTTCACAGAGGTATGGCTTGGAGGACATGGTGGCGTATTCATTTATGGTTGCTGAAGAAGTGGACGTAGGAGAGCCATAGTCCTATAGAGAAGCAGTTTCAGGTGGTGAAGTTGATTAGTGGGTTGCCGCAATGAGAGATGAGATGGAATTCCATGAGAGGAATCAGACTTGGGCGCTAGTCAAACGACCACATGGAAGGAAGATTGTGATAAACAAGTGGATCTACAAGAAGAAGGAAGGAATCAGTTTTGAAGAGGGTATTAAATTTAAAGCTCGGGTAGTTGCACGAGGCTTCTCGCAGAGGGAAGGAGTTGACTATAATGAGATTTTCTCACCAGTGGTCAGACATACTTCGATCAGGGTGCTACTAGCAATAGTGGCGCATTATGACTTAGAGCTCGAGCAGCTAGACGTGAAGACAGCTTTCCTGCATGGAGAGTTGGAGGAAGAAATTTATATGACTCAACCAGAAGGATTCCATGTTCCAGGAAAGGAAGACTATGTTTGTAAGCTGAAGAAGTCCTTGTATGGACTTAAGCAATCTCTGAGGCTGTAGCCCATACAGCAGAAGTCCATATGATTGTTGTGTGTATCACAACAAGGTGGATGATGGTTCGATGATCTCTTGTTCTGTAGGTGGAAGATATGCTCATAGCTGCAAGGTCGAAGTTTGATATCCAGAAGTTAAAGGGGCTTCTCAGTGCTGAGTTTGAGATGAAGGATTTGGGAGCTTCTCAGATGATCTTGGGTATGGAGATTTACAGGAAAAGGTCGAAGAATAAGCTTTTCTTGTCACAGAAGAGCTACATCCAGAAGATACTGTCGAGGTTTGGCATATCTTCAGCAAAGCCCTTAAATACTCCTAGTGCTTCAAATGTTCATCTATCCTCAGCTTATGCACCGCAGTCAGAGGCTGGGAAGGAGTACATGTCGAGAGTCCCATATGCTAGTGCAATAGGTAACTTGATGTACGTTATGGTATGCACTAGACCTGATCTTGCACATGCTGTTAGTGTTGTCAGCAGGTGCATGATACAACCTGGGAAGGAGCATGAAGAGGATCTTTCGGTACCTTAAGGGTATACCTGATGTGGGGATTAGCTTCGGAAGTGATACAGAGTGCTTGGTGCTCGGGTATTCTGACTCGAACTATGCTGGAGATGTTGACACGAGGAGATCGATGACCGGTTATGTATTCACTCTTGGGAGTTCTGTAGTGAGCTGGAAGGCATTCTTGCAGTCGGCGGTGAAAATGTCTACTACTGAGGCAAAGTATATGGCGTTGACAGAAGCTGCTAAGTAGGGAATATGGTTGAAGGGACTAGTTGGTGATCTGGGTCTACATCAAGATCAGGCAGTGGTGTATTGCGACAGTTTGAGTGCAATATGCTTGGCCAAGGATCAAGTCCACCATGAGAGGACTAAGCACATCGACGTGAGGTATCATTTCTTGATGAAAGAAAAGAGGATTAAGGTGAAGAAGGTTGGCACAGCAGATAATCCTGTTGATATGTTCACGAAGCCGGTTCCACACGGCAAGTTCCAATATTGCTTGGACTTGTTGAATGTCTTGAGTGGGTGACTGTCCTATGGGGCATTGATGGTGAGAGAGAGAGAGAAGGATCATAGTACATTAGAGATTTGAGAGGAAGAGGATTCAAGTCAAGGTGGAGATTTGTTGATGTGACTTGAATCGGACTATCAGCCGCTACGACTAGAATAGTCGGGTTCTAGGCCTCGTCTGTAACCGTTTCCTTTGCTAGATTGGATTAGGTTTAGACCCACAAGGAGAAGTATATAAATACTTTTTATCTCCTCTGTAATATGTAATCTCCTCAATATAGTGAAACTGGCTCTCTCTCGCCCGTGGACTAGCTAACACACATCGTGTTAGTGAACCACATAAATCGTGTGTCGTGTTTTCGATTCTCGCTTTCTCAATTTTGGCTATTTCCCAATCCGTAGCAGCGCGTTTATAAAAGCAGGTACTACATTACCCCCACTATTTTTCATTTAAAATGGAAATCGCGTCTCAAAAAAATCAGCATCAATGGATTCTATTATAGTACGAGCATTCAAATCATAAAATCTAAATGCCTTACTATTGGCAACATAGCCAACGAAGACACATTCATATGATCGACTAGCCAACTTAATCCTCTTAGGATTCAGAATTCTTACATAGGCCAAATAGCCCCACGTTCTTAAATAGGACAAATTAGGTGACTTATTCTTCAAGATATCGTAGGACTGTTTTCTATTTTGTTTTGGAAGAAGGTTTAGCACATAACAAACCGTCAAAAAAATATCACCCAACCAAGAAGAAGCCAGATCCAGAATTGAGCATTATAGCCACAACTAATTCTGTAAACGTCTTATTTTTCCGCTTAGCTTTACCATTCATTTCTGGTGAATATGGTGTCATGGTTTCACGAATGATACCATGTGAGCTATAGAATTCCTTGAAGGGATTAGAGTCATTCTCTGATCCTTTATCACTTCCTAAGTCGTTTTATTTTTCGATTGCACTGATTTTAAAATTCAACCACAAATAACTTGAACATATCAAGGGCCTCGCTTTTGTTTTTCATCAAATAAACAAAGCAATGATCAGAGCAATCATCTATGAAAGTGATAAAGTATCTCTTGAACATAACACGATTGTTGAAAACATGCTTTGATGCACCTGTATCCAGCCACCATCCTTCTGAGTCACTGGTGAGGTTGACTTCAACAATCATATCCGTGATCATGGCCACCAAGTCCTCTTTTATCAAGGCAACCCTTGCTACAGCAACAAGGTTAGTCTTGTTCCTGCACTTTTGTGCCATACGACCTGGTTTCCCGCGGTTATAGCAGCGAAACAGAGTGTCATTCTGTGAGGGCTGGACCATAAACCTTTGGTTGCCCCGAGGGACACCATTCTGGTGGGGACGGATCTTCTGGTTCTAACACTTGGAACCTTTTTGTATAGGTTTAAGAGCTCTAGGGGTGGGTCTTCTAGCATTGACAACCATCACCTCTGCTTTCATATCCTGTTTGTGGGACTCTTCCTCTATCATTAGGCGAGTAATCAAACTTTCAAGTGAAAATTCTTTAGTTTTATGTCTAAGCATATTCTTAAAATCTTTCCACGAATGGGGCAGCTTATCAATAATGCAAGCAACTTGAAACTGATCGTCTAGAGGCCTACCTTCAGAAACGATCTAATGAGCTATTTTCTGAAGTTCGTGTGATTGAACATAAAAGGACTTGTCATCCACCATTTGGTAGCGCAGGTAGCGGCTAACAACGTACTTCTTAGCTCCAGCCTCCTCAGTGTCGTACTTTTTTTGGAGCGCATCCCAGATCATCATTGCGGTGTTGCTCTTATTCGCATAGTATTCGTAGAGATCGTCTTCCAGGTCGTTGAGGATGTAATTCTTGCACAGGAAGTCCTCCTCCCTTGCCTTGGCGGAAGCAGCCCTCTCCTCATCAGTCGCTTCTTTAGGTAGCTCGACCGACATGTTGGTGAGGCAGTGTGCCAACCTCTTGGTCGTCAGGTAGAACTCCATCTTTTGTCTCCAGCGATGAAAGTTGACTCCAACGAAGCGGAAGGGTCAATTGATATTGACAGCACCAGATCCGTCCATGTTGTTTTGTTCAGTCGCTTTCTTTAAGACGTTCGCGACACTGCCTTCGTTGCGCACGGCAGACTATCAAATGATCGTCTTTAGGATAAAACAACTCCTCTTATATGCTCAACAGTTTTGTGCAAAAACCGGAGCTCTTTGAACACTCTCTCGCTCGTGTTTCTGCTCGTTTGTGGTGTCTTTAGAGGGTCTGGGGAGACAGCTATTTATAGGAGCCGAAACTCCTAAGAATATACCCTCTGACTTGGGGAATAAGTCTCGTTAATTAGAAAGATAATTACTTAATTAAACCGCGCGTGTAAGATAATTCTTGGCCGAATTATCTCTCGAATATTCCTTGATTAATTATCTTCGTATTGGTTAAGAATAGAAAATAATTAATTCGGAATTTCTCTAAAAATATAAGTCCGTCCCTGGTCGATCCACCCACCCGCTCGCCCGACCAGACGGACAGTGTGCGTGTGTGTGATGGTCCGTTAGATCCTCTCTCTCCCACAAAAGTGGGTCACCCCAAGGGGCATGCCATTAGGTGAGAGAACCTAATCTTTATACCTCTTTGGTAGGAGTTCTCCCACCAATGTGTTATTCTAACCTTGGGACCTAAAACTTTCAAAACTATTCACTTACATTTCCAACACACATAGATAGATGTTCGAATTTGACCTAATCGAATTGTGGGTGATGGGTGGGCATGGTTTCTCACTATCCAACCTGAAACCGCCTACTATACCATGCATATTTTTTTAAATGATCATGATTTTTCTAAACATATATTTTTATTTATCATACATATATAATATTTTCATGAAATTATGTAGTGTCAGTATATGTGTAATTGTTAACATGTTGATTGAAATTACAAAAAGAAATTGTTATTTATGGATAACCATGAATATCCGAAACTCAATCAAGTATTTATATTATATTGATATTCAGGCCGATTCTAATATGAATATGAGTATGGGTAAAACTCAAACTATATTATGTATGAGTATTTATAACGTGGGAGTAGTTGGTGCATTCAATGCGATGTCAAAGTTTTTCTTTTGTGCCTTCCAATCAGATGATTAGGGATTTGGACCTCATACTTTTGTCTGTCGTTATTGAGTTATGAGATGTTATCATTGGGCTCCCATTATGTGTTTCAAAAGTTAAAGGCCTTTCTCCAGTCTTCTTTCAACTCGCTGGACCAGATTTGGGCTTTATGTGGGCCTTATAGTATTGGGCGTGCAGGCTTACCCTCGCACCAATGAAGATTATGATCAAATGATGTAATTATAAGATGCAAGAAGTTTTAAGTTCTTTGCTTTGTCAACTACCGGATAACTCTTGTTATTTAAATGTTTGCTTCGAGTGGGGGACCTATATTGCATGAACATGCACATACATAGAATTAACCGTATCAATAAAGATTATGATTTCTAATCCGGTCTTATGCAATTTCCTAGATCAAATGGAAACTTCAACTGGATTTATATCATCGAAACCAAGGAAAGAAAGAAGCAATAGATTAGAATTTCTTTTTCACTTTTAATAAGGATAAATCACCCTTAGAATATTTTAATGATATTTTGTTGTATAAGTTAACAATATTAATGAGAAGCAAGCACCCAACATTAACAATCGAGTTTTATAGAGTATTCTCGATATATTTTGGGGTCATTGCTTAAATTAACCTATATGAGACTTAGATGGATGAGTTCAATATTTTAACTATTCAAAACCAGGTGTTTTCGTAGCAATCATAAATTTAAGGTACCGCTTATTTTCGATAAAAAAGGATATTTAGACATCAAATTAACTTTTTTTTTTGAAACATGATACTATACTCTTACTCTTAATAAGTGAACCCTAGATCATAAATATCTAAATCATACACGTTAAACCCTAAAATAATGCATGTAATTTGTTGCATGTATCTTGACGAATCATATATAATCGTTGGTTATTATTTTTATTTAAATTGATCTTAGTTTATAAAATTTAGATAATTGAGACCTAGATTTTAGTTTTTAAGAGACAGTATAGTATCAAGTAGAGATGGCTTTTCAATCCAATCTATCCACTTAAATATCCAACTAGTACTATTCATTTGATACAAATCCCATTGGATTGGTGGATTCATGGATTATTGGCAAGTTACAATTTAGTACCTCTATTATATATATATATATATATATATATATATATATATTACAATTTGGCGCCTAAAATATTTTTTGACTAAAAATACCATTGAAAATTTATGTTTTGGTATCTATTTTTTATAATATTTTAGTACCTAAATTTTTTCAAAATGTATATTTTGGTACTGTATTTTGATGCCACTTGGATTCAAAATCCAATCTATTCGTCACTTCTATCAAATAAAAGAGTTTGAACATTTCACTACATGCCCCCTGAAACGAAAGTCGATGCCGAATTGTGGATTTTTACAGTTTGCACATGTTGAACACTTGTGCTGCTAAATCACGAGGCGTTAGTTTGCACAGGTTGGACATACCATCCCTTGTGCTAAACAAATGACATTAAATGGGGGTCGTCATGAGGATTCGAAACCATGATTTTTCGATTCTAGACTCTAATATCATAATAGCGAACTAACCAATTTGTCTAAATAACTCGAGTTATTTGGAAAATGATTTGTTAAACCTAGTAACCTCTTACGTGTATATGAAAGCCTTCGTCTTTACCCAGGATAGAACTTCCCTCAAAATCAGAGTTTAGTTTCCAGTATGTATGCTTGATATAGTTAACTACAAGCAGCGGCGGATCTAGGGGGCCGCCCCGGGCCGCGGCCCAGCCCTCCCTCGATCCAGAGCTAGTATAGCACGTGTAAATTTTCGATTTTTGGTGTTCATTTAGGTGTTCGTTCCAGTGTTTGTCGTGTTACGGCCCAGCCTTCTCTGCTTTTTTCCAATGTGGCCCAGTGCTCTACCCAATCCTGGATCCGCCGCGGACTACCAGCTCCGTTGCTTGCCCTCCGAATTGGTCCCTGCGCGCTCGTGAGTCGTGACCATTCCATGAAATAAGTTTCTATCCATTTCTGACAGTTCTAAGTGAATAATAAATTAAATTTTTAGCAGAAGCACTGTTTTTTCGCCATGTCGGCCAGACTTTTGGTCCAGCCCGTTGTCGATAGTACTGGAATTCAATGTTTAACATCCGGACGGATAATAGGAGAAATCCCCAAAACCGTGGTAAAGTGTGTATTTTTTGGTTTAAATTCTGGGGAAGAAAGGGGCCTACTATATAGGACACAAAACTGAAGACAGGTTACTATTTGAAAGACAGATCGGAATACTCTTTTATATAACAAAAGGAAAGACAGAATGCAAATAGTCTTGGTGAATTATTGTCATTTTTTGTTTCCATTGCCGACTGAAATTCGAGTTTCTGTTTTTTTGCTTCTTTTATCAACCACAAAGGATCGAGGTAGTAATATAAAGAATACGAAAGTATTGTGTCCAGAAAAAGAAAAGATTGTGTAGTACGATAGATATTGCCCCTCGACATGACATGACATACGTACTTGGACATATTTTATTGCTGAAAATTCTTGATGCGACAATGAGGAAATACATATGAAATTGTTGATATGGAGATGGAGTCGCATGAAGTCGTGGAGATATGGAACGTAATTAACTACCATTTTTATCCAACAGTTTTGACTATTCAAAGGTTTGGGGAAAAAATAATATATATTCATGGTCGACAATGTTAGTTAATGTATTTTAGTTTTACTACATTTTGTTTATATTTGAAACCGTCACATACATATTTGATTTTAAATTTTAGTTTTGTCAAGGTCGAAGTTCATATATACTTGAGTGGTCAAATTAGCTCCAGGAACGGCTCCGTCTTCTTGACACTTGCCTTTAATTAGGGATATTTGAATGGTTATCAAGACTATTATCAAATCATGAGAGTATAAAATCTATTATCCATGGAATAAACATCTTAATCAATTAGACTAAATTAATACCAACAACCAAATCATTCAAACCAACTATTAATAAATGGTTTAATTAGTTAATCGATTAACCAATATAATATAACATTACATGAAAAGCTTCTGTATTTAATGCACCGACCCACAAGATAACAGCAGAACTAAGACTCTCTTTAGAGAATAAGTCCCCCAAAATTAATGAATACAATTACTGATTTAGGGTTCAACTCATATAGATTGTGACTATCAATCTGACCTAAGCATCTTTCATAATTAGAGGTTAATAGTAATCCACACCAGAGGAGTTATACGAAGCTTCATCATTTAACATTGATTGTGGTTGTGGGAATTCAGATTAGGCCAGTTACAAAATAATTGACAAGGTAATCCATTAATATAGTAAATAAAGTAAAACAATATAGTGCATATATTGCTTAATTGGTTTGGCTGGATGGCATGGTCATTAACACGCCAAATTAAATCAGACTCTAAGAGTAAAAAGGATAAGAGGGTAGTAACCAAGCGACCAAAAATACGCAGACAATTATTACTCTCCTAGGGAGCGTATTTGGTGCATAACCCTATATTTATTATTTATAGAAGATTACTAACACTATGTTTCCGAAGGAAGGGAGGAAAAGGAGGGGAGGTGAAGGAAAATTAGGAGGGGAGGGGAGATTTGGAGGTGAAGGAAATTGAAAGGAAAATGTTGTTTTATGGTGGAAAGTGAAAGGAAAGTATGTGTTGAAAAGTGTGATGAATATGTTATTTTATTGGTTATATAATAGTAAAATAATTTGATTGTATGTTAATATTTTACTTATAATACAAAATGAGAGTTTTAAACACACAAAATACACCGTAAGTTTGTAGTTTGCGATTTATGTCGTTTGTGTCTATAAACTAATGACACATCTAATAATTATAAAATATTTTAAAATCAATATTTTACAAATAAATATGCAAATTACTTATTCAATTAATAAATGCCTTGATCTTTCCAATTAAACGACCAAATACTACCCTAATTTCCCCTACCAATCTCAATTAAATTGTCACCAAATTTACTCCATCCTATTAATCTAACCACCTGCTTTCTCTCCACTCAATTAAAAAATGACCCCATAAACCCGTTACTCTTTCCTACTCCCTAGTCCCTTCACCATGGCGCTCCCTTTTCTCCCACCCTTTCTTCTTCCTCTCCCTCTCTCGGCCTACAAAACGATTTGGGTTAACCCAATCCAAAAAGTAGAGCATCGATTCAGGTAAGATCAAGGCATGCATGTATATTTTCTTTTATTTTCTGTATTTGTCTTGATTTTAATTGAGTTTAATTGTTTTGGGGTCCTGATTACATCGATGAAAGGAGATGAGCAGAGACGGCCGTCGACATCCTCGCCGACGAACGACGGTGGGGCAATAGAGTAGCTTCAACTGAGAGATGTTTTTCTGGGTTCGTTTTTAATCTTTTTTTCACTTTCAATTGGTTTCCAATTATTTTCTTCCTTTTGTAGGTGATGAATTTTCTGGGTTTTGTGGAAACAAGAACGAAGAAGAAAGGGGGGAAAAGAACAAAGATAAAAGAGAGATGATACAAACAAAATAAAAAAGAAACTAAGTCCACTCAATGTTTTCCCTCCGATTTGGAGGGGAGGGTGAAACAGTGTTTTTTCCTGCCCCTTTTCTTTCCTCTCGCAATGTTCTTCTCTTCGCAAACGCAGGAAAAGGTTTGGGAATTCCAACTTTCCTTCCCCTTTTTCCCTTCCCCTCCTTTTCCACTCTTCAAGAACAGAGGGTTGGCATGTGGGCATTGGAACAAGGAATGAGATTCCGGATTCGATTTACAAAAAAACTGCAACTCTTTTTATTTCCGCCCTTTTCCTCCGTGCTACAAAAACACGTCGTTTTGCCCCACCGTTTTACCCACCCTAACCCTTGAAACCTCTCGCTTGCTCGGCCGGCAGCCCCGCCCCATCATCTTTACCGCCATCATCGTTTCTCCATCGCCAGCCCCGCGCCGCCGTCATCTGCCCAGACCACCACCCATCATCTTCCTCTCATCCCCGCGACGCCATCATCTTTTCTTCCTCTCTATCTCTATTGTTTCCTTCATTTTCTTTCCCTCTACTTCTCCTACCTCTCTCTCTTTTGGATTCCTTCTTCGCCGTTGCTACTCGCCGTCGCTACTCGCCGTCGCAGTTGCAGCATACCGTATAGTTGCTGCCGCGGTTGCCGCTGTTACTCCTCAGTAATTTATCCAAGGTATGTCGATGCTCTAACTTCTGGGTTCCCAGCCAGTTTTGCAAATTTGATTTGCGAATTTAAAGCTTAGTTGCGCTTCTAAATATGGAGAGGTTGTGGCTTGTGAGCTGGAATAAAGAAAAGCCGTTGTTGGACATTATATATGTATGTTGTAGCTGCCAGTCTTCTGCTGTCGCTTTTTGGTCATATACTGCTTTGGTTGAAATATAATCATGCGTTTCTACATCCCCTTGCTTAAACCCTAGTTCACTATAAACCCTAATGTTGTCCAGGAAGGAACAAGCTTCCTAACGTGGGAGGAACCAGGGGAAGACCCTGAAGTTAAAGGTGTGTGCATAGCCGGGGAGTTAGTAAGAGAGGGGGCGGTTTTGTTCGTTGAATTTGGAATTTGGATTCAGCTCACATCGAGCTTCATGATGAAAATGATTTTCTTGTTTACAGTAGTGTTTTGTTTTCATTTCAGCCATGATGGAAGGAGGCGGTCTTGAGTTTGAAGAAGTTAAAAAAGAAACGTTGGTTGAACTGCCTGAAATGGCGTTGGGAGCAAACCATGAAGCTAAGCTCAGGGAACTGTTACATAAGATAAATTCCATTGAGATTAAGTTGTGTTCTGATGCTACGAAGGAGTTCATTAAGTTACTGAAGAGTGATATCGGTGGGGAATTCCTTCTCCAATATGTGCATTTGTCTTCTAATCTTTCTGAACTCATGGGAGCTTGGAATCTTCAACAGGGGAAGCCTGGAATGTCATATATATTGTCTTTAATTTCTGCAATTCTTGGTCACCCAGAAGGGAAATATCAACCAAACATGAAGGAGAGAGTGGCTATCAGTGGTGTTCTAGATAGGTTTGCTCGAACGCTTATAGAAGAGAAGCTTGATATTATTTGTAAGGAACTGAATGGCAAAGAAGCGAAGCACCAAAATGCTGCTCTGTTGCTGCTGGCTTCTATTATTAGGCGTGGGTCAGGTCTAGCTTCTGATGTTGCTAAGAATTTTGACTTCAAGCTCCTGTCATTTGTGAAGCTTGCAGAATACAAGAAGAAGCGACATGACCAGAAAAGGAAGCATTCTACTAGAAAGGCTTTTGTTGGATTTGGAATGTCATTTTTGGAGGTTGGGAAACCAGGGTTGCTGAGGTGGGTCTTGCAGCAGAAGGAGATGTATTCTGGTATCCTTCGTGGCCTTGGTAATGATGATGATGAGACTGTTATCTATGTTTTATCCACGTTGCAGAATAGGATTCTCACAGAGGAGTCGCTTATACCCCCAGCTCTTAGAAGTGTGCTTTTTGGAAGCGTTACTTTAGAACAGTTGGTGGGCATTTCAGGAAGGGAGACTGGAGGGTCTCCTGCAGATTTGGCACATAATGTGCTACTTTTGGTTTGTACGGATCCCAGCAATGGTTTAATGCCAGATTTGAAGCGACATCCAAATCCCTTAAGGGGTAATCCGAAAAGACTCTTGGATCTCATGAAGAAACTAAAGGCAACAGAAATTGATCATCATAGAATCTTGCTTCTAGAAATTGTTAAGCGGAGGCCCTTTTTAGGTGCTGCATATATGGAGGAGATCCCTTACAACCTTGAAGATTTTGCATCACCTGCCTGGTCAGTTCTGAAATTTATTATTTCTCTTTTATAGGTTCTTCTTTTTCTCTTTCTATTATTGTGCATCAAAACTGAAATGCTTGCAGGTTTAATATGATTTCTCTGGCAGCAAATCTGGTGTCCTCAGTTAGTTGCAATCATCCTTTTTGTTTCATTGATCATTCATCAGAAGTTCCACCCTCTTCCAATAATGTGGATGTGCAGAGAATCATCCCTTTCATATCTCCTCGATCATTTGGTCGGTCAGTTGTGAACAAAGGGTTACTGCACTCTGATTTTCTGGTGAAGAATGGAACTTTAAGATTTGTTTTGGAGGCACTGAAGTTGTTGGATTCTTTCTTGAGGGATTTTAGTCTCTCTGATTTCGCAAAGCAAAGTACTGAAAAATGGGCATCTGTAAAGCATGATATACAGAATGAACTTCGTACTTTGCTACCTGATCCCCAAGTTCTTCTGACTTTACTTTCTCCTTTAAGTAGCCAGGCCAGAAGTGACGAATCAGGTTTGAAAAGGAAAAATGCAGAATTTTCTCCTGAGAATATTCTGAAAAGAAGAAAGAAATTCAGGGCCAGTGCTATCCATGAGGATGATGTAATTGTTGGTGGTATAAGTTTGACTTCTGACATTGCTTTGTCCCAGAATGATGAGATTGTTGATGAACAGTCGCCTGATGAGTTAGATAGTGAAAAAGACTACATGAATACATTGTTGGAATTATGGGGTTCTGATATGTGTCTCACTGCTCCGTCAGTAAAGGATGCAGAGACATTCTTTTATGCTAAGCTGCTTGATACCCTCAAAGTTTATCTAGTAAGTTACAATTCCCCTGTTCTTTTGAGAATGGAAATACAAGTTATTTTTTATTATGAAGTCATGCTTTGGACACCGGATTGCATATAAAACACCTATATATGAATTTTCAGAATTTTAGATGAATATAGCATGCTGCAAGCTTGGATGACTGAACTGCTTCATCATGTGCTTATTTAACTAAATCATCTTAGCATGACCTTTACAGGCAGTCTGTTTGCAGATTATAGTTAAGCTCTACATGTGAATTGAATGCTTGTTCTCTCAGGCAGGGTTCGTCAGAAGGTTATTATTGTCAATAACAGCCAATATTAGTTCCGCATTTGTGAGTTTTTACCTTTTGGTCGTGGAACTACTTGACTTCTACAACTAAGGTTACTTGATTTTGCTGTTGGAGTTGGACTGTTAGTTCGCTTGCATGAGCTGAAAAATTCACCCTTCCTGATAGATTGATTTCTGAATTTCGACCTGTTTCCATGTTCAATGGTTATGTGGAAGTACAAGGATGTGCCGTTACTCTATAGGACTTTTACTTTGGACATCCTATCTGGGTGTATTTGAGCCTGTCCCTACTTTTTGCAAACTGCTAGTTTTTCCTCTGGTTCACACATAAAAAGTGAAAAATTATCAGCTGGTTTTCGTGTCAGCCTATTTATACTTCTGATTCATAAATTTTATCTGATGTTATACATGTTTGCCCTTTTGCAGTGGGTAATGCCTAGTGGGCTGGAGACTTCATTTGACTTCTTTATGAATATTCTCAGTAACTCTTTGGCTTTGCCAACAACTCTTCAGTGTTCCCTACTTGCCCTTCTAGTCGAGTATGTTACATGGGACACAAGTAGCGGATTTCCAATTTCAGCTCCATCTTTGATGTACAAGCATCTCCAGCCATTTATTAGTTTGTTGATCTTTTCACCAATATATGATGTAAAAGTTCATGCTTACAAGCTAGCGCAAGCTGCTATGTTCAGTACTGGAGCTTTTGACCGAAATGTGAATGAAATTGTTTCGTGGTTCTTATTTTTACCTGGGTTCACCATGGAACGATCTCCTGGCTTTGAAGGACTGGAAGTAGTCCAGAGCTTGTCACAAGCAGTTATATCATTTGTGTGTGATGCAACATCTACAGTTGGGAATAGTCTATTCAGGCATTGGGATGTTCTTAGAAACCACATTGACCAACTGAGAGAATTTAAAGGTGATTGCCATAATATCTTTTCACCTTTGGCTCATTCTCTCTAATGCTGGGTTTACATCCTTAGCACACCAATGCCATTTCCTTGTGATCGCTATAATTTCAATGCTGCATTCGGGTGGAACTTTTGTTTTATGTATATGATTTGTCACTTCCAGATTTGGCCTCGTAATAGTGTTCGAATTTGTTAGATTTGAAACCTGAATGGTAGTTGCTACCTATGATTTTTTTAATGTACGGTCTGTTTACTGGCTCTTTTTAGTACTGTGAAAGTTTTTTTTTTTTGTTTGTGGTACCAGTCTATTTCCTTTCTTCTTCTGGCATTCATTACGAGTTTTCTTTTGCAGATTTATCACCAGATTTCAGCCCGCTCAGTATCTGTGTGCTACAAAAGTCTATGAGGTTACTCAGCTCCGAGTCTGTAATATTTTCATTACCTGAAAAGTCAATGATATCAATATACGTGCGCAACACTCTGAAGTACCTGCTCCAAACTCAGGTAAACAATTTCTGCTCGTTAGCTTATAACTTCACCTCCTTGTTTGTGGCTTGATTAGAGAAGTATATTGATTACAGGTAGATGCTGGCCTGCTAGCTTCTTTGATAAGGTCTGTTTTGACAGAGAGGCTTCAGGAGTGTGGCCCTTTGCTTCGCGATTCTATAGATTCCTTATCGGAATGGGTGCCTCTGAAGAATCTATTGCTCTTTGCAGGAGGTATATTGCAGAAAAGTATTTGCTGCTATGGAACCATTAGTGATACTGATATTCCCACTGATATTTCTTTTGAAAGAACAATTGGTGAAGTGAAAAAATGTGTCGAAAGTGGACTGCAGATTGAAAGAACAGGATTGACCAAAGCTTTTCTGGCTGCTGTTATTTGTGCACCCCCTGCGGAGTTGCTTTTGCATTTTCCATCAATTATGGCAATCTTGCAGGACCTTCAAGTTCCTTCCATGTTCTTGGCCTCGATAGTTTTTCTTGAGCCATTTTTCATGTCTGGCATGTTGAAGTTATGGCCTAAAATCTTTTTTTATGGTTTGGATCTGGCCGTCTCTGCAGTCAGCTCTAATAACACAACTGAGCAATCATTGGTTGAAGAAATGGTTCCTAACATTGACGCGGATTCTGAGTATGCATCTGCCGCTTGTACATTTGCCAATCTTCTGAGGCAGGCACCCTTTCATGTTCTTTTTGCTGCTACTATAAACTTTGATGCCCACCATTTGTCAGAATCTTCAAAATTAGTACAGTTGCTTTGCTCTAAACTATCAGCTAGAGTAAGTGACTCCAGAATTTCCCAGCTCCGGCTTCTATTGTTTTGGTTCAATCAAATAAGGTCTTCGTATGCTGTTAAACCATTAGCTGAGTATGAGCAACGCTCTAAAGTTTGTCATATTCTTATAGAGCATTTGCTTAGTAATTTATTGGCTTCAGAGTCGCATTCCGAATGCTGCATAGATTCAGTGATTCTTCCGGAAGTGGAAGCGGGAGAAGTTGCAAACACTGTCCTCTGTCATCCTGTCGTATTTGCATTACTGCTCAGACCTTTGAGTTGCAACAATGAGTGTAGCACAGGAGACTCCTCTATTAGGACATTTGATGACAGTTTTGATGCACTCCTTGGCTTTTGTGGGGACAAAATTCATAAAATTGACAAGTACATCCTGAAGTTGGTGATGACAACGGTGGATAATTTATTTGCTGTATCTAATGGCGGACAACTCATTCTCAATGATGTTGATCGTAAGAGACTTGAAAAGGCACTTAACAACCTGGTGCAAACACACTATCATGAATTGAGGGAAAAGCTTAATCTCTGCATTCAAACTGAGGACTGGGTATATCTTGTGCCGTCATTTTATGTCTGCCATGCTTTAGCTAGAATTCTGTTCCCTTTTGAACTTCTTGAGTTGGTGAGCTGGGTACTCGGTAAGCTGAAGATGGGAAGCTCGGGTCGTCATATTGGCTACAGAAAATCTACACTTCATATTGTATTTTGTCTTGCAGCTGATGCTTTTGAAACTCTGGCAACTTATTTGCAGCAGGGTGTAGCAGAGGGGGCACCAATTCATGGGACGTGGGAGCTTCAGGAAAAATGTTTCGACTATGGCCTTATTGAGGAAATCTATGTTCAAGTGTGTAAATATGCAACTGAGTATGAACTGGATTCTGCATATATATTTTTGCTGAAAGCTATTAGTGCGGTTCACAGGCAGAAACATATGCAACATGATATTGTTCATCCCTTGAGCTTGGTCCTGACAAGGATTGTACATGGTACACCTATAGAAGTAATTTATCACTGTGTGTCCAGGACAAGCAGGGACAAAGCTAAATTGTTGTCTCTTCTTGTTGAGATTAGTCCCTTGTATTCATCAGTGTTTGGGCATTTTCTTTTAGGGGTTCTGAACAAAGAATCACGCCTCCATGACAAGGTGGTACATGACACCTGCTCAACTATTGCAGAGGAAAGCTACTTGAGGTTGTTGCCTGCTTCTTTGTCCTATTTAAATTCAGTTTCCTTGAGATTCCAAAAGCAGTACTGCAAGCAAGTTTCTAATGTATCAGCTTATTACACGAGATTGTTGCTAAATGGTTTTAGTGGCTGGAAGAACTTTGTATGCAGACCTGAGTTTCAGGAAAGTTTTGATGAGGTATTCCCGTGTTCTGTTGAAGAGCTCTTTAATCTTGTAAACAACAGTGTTCTTGGAAAGTCGATTTGTATGTTACGTTATCACTGCATGTTAAATGGTCATATGAAACAGCAGGAGAGGTTGAAGCTGTTTAAAACTGTTTGCAAGAGTTCTGAGACGCTCGATAGGCTGCTAGACTGTGACATTCATGAAATTGAACTTTACTCAGTTGGTGAGTCACTGAATCTTATTAATAGAGTTTTAGGCAAGATATCCTTTTTCTCACTGTTGCTATTTCCCAAGGACGATCAGGTTGTGTCTTTGGCCAAAGAGTCAAATGGGAATGCCAAAGAGGTTTCTCTGGAAAAGTTCTCTGAGAAGGAGAGTAAGGCAAGAATAAAGTTTATGGGTATGCTGGTTGGTACTTGGTGTCGCATGGTAAAAAAATTCCCGCCTTCGGCAGATGTTTCTGAGAAAGAAAGGCCAAAAAATTGTCTGCTGTTATACAGATTCTTAGAGATTTGCATTTTGAGGACTATCCTTCAATTAGCCATGGAGATGAATGGCGTTCTTATTCAGTTAGAATCCATTCCATTCCTTGATAAATTGAGTGAATCGGCTCTTCTCCATAGGTTTCAGGATCCGTTAACATTGAAGGTGCTGAGAAGTATTTTAGCTTCATTATCGACCGGGAGATTTTCGTGCTCTTCGTATCTACAGCGGTTGCTTTCTCACTCTCAGTTCGGTCCTATAATTCAGAGTTGCACTGAATCGTTTACCTCTCAAGTTGGCACTTTCTTTAAACCATTGTCCAGTATCCTAAGATCTGTTGGAGTCCCTCTCTCAAATTTGAAAAATGAGCTGCAACAAAGCACCATGTACTCGAGGCGATTAGAAATTGTGAAGTTGCTCAGAGTTCTTATTCTGTTGCACCTTCGTCAGTGTGGTTCTGGAGGGGAGATTGGCATAAATCTGAAAGATCTATATCTATTGCTTTTGTCCTCTTATGGTGCAACGGTTTGTGAGGTTGACTTGGAGATCCACAGCCTAATGCGCAAGATTCAGACTGTTGAAGAATCCGTCTGTGTAGATGCTGCTAAGAGGCATTACCTGTGGGGAAGATCTGCTTTGGGAATGAGAAAAGTGGTGGCTGTGGACAAGGATCCATCTCCTGTTGGCACAGCTGATACTGAAGCAGTTGAGGAACACCAGAGGAATTATTACAGGGAAAACTTTCCGATTGACCCCAGGATATGTGCGGCAACAGTATTGCACTTTCCTTATCAGAGAACTGAGACTGATGAACCTTTAAAATTGGACGACTCTCAAAGTTCCAGTTTTGAGATGTATAAGGTGTGCTGTTTACTACCACTTTCACGTTCTTTTTTTGCTTCTCCAAATATAATGGCTTTCTGTTGAGCAAGCTATTAACTTTTGCCTCACTATGTGCAGAGTGAAGGATCTGGTGCTGATGATGTGCAGCGATATGATCCTGTTTTCGTCTTAGAATTCTCAGTTCATACTTTGTCCATTGGGTATATTGATCCTATTGAGTTTGCTGGTCTGGGCTTACTTGCAGTTGCTTTTGTCAGCATATCCTCTCCTGATGTTGGGCTGAGGAAACTGGGATATGAGACTCTTGGAAGATATAAGACTGCACTTGAGGTTTGTCTTTTTTTGTCACTTTCAGCTTCTGAACTTTGTGCTTTCCTGGGTTTACTCAGGCATGTTTTTTTGCATCTATTCTACCTGTATAATCTTAGTCATATATACTGGAAATTCGATTAGATTTTAGTTGGTTCTGTCTGTACTAATGGTTAGTGCCCATGAGACGGCCAATTATCAGGATATCTTTGTTATTGACAATCATAATTATTATTCAACCAGAATCATTTTGCCATTGTATACTCTTGGAAGATATCTTGTCTTTGCTTGAATTTTGAAAGTCTTGACTTATCCTAGTTAGGTACCCCCTGATGAGACAGGATATCTTTGTTATTGACAATCATAATTATTATTCAACCAGAATCATTTTGGGCCTGGTTCTCTTAATGCAAAATTCCTGTTCCCCCATATGACACATTAGTAATATGTCATGAGTAGGCCTAACCATGCAGCTTGGAATCATAATCACTTGGTTACCACAAGAACTCTTAAGAAATGGCCAGTTTAACTTGTATGCTCTTGATATTAACAGATAAATTTGAAGATCTGTTCTAGGTGTTCTGATATTTAGCGAGGACCATGTTTTCTCTGGTTTAATGATGCACAAAAGCGGAAATTGATAATGAGACGGCCAATTATCAGTACTTTTTGTTGCTGGTCTCATTTGTGCAATTTCTACTTTCGATTGAGTTCTTACATATAATGATTGCAGATATGCAAAAGGAAAAAGGAGACGATGGGTCTGCGCCTTTTGATGTCGTACATACAAAATGCAATAGAGGAACCTTGGCAGAGAATTCCTTCCGTTATTAGCCTCTTTGCTGCAGAATCATCTTTCATATTATTGAATTCATTGAATGATCATCATAAAACCTTAATCAGCTATTTGGAGAATTCCTCTAGGGTCGATATGAAGGTACATTCTTTCAGCATCATAGTTCCTCTTCATCCTTCTTTTCCTTTGCACATGCACCTGCTTTTTTCATGTGTTCTCATTGTTTTCTTCTAGCTTTAATTTCATTTGTCCATTCTGACATGCTGCCTATGGTTTTCTTCGGTCATTACAATTTGTTCTATTCATTTTGCAGAAGGTACCAATGGTTAGTAGTAACTCAATCCATTTCAGAGCAGAGAGGCAATGGATCCTTCGTCTCATATATGCTGGACTGAATTCAGATGAGGATGGTCAAATGTTCATATATAATTCCATTATGAAGGAATTATTGAGTTTCTACAGTTCTCCTCATTCAGATAGTGAGTCAAAGAAACTGATTCTGCTGGTAGGGCGTACAATCTTCAGCTCTTAAATATTATCGAAGATTTACAGATTGGAATAGTTTTTTCATTTTTTATTCTTGGTTTGAAGCAATGTATGTTACGTTTGCTTCACCTTGTTAACTTTTGGTGTGTTGTTCATTCACCTTTTCCCGTTCTGGGTTCTTTACATTTTCTTCTTCCAAGTGGTCTGATCAGTTCAAAGTATGGATGCATATTCTTTTGTTATAACAAGTTACATGTTTTGTAGTGTCAAAGTTTTTGGATGCCAAAATAGGAACTTGTCTTGACTTGGTAGAGACAAGAAAGTCCAACTAAAGTTCATGTTGTGTCAAGATGACACTTTGCAAGCCCCTTATTCGTCAGTTATCCATCCAAGCAGAATAACTTAAGGATATATATCATACATCATTTCTGAAAGTTACTCTGATGCTTGGCTTGTAAACATCGTTTCCTTGTTACACTGTTTCTGGTTGTTGCCATAAATCGTTGCTTCTGGTTACTAGTGAGATTTAAGCTTTCACTCTTCTGCTGCAGATTGTGAAGAAGGCTGTTAAATTGCATAAGATCACACACCATCTAGTCAAAGATTGTGGACTGCTTTCTTGGTTGTCATCTGTCCTTCCTATCTCTAGCAGGTTTCAGACTGGCTATGAAAAGAACGTGTTCTCTGAGCACTTACTGGCTATGGTAGAGGTAATGTCTGGCTTCAACTCTGATCATTTCATGAATTATATTTCCACTTGTGTCCTTCCATGAATTGTACTTCTTTATTCATAGTTTCTAATCCATTGGACTACGCTTTTCTTTTTGGTCTTGGGGGGAAAATAAGGGAGGGCCGGGGGTTGTTTTTTTTTGTAAAAGCTGACCATTTGGCTTTTTTCCGTTACATATTAAGGAGCTGTCTCCGAGGCACGAGTGCTTCAACTCATCAATTATATGTTTCAAAGAATTATTGTGAATGCAAATATTCCAGAGATTAGCACATAAGGTCTTAAACTTTTTGACATTCACAAAGAACTAAGCATCAACTTAATCGACAAATTAATTGTCTAAAATTGTTATGCTGATTCAATATTCCAGGGTGTATAATGTATATGGATTTGAATTTTCTTGGCAGTGACAAACTAAGTGTAATCAATTTTCCTTTTTTTTTTTTTGTTTTTGTTTTAGGTTACTGCCGAAATTGTTTCCTCCAGAAGTGTTGTGGAATGGTTGCAAAACTATGCACTTGAGCAGCTGATGGGACTAGCTTCTCATCTTTACAATTTTTTAGTTGGTGGATTGGAATCATTGAAGGGAGATGGCCTTTTGTTAAATTCCGTTATGGAGGTATTGGTGTCAACGTTGAAGATATCACAAGAGAGGAAAACATACCAGCCTCATTTTACCTTGTCATTTGAGGGCTTAGTTCAGGTTTATCGGGCTTACAGTCAATGTGCTATTGCGACTTCTTGTGAAGCTGCTGAATTAGGACTTCAAATGATACTTATGAGCATACCTTCTCCCGATATCTTGCTCGTGGTACACACTCCCCTCTCTCTCCCAGCGGTAGTTTTCTTAGACACTCAAAAAAGAACCTGCTAAAAGCAATGCAATTTTGGAAGGCATTGCTTTCCAATCAGTATTTCTGGATTTATTTATTTTACTTGTGTGCATTGCTTGAAAACTTAGGAATACAGAATCATGGAGTCTTCTTGTGTGTTTTCTTATACACTCAAAAGAACCTGCTAAAAGCAATGCAATTTTAGAAGGCATTGCTTTCCAATTCGTATTTCTGGATTTATTTATTTTTCTTGTGTGCATTGCTTGAAAACTTAGGAATACAGAATCATGGAATCTTCTTGTGTGCACTTTCGCAGGAAGAAGCAACTTTTTCCAGGTTTCTTATGTGGGCAATATCTGTTGCCATGGCATCCGACTCTAGGAGGCGAGAGCTTGTCTCTAAAGCATCACAGGCCAGTACCCTTACCAGACCAGAGGAGGCACAATCTGAATCTGAAGAGTGTTTTCTACTAAAACTTCAACGTTGGCTTGTTGGTGCCGTGATTCTTGGAAAACTCTCCTCGACATTCCCTGATGCGAGGGGTACATTATCTGCAAGATCAACATCAAATTTGCAGTCTTTATTGGAATATATCAGGACAGGAGGGAGGAGCAGGTGCGAACTTGGTAACTCTCGAGAGATGTTAGCTGCTTCAATACTCTACCTTCAACAGCTTCTATGCATGGACTGCTCAGCAACCCCATCAACTATATCTGCACTATGCCTTCTACTTTTCAGTGGTACCTCACAAATCTCAGGTATGTGTCCCGCTGGACATTCTGGTATCGAGATCTTTATTTAAATAAATAATGTACATTGGGAGTCGAACGTTGTTCATAGTTGTTATTGAATGTGAACCAGATACTGTATCGGCCGATGAGTCACTCATGGTATCACTCTGCTCGAAAGTTCGTGTTCCACCTGAAGCCAATCCCGCTTGGAGATGGTATGTCATTCATTCTTGACCCAATTTTACCAAGTGGTCTGGCAATTTTGGAAGTACAGCCAGTAGAAGCCTTCTCTGTATGAACCAAACATAACAAGCTCCTCTGTGTGTTATTATACTGCAACCAGGTCATACACCCAAGCATGGAAGGATGTCTCATCTGAAGAAATCGATTCGTTGATAAGGGTGGAAGAATATCATGCATGTCAGACGCTTAGCGTGATAATCGCGAATGTTGTGGGGAAGATCCCATTAGAATCACAGACTTTATCGCATCAAGACATAGAAAAGTCGGGTGTATTTGAATGGGAAAGAAGTCTAATAGAAGGCTGAAACATGATTTTGATCTGATTGTTGTGTAAAATTTTGTAGTTCAATTGTTGTCATAGGTCCCTGGAAGGATAAACTAATTTTCGATGAGATGAAATTTTGATGGCTATATAGCTTTCTCGTTTGTCGGTGTTTTAGTCCGACTTCGAGGCTAGAAACATGAAGATAGTGAAGATCATGATTCACAAGCAAGTGCGCTACGTCTTTCCACTGCTGTCATACGCAAACAATTAGTTATCTTGCAGAACAAGTCACAAACTTTTGCAGCCATCGTGTCTTTCTGCTTTTTTACGGTTAATTGACATATGCATCGCAGTTCTCATGATAAGTGGGATCAAATGATGAAGAAATGGAAACAACCAAAGCAAAGAGGCACAATGTTGTACATGGTTTCCTCGTTTGTTGTGGACGCGACTAGTTCATAGAGAGATGAAGCTCTTGAGTCTAGTTTTATTGCTTTGTTTCTGACAAGTTTGTAGCTTATAGTATAGGCAACCCTTGCTCAACATACATACAAGGGTTGCTGCAAACCTTACTCGAAGAAGAGGGAAACCTTGAAAGGGAAAATTACATGAAGGTATCTGAACTTCATAAACTGAACAATTCACCACGCCCCCCAAGTGAAAGCATGAATATCAATTATTTTGTAACTTGGAGAATCAAAATTCTTTCAGAGTTGTTGTTCCTTGTGTTGTTTCTTGGTGGGGAACCCATTCTTCTCCCAAGCTCGGTAGCCTCCACCCATATTACAAGCGTTCTTGAAACCCTGCCCAAACCAAGATAGTGATTTTCCTTCGAAAATTTTGGTTGTGATATGGAGATATATATTTTTTCATTGTTGCTTACTGCTATGTAAAGATCATTAGTTGCCAATAGAGACCTCCCACCAGTACCACAACCCTGTGACAAAATAAATAAATACTCAACCGCATGTTAGCATTGTGTTAATACTAGCTCCAGTTTGTAGAAACATTTAGTTCTGGTGAGTTTTTTTTTTCTAATTCAATGAGGTTGACCACAATTATTAAGGACTTACAAAGCGTGGGACACACTTGTCATTATTAAAAATTAGGGGATACACAATTTTGGCACCATGAATAATTTCGTTTTTCGCCCCTCAGCACAAGTATCAAGATGCATACCATAAAATACAAACCAGAAACACTACCACACTGGTCTTGAATATGGAGGTCTCAGATACAAATATCTTACATAGCACCTAACTGAAAAACAAACCTATATCACCCCCTTATACAAAAAATCACACCACAAAATTCATTAATCATACCATAAAACTTAAAACAAACCACAAGTTTTCTGAAGAAAAACATAAGTTTATTAAGCAGACCACAAGTCTATTAAAGCATACTACAAGCTCCTTGAAGCAGGCCCCAAAAACCTCATATAGCATACAACAAGTTTATTAAAACATACCACAAGTTTCTTAAAGTATACAAAATATCTTATAAAGCAGATCCCAAGTTTCACTAAAGAAGATAACAAGTTTTCTGGAGTAGATCAGAAACCACCTAAAGCAGACTAGAAACCTCATATACATGCACCTATTTGTAAATTTTAAAAATGTAGGTATCAAAATGTAAGGCATAAAAAGACTTAGTTACTAAAATATAATTTTCCATTAATATTTTTATGACTTACATGCCAAAAAGTAATTTTATGTACTAAATCTTATCTATTAAGTTTAGATATCATACCGTAAATATATATACTATAACATTCTTAATGAATTATGTCGGCATGGTGCTAACAATATCACTCTATTCGGTGTCTATCTAATATTGTCGCGCGGGTAGGTTTTCGTGTCAAATATAAGGAATTGTTAGAATTCGGACATAATATCTCTCAATAAAAAATTGCAGTGTCAAAAACCAATTAGTACAAAATAACTAGGGTCGTTTGGATGGATCAATCTAGAAATGAGTCAATTTGATCAATTGTCTCGTTTTATAAACGAGGCAATTAAAACGAGTCAATTCGAATTATCTGCTCCCACCCCAGGTAATTGAAATTGACTCAAAATGGATCAATTCAAAATACCTCAGGCAGATTGATCCATCCAAATTTTTTGTTGACAAACGAGGCAATTTGATACAATTGTCTCAAAACGAGATATTTGTGTCAAATTAATCCGTTACAATTCCTCATCCAAACGAACCCTAAAAATCGTTGGACTATACAACTTATACCATTCATTTAACAACAGAACGAAACAAGTAAATGTAAATAACTGAAAATAGCGGGCAAATAAATAAATAACTTATATTTACTTACCACTATGAGATGGTCATCTTCCTTGAACGTTTCCCGGATCTTGTCCACGAACTCTGGATTCTTCTCTCGCCCTGCAAAATAACAAAACTCCCGAAGAGCCAACTTAGTGCTTGCATACTGCAAGAAGGCTATGGCATCGAAATACTACCTTTTGGCGTGTGGACATAGTAAGGAACATTGAAGATCTTCCGGCAATCATCATCATCATCCTCCGGAGAATCGGAATTGACGGCGGCGGTGGCCGCCTCAGCAGATCTCTGATCTCTCTGCTTCCAGACCTTCCCTGCATCAGCATGTGCTGCCTTAAAATCCTCCTCCATCCTGCAGTTTTTATAAGTTCATTCAAGATCCCGTATAACGCTCTAGCTTGTGCTAGTAGACGATATATGATCCACGATTGAACTTCTTCTAACAACTCGATTTATTAGGACCAACTGGGTTTATGAATATTGGTTGGTATACACATAAACAAACCTGACGTCGAGATAGACATGCCGCCCAGATTCGATTAGAGATTTGGCCGTAAGAACATCAACTGTGGGAACGGTGGCGACGACTTCTGCTCCTGAACTAGTACTGTAGTAAAATTGACAGACTTAGATCATCAATTATATATATTCCCAAGCCAAATGCTGAAAAAACCTGATGATTTGGTCTGGGAAGCAATGGAGAAGATGAAAGGAAGGAACCTTTTCTCCAGAGAAGAAGAAGCCATTTCTGACGAACTCATCATCTACACTTCCAGCAAATATTTGGAGATTCTGAAGCTCCAGAGACAGGTAGAGACCGTCTCCTCTGTATTTCTAAATGAAGGAACCCATTGACTTTGTTTTTTTAAGCATTGGATAATTTGTAGTTAAGGCTAACTACTGGTATTATAATGAAAGAAATAATTTGCACAAAACGTCTTCTTACACGTATATTTTGCCCTAATATATGCATCACAAATGCTTATTTGACATATAATAATATCCGTTGGTGTATTTTTTCCCCATAGATATCCCCATAGGAGAATAGCAGATACGAAGTATATAATAATATATATAACCTTTGCAAGTCAAATTACAAATGAAAAATGAGAAGACCTTTGCAGTTCTGACAAAATAGGGCTTTCCTGGCTTCCTGCTACGATATGGGCTACCCTATGATACCTGAACGACATGGGCAATATCATGATTTCTTTCCTTAAAGGATCAAAATCATAAACTAACCATGCTGAAAATTGAAGCAGGAAAGCAAATCCTTGTATCATGAAGACTGACACTCCCAATGAGCATCTTTACCTGCAAAATGAACAAATATAGAGGCCCGAAAGCCACAAAAGAAAGCCAAATCTTGTAGATCTGAGAGAGCGACTCACGCTCCGTATAAGCAGCTGAACGACATGGGTAATAAAAGGACTAGTCGATTGGTAAACGCCTACAAAATGAACAAACTAATGGGCGAGTACCGGTCCTAGCCAAAACTAATGAGAGCCCACCTACCTTGTTCGAGTAAAGCGGCCCAAACCAATGCCAAATAATATTCGTTGGTATTCTCATTAAGTTAAGTTTATCCAGCACTATCTCATTTGGACTAGGAGAATAAACCTTATACGGGCTGGAAGTAATTTTGAAACAAATATTTTTCTACTATTTAAGAGAAGTAGATTGCAGAGACGATATGTGTAGCGACAAGCGGTGAGTTGAATTTGACCAAATGAAACTGGAGAGAGAGGAAGGTTGATAGTTAATGAGATATTGGAACTGTGGAAGGAGTGAAGGGATCAAATTTAGAAGATTAGGTATGAGAGAAGAACATTAAGTGATTCCAGGTTTGTTTGAAATTTTCAATTCATAGCACGCAAAATGGTGTGATATATTTCTCCTGAATTAACTTATTCATCATATTACACAGAAGCACATAAAAGCGGAGTAAAAAAATACTATCTTAAGTGCTTTTGTGTGTTTCCACCGCATCCATAACCGATCTTGCCTGATTTTATATACAACTACTTTGCTTGAAAATTTAAACGTTTTGGTGACTTAAAAGACAATAAGCCATTTTGATTACATTGGTTAACATAACAAACTAGAGTTCGTTCAAATCAAAGCCAAGGAGGTAAGTAATTGAAGAACTTCAATCTTGACCGGACCGGATTGAAGCTTGACTGGAGATTGGATAGAGAGATAGGCCATCTTTCATGGTTTGCCAGTCGTCGAAGATGTACAACTTTACATATATGGCCTTTCGATGTAAGAAGCCAGAAAACAATCCCCAAAACAAGATCTCCACAAGCACAAACGCAAGAGTTCCCCACTTCTTTGAGCTCATGACGACCTGCAATACTGCAATACCCACTCTGTCCCATCAACCTGAAAACAAGACATTTGTTTTTATGGTTCGCTGAAGTTGGTCCAAATCATCAATTCAAGAATCCTGTCAAATACAAAAGATTGGTGATCGATTGCCATGGCTTCCTATCAAACTGGGAACAATACTGGCTGACACAATAATGTTGAACGATCCCTTGATGAACAATATAAGTAATATACTAACAATGCTCGCCAATCACAATTCTTACCAAGTTGTTTTCAGGTGAGCCCAAGTAGAAGCCTTGCACCACGGAGGGAAAAATCTCGCAGGTGGCTAAAGAGTAAACAATAAGTGCATTCATTCCCATCCACTGCATTACCAATGTTTCCTTCTGATACTCTTTTACATCAACCTGCATTAGTAAACATTTTGGGAGCTTTAATATTCTGCCTTAGTAAAAAACTTGACAACTTTATCAATATCTAGTTGTTAATAAACCTCAAAGGATTACTTGCCTAGTGATATTAGAGGATAAAATTCACCACACCATGGGGGCAACGATCATTGAAAAAACACAACATCTAGCTGTTAACTTTCTTGCATCAATGTCAGCATACCAAGGGGCTCCCTTCGTTATTATGGCAAAGAGTTGCTCATCGGGGGAATGAGTCATCGATATCCAAATTGTCAATTGGAAGTGATTTTGATTCCAACCTTGAAAGATGGTCAGCTACCAAGTTCGCCGAGCCTTTCTTGTCATGGATTTCTATGTCAAATTCCTGCAAAAGAAGAACCCAACGAAGTAGCCTAGGTTTGGCTTCCTTCTTAGAAAGAAGGTGTTTGATGGTTGCATGATCAATGTACACAATGGTTTTTAAACCCATTAAATATGATCGAAACTTCTCAAATGCATAAACTACCGCAAGTAATTCTTTCTCAGTTGTCGCATAATTCATTTGTGCATCATTAAGGAGTTTACTTGCATAGTAAATGGCATGTAACTTCCCTTCTTTCCGCTGCCCCAAAACAGACCCTACTGCATAATCACTAGCATCACACATTAATTCAAATGGAAGATTCCAATCGGGTGCTGTGATAATGGGTGCGGATGTGAGCTCCTTCTTAAGCTTGTTGAAAGCCTGCAAACACTCATCAGAAAAGTTGAAAGCATTGTCTTTTGTTAAAAATTCACATAAGGGTTTAGTGATCTTAGAAAAAAATTTAATGAACCTCCAGTAAAAACCGACATTTCCTAAGAAACTTCTAATTCCTTTCACATTGCTAGGTGGGGGAAGTCATTCTATAACTTCAATTTTAGCTTTGTCAACCTCAATCCCCCTAGCTGAAATGCGATGTCCAAGTACTATACCTTTCGTCACCATAAAGTGACACTTCTCCCAGTTAAGGACTAAATTGGTCTTTTCACATTGCTGCAAAACCTTAGACAAGTTAGCTAGGCAATGTTCAAAATTGATACCAAAAGTTGAGAAGTCATCCATGAAAACTTCAAGACTTGTTTCTATCATGTCGGAGAAGATGGCTGTCATGCACCGTTGGAAGGTAGCCGGTGCGTTGCACAACTCAAATGGCATTCTTCGGTATGCAAAAACTCCTTGAGGACATGTAAAAGCTGTCTTCTCTTGGTCCTCTGGTGCAACTGGAATTTGAAAGTAGCCGGAGTAGCCATCTAAAAAGCAATAGTGAGAATGACCAGCCAACCGTTCAAGCATTTGATTGATAAAAGGAAGTGGAAAGTGATCCTTTCGGGTTAACTCATTTAACTTCCTATAATCGATACAAACATGCCATCCGGTGACATTTCGAATTGGTATGAGTTCATCCTTGTTATTTCTCACCACGGTAATTCCACCTTTCTTTGGGACGACCTGCACAGGACGCACCCACTTGCTGTCAGAAATAGGGTAAATAATTCCTGCATCTAATAGTTTCATTACCTCCTTTCTCACAACTTCCTTCATATGTGTATTGAGCCTCCTTTGGGCTTGGATTGAGGGTTTGTAACCCTCTTCCATGAGTATCTTATGCATACAAAAAGTTGGACTCATACCCGTAATGTCGGCAATAGTCCATCCTATGGCTTTGATATGTCGTTGCAAGATTCTCAAAAGCTCTTGTTCCTGAGAAAGTGTTAGTGAAGCCGAAATTATGACATGCAATGTGGAGTCCTTACCCAAAAATGCATATTTGAGGTGACTAGGTAGTGGCTTTTGCTCTAGCTTTGGTGGTTGAATTCTTGATGGAACTAGCGTTTGGCGAGTTTGAGTTTCTCCTTCATTCTCAATCTGCATGGGTAAAGCCTCAAGCAATTGTGTCCTTTTTGACACGATTAGGTTTTCATGTTCAACATCATCATCAAAAGCATCAGAATCATAATCAGAATCATAATCATTGTTGAGAACCTTTTCGGTGCATGATTCTATCACATCCACCACACATACATCATCATAAGAGTCGGGATACTTACTTGATCGATAAACATTGAATCTTACCTCTTCCCCACATACTCTGTATGTAAGTTCTCCCTTTTGGACATCTATAAGTGCACCACCTGTTGCGAGGAATGGTCTTCTAAGAATGAGAGGCCCCTCCCGGTCCTCATCCATCTCCAAGATCAAAAAATCTGTCGGGAAGATGAACCTTCCCACTTTGACTAGCACATTCTCCACCACACCCTTTGGAATCTTCACTGATCTGTCCGCCAATTGGAGGGTGATCCGTGTTGGTTTAATCACATCTCTCAACCCCAATTTATTGTAAACCGAGTAAGGCATCAAGTTGATCCTCGCTCCAAGATCACAAAGGGATTTAGTGAAATCCTTATCTCCAATGGTGCAAGGAATGGTGAAGCTCCCCGGATCGTCTCTTTTCTCCGGTATTTTATTTTGAATCACTGCACTAGACTCATAGGTGAGGGTTACCTTCTCAATATCGGACCACTTGCGCTTCTTTGTAAGTAACTCCTTCAAGAATTTTGCATAAGTAGGCATTTGTTCTAATGCTTCCGCCAAAGGTATGTTGATTGGAGTTGTTTGAAGAGGTTTACGAACTTTTTGAAGTTTGGGTCTTCCAAGGGCTTCATCAACCTTTGAGGGAAGGGTGTAGGTGGTTCATAAGGTTTAACCACCTCATCTTGTAATTTTTCACGTTTTGTAGGTGCAGTTGACGAATGCATGTGCAGTGGCAAAGTGCTTGCATTTTGACCCTGCACATCTGCTTTTGCATTTTCTTCAGCAGAATTTTTTGCATCTTCCCCCATGCGTGGTTGCTTCTTTTCCTTTGGATCATCTAACTCCTTCCCGCTTCTTAAGGTGACGGCTACCACCTTGGCATCCCTTTGATTCCTCTCTGTGTTTGCGGGGAGAGTACCCAGGATGCGACCTTGAATGTCCGCCAATGTTTGAGCCATTTGACCCATTTGTCGCTCCATTGCCAAAATGGATAATTGCACATTATTGTTGACGGCCAATTGTTGTTCAATGTGGGTGCTTGTATGTGTCACAAATTGATCTAACCCCTTCATATTGTTGTCCATTTTCTGCATGTGGGCAAGAATCAATTCTTCAAGATTTGACTTCTTCTCCTCTCGAGGTTGTTGAGGTTGAAACCCAGGTGGTGGGTTGTTGGGACGAATTCTAGCGGTGTTGTTATTTGACCATGAAAAGTTTGGATGTTTGCGCCATCCTGGGTTGTAGGTGTTGGAGTAGGCACCGCCTTGGTTTCTTTGATTATTGATAAATTGAACTTCCTCCAATTGGGCAGCTCCTATGGGGCATTGTTCTAGATGATGAGCACCTGCACACAACTCATAAGAAATAGTTTGGCCAGCGGAAACGAGAGAGAGGTTGGCCACTCTCTGTTCAAGTGCATCGAATTTGGCATCCAACTTGGCTTCGATTCGTGCTTCTAAGCCGGTGAATTTGTCGACTTCATGCATATCGCCTCTCCTTCGTGAGCTCTTTTCTCCACCCCATTCATTAGCATCGGAGCACATGTTCTCTATGAGGTCATAGGCGGCTCCGGGCTCCATAGAAGTAAATCCTCCACCGGATGTCGTGTTCAAAGCTTGCCTGAACTCTCTTCTAATCCCATCAAAGAAGATGGTGATCACATTCCACTCCTCGAGGCCGTGGCTTGGGCATTTCAGCAAGAGCTCTTTGTATCGCTCCCAAGCTTCACTTAGGCTTTCATCCTCGGCTTGTACAAAGTCTACAATCTCCATTTGGGCTTTCATGGCTTTAGCGGGTGGAAAATATTTGTCAAGAAATGCCTTCTCTAGCTGCGCCCACGTGGTGATAGATCGAGGCGCCAGGTTTTGGAACCAATTAGCCGCTCGACCTATTAATGAGAATGAAAACATACGCAGCCGGATTGCATCATCGGACACGCCAGGATTCTTCATGGTATCACAAATGCTACAAAATCTCCTCAAATGGTCATGAGGATCTTCTGTACTTGCTCTAGAGAATGTGTAGCCATTTGTGATCATGTTGATGAAGGATGGTGTGATGTCGAGATTGGTGTTGCTGGTTGGAATGACAACCCTGGAGCTCGGGCTCCAGTTCTTCGATTCAGCTTGCCTCGGATGGTTCGATCTTCAGGTGGGTCATTCCTCCCTTCACGGTGTTGATTGTTGTTGTGGCCTATTGGGTAGCTCCCTCCTCCATTTTGCCTATAAGTGAAGAGATGAAACCCTTCTCTTCGTCTTGATGGCCTTTCGGAGAGGTAGGTGCGGATTTAGATTGGATGACTTTTCCTACCCTCGCCTACTTCTGGTTGTACTTACACGCCTTCTCGATTTCGTGCTTTATCGGCAACAACTCCTTAGTCTCCCTTCTTCGCATACGCCAAGAAGAAATATTATGAACTCTTCCTGCACACTAAAACTCAAATCAAAATAGTTCACTCAAACAAAAATTTATTAAAACTGAATTTTTGACAATCCCCGGCAACGGCGCCAAAAACTTGGTGGCGACAAAACTGCAAGTGCACAGTGTCGTACAAGTAATAAAGTGTAAGTAAAATTATCGTTCTCTAAGGGATTGGTGAAATTCAATAATTAACAAATTCAGTTCAAGAACTATAGGAATTCCAAAGGTTGTAATCAAGTGATGTTTGCAAAGATTAAGTAATTCGATAAATCAACTATTTTGTAGAAATTTATATTGGAGAGTTCCCGGGGAAACACAAGATTTTACTATTTTACCTCAGTAAATTTAATTACCCTTGTCAATCAATTTAATCCATATTTCTACAATCGGGATACCTATAATTTGATAGCTATCTCTATCGAGAATTATCACGTACTAACTAATTAAGACAATTTCTACTATCGTAGTTAACTGAATTAATTAATTAGCCTTAAGAACGATATCCCTGAAATGACTGCATAATTCCCTATTTAATCCACTATCGCTTCGATAGGCAATTATGTCGTGTGAAATGTGTTCGGTTACTAGGTTTTCACTATCGTTATTAACCTAGAAAACTACAAATCATTGTGAAGGTGGCCAATCAACACAAAGCGTTAAACAATTCGACATGATAGAAAATGGAAGAAAAACAAGTCATGATTAAAACATCGAGGCTAGATAATGAAATCCATAAGTTTCCCCCAGAAATGGGGGGATTAGTTCATGATGAAAAGAAAGTACATAAACATGCGACTAACTATCAAAACAAAGGAGTAGAGAAAGTACTAAGTGTTGAAGTTAATCCCCAACTTACAAGAGTCTTCCTCTCTTCAAAATGCTCAACTCCAAATTGTGCCAAAGTGAGCTCTCTCCTTTGATTTTTCTGTCTTAAACTAGTCTCCAAAAGTGTCACTTAAGTCTCCTAGTTGCTGCCCCTTTTAAATCCATTTTCTGCATATTTAATCCCACAAAACAAGACACTTGTAGGTCACATTTCCAAGAGAAGACTGCTGCTAGCTTAAGTCTCTTTCTTTGCAATAAATTCTTGCATCATTTTCTCTATTGGTGAGCCACCAAATCCATTTGCTCACTTCAAGAAATCTGACCCAATCCCAATAATTTCTAAAGGTTGCTGACAGTTGAGTGAAGATACCAACCACAATAATTCGATTTTGGTCTTCATCAATTTGGCCTCCTGCTGGATGTTTGCCTCTGCACATCTGCATTTTGACACTGCACCTGCATTCGTCCACTGCACTTTGTTTTGTTCACAATCTTAGCTTCAATCTGTGTTAAATCACTACATGTCTTGGTAATGACACTAGGGCCATTCCATGGTCAATATGAACTAATTTAGAGCAATTTAAACACATACATACATAAAGATCAATCATTTATGCACAAAATACATATATGTTTATGAAGCTTATCACATTGGTCCACTTGGGGAGAAAAAAAGAGATCAAGACCATGCAAGACCCAACTAAAATTAGATCATAAGCCTACTGCAAAAAACATGATGCCTAGGAGTAGGCCAGATGCTCCAACAGTGACGCACAAATAGCTCAAAGTATACAAGGGTTTGGAAAGAGGAATCCCTGTGATGAGAAGAAAAGTGAAGGGTGGATGAAGCCACTTTGGCGATGAATTTTTTTAACAAATTGGATCATCAAGGGAAACAACGTACCGAGCAATACCAGCACATATCCGGCAAGAACTAATGATAATGATGTTACCACCCACAACACCAACCTTTGCAGGTTGTCCTACATCAAAGAAGCAATGGACTATCAGTGGTTGATCCATCGACAAAGAAACATGAGATTATATTCTTGCAAAAAATATTATATATGCTTCATACCTTAACATGGAGAAGCACGTGTCCAAAATGCAATCCTATAAAGCTAGTAATAGCAACCATCAAGGAACTGTCTTGTTCAAGAAACCAAGAACCACTAATTATAAATGCATGCAACACGTGAGTTTCTTAGATCCAATAACATGGAACTCCAACAAATACAACATGCAATGATATTCAACCACATCGTAAAATCCAATAGTTCATAAAAAATTATGATTTGCATAACATCTGGCAAGTATCCTTCCTAGGTAACAACAACACAGCACACATGTAAAACCATCTAGTTGTCTAACCTCAATATGCCCTCAGGGTCAAACGGAGCAAGGCACCAGTAAGGAGCTTTTGGGGGAAGAGGCCCATAGTCGGGAGAATTAACACTACATTGGTGAAGAAGCAATCACTGTTAACGGGTGTCTTAAATGAGCAGGGAAGATAGATCCAAGTGTGATAGTATAAAGAGATCCAATACCTCTGTTATGATATATAAAGGATGCTGATACATATGTTCTAACCCAAGCAAAACTCGATCAACAAATCCAACCGCATTACAAGGAGGATCAAGGCTGCCCCTTACTCCACAATGCACCTGAAAGTTCCGAGCAACCATCCAAATAAGTAGGACAAGATACATAGAATATTTAATATTGAACCTAGGTTAAAATCTTAAAGTAGAAACAGAAGGTGGGATCAAGGATGTTGCCATGGGTGCAGCTTTTGACAGTAGGCTTGTCAGTCTGCTCCTCCAAATTCAACTTACAGTTTGAGTATATGAACAATTGTATGAAGGAGTCACGCATTGACGTTCAAATGTCCAATCTGGAACAAACAGGCCATACAACAAGCACATGTAAACTGCACATACAATCAAGGCCACCATCCTGTAGAAGAGAGTGCAAGTCAAAATATGCCACCATCCTGAAGAAAAGGAAATCATTAAACACACAAAACTTTGGTTGGTGAAAAAGATACAAAGAATATATAGCAGTAGATGCCGAAACCAAATATTTGTTTAAGGGAAAATACTCACAGCCAGTGGCTTTTGTTTCCTGATTCAAAGTTGAGCCTATAAACACAGATTGGTCTATAATATAAAAGCAAAATATCATAGTTCTAGTACGAACAAGTTTCATTCAGATCACTTTGTGATATGCATATAAAGGTACACAAAATAACATACAAGTATTCCAAAACCCAAGCAAGCTTGTCCTTTTCTATTTCATGTCCTCCCTCTCCTTCTCTGGAGTTACTTTTTCAAGTAGTTATTAGGACAAAATCAAACCACTAAAGTATAGAACTAACCACTGAAAATGATATTTCTTCACAAATGCCATTATTGACTCAACCGCACTATTATCCACAAGCCAAATCTCTGACATCGAAGCGAACAGATAACCAAGCGATATTCTCAGCAAATGGCCAGGACAGTGTCGCTTGCATATGAAATATAAGAACCTTCAATGCAAAAAGTTAGCTAAATATGAAATGACTTGTCTCTACCACATTTAAAATGTGTTATGACTCAAGTAAACTTGAACAAAGAAGCTTTGTAAAGATCTTACCCAACTATTTTTTGTGATAATGAGGAAGCATTTTATTAAAGAAAGAAGAGACAAAACAAAATACAAATGACACAGCAAGGACAGAAACAATCTGGTTCTTAAGATATGAGGCTATGATTGAAGTCAAAGAAATCTTCAGCCTAACTAAGGATCGTTACCTGTAGCATCCCAAGCCAACGAATCTTCCTCACATTGACTCCGTAAGTAAGATCATGACTGCCATGGAAGTATCCACATGGAAACACAACAAACTGTATAATTTGCGGTAGCAGCCAATAGTGAAACTACGACATGAAAATGACGGTCCATTTTCAATGAGGCAAATCAAAGTACCTTGCAACAACACCCCTAGGACAAACAACTTGATCGTTCTCAGAAGGACCTTTTTTGTCGCATCTACTCTGTTCGGAACTTTCTGCAGTAAACTTGCTCCAAATCAAGCATCAGTCACATTGCACGCTAACTGTTCGATCTTTTTTTCGCAATGCCAAGGATACATCGCGCCGACAGACCAATGAGCAAACCACACTCTGGAATTAGTCCGGTTACCTTGAACACAAGACCAACGGAAACACCGACGCCAAAGAGGAAATACGGCATCACGAAATCGGCCAGCGTTACTCCGAACCATGGGGAATGATTGATCGACGGGAACACTCCTCCGACGTCATCCACAAGAATCATAAGCTAAAAGCAACGAAATCAAACGAGAATCAGAACACATACACCCTCGAGCTACTTGCGATTATTGCAAGAATTGATGAAGGAGAAGGTCTATGACTCACGCCAACAGTTAGACCGCGGAAGACGTCGAGAGATATGAGGCGTTGACTTTTTGGTGGCGGCGTCGGCATCTCCTCTAGAGGAGAAGTAGTGATTTCGCCGACTATAACTTGTCCGGCTGAAGGTGGGAGAAGAGGTTGGCAGTGATCGCCTTCGCCGATGATCGCCATTTGATACGATTCGAACTTTGCTGGAGTATCGGCGACCGACGCTCACTCTGCTTCTGCTGCGGTGAAATTATTGAATGTGTTTTTAACTTTTCAAACTAATCTATCTATCTATCTATCTATCTATCTATCTATCTATCTATCTATCTATCTATCTATCTATCTATCTATCTATCTATCTAAGAGATTTTAGATTTGGACAACTGCCACATACTCCTCCCTGCACGTTGAAGCTATCCACGTCAGTCTCCCTTTCACACATAAAACCTTTGTTTCCTTCCCTTTACAATTTCGCCGCTTTCCTTCCGCCAGCGCCAGAATATGAAACTGTAACTGCCTCGCGACTGCCCTATCTCGCGCTCTTCCGCCACACCCTATCGCCGCTCTCGATGACTCGGTTGCCCACTCTATTGATTCCTTTTGCTTGATTTTCTCGCTTTACTCATAACAGTATTCTCTTGCTTCTACGACCCCAAATGCTCATGGGTGCTAGCTTTCTACTAAATCATTGATCGGGAAAGGCAGCAACGCGGTGCGGCCGAGAAGGAAAAAAAATACTAAGCCCTCAACATCTTTACAGTAATTTCGAAGCCCCATTCTTACGAGTTTGCTCAGCCTTTGTCCGGCATATTTGCTTTCTGATTGAGATTTTTTGGATCATTCTCTGCTTCCTCACTTCTGTTGTTGATCGGGAAAGGCAACGACATGGAAAAACTATCGGCGACTGTGGACTGAGAAGCAAATAGTCTCTTGGTAAGCCCTCCATATCGCCTCAACGATCATTCTTGAAGCCCCATTCTTACGAGTTTGTTCAACCCATGTTTTGCAAGTTTGCTTCGGATCACTCTCTGCTTCCATTGTTTACAAGTTGCAGACTTATTGATTAAACACAGTCCGATATAGTGAATTAATGATCCTCGACGCTTCTGTGTTGATTGTTTTGGTGGGGTTGAGTAGAAAGCGACTATTTTGTTTGAATTGTTTGTTACTTTGTTTACCTCTTCATTGACATTATTTTCCCTTTCTAAATTCATTATTAGCTATTGCATATGGTGAAATTTCTCAAATCTGGCTTCACTGGTTTATATTTGTTGGTGTTGTGGTAGTCTTTGACCTTAATTTACTAGTTACCATGATGAAATTTAGAGTTTTGAATCAAAACATAGCTAACATAGTCATAAACAACTGCTCATCAATCCACCATGAAAAACACTCCATCTTAAGTGCATAACATAGGCGGCTATTGCCTGTTGAACCTTCCAGGAAATGGTCCTGAACTCCTAATAACCTTCTGACCACTCCTACTATTTCTCCACTGTCAATCTCATTGTGGGTAATCAAGATTTAGCCCTCCTGCGTTAGTTTAGTTTCGGTTGTTTCTAATTTGACAGATTAATTTCCTTAGTAACTCTTAGTAATATCCTTCGTATGGGCTAAAACATTTAACATGTTTTCAGTTGGTGTACTTTCCCAGTTTCGTTGTTGCCCTCATCAACTCATATCCTTTCCTACAACTGAAATGGCCAAGAAAAGTAAAAGACTGATGATACCCCAACAAAAGAACTCGACAATACAACTGAAATTCTTCCACCCAATACGTTCAAGCTGTACTTTACAACTTTATATTTTTAATTTTATACATTCTTTCCCAGATTCATATCGCTTAGTTAGGGGACATTGTTACGGGACATTGTTATTCTGAAAATGGTTTTCTAATTTTCTCTCCCCAGATACTTCTTATAGTCTGATGCTTCTACCTCCTATTCTGTTTGAATAGACTCCTATTGTTGAAAGCATTTTTATTCAAATATAGACATAAGTGATGTATATGCTTTTTAACAGAACACAATATAAATTAACGAAAAAACAACAATAACAATACTACCAATACTAGAGCTAACTGCGCAACGCGCAGGGTCTAAGCTAGTTTGTCTATCTATCTAGCTATAAAATATATTAAAGGATTTTAAGAATTGCACCCATACCACATCAGCATTCCTCAAAAATTAGGTTGTCCACGTCAAATTAAAAAAAAAGCCTCTTTCATTCTCTCTCCATCCTCTCTCTTCGAGAATAAGTCCGCCCTCTTCTCCACCAATCGATCCCACCTTCACTCATAACCGCCGTCTCCTTTTTCTCACCGATCGTTGATGCATTCGGTACTTCGCAAATCTCCCCACCAGTTGCGACGAAACCTGGAACTTCCCAAATCCGCCCATTCTGACAAGACAAGAGGCAACAACCCCCCTACTAGGCTACTACCCCCAAATCCTGCATCAATTGCGCCTTCCTCGGCCACGTCCGGTGAGGATTTCGCTCCGACGACATTTGCCACTGATTTGCCTCCCCCACCACTCAGAAGCCGTGTCCGACGAAGCTACGCAATCCGCATCAAATTCGGCCTCATAATAATTAGGCACAGCCGGTAAATCACATCCTAAAATAGTGCCCAATTAAGTTGCGGTTTTATTCTGCTACACTACTACGATTTTCTTGCTTGCCATGGATATTCTTTTGCTTGCCCTTTCACATTGATTACCACCCTTCCGTCTTCTCTTTGTCCATGCCAGTTTCATAGTTAAAGTACGTAGTTGTTTAGTTAGACATTTGAGTCAAAGTAATGTAACAGAACATGGTGCTAACTAATGGTGCTAATGGTTCTTATATATGTTTGCTTGAAGAAAAGTTAGTTTGTGAACTGATGTCCATAGCACACAGTGATAATTAACTGGTGATTGCCTGTTATCTTTAGTTTTTTTCTATTATCATTCGTCGGTTCTTTTCACTTTGTTTTTTTATTGGTTTTGTTGCCAGTTATTGTTATACGGAAAGAATCCAAAACAAAAATCATGGTCTCATAGTTTCAATTATTTTACTATTTCTAATATATTTTAATTAGTTTATTTGTGGTGCTACAAATATTTATAGAAGTTAGTGACTTAGTGTTTATATATAAACACTTAAACAGGGATGTTTATGTATGAGTCAACCACCAAATTATAATGATTTATTTTTCAATAAATTCAATTAGTTTCATAAAATTTTCATCTAGCGATTAAATATCAATTGTAGTTTACTAAATTAAATTATTCTCATAATTTTTACATCACTTAAAACATATAACAACTATTAAAATGTTTCTTGTTCACAAATTGGATAATTGATGTTAGATTTTCCAATAAAGTATGCTTACTGGTTATCAATTTTCTAATTATTATTCCTATATTTTCGTTATATTTAGCCATTAAGGTTAGAATCTCCCTTTTTTCAACTTGAAAAGTGATAATTTTAAATACAAATTTTTACAATCACTATACTTAGGCTACATATTCCAAAAGTACATATAATCATAGAATTATAACTTGTAAATGATCCATAGTGACACGAAACTGTTATCGAATTGTATGCATTAGATTGTCGGAACGAAGATTGAAATGGAAACAAAAACAAAATCAACAACAGATTTACAAAGAAAAACCTAACCAACAGGATAATCAAAATCCGAATCACAAAATTCATTATATAGGCAAACGAATCGTTCTCCTTGAGTGTCCATTTGCCACCGAAATAGGCACCATAACACAAGTTTCATCCTCTCTAACACAACAACATAGTAGAGGATGCATCAAAGTATACAGGAATGTTCTCCCCCGTGCATGATCCCCCATATTATGGTCGAACTCTCAATAGCGTCGGCAGCTGGAGTAGTTTGCGGGTGAATCATCGGGAACTGAAGTACATCCCAAGCTGAAGCACTAATTAAAGGTGGAAAGTTGGAGTCAGAGGTGAAGATGTTTGATAGTGATTAGGAAGAGATTGTGAGGAAGCCGGAGGTATAAGGATGAGTTCTTTGCTTTCATTTTATTTTAAATAATTTTTTTATGTGCGGGCATTTATGTGTTAGTCACATCATCATAAGTGAACGTATTTTGATCACCGCCTAGACTCTAGTCTACCGTTATTTTTAACAGTCAACGAAAGGGTCAGGATATAAATGTCACATAAACCTCATAGTTTGTGCTATGATTCTCATTTAAATACGTTAGGACACAAGTGTTTTTTTTTTTGTGATAGTTGGGGTGTTTAATTTGAATTAGCCCTAAATTTTATTTAGAGTTTAGACCAATTCATCATAGTAAAGTTATAAAACATTAGTTTTCAAAAAAATTCCTAAAACATTAGAGCTTAATATTTTTTTTTATGGTTTAGAGCTTAAAATTAATAACAACATATGTTAATATATTTTTAATAACATATCATAAATTATTAGAGTAACACATCTCATAAAATTTTAGTATTAAATTAAATCTATATTAAATAGGAGAAATAAACAAATGAACTATATAATGAAAATATTATATGTTATGATTTTTTTCATTTTATATACAACTATGTTAAAGTGCATTAAATACTATAAGTACTGGTTTCCCTTTTACCTACCATTTACACGCTTTTGAAAGAGAAAAGCGGGAATGGCAGGTTAGGGAGTGGCGGCACGCGTATCGTCCCGACACTACAGAATTCTCGTCCATTATGTTATTTTGTTATCCGAGACTATCCTTTTGTTTAATAAAATTGGTTAAATCTCTTCCTTTTAACGTATTACAACACAAATCCGTAAGAATTAAGGAAAGCCGATTGAGGAAGGAGGAATGCGGAGAAATGAAACAAGAACAAGAAGGTGTCAATACTTGAACTTATGATCATGCTCTGAGTTGGATGTAGTGGATGTTGTACTATCAAACATTGGTATTGAATCTCTTCCTGCATATTTAAAGTAGCGTAGAGTTCTCTTTGTTGATTAGTTAAGCTTTGTTTTCCCATTTGGGGAAGGTTATTTTGCAGATAGTTGCGTTCTTAATTGTCAATTAGTTAAATCAGAAATATGTGACAATGATATTTTATTTGTTTGTGATTATGCACACATGTTTAATTTATAAGTTTGGTTTGACGGTTTGGCAAAAGAAGTAGAAGAAATCATTGATTTAGAAGAAATAATTTGTTGATGTAGCAATGAAATTCGATGATCTATTACCGAGATACGACGACTCTCTGGGATGCATAGACAGAGGCATAGGAGGAAGGAGTTGCGACTAAATATGGGCTGATGATGGGGAAGGCTATTGTGGCTGCGGCGACGGTGGTGCTACGGCAGGGGAATATGGTTTCGTATAATCCGTGCTTTGACACATTTTTTGTTTAATTTAAATTAGTAATCATGAAAAATAACTAGAAGGTTAATGTAGAAATGATAAATTTGAGTGCTTTAATTGACACATTTAGATGTAAATTCGTACGAAGTTTTAATCTTCCTTGGAGGACATGAGTAATAATTAGGGAGGATTGAAAAATTATATGTGTATGATAAATATTATAGAAATTTTTAAGATGTGCACAAAAATTCTTTAATTATGAATTGAATGTCTTAGGAATATGTATTATTTAGGTCAATCACTAAAAATTATCGATTGAATGTCGAGAGTTTGTTGAGAAATCAAGGGTTACTTAGTTATAGTCTCATAAACCTAAATGAAAAAACCACAAATTTATATAAGAAAAGACGTGAAATTCACCCGGCCAATAGGCTGGGCACAAAGCTAGTTAGTATTAGTTAGTTTATTTCCAAGTCAGAAAAAATAACCATACAGTATACACCATTGAGACTTAACCAAGGTTGTCAATCTGGGGTCAACCCACGGATTGACTAGAATTGTCCCACACCCAAAGATAAAAACGGGCATCACACCTACCAAGTCGACCTCTAGCAAAATTCCTGAACGAGTGGTCACAAAATGTCAAATGTACAATTCACCCGTATTTACATATTCTTTTGTATTTATGTAGATATCCTATTTTTTTCCAAACAATTTCATCAACCTCATCTATCAATCCATTGGTTTTTTCACAGGATTTTATAAATTTAATTAACCAACCACAATATTACTAACCACTTATTTGGTATAAATTTAATATTACTTAGAAGACTTCAACAAAAAAAAAAGAGATAAATTATCACTGTCTCTTAGACCATAGGCGGAGCCAGGCTCCTTTGCCCTTGTCCCAGGACAGGAGTAATTTTTGGGAGAGTTCATAATACCACACTTAAGGATATTTTGTCATAACACCTTAACTCGTTACTTGCTTTTTTCATTTATTGATTCAATTTATAACACTATTATTTGACAACAACTTGTCTATGATGAAATATGAATTATCACGAGTAGGTGGAGTCAAAAGTGCATCAATTACATAGTCAGTTTATTTGCTTAAGTGTAGAAATGAAATTTTATCTTTAACTATATTAACAACTTGTTTCAAAGTCGAATTGCCAATTAGTTTGTTAATGATTATTTAATGTAATACATTAAAAGTGACTTATAAGAGTGTTAACAACATATATATTTTGCATTTTTTTCATAATATAAAAATTCGGTGTGGTTGTTTATGCAAAATATAATTGCATTAGTCGGTTATTTCTTTATCTATAAATGAATTACCCGAAAATTATTAACTTTAATTATATTTATAAATATTGTTAATTATATATTTATATTTCGAAAAAAGAACAAGGATAATTTCAGATCCTGCCACTATTCGGACACATAAGAGTTTCTCTTCTATAAAATGCATTCTCTCGTGAAACCTGTCCATGTACACTATCTGGTGTAAATTTCATCGCAGATTTCGTGTGTAAATTTCCCTCTGATATAATACTCTTTCTTTCTGGATTTTTACGCTTAATTCTATATTAGCAATGTCCCTACTGGATAGCACAATGTAGACATTTTAAAATCACGTTGCCACAAAACAATAAATTATGACCAACGAAGAAAATTGATGCCTCGGTCATGAAACCAGAGCGGCGGAATCGGGATAGTGCTTCTGATGCTCATTCAATTCACCTTTAGCCGGCTTAGCGCGGTAGCCGATCAGCACAGAATTCAAACCGCCGGAATTAGATGACCGCCATTAGCAACGAAATCACAGCTCCTCTTCGTAAGCACCCCTGCTTCCTTCCAACTTCCCACTTCTCCAATTTCATTTCTAATGTCCGCCCACCGTTGTCTTTTACTTACTCTCAGTTCAGCAGCAGCAGAAGAAGAAAAACGCTGCCGCGTCGACCTCCGGCGCTATTCCAGAGGAGGACGATGCTGACGACGACAATCTCCAGAACTCTCCGATCGAGCAAGTTGCGCTCACCGTCCCGGCCACCGACGACCCCTTTGTCCCCAGCGTCACTTTCCGGACATGGACCCTCGGCGCCCTCGCCTGCGTCCTCCTCTCTTTCCTCAACCAGTTCTTCTGGTACCGGAAAGAGCCACTCTCCATCACCGCCATCTCCGCCCAGATCGCGGTGGTTCCCCTCGGCCACTTAATGGCCTTCGCCCTCCCCAACAGATTGCTCTTCCGAGGGACCAGATTCGAATTCAGCCTGAATTCGGGCCCTTTCAATGTGAAGGAACACGTACTCATCACAATCTTCGCCAATTCCGGAGCCGGCAATCCCTACGCGATCCACATCGTCAGCGCCGTCAAGCTCTTCTACAAGAAGCAATTGACCTTCTTCGTCGCCCTCCTCGTCGTCCTCACCACCCAGGTGCTCGGATTCGGCTGGGCAGGGATCTTCCGCCGGTATTTGGTTGAGCCGGCGGCGATGTGGTGGCCGCAGAATCTCGTCCAAGTCTCCCTCTTCCGGTAACCAATCCCCCTCTCTTCTTCTTCCCCTCTTTCTTGTTTGTCCTTTTTCGCCGTCATGGCAAACGTCAGCAGAGTTACAAATCCGAGAAACACTGGGCCTATATCTCGTTACAATGGGCTTTCCCGTAACCCAGATGGGCCCAGCCCATGTCACTTATAGCTACAAGCCTACAATTGGATTTTCCCCCTTGCAGGGCGTTACATGAGAAAGAAAATAGGAGGAAGGGAGGAGTTACAAGGAACCAGTTCTTCATAATGGCCTTCACCTGCAGCTTTGCTTACTACGTTTTCCCAGATTACCTCTTTCCCAAACTATCATCCTTCTCATGGCTCTGCTGGGTATTGCCAGCTTCAGTTTTAGCTCACCAACTCGGGTCGGGATTCCGTGGGCTTGGGATCGGCGCCGTGGGCTTCGATTGGGCCACCATTTCAGCCTACCTAGGAAGCCCACTGGCAAGCCCATGGTTCGCTACAGCTAATGTAGCAGTTGGCTTTACGCTCTTCATGTATGTCATCACTCCTCTAGCGTACTGGCTCAACGTCTACAGAGCCAAAACGTTCCCCATATTCTCAGATGGCTTGTTCAGGGGTGATGGTCAGGAATACAATATATCCGCCATCGTCAACTCGAACTTCCACATCGACGTTGATGCTTATGATAAGCAAGGACATCTCTATCTCAGCACTGTTTTTGCAATGGTTTATGGCTGTAATTTTGCTTGCTTGACTGCCACGGTTGTTCATGTCTTCCTTTTCCATGGACGGTAAGGTTAAGTCCCCCCCAGCATTTCCATGTTTGCCCTTTTGAACTGGCTTTGTTTCTGATTAAGATTGGATTTTTGTGGGGGAATGGGGGTTTAATAGGGATATATGGGAGCTGAGCAAGTCTTCCTTCCAGGACAAGCAAATGGGTGTACACACAAAGCTGATGAGGAAGTATAAGCAAGTTCCAGAATGGTGGTTCTTGTCAATGTTGTTCTTGAACATTGCAGCAACCATGTTTATATGTGAATTTTACAAGGATCAGCTTCAACTGCCTTGGTGGGGCGTGCTGCTAGCTTGTGCTATTGCATTCTTCTTCACTCTTCCGGTTGGAATCATTACTGCCACGACGAATCAGGTAAATCATGCATTAGTACTACTGTCTGTTACATAGGATATTCATGGAAATTTTTGGATGTCTGAAGCTCCGATTTTCTGTTTTCGCTTTCTTGGTGATTAGACACCAGGCCTCAACGTGATAACAGAGTTTGTAATTGGGTATCTATACCCAGGGTACCCAGTGGCTAATGTCTGCTTCAAAGTGTATGGGTACATCAGCATGAAACAGGGGATTCTGTTTCTCCAGGACTTCAAACTTGGTCATTACATGAAGATCCCACCTAGAGATATGTTCATGGCACAGGTTTGATTAGTTGATTATATTCTCTCAGCCTCTAATCAAACAAGAAAGAAAGAAAGAAAGAAAGAAAGGAAAAAAAAAAAAAATCTCATTGCATTCTGTGAGTTGATTTTTGTTTCAGGTGGTTGGTGCTGTAATAGCAGCATTTGTTCATCTAGGAACAACGTGGTGGCTAATGAGCACAATCCCAAACATATGCGACCCGCTTGCTGCTTCCACCCGACAGTCCATGGACATGCCCCGGCGACCATGTGTTCTATGATGCTTCTGTGATATGGGGCCTAATCGGCCCGCGGAAAATCTTCGGGGACCTCGGATACTACTCCAACATCAACTGGTTCTTCTTAGCCGGAGCTGTAGCTCCTGTTCTAGTTTGGCTAGCGCACAAGGCTTTCCCTGACCAGCACTGGATCAAACTCATTTCCCTGCCGGTGATCTTGAGCACCACGCTCAACATGCTGCCCGCTACTGCAGTGAATTACACGAGCTGGGTGCTTGTTGGTTTTGCTTCAGGGTTTGTTGCTTACAGATACTACAGGGAGTGGTGGAGTCGCCATAACTACGTCCTGTCGGGGTCTCTTGATGCTGGATTGGCGTTCATGGCGGTGCTTCTGTACCTGTGTTTGGGAATGCAGCATGTTAGTCTTGAATGGTGGGGGAGCGACTCAGATGGATGTCCTCTGGCTTCTTGCCCGACTGCTACTGGGGTTAGTGCTAAAGGCTGTCCACTTTTCTGATTGATTTTCATCCGGGAAGACGGATTTGTTGTCATGTGATTAAATATTTAAATACAACAGAAAAGATTGACGTGTTTTGTTCTTGTCACACCCGCTCAATTGATGAACGTTGTCTGTAACTTGGTCAATGGTCGATACGTGAACAAGTAATGGACTTACGACTACCTGTTTTCACACAAAATGGAAATTGACTTCTAGGTGATTAGAAATTTAGAATGAGAATGAAAATCAGATTGGCAAAGAGATAGGTGGTCATGGATTGGATAAGTGATGCATAAAAGTTTTTTCAAACGAAAAAAAAATCAATGGATGAACAAGTGTTTGGTCTAGTGATAATACCATTAGTTTTGAACATGGTGAGGTCTCAAGTTTGGAACCGTTAAGCTGTATCTAACCACAAAAAGTGAACTTATATCACTCTTATATAAAAAAAAAAATTATATTGGTCCAATATTTAGATGTCACTTGGATCTATGAATGCAATCCACCAATTCATTTGACTCAATTCGTGATCAATCCACCAATCTAACTAGTTTAAGAAATGTCAAAGTATGAATAGATATTGTAAGAAATTGAGATAGAATGGTCTAAGAACGGGATGTAGCGAAATAAAGTGAGTTGAAAGTAAATACCTATGTTCCCTGTGCTATTACGAGTCGGGTAATACTCGTCCCATCACTTGGATAATATCCGACGGGACGAGTTCAAATGACCATCTCTACATGCCACTTTTACCGAGAAAAGAGAAGCGTTTTTTTCTTCCTTGTGCATGCTCTTCACCAGTCGTCACTTGACTATAATTAGTTTGTTAATTGTGATTAGTTATTTGCCACGTACCTAGCATCTAGCTAGCAATTGGTCATTCATTTCAATCGTTACTCGTTAGTTTTCTTTGCCGTTAATGTGGACTGTTGTAGGATAATGACAAAAACAAATTTAATTTGCTCTTGTATGTATATAAAGAAATCCAACACACAGATGAGATGACAGATGTGATTGGGATTTCATCAACGCTGTATATGTCGCTATTCATTTGAAACTCAACAGCCTGGAGGTGGAGTAATTAATAATAATAAGGTCCCTTTGCTTTCTATTCTAGCGCAGCAGCTTTGCATGGCCATGCAGCAACGGGACCCTCGATCGAGACAACCGCTTCCTTTGGCAGTGTCGGAAAAGCTACGTTGGTTCAGCTTCAATCATTGTACGTCCATATCCATCGAATTAGGGTGTTCAAATTAGTCATTTTAATCAATAATATTCGAATAATTTGATTTGATTAATTCAAAGTGGTTAATTTTTTTTAGCTTGTTTGGTTTCGGACACGTATAATCAATCAATTAAAAAAATTAGGCAATTAGTCATATATCTAATGTATTATATACCTCATAGGCTCATACTTGATACTTGGCATAACCACCAGTGGCGTAGCCAGAATTTCATCTAAGGTGGGTCCACTTAGAAGAAAAATACACCTGGTAAAATAATTTTTGTTAACTTTGCGAATCATTCATGACATAATCTTATATTGGAAAATTTTGGTTAATTAAAATAGATTAGCAGTCGAAAGTATCAAGAATATTACTCTATATACCAAACAATTATTAATGATTTAGTTAGTCGTTCTATTTTGTATGATGTTCTTTGTCAAAAATCATTAGTATCTATAACTCGAGTTGTCAAAAGATATTTAATAATAAAGCTTACACCAAACAATAATACATGATTTAGTTAGTCATTCGCTTACAACTGATGTTATTTGTCAAGAATCTTTTTGAATCAATAAATTGAGTTGTTGGAAGAGGTTCAATAATATATCTAATACTATTTACTAGCATGCTCCCTCATATAAGAAAGTCAACTTATAGAAAAATGAAGTTTGCACAAATCTGTATATCGTGTACTTAACAAATGAGGTCACCAAGATTCGAATACAAAAGCTTTTGATCAACTATTCTCAATTAAATACGCCGTAATTTTCGATATAAATTAACTATTGTACCTAATTGAACAATTTTCCTTCCGAGTCAGGGTGGGTCCCTGAACCCACCCTGTTATACTCTCCCTCCGTCACTGATAACCACTTTGCATAGTTAAGTGTTCATTCCTTTTGGACCAATAAAAAAAAGGGCAATGTCTATTTTTTACCCAAACCTTTTTCAGATTCTTTTATTTTAACCAAACCTATTGAATTCCTAAAAATTAACCAAACATTAACTCTCCGACAACTTTTCTGTTAGTAATGCTGACTAAGTATGATCATAATGAGTTGACTTTCTACGTGGCGGTCAGAATACCATCATTTACTATTTTTAATAAAAAGATTATCAAAAAACAAAACAAAATCTCACCTCTCACGTGGATGAAATAAGTAACGGTAACAGAATGAATGCCCAGACTTTGATAAATTATAATACGTTTGGATAATAAAGAGAATTTCTACAGGTTTGGTTAAAATAAAAGAATCTGAAAAAGGTTTGGGTAAAAAATAGACATTGCCCTAAAAAAAATTATAGCTAATAATTGTTCTTATACTATATTTGTTATAAGAGATTTTAGGCAACAAAATATGTGCTCTTAATTCAGATAAATTGCATACACTATGTTAAATGAAAAGTTGAAAGTTAGAAGAGGTTTTCAGCCTGCTAAAAAAATAAGACGATTCATACAGACAAACTCAATTCATTATTACTCATGTCTTTGATATAGTGTTGTTAGGTGGCTACCTCTAATGATTGTGGATAATTATATTAGTTGTACACGTATTTACGTGTAGTGTAACAATGAGTTAACTATTATATTTTATTCATTGTATAATTTATTGGATTGATGTAATTTTTTTTGATAATGCTATGTTATTGGTTAACTTCAATTAACCAATTAATGAAATCAGTTAAACTTTTGTTTGATTAGTGTAGTACTTATCGTGTTAATTTGACCTTGACTAGCCGTGTACGTGGAGCCAATTGCAAAGCCGGCAAGGGGCCTTGCTCTGCTTAATTTCATTAATCAGTCGTTAGCGTGAGTTGACATGTCACGTGAAAGTAATCAAGTTCATTTCACTTAATTGTATATGCATCCAAAATCGACATAGATATATCAGTCAATATCCAGATATATTTTTTAATATCATTATATATGCTCTGGCTATCCCCAATAATTAATTAAGTACGAAATGATTAACTCTTTTAAATTATTTAGTATTTCTCCATGTACAAAACATTTCCAATCTACGAACTTCTGGATTCATACCATTTTAACATATATAAGGCTTGATACTTAAAGCTTTATCATTTTCTACATTTATAATTATTAATTATATGTTAATTGCTATTCTGTTTACGGCCTGTTGGCTATGGTTAAACAAATAGAACAAAAATGGGGCTCACCTCGATCACATGCAAGGTCCTGGACAAAAGCAAATATTCTTTTGCTGTTGTAAATGAAATCATCTGAGTGTTACACCGGCCATATCTTAATTGATATCTTTGCTATCTTTCCATTCTATCGACATCAACAAATAGAAGGTGCAAATCTGAATCAAAAGATGTTGTAGCCCACGAAAAAAAAAAACAATCGAAAATGACAATTCAGTGAAACAATACACTAAGTTTGCGGAAGAAGTGACACGTAAAATAAATCACGCGTCAATCGTTTTGAACTAAAAAAAGTGAAATTATAGAAAATTTGCTAATAATATTTGAATTTTTGTTTACGAAAATAAAACGTAGAGAAAATATATATATTTATGAGTTAAGTCTCATAAGTCATAAAGATAAACCCTTTACATCTTGATTTAGGTAAACTTAATCCTAAATCCACACTTATTTAATTCCTTCTTAATTATTAAGAACCCGTGGCGTAGCGCATGCTTGCAGTTCTGCTATATAAAGAAAGCCAAGATGTACGAGAAGGCCCATAGCCAAAATTTCCAGAAATTGCTAATTTGATCCTTCTTCTTCCCTTCAAGCTCCGACATCATAGCCTAGGGTTTCAGAATTTCTCATTAGCTATTTATTTAGCTCAAGGAGAGTGTAACATGATAGTATTCAGGCTCGAAAGAAGAATATTAAATTTTGACACAATAGTTAATTAATATCGAAAATTAGAGAATATCTATTTGAGAATAGTTGATCGAGAGGTCTTGTGTTTGAATATTGACGGCGTCATTTGTTAAACACATGGTATTCAGATTTGTACAAACTTCTGTTAGCTGAATTTCTTATGAGGGGGAGGTTAGTAAATTGTACATGATACATTATTGAATCCTCTCAACAGCTGAAGTTATTAATACTAAACTGTTTTTGACAAAGAACGTCATTTGAAAGCGAATGACTAACTAAATCACGAATAATTTTTTAGTATAAGATTCATCATTAAACATCTCTCAACAACTTGAGCTATTGATACTAAACGGTTCTTGACAAAGAACATCATTCAAAAGAGAATGATTAATCTAAATCATGATCACAGAGAATGATATTCTTGATAATTTCGACTATTAATGTATTTTAATTTATAAAAATTGTCCAAATATAAGATTATATTATGAATGATTTAAAAAATTCAACAAAATTTATTTTATCATACGTATTTTTTGGGTAATGTCTTTTTTTTATCCAAACCTTTTCAGATTCTTTTATATTATCCAAACCTATTAAAATGTAATTAATTAGTCAAATCTTTCGTAATGCATCAAAATATTAGTCATTTTTACGTTATCGTTAACAATTTTGTAACTCTTTTCTTAGTTAAAATACTAAAATTTTGGAATGTTGAACTTTATATATTTTGATATTATTGAATTTCATAATTTTAAGCAATCTGATATCATATTATTAATAATAATACTAAGATTCGTTAGAACATTCCAACAAAAATGGCATTGTCTAAATTCTAAAAATATCTTAAAATAAAAAAATTCTCTAGAAAATAAATCTAGAATATAAATTGAATAGATGGTTATATAGAAATAGAAAAAAATATACAATACAAGTTTATACTAAATACACAACGTTTTCATTTTTTGAATAATGTCTCTTTCAAGTCAGTATCATATTTCCAAGTCAATATTACTAACAAAATTACTAACTGGAAGTTAACATTTGGCTAATTCTTAGTCGATAGGTTTGACTAATAAAAAAGAATCCGAAAAAGGTTTGACTATTAGTCATTAACTATTTTTTTAGTGGACCCACCTTTGATGAAATCGTGACTATACCCCTTATTACAATTGGTCAAATTATGGAGCTCATGAGTCATAACTAGTGAAACTCGATATGGACCCAATAACGGGAAGTAAAATACTTACCCACTTGGGTTTTATGAGAGTCTTAGGTGAAACTATTATACAAATGACCTAACTCGAAACACTCTCTAGCTTTTTCTCCCCATCAAGAAGACAAGAAATTTCTCGTACAAGAACGGATGAGACATAGTAGAATAATGTCACAAAATTTTATGAATCGTAATACGCCCCTATGAGGGTGTATGATCAGAAACAACGCAGCACTGGCCTCAATTCAATGGAACTAAGGTCAATTCCGTGCACCTGACAAAACAGAGTCTCAAAACCAGCCTAGGAAGCTAGCTTCGAGCACCAAAAACAGTTGGAATCTGAGGGTTTCTTCACACCTGGGAAGAAGCACTCGAGATATGGGTTGTCTTCGAGTAACTGAGGGTGAAAAACTCAGCTAATAGACTCAATTGTCCTAGGTTTGATCGCAACCAAATCCTAAGCTCAACAATCAACTCGCAAGTTGTTCAATTTGGGGTTTTTTCTTATTCAATGCAATCTGAATCTTACAAACGAGCTTGAGGCCTTTATATAGGCTTAAATAGTTACAAACAAACTAGAATAAGGATTGAAATTAACCTAACTAAGCAAGGAAACTAAATTACAAACATAAACCGAATTGAATTGGGAATCCTTGTTTGACACGGATTACTGGCAGTGCGAGATAGCTTCTTTGAAGCCCTCGACAATAGTCCTCCGAGATGATTCGATCTCACCCAATCCCTTGTCGTTGTAGAAGGAAACTTCCTCTGTATCCTCCAACTTGAATCAGCTCGAACTCATTTCCCAAACTCAAGTTATGGGTCTTCAAAGGTAGCACCTTGATCACAGTTTCTGCCTTAGCCAAATCTGGACAGATTCCAGGTTTCTTCATAGCGTTTTGTTGGACTTGGAAAACATACTTCCTGGCATCTCCTCGAGCTCCATGACATATCAGTGTGCTCAGAAAGTCTTGAAGTTCACATTGATGGCTTGATCCTTCATTTCCAACAACTGGTTTGAGAAATATGAGCCTCCAAAGTAGGTTCCTTAAGTTGGATTCCATACTTAGCCATTTTCCCCCATTCTTCTTCCAAACTTCACTTCCTTCTTTCTTAAGCAATTCCAGCTTCATGATTGATCCAATTGGGATCATATCAAATCGTGCTCTAGAATGATATAGTCTAGCTAGTTATAGATTGTCTTTCTGATTAACCTTTCATAATCTATGTTCCTATTAAGATTCCTTATAGATTTATTTATTCCTATCATTTTCATGTTATACTAAAATTTCTTACGATACAAGTGACTCTTTAATATCATTGACCAAGGAAGTAGCTAGCTAGCTAGGCACACAGTACTTTTTTTTTATTTTTATAACCCAGGGAACCTCTAACATTGATCATCTGCAAACTGCCCAAATTAAACCACTCACTGACCCTTACACGTACTACAGCCTTTGACTACACCACTTACATTGAACTCATCATGGGACTATCGATCATGCGCAGAGAAGTGGTTGATATTTCATCAAAAGTTATTCCTTGAAACTCAACCTGGAGTACTATACGCCAAGTGAGAATGGACGTGGAATTTATTTTTTTCATAACTCAAAATTAATAAGAATTAAAAGAAGATAAAATTTAAGTGAAAAATGAAAAAAAAAAAGAATATCTTTAAACATAAGATCGATCGATTGTTGAAGCTGCTGAGACCCTGGAGGCTGAGTTGGGGCTGAGATTGTCAACCCCATCCTTGAGGTCGCAACAGATTCTCTCAAGATGGAGACGGGCGTTATATATATGCAGAAATATTAGAAGACTCTTTGGTCTCATGGGAGTGGCGGCATGGCAAGATAACAAGACCACCGACAAGAAAATCATCACTCATTTGTTGCGTAGTTTAGTCACTAATTGCATGACAGAAAAAGTCCGTTCAGCAGTAACAGTAGAGACTAGAAGAGTCAAAACAAAACTAATAATCTAACGGGTAACACTTTCTTACAAGATCGCATAGCACAATACATACTAGGTTAGTTGATAATCCAATAATTAAATACAAAAAAAATAAAGCATTTGTATAAATTTCGTCTAAAGTGGAACTAAAACCAAAAACTGAAATAACAGATATTGAAATGTGTACCTATATTGAGGTTCTCATTTAGTAAGAGGATATAAGGTAGAAAATGTTTATGAAGAGTAAAAATAAAAACTAGGCTCTAATAGTACTCGAACTGCCAACCTCCAGGTCAGAATCAACAACTTTCACCACTACACTATACCAAGATTCATGTCATGCTTCTACCACTACATAGTATTATTCGCATTCAAGAAATTCCCGGGGGGCCATGGCCCCCCCGGCCGCTGCACTGGCTCCGCCCTTGGCAACAGATCCCGCCGAAGGGGAATGAAGTGGCTCGTATTATGGCGCACTCGAAAACGAGATGAGATGAACGTATTGTCTGATTAATTTGATAGACTGTCTGTTTTTTTTTTTAATTCACTTGCATAGCCATAAATTTTGCAGTTTTGACAATAATAGCCACTTTTCAAAAAATACACAGTTGTAGCCACTTTTTGGAAACTCGTTTGACAAAATTAGCCATTTTCGTTTAAAACTTTAACATCGTTAACACGATGCTGATGTGGATGCCACCTCATCTCCCACATCAGCTGCAACATGCCAGGTCATCATGGCTACCACATCACATTTTTAATTAAAATAAAATAAATTTTTTGAATTAAAATAAAAAAATGAAAATGAATCCAATACCCAATCCCACCAACAACCAATGCCAACCTCCCTCCCTCCCTCTTTCGTCGTCTGCTCCGTCAAATCCCTCCTCATCCTCCTCCTAATATTGTCCATCCCCATCCTTATCCCCTATCTCATCTCCTCGATCTCTGCCCACCCTTCACCCTCGTCTTCCAATACCAAAGTCCCAACGGCTCAAGTGCACAAAGTGGGATCTCCCATCAGCTGGTTCGTTGTCTCCTTTATCGAAGGCGGCATCAACGACTTGACCGACAACTCATCGCTCGGGTTGGTCGTGGACCGTCCGAGGAATCGGGTGATGGTCGCCAGAAGACGAAGGGGAGATTTGGATTTCCTACTAAAACTTGAGTGGGCAGCGTGGCAAAGTGGAGTGGCGGAGTTTGGATCTCGACCATTGGCCTCGCAGTGGCTTTCTTCCTATGTTGGCGAGATCTTCAGCAGTGACAGAGGTGGCGGTTTGTTATTGATGCTTTGACAGATGGAGTAGAACTGGAAAGTGGAGAAGCGACGCGATGGAGGCGGTGTCGAGGCCGATGCAGTTGTGGGCTTTGGAGATGAGTGCTCTGGAGTCGATCGAAAAAAGGAAGCCAGAGCTTGCTCTCGTTCCTCCACCTCCTTCGAGTTCCCCAATGACGCCGGCAGAGAGGAAGAATCAAGAAGTAAAAAACAGGGGTTCCCGTCGATCTATCAGAGCCGCCGAGTCAGAACCGCAGTTCGATGCTACTCGTCAGCCGGATGCATTGCTTCTCTTTGTCAAAGATCGAGCATGGAGGGGGTCAGTTGAGAGAGAAGGAGATGGATGGTGGGAACAGATGAACGAAAAGGGGAAAGTGATTGGGATCGCTTTTCTCTCCTTTTCTGCTTTTATTTTTAATTTCATTTATTCATTGATTAAAAAATATGGATATTTTCCACATGGCAAGGACACAAATAAAACACGCCACGTCAATTGTTGCCGTTAGTACAGTCATCAGATTAAGTGAACCGTTAAAGAATTTGATGGAATTGGCTATATCTGTGTATTTTTCAAAAATTGGCTATACTTGCCAAAATCGTGAAAATTATGGCTATACAGGTGAATTAAACCTTTTTTATTGACCAGTTACAGTTGGATAATGTAACCGCCAATAGGGGTGTTCAAACGGATTGGTTACCATGGTAACCATATTAATCGGTAGCATTCGGTTAATTTGGTTTGGTTAATTTGGATAATTGGTTTGGTTTGGTTAAACAATTTAGCTTATTTGGTTTAGGTGGTTTGGTTTCAACACTACTAACCAATGAAACCAATTAATGATACACTCAATATACAAGATATTTATACTTCCATTCAACCAACCAAACAAAACTTTCATAATTCCCTATTTTATTTCCATGTGCACAACAAACCAAAACATTATTGGTCAAAAATTAAATGAGTCTGCCTATTTACTAAACCAAAACATTTTGGACAACTACTAGCTAGACTTTAGAATTACGTACAATACCATGATAGTAACCTCAAACTATGTATATAGTTTAAGTGTTTTATAAGAGAGTTTTAACTTCCTGATGAGGAGTATTGGTATGTATTTATGTTAAGGGGTTTGTTGTAAGCTAACTATATTAGGTGCAGAGATGATGAATGATGTATTAACTCGAATGATGATGATAATCTTGGATGGTTAGTCTTGTTATTATTGCTTATACATAATCATAGTTTATGATAGTAATAGCATATGATTATGCTTTATTCATTAAAAGGATAATTGTTTTCATGTAATGTTATGTTATTTGGTTAATTCAACTATCCAATTAACCAAACTAATTAAACATTGGTTTGGTTAATTTGATTTTCGTGTTAATCTGGACGGTTCGGTTAAGACATTTTATTCCATGGTTAATAAAATTTAGGCTTAATTGGTTTTGTTATTACCACGGTAACCATTTGAACACCCCTAACCGCCAATACTGATTTATAAGAATATCGGCTTAATTGCAAGTTTGGTCACTCGAATTGCTACAAAATTTCACGTTTGCCACTCAAATTAATTTATTCCATTTATAGTCACTTAAATTAGGTTAACAGTCCAAGTTTGATCACTGGCCGTTAGTCTCCGTTAACTTTTGCTGATGTGGCGGTCAACTCATATAGTTGACAGTTAAATGCATGACGTGGCAATTAAAAAATTAAAAATTAAAATTTCCACCTCAACTATTAAAAATTAATAAAAATAATAATAACCTTCCTTTCCCCACCACCAAATAGCTAAGAGTGATGATGATCAAAGGCATGGCTTCCAACTGGAAAAAATGCGCCCTGCCCCTGCTGCTCTTCGCCACGACCTTCGTTCTAGGCGGCAATGGAGTTGATGTTGCTGCATCTCGCCGCATGTTGGAGCTGCCTGAGCTTCCGAAGCCCGAATTGCCTCCTCTGCCTAAAGTTGAGCTTCCACCTCTCCCCAAGCCAGAGCTGCCCCATCTCCCTGATATTCCGAAGCCAGAGCTGCCCCATTTCCCTGAACTCCCCAAGCCAGAGCTGCCCCACTTTCCATTGTAATATTATGAAGGGTGGTGGATAAAAGGGTAAACCGATTGAATGAAAAAGGGTGTATTAGGCTTATTATAGTCTCTGTCCTGGGCGCATTTCACTCTCTGCCATTGCCAGTAGTCGAAGCGCTCGTTGAGAATAGAGGAGGAGGAGGAAGAAGAAAAGGAAGGAGGAGATGATGAGGCGGCCGGAGAGGCTTGGGGTTGGGTCGGTTAAGGGCATGGTGGAAATGGCGGTGGTTTCATAATTTTTTCAGAGGAGAGAGCGGCGACGGCTGAGGAGGAGCGGCGACGCGGGTTTAGGGATAGAGGGAGAGAGCGGGATTGGGAGTGAGGGAGGGATAGTTTGTTGCCACGTCATTATTATTATTTGTTGGTAGAGAAAGGAAATTTATTATTATTTTTACTAATATTTAATAGTAGAGGTGGAATTTTTAATTTTTAATTTTTAATTTTTTAATTGCCACGTCATGCATTTAACGGTCAACTATAAGAGTTGACCGCCACATCAACAAAAGTTAACGGAGACTAACGGCCAGTGACCAAATTTGAACTGTTAACCTAATTTAAGTGACTATAAATGGAATAAATTAATTTGAGTGGCAAACGTGAAATTTTGTAGCAATTCGAGTGACCAAACTTGCAATTAAGCCTAAGAATATCTCACAGATTCCTATAAAAAAAATAAAAATAAAAGAGGATCATTGGGAAGAGAAATTATCAGATTTGAGAAAACAACAAAAGATGATGAATTATTTCAAATAACTAGCCTTAAGATGTTATTTCAATTCCCTTATTTTTTATTTAGAAAAAATACACATGTATAGCCACAATTTTCTAGTTTATGACCATAATAGCCACTTTTTAAGAAATACACAAAATAGCTAATTATTTTTGTCTAATTCATTAACGATGTCATCTAACAAGCTGACTGGACCAACTAATCAAATGTTGACCTGGCGACATTTCGTCTATAACATTTTCACGTGAGTGTGCAATGATGAAGCATCTACGCGTCGTTGACGTGTGCAATGATTTGGCATCCTAGTCAGCCGCGAATCACCGACAAATAACCACCAGAGTCTCTAACACCGTTAAAGATTGTAACGAAAAATGACTAGATTTGTTATAAACTCGAAAGCAGTAACTATATTTGCAGCTGAATTTTTACATTTTGATTTATTCCCACACTTCATGTTTTTTATTTTCAAACGCGTTATTTCGATCCGAATAACTCATAGACGACAATGACTCATCAAAAGACTCATGCAATGAAAGACAAGCATCACTGATGCCTACTAGATAGCAATATTTATCGATTCTCTGCCCTTTGAGCCGCGGCCCCCGCCCCTGCTCTGCTACTATACGCTAGCTCATCCCTTAGCTTTGCTTTTCATGTCCATGCAGCGTCGCGGGACCCTCGTGTGGCTGCGTCGGAAAAATTATTTTGGAACAAAGCGGTTCCTTCAGCTGCCTGTTTCTCTATCATTGTACGAACGTTCATATCGATCAAATGGCCACGCGCTGTTAATTATATTGGATCCTAGCTTGCTCGTTTTTCTTCGCCTGCGTCGGTCGTCACGGCTACTCCAACTCCGCTGTACACCAATAACAGGCGCCACCAGTGGAGTGACAAATTGACTAATATTACAATTATTCTTTTCATCAGCAACCACACAATATCTTTTTATATTCTGAAATATGATTGTCTATGTTCTTTAGTTAGTCTGTTTCAATGTATATCGAATATCGTGTTAAACAATCATTAGCGGCCTATGGTCGGAGAGTAATAATTAGGGAGAGCCACGCTACTGAGTTGTTTTATTACTGGGAGAGTAAGACTAAGTGAAAAAAAAAAAGAGAGTCTGAACAAGGATTTGATACGAGTGGCGGAGTGGGTAACTTATGGTGTTATGAATAAATCTTATGACAATGAAATCATAGGAAATGAGATGTGTAGTAACAAAATGTTCTTCTGTTAACTTAGAGGTGTAACGTTCATCAGTGGCGGACCCAGGATTGTCGGAGAGGTGTGTCGCCGATAAAACACGATAATAATTAAAAAAATTAAATTATAAAAAATAATTAATAATTAAATAGAAATTAATTCTATAAAGCTCACAATGACATGTTTATAACGAATCACGACTACTTTTCATCTACTGAAATATCTCTAAAATACATTCATCACTTATGCTGCAAAGTCAATCTTTTTCGAATATAAATAACTAAACAATCATTCATAAATTGGTCACTCAACCGATCTAAAAAAATCGTTCTTGTTTATCTTCATAGCTGCAAAAATGCTCTTTTGCAACTTGCAGTTGCAATAGATAAAATCAAAACCAACTTCAAAATCAGGTATTTTGGTGGGTCTCGGTCGTGGCCGCTTGGGCCTTAGTGTTTTTTTTGTTTCTCCCTTAACGAAATGACCAGGCACAACGCACATGTACATTGGTATGTCCTGTGAGTTTTTTTTAATAGCAATGATAGGATTATGAGTTATTTTAAACATATTAAAAGGAATTATTGTTAATTAAATTTTAAGATTGATTCATTTAAATAATAAAATTATTTTATTCTAATGAAGGTGTGTCGCCTATAATTATATAAGGGTTGTCGGAAGTCAATATCTAAAAACTTTTGTACCAAAAATATATAGGTCCTTCACAAAATTCTCTGGCGAGCGACACACCCTTCCTCGCCTTAGGTCCGCCTCCTATAAATACCTACATGGCATAAATTATATTTTTACCAAAATTTAGTTGTGTCACGTGATACGCTTAAATGGGTCTGGCTCCACGTATGAGTGCCACAATGCAGAGCCAAAGGTTACTATATACTCTGGAGTCTATAATCTAGATGCCACCAATGGGCCTATGCTTATCGCATGGTTCATTGATGCCTCAGGCATCGTCCTGCAAGAGAACAAGTACGCACGGTGAGATAGTTGGAATTTCATGTTTGGTGGGTTCGATTTTGTTGGAAAAAAACTTCTTAAGATACGTTCGTTCCGCATCGTGTTCTCATTCAGGGGGAGAAAATTTTCCCTGATAGAAATTTCATGACTGGAAATTAGTTTTGTTGTAGTATTACATCTAGAAATGGGTCATTACAATAATTGGTTTTGTTTGCCGTTAATTTTGGAAGGTAATTTTGCCTTTTTTGTTCTTGTATATAAGGAAATCTAATCCCGGAAGAACAAAAAAGGCCGATCAGCCAAAATCTCTTCAAAAACTTGTCCTTTCTTCTTTTCCCTTCAAGCCTCAACATTGAAACCCTAGCTAAGATTTTCAATGCTTATCATTGGCTATTAACAATAGAATCTTAACTAGACTAAGAAAGTAGCCAAACCACTTGCTAGACCCCATGGTTGAGCGGTATTGGGCTTCAGGCCCAGGGAGAACAGGAAGGCCCATGAGGTGTGCGGCCGTAGGTAGGGGAGCGTGTTAGGAAGTCATTCTAGGGACAAGACAAGGCATAAACCGACTAGCATAAAGTACTGATTGTGACAAGGAGGAGAGATCTTAAGATACTTACCTCGAAACAAGCAGGACTAAGCATTAATTATCCGCTGTATGCGGTCTATAACGATTAACGAGACACTATATAATTAGGACGGCTGACAAAGTACTTAATGCTCTAAACTCCACCTAACTAGGCATAAATACCCCCACACTAGCAATGATGTTAACTCTACTACTTCCTCTCTCTCTAAACATAACATATATTCTCACTTCTCTATCTAATTTAAGCATCAAAGAGTGTCCTTGGCAACCGCCCAAGGACCATTGTTTCGCAGGGTTCAGGAGTACCACCCACCATTAAGAATAGACGCCTCGCTCGTGTCTCATCAAACCGCCTAGTACATTCTAGACTCAAACAATTTGACGCCCATCGTGGGGCACAAAGCGAAGTGCTAAGAAATGATGGATGAGTGCTTCGGAACTCTAGTCAAAGGTGTGATAGAAAGAGAAAGCATTCGTGGTTTAGAAATGCCCACCGTAGAAGAAGAGATGGATATAGAAGACCACGTAAGAGTCAGGGGCAACAAATATCCAGCATGCAAGAAAGTCTCAGCCAAATCCTCGACATGCTCTAGAAAAAAGACGCATTTGAGAAGACAAAAGACGCGCACAAAAGTTCGAAGAGGCAAAGGGTCAAAGGCAAAGAGAAAAGAGAGGAAACTCCCATCAGCCCTGCTCAAACAGAAGGCGGGGAGTCCGAAGAAGAAGAGGACGCGGAAGAGCTTAATTTGAGTTTCTTAGAGGAGCACCTCAGGCCATCATATGGAAAGCAAAGAGACACAATGTCCTGCAAAATTCTCTTGCAAGAATCCTGTTTAAAACACAAGTTCCATCCAACTTCTCATCGCTGGGGATGCCAGTCTACAACGGAAAATCTGACCCAACAGACTATCTTAGTGCTTTCATACTCAAAATGCAGCTTATCAACTCCTCAAACGCGGACCTATGCAAGGCATTCCCGGTCACGTTCAGCTGTCAGTGTAGGACCTGGTATACTTTCCTCCATGAGGGAATAATCAAAAGCTTTGAGCATTTTGCCACACTCTTCTCGTCTAAGTTCGCATCCCAGAGGAGAAGGAAGCTCACCGTTTCAACGCTTATTAACTGCAGCCAAAGGGAAGAGGAGACGCTGATGGACATCTATAACATATGGAACACCATAGTGTGCAAAGTGAAAGGGATCTCCCCAAGTATGGCGGCACATAATCAGCGGATGTCAACACATAACCACGAACTAAAAAGGGCGCTCATAAAGAAGGAGCACAACTTGGGATCTTGGCCAAATATAGACCGTCTAATAAAGAAGACGATTGTATTAGAATAACCGCTGACAATAGAAGATAACATGAAGCAATCCAATCCCAGAGTAGAAAAGGCTGATAAGAAGAGAAGAGGACGCACACCAGAGAGGCGAAATTACAAGCCTTGGTTTGCTAATCGAGACAACAAGAGAGAAGTGATCACCACTGACAAAGAAGAAGATAGGGGCCAAGAAAGGAGAAAATCAAGAGAAGCGCATCAGACGCAAAGAAGAGAAAATGATCGCTAGTGGTGCGACTGGCACCAACTGGCAAAACACGACACCACGGAGTGTCGTGAGCTCAAAGTTAGTCTCAAATATCTAGCATCGGGAACTTGAAGAGCCGCCTAGACACACGACCGCTCAACCCGGAGAGGTCGCAAGAAAGAGAGAGGTCGCAAAGCCCAAGAAGAATATCTCATACGCCTAGACGTAAAAGGTCAAGGTCGCCAAGGCGAGAGCGGTCACCCCGACGAGAGAGCTTGCCACCACCTCCAAGGTGCACCCCTCCACGATGACAACCTCGTATGAATGAGGATGACGTAGATGTCATAACAATAGCAGGGGGCGCAAGCGGCCTCGAACAGAATGAGGCCACTTAGTCCAATGTTTAAGAGTCCACAAGAGCGAGCAGGTTGAGATAAGTTTTGCACCCTCCAAGCTGGCACCTGAGGAGTGCAAAGAAGATCCATTAGTTATCTCCTTCCGAACAAGAAAGTTCAAAGTCACCAGAGCGTTGGTGGATAACGTAAGCTCAACAGACATCCTGTTCTACTCCACACTTAAAAGCATGAAGAAAAGTATACAAGACCTCAATCATTCAGCAACCAGTCTCGTGGGATTCTCTAGGTCAAAAATTCGCGTGCTGGGATCCATAACCCTGCAAGTGACAATAGGAGAAGCATGGGTGACGAAAACACGCCTCATGTACTTCCATGTAGCTGATTGTCCATCAGCGTACAATGCGATCCTAGGGCGTAACTTCCTGTCAACTTTCTCAGTGGTTCTATCAACCTGCCACCAGGTACTCAAGTTTCCCGCAAGAGGGAAAGTAGGACGCACGAGGAAGCCCCCTCCCCCTGAGGCGGTCGAAGAGGACGCAACAGTCGTCCTAACTAAGGAAGAAATGGAGAAGAATATTAGGATCTCATCTCACCTCCCAGAAGAGAAAGGTGAGAACTCTTGTTACTTCTTAAGGAATATAAGGACCTATTCGCGTGGACCTCAGAGGATATGTCGTGCGTCTTAAGGGAGCTCGCAGAGCATCACTTGTCGGCAGGGGTGGACGTACGAGTCATTGGGGGTGTCCCGAGACCCCTAAATTTTGGGGAAATGATTATCCAACCCCCGGTAGTAAATTACGTACGGACAAAAAAATTATAATTGATAGTCGGTGACACCCCTGAAATTAAAAAAAAAATGATTATCCTACTCTATTTTTTTTAGTTTGCTTATATATAAATTATAGTTTGAGTAATTCAAACCTAGAACACTATTATTATTGATAAAAATAATTTTTTTTAGACTACAACTCATTTGTTGTTCGATTTTAAGCACTGTGTAATAGTAACATGTCATTCTATCTCTAATTATTTTCCAAACCCAACAATTGAAAAAATTATTTTAAACACTGTTGTACGACAAGTGTTAAAAGAGTCTTTTCTGTTTTGGGTTACATCAAGAACAAGTGTAAAAATCGAATATGTGATCAGTTCTTGAATGATTATAGTAGGATATACAAAGATAAAAAATTTGAGCAGTGTAGACACCAAGTGTATTTTACAGTTATTTTCGAATATGAAAACACATCTTGGACTTTTTTTAACTTGTAAAATTCAAGTATTTTCTTATATACGAATTATTTAATTTTTATTTGTTGTTTAAGAATTATTTGTATTTAACTTATTTTTTAAAAGAGAACACCACTATGTAAAATTCTTGGGTCCGCCACTGCTTGTTGGTGAAAAGCAAGGCAAAGCCTGTGCAGCAGAGAAGAAGGAATGCTTCTCTAGAAAAGCAAATGGCACTAGAAGAGGTAGTAAAGAGGTTGTTGAAAGCCGACTTCATCAGATAATTTAAATATCCAACCTGACTAGCAAATCCAGTCTTTATTCGCAAAGTGTCGGGGTTATGGTGGATGTGCATCAATTTCACAAACCTTAATGTGGCTTGCCCCAAAGACGCATACCCCTTACCACGGATAGACCAGCTCATCGATGCGACCGCCGACCATGAGACCTTGAGTTTCCTCGACATGTTCTCCGGATACCACCAAATACGATTCTCCGGAGAAGATCAAGAGAAGACCGCCTCTATGACGCACATGGGAACTTTTTGCTACACAGTCATGCCATTCGGATTGAAAAAAGCTAGAGCATCGTATCAGCGAAGGATAGATGGGGTTTTCAAAAACCAATTGGGAAGAAACGTGGAAGCATATGTTGACGAAGTACTTGTCAAAAGCAAGAAGGAGGGTGATCATCTGAAGGACCTGAGAGAAACGTTCGACAACTTAAGAAGAGAGAGCCTTCGATTAAACCCTCTCACTTGTGTGTTTGGCGCAAAAGCAGAGAAATTTTCGGGATTCATGATCACTAGCAAAGGCATTGAGGAAAATTCGAAGCAAATAGAAGCTATTCTCAGCTTGGAGCCGTCAAAGACAGTCAAAGAGATTCAGGCGTTCAACGGGAAAATGGCCTCTCTAAGACGTTTTATTGCAAGGGAAGCAGACAAGTGGTCCCCATTTTTTAGATGCTAAAGAATTCGGTATCGCGACTTCAATGGAGTGCTGAGTGTGACAAGGCTTTCTTTCAACTCACAGAGCAACTGGCCTTGCCACCAGTATTGAGCGCTCCACGTCACGGAGAGTCGTTATATCTTTACTTGGCAGTCTCTGAACAAGCGATCAGCTCCACCTTAGTACGAAGAGCATAAGATGGCTCAGACAATCCCATCTACCATGTTAGCAAGGCACTTCTCCCAATAGAGAAAAGTTACATGTTGATCGAGAAGGCGATTCTAGCCGTTTTCACAGCCGCAAGAAAGTTACGTCCCTATTTCTAGAAGCACCAGGTCATGGTGCTCTCAATCCTACCACTGAAGAAGATCCTGAGGGAAATTGACATATCTGGAAGAATGAAGAAATGGGGCGGTCGAACTGAGCGAACATGATATCGCATATGCACCGCGTCCCTCAATAAAGGGGCAAGTGCTGGCAGACTTTGTTGTAGAAGGCTTTTGCTTGGAGGTCGCAGACCCAGAAAAAAAAGAGGAAGGGTGGCGCCTTTTCATTGATGGAGACGCTGGAAAAGGAGGAGCAGGATTTGTCATTGAGACACCTAAAGGAGTTGTACTTGAAATCTCTCACAGATTTCACGAGCTAAAAACCAACAACGTAGCGGAATATGAAGCACTCCTCAGTGGTCTTAGGATCGCTACAAACTTGGGTGCCTCACATCTGCATATTTATTTCGACTCATTTCTAGTAGTTAATCAAGTAATGTAAAACTATGAAGTGAAGAAAGAAGTCCTCGCTAAGTTGTCAGGGAAGGTCGGAGGAATTTTGTCTCAACTAGGGACGTGGAAGCTGGAGCTTATCGGAAGAGAGGAGAATCAACACTAGGATGCCCTATCAAAATTAGCAACCGTAATGGACTTCGAAGGAGATCGCCAGATAAAAGTGACAAAAGAAGCGGTTTCCAGCTATGACGTAATGGCAATAGAAGGGGAAGACAAAGATTCGAGGTCGCCGCTGGGTTACTTTCAAAAGGACACCGCCCCAGAGGATGTGATCCAAGACAAAGATCTAAGGAGAAAGGCAACTCATTATACCATGGTAGAAGGACAACTATGCAAGAGGTCTTTCTTGGGAACGTATTTGAAGTGCCTCGGAGCGATCGAGGCTAAATCGACCATCAAATATATCCACCGAGGAATATGCACTTCACATTTAGGGCTAAGAAGCCTCGAAAGAACGGTACCATTGAAAGGTTACTATTGGCCGACAGTAAAGAAAGATACGATGGAGGCGGTTTGGGCATGCCATAAATGCCAAGTACATGCCAGTAAGTAGGGATGGCAATCAAACCCATGACCGCGGGTACCCGACCGCCCCCGACCCAGTCAACGCGGGGAATCCCCGCTTTGACCGGGTATGGGGCAGGTATGGGTAAAACCCGCAAAAATTTTGATGGGTATGGGGCGGGTATAATTTTAGCCTCCCCCGCCCCATACCCATACCCATACCCATACCCGCCCCACCAAGAGAATTTCTTCACATATAAAAAAATATGTGTATTATATTGTAATCTATCAATGATGATGATGATAACTCGAGAAAATAAATAGTAGAAATGCAATTGAGTAACCACCTTAATCAAAACCTAATTCATTTCCCTCAATTCTTCTTCCACTCTTTCACTTTCCCCCTTGTCAACAAGATCATGTTAGTTAATTATTACTTAGTAAATGTATCAAGAGTTAGACTGTTAGAGCATAATAATTTAAAAAATATTGTAGTCTATATTATGTATTAATGGATGTTTTAGGATCATATTCTTTGAATCGTATTTAGAAAATGACCGTGTTTTGTTGACTTCATGATATAATAAGTTTGTTTATGGTTATAATTAAAACTTTTCTTGTAAGTTTTATGTATAATAATGTTGGATGTACGGGGATGGGTATTACCCATGGGTACCCGAAACCCACGGGTATGAGGATGGGTTTGCAAAACATTCCCCGCATGGGTATGGGGCGGGTATGGGTTTGGATATTTGAAGATGGGGATGGGGATGGTTTAGGCAAACCCGCCCCAAACCCGCCCCATTGCCATCCCTACCAGTAAGCAACACACGCCCAACGAGGAATTAAATTGCCAAATGGGGGCTAGATCTTTTGGGACCATTCCCTACTACTCCTTTAGGGAAGAAATAACTGGTCACTGTGGATTACTTCACGAATTGGATAGAGGCTGAACCGCTCGACACGATCGCAAGTGCCAATATTCAAAAGTTCTTGTTCAACAACATAATGATCAGGTTTGGGACACCCCATACTACCATCACTGATCATGGCCGACAGTAAAGAAAGATACAATGGAGGCGGTTCGGGGATGCCATGAATGCCAAGTACATGCCAGTAAGCAACACAAGCCCACTGTGGATTACTTCACGAAGTGGATAGAGGCTGAACCGCTCGGCACGATCGCAAGTGCCAATATTCAAAATTTCTTATTCAACAACATAATGATCAGGTTTGGGACACCCCATACTACCATCACTAATCATGACAAGCAATTTGAATTGCACACCGTTTGAGAACTTATGCGCTAGGAACCACATCACCTGCAGCATGGCTTCGATTGCGTTCCCCCAGGCCAATGTGCAAGTCGAGTTGTAAACAAGCTGATCTTGCGAGGACTGAATAGAATGTTGATGAAAGCCCAAGGAGGGTGGATCGCAGAGCTGCCATATGTACTTTGGGTGCATCGTAAAAATTACGAAAGGGAAATGGGAGAAACTCCGTTTGCTCTAACATATGGCTCTGAAGCTGTTGCACCAGTGGAGATGGCCCTCCCATCCCTCAGGGTCCAAACTTACGACCCAGAGGAAAACCACAGAAAGCTTCTCCACCAGCTAGACATGATAGAGACACGGCGAGACACAACACTAGTCCGAACCATCAAGGAAAAGTAGAAGGTGGTAATAGCGTACAACAGCATGGTGAAGCCTAGACCGCTGGAGGAAGGTTACATGGTTCCGAAAAGAAACTTTGAGCATAAGGAAGGGCATGGCAAAATAGCCACCATATGGGAAGGACCATTCCTCGTAGGTGAGAAGTTTTTTTTTATAAGGGTGATAGAAAATGCATAACTGAGAAAACGAACAAATTACAGGCGAACAATGGTTCAAAAGGGCTGAACATAACCCCAACCCAACACACAACAGGAAAGCATGCAACTAAGTGGGCCGAACCAATCCTGAAGCAAGAGACAAAAAAAAAAAAACTGACAGAAACCTACAATTACAACAAAAGGAGGACACAACCAAATCCTTCAGCCACAAACGAGACCACAAGAATAGAAGAACATACATACAGAGAGAGACCACAAACCACCAAGCGAGGAGTCCCCAACTGTACATCAACAAGGATAGAAGAATAGATAAGAAGAAAACAGAGAGAGACCACAAGAAAAAGAGGCCACAATAGGACCAGAAAGAAAGACCGAACTGGGCCCCTCAACATATGTGCTCGCCACAATGGAAGGGAAGCTGGTAGCAAAGACCTGGAATGCCATCCACTTGAAGAAGTACTTTGGGGAGTAGGAAAAGAGATAAGTTGCAGGGCCGCCATGCATTTTGAACAGTCGTTATGATTGCAGCCTACAATGTATTTTGCTACAAGCCATTTCCAAGATAATTAAAGCGCCTCTGATGAGCGATACCTTGGATGAAATTTTTACACGGCCTGAACCGCCTTCAAAGCGAAAGCTTAAAAATTGTCTTTGCAATTTGAACCTCCCCAGAGCGACAGCTTAAAAATTGTCTTCACAATTTTAACCGCTCCAGAGCGATAACTTAAAAATTGTCTTCATAATTTGAACCGCCCCAAAGCGATAACTTTAAAATTGTCTTCACAATTTGAACCGCCCCAAAGCGAAAGCTTAAAAGTTGTCTTCGCAATTTAAACCGCCCAAGACCGAAAGCTTAAAAATTGTCTTCACAATTTGACCCGTCCTAGAGTGAGAACTTAAAATTGTCTTCACAAGTTGAACCGCCCCAGAGCGATAACTTAAAAATTGTCTTCACGATTGGAACCGCCACAGAGTGATAGTTTAAAACTTATCATTTCAATTTAAAAATATCACGGGGTGAAACTTAGCCAACGGCTCTTAAAAACGTTTGGAAGTCACCTTCACAACTTGACCCACAGCCCATCGGTAAGCTTGAGGATTCATAACTTAAACCGCTCTTCACAGTGTTGAACACTCAACAATAGTAACTGCTGGAGAGATCTCCCACACCGGAGCACGCTATTAATAACCACACAATATAAATACAATCGAAATTAACTAAGTACGCTACAAAGGACGCATGAATATCCACTTCCTGATGACAGGATGTCTTGGATGCCCCCAGAATAGAAGCAAAGGAAAATTAGAGAAATAGTTTTTTTTTTTAAAAGAAGGATAAATCAGAAGCTTAGCTACTAAGGCATCGACTGAAGGCTGCTTGTTCACTTCTTCTCCGTCACCGGTTCCATCCTGAGCATTAGCTCCTTTGAGCGGCTCCCACCTGAGCCTCAACATGTTAGGAATTCACGTCGTCATCGTCCCAGAACTCGACGGCATCCCATATTGCATGGGAATCCCAAACCACCTCAGGGCGATCACGATGAAACCAATGACGAATAGACGCCACCGTATCCCTCAGCAGCTTGTTGTACTTCACCTTGTCAACATCCTTGAACTCGTCGGAGACCCAGAAGGTCACCTTTGTAGCCTCCGTTGTGTAGTAAAGCTTAGCCTCGCGGGTATCTTCAAACTCCGCCATCTCCCCTCTCTCCTTAGCCACCTCTTCATCCAGTTCCTTCTCTCGCAAAGACGCCTCCTAAGCATCCTTCTGCAACCACTCAACATTCTCCTCTGCCTTTTTCAATGACTCCTTGGCGGTGGTGAGTTCAACATCTTTCACCATGAAAGCAGCTTCCTGATTCTTTAGGATCTCCTCACTAAGTTCCTTCGTAAACCCATGACGACCCTCCTTCAACTGATCTTCAAGTTGAAGGATCCACATATTGCGGTCGTCCAGGTCACTCTGGAGGCGGTCATTGTGAAGCATCATCTGGTTTAGCCCAAACTGAGTCTGCAAGGACACACAGGGTTAGGAAGGCACTACAACAAATTCGGCCTATTAGGACAAATTTTTTATTTTGTCATTTTCTGTTTGTCACAATAGGTATGGTGATATGACAAAAATAAAATATGTCCTATTTGGTACGCCTAATGTGACAAAAATATTGTTGTCAGAATGATTCGTCAGTTAAAGTGAGTAATGTGACAAATATTTCGTGTCACAAATAATTTTGCCAAAATAGGCGTCTCATATCGGGATGTAAGAGATCCAACTGTGACAAATTTTTTGTTGTCATAATAGTTTGTCATTTGAAGTGAGTAATGTGACAAATATTTCATGTCACAATTAAGTTTTTCAAAATATGCATCCCAAATCGAGATGTAAGAGACATAAAAGTGACAAATTATATCGTCAGAGTAGCTTTTGCCATATTATTCCTTAAAATAAAAAGTTAGTTTTTAACTTTTTGACTCTCAAATTTTATTACGCCCGCCCAAAGTTCCCTCCTAAGTCTCAGTCAAATTTTATTAAGCCCGCCCAAAGTTCCCTCCCAAGTCCCACCGAAATTTCCCTCCCTGCTTTCCTCATTTATTTCATTTATTTATATCTTGTGTTGGGTTGAAGAAACAAATAATAAAAAATTAAATAAACCCTAGCAGCCGTGATTCTCTCCTCTCGTCTCACACTATCACCCTCTGCCTCACCCTTTCAGAACCACCACCGCCGTTCTCTTCCTTCACAGTCGTCCGTCCTTCACACACCAAAGGACATCGTCTTCTCCGGTCACCCATCCGAGCTCCCAGACCTGTCGCTCGACCTTCCTCCCACTACACCGAGAGACACTTCTGGTCTCCTCCATCTTCCAACCATTGAATCCTCCTTCGGCCGCCAACCATCGCTTGTCGCCTTTTTCTCTCCACATGTCGACCTCAACCACCACTTTAACCCCATCTTCCTCTACCTGTAAACCCAGAAACATGCTCCCTCGCAACTTCAAAGGCTCGAATAGATCGAGATGCAGAGGGTAGATCCAGATCGGGAGTGCTGGCACGATAGGCAGATCCAGATTGGGGGTGGTTGGATTTGTCTAATTTCGATTCCCTCTTCTCACTTTCTTCTCTTTTGCTGGGGAAATCAAAGAGAATGGAAGGTATGTTTTGTGGGTTGTATTTTTTATTTTCAATATGAAGTTTGATTTTGGGAGATTTGATTTTGATTTCGTTTTGTTCTGTTTTCTTATTTGGGTGTTTAGTTTTCAGTGAGGGGGGCAGGTTCTAGAGATGGGGTTTTGGGATTGGAAGAAGATAGGTTTTTTGGCTTCTAGAGATGGGTGAGGGGATGGGTTCTCGACGGTCGTGGAAGTGAGGAAGAAGATGAAATTTGCATTTTCTGGGTTTGGATTTGGGGTTTCTTTTCTGGTTTGTTATTGTTTCTTGTTCGTTGTAGGTGACGGCTCTAACAGCGGGCAAGAGTATGATGCGTTGTCGGCGCGGCGGAAGTGAGGAAGAAGAGTGTATTTTCATCAACGGCAGGGGCAGGGGTAGGAATTATTTCCTGGGTTTGGGGTTTTTCTAGATGACATAATATTTTCTGGGTTTTGGGAATTTTTTCTATATGTTACAAGAATATTGATTTTTTCAACTATATGTTATTCCATATATTGATGAATAAATCATATTGGTGACAATATGCAATTATGACAAAATATGTTCGTCCTAATATACAGTTATGAGAAAATATGTTCGTCACACATGCATTTATGACAAAAATTGTTCCTCACAATTATGTGATATCAAAATATAATGGTATAATATGACGAACATTTCTGTCAAAATAAGCAAATTATGACAAAAGTAATGACAAAATATATCGTCATAACATCTCGGTTTGTCATAATAGATTACCCAGAACCTCAGCTATACTGAAAGCGAATGTGACAACCTTGTTTTAAACTTTTTTCACATTTGACCTATCCTGACGGAGATAAAATGACAAACCTTTGTGACAACACCTTTTGTCATATTATACCTAATATGACAAAATGGATATCTAATATGACAAAATTTCCTCGTCATAATAGGCCGAATTTGTTGTAGTGAGGAAAGTGGTGAAAAATACTTAAAGATCTAGATCCATACTCATAGCATAGAAGAATCGTGCGGTCGCACACGCCAGATGCCTGGTATCGGAGGTAAGGATGGGGGTACCAGCAACTTGAGTGTACTCGCTAGGAACCGCAAGTTCCTCTGATATCATGTGCAGAGCATGCTTGGCCGTCGTCGGGTACAAGGACGCTTGAGAGGAGAAAGTAACAGTCGATGTGAGTTCCGTCCTTTTTTGCCTCTTCAACGGGATGCAGGGATCGAGAGACGTAACTGGAGGAGTCTCAATATGAATGCCCTTCATTCTGGCATGTCCTTCGATTGATCTTTTATCTTTCAAAGCAAGGACTTTCAGAGACCTCTTAGAGGAGCCCTTGCTCGAAGTAGGTTTAGACAACTTCAACACTCCCGAGCGGCCCGCAACAAGCTGTGTATGGGTCGTTGATGGAGGAGCGAAGGCTTGAACATCCAACTGAGGGCTAGGATAAGGAGACACATTGTTAGACACTTCGCTGTCAGGTTTGGGCGGTCTTGCGGTGGATGCATAATGCCAGACCCCTGCAAAATAAATTCATAAGTAAAGGGCATGAGAAACACGCTCAACAGAAAAGGTAAGGACTAGGTAACCGTGAAAATGCCGAATTATCTCCAATGCATTGTTGTGTCCTTTAGGGGGAAGACGAAATTGAACCGTCGCCATTCTTCGCTTGGGAAGCAGTTTGAAGGACTCGAGGGATTCAAGATTGGCATTCCAATCTTCTTTGTCACCAATGGTGAATACCGTAGGCGGTTCTACCTCTCCATAATATCATTTCCCTTTTGGACGAGCAAGAAGGAAATACTCTTTAAACCAAGGAGAATCTAACTTGGGTGACCCGTGCATAAAACCCACACGGGTCTCTTGCCTGGAGCACGACCAACAGTTATCGGAGCCGCGTATGGTGTATAAAAGGAAAAATGCATCGAAAGAGGGCGCTTCCCCAAGCCTCTCACATGTAACTCGGAAACCAATAGAGTGGAAAATGGTGCCTGGAGATAAGCGGCCCAAAGTGAAGTTAAGAGAAGGAGAGTCAAATTTAGGATAGGATCGAGTGAGAACTCTAAACCTATTCGGACGTGCTCCACGTGGATGGGAATCCACCCATCAGGGCAAGAACCAAACCATTCAACGGGAGAAGGAGTGGCGTAGTCCCGGGAGTCCATGGTTATTCAACTGGCGGAGAACTTGAGAGGGTTTGTAGGCGGCTTCATTAGGAGGCCCTTGCTCATAAGCAAAAGTAGGCACCTCCTCGCCTTTTCACATATCTTCGTGCAACCGCACACGATATGTGGTATCAACAATCGCTTGGAAGGCCTCTACAAGAAGTGCATCAGATACCGTTAAGAAGGGGGGAATCGACCACATAGTCGGCGTCCTAAAGGTTGTCATGCGGCCCCTCCCACTATCAGAAAAGAGAGCAACCGCAGGCATATCGCGAGGCGACTCGCTTTCTGACTCAGAGACCCTGAAGTTGCCAAGGTTGTCAACAACCGTAGAGGATTCTCCCTGCATACCTATGGAAACCCTAGTGTTGGCTAAAGAGTTCTCGTCTACCCCTAAAAGGTCATAGTCAAGACCATCTAAGTTCTTCTTACAACTGGTAGAAGTCTCAAGACCTCACACTATATCTATGTTGTCCAAATCCCATTCCGGGTCAGACACGTTAAAAGGAGAAGAAAGATCGAGCATAACTTGAGCGATATGCTTAGTTCCAGAAGATGGACCGCCATACCCACCGCTAGTCTTAGGGGAAGAGCGAGGAAGGTTGGCGCCTACACTGGAGGTTCGAACCTCGTAGGAAGTAGTGGTGGCGGGAACATCGCCGGAGATGTTCTTGTTCTGACTATCACTGGATTGGTGCTCCGAGACTCAATTGCCATTTTTGAACTTCATTGCTTCTTTTTCATTCGTTTCTGAGATCGTTTAAGACTAACGAGATTGTTTTTTCGCTTCACTGAAAGGGATGGATAGCTTCGCAGATAAAAAGAAAGGGAGAACTCAGAACAGCAAGCAATTTTGGCAAAGTTTCGACAGAAACTTAGAAAAAAAAATGGTAAGAAAGAAGAGTGAGGAAGAAGGGTAATAGTAGGTTTAAATAGAAAGCAAAAACGGGGGCAACAACGATGTGATGGTTGGGTGACCGAAAAAACCCTAGTCTACAATTTGAAAAAATTAGGCAGATGAAGCGACGTCTAGGCTGACCGTTGTCAGAGCTCGATATCTGAGTCTTGCCACGTGGACAAGCATGCAGGGGCCGACATAAATCTCATTCCGAAGACCACATAAGGTTAGTCTCGGAGGGGAACACAGTTCTTAGCAGGAGTATTGAATATGGACAGCCTTCTGGAGGAAAATCTCTATTTTTCGCTCGACCAGGGGAAGTGGGTAGGAAATCGGTTAGAAAGCAAAGACTGCTCAACATGATCGATGGAAAGATTGTAGCTGACACAAATCTTTTCTCGCCTAAAGGGCTATTATTGGGCCCCATTGTTGAGCGGTGTTAGGCTTCGGGCCCAGGAAGAACATGAAGGTCCGTCCCAGCGGGAACGCCCAATAGGTATGCGGCCGTAGGTAGAGGAGCGCGTTAGGCGGTCATCCTAGAGAAAGAACAAGGCATAGACCGGTTAGAAAGCAAAGATGGCTCGTGTCTCATCAAACCGCCTAGTACTAACTAGGCTCAAACACCACTCACTGACCCTAACACGTAGAACAACCATACTAACATAACGACTCCACTAATTAACTTAAAACGATCTACTCACTGACCATTAAACTCATCAAGTAACAATTAATCACATTCGTTTTTGTTCTAAACAGATACATGGTTGAGATTTCATGAATGCTACTCCTTCAAACTCAACAGCCTGGAGTAAATTCCCTTCGCTTTCTAGCGTAGCAGCTTTTTTCATGGCCATACAGCCGTCGGGTCGTCGATCAAGACAAACGGGTCTTTTGGCAGTGTCGAAAACGCTATGTCGGAACAGAAGTGCATGGTTCACCTGCCTTGCTTTTGGCAGGGCCGGGCTGTTCATTGGAACCTTGCTTTTTTTTCTCCGCCGGCGGCGCGGGCAAGGGTACTGGAAGCCCGCTGTAGACCATTGTTGCTACTAGTGCTCTAATAACAGGTGCCCCGATGTACTGCAGCCAGAGGTTCTTGAACACTCCAAACGCCACTGCTGGGCCTATGCTTCTCGTAGGGTTCCTCGCCCGGTTATTGTCCTGTTACAGACAGCGTATATATTTTAATTGTCAATTCACACATTTTATGATTAGCTATTGTAGTTGACCGCCACATATGACAAAGTTAACAGAGTTGGACGAAAAGTGAATAGTGATGAAACGAAAATGTAAAGTTAGTAACTACGAATTGAATTAAATATTTCTAGTGGCGAAATATATTTTTTAGTAATTGTAGTGAGCAACCTTGCAATTTACTTTCCATTAGTATAAAAACTTATGAAGTTGGCGTTATTGTTACCTGTCGCAATTGCAAGTGTTAAAAAAAGTTTTTTTTTTTTGCAACGAACTTCGTAATGAACACAGTTTTGCACACGTCAGACGAGTGGTGAAATCATAAACAAATTTTTAGTGAGGTATATGAAAACACATCATAGAACATTATACAACAATAATAAATCCATGTTACTATTATTTTTATCCAAGGTCTATCTAAGTCAATTTTATGATTACACTACTCGTTTTGATATATCTTTTTGTTAGATAACTAGCCGTGTGGAGCCAAGCCGGCAAGGGGCCTTGCTCTGCTTTCGTTCATCAGTCGTTAGCGTTACTTGACATGTCACATGAAAGTAAGCAAGTTATATGCATCCAAAATCGACATAGATATACCAGTCAATATCAAGATATATTTTTTATATAATTATTTATGCTCTTGCTCCCACAATAATCAAGTACCTAATCATTAACTCTTTTAATGCATTTAGTATTTTTCCACAAATCGATATATATATATATATAGGGCGAGTTCTATGGTACCCTGGGTAAAATCCGCGGTACCGCATACCTTGAGTATGAAAATACTATCTAGACCTTGCTTTGATCGATCTTTCGGACATGATACTATAATCTAACCCTTAAAGATCAAAATCTAGGTCTTAATTCTCCCAATCTTGTACTCCAAGATCAATTTAATTAGAAACAATAATCGACGGTTATGATTCGTCCAAATATAAACACAAAAGGGAATGCACCATCTTAGGGTTTATAGATTATGATTTAGATAATTAGGACCTAGGGTTCACTCATTAAGGGTTAGGGTATAGTAACATACCCAAAAATCCTGCTAATTCGAGGTCTAGATACTGTTTCCATACTCAAGGTATGTGGTACCCCGGATTTCACCCGGGGTACCGTAGAAGGCACCATATATATATATATATATATAAGTCAATATCAAGAATTTTTTCTCCAATGTCATTATTATGCTCTAGCTACCACAATAATTAGGCTAACCACAATCCGAGTGGTAAGAATTGGGGGGGTTTTAAGGCTATTTTAGCCTTTTAGCCACCTCGAAAACAGAAATAAATGCAACCCTGATGGCTAAAAATTTATGTTTCGTATTAAGTAAGTTTAATTTATAAATAGTTAAACATATGTTTTTAATTTAAATTTATATATTCATTCATGATAATTGAATACGAACATTCCGATAAAATTTGAACAAATTCTGAGATACTTTGTTTTTAGTTGAAATGAAAAAAAGTACACCGAAATGAACTTCGTTTATCAAAATTACAAAGATTTTGAACAATTTCAGAGATACTTTTTTTCTAGTTGAAATGGAAGAACGTTCCAATTTTTAAATATATTTTATATTTTCAAATAGCAATCGAACAGTTGAAAATTACAACGAAAGGAATTTCGTTAGTTAAAATTAAAATCACTCCAAACAACACAATTATATATGATTTAAGTACTAAAACAAAAAAAAGCTAAAATAATCTCCACCATTTTAACCCCCTCTTTAAACCCCCCACCCCCTACCACACCCCACACAAAAGAGCTAAAATAGCCCTCTAAAACCCTTTATAGTCTTTTACCCCCAAATTTGCCCCAGGGTTGATAATGATTTATTGGAACTAAATTATATTTTGTCCGTTTAGCTTTAGGGTTGTGGACAACCTAAAGTAGCTAACCGTTATCTCTTTTAAATTATTTAGTATTGTTTCCATGTACAAAATATTGTCAATTTTTTCTAATAATTAAGGCAGCGTTTAGCATTATATATATTGAATATGTATTATAATGTTAAAGGTAGAAGACCAATTTGTACAATATTGAAATTTATACCTTTAAACCTTCCACAATAGTGAAGTAAAGAGTAGGTTGGAAGTTTTGTACCAGTATTTGAAATATAACGAATACCATACCAAATTTATCACTATTTGGTATTATCGAATAGTAATAAATTATATACAACGCTTGGTACTTAAAGCTTTGTATTCATACTATTTATTATTATTGTTGCTCTTATTTTAGTAATGATTAAAGAGAGGGAAAAGGAGGTAGTTAGCTTATGTTGGTAGTTACTTGAGAAAATTGATAGTTTTTTTAAAGTTAATAACTAAAATGGCTTTGAAATAATTGGGGTCATATGTTGCTATTCTGTTTACCCGCGCGTGGGCGATACTTAAACAAACAGAACAAATGTAAAATGGGGCTCACCATAGAAAATCATGACAAGGTCTGGACAAAAGCAAAAGTCGTCTGGCTGTTGTAAATCGTCTGATTGTTACACCATTTATCTTGATCTTCTTGCTTTCTTTCCATTAAATCCCTAATAAATTATATTAGCTATTTGTTTAGATGCACTAATTACAAGTCATCCAATTATGAAGCTCGTGACTAGTGAAACTCGTTATCGATCGAAAGACTGAAAATATAATAATACCTGCACACTTAAAAATTTTATGAGAGTCTTAGGTGAAACTAGTATACATGAAATCTATACAAAAATACTCTCTTCTCCCATCAAGAAGATCGAGAGTACCCATTTAGCCATCCTTCCTCTCTTCTCAGGATGCCACTTTCGAATCTTGGTTTTCCAACCTCGAGAATACCAACTCGAACTTACAGATTCACAACATTGTGTGTTGTCTTTAGAACATGAGACTCTCACATCTCGTTCATCTTTGAGGACAAGGTACCTGCCTCGGCCTCTACAATAATTGTGTCTGGTCTGGTCGTGAGTTCACGAATTTTGGGGAAGCTAGATCATCAATGCCATCACTTCATCTTGAGCCATTGACTCAAACCCATGTTCATTATTAGGTTCCAAGGAAAAGAGCACTCGCCATCGAAGTAATAGGTCATTTGGATAAGTTTTTTTTTATATGTAGTATTTTGGGAAGAGAAATGGTCAAATGAGAAAAGACAACAAAATACAATGAATTGTTTCAAATAACTAATTTCGGAATCATTTTAAATTATGTCAATTAATTCGCAACCAAATTATCACATTTGATATTTTCGTTGTTAATCGAAATATATCACGACCATAACTCATCCAAAGTGAAAGATATGCATCATTAATGGCTACATAGCAATATTTATCGATTCACGGGCCTTGGTCCCAGTCCACGAGCGGCCTCCGCCACTGCTGCTATTGCTCTCCGCTCCCTTTGCTTTTTAACGCATGCAGCAGAAGCAGGTTTTTCATGGCCATGCAGCGTCGTGGGACCCTCGGGACAAGCGGTTCTTGTGGTTGTGTCGGAAAAAATTATTTTGGGATTCGGCTATACCTGTTTCTATTATTGGATATTTGGAATGGATGTTAGGTTCATGTTCTTGTTTATGATGGTTTCTTAGAATATAAATATACCAATAATTATTTAACATATGACTAAATATTCAACATATGCGATTCATATCACTTATGCATCCAAAATTGACGTAAACATCAGTCAATATCCAGATATTTTTTTAAGGTTGGAGTTACCTCCTCCAACCAGCCACATGTGATGTTATTATTGGTGGGTTCCCCTTCTAGATTCTTGATTTTTAATCTTCTTCATCCTTTTCATTTTAGAACTAATAGAAAAACAGAAAAAAGGGAATTAACGGGTCACGAAAGGGAATTCTTATTCATTTTGAGGATAATCCTTTACAACTATGGAGCTAATGAAAGCTGAATTGCTTCACACGTAAAGTTTCTCGTTTCATTTTTTAATTCTCAATTATTCTATAGTCGCTTTTTCACGTGTTTGATGAGAATAATTTATTGGTTTGGCCAAAAAGAACAGTGCCTTCAAATAGTGGTAGAGTGTACTGACAAGTCGTCGACAGAGTTATGCGGAAATTGATGTCTAACATCGGAGCCATGTATATATAGTTCAGCATACCACATACATTTTGCGAATTTGAGGCAACGTTACTAGGTATATTATCTGCCGCACTTCGTTGCGGCTTCTCATAGAATTAGATGTATTATTTGCTAATTCATACGTATTTGATTTGTGATCGCGTTTAGTAGGGGCTAATAAAAAATTGCTTAATGAAATCTAAATCGACTTGATGATATTAGATGTATGATATGATTTAACCATTGTTGAGCTATAATTTTAGGGCAAAATGCCATATTGTTAATTTTTTTGGTATGACCTTCAGTATGATTTTACAATTTGGGTAATGTCAATTTTTTATCCAAACCTTTTTCAGATTCCTTTATATTATCCAAACCTATTAAAATGCTTTTAATTAGCCAAATCTTATGTCATGCATCAAAATATTAGCCATTTTTACGTTATCGTTAATAATTTTGTAACTCTTTTCTTAGTTAAAATACTAAAATTTTAGAATGTTGACCTTCATATGTCTCTTCCAAGCCAGTATCATGTTGCCAAGTCAATATAACTAACAAAATTGCTAACTGAAAGTTAAAATTTGGTTAATTTTTAGCATTTCGATAGGTTTGGATGATAAATTAAATAGAATCCGAAACAGGTTTCGATAACAAATAGAAATTACCCTTACAATTTTTGGTTTTTTCTGAACATACAATGATACTGGGACTGGAGCAACGTGTCAAGCCTTATTTAACCACGATGGAAGTACAATTTTAGCACAAAATACACTAATGCTAACTTTTTCGGTACAACCTTTGGTATAATTTTTCAACTTTTAGTTTTTTTTATAAATAAATAGAGGCTCAGGCTGGAGCAATGTGTTAAGCATGATTTTAAAAATGGTTGACCTACGATTTTAGCACAAAATACTCTAATGCTAACTTTTCTAGTAACACCTGAGGTAGGGATGGCAATGGGTTGGGTTCTGTCAATTCCAAACCCAACTCATAGGGTATATACGCAAAAAGAAAAAAACGGCGAAAATCCAACCGGTTCTAGAACCTCAAACCCAACTCAATCCACTGGTTATTCGCGGGTTCATGGATACTCATGGGTTCTTATAAACAAAAATGCATAACGCCAACCTCCTGTCAAAATAAATGTCTAACACCAATCTTCTCATACAACTTATCCATACAAAAATTACTAATCTAGTACATAGAAGCAAACCCACAAATTATCCATACAAATTGTTCAAAGATAAACATCCACGAACAATACAGTTAATCGACGGGTTTTGCGAGTATGAGTGTGGGCGGCTATCCATGGGTCGGAATACCTAAACTCAAACCCAACCCAACCAGCTGAATAGTGCAATGAGTTTAAACATGAACCTGGCCCGTAATCCCTCAACGCGGGTTTTACCCTCTTCGACCAAGTTGGGTTGGGTAGGGTACTCGTGTAGCTGGGTTTTATTGTCATCTCTAACCTTAGGTTTGGTTTTACAATTTTTGGTTTTTCTAAACATAACTCGAGGCTTGGGTTGGACCAACGTGTCAAGCCTGATTTAACCATTGTTGAACTATGATTTTTGCTAACTTTTCTAGTATGACATTTGATATGATTTTACAATATTTGGTTTTTTATGAACATAAATCGAGGCTTGGGTTGGAGCAACGTGTCAAGCCCAATTTAACCACGTTGGAACTGCGATTTGTATTGATGGTCCAATAAAAAATTTATTATGGAATCTAAATCGATAGGTGATTTTAGTTGTATGAAATAATTTAACCATGGCCGAACTACGATTTTAGCACAAATGTCCTAATGCTAATTTTTTCGGTAGGGTTTCATAATTTTTGATTATTCTGAACATGCATTAAGTCTCGGGTTGGAGCACGGCTTCAAGTCTGATTTAACAATGATTGACTACGATTTTAGTACAAAATGCCCTAATGTAACCTCTCCTAAATCAATAATTAATCTAAGAGCAAATCTAAAAGCAAAGAAGGCCACATGTAGAAGAAGCAATATGTAGACATAAAAGAGGGACAGAGGAAAAGTCACCCATGAAAAATAGGGTATCCCTGCGGGTCACATAAAAAATAATGACAGTAGTTTATGTTACTAAATCTCTAATGAAACAGTGACCTCATTGTGATTTTAATAAATAGAAGGATAATGAGTTAATCAGAATTTGAAATATAGTACTATATCATAATTTCTTATAGATAAACTCTAGACATAGTTTTGTACTGTAATAGGACCATCCACATCTATTAAATACCATTTCTATTTCATATGTGTGCCCCACTGTCACATCATCAACTTTTTCCGTTCCATTACATATCACTTTCATTTCCTCTACATCAATGAAATTCACTTTCTATTTCATATTGTGGGCCCAACTGACTTTTTAATACAATTATACATTTTATCTAACCTACATCATTCAACCAATTTAAAATGTATCACATCTTAATTGTATATATTTTAATTTTCTAATTATCAATAATAAAATAAATCTACTAATTCATTGAAAAAACATATTACAGCTTTAATCATAGATTAAAAGGACAAATTCGAAGAACATATTGCATTTTAATTTTAATTAACAAATGATAAATTGGAAGGAAAAAAAGAAATCAAAAAATAAAAACTGCATCAAACGTACACATAAACATGCCCTTTCATTTTAGGGTTAATACCTTAGTTTGGCCCGAACTATAGACAAACTTTCTACTTTGGCCCGTGGTATCGGAAATTGCTATTCTGGCCTAAACTATGTTGCATACTTTCTTATTTGGCTCGGAGGTGGGTTTGACCGTCAAATTAGACGGTCAACTGAGTTGACCGTTAGTCAAAGACCACCTCACTTGTCACGTCAGCTATCAAGGAATAAATTTTTTTTAATTTTTAATTTTTGTTTACTTTCTAAAATTAATTAAAAATAATTTGGGGAGATTTTTTAATTAATTTTTTTGTTTATTATTTTTATATTAGAAAGTATAAAAATTCAAAATACAAAATTAATTTTTTATTCCCTAATAGCTGACGTGGCAAGTGAGGTGGACCTTGACTGTCAAACTCGGATCCCTGCCAAATAAGAAAGTATGCTACATAGTTTAGGCCAGAATAGCAATTTCCGATACCACGTGTCAAAGTAGAAAGTTTGTCTATAATTAGGGCCAAACTAAGATATTAACCCTTCATTTTACCACTTGTTAAAAATACAATTTCCAAAAGAAAATGGAAATGGAAAAAAGGGAATAGCAACAAAAGTGGGATGGAGCCCACTTGCTCTTCCATTTGCTATTTCACTTTTTGGAAGATCCCACTTTGTGAAATAGGTGCTCCAATCATGACAAAAGCAAATGGAATTGTCACGTCAAAATGAAATGGCTCTTTGACAGCTGCTGCGGCTGCTCTAATTAGAGTTGGAGCTATGGTATTATATATACCTACCATCTAATGAAAAAAAACCTTAATAGTTGGGTGCTTAATATACACTTATTTTTTTGTGTACCGAAGAAGCCATATACCCAAGTGAAAGAAAGTTTAGTCCATATAGAGAAAAGTGGATTGACTTCATGATGATGGAAATATGTTTTTATCTTCATTCTTCTCTTCTAGACTTGTTACTTGAGGTCCAATGGAGTAGAAATCACTCAATCTCTCTTTCAAGACTCTCTAGGACAGCTCTCCCTCTCTAAGGTTCCTCCTTTGGGTGTTTGAAAGTTCAAAATCCATTTTCCTTTTAAAAAATCACAGACATCTTTTTTATACCGAAAGCATAGGCAGACACGACCTCGGATCTCAAAAACACGGTCGTGCTTTTCCAGTAGAGACCGGGTTTTTTTTTATTTCCATTCTGCCCAAAAGTCACAGTCGTGATTCTCAATACCCTGGTCGTGACTTCTTCCTTTGGACCTCCTTGGTTCATTTGTCACCTTCAAATGCCCTCAAACTCAACTCCCAATCCTTCACCACACACTAGGGGCTGAAATATGACAAAAGAAGACAAGCTAACGTAAAATTGGCTAACAAAAGAGTGTTTTGACAGTAAACAATCAAGAAATAACGATAAAGAAACAAGGGTCAAATATGTATAAACGAGCACTTATCCCTTTTCTTGTTCATTAGATCACAAGTGAGGTTAATATATTTTGACACAAATTGTCTGCTTAGAATTACAATTATTATGCATGAGCATAACAATTCAAAATAAGTAAGTACACAAAAAACAAAATCATGTATATATTTAATAAAATGAAGATACATCTTTGAGAAAAATAAAAGGCAAAATACATTTCCATAGCCATAACTATTTGCGTTGTGACAATTATAGCCACTTTTTGAAAAATACACTGATATAGCCACTTTTTCAAACTTGCTTGACAAATTTAGCCATTTTCGTTACAAACTTTAATGTCGTTATGGACGCCGTCAATAACCCCTACGTGTTGCTGAGGTGGATGCCACCTGGACGACACGTCATTGCCAACTAGATGTCTTCATGCCTTGTCATATTAAAATTATATTTTTAATAGAAATAATTAATTTTACTGGAAAAAAAAGTTTAGAAAGAAAGAAATCATTTTAGTTTCTCTTTCTCTCTCTATTCCTTCGTCCCTTCCCCAAATCCCTTACGATCCCCACCGGCGCAGCATGAGGAATCCAAACGGTGACTCCTCCGTCCAGCGAAAAGAGCCGGTAAAACCCCAAGCGATACTCACTCCCCGCATCCATCAGCTTCGATGAGCCCGTCGCCTTCTTCTTCTGCTTCTTTGCTTCAACGCCGATCTCGTCTCTTCCACATGGACCACCAGCACCGCCGCTTGTTTCACTCACACCTTGACTTTCATGGATGATTTTGATGCCCCAATTGCTCACAAACCTAGCAACCGTCTCTCTCTTGGTCGACGAAATAGAAAGATTTGAAGAGGAGCTTGAAATTGTCGACGAAAATCACGTCGGTCGAAGTTGGGGATTTTGATGGCGGTGGCACAATCGTTAGGGATTAGGGTTCATCGGCGTCGTCTGAATCGAAAAATGGGGAATAAGAGTTGGAATCGGTGTCGTGCTGGTGGAGAATATAGGAGTCGGAATCGGAAAAATGGGGATACGGGTGAAGTAGATCCGGCGGGGAACCGTCCTCTCTCGATTCATACCATATAACTAGTGCAGAGGCGGGGGGAAGCGGTCGCCGGGGCCGGAGAGTAGAAGTAGTTTATCAGCGGTGGTGGCGGAGAGAAGAGACGAAGATGACAGAAGTGGGCTTTCCGGTGCGGAGGAATTGATGGAGTTGGAGGAGCTGAAAAGAGTCGGAAGCGGCATCGTTGAGGGTGAAAAGAGATTGAGATTTGGAGATGCGACATTGTTGAGGGCACTAATGCCTCTACTCATCTTCGCTTTCATTTTCTTTATTTTTGTTTTTTGTTTTTTCAGTTAATTAAAATAATAATATTTCTAACTTGGAAAAGTCAAGAGAAAAAATTGCCACGTGAGTATAAACCGTTAGTCCAGTCAGCACTGATGATGTTTCCGTTAAAGGTTTGGGACGGAATGGCTATATCGGTGTATTTTTCAAAAAGTGGCTATTATTGTCACAACGCGAATAGTTATGGCTATAAAAGTGTATTTTGCCAAAATAAAATAGTATGGTACTTAATTTTCGTCTTAAAATAAGGGTCGTTTTTGGGGGTTTGAAAGTCCAAATCCAGCTACCTGTTAAAAAATCATGACAACCTATTTATACCCGAATTGGCTACAACAAGAGAGTGTTTCGTCTTAATTTTCGTCTAAAAACAAGGATCTTTTTGGGCGTTGTTCATTAAGAGTTATGATATATTATCATTAAAAAAATCCGTTCACTAAATTCTGTTTCCATCGATTCCCCTTTTCCCTATTTTGGTCAGTTAAGTAAATTATTATTATTATTATTATTATTATTATTATTATTATTATTATTATTATTATGAGACAAAAGGGTGAAATTTTCGTCGTCAACGAAATCGACTACAATCACATCATCAATTTTAGTAATTCTTCATTTAACAAGTTTTAGTCATCGACATCTCTAAACTACATTAAAAATTTCTAATGTGACTCTCATCAACTATTTTAAATATAGCTAAACACTTTTTTTATGAATAAATATAGCTAAACACTTTGTAATTGAAAAATTTTCCCTAGTCAAAATTCCATCACTAGAAATCAATTTTCTCTCGCAATTGATCATTTGAATGGTTATTTTTTCTTCAAATATTCTAGGAAGGTGGGTTTTCTTATTATTTTTTTTTTTTCGCTCTTGCATATAAAGAAATCCAATCCAAGAAAAACGAAATTTCTTATTACCAACGTAAATCTTACTTAAAAAGAGAGTCTTAATTATAACAACAACAACTTTATAACAACCAAAGGAAGTAGCCAGCCACACACACTACTTGACCTCCAAACCCACCCTAACCACTCACTGACCCTTACACGTAGAACAACCATCATAAACCATAACGACTCGCTTACTGAAAACCGATCGACGACTCATATTCCTTCTTATTCCAAACAGATAGATATGATACATGGTTGAGATTCCTTCCTTCAACATATTCATGGCCATGCAGCATCGGGGCCCTCCATCGATTCGAGACAACCGATTCTTTTGGCCGTGTCGGAAAAGCTATGTCTGGACAAAAGTGCATGCTCCATCAGCTGCCTAGCTAGCTACCTTGCCTTCCATTATTGTACGTAACGTTCACATCGATCCAACGGGCTTGGGCCGGGCTGTTAAATGGATCCTTGCTCTTTTTTCTCCGGCAGCGGCGGCGCGGCCAAGGGTACTCGGAGCCCACTGTACACCATAGCTGCTGCCAGTGCTCCAAGAACAGGAGCCACGATGTACAGCCACAGGTTCTTGAACACTCCAGACGCCACTGCCGGGCCTATGCTCCTCGCAGGGTTCATCGACGCCCCGGTTATCGGCCTGTTACAAACCGCGCGTACATATATAATGATAAGAGAGTGGTATAAGATCCATAATAAATGCGTAGATTCGAGAGACTGTATCGCTACTTACCCCGCAACCATGACGTTGACCAGCAGTGTCGAGCCGATTGCAAACCCAGCAAAGCCCTTGCTCTGAATTCATTCACCAATCGTTAATTAGCGTCACATGACATGTCACATAAAATTTTATTACACGTTTAAATTATTTCGGTGATCAACATTTATAGTTCAGATCACATTTATACATCTAGCGCTTTTTTGAATCTTAGTTTTTTTTATTCCATCGTTAATTAGATCGATCACTTGCATAACAAGGCAAGGCACACAAATTAAATCGTACGTACGTACCGCGCGGTCGTCGGTGGCATTGGCGCAGATGCTGAACATAAGAGTGAAAGTTATGATGAACTCCCAGGTGAAAGCGACGAGATCCGAGGTGGGCGCCACGTACTGCGTCATTATCGGATCAATGTCGGCCTGCTTGTGGAACAGCCCTCTCAGCGTCAGGCTCGCCAGCGTCGCTCCAAGCAACTGAGCCAGCACATACATCGGCACCTCCTTCCATCGGAACCGGCGGATGGTGGCCAGGGCGACGGTGACGGCGGGGTTGAAATGACCACCGGAGATGTGGCCGACGGCGTAAATCGCAGCCATGAGCACGAACCCCCACACGATGGCCACCCCGACAATGGTGAGCTTCTGAACCCTGTCGGTGAGAGCGGCGGCGCAGCCCATGAACACCAGCATGTACGTACCCACAACTTCTGCCGCAATCTGAAACCCAACAGCCAAAACAAAAAAAAACAAAAAATCAATTTCTAACGTATAAGATACACGCGGGGAGAAAATTCGACTCATAACATCATCTATGTCAGCTTTTGTGTTTTACTAAACGGACCTTCTGGAAAGGGGATGGAGAGTCGAGGTGAGGGATGAACCATCCCCGGGCTTTGGCTTTGGCGCCGGAGCCGTCGGCGGCGGAGGTTACGGGAAGTTGGCTGCTATCTCCTGGAGCCATGATGTGTTGGTTAGCAAGATAAGCTTCGGTGGGTTGGGAAAATGAAAGGGGTTGTGAGGGAGAAGGAAAATGACTTGAGTATGTGGTCCATCAAAGCTGAACCTTGGGGAGTCTATTTATAAAGGACCAACTACGTAAGTACTCTAAGATGGGACGGTTGGACACGTAAGTTGTATTTGCAGACACCAAAGCTACAGATGATGAGAAGAGAGAGGGACCAAGAGGCGAAGAGATGCACAATCATGGTTTGGTAATTAAGGATTGATTAGTTTATAATTGTTGTTATTCGTATTTTTTCTCTACAAGGCATATGTGGCAGTGTAGGGTTATTGTGGGGAAGGGAGGCTTCATTATTGTTAGGGTTAATTTCTGTCAGGGGAGGCCGACTAATTAGGGTTGTCGTGGGCGTGTGGTTGGTATTAGGGTTTTAGTATGAACGAATAGATAGAAGATCAATTCAATTATTGAGGCAGCAGGAGAATCGAAATGGATTTCCAAGTCTTATCTCTAAATCTCATAAATACATTAAAATCAATTTAGTTAGAAATTATAATTGACGCAAATACATGCAACAAACTACATGCATTATTTCCAATAATGCAGGGTGTATAATTTATGGCTTACACATTAAGAGTTAGAGTATATTATCATTTCCCAAAATTCGTTTAGCTTAACGTCTTGACAAAAAAAATTACTAATAGTATATGGTACACAAGATTTGTCCGATAAAATTAAAATCATTATATATATATATATATATATATATATATATATATATAGTTCAGGCTAGCCTACGCCCAGGCGTATGTTAGATTACCGTACGCACGTTTAAGTTTTGTTATTTAGACCATGAATTAACAGGAGTTTTGGGCATGATACTATACCCTAACCACTAATGGATAAACCCCAGTCCCTTGTTTTGTAACCCAAATCGTGATATTCGTTTAATCTTAAAAAGTAGATCAACAATAATTTCAACGAATCAGAATCGTTGATTTTCATTTCAAGAGTACACGAATATTATGCTTTGGGTTAGTGAATTGCGGACTGGGGTTCATCCATTAGGGGTTAGGGTATAGTATCATGCCCCAAACTCTGGTTAATTCATTGTCTAAATAGCAAAACACGGTAGGGCGTACGCTAGCCTTTGCTATATATATATATAGTATTAACTATGGTACACTCATTTTGTTGGGTGCATATTATGCATTTGCTTTGTAATCATCATTATGAGCAAACGATTTATTTCAACATGATATCAATTGTCACTTGTGATATAATGGACAAGAAAACTTATTGCACAAAAATTATTTACATACTGTTTGGTATAAATGAATTTCAAAAGTTCTGAGAAATTCATTTTGAAATGAAATAATCTTGTGTTTGGTATTTAAAAGAATTCATTTTGAATTCTATGGAATTGGAACTAGTTATAGCAATTTCGAGTAATTGAGATGGAATTTCCAAATGAATTCCACAAGTATTTACTAATTATAATAGAATGATATAATTATCCTCTTTTATTAACAAAATTACTTATAATATGACATACCAACACAGGAATTCATTTGACAATGAATTATGCACAACAATTCATTTTATTTCTAAGGATTTGAATATGATATACCAAACACAATATGTCATTTGATAATGAATTCTACACGGTAATTCATTTTACAATGAAATGAATTCTCGATTCATTTGGTACCAAACGGTCTGTTAATATTTACTTTAATTTGAAGGATTTGGGGGGGGGGGGATTAGGGTTAGAATTTAGGGTTTACAATTTGAGAATTTGGGTTGTGGTTAAAATTAAAGGTTTAGAACTTAGAGTAACGCATTGATTAGTTATGATCATATTCTATATCGGCATATCATACTAATGCCCATCAAAATCCAATTTACTTTGGAGTTGTGTGCATTGTATGTACTCTTTTTTGTGAGTGCACTATGTATATATATAATTGTGGATAGGAAAGACTCTTCTAACGATCACAATGCACCGGCCTAATTAAGCTAGATTGTATATATATACACAATCTGGGTGCATAACACTTGCATAAACATATACGGGTCCTCGATTTGAAGTGGTGTCGGATCTAAGGGCTGAGAATAAAATGCTCTTTTAATTTTCGTAGTTTTCTTTTAGTGATTAAGTCCTATTTAAGGGATTCGAACCTGGGACCTCCAGGTTCAAGACTAGTGGCATTACCACGTGACCAATCCCTTGTTCATTATTTTTCGTAGTTTTATTAATCTTTTTTTATCTTCATCGTTCTGATTTCAAAAGTTTGTTCATTGTGATCTACAAATGATATCCATTTTCAATATATTTTGAATAAAAAATCACATACCACACGTTACCACTTACCATGTTTCTCTTACCACCTAATACCACCTTTGTTTCAACACATATTTTGAATAAGTTTGCTCTGAAGGAACGAGTTTACAGTGATCTATTGGATCTATATATTTCTGGATAGGATTTTTTTCATGAAATATACCACCTTATACCATCCTAATATACGGTGGCAATTGGTGGTGATGAAATGTGGTAAATGATAGTTAGTATATTTCTAGTATCATGTATATAACCATCATTATGGTATATTCACAACACCATGGTAAACTTTCATACCACGTGGTATAATCTAATGTACATACAAAGTAGTACCACATGATATGAACTGATAATAAATGTCTCAATTTTTTAGTTCCAAAATATATCAAAGTTTATTTTATTTTGAAGAGCACAAATAATTTGATTTTCTGTGCAAATATTTTTAATTTTCGACTTAAAACAAAAAAGACATAACCAATCATTTATAGGGATGGCAACAAAACCCGAACCCACGGGTACCCATCCGACCCAACCCAGTCAACGCGGGTAAAATCCGTGTTGACGGGTTTTGGGCCGGGTTTGGGTTTAAACCCGTTCACTATTCACCGGGTTGGGTTGGGTTTGGGTTTAGGTAAACCCGGTCCGTGGGTACCCGCTCACTCATATAATTAATTTTTTCGGTATATTTAATATTCTAAACAACTATTCTTATTTATGTTTGTGGAGACATGTCTAATTTTTTCTTTTTAATTGTGTAGAATGAAGTTGATGTTATGGAGTGGAGTGGAGACTAAAGAAACTTAATTGAAAGAAAGAAGCTTTCAATTAAACATGTTATTTATGGATAATTTGTGATTTGCTTCAATTTTCATGAGTTTTCTAGATTGGTGTTGAACAATTTGTATAGTTAATTTGTGATTTGCTTGAATTTTTCTAGAATGGTGTTTAATATATGGATAATTTATATTGAGAGATTGATATTTGACTTTAATTTTGATAAGAACTTGTAATTGTAAATTTTTTACGACAAAAACCCGTGGGTACCCATGAACCCGCGGATACCCAACGGGTTGGGTTGGGTTTGAATTTTTCAAACCCGGTGGGTTTTACCCCGGGTTTTTTTCAAAGATAAACCCATGGGTTTGGGTTTGGGTTTGGCAAAACCCGACCCAACCCGACCCATTGCCATCCCTACATGCCAAGGCGGCATGGAATGCTCTATTTCCGTCTCTCTCTTTACCCCCTCAAGGAATCTTGTTTCTTGACTGATTCTGCTCCTTTAAAGATGTTATTCAGCATAGCTCCTTGATCCATATTGTGTTCCTGTGCTGGAATATCTGGAAGGCGAGGAACGAATGCTCCTTCAAGAATCGAAGCGCTTGGCCTCCGCAGGTGTGCTAACTTACTTATAAAGAGCTTTCTGAATGGAATTCGTGCCCGAGGTCCCCACCTCCCCTGCTTCCCTGCCCACTCAGCTCAGGGGAACCTAGTCTCATACGAATCCACCGCCAAGTAATCATTCTTTGGTGATTCACTGTGATGGGTCGTTCATTAGCGACTCCCAGCCGACGGCATATGGTGTTGTGGTTGTTAACCACCATGGACAAGTGTGTGATGGGCGAGCTGAGGATCTTCTTTGTTCCACCCCAATTGAAGCTGAAACTAAGGCCCTTCTTGAAGGAGTGAAATTAGCTCAAGAATATGGATCCGAGTGTACGGTCCAATCCGACTGTCAGGTGCTAGTCAAAGCTTTGGAGTACGATCGCTCTCGTTGGCCATGGAGATGTGCAGCATGGATCGGTTCGATTATCGCAATCCTTAGGGCAAACCCTCTCATCAAAATCAAAGAAGTGCCCCGAGCACTAAATTGTCAGAGCTGATTGGGTGGCACAATCAAAAGCTAAAGCAACGCTTCCTGATGATTGGATTAATATTCTTGACCTCATTTCTGATCTTCTTTAAGATTTGTAATCAAGTTTCTCGTCTTTCATTTGATTGGTGGGATAAAAGTTGGTAATCTTTGTCAAAAAAAATATGGAATCTCATTCATTCATGAATAGTGCGTTTTTCCGCTGCGAAACGGGAAATAACTACCAGATTAAGTGAGTATACTTGCTATTAGTAACTGTCAGTAATCCAATCATCTGTCCCTACTACGTGTCTGTTTTTTCCTTTTATTTAAATTAAACACGGACAGGCAATAAAGTAAATTGCACCCCTATTTAATGATGACGCTGACACTGACGCTGAATTTTTGACCAGACGCAGATCCCACTCCCCCACCCCAAACTGGTTGTCTCTTTCCCCTCTCTCTCTCACTCTGTTATATGTTATTATAAAAAGAAATAATACATTATTTCTTCTCTCTCCCATCTACAACAAAAATGAATCTAACCATCCTAACTATCTCTAAACTAATTCCAGCTCAAATTGAATGATGATTTTTTCGTTAAATAATACAGTGTTAAAGACACTAATTACAAGTATAAATATGATTATCACTTTCTACTATCATGGTAAAATATGGTAAAACATGATAAAATATGTTGAAGAAAATTACAAGTCTAACTACCATACAATACCACATGGTAAAACATGGTAAAACATGGTAAAATATGTTGAAGAAAATTAAAAATCTTACTACCATACAATACCACATGGTATAACGTGGTAAAACATGCTACAAAAATTTACAAATCTAATTACCATACCATATGGTATAACATGCTAAAATAAAATTACAAATCAAACTACCACCACATGGTATAACTTGGTAAACCACGCTACAGAAAATTATAAATCTAACTAGCATACAATACCACCATAGTAGAACATGGTAAATCAAAGGACCACAAATTAATTATAATTACCATATAATACCACATGGTATGAGAAGGTAAAACCATGTAAATCTAATTACAACCCTCTACGACCATAGTAAAAACATGATATTCATAAAAATATATTTCGTTACCACACATTACCATATGGTATAGTGTGGTAATCTCAACATATATATATAATTACGAATTTATTCACTTTCTTCTCTCCCTTCATTGTCTTCTAACTCTTCTTTCTCAGAACTGGTGTCGATTACCACCCACTACCACCATGATAAAACTCGTGACTATAAAAAATAATCAGTGCTGTCAAAACCGAGCCGAGCCGGTCGATCGAACCGCTAAAACCGGGAGCCAATCACCAGCCCGGCTCGGAACAGTTAAAAAAATGCTACGGTTGAATTGGCCGGCTAGTTAACGGTTTGAACAATTAACCGCCAAAACCATTCAACCCGGTCAGCCGGCTCTAAGCTATCAAATCCCATATTGAATGAATTAGTACCGTATCCGAGAAGTGCAGGAGTTGAGACGCCGGGTTGTCTCTCCGCTTCCCGGAAAATGGGCTTTTCACCTCTTTTTTGGTGCGCCAATAATCTTTTTAGCTAGCATTAGTTTCTTCTTTTTTTATTTATTAAAAAACACATTCATTCTCTCAAATTATAAGGTGGAATGCTGTATGCGTTGAACTTTTCCTTCCCAATGCCATCTGCATGTCTCGTATGGATTTTTTTATTTTTTTTATTTTGGTTAATTATATGGACAAACTACATTTTTCCGCATAATTTTAACATTTTCATAATCATAATGCTAGATGGTCATGACTAGAAATCTAAATTTTGGATTTTAGAACTAAAATGAAAATTAATAATTATATAAATTTGACTATTTATTCATTGTTTTTATTTGAAAATAGGGTGGTTCATATGATGTTTGAACTTTTCAACTTTAATACTCATATCTTAAATTTGTTTATTAGTGATGAATACTATTGTGAATTTATGGTCTAATATGTATAGTATTTATCATATTCTTGTTTATAAGGTATCGGCTCGTTAACGGTTTTTAGCGGTCTAACACCGGCCGAACCAATAAAGTGCGAGCCGCTCACTATATCGGTTCATACTCCGGTTCGGTTTTGACAGCATTGATAAAAATACATTTAGTTAGCACACATTACCATATGGTTAGTGTGGTAATATCAATATATATTCTCAAAGAAGGGGAAACAGAAGGAGGAAGAGAAAAAAAACTCGTCTTCTGTCTCCTCTCATTTACTCCTCCGCAATCAAGAACACCAAATGCAAAAAGAAAGAAAAAGAGGAAGAAGATCGGAATTAATTCACAAACAAATACTAAAACACAAAAGATGCAAACTCAACTCACCTAGATCTGTCCCCTCTTTGACAATATGGAGCGTCATCGATTTTGAGGCCGAGAAAAGAAAAAAACAAAAGGAAGGAGCAGCTTGAGAGAAGAAGGATTTGGAGCGTCACGAAATTTGAGGTGGGAGGCTGCAATTTCTTCATCGATTGTTGGAGAAAAAAAAATGAAGAACAAGAGAAGAAAGAAGATTTAGATCTGGAAAAATGAGTTTGGAAAAGAGAAAGAGAAAAGAGAGAGGAAGAGAGAAGTCTGCTTTTCCCTTTCCTCCATTAAAAGACAAATATATAAATGCTGGAAAAAATAAAAAAAGGAAAGAAATCAAATTTCAAAAATCGGACAAAAATGCCCCTCCTCACTCGGCGTGCAGCCCAGCCATATGATAATTCCATCCCTAGATCTATAATCCAAATTTAATTACTGACAAGTCAGTAATCATTGGTTACTGACTCTATCCTAGGCCTAACTCATCCTGTTATTTTCAGAAAACGACTATTTATTGTTTACCCACTACTTTCTCATTTGTAATAATTAGTTTTTTTAGCGAAACCCAAATGGACAAGTGACACGTTTTTTGTCATTTGTTTCTTGATTTTCATTTTTAAACAGAAAACATAAAACAAAATGGGAAGTGAACAAGGCATTAGGCTTTTGCTGTTTGGCTTACAGAAGGAAGGACAGTGATAGGCTGACTACAATAGCAGAAGGGAGGGCCGCTGAAGGTGAAGGGTGGAGGTGGATGTGGAGGCGGAGGCAGGGGACATTACTGGAGGGAAAGGACAAGGCCACAGCCTAGTGCCCACAAGGGTTTAGGCCTGAAATTGTAAAAGGAAAAAATTACGGTTGGCGGGTGTAACATCCCGTTCCGGCAAAACCCACATTTCGATCGCTAGAAAGTTCAAGATTTAAAATCAAGCGTTTTGATAGTATTTCGGTGAAATTCGGATTATCGATCGATCTAATAAGTATACGTATTTAATTATATATATTTATATATATCGGGACATTTAATTCCCTCCCCCGTCTCAACTTTCCAGAAACCATTCCACTTCTTCTTTCCATTTTACGGACCGAGATGAGCAGAGCGAACAGGGGAGCTCGGGGAGAAATTTCCAAAGCTCGAATCTTGAGCTCTAGTGATCCAAAAATTCCGTAAGTAATGGCTAATTCATTTATTCATCGTGATTTATCGATTTAGAGCTTTAAAACGAGTTTTTGGTTCAGGAATTTCTTGAATTCCCGATAAGCCAAATTAGGGTTTCGGAGTATCCGGAAGCCGGATTGAGCCCAAATTTCATATGCGAGCTTCCTGCAGCGAGGTAATCAATCCTCTAGTTCTAATCCTTGAATTTCGGCTAATTTAGGTCGGAGCCGAGATCGCTGAATTTAGCTCCGGCCAGGGTTTGATGTATTTTTATCGAGAATTTGACCCGGAGCCTAGAACTAATATTGACGGGGATACTGCAGGGGATATTAGGACGGTCTCGGATTTTAATTCGGGGTTCGTTCGTGAAATTGACGTTTTAGTACGGGAGGCTAGAACCGGTGTTTGAACGACCAGAACTGGTGAGGGATTAGCACGGCATACCGGGTTTGTCGTATCACGATAATTATGTTGATGCTTAGAATTGACCTAGGTGAACTAGAATGTCATGATTAGGGGTGTATGAACTTTTGTGCTATATGTTGAACCCTGGATTGTTGTATGATATTATTGACTTGTCCTAATCGATATGAACCTTGTTTATGTTGATGATTGTGTATATGTTGCAAATTATGGGCTTGACTGTTAATATGCTTTATGATGGTTCGAGAAGGTGATTATGTATGATTTTTCATGATTGTTGTATTTGGATGCACAAGTGGGAAAATATATATTCCCTGGTGATATTATGATGTTTAAGGAGGATGACTTGCACGAGGGTTTATCCCGAGGAAGTGCAATTATACGACTCCTGATTTACCTATGTTGAGCCAATTATGGCCAGGTCAAGTACATGTGCAAGTAATGAATTATGATTAAGCAAGATGAGATATGAATCATGTATAAGGATACCAAATATGAGTGTTGTGGTATCACGGTCAACTACATAGTAATTAGGGCTCCCTATGCTATTACTCTATTATGATATGTATGATAGTCACACCTCTCATATGGTGGTGACTGAAGAATTCTTACGAGATATGACCACACCCAGAGCGGTGTCGGGGTATGACTACACCCATAGTGGTGTGGGGTATGTATGACCACATCCGACGGGATGTTGGGGTATGTATGACTACATCCGACGGGATGTGGGGTATGTTTCCCATGAGAGTTATTAGCATGGGAGTAGCCAGGCGCCTATAAGTAAAACATGATAAGATGCATATGCATAAGTCAAGGTGGTTGAGTCTTTTGCCTATTGGGATGTCGGATGGTTGAGGTCTGATCCTAGTGCTTTGGCTTGTTTGCTAGATGTATGGTAGGGGTATGCTTTGTTATGAACTCACGATGCTATGATTATCTCACTCAGCTATGAGCTGACCCTCTTTTATCCTTTTTCTCTGCTTATGCCATGTGTAAGCAGATCATCATCATCAGCAGCAGTAGATAGGTGTATAGGTGGGAGCTGAGCAAGAGTTGAAGGCAAGATGAGGTATAGTCTTCAACTATTGTGTGCTTGGACCACTACTCGGGATTTTGGCCAGTGATCCACACCTTTTTGTAAAATGTTTTGAGAACGTTTTTCATGTGCATACTAGCTTCTGATGTAGTGTGAGATATCCACAGGTGTGGAAAGTTGATGATATGTGTATATTTGTGTAATTATGTAAGTTGTGACCATTATGGCATGTGTCAGTATAGTATGCAGTTGCGTAACATGAAACTGTGACTATGGCTATGAAAAGCCATTGCATATGGCAGTGAGTGTATATGTTTGTCTATGAATGCATGGATTTAGATGAATTATTTTGCAGGATTAGATGGAAGAACTGTTAGCCCATTACGCGAGTAATTCATGTCGAAGTTTTATTTGGGTAAATTTTGATAATTAATGAGGATGTAGAGGTGGTAAGGGAGTTTCCTGATTTATTCCCCGAAGAACTTCCCTGCCTTCCACCAGAAAGTGAAGTAGAGTTTGATATTGAATTGGTACCTGGCACAACACCAATTTCAATGGCACCATATAGAATGACACCAATTGAGCTAAAGGAGCTTAAAGAACAATTGCAAGAATTGCTAGACAAGGGGTTTATTCGACCTAGCATCTCACCTTGGGGTGCACCGGTTTTGTTTGTCAAGAAGAAAGATGGCTCCATGAGAATGTGCATTGACTACCGGAGGCTGAATAAAGCAACAATGAAGAATCGTTATCCCCTTCCAAGAATAGATGATTTGTTTGATCAATTGCAGGGTGCATCAGTCTTTTCTAAGATTGATTTGAGGTCTGGATACCATCAACTGAAAGTGGTAGATGGAGCGACCTCAAAGACAGCTTTTAGAACAAGATATGGGCATTATGAGTTCCTGGTAATGCCTTTTGGACTCACTAATGCACCAGCGGTATTTATGGCTCTTATGAACAGAGTTTTCCATGAATATCTCGATAAGTTTGTGATTGTGTTCATAGATGATATCCTCATCTATTCTAAAAGCGAAGAGGAGCACAAAACTCACCTCAGAATTGTGTTGCAAATTCTAAGAGAGAAACAATTATATGCAAAATTCTCAAAATGTGAGTTTTGGCTGAAGGAGGTAATATTTCTGGGATATGTAATTTCTGGAAGAGGTGTTGAGGTGGATTTGAAAAAGGTGGAAGCAGTGGTGAGTTGGACTCCACCAAAAGATGTGTTAGTAATCGAAAAGCTTCCAAGGCAGAAAGAAAACCATGAGTCTCCTTTTTCTTAATGCCTCGGAATACAACAGGACCTTTATCCGGTGTGTTGAATAACAATTCTTTCTTTTGAAAATCCACCACAGCTCCATGTGTTGCCAGAAACTCCATTCCAAGGATGACATCAAATTCATCAAAAGGTAGCAGAATTAAATCTGCTGCTAGGAAAGCTCCTTCCACACAAATGAAGGAACTTCTAATAACTGAGTCTACCTTCAAGGTATCTCCCACAGGTGTTTTAACACATAAGGTATAACCTAGCTTATCTGGGACTAAGCGTAGCATATGTGCAAACGTATATGACATGAATGAGTGAGAGGAACCAGTATCGATCAAAGCATAAATTTGCTTGCCAAGGATAGAAAGCATACCAGTCACAACTTCTAGTGCCACTTCTGCCTCACCTCGAGTCATTGCATAAACCCTCGGTGCTCCCTGTGCTCTGGTACCCTGCGTACCACTTCCTGATGGCTCATTTCGACCACCACCTCTACCACCCTGTGAACCACCACGGCCACTCTGAAATCCACTACGGCCTCCCTGGTAACCACCCTTGAATGGGGCTCTACTAAATTGCATTGAAGGCTCAGACTGTGTAGCTCTTACTTCTCTCGAATGCGGACAATCCCTCATGATGTGCCCAGGTTGGCCACAGTGAAAGCATACACCAGAAAATCTCCTACACTCTCCAAGATGCCTCTTCTGACAAACTTGACAAAATGGAAATTGTGTGGCTGAGGAAATTGGTGCCCTGTATGATGTTCCCGACATAGATTGCCTCGGTGTTCTCCCAAAACTGCTAGGACCCTTCCTTGATGGATAACGAGGTCCAGAATAATTTACTCCTAGCTTCCTTTTCTTTTCTTCCTCCTTCGCCTTGTGTTCCTCTCGACCCTCAACTTCATAGGCTTCATACTTAAGTGCTGCCTCCTTGATTGTGGCCATGCTCTCTTCATCAACCCTGTGGATCTTTTCTTTCAATCCTAGGCGCAGACCATGCAAGTATCTCATCTTCTTCTTATGCTCAGTATCCGCCAACCCATCTTCAAAGTAGAGTAGTCGAACAAACTTGATGGTATACTCAGTAACTGTCATGTTCTCCTGCTTAAGGTTGGCGAATTCATTATTCTTTGCCCTGATAAAAGCTTCGGGAAGAAATTCTGTTTTAAAGGCCTTCAGGAACTCCTCCCAGGTGAACTGAACTCGTTCACCATTAACTCTAGAGACTGAGGACGACCAGCTCCTCGCGTACCCCTTTAGGAGAAAAACAACATATTGCACTTTTTCCTCTGAGGTTGCATAAAGATACTCAAACACATCTTCCATCTCCCTCAACCACTCTACCACAGCATCCAGACTCACATCTCCTTTAAAGTCCCTACCACCCAAACTCTTCATCTTTGCATAGTCTAATACTGGCGGTCTTGCATCAACCACCCCCACTCCTCTCGACTGGTCAGTAGAAACATTATGAAAACTTCCGTGCGAGCTACAAGGAAATATTGGCCTTAGATTGATCCACACAAAATTCATTCTTCACCAAATCTCTCACTTGGTTAAAACAAAATTTTCCCAAAATAATTACTCGAAAACAAATAAGTTCAATATTCAATTTTGAAAACCATGATGCAGGTAATTTCATCCAACATACCAATACACATAGTCATGTCAAACTCAATTCCCAGTTTAAGTCATTATGGGGTACTCCCCTCCGTAGGAGTGTTTAACCTCCCATAGGGTATAGTACGCCATAACAGCAAAAAGAGGGAACCGGGCTCTGATACCAAACTGTAACACCCTACCCTATACGTATTACCTAATCATATTGTTCATACAATTGCAGCGGAAATAATCTCGGAAAAAATCCCAGAATACACCAATTATTAAAAAAAATTACCAAAATACAGTACTTATAAAAGTAATTCCCAAAATACAGCAGTTTCAACATCACTGTCTTTGTCTAAGACAGTGATGTTGATCACCGCTTTTGTCCAAAGCGATGATACATCACCGCTTTAGACAAAAGCAGTGATGTTATCACCGCTTTAAACCAAAGCAGTGATGCCATCATCGCTGTCAAGGACGACAGTGATGGCAACACCGTTGATGTGGAAGGCAGTGAAGCCTTCACCGTTGGATCCAACAGCGGTGAAGGGGCGCGGATCGCTGACGTGGACGTGCGCGGGCACTTCACCGCTGAAGACCAAAGCGGTGATAGCCCCGCTTTCCACGTCAGCGATCCGCGCCCCACCCCGCGCCTTCACCGCTGCCGTCGGATGCAGTTATGCGCGGATTGTGGTTTTTCTCCACAATCCGACGCATCAGGAGAGGCCACGTCAGCGATCCCTGACCATCACCGCGTCCAACAAAGGCGGTGATGGCGCTGTGTTTGTTTGGGGCGGTGATAACTGGCCAGGTGTTTTCCCAGCCCCAAACCCTATAAATACCCATCCCCCCTCTCATTCCAAACCACACCACCACTTCATACTTCTTTCTCCCTCCATTTTTCACTCTAGTTTCGTTCTAAGTATGCTCTGTGGTTGCGGCTAAGTCCGATCTTCCGCATCAGAAAGAATTACTAGAGTTTTTGTTTTGTTGTTTTGTCGATACTCTCGCTAGCTTTTCGGCAAAAAATGGACGAAGAGGCTTTGAGAGTACGTAAATTTATTTAATTCTTTTGTGCTTTTTTTTTTACATGGGTGCTAAAATTTAAATTGATTTGATTTCATATTTTTTTATAGATGGGTGCTGAGATATACGACCCTAGATTGTATATCGATCCTGGCCCAAGGGATCGAAGGTATTTAACCGGGCAAGATCAACATCGCTCTCGTTCAATTTGGAACAATAATCCGGTAGATACACTACAATTATTTCAATAGTTTTAAAGTTTTTATTTTGCTTTCTAAGTTTTTATTTTGCTTTCTATTGACTGACAATATTGTGTTTTTTGTTTTGTAGGAATCACTTATTCCCATCAGTCATCGAGGTACATGTCGATTGCCCCGTTGGCATCCTCGACTGCATCCCTATCTAGAGAGGGCGGGATTGCACAATTTGAGGCACTTTATGAGGCTAGATATTGACAACGATCTGCTGACGGCAATGGCAGAGCGATGGCGCCCTGAGCTGCATACCTTCCACTTTCCCGAGGGTGAAATGACGATCACCCTCAAAGATGTTGCCATCCTCACCGGGCTCCCGATCACCGGAGATGCCATCATCGACAGCTCGAGAAAACCAGAAGATGGTTGGGGGCCATTGATTCAGGAACGTCTGGGGTTCAACATGCCGACCACCACGCCCGTCGAAGGGGTTGGGCATCCACCACTGAATGCGGGGCAAGTATCGATCCCGTGGCTTGTTGACCACATCCAATTGGAGGTTAATATAGGCCCGGATACTCCTGAAGATCAGGTGGAGCGGTATGCACGTGTATACCTAATTGCCTTGGTTGGTGGGTTTCTGTTCCCCGACAAGTCAAATAAGTGGATACAAGGCATGTGGTTAAATATGCTCCTCGGTGACTGGGACGAAATCGGGCAAAAAAGCTGGGGGTCGGCCGTCTTGGCTGGGATCTACCGCGAGTTGTGTACTTGCTCGAAGTTGGGAGCGAAACAAGCTGGTGGTGCGATGTTCATACTCCAGCTCTGGGCATGGGAGCATCTTCCGTTTCTCGCACCTCGAGACCCTCGGGAATTCTGGTTGCCAGAAGATGAGCTACGATTTGTAGCAAATCCCCCATATGGTTTCAAGTAAGTTCAATTTAAGTTGAATTTATTTTAGATATGCAATGGTAGCTAGTTAGGTGAATTTAGATTTTAGTGAACGTAGTGAACTTAGTATGCAATTTTAAGTATGCAATTATAGTATTTTAGTGAACTTAGCTATCTTCCAACTAAGCGGATTTAGAGACATTTTAGGTCTGCAATTCTAGTATTTTAGTGAATTTAGATATCTTCCAAGTAAGTGAATTTGGATTTATTCTAACCAAATCGCATTTAGCTAATTTAAAAATTGCTTATATATGTACTTTTGCTTAATTAGGTGGATCGGAGCAAATACAAACGACCACCAGCCCGAGCACTCTTTACTGTTTTATCGTGCTGAATTTGATAAGCCTTGGTGGAACCAGGTAAAAATATTGAATGTCATGATTTTCAATTTATTAGGTGGAGTGGATATAATTTTTACTAATTCCATGAATTTTAATGATTGTAGGCGGTATGGGATCCATATCCAAATGAAGTGGTTGAGTTGCATCGTCTTAGACATCCCGAGGATCAAGAGACATGGTTGTGCAAGGTGCCCTTAATCTGCTGGCACATGGTGGAGTGGCACCTGCCCGATCGATCTTTGAGGCAATATCAATTGGAGCAACCAATTCCAGCATCCCCACCTCAAGGGTTCAGGGAGCTCCACGCCATTGACCTACGCTACAACAAAAAGGATTGGACCCGCAAGCATGAATTCTACATCAACATATGGGAGAATAGAAATCAGTGGGTGGTCCAAGGGGCGCCGGAGACAAGGCCAATGGGGTACCACGATGGCTACATGCGGTGGTATCGGAACTTATACATACAGTATAATTACTAACACATCAACATGTAAAAAATACATACTTATAACATACTCAATCCCGATCTATCATGAGAAAACTAAACAAATTAATCTAAATTCAGTACTAACTAACTAACATATATCATATCATAATTAATCTAAATATATAATTCTAACATACCTAATTCTAGCACATAATCAAAATGTAAACAATACATAATTCTAACGTACCGAATCCCGACGAGTTTCTTGAGCAGTAAACTACGGAGGAACCAGCTGCGAAAACGACTTAACAAAACGATAATTTTTGTACTAATTTTCTGTTTGGCAGCAGGAGGGAAGAGGGCGTGGGTTTTTATAGGAAAATTTGGGAGCTAATCACCGCTTTTGACCAAGGCGGTGAAGCCATCATCGCCTTAGTCAACAGCGGTGATGGCTAGGTAGCTGTTACCTACCTCTCCACCTACCAGGGCTGTGTAAAACGTGGAGGCAATCACTGTTGTGGACGGCAGCGGTGATGGCTTCACTGTTGATGACCAAAGCGGGGATACGTTCCCCGCCTTTGTCAAAAGCGGGGATACCATCTCCGCCTTTGACAAAAGCGGGGAACGTATCACCGCTTTTGACAACAGCGATGATGCATTCCCCGCTTTTGTCCAAGGCGGTGATGCGTTCCCCGCTGCTTCACTGCTTTGGACAAAAGCGGTGATCAACATCACTGTCTTAGACAAAGACAGTGATGTTGAAACTGCTGTATTTTGGGAATTACTTTTATAAGTACTGTATTTAGGGAATTTTTTTTAATAACTAGCGTATTCTGGGATTTTTTCCAATAATCTCGGGTGTTACAATAATTATCAAAATTTACCCAAATAAAACTTCGACATGAATTACTCGCGTAATGGGCTAACAGTTCTTCCATCTAATCCTGCAAAATAATTCATCTAAATCCATGCATTCATAGACAAACATATACACTCACTGCCATATGCAATGGCTTTTCACAGCCATAGTCACAGTTTCATGTTACGCAACTGCATACTATACTGACACATGACATAATCGTCACAACTTACATAATTACACAAATATACACATATAATCAACTTTCCACACCTGTGGATATCTCACACTACATCAGAAGCTAGTATGCACATGAAAAACGTTCTCAAAACATTTTACAAAAAGGTGTGGATCACTGGCCAAAATCCCGAGTAGTGGTCCAAGCACACAATAGTTGAAGACTATACCTCATCTTGCCTTCAACTCTTGCTCAGCTCCCACCTATACACCTATCTACTGCTGCTGCTGATGATGATTTGCTTACACATGGCATAAGCAGAGAAAAAGGATAAAAGAGGGTCAGCTCATAGCTGAGTGAGATAATCATAGCATCGTGAGTTCATAACAGAGCATACCCCTACCATACATCTAGCAAACAAGCCAAAGCACTAGGATCAGACCTCAACCATCCGACATCCCAATAGGCAAAAGACTCAACCACCTTGACTTATGCATATGCATCTTATCATGTTTTACTTATAGGCGCCTGACTACTCCCATGCTAATAACTCTCCTGGGAAACATACCCCACATCCCGTCGGATGTAGTCATACATACCCCAACATCCCGTCGGATGTGGTCATACATACCCCACACCACTATGGGTGTAGTCATACCCCGACACCGCTCTGGGTGTGGTCATATCTCGTAAGAATTCTTCAGTCACCACCACATGAGAGGTGTGACTATCATACATATCATAATAGAGTAATAGAATAGGGAGCCCTAATTACTATGTAGTTGACCATGAGACCACAACACTCATATTTGGTATCCTTATACATGATTCATATCTCATCTTGCTTAATCATAATTCATTACTTGCACATGTACTTGACCTGGCCATAATTGGCTCAACATAGGTAAATCAGGAGTCTTATAATTGCACTTCCTCGGGATAAACCCTCGTGCAAGTCATCCTCCTTAAATTGCTGCACCATTGACTAAACTGTTGAGGAAGAATACCAAGTATGTTTGGGATGAATCATGTCAAAAGAGTTTTGATGAACTGAAGAAGAAATTGACCACAGCACCAGTACTGGCTTTACCTTCAAACCATGGAGAGTTTGTGGTGTATAATGATGCCTCGTATCAAGGATTGGGTTGTGTGTTAATGCAAGATGGAAGAGTTATTGCATATGCCTCTAGGAAATTGCGTCCTCATGAAGTAAATTATCCCACTCATGATTTGGAGTTGGCAGCGGTGGTATTTGCTCTCAAGATATGGCGACATTATTTGTATGGTGAGACTTTTAAAATCCTAACTGATCATAAAAGCCTGAAGTATATTATGGATCAGAAGGATTTAAATAGTCGCCAGAGGAGATGGATTGAACTTCTAAAAGATTATGATTGTACAATTGATTACCATCCAGGTAAAGCTAATGTAGTGGCTGATGCCCTAAGCAGAAAGGGGAAGAAGAATATAAATGATCTGGTTGATTTGAGGGCAATGAATGTTGATTTGGAAGTGGATGGTGTAACAGGGTTACTAGCTCGGTTGAATATCCGACCTTTGTTGCATGACAAAATTCGTGAGAAGCAGAAGGAGGACCCAGAGTTGGCAAAAATCATTCAAGACATTGAGGAGGGAAAAGAAAGCCCATTTGAAATGGTAGATGGCATGTTGAAGATTAATGGAAGGGCATGCGTTTCTAATGTTGATAATTTGAGGAAAGAGATCCTAGATGAAGCTCATTCTTCTGCTTATGCTATGCACCCAGGAGCAACTAAAATGTATCACACGATCAAACCATATTTTTGGTGGCGTGGGATGAAAAAAGAAGCGGCTGAACATGTTTTCACATGTCTGGTATGTTAGAAAGTTAAGGCAGAACATCAAGCTCCTGTAGCGAAACTGCAACCACTTCCAATTCCAGAATGGAAGTGGGAAAGAATCACAATGGATTTTGTATATGGTCTCCCATCATCAAGGGGAAAAGATGCAGTATGGGTTATTGTGGACCGACTGAACAAATCGGCTCACTTTTTACCCATTAGATGGAAACCATCACTGGAGACTTTGTCTCAACTATATATTAAGGAGATCGTCAGATTGCATGGTGTGCTAATTTCTATTGTCTCTGATCGAGACCCAAGCTTCACATCTCGGTTTTGGCGAAGTTTACATGATGCCTTGAACTAAACTGCATTTCACTTCAGCTTATCATCCTCAAACAGATGGGCAGAGTGAACGAACCATCCTTACCTTGGAAGAGTTACTTCGATCATGTGTAATGCAATGGGAGGAATCATGGATTGACCATTTGCCCCTGATTGAGTTTGCTTACAACAACTAGTACCATAGTAGGTTGGGTGTTCGACCATATGAAGCACTTTATGGGAGGAAGTGTAGAACACCATTATGTTGGGATGTAGAAGGAGCAAGGCAAATCTCAGGGCCAGAAATAGTTCAGATCACAGTTGATAAAGTCAAGGAAATCAGGGAGCGTATGAGGGTGGCTCAAGATCGGCAGAAAGTTTATGTCGACACGAATAGGCGTGAAGTTAATTTCGAAGTGGGTGAGAAAGTATTTCTCAAAGTGTCACCATGGAAAGGGGTGATGAGATTTGGTAAGAAAAGGAAACTTGCACCTCGATATATTGGACCCTATGAAATCATAGAGAAGATTGGACCAGTGGCATATAAACTGGCATTGCCTCCAGAACTATCTCAAATCCACAATGTATTTCATGTTAGTATGCTGAAGAGGTACAAAGTGGATCCTTCCCATGTTATACAACCAGAGGAGATCGAGTTGGGTCCAGATTTGACATTTGAAGAGGTTCCAGTTGAGATTGTTGATTTTCAGATTAAGACTCTTCGTAGGAAAGAAATTCCAATGTTGAAAGTTGTGTGGAGAAATCAAGATAGTGAGAGTGCTACCTGAGAGACTGAAGCAAGTGTGCGAGAGAAGTACCCTGAGTTAGTAGCAACCTACATTGAAGGTTAACAATCTTGCCTAATAAGTTATGTTTTGAATTTGCTGATGTGTTTTGTTGTGATAGCCCAGTGTAGGTTTTTGAAAACTTATATTGGGAACTTGAGGTGTTATGTGTTTAGTTATGTAATTCAGATCTCCTAACCTAAGAGTTAGGTAATGGTTTATTTACGATAGACCATGTCAAGGGTAAGTAAACACCCTACCCTATACGTATTACCTAATCATATTGTTCATACAATTGCAGCGGAAATAATCTCGGGTGTTACAGCCGGTATTTTCAGTTTCCAGATATGGGTTGGGCCGGTCAGATACAACTTTGATGAGCTGGGATCGATTCTTGTGCTTAAGCCCTTCCTATTAGCTAAAAAGAAATTAGGAGATTAATAAGAAGTTAGTAATTAATAGGCAGTTAAGGGTATTGAGGTAAATTACATAATTTATTTATTTGAATTTTAACTTAATACCCTAATTAATATAAAATTTATTGATTTGTACTGGAAAATCAATACAAAAAAGCCTTCTCGATGCTCTCGTCGGGCGGCAAGGAAACCTTCCCCTCTCCCCGCTAGGGTTCCATATCAGAGGGTCTTTTCATGATGAAGATCCCTTCTCTTTGCCCAGATTTGGGCCGATTGTCTCCCTTTATGGAGTTGTTATTCGATTACCCCTCTTCGGGTTGATGATGAGGTGTGAATGTTGGTTTGCTTGAACTAATATTTTTGGGTTAATTTCATGGTTGGTCACTGAGATTACAAAATACGTTCAAGTTTGATCACTCAAAATATTTAAATCCATTGGTGGTACTTCAGTTTACTGAAATCGTTCACGTTTGGTCACTCTCCATCCAACTCCGTTAACTTTTGCTTACGTGTCTATCAATTCTAAAAGTTGACCGTTAAATGTGTGACGTGACAATTTAAAATAATAAAAATGATAAAATTAAATTTTTTAAAATTGTCATCTTATTTCCATCTCATTATCACTTTTATTTAAAATAAATAAAAAACTAATTTCTTATAATGCCCAATACCAATACCTCGCCGACAGCATATCCCCGCCGTCGCTGCCACTTCCATTGTTGGGCTTCCTTCCCACAGTACCGAAAATCTCGCATGCCAGAAGAAAGGCTCATCGGTATCAATTACCAGCTCTTCCAGGACTCTGAAATTCCTCGACACTGCAGCAAATAGCAAATTATTGCAAGTTCAATATCCAGCTCTTCAAAACCAAAAAAAAAAGTTAGGGTTTCTCCTCTGCATCAATCGGCGACCCTATCTTGAAGTTGTTGGCCGCCACGCCCTGCTCTTCGATGACGATACCATGGTAGAGTTCACCAACTCTGCAAATGCCCTCGTCGAATGGAACTCTCTCTCAATCGACCCTTACGACGTTTGTCATCTCCTTACTGGCCCTTTTCCACCGCGTGCTCGTCGGCGACTCCACCAGGACGATGCTCTCGAATCGGAGCTAGATCGTGACAGGTCCAAATTTTTTAGCGCAAGCTTCTTTTGGGAGCCAAGTGTTAACTCTTAACGCTGAACTATATGATGGGTACTCTTAAAGTTGTGCGAGAGTCTGATACTTCTCTTATCTCAGTTCTTTGTGGTTAATGTCATCTTCAAGTGGCCAAGCGTGTTCTTGTAATTGTTCTGATTTGTTTGGTTAGATGAAGGTTTTGATGACTGGATCTGTTTCTCTGCTCCCGCTATAATGTAAAGCAATATCAATTGATCCTAAAATAATAACAATGCCATTAGAAGTCAGTGGAAGAAGCCATAACTAGATAGTTATAAACATGACGTGAAATTGTGAACATTAGTAAAGATTTTGTAAATCAATGATATTTTATTCAAACTGTTAATGACAATGTTACATAACTTTAATGATTCATTTATAAGAGTGGATGACAAAAATGTAAAACGGGAACAATTGATTCAAAATTGTTAATAATGTAATTGTAAATATTTGATAAGCATATTGAAATAGTTAATAATGATAAGATATAATAATAATGATTCATTTCATAAACGTTGATAATGTCATTCGAAAACGTTAATAGTACATTGCAAGTTCTCATGATGTGAGAGAGAGCATGTATTTTTAATTTTCATTTTAAGAAAGAAAAAAATATTAAGTTCAAATTTATTAAATATTAAATAGATTTAATATACTTGTATATCCAAAACTTTCACGGTTGTGCCAATAATATCCAAATTTCCCGGAATACCACTTATATCCATGTTTTAAAGTTGTTCTTTGCCAAATCTATCCATTTCTCAATATATTTTTGGTTAAATACACTTGTATATCCAAAAACACCGTTAAAATATGTGAAGGAACTGGATATAAGTGGTATTTTGGGAAATTTGGATATTATTGGCACAACCCTGAAAGTTTTGGATATAGTGTATTTAACCTATCAAATAATATATAATTTAATCAATTTTGAATTTCCTTTTAATTGTAGTAAAGAGAGGGTTATGGTCTTATGGATAAGGTTACGGAGGAGAGAGAAAGAAAATTATTAATTATAATTATATTTGCATAATACTCCATTTACCCTCAACTACGTATTCACTACTAACCCTCATTAACTACCTAATCTACTATCAACCAATAAAAATGGCTTAAGCAAATGCTTAAACTTATAGGCTTAAGCATTGGATCATGGAAGGTAATTTCAACCGATTCGTCATGATTTTTTTTAAAGTGTGTATAATATTTTTAGCAAATGACATTGTAGCGATCACTTCATTCTAATCTTGACCTATCTCTCATTCTCCTTCTCCTTCTCTCACTTTGGAAAGTTTTTGTTAGTATATTCTTTGATGACCTGGTTGAGAGAGTATGATAAATCGATGTAATAGATTAAGTGGGATGTGTGGGGTCGATAGTATGACTGTATGAGTTCATAGCTAGGAAGCAAAAAACAGGTAGGAGGAAGGTTCCGATGCCCATTAGTAAATCGCTTACGTCAACATTTGTTTTATTGGTGGAGGTTGTGTACCGTCCCTAAAGGATTATTGACTTTATGCTTTGTGGATTTCTATTTAACTGTATCAATGCATGCCTTGGGATGTCTTCTTACTTCGTAAAAATTGGTAATACTGGTGGTTTCTCAGCTTGTCACTTCGATGGAGTAGCGAGTTTTTTATTGCCAAATGTCAAACTACAAACAAGATGTGGAATGATGATTTGATATCAAGAAACGATCATTATCATTGTGCTGAAGTCTCTTCATTCTGTTAAGCTCAGTGAAGGAACGATTTAAGCATACTTTTTTGAATCCGAAGTTCTTTCTTCTTTCTAAGTGTTCTTGCATAGAAAAAAGGCAACTTACGCAAAAACTAGGAATTTAGTAGTAGGTCGCTTCCCCTCCTAGTTTTGACAAATAAGTTATATCAAAACGTGAAAAACCAAAATCTTCCTACTAGAAAAAGAAGTCTTATAGATTACATTTCTTCATCGTAACCTAACATTTCACATAAAAAAAGTTGGGACCTCACTATTCAAACTACGAGGGATATAAAGTTTAAAAATTTTGGTACTTCCCTAGTTGAGGCTTAGACCAGTCCTTTGGGAATGAACTTATCGTATTAATATCCCGACACTAATCATTTCAAACTCATAGACAACAATTTATGTAGTTGATTGACTGTAAGTTCCTTTAGTGTTATTAGTCTGCCTTCAGCCATTCACTAATCATTGGAGGTACTTCATAAGCATGAGTTTTATTGGTGGAGGTTGTGTATTGTCCCTAAAGGTTTATTGACTTTATGCTTTGTGGATTTCTGTTTAACTGTATCAATGCATGCCTTGGGATGTCTTCGTACTTCGTACAAATTGGTAATCCTGGTGGTTTCTCAGCTTGTCACTTTGATGGAGTAACGAGTTTTTTTATTGCCAGATGTCAAACTACAAACAAGATGTGGAATGATGATTCGATATCGAGAAACAATCATTATCATATTGCTGAAGTCTCTTCATTCTGTTAAGCTCACTGAATGAACGTTTTAAGCATACTTTTTTTAATCCAACCTTCTTTCTTCTTTCTAAGTGTACTTGCATAGAAAAAGACAACTTACGCAAAAACTAAGAATTTAGTAGAAGGTCGCTTCCCCTCTAGTTTTGACAAAGAAGTTATATCAAAACGTGAAAACCAAAATCTTCCTACTAGAAGAAAAGGTCTTATAGATTACATTTCTTCATCGTAACCTAACATTTCACATGAAAAAAGTTGGGACCTCACTATTCAAACTATGAGGGATATAAAGTTTACAAATTTTGGAACTTCCCCAGTTGAGGCTTAGACCAGTCCTTTGGGATTGAACTTACCGTATTAATATCCCGATACTTATCCTTTCAAACTCATAGACAACCATTTATGTAGCCGATTGACTGTAAGTTCCTCTAGTGTTATTAGTCTGCCTTTACTAATCCGGAGGTATTTCATAAGCATAATAGTAAACAAGTCAAAAAGAGAAACAAAGCGAATTTTTCTTGTTAACTATGCCATTGACGGACGAAAAGAATGAGCAAAGATAGTGCAGGCTTCCTTAGACAAAATTGCCAGCTACATCTTAACTAGAGTTGCAAAATCTACTGTCATTGGTGCATGGAGTTCAACAACTTCAGTGCCAGAGCTTCTTGCTCTGCTAGGGAAATGGAGTCGTCTACTACATTTCTTTCTATCCTCTAGTTTCACCATCATCATCACTATCACTATTGAAGTAGATCTTCCATCTTTTTGGTTTCCTTCCATTTGTTCCTTCGTCCCCTCCTGACCCAAAAATATCCTCATCACTACCTTCTTCTTCTTCGTCCCCAACTCTCTTCCACTTCATTTTCTCCTTAATACGCTTATCCCTCCGACGTTGATGGTCAAGAACCTTGTCTACCTTGTTCCCTTATATTTTTGTAATACCCGTCCCTCTTGTTTGGACAAGGAGAAAGATAATGAGTAATGGAACCACTTTCAAAAAGCACTACCCCAAGCCAGTTGGCTATTATGCTATTATATAAGTTACTATTGAAGGATAAGCTGTCATGCGAGTGACAGTCTAGCGAGAACGACAAGTCGTCACCTAGTTAAAGTGGGTTCATTCAGGACTACACATAGTGACTAGTTAATGAGAAAGTATTTACCTTTGTCAAACAAAGACAAATCATCATCGTTGTTTGCTCCTGCCACCATAGCTAGTGGAGGCAGCGTATTCCCTTGATCATCGAAGACAACCCTTGTTCCGACTGGTCTATGAATGTTGATCTTCAATTTTTTCTTCTTAGAAATACGGGGTGGAAGTCTGCACAATATCCAGAGGAAACATAAGACAAACCGTATCAAAATTGATGGTTACCAGCCATAGAGATCAAGTCCAGACTTTGAGTGGAGCAAACGTAGCTTCATCGCACTCCAAAAAATAACAGATAAAAAGGGATAAAGAGTAAGGAGTTAAATGAATTACATTGCATCTCCACCTTCCACTGCTTTCTCAATGCTCTCATTTTGGGTATTGCTTAGATAGAAGGAGATCTTTTTCCACATCCTCATCCTGAGAGTCATTTGGATTCAGTAACTCTGTTGGTAAGTCGAAGTTTTCCTCACTTAACTTGCTGTGCCTGTTTTCTCTTTAGCTCTACTAGAGGCTCCTTGCTAGAAGCTTCCAATTCAAGGACATGAGATTCACCAGGCGGCAGCTTTTTGCCTCTTAGTTTACAAAACAGATAATAGGGGTGAGAGCCAGACCCATTGAAGCTGCAAATTCATCAATGGGTAATTGCAACACATCAAATACGTCTTTTTCCTTCTGAATGTGTATACACCGCATGTATCTTATGAACGCCTTTACAGCCAGCTCTTGCAGTTCAAAATGCTTCACCAATAAATCTGAAAGCAGTCCATACATTGGTTGTAGCATTTTCATGTTTGCCTTAAAATTTGATAAACCATGAAATCATGTTACGTAATATAAAAAAATATTTGTACATTTTAGCATTTGATCATATTGCAAACAAAATCAGCAAAATTGCCTCGGGCATAACAAAGAGTCTGCTGACCTTTATAAATTCTATGGGAACTTTGGTTGCTTTCAACTTATCAAACATTTTCATTTATGATGGCATAAAAAACATAAAAAAATCTCCCTCCTGACAGGTATCTCGCAGTGCGACCAAGTCTGTGTATATAGGATGCAACATCTTCTGGACAATCCGCCTGAAAAACAATGTAAAATCTTATGAGATAAAAGCAAGTGATTAGCAAAAGCACTATTATTGTCAGAGATCTCAAATCTACCTCACATGGACAACCCAGTCAACTACTTTGTTGAAATCAAGACCTCTAGCAGCCACATCAGTGGAAACGAGAACAGAACGTTGTTCACATAATTGGGAATAAATATTTATCCTTCTCTCCTGCTTCATCCTCCTGTGAAGGCATTTTAGCGGAATTCCGGGCCTCCACTTCTTAAATGCTTCAACAAAAAAAATTCACCTAAAATCAAGGAAATTATCAATGGCAGGACAAACTTTCAGGCAATGGAGGAAAAAAAATACTCCAATTATATGATGCGTTTCTATAGGCCAAAAACATAGTAGAGTCTAAAACTATACCTGTTTACAGGTAGAAAGAAACACGAGTATTTTGGAGTTAAGATGTGCCTTAACAAAACTCCATAACATATCAAACTTTTGGTAAGGAACAATCATAGCTGCCTGCTGCAAACAACTAGGAGTAGCAGTCTCGGCCTTCTCATGAACACTAATGTACTCTGGGTCCTTCAAACTGAGCATTGCAAGATATTGTACAAACTTTGTTTGCGTAGCAGAGAAAAGCAAAGTTTGCCTATGCTTAAGAAGCTGTGAAACAATCGCGTTTAAAGATTTCTTGAAACCCACGTCGAGAATACAATCTGCCTCGTCCAGGACCAAAATCTATTTCCCAAACCAGGATAATTATACTCAAATCAACTAAATATGACATGATCTATCAATAAGAACACTCAACAACACTAAGCACACAGTAAATAGTAAATGCTACATGCAAAACTTTGATTGGTAGACAAGAGAAAAAGCAAGAATAAAGCAAATCATACTGTGAAGATGGATTTCTGCTCCTGGACGTTGAATCGGCACTTCTCCAAGCTCAAACCAAGCTCCAATGGTGTTGAAGATCGATCTAGGGCGCTTGGAGACTCTTGTTCGTCGCTTTCTCTCTCTAGGAATCGTTCTATCTCTCTAAAACTCGAATCCCCTCTCAATTTGGCTGAAATCTGCCTAAAAGGGCATCATTGGCCAAAACACGGTCGAGGGCACGGCCGTGTTTTGCCTCAGCCCGCCCGTGTTTTGCCTCAGCCTTAAAAGCACGGCCACGGGCAGCTTGAAAACACGGTCGTGTTCAGGCTAAAACACGGCCGTGTTTTCCTCAGGCCTGCCCGTGTTTTTTAGGTTGTGCACGCCACCCTTGGAAGCCTCGGCCATAAAAGCACGGTCACAGGAACACGGCCGTGTTCTGAGGGCCTCCTGCCCGTGTTTTGGTCCTGGCTCGTCCAAACGACTTCCAAACGATCCGAAACTCGTGCTTGGCCTTCCCTTTGACGCCTGGGACCTGAAATAGGACAAAGTAGCACAACCCAGCGTAAAATAGGCCAAAACACACAACCATGCTCCGCAAATGGATAAGAAATAGGGGTATAAAATCATGTAATTATATCGTTATCAAACTCCCCCACACTTAACCGTTTGCTTGTCCCTAAGCAAACCAAGTCAGACACCAGGTAAGCTTGAGACATTTCAATCAAGCAGGCTCAAGGGCAAATCGTATCGGCATAAAACACGTGGATCATACTGGCTTTCGATCATCAACACATGGCAACTCGAACGACAACCTAGACAACCACCACAGATGACATTCGAATGCAATAGAGTCGAGCAAAGGAAGAGTTCTTTCATGTTCACCAACCAACATAGACTTGACTCAATCACTTGTTCAAAACAGTCATATCATGCACAAAGCTTAAGACATCAGAATTAAGACCGAGCAATCTAGGTCCTCACCGGGGTAAAGAGTATAGAGAAAATGAAGAAATGAATCGCTCACTCTCGACCAGTGGGGTCAGGACAATATGATGCGAAAAATGCGCATGCTTCTTCTCTCAATCCCTAACGTCTCTTCACCATGAATGCAGCCTCTAAATGCTAGAGTTCACATAAGGGGGTGTCACCACTAACTAATCCGGAGGTCTTAGACACAGGTTCAAATGACTGGCTAGGGTCTTGGACATGGGGAAAAAGCCTTTTAGGTGGTGGCAGTTATAGCATAAGGTTCCACAATTCCAAACCCAACAAAACCACAATCAAGCAAACCAGTAACTTTCGTCCTGCTATTCTGCATTAATCAAATTCTTTAGGGCACAAGAGCGAAGGAGGTTACAAAAATGCTAGCATTTCCAAGCCAGACTACTCGGAAACTACTTAATGGGCACAATTCCAGATTTTTTGGTGGTGGCTCTCTTTTGCTTTAATCTTTTTCTTTGTTTTCTTTATTTTTTTCTTTGTTCATTTCTTAAGAGAACCACCACCTCTGCATATTTTCAAACGCACGCCCAAATTTTTAAGCACTACCTCCAACCCTCACATTATATTTAGCAGAACAGCAGACAGCATGCAAAAACCACTCTGTGGAACCTTCTAAAAGATGCAAAGGGTGATTTTTCATTTCAGACCGAAAGAAAGGATAACACACGGCTCAAAGGGGCTGACTAGGGGTTATGACGCATCAGGACAGTCAGTTTGGTCGTGGGCTAATCCTATGCCTCCATCATCTTAGCTAGTGACAACGTGAATGCTACATTTCATGGAAGAGGGATCTATCGCACAAGAAAGAAACGAGCAGGCTCAAATCTCACATGGCTACCTATATGCTCTATCCCACATTCTGATTCCCTGAACTAGATGCATAAATGACTGTCAAAAGCAAGTGATCAAATACAAGTCGCAGTTGGTAAGCAAACAGTTGAAAACTGAACCCCTACACAACTCTACTACACATCTCAGTCATCGTAATAGGCTATCTTAGTCACACTCAAGTTGTCATGCATCAAGTCAAAAGCCATTCAATTCTCTAATCACATCCACAATGCCAATACGATCAAATATCAAGCAAACAGCCGTGCTTGGAGCCCTCAAATCTCAAGATTTGGACAGTGGACTAGGCTCCAAGCACCCATACACCCGTTCCAAATAATACAAAGAACCCCCCCCACACTTAAATGCGACAATGTCCTCAATGGAGCAGAGGGAAGGGGAACGATGTTACCGTGAAAGCAGGAACGGAGATCGAGAGGTAGATCGGACAATAGCAGAGGACTGGAAGGGGACCCAGTCCGAGGCACAAAGCTAAAGTCACACAAGAGATACACTGGGTGATAGAACCGAAGTTCCGAGTTGACAATCCAAAATAAAAGAAAACAAATCCAAAAGAAACAACAAAAACATGGAGTCTCAGTCTGGAAATGGAAACACGATCAGAACCAGGTGCTCGCGCCACTAGCAGTCATCGCCACCATCGCCGGAAGGTGGTGGGTACTGGTCCTCAAACCCCGGGGACTGGACGAAAGGATAATGAACGGCGCTCGGGTCCATGCCCAGGTAAGACATGATGTAGTGCTGGCCGGACATCAGACGACGGCCGCGGTCCCGCTCGCGATCCAGGCGGGTGTGAATGAGTTCCTGGCCGGCCAGGATGCGCTCGTTCTGCTGAGCGATAGCCGCTAACTGATCGGAGATGGGCACCACCACTGGTGGAGGAGACCGGGGGGCAGGAGAGCGGGGGGCAGCAGCGGGGCTCGCGGGAGCCTGAGCATGAGGAGTGGCGCGGCGAGGAACCCGGCGGGATCCAGCAGCGCTGGACTCTGCCTGGTCGCCCTCGGCGGGCGCAGGTGGCTGGGGAAACCCCGCAATCCAGTGAACACGCCCCTGGCGGGCCACCAGGTGCTGATGACGGAGGGTGGCCTCACTGAGTGGAGTGGGGTCGTGGACCAGAGTCATCCCGGTGATGTCGACCCCGTAGTAGCGAGCGAGGGCCGTGATGACCGGGCCACAGACAAGGGCGCGACTCTGGCTGGCAGCAGCTTTCGCGAACGTCCGGGCGACCACCGAGCCCAGCTGGATGGTGTCCTCAGAGCGACCCATCGCCTCCATGAACCACAGGGTCCGGAGGGTGACCCGGTTGGCCGAGCCCTTGCTGGGGGTGTAGGAGGCGCACAACAAGTGGTTAAGGATGCGCCACTCAGGTCGGAGGAGAGAGCCGCGCGTCTGGCTGGCGACGTACTCCACATCCACATAGTCAGGATGACAGATCCGCCGGAAGTACGCCTGGCAGGGAAAATCGGTGGGATCGGTGATGTCTAAGCGCAGCAGCCCATCGCCGGCGTGGGGGGAATTCACCCGGAGTGCATTGGCGAATTCCCAGTAGCTGATGGAGTGCTCGCCCCCGCCAAGTGTGAATTGAACGGCGTTACTGTGGTCGGCATTCCCCCTCTGGTTGTGGCGGAAGGAGGCATAGAACTCCCAGACGAGCTCTTGATAAGTGGGCTCAGCAAGGCAGAGCAGGCGCCGCCAACCATACGCCCGCACAGCGGCCTCCATCTGCGGCCGGGCGTGAAGGCCATCGAACACCGCAAAATCAAGGTGCAGGTGCTCGGGGATGGTGCGGGTGCGGATAGTCCGCAGTGCATGGCGCTGGGTGATGCTCAACTGGTCTAGGTAGGCTTCCATGATCCTGCATAGCACAAGAACGGACAAAAGGAAACACGAGCAAACGGGGTCAATGTTAGTGAAGATCACACCGGGAGTCCTCATATCGGAAGATATGGACAGTGGACTAGACTCCCGGAGAAAATCAAACATCCCCATCACACAGAAATGCACACAGCCCAATGCACCGGGGGCCCTCAAATCAAACGATTGGGACAGCGGACTAGGCCCCCGGGAAACAACAACAAGCCCAATCCAAATAATCATTAAGCAACCAACCACAACCAAAATACCCCAAACTCGGAAATAATCTCACATGCAAATGGTAGGCCGAGGGGCTGAAATCTCAATATAGAACAGAACATGCAAAGAAAACCATCGGCCTACCCAAGCAATCGCACATTCAAGCACAATCCAAGTTCTTCACCTAACTCTAGGTAACGATTCTCCAAAAATACGAGAAAAGGGAGGATGAACACACCTGGAGACGCAAGAAGTTACCCGGAGAAAGGTGAAGAAAAGAGCAAAAATCCCCCTAAGTCGCCGGAAAACTCACCGGAGGCTCGCCGGAGAACTCACCGCCGGCGACCCAACCTCGGCCAAACTCACCCAAACCTCTGGGGAATGTGCTCCTCGACGCCAGGAGCGTGGGGGAGGTCGCGGTTTTCGATTTGGAGGTCGGGGGAGCAAGAAATGGCCGAAAAACCGAAGAGGGGAGGGAGGAGGGCGATTTCCGGCGAGAGAGAGGGGGGGGGGCGGCTAGGGTTTCTGAAAATGGGGGGGGAAATGAGGGGGAAGGGTAAAAATTCGCTTTTATAGGGGGGGAGTCAAAACACGGGCGGCCAAAACACGGCCGTGTTTTGGCCTTGGCCCGCCCGTGTTTTTATGGCCGAGGCCGTGCTCCCCCACCTTAAAAACACGGGCGGGCTGGGGGCAGTGAGGGTCCCCGGTGCCCTCGTAGTGTTCTGGCGAGCTAAGCTCCCTATCTGGTGCTGGAGATCCTGCAGAATGGCACCCTGATTCCTCTGTCCTACCTCCAGTGAGGCTACACTCTGGTCCAACCTCGTGATAGTCGCCTGAGTGCTCGTCATGAATGAAGCTAGAATATTTTCCAGCTTCGTCATCTGAGTATCTGGAGCTGGAGCTGCTGTTGGCTCGGCATACTGACGCTGAGGCTGCTGGAATGGCTGCCCTTGCCTAGGCTGGTAAGGTTGCTGCTGTGGTGGTGGCCCCTGCCTAGCCTGGAAGGGCTGCCTCTGCTGGAAACCACCTGCTGGTGCTGGGAAACCAGGTGGCTTGGCGGTGTTATTGCTCCAGGCAAAGTTGGGATGCTGGCGCCATCCCTCATTGTAGGTGTTGCTGTATGGGTCAAGGCGCCGAGCATTGGCGATGAAGTCCACCTGCTCTTGGGGAGTAGAAGACTCCCTCATAGACTGACAATCCTCCACGAGGTGATTCGGGCTCTCACACCACTGACACTGAGCAACTGGAGGTGTAGCCAAACTTCTGCCCGGAATAAGACTGTTGGGCTGCTTCAATGCCTGCACTAGCTCAGCTACCTGCTGCTCGAGCCCGGATCTGGTCTCCATGGCGTGCACACCACGGTCCCTGGAATGTCTGCCTCTGCTGCTCTGCCCCCAGGAATGATCGCGGGCAGCCAAAGTACTGATCATCTGGTTCAGCTCGGGTGGAGTCTTAGTAAGGATATCCCCTCCTGGGCATAGAGACTCGATCACCCTCTGGCTGTCTGGGGTGATGGCACTGTAGAAGTTCCCCACTGTGAAAGCATCGCTGAAGCCATGATGGGGACACTGCCAGAAGTATCCCATGTACCGCTCCCATGCATCACGAAGGGACACATCTGGCTCTTGGCGGAAATGAGTGATCTCCCGCTGAATCTCAGTAGTCTTCGATGCCGGATAATATCTGTGCACGAACTTATCCGCCAGATCGTCCCAAGAAGTGATGGACAGTGGGGGCTGGGTCTCCAACCACCTCTTAGCATTCCCCGCCAGAGAATGGGGGAAGAGGTGAAGGCGGATTGCCTCATCCGGAACACCATTCAGCTTGAACCCGTTCGTCAGCTGCAGAAAACGGGAAAGGTGTGCCCGGGCTTCCTCATCCTTCAAGCCATGGAACTGGATAGAGGATGTGATGAGCTGAATCCAGCCTGGCTTGATCTCGAAGTTATTTGCTGGGACGGGTGGATAGAGGATGACCGGGTGGATGTCAGCAATCCGTGGAGTGTAGTAGTACTCCAAGGTGGGACCCGGCGGTGGTGGTGGATGCTGATTCACCGGGGGAGCCTGTCGAGCATTCCCCGGTTGTGGGATGTCTTCGCCCTCCATCTCGTACTCTTCCTCAGAATCGCTGGTCAAGTGGCCGTCTATGCGCTCTCCCGTAACCAGTCTAGCTCGCTGCTGTCTCCTAAGTTGGCGGCAAGTGCGTTCAAGCTCTGGATCCAACGGCAGTAAACCTCCTGACTGGCTACGGGTCATGCACTACCTGCACACACTCAAGCAAGCAAACCCGTGAAGGCACAAGTGGGACAAAGCAAACAAAGCGAAAAGAAAAGCTAGAGTAACAGAAATCACTTTTCTTCAACAACCTAGCCGTCCCCGGCAACGGCGCCAAAAACTTGACTCACTTCTACTGTCACCCTAGAAAATGGCCAAGTGTAACCACTTCCTAAAGCGTAGTATAGCGGGTTTGGGTTTCAATGTCAACCCGGGTCCTAGATTTGCTGACTACTCAATGAGTTCTTGTTATCTAGCAATAAAACTGGAGTGCAAGTCTAAACTACCAAACAAACAAAGCAAGTAAACTGGTTGTATTCAGGTTAAAGAGGTCACCCGGATATGGTTCCCCCTAGTCTGCAGTTAAGCCGGATTGTAATTACCAAGTTCAGTTTCTATGAAGATTATACTGCGGAAGGTTCTTAAACAGCCTGAAGTCTCGACTAAAGGTCTTCAGACCCTCTCAATCTGACTCTCTAGCGGGCGACTAACCTCCACCGGAGTCGACAGATTGAGGCCCTAAGAACAAAACCTCCACTACCGGAGTAAATCCGGTACAGAATAGTGAGTTGGCTCCTCGACTAAAGTCACCAACTCCCTACCTTCAATCAAGGATACTCTATTAACCTAGGCAGATATTCTCATTCTAGGTGAAAGCAGAAACAACAGGAATTTGATCAGGATTCAAGTCATTCAATCATAAAACCTCAATCGAATATAATCAAATCACAGAATCAGTACTTGGGTTCATACAATCAATCTCAACATACAGAACTAGGGTTTCCCACACCCAGATGAATGGGAGAACTACTCCATGGAGAGAGAAGCAAAAGCAGAATCAGACGCGGAAATCATACTGTGAAGATGGATTTCTGCTCCTGGACGTTGAATCGGCACTTCTCCAAGCTCAAACCAAGCTCCAATGGTGTTGAAGATCGATCTAGGGCGCTTGGAGACTCTTGTTCGTCGCTTTCTCTCTCTAGGAATCGTTCTATCTCTCTAAAACTCGAATCCCCTCTCAATTTGGCTGAAATCTGCCTAAAAGGGCATCATTGGCCAAAACACGGTCGAGGGCACGGCCGTGTTTTGCCTCAGCCCGCCCGTGTTTTGCCTCAGCCTTAAAAGCACGGCCACGGGCAGCTTGAAAACACGATCGTGTTCAGGCTAAAACACGGCCGTGTTTTCCTCAGGCCTGCCCGTGTTTTTTAGGTTGTGCACGCCACCCTTGGAAGCCTCGGCCATAAAAGCACGGTCACAGGAACACGGCCGTGTTCTGAGGGCCTCCTGCCCGTGTTTTGGTCCTGGCTCGTCCAAACGACTTCCAAACGATCCGAAACTCGTGCTTGGCCTTCCCTTTGACGCCTGGGACCTGAAATAGGACAAAGTAGCACAACCCAGCGTAAAATAGGCCAAAACACACAACCATGCTCCGCAAATGGATAAGAAATAGGGGTATAAAATCATGTAATTATATCGTTATCATAAGTCACATGCACCTGTTGCGAGAGAACCGCGGCATTCTATGGATCGATGGGTTTCCGGAACCTCAGATCCTCGCGGAGGACCAGCCGGAGGCCCAGCCAGAGGTCCAGCCAGAGGGCCAGGAGGATGAGGCTGCTGATCATGTGGAGCCCGAGGAGGTGGATGCTGATGCTGCCCCTCGCCCCACCACCTACGAGTACGGGGATGGCAGCACCGCTTTCCCCGGGCAGCACTACTTCACCTATCAATTCGAGCAGGTGCGTATCCAGAACCAGCAGATCCTTGACCAGCAGCTCCAGTTCCAGCAGTAGTACGCGGCTCACCAGGCCGAGTACCAGCACAGGATGGCTGCTTATGATGAGCGCCATGACATGCTAGCGACCCAGCAGAGGGTGACTCTCACACACATCGAGTGGGAGAAGCGCCGTTCACGGCGCATGCAAGAGGTCCAGCAGCATTTACTCCAGCTGCTACCGGGCGAGCAGCCCGTCTGGAGGACTCCCTGGGAGGACTCTCCACTTCCACCTCCCCCCGCGGATGGTGATGATGGTGCTGATGGTGATGACGCCTTCATGGACGACATCGACCTGGATAACCTTGACGACGAGTAGGCTGTACTCGTTGCCCATCTCAGTGTGTTTGTGTTTTTCGTTTTAGATTTTTGTGTGTTTGCTCCATGTGTGAGGAGCTTGGACTTAGTGTCGTTTGTTTTTGTTTTTGTTTTCTTTTGTGGATTGTTTATGTTGTGGCCGTCTGGGCTAACACTTATCCCTAACGCACAGTGTGCTAGTGTGTTCTTGGTGTTCGATTCGTGCAGAACTGTCCATCTTCCCGTTTTTTTCTCGCTGACTGGTCCACCTCCAGTCCCCCAGCAGTGTTTCAATCCGGTAACATCGTTCTCCTTATCTCTTCCTCTACTCCATTGAGGGCAATGTCGTGCTTAAGTGTGGGGGGTGCTTTGTATCGGTTGGAATATATATTTGTGTGCTTAGAGCCTAGTCCGCTGTCCGAATCTTACGATTTGAGGGCTCCAAGTACTGTTGTTTGATCATATTGGTACTGTGTTGTGATTGGTGAATTGAATGGTTTTCGGATTGATGCATGACAGCTTGATTGTGACTAGGACAACCTATGATGAGGACTGAGACGTGCAGTAGAATTTTGTAGGGGTTCAGTTTTTCAACTGTTTGCTTACCAACTGTGACTTGGATTGATCACTTGTTCTTGACAGTCGTTTATGCATCTAGTTCAGGGAATCAGAATGTGAGATAGAGCATATAGGTAGCCATGTGAGATTTGAGCCTGCTCGTTTCTTTCTTGTGCGATAGATCCCTCTTCCATGATGTGTAGCATTCACGTTGTCACTAGCTAAGATGATGGGGGCATAGGATTAGCCCACGACCAAATTGACTGTCCTGATGTGTCATATCCCTAGTCAGCCCCTTTGAGCCGTGTGTTATCCTTTCTTTTGGTCTATAATGAACAATCACCCTTTTGCATCTTTTAGAAGGTTCCACAGTGTGGTTTTTACAGATCCTCTGCTGTTTCTGCTAAATTTAATGTGAGTGTTGGAGGTAGTGCTTAAAAGTTGGGCATGTGTTTGAAATATGTGCAGAAGTGGTGGCTCTCTTAAGAAATGAAAAGAAAATGAAAGAAAAACAAAGAAAAATTGAAAGCAAAAGAGAGCCACTACCAAAAATCTGAATAATGCCCAGTAAGTAGTGTTTCTTAGCATTCTGCTTGGAAATGCTGACATTTATACCTCCTTCGCTTTTGTGCTCTTGAGATATTGAGTAATGCAAAATAGCAAAAAGGAAATACCGGTTTGTTTGACTGTGATTGTGTGGGTTTGGAAATGTGGAACCTTGTGCTATGAATACTTCCACCACCTAAAAGGCCTTTTCCCCATGTCCAAGACCCTAGCCAGTCATTTGAACCTGTGTCTAAGACCTCCTGATTAGTTAGTGGTGACACCCCATATGTGAACTCTAGCATTTAGAGGCTGCCATCATGGTGAAGAGATGTTAGGGATTGAGAGAAATAGCATGCGCATTTTTCGCATCAAATTGTCCTGACCCCACTGGTCGAGAGTGAGTGATTCATTTTCAGATTCTATATACTCTTGTACCCCGGTGAGGACCTAGATTGCTCGGTCTCTATTCTGATGTCTTGAGTTGGATGCATGAGGTGACTGTTTTGAGTAAATGGTCGAGTCAAGTCTATGTTGGTTGGTGAACAGAAGGGAGACTCTTCCTTTACTCGATTTTGCTGCGCTCGAATGTCTTTTGTGGTGGTTGTCCAGGTTGCTATTGAAGTTGTTCATGTGTTGATGTTTGAAAACCAGTATGATTCACGTGTTCTGTGCCTTTATGACTTGTCCCCAATGTTGGTTGATTGAAATATGTAAGCTTACCTTGTGTCTGACTTGGTTTGCTTGGGGACAAGCAAACGGTTAAGTGTCGGGGAGTTTGATAGATCGTTAATTACACATGTTTTTACCCCTGTTCTTACACCGTTTGAGATGTGGTTTCTCGTGCTTTAGGTCGATTTCACGCTAGGTTGTGCTTGTTTGTGATATTTCAGGTCCTAGTACGTGAATGGAGGCTTGGGAGCGAGTTTGGGGTCGATTGGACGAAGATCAGACGCGTGGCGAGGTGCTAAGGAAGCCACACGGGCATTCCTGGACATCACACGGCCGTGTAACTCACATTTATGGCCGTGTGATTTTCGCCGAGAGCAAACACGGGCAGAGCAAAATTCCCACACAACCGTGTGATCCTGGCCGTGTGGGAAGCCTGAAGTTCGACTTATTGATACGCCGCGTTTTGACTCACACGGGCAACTGGGTGAGCCACACGGCCGTGTGGCCTGCCCGTGTGAGTCGGGAAATCTGGGTTTTTCAGCCAATTCCGAGCCACAAGTGAGAGAATCGGATTTTCAGAGCAAAAACAGAGCCCTAGAGAGAGAAAGTGCGAAGAACACATCCTAGAAACTATCTTGGAGCTGGGTTTCATCAAATCGAGCTTGGAGATCGTCATAGAAGTGGAAATCATCATCCCAGAGCAGATTTTCCTCATCTTTATGCGTATGACTACTTTGATTACTGTTTTCTTCTCTCTCTCTATGGAGTAGAACCCTTCTCTCACTTGGGTATGAAGAACCCTAGATCCTTGTGTTAGGGATTTGATTGCAATGACTTGGGATGATTATACTGTTTGGTTTTAATCGAATGATGCATGTTTATTGAATTGATTGAAGTCTGATCAGCTTTTCTTGATTTCTGCTGCAACCTGAGATTGATAGAATCTGATTAGGTTGTTAGAGCCCCTTCATTCGATAGTAGGAGATTGGTTATACGAGAGTTAGCCAGTTTACTGCTTTGTACTGGAATCCAATTCCAGTAGTGGAGTTCTGTGCTCATTGCTTCAGCTTTCTATCCCCGTGAAGACTAGTCGTCTGCCGGGTAGTTAGACTAAGAGGACTTGGTCAGCTTAAGAGATTCCAAGCTACTGTCGGATCTTCCACAGTCTAATCAACAGTAAATCAACCCATGGTAATTACAATTGAACCTAACTAAGGAGCTAGGGGGACTCATTCCCGAGTGACTCTTTCCTGCTTTAGAAAACCAAACCATTTCCTGCTTTCTTACTGCTTTTGCTTTAAACAACAATCACTCAACTTAGTTGGCTAGATAATAGATAATCACGGAGTAAGCAGTAGATCTAGACCCCGGGTTGATAATAGAACTTGCCTGTTACTGCATTCCCGGACTGCGATTACACTTGGCCGCAGTTTGGTGTTGGGTGTTGGCGTGTCAGCATCCTTGATTGAAGGTAGTGAATTGGCGACTTTATTCAAGGAGTCAATTCACTATTCTGTAGCGAATTTACTTCGGTAGTGGAGGTTTGGTTCGTTAGGGCCTCAATCTGTTTACTCCGGTGGAGGTTAGTCGCCTGCTGGGGACTCAGATTGAGAGGGTCAGGAGACCTTTAGTCGAGACTGCAGACTGTTTAAGAACCTCCCGTAGTATAACTATCATTGAAATTGAACTTGGTAAATTACAACCTGGCTTAACTGCAGTCTAGGGGAAACCATATCCAGGTGACCTCTCTCGACTTGAAAACAACCTTTTTATTTGCTTTACTTGTTTGCTTGTTGGACTTTCACTAAAGTTTCACCGCTAAATAATAAGAACTCACGGAGTAGTCAGCATACTTAGGACACGGGTTGACATTAAAACCCAAACGCGCTATACTACGCTTTAGGAGGTGGTTGCACTTGGCCATTTTCTAGAGTGACGGTAAGAGCGAGTCAAGTTTTTGGCGCCGTTGCCGGGGACGGCTAGGTTGTTGAAGAAACGTGGTTTCTGTTAATTTAGCTTTACTTTTTCGCATTGTTTGTTTGCTTTGTTACACTTGTGCCTTCACGGGTTTGCTGCTTGACTGTGTGATGGTAGTGCATGACCCGTAGCCAGTCGGTTGGTTTACTGTCGTTAGATCCGAAGGTTGAACGCACTTGTCGCCAACTTAGGAGAGAACAGCGAGCTAGACTGGCTACGGAGGAGCGCATAGACGGCCACTTGAGCGGCGACTCCGAGGACGAGTACGAGATGGAAGGCGAACATAACCCACCCCAGGGGATACCTCTCCAGGTTTCCCTAGTGAATCAGATCCTAGGGAACAACCCCATACCCCAGCCAGATGGGGTTCATCATCAACCACTATCGCCGGGTCCCACCTTGGAGTACTACTACACTCCACGGGTCGCTGATATCCGCCCTGTCATCCTCTATCCACCCATTCCAGCGAACAACTTCGAGATCAAGCCATGCTGGATTCAACTCATTACATCCTCTATCCAGTTTCATGGCTTGAAGGATGAGGAGGCAAGGGTGCATCTTTCCCGTTTCCTGCAGCTGACGAACGGTTCAAGATGAACGGTGTCCCAGATGATGCGATCCGCCTTCACCTCTTCCCTCATTCTCTGGCGGGGCATGCTATGAGGTGGTTTGAGACCCAGCCCCATTGTCCATCACTTCTTGGGACGATCTGGCCGACAAGTTTGTGCACAGGTACTATCCAGCATCGAAGACCACAAAGATCCAGCGGGAGATCACTCACTTCCGCCAACAGCCAGATGAGTCACTTCGTGATGCATGGGAGCGGTACTCGTGGTTTTTTTTACAGTGTCCCCATCATGGCTTCAGTGATGCATTCACCGTGGGGAACTTCTACAGTGCTCTATCTCCGGAAAGCCAAAGGGTGATTGAGTCTCTATGCTCAGTAGGGGATATTCTTACTAAGACTCCACCCGAACTGAACCAGATGATCAGCACCTTGGCTGCCAGAGATCATTCCTGGGGGCAGAGCACCAGAGGCAGGAATTCCCGGGATCGTGGTGTGCACGCCATGGAGGCCAGGTCCGGGATAGAGCGGGAGGTGGCCGAGTTAGTGCAGACATTGAAGCAGCCCAACAGTCTTATTCCGGGCAGAGGTTTGGTTGTACCTCCAGTAGCTCAATGTCAGTGGTGTGAGAGTTCGAATCATCTGGTGGAGGACTGCCTGGCTATGCGGGAGTCTTCTACACCCCAAGAGCAGTTGGACTTCATCGCTAATGCTCGGCGCCTTGACCCATACACCAATACATACAATGAGGGGTGGCGCTAGCATCCCAACTTCGCTTGGAATAGCAACACCACTAAACCACCTGGTTTCCCAGCACCAGCAGGTGGTTTTCAGCAGAGGCAGACTTTTCAGGCTAGGCAGGAGCCAGTTCCACAGCAGCAGCCTTACCAGCCTAGGCAGGGGCAACCATTCCATCAGCCCCAGCGTCAGTATGCCCAGCCTCCAACAGTTGCAGGTCCAGATAATCAGATGACGGAGCTGAAAAATATTTTGCAGGTATTCAGGACCACCAGCCAGGCGAATTTCACGAGGATGGACCAGAACATAGCCTCACTGGAGGCAGGCCAGAGGAACCAAGGTGCCATTTTGCAAGATCTACAGAATCATATTGGTGGCATAGCTCGCCAAAATACTATCAGGGCACTGGGGACTCTGCCTTCCACCACCATTCTGAACCCTCGTCAGCCTCACCAGCACCAGCAGCTGGATGCCATCACTACCAGGAGTGGCAAGACCACATCTGCTGCTCCTCCCAAGCCAGGAAGGACGAGCCACTACCTGCTTCAACACTTTTAGCCGACAATGTAGAAGTGGGGATGGACAAAGAAGCACCTGCTCCCAAGCCATAGCCAGTGGTTAAGGAGCATGTACCCCAGCTTTCCTTCCCCACTCGCCTACACAAAGACAGGCTGGAGACTGAGTTTGCCAAGTTCATGGCAATATTGAAGCAAGTCAACATCAGCATGCCGTTCGTGGAGGCACTGTCGAAGATGCCCAAGTACGCCAAATTCATGAAGGATATCCTCACCAACAAGAAGAAACTTGGGGATCTTTCGACAGTGATGCTGAGCGAGGAGTGTTCTGCTATCCTGCAGAACAAGCTGCCCGAGAAGCGTAAAGGCCCAGGGAGTTTTACTATCCCTCTTGTTATTGGCGGCATGCATGTAGGAAAGTCCTTGGCGGACCTAGGCGCTAGCATAAATGTCATGCCCTACAAATTTTTTAAAAAGCTAGACCTAGGTGAACCTAGAGCTACTAGGATGAGCATTCAGTTAGCTGACGTTCCATTGTGCATCCTAGGGGTATCATAGAGGATCTGCTTGTTAATGTAGGTGCATTCACATATCTTGTTGACTTTGTTATTCTAGATATAAATGAGGATGTGGATGTGCCTTTGATTTTGGGTAGACCATTTCTCGCCAGCGCCAAGGCACTTATTGATGTGCATAGTGGTAAACTGATCTTGCGTGCCGGGAATGAACAGGCTACCTTTTCTGTGTCTGAGGATGGGAAGCATTCCCATTTTCTTGATGAATTAGATCATTGTGATATGCCTTCTATCACACCTATGCATGCTATTTCTCACCAGATGCACGAGCCTGTCGTGCACCCTCCTGCATCTCTCATTTTGCAGGACCCCCCCCCCCCCCCGCTCACTCCTTCGCCGCCATTCCCTTCAACCTCACCTCCAAATAAAAAGATCAAGGAGGAGTGGCGGCCGAAGAAGAAGGTGGCTAAGCCTGCTCGGAAGAAAGATGGCGACCAGTATGAGCTGGTCCCACCTCCTAAACCACGACAACCCTGGCCATCCGAGTACTCACTCGCTTGCATCTTGTCGGATGGCCAGGTCGAGCTGACAAATGCTGGTGGTCACACCCGTCTGGTGCATGGCCACAATCCGAAGTTGTACCTCAAGAGCGATGTGGATCCGCTCTTGCAGGCACCTATTCCTGCACCACCCTGAGTATCCACCATGGCGTCCAGCTAAAAGAAGGTAAAGAAGCGCTTGTGGGGAGGCAACCCCACCGCGGTTTGCATTTATTTCTTTTGTTTTGGGTCAGATTACAAACTGGTTTGGTTTTGGTTTGTTTTCTTTTGTTTTGGATGATGTACTATTGGGTTGACACCTGGACCTAACGTATTGTGTTTGAGTTCTTTTTTCCCTTTAGCTATGCCTTTGTCCCCGACTGGTCCCCTTTCCAATCCTCTTCACTCAGAATGGTCCCCTTCCAGTCTCATGCAGTTCGTGCACACCGGTAACATCGTTCTCCTTATCCTTCCCTCTTCTCCATTGAGGGCAATGTCGAACTTAAGTGTGGGGGGGGGGGGGAGTTGATGTTTCTCTTTTGACTGCATTAGATCTGTTTGTGTGCTTGGAGCCTAGTCCACTGTCCAAATTTTTAAATTTGAGGGCTCCAAGTACGTGTTTCCTTGCAAATTGCCTGCTCAGTATGCTTTGAATTGACAGTCTCTATAGTAATGTGCAACCTAGGGAGGTAGTGTAGCACTATGGAGGATGTTGAAGTATAGGATTTTTCCTATCTAGCTCTCTGTTGTGCCAGTTGATTTTGTGAATTAGTGGAGCTAAGACCGTTGAATTCATGTGGTAATGCTGACTCTGTTTGGATTGTGTTATGGACTCGTATATCGAACAGGGTGCTCATGTGGGAAATGAAAAGCAGTTGGTCCTCCATCTCGAAATCATTGAAATCTTAAACATGGGGTAAGCCTAACGTGTGTGGCACCGTTCATTGCACAAAATTGGGTTTTGGAAGAGATCTTAGTGATCCTTAGTGGGGTACTCCTACAAGGTGAAGCTAAGCTGTCTCTAGTACAAGTAAAACTTCCACCCGTTGAACGCTTTGCCTACTTGAAGATGTGTTTTTAAGGGCAGGGATAGAGCTTCCGACCCCCCTTAATTTCATTGACCCTCCACACGAGTTGAGGAAAAGGAGTTAAAAGAAGTACTCTGGCGAGCGCCAGATGTACAGAAATTGCTCTTGCTCGACTAATAAGGGTTGACCGTGCAAAAGACTGCAGTTGGAACCCCCGCCAAAAGAAAAAAAAAAGAGAAAGAAATGTAAATGAAAGTGAAACAAGGGGTTCCAACGGTGAAATGAAGTGAAAGAGCACCCCGGTACAACGAGTCCTTGGTTGTGAATGGTGTGAGTCCCTTTATCCATGAACTGGTTGTCTTAATTACACTTATTCTCATGATCCTGGTTTGAGTCTAGTACTCGCATTGAGAGAGATAGGGGACGTCTTAGAAGACCAGTTGACCTCGTAAGCTGCTATATGATCTAGGAAAACCTCTACCGACGATCGGGGTTGTTTGTAGCTATAGAGGTCTGGAGAATTGCATTGGTTTGATTTAGGTTTGCTTGGGGACAAGCAAACGGTTAAGTGTGGGGGAATTTGATGACTTGATATATACACATGTTTTTGTCCACCATTCTTATACCGTTTGAGTCTTATTTCTCGTGTTTTAGGCCGATTTCACGCTAGGTTGTTCTTGTTTGTGATATTTCAGGTCCTAGTATGTGAATGAAGGCTTGGGAAGGAGTTCGGGGTCGATTGGACGAAGATTGGACATTTGGCGAGAAGCTGGGAAAGTCACGCGGGCACGCCTAAAATCCCACACGACCGTGTGGCACCAAATTGCACGGGCAAGCCACACTGGCCGTGTAGGGGATCCCTTGTGGCCGTGTGGAAAGTCCAGGGAGCTCACATGGGCAGCCTGGGAATCCACACGGCCGTGTGGCCCTGGCCGTGCAGCATGCCTGGAAGCCCACTAATCGAAACGCCGCGTTTGAACTTCCACACGGGCATCTGGGTATTCCACACGGCCGTGTGGCCTGGCCGTGTGGTCGGGAATTTATGGTTTTTAACCCAATTTCCAGCCAAAGGAGAGGGGTTCCGAGTTTGAGAGAGAAAAAGCGATACCTAAAGAGAGAAAGTGACGAACCTGATTCTGCAAGTGTCTTTGATCGATCTCCATCACCATTTGAGCCCGGCTTGAGCTTGGAGAAGAGCTGATTGAGTGCCAGAAGCAGATTCTCATCCTTCACAGTATGGTTTCCACATCTGAGCTAGATTTCTCATCTCTCTCTATGGAGTAACTTTCTCATTCACCTAGGTATGAAGAACCCTAGATTTGTATGTTAGGTCTGATTGTATGAACCCAAGTACAAATTCAGTGGTTTGATTATATTCAATTGAGGTTTGATTTGTTGAATGACATGAATCCTGATCAAATTCCTGTTATTTCTGCTTTAACCTAGAAAGAGAATATCTGCCTAGGTTGATAGAGCACCCTTAATTGAAGGTAGTGAATTGGCGACTTTAGTCGAGGAGTTGATTCACTATTCTGTACCGAATTTACTTCAGTAGTGGAGGTTTGGTTCGTTAGGGCCTCAATCTGTTTACTCCGATGGAGGTTAGTCGCCCGCTGGGGACTCAGATTGAGAGGGTCTGGAGACCTTTAGTCGAGACTGCAGACTGTTTAAGAACCTCCCGCAGTATATATCATTGAAATTGAACTTGGTAAATTACAATCTGGCTTAACTGCAGTCTAGGGGGAACCATATCCGGGTGACCTCTCTCAACTTGAAAATAACATTTTTACTTGCTTTACTTGTTTGCTTGTTGGACTTTCACTAAAGTTTCACCGTTAAATAATAAGAACTCACGGAGTACTCAGCATACTTAGGACCCGGGTTGACATTAAAACCCAAACCCACTATACTACGCTTGAGGAGGTGGTTGCACTTGGCCATTTTCTATAGTGACGGTAGGAGCGAGTCACTAATCATGGTTTTGTGTTCTACATTGTGGTAGGAAGGACACATATGGCGTTTACTCCGAACCGGTGGATCTCGAGGAGATTTGTGATGTTTTCCAGTCTCTGTTGGCTAGTGGTTGGCATATTGATGGTAGAGAATTGGCCGAGCTAACATGTTAATGTGGCTGTTTCAGCTTTCGGATTATCTTGATGTGGTTGATCATCCGATGGATTTTGCCACAGTGCGGAAGAACTGGGAAATGGCTCGTACTCCACGTTGGAACAATTTGAGGTGTGTTCCTTATGTTCGATTCTGCTATGCATGTGCTAGTTGTTCTCTCATGAAACTCTGCTTCTAGTGTCAAAGTTGTAGCTGAGAAGCCTGAGATCAACAATAGCCTTTTATTTATGTCTGGGCATTTTGCTACCTGAGTAGTGGATCACTGTCAATTTGGAAGAAACTCAAGAAAGGTTTTGACAGGGTGTTGGGCCATGATCTTTTGGATTATACTAGTGTTATGGAATGGTTGCCTTTTGTTACCTGGTTTATGCCTTTCTGGAATTGGAAAGTTGGTGGCAGAAGGTCACAGAGATGCCTTTTGATAAGCGTAAAATGTGCAAGCCTTGGGACTTGGCTGTTGTTAGACTTATTGATACATATCTGGAATTATAGATAGAGAATAATGATGTCGTGTTTGATCCTTGCTCTGTTCACAGACTAACATCATGGCTATTTTAGCCTTTTAGGGCATCATTCTGCCGTAGATCATATTATCTTATTTGGAACATTCTGCTTTGCATCTAAGCTGCAATGGACTTTATTGCTAGTCTTTGTTGATTCTGATGTTTTCGTGCAAAATATTGTTGAAGGTAGAAGGCTGCCATTTTGTTTTCTTGTGTCTCTTTCCTCGCAATTGGAGCAGTGACTCTAGTGATGCTCTTTCTTGTATGGTTATAGGAAGAGAGTCCTAGGATGAGAACATAATGTTCATGTTGCCTTATCTATAAGGCTTTAGACTCTTTAGCCAGTTTGTTGTGGGAATAATTTTCTGTTTATAGTTGTTGTATGGTTTTACTGAAGTGCTCTTCTAATGTTATTAGTTAATGCTTATTACTATTCTGTTTAGAGATTCTAAGAAATTTGAGTAATTGAGCTATAAAAAAATTTATAAATAATTTGTCTGATTATGAGACTCCGTTCTTCTGCAAATTTAAGTTATTGAGCGAAATTCTTTTAATTTTACCATAAGTTATGTTGATTAGGAGAGAGATATGACAGAAAGAAATTTTTTATACGTATTAATAAGGTTTTCTTTGACTGCAGAGTGACATACTTCTAATTTGCTCAAATGCAATGAAATATAATTCATCAGACACCATATATCATAAACAGGTAAAAAAGAATTCTATGACACTTCTTTGACGTCTCATGTTTAAATCTTGTGCTAATTTTGTTTCGTATTTTCTCCGAAAGGCACATGGCATCCAAGAATTGGCTCAAATGAAGTTTGAGAAGTTAAGGGTTGACATTGAACGCTCTGAGAAAGAGCGGAAGTCTTAACAGAAAATGAAGTCCAACTTCTCGACCAAGAAACAAATGAAGAAGCCTTTGAGTAGGGCCACATTGGAACCTGTGGGGTCTGATTTCTCTTCAGGTGCCACTCTTGCTAATGCCGGGGAGGTTCAGAATGGTCCCAATGGTGTTTTGGGTGGTGCCTGTGAGAGGTCTTGTAACATGGATTCTCTTGTAGAGGGCAGCTTGTTTCCGGTTGATAATACTAATCTAGAAAAACTTGAAGAACTATCATCAGGTATGAAACTTGAATTTCTCTTTGCAGTTGCTAATTTAGGATATAGGTGTTTGTCACTTGACTGTTCTGTTTTTCTATTATGTTGATGATATTGCTTTCTAATTGCTTTGTCTCTGCTATTCTGCAGGGAAGGGTCCTTGGCCCAAGATGGGAAAGAGACTGTCTGTCCTGGATGACAACCGCCATGCAACATATAACATATCTAGTCAATCAGTTGAAAGACTAGACACAATATTCACAACATTTGCGGACGAGCTCAGACAGCTGGTTGCTGCATGTAACTAGGAAGCTGCACCATTTTTACTTTAGTAGCTGTGAGATAATACTGATGTTTTCTTTCATTTTCTTCGATTAGGTGGGGCTTCATGCAGAATATTCCTATGCAAGGAGCATGGCTCGCTTTGCTGCAACCCTCGGACCATTAGCTTGGAAAGTGGCATCTCACAGGATCGAGCAGGCTTTACCACCTGGGTGCAAGTTTGGTAGAGGATGGGTGGGAGAATATGAGCAACTCACAACCCCAGTCTAATGATTGAACCACGTGCTCCTAGAGACAATAAAGTCTTCTCCCCCAAGGTTAAAGCTCCTATTGATGCACAACCCGGTCATATGATGCAACTGAAGTGCCAATTGCTCAACCTCCACCAGCTAGAGGGACTAGTTCACAAGGAAAGCACAGAGTGTTCCCACCAACCAGCAGTGTGCCGGAAGTTAAAAAACTCATGTGTTCCTTTGCTGCAGCCAAGCCATTTGCCTCGGTTAATGTCACTCACCCGCAACAAGCTATTTCTCTTTGGAACTGTGTCGAGACTCAGAATAAGGCTCCCAAACAGGCTGAACTGAATCTGCCTCCTTCAAACTATCAAAATAATGGTGAATTTGGTGATGGAAAGCAACTTCCAAAGAGTTCAGAAATGTCATCTTCAAGGGTGTGGGAAGTACGGTCAAGAACACAGAGTTCACAGCCAAGGTTAGTGCCAACAAGAATAGAGAGCCCAAAGCCAAGGGATATGTCGCGAAGAACAGAAAGTCCAAAGCCATGGGATGTGCCACCAAGAACAGAAAATCCAAAGCCTAGGAAAGTGTCGAGGACAGAGGCTAGTATGCAGCAGTCCCTACCTAGTAAGCAGCTGGACAATTATACGCACGTTCCTCCAGGCGTCCCGAATGGGAGAAACACTGGCAGTAATTTGGTAAACGGTAGTAGATCAGAGACTGCATCATCTGATGGTTTTGGCCAAATGGGTTACAGAGGAGGACCGCACTATCCACCACAGGCACCAGGACAGGTTCTCACAGACCCAGTGGAGGCAATGAGAATATCAGCAGCTGAAAGGGCTCAAAAGCCTACTTCAGCTGGCCAGTCCTCAACTGCCGAGGCTCTGCCAACTTCAAGGAGCGACTGCAGCAATGCGGCCACAACTGTTGCCCGAGCATGGATGTCGATAGGCGCAGCAGGTGGAGGCCTCAAGGCCCCACCAGCGGAGAATTCTACTAGTAACACGAAAGGTCGGATTTCTGCAGAGTCACTGAGGTCGGATTTTCTCCTCATTTATTAGCTACTGATTTATCTAGGTTGCAAATGATATCCTCCCCATGGCGAGGACAAAGTGGGCCACCGTCTCAGTCCCAGTCTGCTACTAAGCAAAAGCAGGAGACATACAAGCTGCCACCGGATTTGAACATTGATTTTCTGTCTCCAGGATCACCGTTGAAACAGTCATCAGATGTCATGGTTGATTCACATCAACTTGACATGGCATTACAGCTTTGAAAAATGGATAGCATTCGAACCGAGCCATTAACACAATCCACATGGGTTGAGACTTCGGCTGCATTTGCAAGGTGGATTCCTTTGCACCTTTGCTCAAGAAGATCCATCCCACGGTGTTCATTAACTAAAAGTTTGGCTCTCAGGAAGACAATATTAAATCTTTCAATTCATGGTGATGATGCAGAAGGGTTATGTGTACAAAAAGGTGGAGAGTTTTGCAGTTGCAATCAGAGGAAGTGATGTTGAGAAAGCACTTAGTTGGGAGTGAAAGGTACTGGTTCCTTTCCCATCTTTTCTCTGGAACAAAGTACATAGGTTTAGAAGTTTGATCCAAACGAGAGTTAGGCAGCTTAGCCAATCGAGAGGGTGAACCGGAATCGAATTGGAGTTAGGAATTGGGGGTTCATGTATTGATTATTGAGGAAGAAGAGTTAGAGAGACTTAGCAGCAACAGCTTAGGAATTTGCCTTGTATATTTGACACAGGTTGATGGTTCCTGGAGGGGATTGCCTAGTATTCATATCTGTCTTCAAATTTCTTTCTGCCTTTGTGAATGTGATTTATTGCATATGTAGAAGGCAACTCCCCCCTGAATGATTATTGCTCTATTCAAAATTTTGGAGCCTGCAAGTTCGCTTCCTTTTGGTCTAAGGAGGTTTTTGCATGGCTTTTCTGATGTTCTCTTGGATTGTGCCTCTCATGATTGACAACGGTTGGATGCATGCGGTGATAATTTTGTAATGCATGTAAATTGTGGAATGTATGAGCTATATGGAAAGTTGATGGCAACTCTACGAAATTTAATGCACAATCTCATATAATGTTATTCATTTCAAATCGATCTCAATTGAGGGTAGGGAAAAATTCAATAAAAAATGTATTGAAATTCTGAAATCCATCCATTTTCCAATTCCTTGGGAGGCTATGTCTCATAAACATTGGATTATCCAATTAAGCAAAATGTAACTAAAACTATACATACAACCAATATAATCAAATTCAATGAACCAAAGTTGAAGCCTTAATTTTCTGATGAGAGGATCCCCAGAATGACAGCTCAATCCCATCTTATATCTACAGAGATATAGGAATCATAAAGCTAATAATTTACAAGTTGGGAGCACTCCGAAGCCGAATCCGGCGAGGGAACATTGAGAAGCAAACGGCGGTTGACTCCTTCGGCGGCTTCCCCTTGGCAGTGGTGGATTTCTGGCTCTGCTCGCTTCTGCTGCTCCCTTGGCTCTCTTTTCTCAGGTAACAGATGTCCCCCTCGCACACGTAGTTTGAAGGAGCCTGCCGGCCGTCATGATTATTCTTATGATCATTAGCAGCAGCTACAGCAGCAACAACTGATTGATGATGACGATGATGATCGGTACGCCCGCCACGGAAGATACTTGATAACGACGACACGGCCATTTATCTCCGACCAAACCAAAACCACCCCGACAATGAAGAACAAAAGAAAGGAGCTGACGAATTGTTTTGAGGGGAAATAAACAAAGATGGGACGGTATTCGGAAGCTTGTGTATATAGAAAACCAATGAAGGGGGAAAAGGAAAACAGAGGAACAATTTTTTGTTGGTTTCTTTTACGATCTTGTTATATTGAAGGGTGAAGGAAATAGGGGCAATGTTTTATTTGGACTTGTGTTGTTGAAAATGGGATCTTTTTGGCTTTGGAAAATACACGGCTCAATGTTGCTTGCTTGTTTCAGTCTGCCGGCCACTTACGTTTTCTCTTCTTTCTTTCCTGGAAAGCAAATAGATAATATATAAAACATGTGGACATGTCCACATACCACAAGAAGTAACACATCAGATGAATGAGATTTTGACTGCAGTTAGATCAAAGCCTTCTTTAAAAACCTTCTCCAAGCCCTTTAAATACTTTGACTTCTGGTTAGAGCATTCAGATTTCTTGACCATTTTTTAGGAAGCCTGGTCAGTAAAAAAAACTTATGGTGTTCCAATAATAATAGTTGTGAAAGCAAAGAAAAGCCATCAAGAAACTCAACAAGGATATATATGGGGATTTAAGTACTCAAGTAAAAGAAATGGAGAGTCTACTGCTTGATGCTCAAACCCATGAACTTAAACAATCATCAGAGCGTGGATAAGAGTTTGATCTAGTGGTACATGTACAACCAAAAATAGCACAATGTCATTAAGTTCTCCATCTTTTTTGAAATTTGAACCAAAATCTCCACTATGTTTGGGACGATGAGAACATCTCTAATGAATATAAATAAACATGTACCTTCAAATTTCAATGAAGTATACTCCCTATCACTATATGCTTGTTCATTACCGATTTCAAAATTAAATATAAACTCTCTGAATTTCTACAGCTCTTGTCCCTTACTTGTTTATCAAATAAAGAACATTCTATGTTTAGACAACTCACACAGTTTTCCTCAATACTTTGTTAATCACAATTATCTCTTCCATGGAAAATAAAAAATTTCCAAATTACGTTTTAGGGGATTTTATTTCCCTCACCTTGTGGAAAACCACGATAAATAAAATAAATAGATTTTCATCCTTCAAAACAAAATCCCTTACTATGGCACCATAATCAAAAATACAATAAGAGTAGACTTTAATTTGGGCATCATCGTGTTCCTCCCGGCAACATTTTTGCTCTACCAAAGTTTGGTTTTTCAGGCAGAGCAGTTGCCCGGAGAAGAAAGCTCGAATAGGGTACATATTCCAATTTCACCCAAAAGTTCTTTCTTTTTTCTTTTTTCTATTACTCTATAGAAAATATCAACCGAAGGTGTCTAAAGTGGCACACAATTCTAAATTATTGATAGCAAGGTTCAAACCGTTTGAAACTGTTGAGAAGTTGGCGCCTCGCCGCACCCATCTCCCTCTTTCTCTTTCCTCCGTAACTTCTCTCTATACCTTTCTGATTCCTCCACTCGTAACTTCTTGTGGGTCCCCAATCATCCTCCATCCTCCTCTGACATTCCCAGGTTCCTTCTCTTCCTCTTCCCAGCCGACGAGCAAATTCATCTGGGAAGGAAGAAAGTGCCCCACTTTCATTTCCACCTTAGAAAAGACAAGGACCCACCGAGGAAGAAGAAGAAGAAGAAGAATTTTGGGTTTTGATGGAGTTATTGGGTACTCTTATTTTGCATGATATTATATTACCTTCAATGGGGTAAATGTGCAATTCGTGGTTAAATTTAATAAGAAACCAGAACTCATTTTGTCCACGAATATGTAAAGGAAGACAAAATTGGAACAACGAAGTGTTGGAAGGTTTTCAAAATTCTTTTTTCTTTCTTGTTGGGTCGCATTGTGAACCCACCAAGAACAAAGGAAGATATATCATTGTTAGGTTGTGAAGTATTATCTTTCTACCTTTAGAATGATGTCAACAGGCAATGGTGACGGTGGGTCCTCTAGATCTACCACAAGTGGTAGTGGCGAAGGAGGAGGTAACAATAGAGGAGACAATAACACATATGTAAATGCGTTTGGGTTCGGTGATAATAGTGTTGCTCATTACCATCAACACCATCACAATCATAATAGAGGAGGAGGGAATGCGGTAGGAAATTCTACAAATGACGGGAGAGAGATTAATAACAATGTTGGTGGCAGTGGGAGGGAACGACCATTAAAGAAAGGACCTTGGACAGCGGAAGAAGATGCAATTTTACTTGAATACGTGAGGAAACACGGCGAAGGGAATTGGAACGCGGTGCAAAGGAATTCAGGACTTAACCGTTGTGGGAAGAGTTGTCGCCTTCGTTGGGCTAATCACCTTCGACCGAATCTCAAGAAGGGTTCTTTCACACATGAAGAAGAAAGACTCATCATTGAGCTTCATGCAAAGATGGGGAACAAATGGGCTCGCATGGCCAACTTGGTTTGTCTTTCCATTTCTCATGCTCTTACTATGTTTTTCCTACTAATGCTTTGTTTTCCCAAGTTCTTATTGTTCTATCATTTTCTTCTCACATGCATGGGGATGTATAGCTTCCAGGAAGAACAGACAATGAGATTAAGAACTACTGGAACACAAGAATCAAGAGGCACCAACGACAGGGTCTCCCTCTTTACCCTCCAAATATCCAAACTCAACAACAACAACACTTCCAACATGATTTGCTTCACCATAACCAACACCATCAATATATTCACCATAAGTCTTTCGACACACCGCCAAGTTCGATCAACACCTTCTCCTTCCAACCTTATCAACTGCCTTCCCCAACTGCAATAGCACCGCCGAATCTTCATCCTTACCACCACCAAGCCTTTGCACCACACTCATCTGCCTCTCACAATGCCTTCCAAGCCTTACCGCTTTTCGACTACTCTCAACAACAACAACAACAAAGTTACCATCCAGACTATACTCCCACAAACCCAAGTCAATCTCCATTCACTTTTCAAACTAAAAACCTAAAGCAAAATTATGATCATCCTTCCTCAGCTTCGACAACCCCAACCCATGTCTCCCCTCTTCCTTCTCCTTCAGTAGCTAATAATTCGTCCCCTGTTTCTTCTTCTCACCATCAACGCATCCCAACTCTAGCACTCCTTGACTTCTCCTTCCCACGCCCCACTCCCATCCTCCAATCCCCTAATCGCTTCAAGCGATTTGCCTCTTGTGGTGACATTGCCAACTCTGCAGCAGTTGTAGCCGACCAGCCTAACAACAACAATGCTCATCCACATCATTTACCACCCTCATTAGCCAATCCATCATCAACTCCACCTCTTCCTCCTCATCCTATCATTTCTTCCAATAACGTTGCACATATGGGAAATTCTCATAACCTAAACCATCCCAATGTACTCTCTAGCCTACTCGATGGCAACAATAGTGAGTTCCATAAGGAGATACAGAAGGAGAATGAGGAGATGTGCTCACTTTTAGCTTCCATGTCTCACCATCCAGAGCTCCCTTCAAATCAACTTTTATCACAAAACCCTTTTGGGGTCAATTCTAGTACGAGTATAATCCCTCAAGGCCAGTTCACTAGAAGCATTGATATGAAAAATCGAGGCAATAACAAGAACAACAATAATATTATGATTAGCAAGAAGGAGGGTAAGAATGACATCTTGCTAGCAGCACCGACATCGAACAACACTGGTAATGCCTACGGAGGATCGTTGGAGGATCTTTGGCAAGAGGTCAATCCAAATTTGATGATGCAGAGGGATAACTATGTGATGCAGAGGAATGATAATGATGTTCATGGCTACACCACAACCAACAAGAATGCCATCAATTTTTCCAACTATGGTGAACAACAGGGAGATAATGAGGAGTTAAGCAAGTTCCTGGAAGAGAGTGAGATTCGACAGACAGATAATCAATTTTGTGGAGAAAATTTCAGTGGTGGCAATAAGGATCATCAGACAACCTCCAATGACCCATCTTCAGTAGTGACAACAGAGGATCACATCAATTTTGATCTCCATCACATGTGTTCATTTCTTCCCACAACAACCACGACGACGACAACAGACCCGGATAGGCCTCCCCTGGAGACTTATTCATGGGACAACTTGCCAGAGATTTGCTAAGAAGTTAACTTCAAGAAGAGAGTTGGGGTTTGTAATTAAGTCTTGTAATCGTGGTCGTTCTTTTATCCTTTATACATCTTTATGAGAATTTTGCAAATTCGTTGGGGATGTAAGTTTCCTATAACTTGGGGAAGGGAACTCTCTTTTGTCTTGTGCTATTGTTGTAATGTAAGAGATCCCCATTGGGAATACCCAAATTTACTAACTAAATAATCCAAATTTCTCGCTATCTACGACACTAATACAACATTTATTAAAAGTCACCTACACTTCAATACTTCTTTGTTGCAAGTTGAGGTTGGTGATTTTGTTGTTTACGGTATATCTTGGTGAATTTCAGGTTATGATACCATAAAGGACGAGAACGTGAGTGTGTTGGTTCAAACAAGGACAAAATTAGGTACCAAATGAGCAATTAGTGTACTGAGAGCAACATCTCATTTCTTAAGAAGGAGCATATATTTTGAGAGCTCTTGATCTCTTTAGTTGAGGATTCACCGGAATCCGTGCACGACTTTAAGAGGTAGGAATAGCTTTGTTTGATGCACAATTTCAAGGCAAATTCTACTCAAAAATAAGTTTCTTGTTTGTAATCTTGGTTTCCTCCATGACTATGAGTAGTTAAACCCTCTGTGTTGTTCGGATCGGTGGAAGTCTAGGTGGTTTTAGGGTTCCCTACTTATTATCAATATAAATTGTTGTGGTATTTCATTTGAATGGTTCTCTTGTGTTTGCTTATCTCTATTATTATCTTAAAAAGCTAGCCCTATGATTATGAATCTGTAGGAAATGGATAATTGACTAGAGATAGCTAGTTAGGTTCCTTGATCACCAAACAAAACAAACAAACAATCGATTGATTATTATTATAAGATATATTAGGATTGATCGATCATTTTATCCCGTATACAATTTGGAACTTAACTGCATAAGGGTTGCAATGATGGGGACATGAATGTAACCTACCTTAGGGAACCCTAAAAAATCCTACCGAACGGAGAGATTGTTGGCGAGGTGACAAAACCAACAGCCTACATGTCCTCATGGTTGAGCTGAACTGCTGCTCCAGATATTGGCAACAAAGAAGCTTACCTGCCAATTTGATCAAGGCATTCATCCGAAAACCTTCTCTCTGTAAAGGTCTGCACTATGCTGTCCTGTCCTATTCGATTCCTCAGTGAGCGGTTGATGCCTTGATGGGCCAAAACGAAAAGGAAAAGCAATAAACTAGGGAGAAACAGAGGGGAAGGCAGGGGAGCTGCTTGCTTCCACTTTCCAGTAATATGGGATGGGCACTGCAATTAAATCCGTGCTTCTGGTTGGCAGTTGAATGGGTGAGGTAGGTGAGTGACATTTATGAACAACCCTTCCTTTCTTTACTGATCTTTACTCTTTTTCAGTGATTGTTTTGTGTTGTAAAAGAAAAAAACAGATTGATGAGGACCATAACCAGCCATAGGTATGATGAATGTTTACAAATGGCGTTGGCATGGCAGAGACCAACAAAAGGACAAATTTCTCAAAGTAAGAGAAGTTTAGCATTTTGTTCAGTGCTTTCTGTATCAGATTGATCAAGATCGGAACATCAGTGAGGTAAAAGTTTGCGACTTTCTAAATCTCTGTACTGAAACAAGCCAAAAAACTCACACCACAGAACTCACATAATAACAATGGTAACTAATTCTATCTTAAACCATCCCAGAAGTGAAGGCTAAAGTTAAAGTTAGGCAGCAGCTCTACTAGTAGTGTTATCTGCTGCTTCAACTTCCTTGGAAGGAGTTAGGGAAGGAGGTTCAAACAAGCTAAAGGCTCTGTAAGCAGAGATGACAGTGAAAGCAATGAAGCAGAAGAGAGCCAAAGCATGGAGAATCACAGCAAGCTTCATTCTGTTGCAGAAGGTGGGATAGGAGAGGCAGGCTTCGCTCCACGTCACTGTCCTGTCCCCGTAGTAAGCCAAGTACACTATCTCCGACACTCCAGCTCCAGATGTCACCATTAGGTATGTTATCATCTTCAACATCAGATTCCAAAAAAAAAAAACCCAATCAGGTAAAAGAAAAGAAATCGAAAGACAATGCAGAATCAGTGGAGGGGGAAAATGGGTACCTGGTCAAAGAGAAAGAAGAGCCAGGGTTTGGAGGCAGAGCATTTGATGAACCAAATGGACAGAGCAGCAATAAGTGCATAGGCAGCAGATATCCCAGTGATCCAGGCCATGTAACTGAGGCCTTGGATGTTTTTGTAGGCAACAGGGCCTAAATCAGTGTTGTCTTGGTGGTTGGTGACAGTGAGGCAGAGAGTTGCAGCACTCAGGGGAATGGCTGCGAGTCTCAGAGATGAATCCACCAGCTTCAGCCTTGGAGCCATTTTGTCCGTCTTCTGTAATTACTCACTCACCTGAATGGATTTTGTTTTTAGTTTTGGAGATGACGATGGGAGAGGAAGAGAAGCAAGAACATAGAAGTTCAAGTATTTATAGTGGAGCTGTGAGAGTTAGAAGTGAAGAATATGTTGTGGGGAGGGATATGGGGTTGTTGTTGTTGGTAGTGGTGGTGGAATTTTTGAAAGTAGTGGGGGGAAGAAGTAATGGGTCTGTACTCTGTACTGTACTCAATAACCTTTTCTTTCTCTTCCTTCACAACCGTTCCCATGCTTCAATATTTTATCTGTATTCAGTTTTCGAATTTTGTTTTCCATTTTTTCTGTCATATTGTGGAAAGTTTCAGTGTCGTTGGTGGAAAATTGATTAGCTTTGAGCAAGATGATGTGTTGTTGATTTCACACTGCTTTGATATTTGTTGGGTCTTTGTGGTTTTCTCCTTCATTTCTTTTCGTTTTCGTTCCTCTGTTTTTTTCCCCCTTTCAATCTGTTGTACAGGTGTTGCTTTACCAAGTGAGCTAAGGTGGCATAGATCCCTTTGTTGTATGGCTCAGTTGGGTTTGTGTTTTGTGAGTGGGATGGGATGGGATGGATAGGAAATTAGGAACAAGGAAAGTGCTGTTTATGACCCATCACCATCATTTACATATTCGTGTCATCCTTGCCTCATGCACAGGCTCAAACACTCTGTTTTTCATCACGGATAAAGTCTAGTAGAGGATAACCTAACCCCCCTCGAGGACTAAGCATCCACAAACGGTCAGGTTATTGATCGTCTTCATGGTTGTTTAGCTTATTGGCTTATGTACGACCGACCCTACTCGAGTCTCTAAGTTGCGGCTAGCTAATAACAGGATTAGGACGCCCCTTATCTTAAAAAAAAAGTATTAAGCTTTGAAATATACTTGAATCTTGACTGAAAATGCTGAGAACAACGTTTACTTGCCATGTGAAACTAGTAGCCTTATGCTATCTTTAGTACATGATAGTTCATCACATCTTATATGAATTTCAACGGCTCTAGTTAAAGCATGAGAACTGGGGCCACAAGATGGGCCATTCACAGAGGCTAAAAAGATGGACCATCTCAGGATAAACTGTGTGTATCATCATTCATCGTCAATCATGAAAAGGAAAAAAATGATACTATGCTTTAGAAACAAAAGCTTATTTCTGGATTGGGAAAGCAAAAGATAACCTTGCGGCACTTATTAAGGTGTATACTTATGCCATGGCATGGCAAAACTTGCAAACTGACCCCCCTTTCAACCATGTACAAAAAGAATCAAACAATTGCAGAGACTGTTACTATCGCTCCTAACTGCTACTGGGTTTCTGTCCTTGCCTAAAATGGATCAGAACCCACTCAACTCTTCTCTTCTCTTCATATCTGCGAAGAAACAAACACATCTCCCGTATCGGTCATATCCACATCCCATGGAGAGCATCGAGGGCTCACTTTTCATTTCTGGGTATTCCTCCTGAGTTAGGAAGAACAAGTTATGTGGCCTTTCAACGTTGCGCACTCCACAATGCATTTTCACCTTCCCCGCAACGTCGGTGGACCTCCTTCATCCTCTCAACAGATTTGCAGATTCCACTGCAAGTCCAATCAAAGGACGCAACACACACATTCCCTGCCTGAGCCTTCCACTCGCAATCTGGGTAGAAGTATTGCGTTATGAGGGTTTTACGTTTACTTGCCATCAAGGTATGTGTACCATTTGCATAAAGTAGATGAAAAGACAGAGAAAATAGTAGGACTGAGGTTTTTTACCAGGTGGGGTGCCACAGCAGAGTCTCCTGTCATCGATATGCTCCACATCCAACCCTATCAACCATGACCCGAGCGAGACATCTTCGTTTGTGTACTTGTGCAGTACATGCCTACAGAATCACATCTACTTGATGAACAAAGCTACCTAGGCTGACTAAGATTTTGTCTCTGAAGTTTCTTAAATGTCCTTGCTAAGGTTTAAAAGAAAAGAACTTACTGGTTGATTGATATATAAGTAGCCAAGTCATTTGAAAGGGCATATATTTGTCCGGTAGCATGACGGAAGTACTTGTTTCCTTCCTCGCCGAATTTCCAGTACTCAGGTTCATGGTATTTCACTCCCCTGTTGAATCCAACAAAGTAAAAGAAATAATGTTACCACTGATCTCCCCATAAATTGGTAAAGTGAACAGCAACTCAATTGATTCTCGGCATACTTTTGTGCGAGGACTGGGCCAGACTTCATACATCCTATGTAAACTCGGGGTTTTGAGCGGTGACTGCTTAAAGTTGCTCCTAGTGTAGCTGCAACAGTATGTTGGGCAGACTTCAGTTAAGATGATAAAGCAAAGTGAAAAGTAAAGAAAACAGGACCAAGGCTGCCCAACAAAAGTTACCTATATTGACGTGGATATCATCGTCAACTTTAACATAGAACTCTGCATCCCACAAGGCAACTGCGGTGGTAAAGTATGTCTTTGTCTTCGCCGATAGTTCAAGGTAACCCTCAACATGCTCCTGCGCTCACAGAAAATGCGCCATAATGAGTTAAGAAATTTACTATATAAGCATTAGAAGAGTGTTACAGAGAAGACGGAAGAAAAGAAAATTAAGGAGTAAGAACATTACCAATCTCAAGAAGTCACCATGCTTCCTGTCTTCTGCTTCAATGGCTCGGTCAAGGATCCCTCCAGCTGTCGCACTGAAATCAAAAGCCAAAGAGCAGCGGAACATGCATCACATTTCATTTTGCAACACGGTTCGCAAGAAGCCTTATTTCATAGAAACTTAATGTATTATCAGATGTAGTTTCACAGTAAGGGAAGAACCAATAACTTGAAAAACTTTAGAAAAAGATATGTGAGCAATCAATTGAAGGAAGAAATAATGGGACAGCAAGGTAGGAGGTCTGTGGTACCCACCTGTGACCTATGACAAAGCGCATTATGATGCCCTTCTCTTCTTCCAGCTTCTTCCTCTTATCACCTTTTAAGAACCCAGGGAGAAGTGAAATAATCAAATCAATAAATTAACATACAGTACCATAAAGGAAGTGTCAAAATAGTTGTTATCAGAATCCATTAAGCAGCTAACCTTGAGGCATCCAAGTTGCACGAACCGAATCTCTTCGTTTTCTGCTACTAAAAGCAGTGTTTATGCCTACAACCATCAAATACTTCCGTTTCCCAGTTGATTCCGAGGCTTTCAAATTGTCTGATATCGGAGAACCATTGAGCATAGACTCCTGTTCAGCCCTTGCTGCGGCTAATTCCATCTCCAGGCTAGAAATCGTCTTATCGAGAGTTCTGTTTGGAGGGGAAACATGTGGTTGGTTATTATCCACTACCATCTGAGAAATTACGAACCATAAGACCTTAAAATAGAGGGATTACTGTATTGCATGGTGTGTCTTTGAAACTTCCCCCATTACGTCCTTGGAATCATGATTTACATCCTTCTGAAGTGGAAAGGAAAACAGAAAATTCCAAATTACTGAGCATACAGCCATATGTATGCAATCTCCAATATGACAAACATGCACAATATCTTCATTTATATTGGATATAAGCTCACATTTTGAGGGGCACATCCTTCTGCAACGAAATTGAGTTTCCCATCTTCAACCATCTTTGTACCCGGCATGTCATTAACTTCCGGCACAGACCACATTCTGCTGCCAAGAGACTAATTAACAAACTACTCATTTCCAAAATAAGAAATTTCAAGTGGAATGTTGCTTTCAACTGCTATCTTTCAAGTGAAGTTTTACAGGCAAAATGTAAATGGAAGAATGCATCATGCCAACCGCCTAGCACATTGCTTGTAGGGAAATACCAAGGAAGTTAAAGCCTCACTTTTTCGAACAACAATAATAGAATAAGTCAAAAGAAATGGCAGAAAAGACGTCAAGCCAAAATTGGCACCTTGAATCATGTGTTCATAATAACTCAAATCCAAGCAATGAAATTATTTGAGTTGAGCATGTAAAAAGGTGAACTTCAGATCTCAATTCTAACCAAACTGTAGAAAATGGAAACCAGAACCCTGAAATGATTACAAATGAAAAAAGAAAGATTCCACCAGCCATCATAGTTGAATCATATCCAATTTCTTTTTAAAAAACTGCAGGCGTCTGACGATTAATTGTTTCCCGAAGTCAAAACAAATGCAATGATCAAGAAGAAGTAAAGAAAGCTGCAACTGAGGAGACCAAATTTAGAAACAGAAACATGATTCAAAACTTGTGAGATGCCAAATTCAGAAGTAGCTGTAGCAGTAAGCTTCAATTCCAAAGGAAGAAAAAAACTTTACCTATCCGAGAAGAGCATCCCTGTGCAGAAACAGCCAATACAAAGGAGCAGAGTCCATTTCCTTGACACCACACTCTTCGAATTCTGCTCGAACCCTCTGTTCTTCCAACTCATGGTTTGCTTCTAAAATTCCGAAACTTTGCAAGGCCAAAAAAAATTCGCTAAGCTTCAGATTGAGAAGGAACTCATGGCATCCAAGTCGTCACTGACCCGAATGTTGACCGAGTTGACCCGGACTGAGATCCAAAGATTCCTCCTTTACTTGGAAACTCAATTACCCAGATGAAATCTCGAAACCAGAACTGCAGCCCTCCAGATTCAGGAAAACGAAAGATTCAACCCAGTAGAGAAAAACGGAAACTTATGCAGAGATGGGTGGCGGGTGCTCTCCCTTCCTCCCTCCCTCCCTCTCTCTCTCTCTCTCTGCAACAGAGAAAAAAAAACTGTTTGGTTGCGTCTCTTAGAGTTCAATGCTCTTGTCGGACTGTCGGTGCGCGAGATTTGATGATAGGAGTAGCACAGAGGAGGGGGGGGAAGGAAGAAACACGATGCTGACGGTGGTGGTGGAGAGAGAGAAGAAGGGAGGGAAAGAGAAGAGAGTTGTCGCTTTGTGATTGTGAGGGAAAAGAAAAATAGAAAATAGAAAAGGGTACATTGTTTCAGTTTTCCTCCCGGTTTTTTTGTTAATATGTTTTTTAGGAAAAAATCCCAAAATACCCTACCTATTAAAAAAAATTTTCCCAAAATACAGCAGTTTCACCATCACTGTCATTGTTCACCGTTTTGGACCAAAACGGTGATAGTATCACCGCTTTAAACAACAACAGTGATGCTATCACCGTTTTTGTCCAAAACGGTGAAGCTATCATCGCCTTCAACCAACGCGGTGATCGATTGACCGTTGATAAGAACAACGGTGAAGGTTTATCACCGTTGAGATCAAAAACGGTGAAGTTGGCGCGGATCGCTGACGTGGCGAGGAGCGGGGACTTCACCGCGTAAGACGAAAGCGGTGATAGCCCCGCCCCGCCACGTCAGCGATCCGCGCCATCCGCGCCCTTCACCGCTGCCGTTCGATGCGGTGAAGCGCGGATTGTGGTTTTTCTCCACGATCCGACGCCTCACGCCTCGCCACGTCAGCGATCCGCCCATCATCGCCTTTGACTGGAGCGGTGTTGTCACTGCAGGCGAGGAAAGCGGTGATTGGCCGCCATAAATTTCCAGCGTCCCCTTCCCCTCCCTTCCCCCCTATAAATACCACTCCCCCCCTCATTCCAAATCACACCACCAAATTTTATACTTCTTTCTCCCTCCAACTTCACTCTAGTTTCGTTCTAAGTATGCTCTGTGGTTGCGGCTAAGTCCGATCTTCCGCATCAGAAAGAATTACTAGAGTTTTGGTTTTTTGTCGATACTCTCGCTAGCTTTTCGGCAAAAAATGGACGAAGAGGCTTTGAGAGTACGTAAATTTATTTAATTCTTTTGTGATTTTTTTTTACATGGGTGCTAAAATTTAAATTGATTTGATTTCATATTTTTTTATAGATGGGTGCTGAGATATACGACCCTAGATTGTATATCGATCCTGGCCCAAGGGATCGAAGGTATTTAACCGGGCAAGATCAACATCGCTCTCGTTCAATTTGGAACAATAATCCGGTAGACACACTAAAATTATTTCAATAGTTTTAAAGTTTTTATTTTGCTTTCTAAGTTTTTATTTTGCTTTCTATTGACTGACAATATTGTGTTTTTTGTTTTGTAGGAATCACTTATTCCCATCAGTCATCGAGGTACATGTCGATTGCCCCGTTGGCATCCTCGACTGCATCCCTATCTAGAGAGGGCGGGATTGCACAATTTGAGGCACTTTATGAGGCTAGATATTGACAACGATCTGCTGACGGCAATGGCAGAGCGATGGCGCCCTGAGCTGCATACCTTCCACTTTCCCGAGGGTGAAATGACGATCACCCTCAAAGATGTTGCCATCCTCACCGGGCTCCCGATCACCGGAGATGCCATCATCGACAGCTCGAGAAAACCAGAAGACGGTTGGGGGCCATTAATTCAACAACGTCTGGGGTTCAACATGCCGACCACCACGCCCGTCGAAGGTCAGGGGCATCCACCACTGAATGCGGGTCAAGTATCGATCCCGTGGCTTGTTGACCACATCCAGATGGAGGTTAATATAGGCCTGGATACTCCTGAAGATCAGGTGGAGCGGTATGCACGTGTCTACCTAATTGCCTTGGTTGGTGGGTTTCTGTTCCCCGACAAGTCAAACCGGTGGATACAAGGCATGTGGTTAAATATGCTCCTCGGTGACTGGGACGAGATCGGGCAAAGAAGCTGGGGGTCGGCCGTCTTGGCTGGGATCTACCGCGAGTTGTGTACTTGCTCGAAGTTGGGAGCGAAACAAGCTGGTGGTGCGATGTTCATACTCCAGCTCTGGGCATGGGAGCATCTTCCGTTTCTCGCACCTCGAGACCCTCGGGAATTCTGGTTGCCAGATGATGAGCTACGATTTGTAGCAAATCCCCCATATGGTTTCAAGTAAGTTCAATTTAAGTTGAATTTATTTTAGATATGCAATGGTAGCTAGTTAGGTGAATTTAGATTTTAGTGAACTTAGTGAACTTAGTATGCAATTTAGGGTTTAGAATTATAGTATTTTAGTGAACTTAGCTATCTTCCAACTAAGCGGATTTAGAGACATTTTAGGTCTGCAATTCTAGATGATTAGTGAATTTAGATATCTTCCAAGTAAGTGAATTTGGATTTATTCTAACCAAATCGCATTTAGCTAATGTTAATTATCTATATTAGATTTAATGTTAGTTAATTTTTGGTGTATGATTACATGCCTATATTAGTTAGAATGTTAATTAACATTATTAGATTTAATGTTAGTTAATTTTTGTAGTATGATTACATGCCTATATTAGATGATAGAAATCATTATTAGATTTACTATTAGTTAATTTTGTACAACAATTTATTAGGTTGACGGTTTGGAGCATGCGAAGCACACCGTCGAGAGTGCACCCACCATGGATGAGCGGAAGACATCTTTTTTGCGCAGGCTTTTCAACAACTTGCTCTGTTGTACCAGAGAGCAAAGGAGGGATGTCATATTATACCCTCCAGTGCCTGCTCCGGCCCGACCTTCATTCCGTGCTGATGAGAGGATTGTGCCCCCACAAGAGCCCCCACGGAGGAGCAGAAGAAGGGTGAGAGAACACTTTGAAGAGCTTCGTCCGTCTCAGCAAACTCAACTTCCTCAACCATGGCCACATTGTGAGTGGGCTACTAGTACTGAGGGAACCAGAGGGTCGTCAAGCTATGCCCCGACTCAGGAGCATGACATGTTCACCCAAGCCACCCCTCAGTTCCACCATCAGCAACAAACTACTCAGTATCAGACCCCGCAACAACAACATACATCATCGACTTTCTACCACGCTTCTGGTCCATCTCAGCAACCTCCCCCCCCCCCCCCACCACCTGTCTACACTCCGGTGGGTGGTCGGGTTAAGAGGAATCCGCGCGCAGTTGTCCAGCGGGCTCGTGAAGAAGGAGGAGGAGGTAGAGAGGGAGGAAGAAGGGGCCGAGGAGGTCGTGGAGGAAGAGGAAGAGGAAGAGAAGGGGAAGTGGAGGGAAATGAAGACAACCAGTGAACTATCTATGTCGTTCTAATTTAGTTTCATCTTTTTTTGTTTTCCATGAACTATCCATGTCGTCTAAATTTGGTTTGGGTCTTGTGTTGTTTTCCATGAACTATCTATGTTTCTAAATTTGGCAATCGGATTGTGTTGTTTTCCATTAAAATGCAACTAATTGATCTATTATGAGAAAACTAAACAAATTAATCTAATTCAGTACTAACTAACTAACATCTATCATATCATAATTAATCTAAATATATCATAACATATTTTCCAATAACTGCGATTCACTAAATACAGACATATTCATACTAACAGCTCAACATGTAAAAAATACATACTTATAACATACTCAATCCCGATCTATCATGAGAAAACTAACCAAATTAATCTAAATTCAGTACTAACTAACTAACATCTATCATATCATAATTAATCTATATATATAAACAAATTAATGTAAACAATACGTAATTCTAACATACCGAATCCCGACGAGTTTCTTGAGCAGTAAACCAACTCCAAACCAGCTGAGAAACCGACTAAAAAAAAGGGTTTGTTGTATTTGGTTGCTGTAAGGCAGCAGCAGGAAGGGAGTGGGCTTTGGTATTTATAGGAAAAAATGGCTGCTAATCACCGCTTTGGACTTCGGCGGTGAACACATCATCGCTGTTGTCCAAAGCGGTGATAGCTAGGTCGCTGTGACCTAATTTTTCCACCTACCAGGGTAGAAAAACGTGGTCAATTATCCCCGCTTTTCTCCACCGCGATGCTATCACCGTTTCACATAAACGCGGTGAAGAGATCGATTATCACCGTCGTTGTGAAAGGCGGGGATGCGATCACTGTTGTGGTCCAAAGCGGTGAAGCATTCACTGTCGTGGTCCGAGGCGGTGAAGCAATCACTGTTGTGATTCAAAGCGGTGATGTTATCCCCGCTGTTCTCAAAAGCGGTGATACCTTCCCCGTTTTTAATCAAAGCGATGATTATTATCACTGTCTTGGACAAAGACAGTGATGGTGAAACTGCTGTATTTTGGGGAAAAAGTTTATAAGTATTGTATTTGAGGAATTTTTTTTAATAGGTAGAGTATTTTGGGATTTTTTCCATGTTTTTTACCACTATACTATAGTAGAATCACAAATCAGCCTCCAGATTATAAACTTTCTAGTTTGGAGCCTCTTCAATCTGTTCTTTTCAAAGCTCTCTTAATTGGTTTTTGTTTCCAACACCTCTTGATAGTTGAAAGCAATTTCTTCATACTAACATGATATTAGTGTCTTTCATCAAATGGTCGTTGAAACTTCAAGTCAATAGATTCATCAAATTACATCTGCAGGCTGCAGCTAGAATTTGTTTTAAGGTATCGTTGCTCCTTTCTGTTTTTTTTTTTTTTTCACAAAATAAATGTTATAGATTCGGAACGTTGTACGTTAAAGAAAGAAAGGTGTAGTGTCATAATTGATCGAGAACTCTGCCTGGTCCCTGTCTCTCAAACCCCCAACTCAGCACCACATTAGAGGAGTTGTCCTGGCCTTGCTAGGTGCCATAACTGATAACACACATGCATGAGCCACGTCCCAAACGAATAACTCCAATGATCAAGCAATGCTAATTATGTTGTGGCTCACCATGTCGGGGACCACCGTTGCTACTCCGCGCGTTTTCTGACTATTGGGCCTCCGCAAACGCGATTTGAGTTCAAGTCCTTAAGACTCATTTCTTAAGAAGAATCTTAAAGTCTTTTTACTGACTAATAGTGGATTAGGTAGTTAATAGGGTTAGTAATTAATAGGCAGTTAAGGGTAAATGGGGTTATGCAAATTTAATTAATATTACTAATTAATGATTCTCTTTCTCTCTCCTCCCATAATTTTTTTCATAAACCTCTCTCTACATTATAATTAAAAAGAAATATGAAATTAATTTTTATTTTATTTAATATTTAATAAAATCCGAATTTAATAATTTTTCTTTTTTTAAAATGGAAATTTAAACAATAGAATCTGGGTTAGCTCTCTCTTCTCTCTTCTTTCTCTCTCTAGCCTTGGTTTTCTGATTTGTTCTCCGACGTCGGGGCCATGCCCGTCCCGGCCGCTGACGTAGACCCGAATGATTGGGCTCAGCTGTTTGGAGTCGAGGAGGGTAGCCGCCTAAGGTTTTTCCAACCGGAGGTTGCTGCTGGAGCTCTGATTCTTCCACGAGTGCTGCAAGATGCTGGGGCGGTGTGATGGAGGGAATCGCTTGTCGCCCAATTTCTCTCCAATCCTCCTCCGTTCCAGGCAATTCAAACATGGGCGACTCGCCTCTAGGGTAGGGAAGGTGAGATTCAGGTCTCAAAGCTTGGCGAGGCCATGTATTTGTTTTAGTTTCCTGACCTAGCTACTAGCACTTGGGTATTTGAGGGCGGACCCTGGCACTGTCAAAATGTCTTGTTATTCTTGCGTCGTTGGACGCCGGGAATTCAACCTCTTGATTTCCAGTTATCTTCATTGCCGATTTGGGTAAGAATATGGGGTATTCCGCTGGAATATCACACTGTAGAAGGTCTTAGTCGTATCGCAAGTGTTCTTGGTGTTCCTTTGTGGATGGACCAGGCCACTAGGCTGGGTAAGAATGTAGGGGTGGCTAAGCTCTACATTGATTTGAAGATGGACTGTGGGTTTCAAGAGGTGATAAGGGTTCAGCCTGAGGGGGATAGGGTCTTTGATTTGACTGTTGAGTACTTACGGTTGCCACCGAGATGCTCGCTAGGGATGGCAACAAAATCCGAACCCACGGGTACCCACCCGACCCAACCCGGTCAACACGGGTAAAATCCGTGTTGACGGGTTTTGGGCCGGGTTTGGGTATAAACCCGTTCACTATTCATCGGGTTGGGTTGGGTTTGGGTTTCGGTAAACCCGACCAATGGGTACCCGCCCACACCCATATAATTAATTTTTTCGGTATATTTAATATTCTAAACAACTAATCTTATTTATGTTTGTGGAGACATGCCTAATTTTTTCTTTCTAATTGTGTAGAATGAAGTTGAAGTTATCGAGTGGAGAGTGAAGAAACTTAATTGAAAGGAAGAAGCCTTCAATTAATCATATTATTTATGGATAATTTATGATTTACTTCAATTTTCTTGAGTTTTCTAGATTGGTGTTGAACAATTTGTATAGTTAATTTGTGATTTGCTTGAATTTTCTAGGATGGTGTTTTAAATATGGATAATTTATATTGAGAGATTGATATTTGACTTTAATTTTGATAGGAACTTGTTATTGTAAATTTTTTACGACAAAAACTCGTGGGTACCCATGAACCCGCGGATACCCAGCGGGTTGGGTTGGGTTTGAGTTTTTCAAACCCAATGAGTTTTACCCCTGGTTTTTTCACGAATAACCCCATGGGTTTGGGTTTGGAAAAACCCTACCCAACCCACCCATTGCCATCCCTAATGCTCGCAATGCCATGTTTATGGTCATGAGGATGGGTAGGGTGCTGAGTGTTGTGTTGAGGCACCACCAAAATGGACTCCTAAACATGGCTCTAAGTAGGTTAGTGATGAGCAGGTTGCTGTGGTTGTTGACCAGTCCAAGGTTGCTATTCTGATTCCTCATATTATTACTCCTGTATCTCCTCTTATTGTCGTTCTAACGGATGGGGTGGCTTCTTCTGGTGGATTCCGTCTAGTCCCTAAGGAGCTCTAGTTGGGTTCATGTGTTGCTTCTACTAGTGGCGCAAAAGAGAATGAAGATGCTCCTCAAATATGGAAGGAAGTGGAGGATGATATTGACAAGTTGGTGGCTAGTATTGAAGATTCTGGTGGGAAAAGTGTTTCTGGTAAGAAGAGTGGGATGAAGTCAGTTGTGGTTGCCAAAGCTCCTGCACCTTCCAAGAAGGGAAGGGGGCGTGGTAAGCGTCGATGATTTTCTTATCGTGGAACATCAAGGGATTTAACACCACCGAGAAGCAAATGTATGTATATAGTAAGCTAAATAAGTATAGAGTAGATTTGGTAGCTATATTAGAAACGAGAGTTTCTCAGAAGAATTATGGTGCTATAATAAATGGTCAATTTAGTAGCTGGGAGCATATGGATGATTATGGTAAGTCTAATCTGGAAGGGTCTGGTTGTTCTGGAGGAATGGACTGAAGGCACACTCATTGAGTCTGGAGAGCACTTTCTCCATGTGAGGGTGGTAGCTGGTATGGAGGAAGTTATAGTTACAGCAGTTTACAGTCTAAACAAAACTATACAGAGGCAGCAGCTGTATGCTGAGTTGGTTAAGTGTAAGACTAGTCAATCCCCTTGGGTGGTATTGGGTGATTTCAATGCAATTTGCAGAGGTAAATGAGGCGTCTAACTCTGTTGCAGTAACTCAGAGTATGGTCGACTTTCGGAAATGGATTGAAGATATGCAGTTGGTTGACCACAAGGTCTCAGGATCATGGTACACCTGGTGGAATAAGCAAGCTCACAATCCAATTGCCAGGCGTATTGACAGAGTGTTGGTAAATGATCTGTGGTTTGATAGCTTCAAAACCAGTTCTGCTTGTACCATCAGCCCTGGGGTTTCTGATCATTGTGGACTTCTCATTGACACCTCTACCCAGCTGAGAAGTCTGCCGAAACCTTTCAAGCATTTTAAGTTCTGGCGTGCTCATCCTCAGTATCAGGAGATCTTGTCCTATCTGACCCTAGTTCTGAGAATATTTCACGTGAAGTGGAGCTATCGCTAAGGTGTTCTGAGTTGCAATTGGCTGAGGAGTCTTTCTACATGAAGAAATCAAGGATTGGATGGGTTAATGAAGGGGATGGTAATACGGGGTTTTTCCACAAATATGTCAAAATCAGGAATAAGAAGTTAACCATTGATCATCTGGTTACTGATGAGGGTCAATGTGTCACTGAGATTGAGCAGATGGGCCAGCTGGCAGTGAGTTTTAACAAGAGATTACTTGGGGAGTTCAACCCTGAGGTTGCTGATCTTCCAGTAAGCTATTTTGGGGGTATTCTTCAGTATAAGCTTTCTCCTAATGATGTGGAAATACTGACTAGGCATGTTACTAGTGAGGAGATTCGGGCAGTTTTCTTTTCTATGGCATCTGATAAGGCTACTGGCCCGGATGGATTCCCTGCTGATTTTTTCAAGTCAGATTGGAGTGTGATCAGGGCAGATGTAGTTAAGGCCATTCTCTCCTTCTTTGAAACAGGTTTGCTCCCCCCTGAGGTAAATGCTACCATTCCCACGTTGATACCTAAGCTGCAGAACGTAGAAAAGATGAAGGATTTTAGGCCAAGCTCGTGCTGTAATGTTTTATACAAAGCCATTGCTAAACTGCTTGCTAATAGAATGGCGATTGTGCTCCCAAAGCTTATTAGTCCTGCCAATCTGTGTTTGTCAAGGGTAGGTTAATTAGTGATAATATTTTTATGGCATCAGAGTTAGTTAAAGATTATCATCGGTCTTCCATCACTTCGCGTTGTGTAGTGAAGATAGACCTTATGAAGGCCTTCGATTCTGTTAACTGGCGTTTCCTGTTTCGAGTAATGAGGCTATGGGTTTCCCCTATGTTTATACTGACTTGGTTCGAACCTGTGTGACTTCACCTAGTTTTAGGGTCGCATTTAATGGAGGACTATGTGCATCGTTCTGTGCAGCAAAGGGCTTAAGGCAAGGGGATCCTCTGTCCCCTTACCTTTTTCCATTTCAATGGAAATATTCTCTTGTTTGTTGCACAAGGCTGCCATAGAAAACCAGGTTCCTTACCACCCCCGCTATAAGAAGTTAGACATAACACATCTGTGCTTTGCAGATGACTTGTTAGTCTTCTCGAACGGGTCAGTTAGAGCTGTGGCAGGCATTAGACGTGTACTTGAGGAGTTTTACAGGATCTCTGGTCTTAAGTGCAACCCTGAGAAAAGCCAGTGTTTTGTGCAGGGATTTCTGAGGAGGAGAAATTGTTCATCTCGACTTGTACAGGTTTTCCTCTTGCAAGTCTTCCTGTCCGTTATCTGGGTGTTCCTTTGATTTCAGGGAAGCTTGGTAAGGTCGATTGTCAAGTCTTGGTGGATAAAATTACTGCTCGTGTTAGGGGTTGGCAGGCAAAAACACTTAGCTATGCAGGGAAGGTGCTGTTGATTTCCTCGATCATTTCTAGTGTATTGTAGTTCTGGATGGATATTTTTGTCTTATAGCTGCTATCCTGAAGGAAATTGAGCGCATTTGTAACAATTTCTTATGGGGTGTGGGTGATGGGAGCTCTAGAACTAAAGCTCTGGCTTCTTGGAAGTTTGCAGTGTTGTTGAAAACTGAAGGGGGGCTAGGGATTAAGGATTTCGATTGTGGAATAAGGCATGTGTTATTCGTCACTTGTGGTCGTTGCTAGCCTGTAGTGGTTCTATCTGGGTGGCATGGATCAGGACCTATCGTCTGAAATCCAAGTCCATCTGGGAAGTGTTTGCTACTTCTGGGGGTTCTTGGGTTTGGAATCACATTCTAAAGCTTAGAACGATTGCTCGTGACTTCATCACAGGGGCCTCTGACTCTTTAAAGTTGGATGGTGATTGTATGCCACGTTACTCAGTTACTAGGGTGTGGATAAGTATTAGGGGGCTCACCCTCAGGTTAGCTGGGCAGAGCTGATTTGGGGGAAGTTTGTCATTCCCAAATATAGCGTCTTGTCCTGGATGATTCTCAGAACAAGATTACAACTGCTGACAAGTTAATCAAGTGGGGGAAGTCTCTTCAGGGCTGGTGTGTGTTGTGTGTGGGTGGTTTGGATTGTCGTGATCATTTGTTTGGGGGGTGTCCGTTTTTTCATCTCATCTTGCAGGTTGTGTTCTCTGAGGCTCCTTCACTGGCGTTTGTTGACTGGAACTCCACGCTGAGTTGGGCTCTAGGGATGTGGAAGGGGACCTTGGATCGCAAGAAAGTTGGTAGGCTGCTATGGAGACTAGTGATTGCTCATGTGTGGAAAGTGCGTTGTAGTAGATGGTATGGTGAGGGTGGCATCTGCACTCCGCAACGTATTGTGGCCCAGATTCGGTTTGAAATAAACTGTATTGGCTTAGTTCATCCGCAGATTGTTCCGATTATAGATAATTTTTCCCAGGTTATAGAGGTTGCTAGTATAGAGGTTGAGTAGCTGCAGTATAGAAATATATTGTAAAACTTGGTCTATTTTTTAGAGGATCCCGCGTATTGGCTTATCCTGGGGCTTAATGAGAATTTTTTTTATTTTCATAAAAAAAATGAAAATTTAAAATTTAAAATATATGGCCTCTTTCATATCTTGACAACTTGCAATTTAGTATTAATATTTTTTAATGATATTATTAACGTTTATAAATTGAATCATCATTAGGGGTTTTCGTTACATGTGTTTATGATTTTTCGTTGTTAGGTCTTCGTTTGTGTTATTATTAATGTTGTTTGACAGGTTTTTTAATAATGTTATATGATATTATTAAATTTGTATGTTTTGTTTTGTTTGTAACATTAGCTAAAGCGAAATTATGTTTTCAATTTGTTGGTACTTGAAGTTCATTTACTATTACATCGTATTATCAATTTAGTTCGCAATGATTTATAATCATTTGAAGTGCTATTATCAATTATTTTTCCGAGCACAATACAACCATTAGCACCAATTTATTTCATTTGTAACACTAGTTATGTTTAGCAATTTGTATGATTAATATTTTTCATTTATGTTTGTAACTTTTTCAAATGTCATCATCAAGAAGCATACTTGTTAGGTATTCGTTTGTTTATGATGTTAGAAAAGTGAATTGCTATCATTATCAAAGTTTTTGGTTGCATTATCTATTAAATACATGTTAGTTATCAATGCGTTTTTAGTGCTATTTGACATCAACCATTGCATCTGAATATTATTAATATTTTTTATTACAAAAATCTATTTCCTTATCGGTGACTTGCTCATTTGTTATTAATGATTTGTAATATAATTATTAAAAGCTTGATGGCATTTTATAATGTTGAACTCGGACATTATTATATTGATGTTTTATGTTTATTTTCAAGTTGAGAATGCATCCAAGTACTTGGTATGTATATTTTATTCTCAAATGTATCATATTGGTGGCGATTTACCTTTAAAGTAATCCTTTTTTATAATTAATTTCATGAAAGGAATACTCATTTAGTGAACTAAAATCGTAAAAGCGTAAAGCGTTTTGGTGAACTGTAAGCATAAAAGCGTAAACTTTTAAGTTTTAAAGCGCAATTTAGTCTGATTTTATACATTAAAGTTTTTATGTGGAAACGAAAGCGTTTTGGTGACCTAAAAGCGTAAAACCGTAAGTTTTTAAGTTTTAAAGCGTGAGTTTGACTGCATTGCTTGAGCTAATATTTTTTTTTACTAATGTTTGCTTGACTGAATCACACAGGTGCACTATGTCTCTAGTATCCAAGATGTTGAAATCAGTATTGTGCTTTATGATCATTGAGAATGATAATGTAAAGCAATATTAATTGATCATAAAACATTAATAATGTCATTAGAAATCATTGGAAGAGGCCATGACTAGATAGTTATAAACATGATGTGAAAATGTGAATCATTAGTACTAAAAATATTATAAATCAATGATATTGTTATTCAAACTGTTAATGACCATGTTACATAACTTGAATGATTCATTCATAGGCGTTGATGACGAAAATATAAAACGATAACAATTGATTCAAAATTGTTAATAATGTAATTGTAAAGAATTGATATGTATATTGAAATTGTTAATAATGATGAGGTATAATAATAACGATTCATGTCATAAATGTTAATAATGTCATTGAAAAACGTTAATACTGCATTACAAGTTGCAACGAAGTGAGATAGCATATTTTTGTCATTTTCAATTTTCATTTTAAAAAGTAAAAAATAAAAGTTCGAATTTATTAAATATTAAATAATAATATTTAGTTTCTCACCGCAGCAAAGCGTGGGCCAAAGAGAGAAAATCCTCCCAATTTTTTGGCGAGTCAGGGTTCCGACTAGGCCTGGCTGGCAGTGCCGGCATCTGCGCCGGCATGAGTTTGTCTCTTCAGTTTCGATGACAGTTGAATCAGCGGTTTCGGGTGCTGAGAGGGTCCCTGTCAAGCCTTGGGCGGAGCTTTTTGGCATCGTTGAGGCGAATCATCTCGCGTATATTTCGCCGGATGTATTCAAGGGGGGTATTAGAATGCCGCAGATCGTTTGTGATGAAGGAGCCGCTCGATGGAAGCACAGTCTGGTCGGTCAGTTCCTCCATCCCTCTCCACCTCCTCTTCCAGAGCTCCGGCGCTGGGCGAATAAATTATGGGGGCGGGATGGTATTGTTCGCGTTTTTTTACTCGGCATTCAGTTGATCCTTATTCAGCTCCCAACGCAAGATACCTGTGATTGGATTCTGGAGAGTGGGCCTTAGTTCTATTTTGACAATTTGTTGTATCTTCGACCATGGACCCCGGGGATTGATGTTGAAGATTTGGGGAATAAGGCTCTTCCTATCTGGGTTAGGTTTACAAATGTGCCGCTGGAGTATATAAACTTTCAGGGTCTCAGTCGAATGGGTAGATGGCTGGGGATCCCGCTGGGCGTTGATCACACAACGAGGATGGGTGGTCGCCGTGGCTGTGCGAAGGGTCTTGTGGAGTTGAAAGCATCGGGTGATTTCCCTGATCATGTTCTTGTATGGCCAACGGATGATCATTCAATTCGGGTGGGTGTGGCTTATAGCCATCTCCCTCCAATCTGTGGGCACTGCCAATCCTTTGGTCTTAACTGTGGTTGTGGGAAGAATGAGTGTGTTCAGAAGGATAAGGGGATCCAAGAAAATAGGGAAGTGGAACGTGTTTGGGTAAAGAAGAAGGCTGGTGGTGGTAAGGCTAAGGGAGCTCCTAATCATAATAGTGGTAGCCCAGTCACGATGGATAAGGGGAAGAGTGTTGTGTCTGAAGGCTCTGTGCAACGTTCTAGTCTTTTGATTGGGTCTACTCTTGCTCAAGGGAATCCATTACTGGTTGTAAAGACCAAACTTAATGCTGTCAAGAATGGACTGAAGAGGCTAAATAAGGAAGTGTTCAATGATCGAAGTGGTTAGGTGAAAGAGGTAGTATGTAAATTGCTTGCTGCTCAAGAGTTGGCTTTGTCCAATCCATCTGGTGCTTCTTTCACTGAGGTAGAAGATCTAAACAAGCATCTTGAGAATCTGAAAAAGGCGGAGGAAAGTTTCTATTGGCAAAAATCTCAGGTTAACTATTTGAAGCTTGGGGATCAAGGTACCAGATTCTTTCACCAGTCTGTTAAGATCAAAACTGCTCGAAAAGCTATAAGGAAGCTAGTGCTTGAAGGGGGTGAGGAGGTAGTGGAGATGGACAAGATTGCTGATGAGGCGGTGGATTTTTATAAGAAACTATTTGGCTTCATTGATCCTGAGGTGCAGCCCTGCAAACAGTATCTGGAGGATCTTGTGAAGCTTAAGCTCAGTGTTAAGCAGAGGGATTTATTATGCCAAGGTTCACAGCTGATGATGTGAGGAAAGTGGTGTTTGACATGAGTGCTCATCGTGCCCCTGGTCCTGATGGGTTCTTGGCTGAGTTTTACAAGCGCACATGGGGGTTATTGGAGAGGATGTGACTGCTGGGGTACTGGATTTCTTCACTACAGGTAAACTGCCTAGTAGCATTAACTCCACTGCTGTGTCTTTGATACCAAAAGTGGCTTCTGCTTGTAAGTTGAAAGAATTTAGGCCGATTTCCTGTGTAAATATTCTCTACAAAATCATTGCTAAGTTGTTAGCAAACAGATTAAAAAAGGTTTTGGCTAGTGTGGTAAGCATAAACCAGTAAGCTTTTATTGAAGGGAGGAGAATTGTGGATAATATCCTAATGGCTCAAGAACTAGTAAGTGGTTATCATAAAAGCAACCTTTCTTTTCGCTGTGCTATAAAAGTTGATCTTATGAAAGCGTTTAACTATGTTCACTAGGGATACTTGTTTCTCATGATGGAAGTTATGGGGTTTCCTCAAAGGTTTATCTACTAGATTAGACTGTGTGTTAAAACTGCAAAATTCATTATATGTATTAATGGTGGACTATGTGGTTTCTTTGGGGCGCAAAGGGGGTGAGACAGGGGGATCCCCTCTCGCCTTATTTATTTACAATTGCGATGGAGGGGTTATCATTGATTTTAAATCGAGCTGCAGCAGCAGGGGAACTGGCTTTCCACCCTCAGTGTATGAGAGTGGGGCTAACCCACTTGTGCTTTGCAGCTGATCTCCTCATATTCACAGAGGGGTCAGGCCAGGCTATTCAGAGGGTTCAGGGCATATTGAAGGAGTTCCACACTGTCTCTGGGCTAAAGTGTATTCAGGAAAATGTGAGGTGTATTTTGGTGGGAAGTCTGTGTAGTTTAAACAGAATGCTTTGCAGCTTTCAGGTTTTGCAGAGGGGACTTTACCTGTTAGGTATCTTGGCATGCCCCTAATCTCAGGGAAACTACCATCTAGTGAGACTGATAAGCTGGTGGCCCTTATCACGAAGAAGATCCGTTCTTGGAGATCAAAGAAACTTAGCTATGCTGGAAGGTTGCAGCTAGTAACATCGGTTTTGATGGGGACTCTTCAATATTGGATGCAGATTTTCGTTCTGCCTAAAAGAGTGATCAAGCAGGTTCAATTGGTTTGCTCCCAGTTTCTCTAGAATGGGGGGAAGAAGGGCGTGCTAAAGTGAGTTGGGAGCGTATGGCTAGGCCTCGCAAGGAAGGGGGTTTGGGGTTACGTGAGCTTAATGCCTGGAATAAAGCCTATACTGTTCGGTTCATCTGGTTATTCTTGATGAAAAGTGGATCCATTTGGGTGGCTTGGTTTCATCAGTATAAGGTAAAGAACAAAAGCATATGGATTGTATCTGCCAGTCATAGCAGTTCCTGGGCTTGGAGGCGTATCCTCATGGTACGCCCTGTGGTCCAGCCTCATCTATTGATGAGGAACAATCAAATTCTTTGGGACAACAACCCTATGCATGCGTTTAAAGTCTCAATGGTTTGGAATACCTTGCGTGTTAAATATGCGGTGGTGGATTGGGCGAAGCTTATTTGGGGGAAGAATTATATTCCCAGAAACAGTTTTTTGGCCTGGATGATCACGATGAATGGCATAGTCACTAAACAAAAACTGATGCAATGGGGTAAGCAGACTGATGGTTTATGCGTGTTTTGTGGTGCTGAAGTGGAAACCCGTGAGCACTTGTTCTTTAAATGTGTTTACTCTAGCCAAGTTGTTTCAGCAATGCATATGGGAGTATTTTGTTGTGGCTCTTGGGAAGCTACTGTTGCTGCAGGTATTGCTAGTTGCAGCAAGGCGAATTTGGGAAGAGTGACCAGACTGATCTGGTGCTTATGCAGTGCTGGAGTATGGAATGAAAGGTGCAGGCGTGTTTATGGTGCTGTAAGTAGATCTGCAGAGGAATTAGTTCGTGAGGTTAATGCTGAACTGCAAAATTGTTGTAGAGATAATGATGTTTTGTTAGAAGGACTGAGGGTACTAGGACTGATGGAGAGTGCTTAGGGGATTGGTAGTAGTTGTGTTACGGGTTGTTTGTGTGGTGGAAATGTTTGGGGTAGAGGATTTTTCTTTTCCAGGGCTGCTCATTCCGAGCTTTCCTTTCGTTGTATTGGTTAGCCATTTGTGCTTTGCAAGTGGTCTCTTTTTTAAGTAAATAAAAGAGTAACTGATTCAACGGAAAAAAATAATAATAATATTTAATTAAATTAATTTCGAATTTCCTTTTAATTGTAATGGAGAGAGAGGGTTATGGAAAAGATCAAGGGAGAGAGAGAAAATCATTAATGAGTAATATTAATTATATTTGCATAATATCTTATTTATTCCAACTAACTATTAACTACTAATCCCTCCTTAACTATCTAATCTACTATAAGCCAATAAAAATTGTTTAAGAATCTCCTTAAGCAATGAGGCTTAAGGACCGGATCCAACCCGCGCAAATGCCGACATCCAAGCCCATCTCGAGCGGACCATCCCAATCCGCTAGCCGCTAGTTGTCTTCGAGCACAAGCGCCACCTGAACCTTTCGGCCCGATCTGAAAAGCACCACCACAGCGTTTTGCGTGCTAGCCTGCCAGCTTGTCGGCAGGATCAGCCTAACTAACAGAAGAAGCCAACATGATTTTTTTCTTCTTTAGGATCCGAACCCGGTTCAGGAGGAGAAGGCATCTGCACCAAGTGAAGCGGCGTCGTTCCATCCTTCCCTGAAGCAGATCCAGGGGTCACGTGTCGCGCGCATATTGGATTTTTAAGAACCAATGAGAGACGAGCTTTCCCAACGATCTGGACAGAGATCGTTTTTACTATTCACCTTCTCTGTAAATGTTTTTCACCATCAGAGCTGGATGTTTTTTGGATTGTAGCTTGGACTATATATCAGTAATGAGAAGAAGGAAATGGGTAAGTTTGAAACCCTAATTTTCCACAACCAAAACGTTGTTATGGTATCAGAGCCTGGTTGAAGGGTTTCGACCCTCACCACTCTGTTCTTCTTCATCCCCTTTCCTCTTCTACATTTTAGTTTTTTTTTTTCTTACCGATTCACAACAATGCGGACAAATACAGGAAGCTTAGAAAACCCACAAACTACAACTACTACACAAGCAGGAGATGCGGCGGATCTGGTCAGCCAAATCACTTGGCAACTGGATACCTATTATCATATCCATTTTACCTTTATGGCTCAGAGCAGCCAGGTCAGGTGTTGGTTCCTCAAAAACTCACACCAACCAACTACAACGACTAGAGCACAGCCATGATGGATGCATCGATGGAAGCATTCCCAAGCCACGGGCGAGAGACACGATGAACTGGCCATGGACGAGTTGCAACACAATGGTCAAGAGTTGGATTCTTCAATCAGTTGATGAGGTGATTGGAAAGAGTGTACGAAGCATTCAATCTGTTGCAGAAGTCTGGAAAACCCTAAAATTGAGGTATGCTCAAGGTGATTTAATTCGCCTAGTTGAATTGAAAGAACAACTTTGCACACAGAAGCAAGGCACTAGAACATTATCTGAGTATCATACTGATTTAGTTACCATATGGGAAGAATTGAAGAACTATCAGAGCATACCAACCTGCACCTGTACGGCCACGAGCCCTAATGCTTGTGAGGCCATTACTATTATCAAGGGTTATGAGGAAACCAACTTGATAGTGCATTTCCTAAGAGGTTGGAATGAAAACTACAACATTCCCAAATCTCGGGTTCTGTTTACAGACCCACTACCATCAATGTATCAAAATTTTAAAAAATGGCACAACTTAAAAGACAAAATCTGGGAAACTCACAAGAGCAAGGAAGGACAGTGGAATCACTTGCTATGGCTCTACAATCTCTAGGAGTTCGAGTACCAGATCAAAGTAATTGGAATGCCAACTCTAATGCCTGGAATACCAACCCTACCAACTCCACAAGGGGTAGAGGCAGAGGCGGGGGTTGTTTTGGTAACCAAAGACCCTTCTGTACCTACTGCAAAATGCAAGGGCACACCGAAGACACTTGCTATCACAAGCATGGTTGGCCTCCAGGCATGTCTCCAAGAGGAGGAAGAGGTGGCAACCCTAATTATAAACAAGCAAATGTTGCAGTCCACACAGATCAAGCATCTAGCAGTGCAAATGAAGGGATCACTCTTCAGAAAGATCAATATGAAGCTCTCATGAACTTGTTGAATAATAGTGGCAACAATCAGTCCTCAGGGTCACATTCTGCTGCAGCTTTTATCAATAAGCATCAAAATGACACATGCTAGTATACTTTATCAGTTTTACCACAGCCTGGTAATTGTTATGAGGAGGTCTGGATCCTTGATATAGGAGCCACAGACCATGTTATATCTGACTCAGGAATGTTTGTGCACAGTATTCCCATTAGCAATGTGAAAATAACATTGCCCCCAGGACACAGTGTCCAAGCAACTTGAATGGGAACTGTGCAATTTTAAAAGGAGATATTGTTGGAGGATGTCCTTCTTTTACCTAATTTCACTTTCAACTTGATGTCAGTGAGCAAGTTAACCAAGAACAACAACCTTTGTTTGACTTTATCTTCTTGTTTTTGTTATATGCAGGACATGTTGAGGATGCAAACGATTGGTTCTCCTGAGTTGCAGAATGGTCTCTACAAACTTCATTGGAATCATGTCAGCAGTCCTCCAACAAGTGGCTCTAATCTTTGGCACTATAGGTTAGGCCATGTTTCTCATTCTCGATTACCTTACTTCACGAGGATCAATCCTAGTATAGATACATCTCCTATTCCTAACTATGATGTATGTCATTTGCAAGACATAAATGCTTGCCCTTTCCTATTAGTAAGTCTACTACTACAAAGCCTTTTGAGCTAATACATATGGACATCTGGGGTTCTCTTTCCCAATCTTCTTATGATGGTTTTCGATACTTTCTCACCATTGTAGATGATTACAGTAGAATGACATGGATAGTGTTGTTACAAAACAAATCAGAAACCACAAAACACATGGTCAATTTCCTTAATTTGATTGAGACTCAATATTCCACCAAAATTCACAGAATTCGTAGTGACCAAGGTCAAGAGTTTAATCTGAAAGAGTTTTATTCTCACAAAGTTATTATCCATGAAATGTCATGTGTTGAAAGCCCTGAGCAGAATTCAAAAGTGGAAAGAAAGCATCAGCATATACTGGCAATTGTTAGGGCTCTTAAGTTTCAAGCACACCTACCTATTGAATTCTAATCTGATTGTGTGAAACATGCTATTTTTCTAATCAGTAGAACCCCTTCCACATTTTTAGATCATATGTCCCCTTTTGAACTCTTTCATAACAAACCTCATGATCTAAGTTTTCTTAAGGTGTTTGGATGCCTTTGTTTTGCTTCTACACTGCCAAGCACCAGAACCAAGTTTACTTCCAGAGCAAGAAAATGCATCTTTCTGGGATAAACTCCTGGAATCAAAGGTTTTCGTATCTATTATCTCAATACTCATGATGTCTATCACTCTAGAGATGTCATATTTCACGAGGCAGACTTTCCCTTTCAAATGTCTACCATTTCTTCTTCTGGTGACATTTCTCCTGACTGCCTCCCATCAGTTCCTAGTAAGGCTCATGATGATGATGATGATTATGTCCCTTCTCCAATCCCAGAAAACTCACATGATGCCTCTGATAGTGATGATGATGATGATGATGGTGCTAGTTGATAGGGCAAAAGCGTAATGCCAATTCCTATCTTGTAGTAATCCGGAAAGTCCGGGTATCGTCTCTCAGGGACTGGTACAACCTTAAGTTCTATCAACTTTATTGAGTAAACTATAGCTGAAAATGGTTGAATGAGATTATTAACTACTAGCAAAATAATTAAACTAATTAAGAAAATAAAAACTGTCGGGAGAAATTCAACGGAGAAAGCTCTGGGAGAAACACCGGGATTCACTACCTATCCTATCCAGATTAATTCACATATTCCAATCAATTTAATCCATATCTCTACATCCAGGATATCACTACTGTGCTAGCTATCCCTGTCGGGAATTACTACGTACTAAATAATCAATTCAAATCCTACTGTCGTAGCTCAATGAATTAACTATATAGTCTGAAGATCGATATCCTATTTAAGACCGCATAGCACCTTATTTAATCCACTGTCGCTTCGATAAGTTACTATGTCACATGAAACAGGTTCAGTTATTAGGGTTTCACTGTCGCTAATAACCTAATTAACAACTAATCAATGTATTGGTGGCCAGTCAACACAAAGCATTAAGCAATTTCATGCAATAGAGATTGGAAGAAAAGAATCATGAATCAATCCATCAAATCAAGAAATAGCTACATCCTATGGTGTTTCCCCCAGAAATCGGGGTTTAGTTCATGACGAAATTAAGATAAAACAATAGGGTTTTGTTCATCATGTTCTAAATCAACAATAAACAACTAATTTTGTTCAGAAAACAATTGCACATGATGGTAATGGTTTTTCAACCATTCCGGGGTTAATTCTCCCTAAAATAGCATTCATCGGCTTAAACATATCATGAGATAGTCACATAAAGCTCAAGAATCCGATATATTAAAGGCGATTATCACTAGTCCCCCCAGAAACGCCACCACCCATCTACTTACCACCATCTGAACCTGTTTCCACAGCTCCTTCTTCCTCTGTTCCTACTAGGACTCTTCCACCTCGTACCATTAAAGTCCCCTCCCACCTTAGCAATTATGAATGTGGTCATTTGGTGACTCGCAGGTCTCAACTGTTTGCATCCAAGACAAGTCCTGTGACAAGAAGTTCCAGGTATCCAATCCATAACTCTCTGGCCTATACTAAACTCACTCCTACCCATAGACATTTTGTCCTTGCTATATCAGCTCAGACAGAACCAAAAACCTATGAGCAGGCAGGCCAGCATGAAGTGTGGAACAATGTTATGCATCAGGAATTTAATGCCCTTGAGCATAACAAAACATGGATAGTTTTTTCTCTGCCTGCAGGTAAGAAGAAGATTGGATGCAAATGGGTGTATAGGATCAAATACATGTCAGATGGTGAAATTGAAAGATACAAGGCTAGGCTGGTTGCAAAGGGATACACTCAACGAGAAGGCATAGACTATCTGGACACCTTTGCTCCAGTGGTGAAAATGACAACAGTTAGAACCTTCTTGGCAGTTGCAGCAGCTAGAAAATGGCATCTCCATCAATTAGACATTAATAATGCCTTTTTACACGGGGACCTCAATGAAGAAGTTTATATGGCTTTGCCTCCTGGTATCACTCCTCCATCTCCCCCTCCAAATCCAGTTTTTAGGTTACCTAAGTCCCTATATGGCCTTAAACAGGCCTCCAGACAGTGGTTCTCCTCCAAACTGTCTGACAACTTACTTCATCATGGGTATTCACAGATTCAGGCAGACCATTCTTTGTTTACTAAGGTTACAGATACTTCCTATACAGCCATCCTCGTTTATGTTTATGATTTGATTGTGGGTGGGAGGGGGGGGGGATGATTTATAGGAGATTACTAGTATTAAGGCTCATCTTCACCAAGCATTCAACATTAAGGACCTCGCTGTTCTCAAGTTCTTTCTTGGCCTTGAAGTGGCCAGATCTCCTAAAGGTATTCATCTGTCTCAACGTAAATATACTCTCGAATTGCTTGATGCAGCTGGTGATTTAGGAGTTAAACTAGTGACAACTCACATTGATTACAAGTTACATTTGAGTACTAAAAATGGAAGTGATCTAGTAGATCCTATTGCTTATCGAAGTCTAGTTGGGAAACTCATATACCTCACAACAACGATACCATAAATAAGTTTTTCTACTTAGCAAGTTAGTCGGTATATGAGTTCTCCATCTGTCATTCACAAGAAGGCTGTCACCAGAATTTTGAGATACATCAAGAAAAATCCTGGTCATGGCCTCTTCTTTCCTGCCAAGTCTCCCCTTACTCTCAAAGCCTTCAGTGACGCAGATTGGGGGTGCTTGTCCTGATACACGCAGATCCATCACAGGGTATTGTGTCTTTATTGTAGGATCTATGGTTTCTTGGAAATCTAAGAAGCAAACCATTGTGTCTCGTTCCTCATGTGAAGCTGAGTACAGAGCTTTAGCATATACCACCTGTGAAATTCAGTGGCTATTGTTTCTTCTCAATGACTTCAAGGTTCCTCATCCATATCCAGTCAGCCTCTATTGTGATAATCAATCAGCGATTTACATAGCTGAAAATCCTACTTTCCATGAAAGGACTAAACATATAGAACTTGATTGTCATCTAAAACATGACAAGCTCCTTGCTAGTGTCATCAAAGTTTTTCATGTTGCTTTAGATCATCAGCTTGCCGATGTCTTCACTAAACCTTTGTCTCCTGCCCCTTTCAGTTCTCTTATCTCGAAGCTTGGGGTATCAGGAGGAGAAGGTATTTGCACCAAGTGAAGCAGCGTCGTTCCATCCTTCCCTGAAGCATATCCAGGTGTCACGTGTCGCGTGCATATTGGGGTTTTAAGAACCAATGAGAGACGAGCTTTCCCAATGGTCTGGACATATATCGTTTTTACTATTCACCTTCTCTGTAATTGTTTTTCACCAACAGAGCTGGATGTTTTTTGGATTGTAGCTTGGACTATATATCAGTAATGAGAAGAAGGAAAGGGGTAAGTTTGAAACCCTAATTTTCCACAACCAAAACGTTGTTACTAACTTGCGTCTCATTTATGCAGTTGCCTCCATTCACGCGGGACTCCTCCTGTCGACAGCCCACGAGCCCAGGCCCAGGACAGCTGGACCTAATTACGGGCCCAACATCATGCTACTGGCGGGAGATGGGATGATCCCGTTCGGATTCGAGTTGTTGGTGAGGTTCTAATCTGACAAAGATTTTTTTCGACAAAGTGCTACGTGCAATTGTCGGGATCTCACGTGTAGCCAACTCGCAAGGGATGGTGGAGGGGTCGAGCAATTCAAATCATAATTTATAATATTATCGAATATGAAATGAATCACAAAATTGAAAATAATATCACTATTTGTTTTCCTACATTTACAAGCCGATATTTTTCATCCTGCAGTCATTCTGTGCAATAGAAATATGAATATTTGTTTCTTACTTATCGTCATATTATTAGGCTCTCAAACAAATTCCCAACTTTGGCCCCACCCCTATCCCTCTATTTGAGCATAGGGACCGGTTACTATAACAACACATATTTTGTTGTTATTGTAACAACACTAGTCTCCAACCAATAGGAAGCTAGGGTTGAGATGACTTTTTATTAGATGAGTTGACCTAGTGTAAAATCAAAGCAGGGGTATAATTGTCATTATGAAAAATATGTTTAAATAATAATAAAAAAATAATTTTTTTTTATATTTTCTGCCCAAAAATTTGGTCGCCGGAATTCTGCCACCGGTCGCCGGTCACCGGAATATGCTTTTTGTCGCCGGAATATGCTATGTTGTGGCCGGAATATGCTTACCAGCGTCGGAATCTAGTCATCGGAACCGGAATATGCCTATCGGCGTCGGAATCTGCTCACTGACGGTCATCGGAGTTCGGTCAACGGTCTTCGTTGACCGGTCAACGGTCAACGATCACCGGATATAATGGTCTGCATTGTGAGATTTATGGTTTGGTTTCTCATATTTTTTTATGCCTTTTATGGTTTGCTTTATCGTGTTTGTGGTTTGCATTGAGAAATTTCTGGTTTGCTTTCAAAAAAATTTTGGTTTGCATTGAGGGGTTTCTGGTTTGTTTTAATATATTTGTGGTTTGCATTAGGACGTTTATGGTTTGCTTTTTTGTGGTTTGATTTACTGTGTTTGTGGTTTGCATTAGGAGGTTTCTGGTGTGCTTTCGCAAATGTTGTGGTTTGATTTGTGAGGTTTGTGGTTTGTTTTAGGAGATTTGTAGTATGCATTATTGTGTTTGCGGTTTGGATTACAATGTTTCTGGTGTGCTTATAAAATATTTGTGGTTTGCTTTGTGAAATTTCTAGTATGTTTTAGAAGATTTGTGGTCTGCATTAGTAGGTTTATGGTATGCAGTATTCTCTATAATACATATAACCACAATTGCATTCCATAATTCCCAAACCAAAAGCAAACATTGTGGTTAATAGTTGAAAGGTTATCAAATCAATTTAACCTCGCTGCCTGCTGTGGACTCCCCCAATTCTGTTTCACTTTCTCCCGCTGACGGCTTTCCTTTCTTGTATTTGTCTTTCCTGCAACAATGATCGGAAATTGGATTCTGTAGATTTCGACTTCCACGCCGATGGAGGGAGTAATCCATGGCCCAGGACTACGAACGATCATGTAGGAAGGCAAGTCTGGGCGACGGCGGGCAGGTGGACCCCACCGCCGCCAACAACGCCCTCTATGCCGCCCTCGCCGTCTTCTGCGTGGTCGGCGGCGGCCTGTGCAACGTCGCCGGCCCCCGGCTCATGCTCCCCGCGGGATGCATCACCTACGCGCTCTACGCCTGGTCCTTCCTCTACTACAACCACTCTTGTGACCAGACGGTCATCGTCGTCGCCGGCGGGATATTGGGAGTCAGCGGCGGGATGCTGCAGTCGGTGCATGGAGCGGTGTTGAGATTCGCCGGCGCCGGAGTAGGATTTCTCCACCGAGGAGAGTTGGAATTAGGGATTAGATGGCAGTTGGAGGAGGACACCATGGATGGAGAACAGAGCGGAGGGGAAGGGCTAATTTTTATTTTTATTGTTTTTATTATAAATTTTCAATTTTGCCTTTAATGAATTATGTTGTTAGAATAACAACAGATAGGGTGTTGTTATTCTATCGTATCCCTTGAGCATCGGTTTCTCCTTTCTGCCTTTTCCTTTTTTAGAAGGCCAGCTAATCCATGATAGCTTGTAACCAAATCCAATGTGACGGGGGAAAATCTAAAATTGCTCAAAATGGGAGGAATGAAACCAAAAGGAAATGATGGGTTAGAAAAACGTGATGAATTGAAAATGTAAAGAAATTAAAAAATATAACTTAAATTTTGGTACGGTAACACAAACAAATTTGTGGTCCAAAACCTTTGCTACCCAGGTAAATCCTACAAGTTCAATACATAGAGGTTTAGATGTATGATGTATCAGCAGTCTGTAGAGTACTCTAATTTTCATCTATTTATTCATAATCAATAACCACGCGGACACGTGCTCGAATTCTCATAAGCCATAACACCTCCTCCCCTTTCCGTCTTCATAAATCATAATGGCTAATAATATACAAGCAATTGCATTTGCACCACTTTGGTTCAACTATATAGTGGTAAAATTTTTATATGAGTTTGGATTAAACATAATATCTGTAAACATGGTTAGATTCATAAAGGGTCATATCTCATGAGTTTTTAATCAGGAGTGGGGACGAGAGTGAATAATTCGAGGTTTGATATCGATTCATCTGCAAATAACTTGACAGGTGGGAGATTGATGTAAGTAAGCCGCACCTTATTTTCACATGACAAAAATTTGCTTCTTGTTTATTTATACTATCAAACATTCGTCATATTTCATTATCGCTCTACACGCTTATCATCAACTTCTAAAGACAAAGAGTAAAAGATGTTCATGGACTACTATTATTGATTACAATGTCGTGTAATGTTCATTAGATATTGGCATGCAAATTATAAATTATTAATTGTATCTAAGTCACAAAATGAGTCAGTTTTTTTACACTATTGGTTGATGGGGTAATGAAATTGGGAGTTGATAAAGGTCGTCCTAACAATTACTAATGATCGTCCTAAAAAACAACAAAGTTACACTTTTAACCTTTTAACATCTTTACCTTTCCTTTAGCAAACAAACACCACCTTCACTTAGAAAGCAAAAAACACTCATTCTCCCACACTCTCGAATTCATCATCGACATTTGGAAGCCGAAATCGTCGAGCATACGTCCGAACAATGAGTAGCGACTCCGACGAGGTAAAAATCTCATTTTTTTAAAAAAAAAACCCAAAAATTCTCAACCGAATGTGATTTTCGGTTGGTCCATGGTTGAACCAAAAATTGGTTTCGGTTGAACCATGGACCAACCGAAAATCACATTCGGTTGAGCCATGGATGAACCAAAAATCTGCTTCGTTTGGTCCATGGGTGAAACGAAAATTGGTTTCGGTTTAGCCATGGTAGAACCGAACCCTGTCTTCGGTTAGGCCATGGTGAAACCGAAAATTGGCTTCGGTTTAGCCATGGTGGAACCGAAAATTTGCTTCTGTTGGTGGCTTTTGGGTTTTTTAAAGTTTATATCAAATATTTCTATTTTTTTGTTATGATTTATAGTTTGGTCTATATGATTGTTTGTTGAATTTTAGTTTATATTATTTTTAAAATTTATGAGCCTAATTATTTGTGAAATTGAATGTTTTTGTATACAAAATTAAAATTAGATGTATAATACGCAATAAAAAAATTCTAGAATGTGATTAATATGATTCTTATGTAAATAATAGAGAATGCTAAATTTTGTCATGTTAAATGTTGGATTTTGCTTAGGAGAATATTCAGAATGCTAAATTATTTGTGATAATTGTTAAATTAAATGTAGTCGTTAGATTTTCTATTATTGTGGAGTCCTACTTATATCATGAGATCTAACATTGTAGGATATTGATGATTACGGAGGGGATGGCAAAGATTACACCTCAAAATTCGTCAATGGAGTAAAATACGATACGGATTTGATTGCATATGCAGCAGCTACTGAGATTGCCAAGGGTTTTGGGTTTTATTTGGTGAAGGCATCAAATAAAAAAAATCCAAATGAAGATAGTAGGCGACGATACTTGAAGTGCACTCATGGTAGGAAGAAAAAATCGAAGGCTCCTGATTCTGATGCGGCTGAGGAAAGGAGGCCTCTTACTTCTTCGGGAAAGTTGGGGTGTGAATTTCAGATCAAGATTGAGCGGTCAGATGATGGATATTGGTTGATACTAGCAGTGGCTAATACAAAGAATCCTGGTGCTAATTTGGGTTTTCACAATCATCCGCTGGAGCTATTTCCGAATGGATCAAGTAAGAGGAATGTTTTGACCGAAGATGATAAGCAATACATCTGACAACTGAGATTAGCCGGTGTCGCCCCAAGGAATATCCACAAGGCAGTGAACGAGAGAAAAGAGGAGCACGGAAAGGTGAACAAAAGACAGATTTCTAACGCATTGTATAATATAAGAAAAGAAGAGCTTGGTCAGAGGACGGCCTTACAGTACACTTTTCAAGATGCTCGGGAGAAGGGTTACTATGTGCAGTATGTGGATGACCGTAACGTGCTTACACACTTGTTCCTAGCCCACCTTGAGTCAATATTGATGTTGCGAGCTTGGCACCATGTCATTGTAATAGATGCAACATACAAGACCAACAAGTATGAGTTTCCATGGGTTGAGATTGTTGGCATGACACCGGTGGGATTGAACTTTGTCATTGCATCTGCGCTAGTGTATGACGAGACAAAAGAGTCGTACCAGTGGCTTCTCACGCATCTGCAACATTTGCTTGGCTCTATCACTCCAGATGTATTTGTTAGTGACAAAGCAGGAGGATTGGTTGAGACCGTGGGGGTAATGTTTCCATCATCGACTCATATACTATGCCTTTGGCATGTAGACAGGAATGTGAGAGCACGGTGTCTAACGGAGGTGAGGAGGACGTCTCATTATGGGATAGATGCAGCCCAACCGACAGTGGATCTGATCATGGCGTCTTGGAAAAGCATTGTATATGCCGGCAGTGAGGAAGGCATGAATAGAGCTTTAGACAGTTTCAGGCGTAGTTGGGGAGTACAGTATCCACGTCTTTGGGGGTACTTGTCACATGAGTGGTTACCAAACAAGCATATGTGGGCAACATGTTATACAAACCAAGTGCGACATTTGGGTAATACAAACTCAAATCGGGTTGAATCTGCTCATTCATCCTTGAAGAAGTGGCTTCAATCAGCAACTGGTGCAATCGACACGGTTAGTCTCTTAATAAATTTTCATTTATGTCTTCTTTAGAAGTTTTACTTAATCTAGTATCCTAATTTTCTTTCTTTCTTTGTAGGTTTATAAGAAGAACCATGATTACATTGAGGCTCAACATCTTCAAATCCAAAAGCTTCTAGAGGATTCTAGATTAAAGAAGATGTTACTAGCAGACGGAAGACCATTTCGGGAGTTGCATACAAACGTCACTCTACAGGCTATGAGGTTGATGCTCATTGAGGTATCAGTGGAAGGAGCAAGCTGTACATGTACGTTTCCTGCTATCTTTGGTCTCCCATGTAGATGTGCAATGCAGTTAGCACGTTCTGAAAAGCGGGACATTGCCCCATATGAGGTGTTAGCTTTTTGGACCATTATGAACTATCGTGAACCTCCTACTCGGGCAGAGTGGGATGACGATAGTCTTTACCATCGTGATGTCTTCCAAAGTCTAGTACAGGAGGTTCTTGATAGGGGAGATGAGACCATTCGAGGGGCTATTGGCCTACTTCGGAGTCATCTTCATCCTGAAAAATGATGGCATTGATGAGCCGCATGGGGGGCAGCCCCGACCCGGTCGCCCGAGGACATCCACCACGCGAAACCTATCTCATTTCGAGCATGTGGAGAGGAGACGGGGCAGGAGAAGTTCGATACCTTCGACCACAACACCGGACAATGACCAGAGGACAGGTAGGTTGTACTTTTTGGGAAATTTATGTTCAATTGTGTAGAATATGATGTTCAACTAACTTATTTTTGTAAATGATATTAGATGGTATCCCTGATGCAGACACCAACTTCGAGTCCACAAATACGAATGAGACGGAGCCGGATACTCATAATGATACAGGTTAGAAGTAGTGTCCCTATTTTGCATGATTAGATGTTGTATACATCTTGTATTAATTCATTGTGTTGTGTATTAATTACAACTTTCTTAGTCTTTTTGTCTAATTTCGATTACTTTTTAATTTATCCATTATTCTAATATTTTTTTAACATTAATTACAAATTTACAGATTAGATTTCTAAATTTTGATACTTTTTAAAAATTTCAGATAATTTTTACTAATTTTTATTACATTATTCACAATATTTTTTTCATAATTGAATTCATAAAACTATTCGAATTTAATTTTTATAATAAATTATAAACCGTACAACTTATTTATAATTAACTACAATTATTTCTAATTATTACTTAATTTACAATATTTAATAACAATTTTTATTAATTAATTGCATTAAAATTATTTAAAAAGTAACCAACCTAAAATTGACTTCGGTTTGACCATGGTCAAATCGAAGTCAACATTCGGTTTGACCATGGCTCAACCGAATGTTGACTTCGGTTTGACCATGGCCCAACCGACTGTTGACTGCGGGTTGACCAAAGGCCAACCGAACGTTGACCTCGGTTTGACCGAGGGCCAACCGAACGGTGGCTTCGGTCGGTGAAGCATGCGACTGGAATGGAGGCGCGGCGGGTTTACCTTCTTCTCCGGCGAGCAGGCGACTGGAATGGAGGCGCGGCGGACGACGAGGACTGACGGCGACGGCGAGTGGAGGCGCGGCGGACGACGAGGACTGACGGCGACTTGGGGCTGACGGCGACGGGACAGGGACGGGAAGGTCGGGGCGGCGTGTCGCCGGTGTGGGGCGTGGGGCGGCGGCCCCTCTGCTGCTGGGGACGAGAAGGTCGTCGGCGTGGGGCGTCTCTGCTGTGGGGACGGGAAGGTGGAGGAAGGGAAGAAGTGATGGGCGGCGGGAAGGTAGAGGAAGGGGAGTGTTTGGGTAGGGTTTGGTTTTTAATTTTAAAAAGGGTAGTTAAGTAATTTACGTATTAAGTTAGGACGACGATTAGTAATTTTTAGGACGACCTTTAACCCTTCAGATGAAATTTCTTATACAAATATTACGCGGATCCACATGCGACAAAGTGGAAAGTGTCCAAAATTGCTACATTCTTACTAATATGCGAGGAACTTGTTAAACACGGTAGTCAACTTTCTTAATTACTAGTTAAAGAATTGTTGTTACGGGTTAACCCACAAGCCAACCACATCCATCCGCCACCAACCCGGAAAAAGAATGTGAGTGCATAGTGGATCACAATTATACAAACCTACTAATAAGCAGAAGAATCAATTTGAGACCAAAACCCACCCAATCCACCTATCACACCTATTTCTAATGCTAACTCAATTTTTATATGGTCGAATAGAATCCTATTAACAGAATTGAAGAATACATGAGCAATCATAATTGAAGTCTTTAATTTATACCAACATTATTTTGACTTAACTTATAAAGTGAATGAAATGCCAAGTTGAAGATTTTTTACCTTACGAAGAATTGAGATGTATATACAGTTATACACATAGGCATCAATCACCCCAAAAGACAGAAACAGAAATATGAAATCCCATAAGAGAGAGACTTGAACAAGAGTAAAAGAAGAAGCCATATGATGATGAATCCTGACCAGAAACAGCTAACCAGTAACTGCCTTGCTAGCTAGCTAGCTAGATATCCTAAACAGCCATTAAAGCCCCACCCAAATCTACAATTTTTGACACCAACCGCCACAAAAAAGATTGTGCAAAATCCACCCGAATCGGCAAAAGAATAAATCAGATTTCAGGGGGATTCAAGAAACCCTGTTCTGGTCAAAATGGCGTTCCTGACTTTGCTAAGGTCCCTCCCTTTGAGCTTCCTCCCAACACCTTCCAACACAGAGAAGGACGAAATCTGGGTCATCGCCATCCTCCTGGAAATCATCTCGTGCGGCGGCTCCATATGGTTGCTACCGTACTCCTCCACGTCATCACCATCGTCACCACATTCTTCATCCTCATCGTCGTCGTCATCATCATCGGAGCCCATCCACGCATTGGTGGGCTTCTTGGAGCTTTTCCTGGGCCACTGCTTTTGGCCGCTAATCTTGGACCAGTCAGGGATGTTGACGGGGGCTGACTGCTGTACCAACACCTTTGCGGCGCCCGCCTCGTTGTCGCTGCTGCTACTTCCGCCGCCAATTGGGATCATTCTGGCGGCGTAGGGGAAGTTTCTGTAGGGGAGAGAAGAAGGGGGAGGATCAGAGTACTGGTCCATGGAATTGGTTTTACTCTGCCGCCACACATCCCAAACATCTTGCTCGTCGTAATCGCCGTCCCTCAGAGATCTCCACACCCCGTTCCCTTGCCAATCCGAGTCATGCCTACCACCCATTCGACCAATTTCCTGAACCAATTTATATACATCAGCATCAATATATAGACACGGAAAACAGAGGCGGGGAATCGGTAAGGCAAGAGGAATCTACCTTTTGCTGGATCAGAAACCACCAATCTTTCAGGGGAGAAGAAGGGGGAAGGGGGTTCAAGAAAAAGAATCGAACTTTGGGCCTGGAATTCGGAATTTCCCCAATCCGAGATATCTGGTGGATCAGAGAGAAAAGAAGCTGAAAAGGTTAGAATCTTTCTGATCCTGTTGTATCAGTATATCAAATTCAGCGAATAACAGAGAGATAACAAAAGCAAAGAAGAAAGCAACGAGTTGAACAGCAGAAAAAGGGGGATTCCTGACCTGGGTTTAAGAGGTTTCAGAGAGAAAGGCCGCCTCTTGATAGCTTCTTTCCTGAGATTCTGCAGTTGTGTTCTGATGCTGAAGAATGAATAGATATCCCACCAATAGCAGAGAGAAAGGAAATCAAAGTAAGGACATGCAGAGCTCAGTTGTTTGCTTTCGTCCAGTGCTTGGGATATAGAAAGAGAGAGATCTCCTCTCCTCTCCTCTCCTCCTGGAATTATGATGAGAGAGCTTGGGGTTTTTCTTTGTGTCTGTTTCTGCTGGCTTTTCCTTTCAATGGCCCCTTGAGAATTAACATACAACCCCCTTTAAATTATAAAACAACCCACCCCACCCACCTCAAAACAAAAACTAATAATCACAAAAATACATTTTAGAAAACAATAATACAAAAAGGAAAAATGAGCAGAGCTGGATCCTGGTGATATCACTTTCCAGGAGGAATCGCTAACATCATCACAGAGGAGTTTGATGGCTGCTGCGGCTGTGTCTGTGAGCATATAATGTATTGTCTTTACAGGCAGGAATTCAATCACCACCACCATCCCATATATGAAGACAACAAGTTGATTGGGATAATTAAACAAATATTGCAGAAATAATTACAGAAATATACATATGGGAACAAAAAGAAGCTGGAAAGGAAGGTGGTGGTGTGGTGGGGGATATGTGGGTTTCAAGGGTGGAAAGGCCAGGAAATGGTGGCTGGGTGGGCTGACTGATGAACTTTTTCTCTTTGCTTTTCTGTAGGAATGTCATGAACATGGAAGTTGGTGATACCCCCACTAGAGGGATTGCTGGAGAAGGATTTTGATTTCCCCTCTTGTAGGGTGGGTTCAAAGGAGTGCTTACCATGGTAATCGTTTCAACCGATAGTATTTGGATAATTTAGTTTGATTAATTTGGATAATTGGTTTGGTTTGGTTGAACTTTTTAGCTTGTTTGGTTTAGGTGGTTTGGTTTGGTTTCACTGCTAACCAATCAAACCAAATTAACCAATTAAGTAATTAGTCATATATCTAATATATTATATACACATATTTAATAATTTGCATAACCACTCAAGAGTCAAATGTCCCTCCATTTTAGCCTCATAAAAATAAAGCTCGATATTATTTTCTATTGTATATTTGTATTTGTAGAGTGTAGACCACATCATATGGGCGACTAGTTTAGATAAAACTCATACATTATGTTGGATGAAAACTTGAAAGGAAGGTATTTTCAATCTATGATAATTGCTAAGAAACTAAGTCAATTCACACAAACACATCAATTCATTAACCCATACCATTGACATATATCTTTGTTTGGTAATAACTCTATTGACGGTAAGATAATTATATTAGTTGCACGTATTTATCTTAAGGGTTAACTATAACTATGTGTTATTCATTATATAAATTTTAAATTGATACATAACCAAAAAAATTATCACTTTAATGATAATGTGATGTTATATTGGATATTATGGTTAACCAATTAACCAAACCGATTAAATTTTAATTTGGTTGTTGTATTAGTTTGGGCGGTTTGGTTATGATATTGTATTTCATGGTTGATAGAAATTGTGTTTATTTGGTTTGGTAATTACCATGGTAGCCATTTGAACACCCCTACCCTCTAGTGGGATCAGTTTTTTTCTACTGTTTGTTTGGGATCACCCGTGCCCGATCCAATAGCAACGGGCTCGTGTTGGGGCAGTTTGTGTTAGTTTTGAATTGATTGGGTTTAATAGGACAGGGTCACTTTTTTACTATGTGACACCAAGTAATATGAAATTTCTTGTACCAACACATTGGAACGGTTTGTAAAGTTTTATTATTTTATGTACGGATAAATGACACATTTGGTCACTGAGATTACTAAATTGTGTCATGTATAGTCACTAGAAAAAATTAATATCAATTTTGGTCACTCGAATTACCGAAACTGGTCAAATTTAGTCACTCTCCCGTCAGTTTCCGTCCAACTCCATTAATGTAGTTGGACGGAAACTTTTGGAAGAGTGACTAAATGTGACATGTTTCAGTAATCCGAGTGACTAAATGTGATATTTTTCAATAATTCGAGTGACCGGAGTTGGACAGAGGCTACAGAAGAGTGACCAAATGTGACCTGTGTCAGTTATTCGAGTGACCAAAATTGATATTAAATTTTTCTAGTGACCAAATATGACACGATTTAGTAATCTCAGTGACCAAACGTGTCATTTACCCTTTTAGGTACTATAATCCAAGGTAAAAAAATATAAATGTACAAAAAAATAATTTTTCCATAAAAATTTCTCGACCTATTTATAAAAGTAAAGTTTATGTACTAAATTTTAAGAAAAATATATTTTGGTATCAAAATATAATTTTTTAAAAATCATTGTTTTGATTTTAGTCGACCTACTGACTCGGCCTAATCAAATCCAACTCTCCCCAACTCTAGAAGTTCAGACAAGAGTCTAAGAAAAATAGAGGCTGGATGAGCAATTTTATAAATTGATCCTATAAAGATGGATAAAACAGGGTTCATACAGAATCATACAGACGAATCAGACTCAGTTTCAGCCCTACCTGTGAGCACATGTCACAATTGGTCCATAAACTTAATGGTTGGATTGGTTTGAGAATGGGAGCCAAATGAGCAGACATCTCTCCACCCCTTTGCATTGCGCAATTTAACTAGAACAAAAAAATAAATTCATCAATGGTTTGGCTTTGTTTGATTGTTGTTTAGCTAGTCTTAAGTACCAAATCCTTGGAATGGCAGGTGTATTGTCTTACATGATTACCACAAAATATTGTTTTTTTATAACCACATAATATTGTTGTTTATATGATTCTTAGGACTAAGCAGATCCATTTAGTGGTAATGTGAGGATGGTAATATTTATCATAATTTGAAGTCAATTTTATCATAAATAAAAATTCTATAAAAAATATGATAAAATTAATTTTATGATTAAACGGAAATTTAATTTCCGGACTACGTTTGGAGACGACTAATTGTTTCGACTTGTTTTTTTTTTATATAACTCTAGGTTGCTTCATTTCCAAGCTTAAACTAATTGTTCAAGAAGCTTCCCCAACTCATTTGAACCACTTAGATTTTTAGTTAAGCATGGAAGTCGTCTCGGATAGCTAATTTTGCAAATCGGGTTCTCTCGTTTTGGCTCGATGAAAATGAGAGTTTATTTATTGGTTTTGAAGGTGTAGTGCTTGTCTACAACTTGGGATGCTTGGGAACTCGAGATGAAGCCCAGAAAATCATTTTCAAAGTTGTCCAAAAGTGTAGGGCGAGACTGGCAATCTGCCCAAACGTGGCCAAGGCAGAATCCATGTCCGAAATCGCGAATTTAAGGCTCAATTCTGGAGGAGTGGCACGAGTCGGATTCAACGGTTTGTTCCCCATCAAAGTACAAGTTTCAGAATACAACGACTAGGCATTGGATAAGTGGTTTGGTTCTTGGAAGCACTCGTACGAAGAGTTCGAAGATCGTATCAAGACTGCATTTTCTTTCTATGGAAGCTTGTAATCCGAATCCATATAGGATTAGTGGCCTGTTTTGGGGTTTTCGTTCTTTCCTTGTTTGTTTGGGTTTATTTTCGAATTGTATTAGGATTAGGACATCTTAACTTGTTCGGTAAGCTAGCTAGGGTTATTTAAGGGTTGCTTGTGCGTTGTAATAGATTCAAGTTTTAATCGAATAACACGTTTGTTCATTGAGTTTGTCTCGTGAATGTGTCCTTGGTTTGATTGGATCGAATCCATCAATCGAGCGAGATCTGCATCAATTGAGTAGCCACCTCAATTGTGGACGAGTTGCAACTTCAAATTGATCGAGCCTCTTCCCCAATTCTCGGCGAGAAGTTGCACGACCAAAACCATCATATCTTTCCCCTATTTTGTTTCTACAAAACTCAAACCGTACGAATCAAACCCTATCTCGGGGTTGGGGGCTTATCAAGTAGTAATCAGAGCCTGGTTCTACTTAGCGGTGTTTCACGACGTCGGCAACGGAAGGCGACGCCGGTACAGCGAGGTGGACCAAGTTGAAGGGCCCAGTGGATTGTGACCCTGTTGCTGTTCTGCTAACAGAACAGAGGAAGAAGAAACCTGTGACCGTGATGGAGGTTGAGATTGGTGACATCGCGGAGCTGCTTCGAACAATCCTGGCGCAGCAAAATACTACGATCCAAGCCCAATTTGACAATTTGACTAAGCAATTGGCCGAACTTAGAACAACTATAAACGCCCCTGTTCAGCCGAGGGATGTTGCAGGGGAAATTCGGGTGCCTGAACGGAATCAAATTCAGGGCAATTTCGAGTTGCCACCACCAAAAGCAGGACAAGGGAACAATGTTGCTGATTTAAGAGGCAAGAAGCTGCAAGTGCCATCGTTTTGTGGTACGAACAACGCCTCCATGTATTTGGACTGGGAGCGTAAAATTACATTGTTCTTTCAATGCGGGGAGTACTCAGAGCCTCAGAAGGTGACCCTCGCAACGTATGAGTTCATTGACTATGCAGCATAGTGGTGGGAAAAAACTCAACTCCGACGTCGATAAAATCTTCAGCCAGATGTAAGTACTTGGACGGAGTTACGGGGTCTTATGCGTGACAGGTTTGTACTTGGTTATTATCAGCGGGACTTGCACGAGACATTACAAGGATTAAGGCAAGGTGCCCATTCCGTTGAAGACTACTATCGTGAGCTTGAATGCTCATGATGCGAGCCGATGTCCGAGAGGATTGAGAGGCGACTATTACTCGCTTTCTCCATGGCCTAAACCGCGAGGTTCGCCAGGAAGTTGAGCTGCGAGCATTTGTTGAATTGGAGGAAGTTGTGCACTTAGCAATTAAAGTGGAGAGATAGCTGACTCATTCTAACTACAACACCCCAATCGATGACAAAGTATAAACGCCGAACGATTTGTGCTCCAAGTTCACGGTCTTAGAAACCATGAACTCGCCTTGCGCTAGTAACGGCAGATTTCTCCCTGGACGCCTCGCGGTTCATGGCTGGTGGTTCCAGTTCACGGTCTTGGGAGACCGTGAACTCCGATGCTGGACCGTGAACTGCGGCTGCTTCATGGACGCTTACGCTTCACTGTTACGGGGCAATTGTCACAGTCACTTCGGACTTTTCTTCAATTTTTGCGCTTTTTGACCTCCGATTATCCCAAATTCAACGTCAACCCTTCCACACGTGCTAGGACCTGAAATGTATCAAAACAAGCACAACCTAGCATGAAATATGTCGAGGAACGATGATCTACTAAGCTAAACGAATAAGAAATGAGGGGTAAAATGTGTACATTTCGGCCCGAATCAACAGCTCAAGGTCGCCACTGGCAGGCGATTTCAATCTGCCGACAAAGCCATCTCAGACGCTGTCCCAAGCTCTGGTTCAACCCCATTATGAGCCGAGGTCGAGAGACCGGCAGTTTGCAATCTACCGGCCAAGAATGAGGGCTCCAGTGCTCAAATTAAGTGTTTTAAGTGCTTTGGCCGCAGGCACAAGGCGAACCAATGCCCAAATTGAAAGACTCTCGTACTCAGAGATGGGGAGTACTATTCTGAAGATGATGAGGAAACTCCGGTAAAGACTATAAGTGATTCTGATGGGGACGAGATCGACGAGGAAATTCAGCCCGAAATTCCTCCACCACCGGGCAATTTGTTTTCTGTCAATCGAAGGGCACTAACAACTACGAGCCGTCCTGATTCAGATCAACGCGAGATCCTTTTTCAGACTCGCTGCTGTGTCGAAGGGCAATTGCTATTCATAATCGTCGATGGCGGCAGTTGCGCTGACGTCGTTGGCCAGGACGTGGTTTGCAGGTTGGGACTGACCACAACTCGACATCCAGAGCCATATAACTTACATTAGCTCAACGATTATGGGGCGATCAAGGTTCAGTGTCAAGATCTTGTGAAATTTGAAATTGGGGATTACAAGGACGAGATGATGTTTGATGTCGCGCCAATGCAAGCTACCTACCTTCTTCTGGGTCGACCTTGGCAATTTGACAGAGGCGTCTGCCATTATGGCAGCACCAATTGTTATAAAGTTTGACTTGACGGGAAAAAGATCATGCTGAAGCCATTAACGGCGGCAGAAGCTCGAGAAGGCCAGCGACAATTGGAAACTGGTCGTCGAGGATTGAAGGAAGAATCTAGCCAGACGAGTCTTCAAGATCATCGTGGCGGCACGCTCCTAACTCGAAAATTTATGCTCACTAGTATAAAAAAGGCAAGGGCTCCACGACGTCACCGCCCCTGTGGAGGTCACCGAAGCAAAGCATGAGAGAGGAGGAATTGGTTGGAGCTCTCGAGGGCGCCTCAATCCCAACCAAGGACACTGACTCGATCCATAACACTCTGGGAAGCTCCACCACTACTTGGATTGAGTCGACGCTGGATTACCGAATCCGATTCGAGCTAAACTTGCTCTGGAAGCGAGCAAATATGCACAGAAATCGGGTCTATTGGGTGGGGGCGATTGATGATGATTCGACACGTGTGGCCAGTGCAGAGCAGTTGCTGATGATCCCAAGAACTTGTAGGAGCGTTCAATTCGGCCTGGGGATACCCGAGAGGGAAACTCCCAATTCAACATCAACAATTATGGGTTCCTCATTTTTGAAGGTCGATGTTGGTGGGAAAAGTGATCAAAGCAATTCGATGGCGATAATGATGAATCGAGCCAGCAGACCCCTACCGAACGACAATTTGGGCTATGGCCAAGCCCTTAGGTGAGGTAATTTAGACTGAGAATGCTTAGATCCTAAATCCCCAATTCCATTGCTCAAGAAATATGACCTAGTTTTCCAGACATGTCAGTTTGGCATGCCATCTTTCGATTCGATTTGGGAGCAATTTTGTGCAGATTTTGAGAAAAGGAGGGCACCAACTTTGAGGGCAAAGATTTTTGAAGAGGGAGGGCTTGATATAACACTAGGTTGCTTCATTTCCAAGCTTAAACTACATGTCCAAGAAGCTTCCCCAATTCATTTGAACCACTTAGATATTTGGTTAAGCATGGAAGTCGTCTCGGATAGCTTACTTTGCAAATTGGGTTCTCTCGTTTCGCTCGATGAAAATGGGAGTTTATTGATTTGTTTTGAAGCTGGAGTGCTTGTTTACAACTTGGGATGCTTGGGAGCTCGAGATGAAGCCCAAAAATCATTTTCAAAGCTGTCCAAAAGTGTAGGGTGAGACTAGCAATCTGCCAGAATGTGGCTAAGTTAGAATCCATGTCCGAAATCGCGACTTTGAGGCTCAATTTTGGAGGAGTGGCTACGAATTATATTAGAATTAGGATATCTTACATTGTTTTGTAAGCTAGCTAGGATTATTTAAGGGTTGCTTGTGCGTTGTAATAGATTCAAGTTTTAATCGAATAACACGTTTGTTCATTGAGTTTGTCTCATGAATTTTTCCTTGGTTTGATTGGATCGAATCCATCAATCGAGCGAGATCTGCATCAATTGAGTAGCCACCTCAATTGTGGACGAGTTGTGACTTCAAATTGATCGAGCCTCTTCCCCAATTCTCGGCGAGAAGTTGCACGGCCAAAACCATCCTATATTTCCCCTATTTTGTTTCTACAAAACTCAAACCGTACGAATCAAGCCCTAGCTCGGGATTGGGGGCTTATCATATTTATCATACTTTGAAGTCAATTTTACCGTAAATAAAAATTCTATAAAAAATATGATAAAATAAATTTTATGATTAAACGTAAATTTAATTTCCGGACAACGTTTGGAGACGACTAATTTCTTCAACTTATTTTTTCTACAATTGGATTGATTGTATAGGTGAATTTGGTGAGATATGGATTCCCAAAGTACATTTAAACAAATTAGCAACCATAGTCGTGGGGTAGTATACTCTTAAGATGCGAGGTCGGAGGTTGCTGTCAAGAACTAGTTGGTTCCAATTACTCGAGTTGTTGAGAGAGATTCAATTGTGCATCATACATCACGTAATAACACGCCCCGTCAAACGAAAGCCAACTCAACGAGATTTGAACATAAGATCTCTCAGCCACAGAAGGCTTTGATACCATGTCAAGAACCGATCCCGATGACTCGAGTTGTTGGAAGATGTTTAATAATTGATCTTATATCACATACTAACACGGGCCTCAAATGAAAGCTACTTATAAGGGCTTGAAGTTTTCACATGTCCAAATACCATATGCTAACAAATAGGGGTCATGGGGATACGAACATAAAACATCTCGATCACAGAAGGCTTTGATACCATGTCAACAACCAATTGGCCTCAATTACTCGAATTGTTGGGAGATGTTCAATTATGGATCATATATTATGTACTAACAGTTGTGGCCAATCCTTTCTCTAGACCTTTGGTCTCTACCCAGAACCGATAAAAACTTGGGATCACATATTATGGACTTGTTAAGAATGATTATGATCTAGTTCATGGCGTTTTAGAACTGTCCTCCCCAGATCAAGTAGGGATGACATATTTGTGAGTGTGATCCTACCTGTTTCCACTTAGTACATGAGTATTGTCCATCTCGCCTTGAACTGTCCCGTTCTAGTTTACTTTTCTTTAATTCTTATGCGTACATGTGCCAGCGGCGGATCCAAGATAGTGTAGAGCACTGGGTCACATTTAAAAAAGAGGCGGAGAGGACTGGACCGTAACCCGACGAGCACCGAGAACAATAATTAAAATAAAAATTTTACAAGGGCTATACTAGCTCTGGATCCAGTGGAGGGCTGAGCCGTGGCCCGGGGGAGGCCCCCTAGATCCGCCGCTGACATGTGCTCTTTTGACTTTATATAGAACAATAAAGTTATAATTGGGTCTACCCCTTTATTCTTTAAATAAATATTATTTTTTTACTAATTGAAATATTATTTTTCATTTTTTTAGTTAATACTTTGTTTTAGTATGAACTTTACGCTAATAGACTAATTTTTTCCAGAATTTTCTAATATCTCCATTTATTAACCGTCCAAGTAGTTTAAATAGTAACCCATTTTGTAGAGGATGGAAATATTAGAAAACAAAAATAATCGATTACTGTAATATATATTCATACACCTAATATGTAACAGATGTGAGTACTGAAATATCCGTTAATACTATGTCAAATAGCAAGGGAGGGCAGTTATTGCCTATTGGCCCACCATATTCCTATAACTTCCTTCTAGTTAATTGGTTTGGTTTTGGACAGTAAAATATAATTTCGAGAGACAAACTAAAGTTGGCTACTACTTCTACTACTTGCAGTTGCAGCAGCATGCAGATTGCAGAGTTAACAAACGGCGACCGTGAGCGTGGGGAAGTATAAGGTGACTAAGGGAGGTGCTTAGTCACTTGATTAAGTCTCTCTCAACTCTTAGATCTAAAAACATCAATTCAACGATTAAAAAATAACAATGGCTTTTAAATTACTGCTCCGGATAGTTTGGGTATTATGAAAATTACGAAGTATACAAAATAGACTTATAAACAGTACAAATCATACAAACAATACAAACTAGAACGACAAAACATACAAACATTACAAAAGAAACCAACAAACATTACAAAAATAACAAAACTTACAAACGTTACAAAACAAATTGACAAACATTACAAAACATACTAACAGTACAAAATGCCACTACTTGCAATACAAAACAGTAAACTTGTAATATAAACCAATAAATACAAAGTATACAAACTAGACAAACAATCATTACAAATTACAATATATACAAAATAGTAATATAAACATTACAAATATAATAGACAAACATGACAAACAAGAATTATAAACAATACAAACTAAATTTACATAAACATTACAGACCAGACTTATAAACATTAAAAAATAGTTCGACAAACATCACAATCAGCACTGTCACCGTAAATGCCACCTCTGATCGCCGGAAAAATCTCTCTCACTCTCTCTCTCTCTCTCACCTGGAAAAATCCATTCCCCATTTCTCCTGCCGCAAAAGAAATGGACAGCAGGATTAAAGAATGGACAGCAAATTAGAGTCGTCGCCGGCTAGAAGGAAACGCCAGAAAAGAAACCAACGCCGGAGGGAAAGTTTCCCGACCGGGAGAACCACGGAAGTGCGAAGGTAGCAACGGCCAAATTGATTTTTTTATATTTATTGTTTTAATTAATAAATTAAATAATCATGTAATTACTATATTGTCTTTTTTGGATTGGATTAATGTGAGCCATTGGATATTAATGAGGTGGAAAAGCTGAGATTCACTTAGTCATGTGACTAAGGGACCCCCTTAGTCACCTGATCTTAGCCCGTGAGCGTGAGGAGCAAGGTTGTCAACCCGATTTAGCTCGTTGGCCAGGTCAAGCAAGTGGGTTGAGGTTAATGGACCGACCGCTTTAGTCTGGTTTAATCTGAATGTATGATAGGGGTGTTCAAATGGTTACTAAGGTAATTACCAAATAAGTCTAAATTCTATTAAGCAAAATAACCAATATACCATCACATTATCATTAAGTGAGAAATTTGTCCCGGTTAGTGCATCAATTCGCAATTTATATAATGAATAACACATAACAATCAACCCAAAATTATAGTTAACCCTTAACATATATACATGTAACTAATACAATTATCTTGCATTTTATTCTTGAGTGTTTATGCGAAGTATTAAGTATCTCTATATAATATATGAGATACATAGCTAATTTAATTACCAAACCACCTAAACCAAACAAGCTAAAAAAATTAACCAAACCAATTAACCAAATTATCCAAATACTACCAATTAAAAAGGTTACCACGGTAACCACACCATTTGAACACCCCTAGACTATAACTCATTATATTGTTCATACATATATAAATTATATGAAATCTCATCAAACATAGGAGTAATAACGTGTAACATTACACCAAAATAACATGGTGTACTTGGATCGAATATAAAGTGAAAACCCACCCACCTCATACTTATACAACATTAATGTTCAAAGTGCAACTTATAATTTCAAAGATTGGATTAAGCGGAATTTTTTTTGAAAAATAAGCACATTTCGCAAAATAAAGAAAAAACGACATCGTTTATCGTCCAATACGATACTTTGTAGAGAATCGACACGACGGGTATATACAACTCGTTTTTCTCACCGGGTTAGGGTTGACAACCTTGGTGAGGAGTGAGGTGGGCTCTCCGAGAGCAAGTGGACAAAGGAAATTGAAACCCATTTCTTTTTTATATTTTATTTTATTTTTATCATAATGTAATTATTTCTCTGAAAATCAAATTTTCGTCGACTAATACGGTTGGTTATTATATTCGTTGTAACTTTAGGTTACCTATGACAAAAAAAAAAGAATTCAATAATATCTTTAGGTTGCTCTTTTCTGGATAAATGACACAAATATTGTTTTTTTTTTAATTTACCACCAATATGGCGGATTAAGAAGTATTTACACAGATATTGTGTTTTGGAGACAAAAAATAGCGACAACACCTGGGACTCAGGCGCCGCCGCTGTGGATGACATTTGGATCGTTTTATTTTAAGATACAGCGGCGGCGTCCAAGACTCAGGCGGCACCGCCTGAGGCAGCAGCGTGTTAGGTAGGAAATTGTCCCAGGCGGCGGCGCCCGAGACTAAGGTGGCGCCGCCTGAGACATCAGCGAGTTAGGTGGCCACCCCCCTATATAAACCAGCCAATTTCGTTTCAGTTTCACACCACAAAAAAAATCGTCCAAAACAAAGGAGAGAGCTCTGGTTGCTGCTGCAAAAATGGCTAATAGGTAAGAGACACATTTATTTTTGTAATTATATTATTCAAATGCTATTATGATTGTGTTTAGTTTTAATTAGTGAGTCTGTTTTTTTGTAGTGATTTTAGAAGATTTGAACTAGTCGTTCGATGGAAATCGGAGAAAGTAGAAGATAATTTGGGCGTCAAATTCGTTGGTGGTAGTAGTTTTCAGATGACGATTCCATCCAGGGTCACATATCATTATCTTTGTGAGAATCTAATTCCGAGAATATGGCGTAGAGACGAAGCAGTACAAGATAGTGATGTGATCACAGGTTTCACTTACCGTCTTCCAGAATGGCAGAATGGTGTTTTATTTCATTATGCAATGTCTATTGTGGATGATGATAGCTTGAATGTGCTTTGGAATTTTATGGCACAAAATCCTTATTGTTTGGGTGCTGAGATACATGTTGAGCTCAGTGAGGATCAGGGTGGAGAGGAAGAAGATGATACATGGAGCGTGCCATCCGATCATGCCTATGATGACGGTGATGACGGAGAGGAGGAAGATGACGAGGAGGAGGAGGAGGAGGAGGAAGAGGGGGAAGGAGTGCCTAATTATCCTCCATATAATACTTGCAGGGTAATGAAGAGGACGAAGAATACTCAATTGTTGATTCATATGGCGTAATTCCAATGCCTATTGTTGATAGTTTTGAAGGAGAATTCTACAAGGGGCAGATATTTCACTCGAAACAAGCTGCACAGATGGCGATTAAACACCACGCACTACAACGCAACTTTCAATATGGCGTGGTGGAGTCGTCACCTTCAATCTGAAACTGCTGCCGTCGCGGTGGTTGAAAGCTCGAAGACGGATCTGACTGAAACTGCTGGCGTCGCGGCGGCTGAAAGCTCGAGAAGGATCTGTCTGAAACTGCGACCGAAGCGGATTAAACTGGAAGCTCCTCGATGTAGGCCGGATGGGCTGTGCTCGCTGTCGATCTGAAACCAGAAATTGGTTAGGTACATCAGGATGCTCACGTCACTGTCTACGTGGCCTACGCTCCTGTCTGAACTGTGGCTCTGGGGCGACCCAGTCCGGTGTCGGATCAGTACGCTCTGGCCAGGCAGTCATGACAGGCTCCGCATAATGGGGCTGTACAGGTACTGTGAGATTAGGGTATCTACGCTGCTCAAACCCTAGAGTAGCAATCCCGGATGCCATAAAGTTGGCCAAGTCCTCACACTGGTCAGGGGTCAGCCCTCCAGCCCTCCCACCGTCACGCAAACTCACCTCAGCATGCTCGATAGTGTCGTACTAAAAAACACCAACAAAATGTCAGATATTTCACACAGTTAACAACAAATTAAGCAAACAAATCAAATAACTAACCAATGCCTCCGCTACAGCTCCTCTCCGTGTGTCGGAACGTCTGGTGACATCTCTATACCACTCCATATGCTTCGAGTGGTAGGCTAACTCCTCATCAGTGTATGAAGATGTCGCTACAAACTCGTGTCGACGGTTCCAAAAATCAAGCGACTCTCTGGAGGCGTGTACCAACTGCTGCCCACGCGATGGCCCACGAGTAGCCTGGCGAAGAAAAAACCTAACCTCACTCTCACGATGTGGCTGATGAGGCTCATGCTGCCTCATGCCAAACTGTCGTAGCACGCGGTCTGGATGATGCCACATTACTGATGAAAAGCAGATAAGTGGCACTACTGCTCGAAATGTCTCAGACTGTATCACTACCTCTGAGATGAAGTGCTCTCTCACGGTAAGGTTGCCACTACATAGCAAAAATTTAACGTTATTATCCCTAAATCTAAAAAAATAAAACAAATGAAAACTATTCTATAAAATGGAATGTTATATACTAACCACCACGGTGTCCATTGCGTCAAACCACAGCTTGTACCATGGTAAAGGAAACCGTACCGGAAGTCATACCGGATATGTCCATAGTAAGGTATTTAATGGTACGACCGTGATTCAACCGTTTCATACCGATAAAATACCGTTTTATAAATAAAAAATTATTTTTTTATCAAAATACCGGACCGTAAAAAATATAGTACCGTTCCGGAATATACCGGGAAAATACCGGAATTTGCCGGATATCAAATTGTAAAATATCAAATAGTGATAGATAAAATATGTAATAAACCTAGAAAATTAAAAGTAGCAGTTGAACAACTAAATTGGTTAGCGCGAATTACAATTTATAACGCTTAGGAGCTCAATGGTTCAATTCCAAAGGAAATAATTTTAGTTTGGTTTTGCAGGGGAGAAAGGAAGGTGGCACGAGCAATTATTTTTTGAAGGGGACGAGGCCAAAAGAGTGATTTCAGAAAATGACATTAAACCCACTATTAAGGTCCTAACTCCTAACCCTAGCAGTCGTCACTTTTCTCAATCCTCTCCTCATCCCCATGTCATCTCTTTCTACCATTCTCCTCCCAAAAAACAAATCATTGAATGAAAGAAAAAGAAATCTCCTAGACTAACAAAACAAACTCCATCGTCGAGCCCCTGCTCCAAATCTCCTTAAACCTCGTTCTTCCAATCCCCTCCACAACGCAGCCGTCGTTGGATCTAACGAACCTCCCCGACACCAACTTCTTCTTCTCCCCCTCTCACCAGATCCCCTATGGAACCAGATCGGAGTAGTTGATTCTCTCTAAATTACAGATCTCTGCTGCGTAGATCAACCCTGTCTTGATCTCAGGTCTACTTCTCTTCTCCAGGACCAGATATCAACGCGATGGAATGATTTAATTATAGGTGAACGGTTCGACCATAACCGGCCGGTATTTGACGGTTTGATGGTTCAACCGCAAAAACCGTTCGGTACGAAATTTAAGGAGTTGTATCTGTACCGTTCCGGCCAGGCTTCGGTTTTCGGTTTTACCGGTCCAACCGGCCGGTACGGCACGGTTTCCTTTACTATGGCTTGTACTGGAATAGCTGGTCACCATACTGACGACTGCTGGCCGAAAGCCATCGAAGACCACGTGGATGTGCATCCTCGGTGGCCTGTGATCTCGTCTCTGAATCTCGAGGTGCCAGATGTGGGAATCGCTCCCACGCCCAGAACTGCAGTAGGGCGACCCATCCACCAAGGTCACCGGCTAGAGAAGTGCCGGTATGCGTAATGTGCAAAGTCGACCTACCCATCTCACGGTACAGGTAGGATAAAATAGCAGCTCCCCAGGCGAACCCTCCAGCCCTCTCCCAATCCTCAATCAGAAGTAGGTACTGTAGGTGCACCGTAGATCCAGACCGATCCGGTAAAAGTACACCTCCAATCAGAGATAGAGCATAAGCTCGTGCAAACTGCTCTATAACCTCCTGTGATGCATCTTCCGGCAGATGACTGAATTCAACCCTCAGCCAAACAATCCTAACAACAGCGACCCCGCCTACAAGATCAACCGGAACCCGTCCTAACAGTCTCAAACAGATCGCCGACCACTCCTCATCCGGTATATCAACTACGACGGCATCAACGTCGATCGCCAAACTGGACAGTGTAACAACGTCCTCTAACGTGATCGTGATCTCACCACACGGTAGATGGAAGGTCGACGTCTCGGGTCGCCACCGCTCTACGAGCGCAGTAATCAAACTCGCATCGGGGTTCATAGGGACTAGGGGCACGACACTTAACAAGCCTGCCGCTTCGAGATATGGCTGATAAAGCTCACGGTAAGGTACTAAAATGGTCGTACCTCGAACATGGTAAGATCGATCACCAGCCTATAGTGCACAAAACTTATATTAATTCATCTTCATTCGTAATAATTCTAATTTCACCTAATTAATTCTAATCTATCTAATCTAATATCAAATTATACTAATTAATTCTAACAGTACAGTTCAGTTCACCAACTAAAATAATCTAATTAGCTAATTAACTTTACATGAATAATTATCAAATACTTACCTCGTTTGTCCAAACAGAGTCAATACGATGTTGGCCATGTCCCCAAAGAAGTGTCGCATCGACCGGACCTGGATCAATTGTCGCCGACGGTAATCTCATCGAATAAGGATCCATAAGCCTAGGAACTGCAAAAACAAAGCAACAAAACGTTAAAAAAAACACAAACCATTAAAAAAAATTCAAACCATTAAAAAAACACAAACCGCGCAAACGGCCCGTATATCCAAAATAATTCATTTTTTGAAAATTCTCTCCTACTAAAAATTGTAGTCCTCAAAAAGTTATGCAAAATCAAAAAAAAATTCATGATTTTCGGATTGTGGAGCACAAAGTTATGATCGTTCAAAGTTTGACGAAATCGAAAAAAGGCTCGTTCGGGGTAGCAAACGACGTTTTTTCGGGACGAAGGGGGGACCAACGGCGGTTTGCGGCTTGCAAGATCTCGAAAAATTATGCGGAATCAAAAAAAATTTCATCACGATCGGATAACCGAGCACAAAATTACGTTTTTTAAAGATTTGACGCAGGTCAGGCATTCACCGTTTTCCTCTAACACGGTGATGCAATCACCGCCTTCCTCTACAGCGGTGATGCAATCACCGTGTTTCTCTAACGCGGTGATGCACTCACCGCTCTTCTTTAACGCGGTGAAGCAATCACCGCCTTAGTCAGACGCGGTGAAGGCCCAAACATGCGTAGATTGGGAATTTTTTTCATAACATGTGTATTCTGAGAATTTTTTTTTTAAAACATGTGTACAGTGGGATTTTTTCCTTATTTAGGGGTCTATTCGGAATTTGAAGTATATTAGATTTTAGATGATTTAAAGATTCTAACTTTTGTATTGTATATTAAAATGCAACAATGAAAAATATAAATTAGAAATTTCTATCTAATGGCATGCTATCTTAATAAAAAAATATGGGTGGCTATAAAAATATCAAGAATTTATTGGTAAGCATATTCGGTCGCAGAGCCTCCTACAAACTGAGCTTGCAAAGTAGTCACGTTAAAACAAAAACGACAACTACATGGACTTTTGTCGTAGTGAACGATTTACATTTTAAAATTGTAATGAAAAACTAAAAATTGAACGACTCTACCAATTTCAACAAAAAATTAACTTTGTCAACCGTTCCAAAGCACGATGTGATTTAACTCCTACGACATGTTATATCACAATATCTCCTAAATACTGTTAAAAAAAAAACAATATCCCCTAAATGTTTTCCCCCAAATTTTTGAAGAAAAGAGAACCAACTAAATGCACAAGATGTTAGATACATTACCAAATCAGTACTCTACTCATAAATCATAATGAATCTTCACATCATCTCAATATATTATTAAATATTAGATGCATTATGGGGGTTGAAGATTCCTGTCTGTATAATTTATTCCAGGAATTCTACAGCCGTTCATTGAAAAGGGGAACGCCATTTTTTTTTATAAGTGGAAAATATATTGATGAAAATATAAGCATGAAGCTGGAAAACAAATATGGACGAACATAAATTAAACGTACATGATTCAGTTGTTGAAAGATCTGCATCACCAAACAAGCAAGTTGATTATATATGCCGTGTTTTTATACGGATTCACCGCAACGACTGTATTTTTTAATCCTTCCTAATGTTGAATATATAGTTATGCCAATGCACTAAGTCGGGCCAAAAATAATAAAATAGCTTTTACCTTTTGTGTCTGTGACAATTGTAGACAAATCCATGCATGATGCGCTTAACTTGATATTTTACACCCTGATAAATTCACCTCTTTGTGGCTCCCTAAAAAATAATAAATACGAAAAGTTAGCCCTAAACGTTATTGATATGTTGGTTATTGACATGCTCAAATTTCAACTTGGGGATTACGGATTTTAGTCCAATTAATGTATATATACACGTGAATGATACAAAAGAAGAATCATTGAATTTCTCCCAATAATCGTTGTTAGATTGAAATATCGCTTACCACTCAAGTGACGGTCTCAACAAATAAAGAGTCTTTATAGAAACCAAACGATTAAAGTGGTACAAGTAGATCAAATTTCCCAAGAGCGTCGCAGTGGCTGCTTCGCCATCTGGGAGTCTCTCGGAATCCGAAGGGGAATCTAGCTCTTAGTTTAAGCTGCTTGAGATCACTCCTGACTCCTGAGTCCTGAGAAGGTAAAAGACAGACTTTTTGATTACCATGTGAGGTCAAATCAAAGAGAGAGAAGAACTGGAAAGACGGAATGAGAGTTGGTTTGTCGGTAATTCCCTAAACTCCCACTTCTCCACTACTGATCCAACAACAACATGTGGGGTCGATTTCTAACTTAGAATTATACCACGCATGCACTTGTACTCTAACAGGCGAGTGGACATGCAGAAGATCCTCCTTCGTTGAATCACTTGTCCTGTAAGGCCAGTGGGTAGCCCCGACTAAAATTGCGTAAACCGGAGCACCAATGAAATTAAAAACAAGAAAAAAAGTGTTATTAATTAATTATTACAATTTGTTTTGTCAAAGAATATTGTCTTTATTTGTTGTTGTGGGGCGGTGGGTTTTGTCTATACACGTGTTGTCCGGTTCGGCGGCCAAATGCGGTGGATGACGACGGCTACTAGAATGCGGACAATGCTGCAGGTGGGTCACCTTGCCGGCCGGCGGGACTAAACCAAAATATACACCATTGTTTATTCGTACACATATATGTTGCTGGTTAAAAGAGGCCGCAGTCATAATTTCGCTTTTGTGATCCAAGAACTTTTAGTCGAGCCCTCCTCGCAAAGCAGTTTTGGTACCTGCAAACAAGATTACATTAATTGGTGGCTAGGTTAAATACTAACGACGTTTTAAAGTTGAGAATCGAAACAAAAACAAGACACGACTTTCAGTCACAGTTAGAAGTTTGGGTATTAGATTGTAATTAGCCATCCAGTTAATTAGGTTAATTACAATCTTCCGCAGGCTTAGGGTTTGTAGGCGGCTATATATATGTGTATTGTGTCGTCTGTAAACCTCGAGTGATTCTAAGCTACGTAATACGATTGACTCCGAGAGGTTGCTCCTCTTCGTGGATTAGTCTCAATGATACTCGTTGAGGATACCGCGTTAAATTCTGTGTTCTTTAGTATTTACGTAGATGCTTTCTTGCTGCGTTCGGTATCAGTGTTCTTCTGCGGCTTTCGGTGAGTTTTCTTCCTGCCAGCTTCATCTGTTTGTGGTTTCTGTTTCTCGGTTGGACTGTCCTTGTTTGCTGCGTTTTAGGGTCTGTTGGTGGCTGCCATGGATTACGAAACCGTACCGGACATCAAACCGGAATCGTTTTTGGTATGGTAAATCGTGGTACAACCATGGTTCAACCGTTTCCTACCGGAAAATACCGTTTTTGGAATAAAAAAAATATTTTTTTGTTAAAAAACCGTACCGACAAAATTAGGGTACCATACCGGGAAAATACCGGAATAAAACCGGATTATACCGCCTAAGAAACTGTAAAAGAGTAAATAAGCTTAGGTAACATTCAACAAAGTGCGAGATTTCAATACCTAATAAACCTCATAATCATCCAAATACATTTTTAGAAACTAGTACAAAAACCACAAGCTTAATGTTCACAAATCACAAGCTTAATGTTCCACAAATCACAAGTTATTTAGCCAATTTATTTAGCCAATAATTAAACTGGAGCAAGTGGAATATAATTCTCTATTTGAATTTAGGTTGGAATATTGGATTGAATCTAATCCTTTAGAGTTGCTATGTAGCATAGCAGCCAGCTAGCAGAAAGAAAGATTGAATTTGTATCGACAATTTTTTCCTAGCCTTGCTCTTTGATTTTCTTTGGATGGAATTATTAGTGACCTGGAGCAGGGGGAAGGAGGTCACCTGGAGCAGGGGGAAGGAGGTCACCTGGAGCAGCCGAACCGTCCTTCTCCTCCGGCGCGGCGCGGCTGTGAACGAGTTGCTGGGGAGGACGAGTCGCCGAGGTCACCTGGAGCAGCCGAATCGTCTTTCTCCTCCGGCGCGGCGCGGCTGTGAAGTGTGAACGAGTTGCTGGGGAGGACGAGTCGCCGAGGTCACCTGGAGCAGCCGAACCGTCTTTCTCCTCCGGCGCGGCGCGGCTGTGAACGAGTTGCTGGGGAGGACGAGTCGCCGGTGGTGTTTGGATGCTGGGGACGCCGCTGTCGCCACTCGCCGGTGGTGAGAAAATGCAAAAATGGAAAGGAGTTTGGATGGAAAGGCAGAGCGGCGCGGGGGAGATGAGAGGAGAGTGAGGAGAGAAGCGATAGCCAGCAGCAGCCGAAGGTAGGGTTTCGACTTTTGTCTCTGCTTCTCTTTTTTTTTTTTTTTTTTTACTTGGTCAAAACGGCGCCGTTTCATTTAAATTAAAGGGACCGCGGGTTTTAATAAAACCGGCCGAAATTTCGGCCGGTTGCGGTCCAACCGTAAAAACCGCCCGGCAGCCTCTTGGATGGTACAAAGGCCATGTTGTGCCGGGCCAGGTCCGGTTTCCGGTTTTTCCGGTACGACCGGCCGGTCCGGTACGGTATCCTGGTCCTTGGTGGCTGCGAGTGTGTTGTTGTCTTCTCTCTGTTCGGTTGGGTATTATTTGTTGATCAGTGGTCCTTTGTCTATTGCTCGATGGACCCGTCGAAGATTGACACCGTTGCTGTCAAGTTTAATGGACGGAATTTTTCGCTGTGGGAGTTTCAGTTCCGGGTCTTTGTTCAGGGTCGTAGGCTTCTCCCGATTCTCGATGGCTCACGGCCAGAGCCTGCTGCTAGTGCGACTGCCCAGAAAAGGATGAATGGGCGATTCAGAATGCTCAAGTTATTACCTTGATTGCTGGTTCTGTTGAGCCTGCGATTGCTCTTATTCTCCGCGGGTTCACAACGGCTCATGCTATGTGGGTTCATCTCACTGCGTTGCATTCTCAGACTAGCGCTTCCCGCAAGTTTGAATTGGAGGTCGATATTGCTCACCTTCATCAGGGTGACCTGGACGTGCGCTCCTAGTATCAAGCTTTGGTCAGTTTAAGGACAGAACTTGATCTGCTGACTGCGGCGTCTGTTTTTGCTGCCGCTTCGTCGGAAGTCTTGAAGGAGAAGGCTAGCTCGCGTCTCATGTATTTTTTGATGAATCTTCGTGCTGAATTTGAAGGTATTCGTTCCTCCCTTCTTCATCGTAATGTTTCTACGATCGAGGAAGTTTTGGGAGAACTTATACGTGAAGAGACGCGGTTGCGTAGTCAAGTAAAGCTTGACGTTCATTCCTTGGACTCGGCGGGTTCGTCCGCGTTTGTTGTTGCTTCTCCTGGAAATGTTGTTGTTGCTTCTCCTGGAACTGGTGGACTGCCTTCAGCTCCTGCGGAATCTGCCCCGGCTTTTGCTGCTACGGATCGGCCTCGATTTCAAAATTCATCTCCTGGTACCATTATTTATCACTTCTGTCATGAACCCGGACATGTTCAACGTCGATGTCCCAAGCGTATTGCTTGTAATTATTGCAAAAAGGAGGGGCATTTGATCGGGGACTGCCCGATTCTTGCGCGACGTGGCCGTTCTCGGGCGTCTTGGTCTTCTTCGGGTGCTGGTTGTGGGGCTCCAGCTTATGCGACGGCGGTTGCTGGGCAGGTTGTTGGACCTTCGCTGTCATCAGAAGCTGCTTTCTCTCGTGAGTCTCTTCGTCATCTAATGCAAGAAGTGCTTAAGGAAACTCTTCCTTCTGTTTTGGGTTCAGTGTGTACCACGGGTATGCCTCTCTCTTCTTCTTCTTCTTCTTCTTGGCATCTCGATTCCGCCGCGTTTAATCACATGACTAGTTGTCGATCTTCTTTCACTGGTTTAAAACCGACTCCACAAGTTCAGTTACAAGTAGCTGATGATACATGTCTCCCTGCTAAGGGCATTGGTCTAGTTCCTAGCCTGGTTTCCGTTGGTCAGCTAGCCGAAGATGGGTGTCGTGTTACATTTGATTCGCATAGCTGTGTTGTACAGGACACGACGTCGGGGGCGGTGATCGGCCGAGGGACTAAGAATGGGCGTGTCTACACCTTGGATTCTTACTCTCGTAACTCGCTGCATGGGGGGCCACGTGAGATGTTGTGTATGGCGTCGGGTGCTGGTGGCGGTGTTCAAGGTGACAGTGCAATGCCGCGAGCTGCGGAGGACTCTTGTTTTTCTGTTAAACTTTCTAGTTGGGATTTGTGGCATCGTCGGTTAGGCCATCCCAATTCGGCTCGATTGTTGGATATGTTTAAAATCAAGCTGTTATCGGGTTCTGTTCCTTCTGTGGATTCTCGGGATTGTGTTCATTGTGTTGAGGCTAAACTTTCTCAACATTCATTCAGTTTGAGTAGTACGAAGTATTCTGAACCTTTTGCGTTAGTTCATACTGATTTATGGGGGCCTGCTCCAGTGACATCACGTGTTGGTTTTTGTTATTTTGTGCTCTTTGTTGATCATGTCACCCGTTATACGTGGGTCTATTTTTTACGGCAGATGGGTTTACTTGCTGCAGCCAAGGAATTTTTTTGCCATGGTTCAAACGCAGTTTGGTCGTTCTGTTAAAATTTTGCGATCTGATCCTGGCAGTGAGTTTACATCTGGACCACTTCAGGAGGTGTTTCGTGATCGAGGCATTTTACCGCAGCAGTCGTGTCCGGGAGTTTCTCAGCATAATGGACTTGTGGAGCGCAAGCATCGTCATGTGCTCGAACTTGCTCGTGCTCTACTTTTTCAGTCTAATGTCCCTACTGGTTTTTGGGTCGAAGTGATTCATACGGTTGTGTACTTTATCAATAGGCAGCCGACTGCCGTATTAAATCACAGAAGTCCGTTTCAAGCCCTTTATCAGCGGCTGCCTAACTATGACTGGTTGAGGGTCTTTCGCTGTGTCTGCTATGTCCTTTTGCCACGTCGTGAACGTCATAAGTTTGCTCCTAAAGCGGTTAAATGTGTGTTTGTTGGCTACAGTGAGAAGCACAAGGGATATGTGTGTTTTGATGTGGTTAATCGTCGCGTACGCATCTCTTGTGATGTTGTTTTTCTGGAACATCTTATGTACTTCTCTCATTCGGCGGTGGAGCGACAATTAGCTACTGATCTCTTTCGTGTGATGGCCGATTTCCCTGCTGCTTCTACTCCTGCCCCAGCTCCCCTGGATCCTCCTTCTCCCTCTTCGTCTGGCTCCGCTTCCACTTCGCCCTCATCCTCTCCTGCGCCCCTTCACTTGTCCACTGATTCTGATTCGGATCATTCGGGATCCTCGTTCGGGTCTTCTATGTCTCCGTCACCACCGTCGTCTCCGGTCCCTTTGCATCGTTCCTTGCGTGCTACAAAGGGACAACCACCACCACGCCACAATAATTTTGTGGCTTTTGCTACTACTCATGTCCTTGTTCCTGCATCCTACAAACAAGCCCATGGTCAGGCTTGTTGGGATGACGCTATGGACGTTGAGTTTGCGGCCTTGGAGGCCTCTCATACGTGGGATGTGGTGGATAGACGTCCTGAATATCCTGTTATTGGTTCTCGATGGGTTTATACTGTGAAGTTGAATCCGGATGGATCTATAGAGCGTTTTCATGCTCAGGTTGTTGCTCAAGGCTTTAAGCAAGAGTTTGAGATTGATTATAATGAGACCTTTGCACCAGTTGCAAAAATGCAGGTTGTGCGCACCTTACTTGTTGTTGCTGCTTACGGGGGTGGACTTTACAGCAGCTGGATGTTAAGAATGTGTTTCTCCATGGGGATCTGAAGGAAACCATTTATATGGAGTGTCCGCCTGAGTACTCCAAGGGAGATAAATCAAAAGTTTGTCGCCTGCGACGTTCTTTGTATGGTCTGAAACAGGCACCGCTGGCCTGGTTTGATAAGTTTCACGATACGATTCACCGGATTGGGTTTATTTAGAGCAACAATGATCCTTCCCTATTTACTCGTCGCACGGTCCATGGGATTACTATTCTTCTAATCTATGTTGATGATATGGTGATCAGTGGGGATGATGTAGATGGCATTCGGATGTTGACTCAGGAACTTCATTCATCGTTTAATCTTAAAGAGTTGGGAGATCTCTCTTATTTTTTAGGATTGGAGGTCCACCGATCGGCAGCGGGTTTGATGGTTTATCAACAGAAGTATATTGTGGACTTACTCGAGACAGCGCATATGGATGATTGTGCTCCTTGTGCAACTCCAATGGACCAAAATCTTAAGCTTCGGCAAATTGATGGTTATCCTTTGCCTGACGGGTCTTTTTATCGGAGTATAGTGGGCAGTCTTATTTATCTCACTCATACGCGCCCTGATATCTGTTATGCGGTACAGGTAGTCAGTCAATTCATGCAGGCTCCCATGACAACTCATCTGGTTGTTGTCAATCGGATACTCCGGTATTTGCAAGGGACTCAAGAGGTGGGTCTTCTATTTCCTACTTCAGGAACGCCTACTATAGAAGCTTTTGCTGATGCTGATTACGCAAGCTGTTTAGATACTAAGCGGTCTACTTCTGGTTGGTGTGTGAAAGTGGGGCAATTCTTTATTTCCTGACGGTGTAAGAAACAAGAACGGGTATCTAAATCTTCTACTGAGGCTGAGTATCGCTCCATGTCAGAGGTTACTTCGGACAATACGAGTGCTATTAGAATTGCTACAACCCTGTTCTTCATGATCGCACGAAGCATATTGAAGTTCATGTGCACTACATCCGGCAGCTGGTTTCAGAAGGTCAAGTGGAGTTATCGTACATTACATTAGAAGAGCAGACTGTTGATTTGTTGATAAAGGTTGTAGCCACTGCTCGTCACTGGTTTTTAGCTTACAAATTGATGTTGCGAAAGCTTCATCAATTTGAGGGAGGCTGTTAGAAGTTTGGGTATTAGATTGTAATTAACCATCCAGTTAATTAGGTTAATTACAATCTTCCGCAAGCTTAGGGATTGTAGACCACTATATATATGTGTATTGTGTTGTCTGTAAACCTCGAGTGATTCTAAGCTAGGTAATACGATTGACTCCGAGAGGTTGCTCCTCTCCGTAGATTAGTCTCAACGATACTCGTTGAGGATACCACGTTAAATTCTGTGTTCTTTAGTATTTACGTAGCGTTGTTTGACAGTCACAAATTTCTGTGTTTTCGACCGCTAATCATGGTAAAGGAAACCGTACCGGAAGTCATACCGGATCCGCCAGTGGTAGGGTATTTTGTGGTACTACCGTGGTTCAATCGTTGTGTACCGGCAAAATACCATTTTTTCAATTAAATAATATTTTTTTTTTGGTTAAAAAACCGTACCGGCAGATTCAGGATACCGTTTCGGAATAATACCAGAATAAAACCGGAATATACCGGATAACAAACTTGAATAAACTAAATAGGCATATTTAATATAACAATCAACAAACTGCAACATTATTGAAAACCAAAATTTCAAACACTTTTCAAACACTTTTCATCCACCAAATTTCATTCCACTCTCCTTATCTAATTGAAAACCAAAATTTCAAACACTTTTCATCCACCAACATGGATTTCCAATCTCCCTACCTGATTTCCAAAGTCCAACCAGCGGCAGGCTTGGCGCAGCGGAGGGGGAGGCCCGGCGCAGCGGAGAGGGAGGCTTGGGCGCTCTTCGCGGCGGAGAGGGAGGCTCAGCACAACAGCAGGCTCGTCCTCGGCCCATCTCGCCAATCGCCAGAGGCAGGGGAGGTCGAGCACAGGCGGCGGAGGCGGCGTTCTTTTGACTCTTATTGACTTATTCACGAGCTCGTCGGTGGCCGGACTGCTGGAGAAGACAAAGTGCAGGAGGCGGCGTCGATCGGCGAAAATTGATCGGACTGCTAGAGAACTGGAGAAGAACTGGAGGGGTAGGCTGCGATGGAGACTGGAAATCGATCGGCGGCGGCGGCGAGCTCTTCTTCACGTCACGAGCAAGCAGGCGACGATCTGGAGAAAAGAGGAACGGCTGCGCCGCTGCGGCAGGTGAAGTGTGAAGTGAACAAATTTTGGACTTTGGAGAGAAGGGTGAAGAAGAATCGATTAGGGTTAGCAGAATTAGTCCCTTATCGTTTTTTTTTTTTTTGTCGCATGAGACGGGGACGTCTCGTCGACTTCGTCTATGACCAGTTTGATGTAAACCAGACGACATACCGAGAAATGCCGGTTACGCTGTTAATACCGGCCGGTACGGTAGAATAAGCGCTGGTAGGGTGCTGTTTCGTCACTGGCCTGATTTCCGGTTTTCTTTACCATGCCGCTAATTAGGGCTGCAAACGAGCCGAGTCGAGTCAAGTTTTTGCTTAGCTTGAGCTCGACTCGTTTATAAATTTTTTAGCTCGAGCTCGAATTTTCATCATCCAGCTCGAGCTCGAGCTTGACTCGATTAAAAATAATCCAGCTCGAGCTCGGCTCGATAAAGCTCGGTAAATACTCATTAACACAGCTTGTCAAGCTGAGTACAAGCTCGGCTCAAGATAAGCTCGATTTGAAACTATTCTTGCTGAAAATTGTGTACAAATAAGAACATTAGAAATTAAAAATGATAAAAATAACACTAAAAACTAAAAATAACATCTAACTTCCATACACATCCTTATTAACAAGATAATTTTCATGTTCAGAAAAGTAATTAATCCTTCCACAAGCTTTAAACAAGCCAGCTCGCGAGCTTAGCTCAACAAGCCACTGAGTCAAGCTAGCTCACGAGCTTATCAAGTCGAGCATGGCCTAGCTCAAGCTTGGCTCGTTTACTAACGAGCCAGCTCGCGAGCCGGCTTGTTAAACAACGAGTCGAGTGTCGAACGAGTTTTTTCCGATTCGAACGCCGAGTTGCTCGCGAGCGGCTTGGCTCATTTGCAGCCCTACCGCTAATACATCTTTCCTTGGATTGGTTCCCTTCATCGTACATCGCCCGATTGAGACTAAGCAAAGTGGCGACTGCTGCAACAAGGAACCATCACCCATCCGCCACCCGTTCGGTTCTGTTTCTCTGCACATTCATTCATTGAATGCCGTCTCAACCTCTGCTAACTGCGACTGGTTATGAACCATTGTCCCAAGCAAACGTCTCGTCGAACCCTTGGCCACATCTCACAGAAACCACCAAACAATCGTTTTCTCATTCGCTTTATGAGTAAGATTCCATGAACCATCTCTGTCTGATTCCTCAAGAGTACTGCGGCATGGTACAAGCGTAGTATTTTTTGTCATTTTATCATCTGTCACTGCCTCCAAATTCTGCATTCGTCATTATGCAATGATGATGATTGACGCTAGTGTTTTCCTGTTGACATTTGTAATCGTCTATCCTATTAAGAGATGCAACATGGAAGGAGATGTGCTAACGAGTTAGAGGCTATCAATCAAACCATGGGACTAGACTGTTCAAGGCTCTGCAGTTACCTCACGACTGAAGGAAGTTGCGGAAAAGGAGGTTTGATGCCTCTCGTCCTGCAGGCTCCACAGTCTCCGATCCCCTTTAACCGCAAGATACTGTCAGCAACATGCTTAGGCAATACCCTTTGATGCTGCAATGACTAGCTTGATAAATGAGTTTGCATAGCAAGGAAACAAAGAGACACAAGCAGAAAGAAATCATTAACAACTGTGAGTTACCAATACATAAGATTCGTGATAAGTATATGAGGAGAAGAAAATGAGAAACATGAATGTGCTTATTTTGCGCATTCGTCACCATGACTGTTGAAAGCAAACACAGACTTAAAACAATGGATGCTAGCTGCTAGCAAATCGTTTTCACCGTAACCACAATCACCCATGGTTGAGAAGAGTTAACTTCCCTCCTGCAACACTTGGGAAGTGCCAAAGTTTCAGAAACAACATACTCTTCTACTTCTTCTCATGCACATGGTTACTTGACCTGCTCAAATTGTCCACCCATTAATACTTAGAAATGCCCTTTTGCAAACACCACAAACACATGCCAGTTTCCCTGCTTGGCTATACACCGGTATGCAATAAAGGGATTAGTGTAATTCAATCATCAGTTTGAATCAATTATCCATCAAGCTTACAACTGAATGAAGCACAGCAAAATGGATAACAACAATGCTAACAGTACCTTCATACCAAAAGGGGTAAATGAATAAGTAGAGAGTTAATGCCGTAGTTATGCAGCGAGGGTTAGCAATATCTTCTACTTCTGCACATAAAAACTGAGAAGATTGGCCAGAAACAACACTTTCAATTGAAGATTCCGCCTTTCCCCAACCCTAATAATGTACAACACAGGTAAAGTTCAAGCAACTGTTGGATACAGGATAGGTAAAACCAGTATGACATTCGATACACATGAACAGAGAGTTGATCCAGAAGCACAATTCTCTAAAGCAAAACGATGCCTCGTTGCGCTGATCATTGAACCCTCAAACGAATTGCAGATAAGGAATGGGTACGATTTGAGTAAATGGAGAATCAGAAATGCAAAATTTTCCTTTCCAAGATGTCAAAACCCAAGAAATTTCACTGTGAAGAATCAAATCCTTTATTGCGCATCATTTACTAGGAGGGCTAACAACAACACTGTATTTATACTGGAAGTTACAAGGAAAAGGGATTCAATGCTCTACTCCCCCAATCTCTACTTCCAATCAATGAGCAGCAACAACTACTTCGCTATTCAACACACTAATCAAAGACCCATTGCTGCTACTACTGCTGTTACTAATACTATCGGCGGCGCCACCATTAGCCGATTCCAAACCCAGATCGGAAGGGACCAAGCCGGCGGCTAATAGGACAGATCTAGCAGCGACGAGTTTCTTTCTGGTTAGGGATCGAGGGCCGTACAGCTTTGCCGAAAAGCAGGGGACGCCATCGCCGTCGGATGAGGGAACTCGTGGAGGGGAGTTGTGATCAGAATCGGGACGGGGCGGAGGAGACTTGGGTCGGAGAGATCTGGCGGCGCTGATTTTGGAGTCCCTGAGACGGGCGAGGGCGCCGGGCTTGAGGTAGCGTTGGAAGCAGCAGTGGGTCGGCTTGGGAGATCTGGAGATGCCCACCATTTTTGAGAGGGAAGAAGTGAAGAAGAGGAGGCAATGGATGGATTGGGGAAGGAAAGTGGGGATAGCCGGATAGGGTTTTGGAATTTAACAATGGCAGGGAGGGAAGGATTGTGATTGTGGGGGGGAAAAGGAGCGTTAGGGGAGCGGGAAAAATGAAATGAGGAGCGGTGGCGTTTAGGGGAAGCAACGATTAGGGTTTTAAAAAATGGCCATGGCGGGAATCAGGGGGTGCCGACGCGCGACTTTCCTAATCTAATCACGTGACCGTTTTCCGCGCTTAGTGCTTTCTCACTGTCCACTACTCTGCTTAATTAGCCATTTTTTTTATTTAATTTATTTCAATTACAGTAGCCAGCGTGGATTTTGACCAACGGTTATTATTAGTAGCTGAGTTGGACCCGGAACAGCGTGGATTTTAAACCGAGACCAAAATTTCCCAATTACAATTAGGATTAAATCAACCAAGCATTACGAGATTCAATGGTGACTGACCTATATTGCTTTTCTTCTTAACATAGAGATGGATTAATCCTAAGGAATTCTATCTTGAAACTATGTAATTTGTCTCTTTTCCCCTTTATCAGAGAAAAAAAAGTGAAAAAAAAAAAAAATGCTGAGAGGAGCTCTCTCCTCTCTCATCGGCTTTGCCTATTGGCTTGGCGATTGGATAACGATGATGCTGTCGTCCTGCTTCGCGGCAAGCCTGCGAAATCATCAAGCGGACTGGTATAGGGCAGCTACAATCCCCCGGGTGTGCTTCAAGAGTCGCGCATCGCGGCGGAGCACCCCGCCAAACGGTGGAGCTCCATCAGGTTATACCGGGAGTCGGAAAAATCTAATTGACGACCGGAAAAGGAAGCGAGGACCCATTGGGGGGGAGGATACTTCTCTCCCTCTCGGCCCTCAAAAAAGGGGCAGAGTACTGCCACCGAAGGGATGGCGGTTCTGGCTCCCACCAGCAATGGATTTGGGAGTCGAGAACTCGCCGGTTACCCACACTAAGATGAATAGAAATCCAACCAAAAACACCTTCTCTGAGAGGAATAAGGGGTGGCGTTTCTACCTCCCGACCGAGGTGATAACAGAGGAGGAGGAATTGCTGGTTCCCCACCCAGGAAGTGGGTTAAAATCAGCCCATATGACTTCGTCAAAGGATGATCACCATAGATCCATGAGTATTACGTGTTGGTTAACCTGGGATGCTGGTGCTCAACGACCGGCGTTGAGTAGCCGAGTAATCAAGGCGGCGGCCTTCACCGGAGAACACTGTGTCGGTGGCGGCGTTCGCTGGTCAGTGAAATCCAAAGTCATAAAATCGCGACAAAATCGGGGGACAGAATCCAAATCTGTTGTGACTCGATTACGCCGAGATTCACCGTGTTCCAAGGGGGGAATTTTGTGCGAATTTCTCTCTCGGATGACCAGAAACGGTTGCGAGTGGAGGAAGAGCAAATCTCCTAGTCCCACTGCAACTCAAACTGTTAAGAGTCACGGGCTGGATGGGATTGCCTCAAAGGAAGCAGCTTACGCTGCGTTCCTCCTTATTTATACCCCGCTGCTGCGGCTGCTGTACCACCAGTATCGACAGAAGCTTCGTGGGTGGACTCCTCCCGTTGCAGCAGCTAGCACTACACAAAGTTCGATAGACCAGAAATCAGTGGCAGGTACGGAGATCCTTGATTGCTCCTCCTATAAGGATGCTGATTTGGGCAATATAAATCATGCTAAAGGTCTAGTTGCTCCCTCAGGCAACGAAGCCCCTGCTCTTATTCTTAAACCCTCCCCGTGGGAGGTTCCCTATAATTTTACTGTTGAAGTAGACCATTTACCCTCTGCTTTTCAGTGGCAGGCGAGGAGAATGGTTCACGTTGCAGAGGACCAGGTGATTCAGTTCTCGCTGGATGAGGTGCAGTCCACCAGGCTCCGGGCCTCTCGTACGCTCCTGGGACGTTTGTGCACGACTGACCAGCTATCTACTCTGGAGTTACGCGAGGCCCTCGTTGATGCTTGGCAGATTAAGGGGAGGGTGAAAGTTTCCATGACGAACCATGGCTTATATGAAATCATGCTGCCTAATGTGGAAGCAAAAAGCTGGGCGTTGAAACGCTCCCCTTGGGTTATCAAAGACAGAGTCCTCATCCTCCGCAACTGGATGCCCGCAATACCCCAACAGATCTTTGAGGAGATGTCGATAGCCCCCTTTCGTATTCAGCTCTGGGGAGTGCAAAAGGACTGCTGTACTAAGCTCTTTGGGCGGAAGATGGTGTCGGCAGCCATTGGTCAAGTCCTCGAGTCCGATATCTTTGCTTGCCAGGAGTCGGGAGAAAGATTCATCAAAGTTCGGGCGGTCGTGGACTTCGCTAAACCGCTCCGATCGCAACTAATGGCGAAAAGCGAAGACATCGACGGGTTTTGGGTGAGCCTGAAGTATGAATTCCTTCCCATCTTCTGCTACCATTGTGGTCGCGTCGGCCACGCTCGCCGCGATTGCACGTTTGACCCGCCAAAAGGGAAGGAGCGCTTTGGCCCTCACATGTCGACCAAAAAACTCGGTAGAAGAGTCTATGATGATGATGAGGGCGATAACTTGAGGGCGGGTGGACCTAGGCAGGCGGTATGGTTTAATCGTCAAGGCCAAGCTGGGACCAATACCGCCCGAACCTATGTTCGCGATCGTGAGGTGAAAATGCAGGGGAACAGGAAAACTGGCGACGGGGTACTACCCATGGCGGCGAACAACGCTAGCCAGACAAGTAACGGGACCCGGATTCGTGGCGTGAGGTCTCCTCCGGGCAAGATCGCTAGCCCGCGGGGGTTCCCCATTATGAAGCATCCCCGGGTTCAGTTGGGGAGAGGACGAGGTGGAACGTTAGATAAGCGTGACAAGGCAAATGATCACAGGAAACAAAAAGCTGTGGGGCGGAGGGGTGGAGAGCCTCGTGCTGACGCGAAAGAGAACTCATCTGAGATGTCGGGGGACTCGCCGGGAATCCGGGCGGCAACCCGCCGTCGGCGATTGCTCTTGGACAACGATTCAGATGATGATGCTCTTGACCTGGATCGGGGAAAGCATGATGAGGGTCTGGTGGATACGACTTGGGCTGAGCCTAAGTTGCTGAAGCGGCTGGTCCCTAAGCCCACTTTGCTTGGGCCGGGATCGCCAGGGGGCCCAGTAGAGGCACATAATGTGCTGGGGGAAGTTTCGGCTGATGGTGGGGGTAACCCTTCCGTGGGTTTGGGCTCGGCCCAGCCTCCGATCCCCCATAATCCAACACAGGCTCCGGCGCGGCCCACTAGGCGGAATAAGGCTCGCCTGACCAAGAAATCAGAGGGCCGAGCGGGTCCAAGTAAGGGAGGCCCGAAACAGTGTAAATCGGGTGGGCTTAATCTGTCAAAGCCGCTGGATGAGGTTGAGGCGGCGGGCCGGGAAGCCTGTGCGGCGCCTAGTGAAGAAATTATCAGGGCTCTTGTGTCAGACAATTCTGATTCGGAGGAGGACGCAGGCGGCTTTGAAATCAAGAGGAGAGCGCCCGCCTCTGGTCCGACGCCCCCGGCTGGTCAAACCAAAGGGCGGGTTAGCCGAGTCGTAGCTGCTTTTGAGGCGGGACTCCCCAGCAACACTGAGACTCAGCAATGTTCGCTGGATCAAGCGGGAGGAGCTCATCTGACTCCGCCGGACCAAGTGGTGATACAGGGAGATGGCCCAGACCTGGATGAGTATGGGACCAATTTATTGAACCCAGTGATCGGGGTACGCAAGCGCCCTTTGGAGGTGGTTGATGGTGATGTGGGTGAGATGCCCTCGCCAAAGAAACAATTTGTTGAAGATGATGAGACCATAGACAAGGTGGAGGAAGCCAGCCTCGAGTGGCCCCAATCAGATAAATGAGGCTCTTGGCCTGGAATGTGAGGGGAATTGGACCATCCCTCACATTCCAAACGGCTCTAAGCTTGGTTCGCTCGAATAAACCGGATCTCGTGTTCTTCTCAGAGACACGGTCGAGCCGGCGTGTTGTCTCCCGTCGTATGAGGGGGTTGGGCTTTGTTCTTTCTAATTGTTATTTTGTTGATGCTGTCGATGCTGCGGGTGGGTTGGTTGTAGCCTGGTCCCCAGGGGTTGACGCATCGGTGTTTTATCATTCGAACTTTTGTATTTGCACTAGAATCAATGAAGATGATTTTTCCTATATTGTGGTTACTGTCTATATTAGTTGTAATAATGCGATCAGATCCGCCCAGCTGGCTCAACTCCAGGAGCTTTGCTCCTCATTCCACCTACCCTTTGTGGTAATGGGTGATTTTAATACAACTCTTATTGAAAGTGAGAAGGATGGCGGGAATCCCTGGAATGCTAATCAGGCTCTTAGCCTCCGTGAGTTTATCCACGATCTGGGGCTCCACGATCCAGGGTTCCTTGGGGATCAGTTCACCTGGACTAATAAGAGGATGGGAGCGGCTTGTATTCGGGAACGTCTGGATAGAAGCCTCTGCTCCCAGTTGTGGATGGAGCGATGCCCGGAAACCTTGGTCAAACATTTCACAGATCAAGGGTCGGATCATCGGGCCATTCTCCTTTCTGATAAAGCCTATGCAAGGAATTGTCGGCCTCTATTCCGGTTTGATGCCCGCTGGGCAGATAACCCGGAGGTTAGGGCTATGGTTACTTATGTTTGGCGTGATGAGATTAGGGGATCCCCGATGTTCTGCCTGTGGGAGCGGCTTAAGAGGCTACGCCACCTGTTATATGATTGGAGTAGGGCGGGGACTACCAATTCTTTAAGGAACATTAATACCCTGCAGGGTGAGATTGGGAGGATAAAGGAGTCCCATCCGATTGATTGGGAGACGGTCCGGGTTTTGGAAGGGGAGTTAAGCCGACAATGGGAGGCGGAAGAGCTGTACTGGCAGCAAAAATCCAGAGTTACCTGGTTGAAGAAAGGTGATCAGAACACGTCCTATTTTCATACAGTGACCAGGACTAGACGAAAGAAAAATTTTGTGGGAGGGCTCCGGACGGAGGAGGGGGATTGGGTCACGGATGAGCCTGGTAAGGCTAGGGTGGCGACATCCTTTTATCAGCATCTCTTTACGTCAGAGAATCAAGTGGAGAACATGGCTGAGAGAGTAGCAGCTCTCCCCATTGCCAGAAGTGTTACTCCTGAGATGAATACATCCCTGACAGCGGAGGTGCTCCCTGAGGAAGTGCGGCGAATGGTGTTTTCAATGGGATCGAAGCGGGCCCCGGGTTCGGACGGATTCACGGGGAAGTTTTTTAAGGCCTTTTGGGATATTGTGGGCACGTCGGTTGTTGATGCAGTCTGCTCCTTCTTTACTACAAGCAGGATGCTACGCAGTTTCAATCACACCTGGCTTACGTTGATCCCAAAAGTTGAGAATGTGGAGACCATGAAACAACTTCGGCCAATCAGTCTATGCCAGTTTGTCTATAAAGTCATTACCAAGATCATGGCGGAAAGGCTGGCTTGTATCCTCCCTGAGATAGTGTCTGATGGCCAGAACGCCTTTATTCGGGAGAGACAAATTGTGGATAATATCCTGATAGGACACGAATTAATGCACTACTTGAAGATTAAGACGCGAGGCAAAAAAGGGTTCATGGCCTTGAAGGTGGACATGGAAAAAGCCTATGATAGGGTTGAATGGCCTTTTCTCCTCGCTGTCCTGGACAAGATGGGCTTTAGCAGTGTCTGGAGGGATTGGATCTATGAGTGCCTCCGATCGGCCTCGTTCTCGGTGCTCATGAATGGGACTCCAGCGGGATATTTTTCCCCGACGAGGGGTTTACGGCAAGGAGATCCGCTCTCCCCGCTTCTCTTTGTGTTGTGCACTGAAGGGTTTGCGGCGCTCTTACGGAAGGCTATTGCGGATAAAAAATTGGAGGGAGTGAAAGTGGCCCCTCGGGCCCCTAGGATCTCGCATTTGTTTTATGCGGATGATTCGTACTTATTTTTGCGTGGAACCCTCCAGGAATGCGAGAATCTGCTGGTGGTCCTCAATGAGTATGAGGAACTAAGTGGACAGAAGATAAACCTGGCAAAGTCTGCGGTTTGCTTCAGCAAGAATATTGTGCAGGAGGATCAGGAGTTCCTTGCGGCAGTGCTGGGGGTGGGGGCAGTTGGGGTCCAGGATAAGTATCTGGGCCTCCCTACCCTGGTTGCTCAGTCAAAAACGGCTACCTTCCGGTTCCTGGAGGATAAGCTGCTCGAGCGCCTCCAGGGCTGGAAGCAAAGGACGCTGTCTTGGGCGGCGAAAGAGACCCTAATAAAATCGATAGCAATGGCTCTGCCTCTGCATGCTATGTCTTGTTTTAAGCTTCCTGCTTCCTTATGTCGTCTGCTGGACAAGTATGTGGCAAGGTTCTGGTGGGGGGATGTTGAAGGCCACCCTAAGATTCGATGGATTTCGTGGCGGGACATGTGCAGGAGTAAACATGAGGGAGGGATGGGCTTTCGGCGGTTCGAACAATTTAATCAGGCGCTGTTAGCGAAGGTTGGATGGCGCATCCTGACTGAGCCCCATTCCCTGCTGGCCCAGGTCTATAAAGGGAAGTATTTCCCAAAAGGGTCATTCCTACAAGCTTCGGCCCGCTCTCGGCCTTCCTGGGGCTGGCAAGGAATCCTGTTTGGGAGGCAGTTGCTAGAGAAGGGTCTGAGGTGGCAAATTGGTAATGGCAAATCGGCATCGCTGCTAAACTCCAATTGGATCCCCCAGCGCCAACTTGACCCACCGGTCTTTAACCCTGTGATCATTCCGGAAGGTGGTGACCCGCCGGTGGCGACTGTTATGTGCCCAAATGAGGGTCGTTGGGATGATCACAAACTCAGGCAATGGTTCGATCCACCCACTTGTCGGGCCATTAAGGAAATTCCTCTGCCCCGTCGTGATATGGAGGATAAATTAATTTGGGATGGAACATCGGATGGGGTGTTCTCGGTGAAATCGGCGTACCATCTCGCCGTTAATGTGGATAAGCGGTGTGAGGGGAGGAAGGCTACGGTCAGCTGGATGGATAAAGCAAGCTGGGTCCGGGTATGGGCGGCTAAGATTCCCCCTAAGCTGAAGGTCTTTGTCTGGCAGATTCTTAATCGAATCTTGCCTACTACTGAGGGCCTCATTACCCGGGATGTTCCGGTGCTCCCTAGGTGTCCGGTTTGCTGGGATGAATCGGAAACGATGGAACATTTGTTTCTTGATTGCCCGGTGGCGCGAGCTTTATGGGAATTGTCTGGACTGGATTATGTAGGGGAGGGTTTACCCAGGCACACTTTTCCGCTATTCCTTAAAAAGGTGATGGGCTTGATTGACCAGCCCCAGTTGTTCATGGCGGTGGTGGCCATCTTGTGGAGGATTTGGCGTTCACGAAACTGGGTGGTTTTTGAGGGTAAACAGTTTGGTTTCCCGGCCCTTATGCGTCAGTTTAACCAGCAATACGAGGAGTGGGTTCGATTGCCGAGAGATGAGGTTTCCCGGTCGTTGGGGACGGTGGAAGAGGACGTGGGGATTGAGGTAGCGGGGAGGGCCGTTTGCATGTGGGATGGGGCGGTTAGGCCGGGTTCACATTCGGCCGGTGGGATGGTCCTGCTCTCCCCTGCTCGGGAGATAATTTTTGTCAAGGGGATCCACGTTCCTAATGTGGGAGATCCGATGACGGTTGAGCTTTTGGTCCTTCGAGAGGCGGTCTCTTGGTGCCTGGCGAATGGCTTCACTAATGTCGTATTCGAGGGAGATGCAAAGGTAGTCATTGATAAACTTCACCAAGGAGAGACCAGAGACAATCGGGTGGGTGCTGTGTTGGAAGAGGTCTTAATGTATTTTCGCTCTCATCCTGGGTTGGCGGTTCGATTTGTAGGTCGGCGTAGTAATAGGGTAGCCCATTTGGTGGCTAGGAAAGCCCTCTCTGTGTACCCGACCATGGATCGTAACTTTGATTTTCAGGCCTGGCTGATCTCCAGGGTGTAACTATCCTTTTCTTATTAATATAATATATCTTTTGTCAAAAAAAAAAAGAAACTATGTAATTTGTTTGATGTACTGCGTGGTTGTAACATTTTTTTAGCGTGTACATGCTCATGTATCCAATGATAAAGCTAACATTCAATTTTAGAAGGTACTTACTCGAGAGTGATTCATTAGCTTTATGTTTCTCACACTTCTAGTTCTAGGATGAGCATTGATATTTACTTGTAGACTAGAAAGGAAGCCGCGCTACGTGGCGGGAGGTGAATTTAGTAATTTAAAACTATAGTTTGTGAGGAGGCCGAGCGACAATGCAATTATTGAGTGCTTATACAGAACAATGTGGAATGCAGAGATTTAAAAGTGGGCAAAGGCTTTGATGTTTCAAAGGGATGGAAAAGGCACACATATGAACCGCACAACACTAATAAAAAATTCCCACTAATAGTGATTATATATCAATGGTTCGATCTAAGCTTGTAAAAGTTAAGAAAAAAGTGGTATGGTCTGGAAGGGATGCCAATCCAAGTCTCCCAATGTAGCATCACCCACCCGAGCTACTTTAAGACACCACTGCATAAAAGATTAAATGACAAATCATAATCATCAGTGTACATTATGAACAAAGAATCAAAAAATCCAATACCAATCAAGTTCCACAAAGGGCAACTGAAACTACAATAATAAACTTGAGAATAAGCTAGCCTGACAATCTTACAATTACCTGCCCCTTGTCAAAAGGAAGAAATGAATGGTTGAGTGTCCACCCCCAAACTTAAGGCTTCTACAACTGCAAGGTTATTGAAAACCATTAAAAACTGGAAAAGAAAGGATAACAGCACAGGTAGGAGTATATTTCAAGAGCTAAGAAGGAATATGACAGGTGCCTCATTGAACCGAATCTCAGTTTCACATAGGTGCCATGGCGACCACTCAAGCATTTGTGAATGAGTAAGTGCGAATGTGCGATGAAATTATTAGAAAGGAGCAAAACCAAACAATTTTATACATGCACAAAGAAAAAAATCAGACATATAACCTTTAGTATATACAACTTTCAAAAGGCAACTACATTTTTGCAATATATATAAAGAAAGAATCGGACATATACCTTAAAAAAACTCAAAGTAATCTCAAAGTGGAAATTCCATGTCGAGAAAGGCCGTCATATAAAGAGTTCTTTCAAATGTAGAAATTAACATGCCATTTGGTGAGGGCACAATGTACAGTAGCTAAAAATTCATTTCGTTATAAGCAGCATAGAAAGGAAGGACAACCAAGCATGGATGAGGCTTAGTTTGAGGCATAATATCTCGAGGATAATTAAGAATCACATGAAGGTAAGATGAAATATTGAGTGAGTGACTCTGCTCGTTACTAAGAAAAACAATGAGCAGTAATTCATGACACAACATAAAGCCCATTCCATGACGCAGTTGGGGTTTAAAATATTTTAGGACTTCAAATTGAACACCTATGCCATGAGAGAACAACTTTGCAAACCTTACTTACACCTCCTGCATATTGTTCTCACCAAAGCATTTTCGGGTCTAAGAATTAAAACTGTAAATGCTAGGCAATTCGAACTATAAATTAGAGACATGGAAGGCAATTGAAGCATTAAGTGGAAAAGCAACTGACTGAAACGAACATGAACTTTAATGTTAGGAACATTCTGTAAGCAAAACTAATCACTATCATCCTAGTGTAAGCACCTTTTGCAACGATAAATCCCAACAGGGTCCAGTCTAACAGTACAAAAATTAGTAGATAAGAGCATGTTAAAATGATGGGAAGAGAGACAAAGAGAAAGAGGAGCTCATCATTATTGGCGGTTTGGTTTGACTATCACTTCCGATGAGGCTATCAAGAATTGATCCACCTCAACTGCAGCCCTGTCCCCAAATATAACACATAAGAACTCTGAAAACAAAGTGCAAAGAGCCTGGAAAACTATATTACAATTCAAATCGTACTACTTATCGTTTAACCATAGGTAGTAGTATGCAGCACTGGTCTGATGATGTCGATGACTATTGCGGTATAATCCACTCTTCTAGCATCCAACGACTCCATATAATCCTTCACAACCACCCAAAGAAGTAAAATACTATGAGTTGTTGGCACCTGTCAAATGGAACATATAATATTGGATTAAAAAGTTGGTTCACTAAAACAACGAAAGTATCAGGGGAAAAGATGGAATGTCTGGGGTCGTGACTTGTTCAGTGCAACCATAGATCTGTAAAATGCGAGAAACGAGTAAAGCAAAATAAGACGAGACACCGGGATTTACGTGGTATCCCCGTTCAATGTGAATGGGACTAATCCACGGAGAGCTTGGATCTCTTGGAGAAAAACTAATATGGTTGTCTTTGACAATTGTGTTGCTCGGCCACAAGGGGAACCAAGATACATAAAGGGAAAAAACCTAGCTCCTTTCCTCGTGTAACACGGAGCTGGGCAAATAACGATGTGATCCCTAATTTAATAAATTATTACAATTAGGAATCACTACACTCCCCCTCAAGCGAATGAGTGAATGTCAAGAAGTCCGAGCTTGACAAAGAGATGAGGAAAATGATCCATACTCAAGCCCTTCGTGAAAAGATTTGCAGGCTGATCAGCGATAGCAATCTTGGTTGGAGCTATCTCGCCAGATTGAACACGCTCCTGAACAAAATGACAATCCATCTCGACATGCTTAGTACGCTCATGAAAAATCGGATTAGCTGCAATATGAAGGGCAACCTGGTTATCGCAAAACAAGACAATAGGACTGGAGGAAGGAACACCCAAGTCGCGGAGAAGCCATCGTAACTAGAGAATCTCACTGACTGCACTCACCATAGCCCTATATTCAGCTTCAGCCGAGGAACGCGCAATGACGATTTGTTTCTTGGTGCGCCAAGAAATGAGAGAGTCACCAAGAGTAATGAATAAGCCCGTCGTGGAGCGACGCGTGGTGGGATAGCCACCCCAATCTGCATCACAAAAACCGGTCAGTGTAAGAGGAGTCAAAGCTGAGAAAAAGAGACCACGACCTGGAGTGCCTTTAAGGTAACGGAGGACGCGAACAGTAGCATCCTCATGTGCCTGAGTAGGTGACTGCATGGCCTGATTGAGAAGGTTAGCGGCATAGGTGATATCGGGACGCGTGACTGTCAGATAGAGCAAGCGACCGATGAGACGCCGATAAGCAGCTGGATCACGGGCAGGAGGAGAAGGTAAACGCCCCAAGCTATGCTGCTGCTCAATTGGCGTAGAACAGGGGCGAGCAGCCGTCAAGCCAGTGTCGGCCAAGATGTCCAAGACGTATTTATGCTTATTAAGAACAAGACCCTTGGGTGAACGAGCAACCTCAATGCCCAAAAAGTACTTGAGGTTCCCAATATCCTTGATAGTAAAACGATCGTGGAGAAAAGTCTTGACCTGTTGAATGAAGGACATATCATTGCCCATGAGAATGACATCATCGACGTAGATGAGAGCGACAACAAAGATAGAACCACGACGATAGATAAAAAGAGCATGATCAGCTCTGCTCTGAACAAACTGAAGCTCTAATAAGGCCTGCGTAAATTTCTGATACCAATTACGAGAAGCCTGACGCAGACCACAAATAGACTTATGTAAGCGACAAACCCGAGTATCACCCGGACGGGAAAACCCTTGAGGCACAGTCATATAAACTTCCTCGTGCAAATCGCCGTGGAGAAAAGCATTGTTCACATCGAGTTGATGAATATGCCAACCTCGAGTGACAACAATGGCCAGTACACAACAAACAGTCACGAGCTTAGCTACAGGAGCATAGGTGTTGTGAAAATCCACGCCCTCAATCTGAGTAAAACCCTAGGCAACAAACCGCGCTTTGTACCGCTCAATGGAATCGTCAGGATGACTTGATCTTGAAGACCCATTTACAAGTAATGGCACGCTTCCCGGGAGGTAGATCAACCAAGGACCAAGTGCCATTTTCCACCAGCATTAATCTCCAGCTGCATGTCATCGCGCCAGTGCTTGTATCGCACCACCTGGAAAAAATGAGTGGGCTCATCTATAGCAGTGATAGCGGCTATGAAGGCATGATGAGCAACCGAGAGGCGATGATAACTGATATAATCATCTAGAGGATATAATGTCTGGGCAGAGTGAGCTACTCCAGGGAGCTGAACATCGTAGCCTGCGAGACGAGTGTTGGGGTGACGAATTCGATCGCCACGACGAGGAGGACCTGGCTCGGGTGGCGAGGTAGTTGTCTCAGCGGACGAGGAGGCGCTGAGGTGCTGGGAATTGGTGTGGAGTCCGACATGTCCGAGAGAATGCTTGCCGGCTCGGAAGGGGACGAAGACTCCTGCATGGGCGACATGGACGTGGTCGGTGCATGCATGGGAGTGAGCACGTCCGAGATGGAAGCAGGAGCTGGGAGAGGAGTTGGCGATGAAGCTAAAAGAACGACATCGTCATCATCATCATCATCGTGAATGAGGGAGGTGAAATCCCAGGCGATGGAGTAGAAACAGCTGCTGGGGTGAGCCTCGTGTCCTCGAAGTCACGGTAAGGAAAAACATTCTCAAGGAACTTGACGTCCTGTGAAGTGTAGATTGCCTTCTTGTCGATATCATATATGCGATAACCTCGTTGAGCCGACGAATATATCCCAAGAAAATCCCAGCCCGACCACGATCACCAAACTTATGTACACCGTGATGATTATCTCGCCCATACACCAGACACCCAAAGCTGCGTAAATGGTTATACGAGGGAGTCTTTTGGAACAAAACTTGAAAGGGAGACTGACCAATGGAAACCAATGACATTCGGTTAATGAGATAGGCTGCGGTAAGCACACATTCTCCCCAAAATTTGATGGGTAAATTGGCGTGAAACCGCAAAGCACGAGCCGTGTCGAGCAGATGCCTGTGTTTGCGTTCCATGACCCCATTCTATTGCGGAGTGTCAGTGCACGAGGTCTGCAAGACTATCCCTTTTTCACCATAAAATTCGAGCAGAGCATTGCTCGAGAATTCAGGCTCGTTGTCTGCCTGTATGCACCGCACCTGTCCATTGAAATGAGTGCTAGCCAAGTTGCAAAAATACATCAAATGACGACCAGCATCTGACTTGTGACGCAAAAAAAAAAGACCCATACTGCATGACTATAGTCATCAACTATAGTTAAGAAATAATGTGCTCCAGAAGTGGAAGCTATCCTGTAACTGCCCCAAATATCCACATGTATCAACTCAAAACATGACTTGATCGTTATACCAATGCAGTCAAAAGCGCGATTCTACGTAGAAACGGAAAAGGGGTAAAATCGTAAAGCGTAGATGCGAAGCGTAAAAACGTAAGTTTTTGAAGCATACTGTAAAATAGTTAAAAATTTGTTAAGTACGACGTGGACCATGTAAAAATCCATGAAATACCTGCAGTTAAATGTTTAAAATGTAATTTCTCAGCATAACATAATTTGTGCATATTTTAAAGTAGAGCAAACTCATCAGATTAGTAATAAACATAGATCGTAAAGCAACTCAATGATCAAAGAAAAAATGATTAATGTAAAGCAACTTAGAAATGAATAAGAATTAATTAACAAAACCCAACTTCATTCTCACTGTAAAGCAACTCAATCTCAATCCTTTTCTAGGTTTGCTCTCTAGCAAAGGAAGACCACAAAGAGACCAAAATCTGTATGCGAAATGCAATTTTCAGGTGTCATCTAACTTGTTTGTATGTATCAGAACGTTGGTCAGAGGCTTGGAGCTGGAGCTGCAGTCGTGGAGCGAGGGAGGCAGCGCCGGCAGTAGGATTTGGGAAGGCTTGTCGGAGATGGAAGGCTGGCCGGATCTGGCAAGGATGAAGGCCTCACGTCGGCCTCGGTAGCAATGGTGGAAATGGAAGCCGCGAGGGAACCAATTTGGAGTATGCTCGAGTGATTAATGATTAGGGACTTCGATCAGGAGCGGATCGATTGTGGACTGCCCGACATCACCATTTTCAATTTTTTTATATTTCAAATACCCAAAACGCCGTCACTAGTAAAATTAGAACTTTTTTGTTCATTGTTTGGAATCGCACAAAATCGCTACAAAAACGCGTTTTCACCGATTTTATCGATTCTATGAGCGCTTTTATCGATTCTGTGTACAAAACGATTTTAAGTGAAAACTAACTCGTTTTAGTAACCTAGATACGTAAAAACGTACGTTTTTACGACTTAAAACGCGATTTTGACTGCACTGCGTTATACTACTGGAAATAAAAGAATCCCGTGTTTGCTTAGCACGTAAACAAGACCTACAAGGTTCTTAAGTCTGAACAATAGAACAATCTAGAAGTTTTTGGAAAAGATCCAATTTCACCATAGATGGGTGTCCAAGGCGAGCATGCCACAGCCAGAGACGTCCAACGCCCGTCGAACTGAATTCGCCATGGGATGATCCTCCTCGAACAGCCTAAGGTAATACAATCCATCTGCGTACTTACCCATCCCAATCAGCTTCCTGGAGGGTAAGTCCTGAATCACACATAAATCACGTAAGAAGATCAATGCAACTGCCAGATCCGTTGTGAGCCGACTAACGGAGAGAAGGTTGCACTGAAAAGCAGGCACATGAAGAACACGATGCAGTAATAATTTAGCAGACAACTGCGTCGATCCAATACTGTGAACTTTAACTCCTGTCCCATTAGGAATTTTCACCTGTAACGATGGTGACGCATCCAACTCGACATCCAACATACAAGCATGATTAACGATATGTTCGTTACATCCAGAGTAAAAAACCCAAGTAGTTGTTTTAGAGGAAGAAGAGAGGAACGTACCAGCCATATTAGAGGAGGGTTCAACGGATGAAGCCGCTGACTAATTCAAATCTGAGCCCAAGAGTGCCTTGAGCTAGGCAAATTGAGTCGTAGTTAACCCCGGGAGTGGACTCTCCGTCGCGTCCACTTGAGCTGACTGTTGGGCTGAGCGAGAGGAGCGGTCAGATCGAGACCGCCGATTCCCGTCAGCTTTGTTGTTCCCACGAGGCGAGTTGATTCCATGAGAGGGGAACCCAATGAGCATATAACACGTCTCCTTGACATGTCCAAGGCGATTGAATGTGAGCAGTGCGACATGTCTACGTCATCGCGCTCACCACGGCTGGAGGAGCGATCTCTGCGTCTCTCCCCCTGAACCTGAAAAGTCATTGCTTCGGGACGAGGATGGCGACTGATGGCGATCGACCCCTGCTGTTCATCGTTGGTCACCATCTGATAAGCCTCCGCAAGACTGGGAATAGGCTTTCATTGCTAGGATTTGGAATTTGACTGTAGAAAAATGATCATCCAAACCCATTAGAAAGTCAAACAATGGTTCACCTTCACGTACCTCGCGATGTCTTCGCTTCACATCGCAATGGCATTCTGAGCACGTGCAATCCAAAGACGGCGTGAGGGACTGTATCTCATCCTAATGCCAACGCAGTTTGGTGTAAAACGCGGAAACTGATGATTTCTCTGGCTGAAGACTCACGATCGTGCGTTTGAGCTCGTACAAGCAAGCCGCACATCCCTGTCCGAAGCGTGATTCCAGATCCACCCAGATTTCACGTGTTATGGCAGCGAATCTAACGCTGCTTCTAACCTCCTTTGTCATGGAGGTTTTCAACCAGCCTTTCACCATAGCATTGCATTGTTTCCAAACTTCTATCTCCGCGGGAGTTTGAGGGGCAGGGAGTGTTCCATCAACGAAACAAATCTTGTTTTTTGAAATAAGGGAGTCGGTGATGTCAACGACCCATTCACCATAATTAACGTCGCTAAGGAGCTCCCCCACAGAGAGATTACTCAGACTATCAGACTGATGGAGAAGGAGATGGGGCGGCAGCGCGACCTGAGCACTTGCCGAAGCTTTGGTCAACGACAACGTCGACTTCTTCCCAGAATCTTCTTCTCCAGAACTCATTGCAGCCGAGGGATGAGCTTAGACCAGCTCCGATACCATGTAAAATGCGAGAAATGAGTAAAGCGAAATAAGACCGGACACCGGGATTTACGTGGTATCCCTGTTCAATGTGAACAGGACTAATCCACGAAGAGCTTGGAGCTCTCGGAGAAAAACTAATATGGTTTTCTTTTCCAATTGTGTTGCTCGGCCACAAGCGGAACCGAGATACATAAAGGGAAAAACCCTAGCTCCTTTCCTCGTGTAACACGGAACTGGACAAATAACGAAGTGATCCCTAATTTAATAAATGATTACAATTAGGAATCACTACAAGATCAACCTAAACAGATTGAACACACACAACCGTAGATCAACCTAAATGCATATTTAACAGAAAAGTACGTGAATTCGTCGAGATGAGTTCACAAAAATCACAAATTCATCTCATATAAAATTAAGTCAGATTAATTGGGAGACAACCCAAGAAGATAAGGCAGTGAAAGGAACATCAGTTGATGGAGAACAGAAGTAATTGATCTCTCTAATACACGTTGACAACTGCAGGTCGATATAAGGGTGTAAAACTCGATGTCGACACAAAATCCATAAACATCGGGGTCAATTGTCATATTTAATTAATTAGAACCTTAATGTTAAAAACTCCTTCAAGGTTTGGTCAATTACAAACGAATGGCGAGAAAAAAAAAAGTAAAACTGTAGTTTATACACAATGTTTGTAATTTCTAGCAACACAAACTGCAGAAATGCAATGTAACAGTGTAAACCAGAAAACCGAATGGTAGAAGAACAGATTTTGAACACAAACAGTGGCTGGGCTTCAATGCATCAGATCCACTTTTCCATTTTGGTTTTCGATCTGTTCTCACACATTACACCAAAAAGAAGAGGCACCACCCTTTTAAAGGCTCAACAACAAACCCTAGGTTGATCTGCAACTACTAAAACAAACAAACAAAAGCTTAAAGACAAAAACAAGTACAAGAGTCACTTTCAATGTTCCCCATAAACAAAACAAGAAGAGTCATTGGCAAACATGCCCTTCACAGTGGTCCCCCAACATCCTTTGCTTCAATCCAAAGTTGCAGACAGTCCAAAACATCTTCCAGCTGGTTCCATCTTCATCTTCATCTCTTTCATGCAAGCTTTCTCTGTTTTCTCTGTTTCTCCAACATCACTCTTCATTTCTTGTGCTCCAAGGCACAAATAAGTTGAGAGGGATCCACCCAGTGACATATTGCAACACTCCTCCTTGCCAATGCCACTGACCATTCCAATCATGGTTTTCAAATCTTCAAACCTTGGTTTGCTCAGTGCCTTGGTAAAAATGCCAGCAGACTGGTCTTGTGTAGAGCAGTGTTTCATAGAGATCAATCTTTCTGCTTCAGCCCCTCTAAGCACATGATACTTGATTTTAATGTGCTTAGTTCTTCCATAGAACACTGGATTTTTAGTCATGGCCACAGCAGACTGATTATCACACCAAATGATAGTCGGTTTAGTTTGCTCAAAACCCAAATCTGCCATGATTTTTCTCAACCAAACAGCATGGTTGACAGCTTCTGAACCAGCAATGTACTCAGCTTCAGCAGTTGATTGAGCTACAATGCTTTGTTTCTTTGAACTCCAGCAAAAGATTGCAGATCTAAGTGAGAAGGCAAAGCCAGAGGTGCTTTTCATGTCTTCAGAAGATCCTGCCCAATCACTGTCACAGAAACCCTCCAAACACACTTCCTTACCTCCTTCAAACTTCAAACCAAGATTAGTGGTACCTTTGATGTACCTTAGCAGTCTTTTAGCTGTGTTATAGTGGATTTGAGTTGGAGATTGCATAAACCTTGCCAGCAAACCAGAGCCAAACATTATGTCTGGTCTGGTTGCAGAAAGATACAACAGGCTTCCAATCAAACTCATGTAGACCTTAGGTTCAAATGAACCTGATCCATCTTCTTTTGTCAATTGAATTCTCACTGGAAGTGGTGTAGCAGCAGCCTTGGCATTCTCCATTCCAAACCTTTTTAAAACTTCATTTGCATACTTCTTCTGGCATATGAAAATTCCTTTCTCAGTCTGCTCAACTTGAATGCCAAGAAAGTAAGTCATCAAGCCCAGTTCAGTCATCTCAAATTCATTCATCATGCTAGTTTTGAAGCCTTCTATCTGCTTCACATTGCTTCCTGTGATCAGAAGATCATCCACATATAGAGAAATCATCACAGTTCCAACCTCATCAGTTCTCACATAGAGGATTGGTTCACTTGGACTCTTAGCAAACCCCAATCTCACAAGATAATCATCAATTCTGGAATACCAGGCTCTTGGAGCTTGTTTTAGTCCATAGAGAGCTTTCTTCAGTAGGTAGACATGATCTTCTTTCCCTAGAATCTCAAAGCCTTCAGGCTGCTCAACATATATCTCCTCATGTAAATAACCATTCAGAAAAGCAGATTTCACATCTAACTGATGCACTTTCCAGTTCTTCTGAGCAGCAATAGCCAGTAGGAGTCTTATAGTATCTAGCCTTGCCACTGGTGCAAAAGTTTCACCATAGTCAATACCAGACTGCTGAGCATACCCTTTAACCACAACTCTTGCTTTGAACTTGTTGAATGAACCATCTGAGTTTAATTTATACCTGTAAACCCATTTAGTTCCTATCACTTTTCTTCCAATAGGCCTTTTAACTAGAATCCAGGTTTCATTTTTGTCAATCATTCTGCATTCTTCTTTCATGGCTAAGTTCCAGCCTTCATGCTTCAGATCTTCCTGAACAGACTCAGGTTCTTCAATGGCCATGTTGCATCTTTCATACACATTGTCCAATGTTCTCATGCCTCTTACAGGCGTGTGATCATAGTTATCATGATCACTTTGATCATCTTCTTCAGACTCCAAATCCTCAGGTTGATCTTGCTCAAGAGCATGGTCTTCATCAGCCTGAGGTTCTGGCTCATCATCTACATCTTGGTGATCTTGAAACTGAACTGTCACCAGATCATAGATGTCTTCAGATTCATTTTGAGGAGATGACCAATCATGAGTGGCCTTCTCATAAAAAATGACATCCCTGCTCAATTGGAACTTCTCGGTTGTTGGATTGAAGATCCTGTAGGCCTTAGACTCAGTACTGTAGCCCACTAGAATCCCCATTTCAGACATGTGATCAAGTTTATCCCTTTTTGGAGCTGGAACATGAGAGTAACACACAGTACTGTAGGCCTTAGACTCAGTACTATATGCCTTAGCTCAATTGGAACTTCTCAGTTGTTGGATTGAAGATCCTGTAGGCCTTAGACTCAGTATTGTAGCCCAGTAGAATCCCCATTTCAGACATGTGATCAAGTTTATCACTTTTTGGAGCTGGAACATGAGAGTAACACACAGATCCAAAGGTCTTGAGATGAAACAGACTTGGTTTGAATCCATTCCAGGCCTCATATAGAGTCATCCCTTTAACTGACCTTGTTGTTAACCTATTGAGCAGGTAGACTGAAGTGTTCACAGCTTCAGCCCAGAACTTCGTAGGAATATTCTTCTCAAACAACATGCATCTAGCCATTTCCATAACTGTCCTGTTCTTTCTTTCACTTACTCCATTTTGCTGTGGAGTCCTGACTGTGAGCTGATGAAGTACACCCTCTGAAGCCACCAGCTTCTCAAAGGCTAGAGAAGTGTATTCTTTCCCATTGTCAGATCTCAAAGTTTTAATCCTTTCATTGCTTTGATTTTCAACCATAGCCTTAAATTTCTGGAATTTGGGAAGAGCTTCAGACTTGTTCTTCAGGAAATAGACCCAGCAATATCTTGTCAAGTCATCAATGAATAACAAGAAATATTTACTTCCACCCCAAGATTCCATCTTGAAAGGCCCACATATATCAGTGTGAATCAATCCAAGCTTCACAGGAACTCTCCAAGTGTGTTTCTTAGGAAAAGGCAACCTGTGTTGTTTTCCAAGCTGGCAGATTTCACACACCTTCATTCAACTCAAGAGCAGGTAAATCATTTTCCAAACCCTCTTGAGCCATTTTAATCATAGTATGTTGACTGAAATGACCTAGCCTACTGTGCCACAAAGCAGATTGATCATTTCTAGTCACTACAGCCATGTTGGTAGTTTTCATTTTCAGAGCAAAACTCCTTTGAATCATAGAGAGATCAAACAATTTATCTCCCTTTGAATCATACACAGCCCAGGACTTGTTTTGCATTTCCAAAGAGTAACCCTTTTCAAGCATTTGTCCTACACTAAGCAAGTTCTTAGCTAGGGCAGGAACAAATAAAACTTCAGGGATTACCTTAAGTCCAAAGGAAGTTTGCATTGAAACTGATCATTTACCTTCAACAGATAGCAGATCACCATTTCCAATCTTTACTTTAGACTTTTAGGACTTGTCTAGATCCAGAAAATACTCCTCATTGTTGGTCATATGATTTGTACAACCAGTATCCAGAAGCCAATCCTCACTACTGCTTGTAGCTGTGAAACAGGTAACCATGAACATCCCTTCTTGCTTGTTCTGTTCATTGGCTTCTGCAATAGCCACTTGTTCCCTGATGCTCTTGTTTTTGCAGACCTTTTCAACGTGCCCTAGTCTTTTACATGACATGCACTGCACATTAGGTCTATACCAGCAGTAGTTCTCAGTATGATTAGTTTTCTTACAGATGGGACAAGGAGGATAGACCTTCTTCTCAGTTGGTTTTTCAGTCTGCTCCTCCTTACCCTTTTTCTTCTTTCCAGGAGTTTTCTTGACTCCAGAACTTTGCCCTTTTGCCTTTTGTTGTCTTACAACCAAAGCTTCTTCTGAGTTGTCATCATTTTTTATGGAACTCCTCAACTCAGTTGCTTGTAAAGAGTTGATCAGCTGAGTTATGCTCAGTGTAGACAGATTTTTGAGTTTCTTCCAGAGTTGAGATCTTAGCCTCAAATTTTTCAGGCATAGTGACTAAGATCTTCTCAACAACCCTAGAATCATCAAAAGTCTCACCAAGCAGCCTTAGTTGATTCACATTTTTCATGATTCTATCCAGATAATCCTTGATACTTTCACTTTCTTTCATTCTCAGACTTTCAAACTCTCTTCTCAGATTCAGAGCTTTCATTTGCTTACCTCTGTCAGACCCTTGGAACTCTTCTTGAAGTTTGTCCCAAGCTTCCTTTGCTTTTGTGCAAGTCATGATTCTGGTGAAGACTTCATTTGTGACTGCAGCATGGATGCAGGTAAGAGCTCTGTGGGTTTTAGCTACCTCTTCAGCATATCTAGTTTGCTGATTTAGAGAAGCATTTGCTGGAAGTGGATCCACCACTCTTCCATTCACAGGCTCCCAGATGCCATTCCCTTGCATGAATCACTTCATCTTAACACCCCAGATCTGGTAGTTTTTACCATTGAAAACTGGGGGTGAGGTCAGAGAGAGGCCAGTTGAAGTCGTTTCTGGCTAACTTGCAACTGGCAGAGGTCAAGAAAAAGAAGAAGAACACTCAACCCTCACAAAGCCTCACTGATTCACTCCAAAGAAAAAACCTCACGATCCCTTTCAAAGATCAAGAGGGATCTGATACCACGTGTAGTTTATACACAATGTTTGTAATTTCCAGCAACACAAACTGCAGAAATGCAATGTAACAGTGTAAACCAGAAAACATAATGGTAGAAGAACAGATTTTGAACACAAACAGTGGCTGAGCTTCAATGCATCAGATCCACTTTTCCATTTCGTTTTTCGATTTGTTCTCACACATTACACCAAAAAGAAGAGGCAACAACCTTTTAAAGGCTCAACAACAAACCCTAGGTTAATCTGCAACTACTAAAACAAACAAACAAAAGCTTAAAGACAAAAACAAGTACAAGAGTCACTTTCAATGTTCCCCAGAAACAAAACAAGAAGAGGCATTGGCAAACATGCCCTTCACAGTGGTCCACCAACATCCTTTGCTTCAATCCAAAGTTGCAGACAATCCAAAACATCTTCCAGCTGGTTCCATCTTCATCTTCATCTCTTTCATGCAAGCTTTCTCTGTTTTCTCTATTTCTCCAGCAGCACTCTTCATTTCTTGTGCTCCAAGGCACAGATAGGTTGAGAGGGATCCACCCAGTGACATATTGCAACAAAAACGACCAAGGGAAAAAAAGTAAAACGAAAAATTCATAAACATCAGTGCAACTCGATTTAACCGCGTCGAATCAAGGCGAATCCTCATTGGTTTGGATTTAATTTGGGGTGGCTTCTATCGTACATTGGGTAAAGTCTAGGGTACGGTATACCTTGAGTAGGAAAACGCTATCTAGACCTTGAATTAACCAAAATTTTGGGCATCATACTATACCCTAACTCTTGATGAGTGAACCGTAGGTCTCATTTATCTAAATCATAGAGTCTAACCCCTAAGATTGCACATGTAATTTTTTTGCATATATTTAAACGAATCACGACCGTCCATTTTCATTTTCAATTAACTTGATCTTAGTGTATAAAATTTATAGAAATAAGACCTAGATTTTAATATTTAAGGGTATAGGAATAGAACCAGATGCCAAACTCCGGGTAATTCAAGGTCTATATATAATTTTCTTACTCAAGGTATGTCAAACCTTTGATTTTACCCAAGGTACGATAGAACCACCCTTTAATTTGGGCTTAATTGTCACTAGTTTAGATCAAATACTCATTGACTTGGTTCAATTGGGTTCAATTGTCATAAGCTAATTAATTAGAACCTTAATAAAATTAAGGTGGTCGGGCAAGAAAGGGCGACCATAAACGACATAAGAAAAAAGCGCAAAACCCAATTAAGTTGCAAAGTCGAGAGTACGAATGGAATCGGCCAACCGGGGTGGTTTGCGCAAGAAAAGGAAAGTCGGTCAACTGGTCCAACAACGATACAAATGCGAAAGCAATTAAATCCCAAACAACACATGTAAAAAAAATCGAAGTTGCAAAGTCGAGAGGGCGAAAGGAATCGACCAAACAGGGGGGTTTGAGCAAGAAAAGGATAGTCGGTCGACTAGTCCAACAACGATACAAACGCGAAAGCAACTAAATCCCAAAACAACAACACATGTAAGAAAAAAATTGACTCGCCACATAACGAAAACAATACGTGAGACAAACCGGCCAGCACGGAGGGAGAGAAGAGAGATAAACTGGGCAACCAAGGTGAGTAGGCAAGAAAAGAGCGACCATAAATGACACAAGAAAAAATTTCAAACCCCAAAAAAGTGCACAGTCGAGAGGACGAAAGGAATTGACCAACTGGAGCGGTCTGCACCAGAAAAGCAAAGTCGGTCAACGGGTCCAACAACTCTACTGAAGCAAAAGCAATTAAATCTCAAACAACACATGTCAACAAAACAAAATAACAAAACCCAAACAAAGACTGCCCCCAAGTTTGCCACTAATTGGGACGAATTAGGTCGAATACCCATTGACAAAAAATTCGTCAACATCGTGTACAACTCTCTCTAATCGGGTCGAATTAGATGGAATACCCATCGATTTGGGTTCAATTTGGACTCAATTGTCATAAGTTAAATAATTATAATCAAAATTTAATTAATTAAAATAAATTTAAACTCAATTTCATAAGTAAATTAATTAGAACCCTAATAATAAACTCCTCCATTCTTTGATTAATTACAAAAAGATCACATTTTTTATGGGACACTATGCAATAGTGCCCATCTTACTTGTTCTTTTATAGTGGACTCAATTGTCATAAGTTAAATAATTATAATCAAAAGTTAATTAATTAAAATCAATTTGGACTCAATTCTCATAACTAAATTAATTAGAACCCTAATGATATAATACTCCTCCAAATTTTGGTTAATTACAAAAAGATCACATTTGTGATGGGACACTAGTACCCATCTTACTTGTTCTTTTATAAAGATGATGATGATAATAATAATAATAATAATAATAATAATAATAATAATAATAATAATAATAATAATAATAATAATAATAATAATAATAATAATAATAATAATTTGGGTGTGCCTACTGTGACATGCATGTCACGGTGACTTGCACTTTCCGGTCGACCTCAGTTAGGATTAGGTCAACCTTATTTAGAATTCGGTCGACCTCATTTAGGATTCGGTCGACCTCATATAGGATCAGGTCGACCTAATCTGTTGTTTCAGTGTAGAAATAGTTCATGGTGCCTACTTTCGATATTCATATCATACAATTGGCTAGATGGAAATTGAAGACTAATGACTTGTTTTGAAGCTGGAATGTCCCTCTACATATTGAAGTGATTAAGATTTAAGAGCTCGATAGGAAGTCCAGAAGACCATTTTTGAACCTCATCAAAAGGCTATGCCAAAACTGGGAAACTGCCTGGAAATGGCTAAGTCTGGAAACGTGTTTGTGAAGCCTATTTTGGAGCTCAATGCGAGAAGCGTGAATGCGAGTCGAGTCCAGGAGCCTCTACCACTTTAAATTAGGTATGTTTTTATACATTCAAGGCATTAGATGAAAGATTGGATATCTGTAAGGCTTCAAACAAAAGGGTTGAAGTTGCTACGAAGGCTGTTTTTCTGGCAGACTTCGAGCACAAGCAAGCGGCCAGAAAAACAGTCTTCGTAGCAACTTCGAGCCTTTTGTTTGAAGCCTTAAAGATATTCAATCTTTTATTCAATGGCTTGCCTTTGTATAAAAAAATACGTAATTTAACGTGGTAAAGGCCCATGGACTTGACTCGCATCCATGCTTCTCAAATTGAGCTCCAAAGTAGGCTTGACAAACACGTTGCCAGAGCCATTTTCAGGCAGTTTCCCAGTTTTGGCATAGCCTTTTGGTCAGGTTCAAAAATGGTCTTCTGGACTTTCTATTGAGCTCCCAAGTACTTTAATGTGTAGAGGGACACTTCAGCTTCAAAACAAGCCTTTAATCTTCAATTTCCATCTAGCCAATTGTAAGATATGAATCTCCAAAGTAGGCACCATGAAACTGTTTTTACACTGAAACAACAGATCAGGTCGACCTGATCCTATATGAGATCGACCGAAAAGTGTATGTCACCGTGACATGCATGTCACCGTAGCAAAGTCCTAATAAATTTTGTTTTCAAAAGTTATTAATTGCTCCTTGATATTTTCGAGTTTATTTTGTATTTTGTGGCTAGATATCAGCGGAAGTTGTAAATGAATTGGAATCATGTAAGGTACAATGATTTTGGGTAAATCATGTTGAGTTGTGATCAAATGCATTAATTTCCTTGTTTGGTAAAAGATTGATTAGGTCCGAGATGAGAAATTATATTGTTATGCTTAATTTACTCAAATTCATGCTTTAAAACTTAAAACTTTATGCTTTTTCATTTCTAGGTCACCAAAACGTTTCTACATATAATCGCTCTTTTCACTTATAAATATAGTCAAAATCTACGCTTTAAAACTTAAAAGCTTACATTTTGCGCTTATAGTTCATCAAAACACTTCTATATTAAATCGCAATTTTGACTGCATTAATTATGCTCTAACAATTATCTTGGTATTTAAATTTTGACGTATCACCTACGTGGGTTGACGACATAAATATTGTATTTTTTTAATTTTACCATGAATATGACGTATTAAAAAGTACTTACACAAATATTGTATATTTGTGTAGGGTTGCAGGCGCGGCCGCCAGAGACCCAGGCACGGCCGCATTTTGAAATCCTAAAACCAGTCTTAGGCGCTGGCGCTTGAGACTCAAGCTGCCCCGCCATCCTTCTTTTTATTTAAACCGCGCGACGCCACACCCTCTACCCCTTTCTTATCATCTTCTTCTTCTTCTTCCTTCCCACACCGCCGCCTCCCCAACCTGCTCACCAGATAACCACCACCACGCCGCCGTCGCCCCACAACGCCGAGGAGGGCGACCCCGCCGCAGAAAGAGGCGGACCCGCCGTAGACAGAGGCGGCAGCGCCTGAGTTCAACCTCGACCGAGCGGATGTCGTCCGACGACGAAGAAGCGGTCGTCGGCAGAGGCAGGGAGAGATGCTGACGAGGTCGTGGAGGCGGCGACCGTTTTCGTGGTGACAATCTCGCCGGCTGCGGCCAGAATCTCGCCGCCGACGGGTTTTTTTTAATTAATGTTAATGTTGTTTTTGTTGCTTTTGCAGTTACTAGGCTTATGGACAGTTATTACATGACACTATCGTCTGCGACAATTGATCCAGCTCCAGTCAATCCAATACTTCTTTGGGGACATGGTCAACAACGTATCGACTCAGTTTGGACAAACGAGGTAAGTATTTGAATTTTTTTTGTAAAGTTACTTAGCTAGTTAGATTAGACTAGTTTACTAGGTAAACTGAACTGTACTGAAATTAGAATAAGATTACGTATAATTTTTTTTTTAAATTAGTATAATTTCAGATTAAATTAGATAGATTAGATTTTACTAGGTGAAATTAGAATTATTACGAATGAAATTGAATATTTTGTGCACTATAGGCTGGTGATCGACCTTACCATGTTCGAGGTACGACCAATTTAGTCACATACCATGAGCGTTATCTGTCATATCTCGGACCGGCGAGCTTGTCTAGTGTTTTGCCCCTGGTCCCTACGAATTCTGATGCGAGTTTGATTACTGCGCTCGTAGAGCATTGGCGACCCGAGACGTCGACCTTTCACTTGCCGTTTGGTGAGGTCACGATCACGTTAGAGGACGTTGTGACACTAATCAGTCTAGCAATCGACGGTGATGTCGTCATAGTAGACATACCGGATAAGGAATGGCCGGAGATCTGTTTGAGACTGTTTGGCTGAGTGATTGTTTTCGGCGGTGTTCCTGATGATCTTTCCGGCGGTATCGTTGGGATTGTTTGGCTGAGGGATGAATTCAATCATCTTCCGGGAAATGCATCTCAGGAGGTTACAGAGCAGTTTGCTTGAGCTTATGCTCTATCTCTGATGGGAGGTGTATTGTTCTCGGATCGGTCTGGAGCTACGGTGCACCTATAGTACCTACTCTTGGTTGAGGATTGGCAGTAGGGATGGCAATCAAACCCATGGCCGCGGGTACCCGACCGCCCCCGACCCAGTCAACGCGGGTAATTCCCGCTTTGACAGGGTATGGGGCGGGTATGGGTAAAACCCGCAAAAAGTTTGATGGGTATGGGGCGGGTATGGTTTTAGCCTCCCCCGCCCCATACCCATACCCATATCCGCCCCACCAAGAGAATTTCTTCACATATACAAAAACATGTGGATCAAATTGTAATCTATCAATGGTGATGAGGATAACTCAAGGAAATAAATAATAGAAATGCAATTGAGTGACCACTTTAATCAAAACCTAATTCATTTCCCTCAATTCTCCTTTCACTCTTTCACTTTCCCCCGTGTCAACAAGATTATGTTAGTTAATTATTACTTAGTAGATGTATAAGAGTTAGAACATAATAATTTGAAAAATATTATACTCTATATTATGTATTAATGAATATTTTAGGATCATATCCTTTGAACCATATTAAGAAAATGATCGTGTTTTGTTGAATTCGTGATATGATAGGTACGTTTAGAGTTGTAGTTCAAACTTTTCTTGTGAATTTTTGGATAATAGTGTTGGACGTACGGGTACGGGTATTACCCATGGGTACCCGAAACCCACGGGTATGGGGATGAGTTTGCCGAACATTCCCCCGCATGTGTATGGGGCGGGTATGGGTTTGGATATTTGAAGATGTGGATGGGGATGGTTTAGACAAACCCGCCCCAAACCCGGCCCATTGCCATCCCTAATTGGCAGAGAGCTGGACGATTCACCTGTGAAGCAGCTGTTTTATCCTGCATGTACCGTGAGATGGGTAGGTCAGCTTTGCACATTACGCATTCCTCCACTTCTCTAAGAGGTGACCTTGGTGGATGGGTCCGCTTACTGCATCTCTGGGCGTGGGAGCAATTCCCACATCTAACACCGCGACATTCAGAGACGAGGGCGCAGATTGTCGAGCACGCATCCCCACGTGGTGTTCGATGGCTTCCGGCCAACATTCGTTAGTATGGTGACCAACTATTCCAGTACAAGCTGTGGTTTGACAAGATGGAAACCATGGTGGTTAGTATATAACATTTCATTTTATAGAATAGTTTTCATTTGTTTGTTTTACATTTTGGAGCAATAACGTGACCATTATTCGTCTATAGTGGTAACCTTACGTTGAGAGAGCACATCATCTCAAAGGTAGTGTGATACAGTCTGAGACATTTCGAGCAGTAGTGCCACTAATCGGAGCATATGGAGTGGTATCGAGATGTCACCAGACGTTCAGGCACACGGAGAGGACCTATAGTGGAGGCATTGGTTAGTTATTTATTGTTTAATATTTTTTTGTATTTGTCTTGAATTTCTTAACTGTGTGAAAACCGAAATAGCAGCCGCTGCCACTTTAATCAAATGATCGAAAAAACCGAAATAGCAGCAGCGCCTGAGTCTCAGGCGTTTTCGGCGTCGCCAAATTTATTCTTCAAAACACAATAACTGTGTCAATATTTTTTAATCCGCCATATTGACGGTAAATTAAAATAAAAATACAATATTTATGTCATTAACCCTCATTGGGTTTGATTTAGAATATATTGCGGAATATGTTGCCTCCCAACTGACGATTCTTTCAGGTCTTGTAGTCCACGCATGCATTAGGATGAAGGAGCTTACTCCCTACTAGTCTTCCAGATGGAGGTTTCCCTAATGAGATTGATCCTGAAGTCATATGACTATCTGATCAATTGTCTTCTTATTCTTCTTCCTATCCTCCATCTCACTATCCGAACAAATTATCTGGTCTCCAAGTTTGAAAGACTTTACCGAAGCTAACTAAGAAAGCAAGTACGTTGAGGAAACAAAATTAGCATGAAGGCTGAAATCTGACAATATACGTTATCGAGAAGTGTCATCCCCCTAGAGACCTTGTATCTCAACTTTTGGTCATGGGATATCATATCAGCATTCCCTACTCCCAGTTGATCACAATTAAGCACCGAGAGCCCACACCTAGAAACAGAGCTGGTCCACCATTATATTCCCCAGACACCTTCAGAGATGGTTAGTGAGAGCTTTCAGAAAAAAATGGTTTGGAGAATCTGAAATCCCACTCATTTCATTGAAGCAAGGGTTGGAGACAGATTGGCAGCTAAGGCTTAGCCATGATGGACTCACACAGCCTTCAACAGTTAATGCACAGTAGAAAAAGAAATCAGAAAACTGCAGACAGTAACAACCCTCGCAGCTCCCAAAGTATGCGGATAATGCATTTGGCTATAAACGTTCTCACGAGCTGCTATGAATTTGGTGGCTGCTGCTATGCTTAACTGACTCTAAGCTAGACGAACAGATAATTGTATATGGCACAAGCATGAAGACATGAACAGTTTGTATCATTCGAGAGACTTACATCCACTGGCTAATTGAAATTGTCAAAATCAAACGTCAGAGAGTGAAAATGCTTTCGGCTTTTGGAGAATGCTAATAGACTAAGAAACAATGTGAACCCTTAATACCACTGATCATAGATTCCAAGGAATCACCATTCACCAACAAGAATGTACAACTCGAGGATAGCCTGCACCAGGAGAACTCAGAAGAATGATTATCACATCAATGGTGCTCAATGGGGTTGGGTTTTGATTTGATGCATAAACAAGCACTTGGCTGCTGCAAGCCTATTTTATCTCCTTTCAATTCAGTCGCATCCTGCTTCTAAATGCTCAGGACCTCAATCTATGGCTACAATGAGGAAAAGGGTACCTTGGCTAACACAGTAGAGCTTATGTAAATAATGTTCCCCAACTTATGGCAACTCTTTTAAGGCATCTGCTCCAGCTATGATCTCTAACAACTCGCCCGTGATTTTAGCCTGGCGTTCTCTGTTGTAAACAACAGAGAGATTCTTGGTCAACTCAACTGCATTATCAGTTGCATTACTCATCGCATTCATCCTCGATGCCAGCTCGCTCGCATATGACTCCTGAAGTGCTCTCAAGATCTGGCTGTTCAAATAAAGAGGCATCATAGCATCAATTATTTGGACAGGGTCCTGCTCAAACTCCATAAGAGGTGAAAGCCCCATACCACCTCCTTTGGCACTCACACTCTCCCTCTCCACAGCCAATTTCCCTTCCTTACTTGTCAACCTAAAGAACTCATCTTCAGTAGCATCAACCGAATCACCATTAGCAGCCCGAATGCCTCCTTTAGGCGACAAAGGCAGCAATGTCTGGATCACTGGTTTCGACTTGATCAAAGACACAAATTTAGTGTACACAAGCTCAACCTTATCAACCTCTTCAGTTATAAACATTGAGAAAACATCATCAGCAATCATTTGAGCCTCCTTTGCTGTGGGGAAACTGTTCCCTTCAACGAACCTGTCAACTGAAATGTTAGGCCTGCGCATATAGTACGAATTACCCTTCTTCCCCACACTGATCACAGAGCAATCCAACGCAAGCTTTCCTAATTCAGCCATACGGGCTTCTGCCTTCCTCAAAACAGCATTGTTAAAACCACCACAGAGACCCCTATCACCCGTGACAACAACGAGAGCAACTTTCTTGACGGGTCTAACCTCTGTTAGAGGAACATTAACGTCCTCTGGCTGAAGGCGTTCGTTGATATCATAGAGGACATCAAGTAAGGTTTCGGCAAAAGGTCTGCCGTTGACCGCAGCTTCTTGAGCTCGCCGGACTTTTGCAGCAGCCACGAGCTTCATTGCCTCGGTGATTTTTTTGGTGTTCTTGACTGATTGCATCCGCTCCCTCAGCTCACGGATTCCGCAGCAGATTAGAGCTCTTGGTGGTGTCTGCAAGGAAGCTCCTTTCCCAATCGAAAGGCCGAATGGGTTGGATTGAAATTGAGAACAGAAGCCAAAAGTGTCGACTTTCGACAAGTTTGGAGTGACCCACAATGCTAGATTGGCAGAGGACATGATTCGGATTCAGGGAAGACCCAAGGGCAATCAGAAGATAAACCGCTGTCTACCAAATCCTTTGCACAGCAGTGATATCTAAGGGTTTTGCTGAGAGAAGCAGAACAGTGAAACTTTGGGAGGCTGCTGAAGACGGATAAGTAAGAGGTCGATTGAGCTTACCAAGAAGAAAAATATTGACTTAATGAGGAGGCTTACAATCAGGGCATCCACTAAGAGCCTCGCCGTTGAAATCGGTCAACAGGGGCTGGTGACAAACGAGATACGGTTTCCGGCGAATGAATTCGAATTCTCCGCCGGTGCGGTTTAGGAGGTGAGGTGCTAGCGGTGGCAGGGACCAACCAGCAGCCAGCCTCTCTGACCGGAGCTTCCAAAGTGGAAATTAAACCCTTTTAGCGAGGTAAAAGAAAAAAGAAATTCTACCAATTTTGAAACAAATGTCGGGTTCCGGGTCAGTAGCACGAATGCAAACCGGTTGACCGACTTATTTGGGTCGAACTGAAAGCCCCCCATTGCCATCTTCCGGACAGAGAGCCCTGCAAAACAAGGTTGAAAATACGGAATCATACTCTTTCCGTCTCTTCTCTTCTGCAACCGTCTGCTGTTTCCTTCCGTAAATGGGTTCGAATTAACTCCGTCGAAGATTGGATTGGCGAAAATGTCGAAATTTTTCGCGAGAATTTCTGGCTACTTCAGCAACCGTGCTTCCGCTGGGGTGGACAAAGCAGGAAATCGCTACTTCTCCAGAATAGAAGAGATCGATGGCGTAAGTAAGTACATATCTTTTTCTCCTCGTGATTTTTTCTATTGATCTTAAGCCCTTCTGTTCGTTCTTTTTCTTCTTTTGAGCCCTGCTGTTGCCATTATACATGGAATGTCATCTGCTTAGCTGATTTGAGCTGAAGTTCAGTGACTTGGTTATTGTAATCCAGTCAGTATTAAGTCGCTTAACATCATTTGCAATTTCTCAATATATGTTCAGCTCTCAATCTTGTAGTGATTATTTGCAGCGAAAGAGAAAAGATGGGTGATATTTAAAGGAGATCAGGATCCAACTTCAGTACCAGGTTAGCCATATCCCAACTCTGGTTCTGCTTGGTTTGGTTTTTGGTGTTTGATTTTCTCAAACCGGCATATATTGTTAACCGTTAGTTGCTGAGATATGGCTTTTGAACTCGTTAATGGTGGTCATTTTTGCTCCCACCATGACATGCTGGCATTGTACTGAAACTTTTAGGATGTTGAACTAGACAACTGCAAATATTCACCCCATCTTATCTTATGTGAGTGGTTTTCTGTTATTTACTACTGCAGTTGAGTGGATATCTTGGCTGAATGGACAGCGGAAGAAGGCTCCAACTCCCGAGGTATAGTAGTAGTTATGTTTGTAATGTTTGATCATTGATGTAAGCTTCACAGGCATAGGAGAAACCTTCTGATGGGATTGCATCATGTTCTCACTTTTCATTAGAGAAGTGAGTTCTGGGTTTTAGCTTCTTGTTGAACCAAAATTTTGTCTCGTCTGGTTCTTGATCAATAACAAACTGCGTAGTACTTTTGAGGGTCCTGTGTCTGATATAAAATATTGCATACTAGATTTCTAAGCACTATTTGATTGTAACTTTGGAGGAATTTCTTCTCCTTGTGTGGGAAGTAGCATCATTATTGGTGTTTTTCTTTTCTTGGCACTTGTTAGATGTCCTGAGCAGAACCATTCCAACCATTTGCTTTTTCATTTTCTCTTCAGGAAATGATGATATTAGAAGCAAGGCGTGAACAAGTCAAACAAAATGTTGCTCGTACGTGTCACATGTGCAATCAGTTGGATATTCTTAAAATGATATATGTGTAGTTCTTTGCATATATCTATTGCAATCTCATATCTGAACTTCCTTATTCTGTTAAAAGAGCTGGGTGTGGGAATTTAAGTACTTATGCATTGAAGAGTCGTCACTGAACCATAGAACTGAGTGTACTTATCAGTTATCACTTTATATCCTAGAAAGTACAATTTAGAAGGTTTCTGCTCCTATTTCTTCTGCTGTCATAGTACCACCTTATGAGAAACAATCACTAAGTATCTGCTGTGGCGAAGCATCTAAACATTAATTTGGTGAATGCGCGCTTACTCATATTGCTGACAAGCAGAAAATGTAGATGCCATCAATGGTCTTTAGCATAATGTATGTATCTATGCTGCATAGTGGAATTCTAATTTCCAGATGCTTGTTGTTGCCCTATTGTATTTTCTCATTTCTTTTCCTTGCATCTAAATCAGTGCCTTCGACAGTTCTGTTGCTGGGTCGCTGTGGCCTGCAGTGTTTAGATTGGACATTTTGTAGATCTCGTGTTCAGCTTTTACTAGCTCTCGGCTAGGACTTCAATAAACATTTTGTTTCCACTTTTGCAGTTCTCAAAAGGGAGGAAGAGGAAAGAAAAGCCAAGGATGGCAGTTCCCGCAAAGTTGTTACCTCAGGTGAGCTAGCTTCACCCCCATGACGAGTCTTGCTATTTATTAACCAGCCTTAGTACAAGGAGCTGATTCATTCTACTTTGCACTTTGTATAGGTAAAGGTTCAGGCCCAGACTTGAAGAGTTTCATGCGACAGTTTCCTACTTCCGGAGAAGGTAGACCTCCTTTCCACCTTCATAGAACAAGAGACTTTCGTGGCTCATAAATTTTTTATGTGATCTTTTATTGTAGTTTTAGTTCATTGGACAAACAATTCATATCCCACATTTTCTGTCTCAGTTTAGCATTATATATTTCAAGTTTTCATGGTGGCGCTTGCTTCGCAGGTGGTATCGTAACTGAGAAGGAAGCAGATGAATCAGAAAGATTGAGGTGGGTTATCTTTAAAGCTTATACCCAGAATGAGATCCCAACTTTGAACACTTTCTAGCGTCATTGCTCAAGCGCTTGAACTTAAATTAAATGTCATCGTGCATCCGATTGGCATTTTGAACCTTTCACATTAAGTAGAGCTAGACTCTCATGCTGCAAGTGATGTTACCACTGACCACTTGTAATTCAACAGGAACGAGGATCCAAAGACCGACGAAACTGAGCAAGAAGAGGCAGAAGGGGAACCTGTGCCACGGTATGTGTTCATAAATAGTAAATGTATAGTTGCTGGCGGTTACTACCTGGTAATGTTTATGACTTTATGTGCTTCAAACTATGGCTGATTAATCAAATCTCATCCTAACACACTCAGCTTTCTTCTTCAGGGGGTCAGAACCGACAGGATCTGGAGCAACCTTCCGGCCGGGGACTTGGCAACCACCAACATAAATCTATGTTTTCAGCCTGGTGTTTTACTATTTTAGTCTCCCCGGGTTCTTATAACACTTGTTTTCTGATAAAAATGAACTGATAGTTCTACGTCAAGTTTGATATTCTCAATCATGCGGGGATATATAGTTCTTCAGAACTCTGTATCACAAACTGAGCACTGAGCGAAGAAGATGAGATGGCATTACTCTTCTTTTCATTTAACTTTTACAACTTCATTGGTTGAGTTCATAAGCTATGCTTATTACTCCATGAATCAAACTTCAAGGTTTTTTGCAAAGAGCAGCTGCAATGCAGTGCAGCAACCAGTAGACTCGATCCATGACTTTTTCGTTAATATTAGCTTAATGGTAGTTCCTCCAAACCCATGATCTCTTGCATCCACAGCTTAATCAATTATGCAACAGTGAGAGCATACAATGCAAATCCTGTAGACATAACCAACAATCTTGAAAATATTGAATAAACGCACCACAGCTTAACATAAATTAGGACATAACTTCAGTAGTCTTGATTGGTGACAGACAGATATTTGGGGGGGAAATACCAGAAGATTTCCGTCTGTTTACTCACTCCTTCACTATACAAAACTATCCATAACCCTTATTTCCTGCATCGCATCATCTAAACAAGCAGAATACAAGAGGGAAATGAATATATAAGGTCTTCTTTCATCCTAGTACGTGAGGCCTTGCATCTCCTGCCTCTTGGCTCGCCAAGTTGCAGTATGGATAACATCTTACTTCCTCCTCCTCTTGGAATCTCCCCTTCTGGTGGCGCCGGCTGTTCCTCTCCTGGAACCCACGACTGGGGCGCCATCGTTGGTAGAGGGAACAGGCAAATGATGCCCAGGAACCAAAGCAGGGAACCCAACAGCAGGGATTCTGCAAAACACAATAACAATCCCAAAATGCCATTTAGCTAAAGCAGTGCATAAACCAGAGAGATAAACCCACTAAGTAGATCAATCTTGATCAAGTTGGCAACAAACAGGTCATCGGTGTGTTCATTCATCAACGCTTAGCCAAAGCTATAAAGTTCAAGTCTTCAACAAAGCGCCAGTACAAAAACGTCACAAGATCCTGACTAACACATAGGTGGACATGCACGGAAGTATAAATTGTATTAGGCAGTTCAAAGTTTGATTCTTTTTTACTCCGCGGGAATTCCATGGTGTTTAGTAAGCCAAAGAAGGAAGAAGACATACCCAACAAGAGCACAGCAGACTCCTGCTCGGTCGAGGTAGCACCAAACGCTGCACCACTTCCATTGTGCAAACTGAATCGCAGAGCTTGATTCTCAGCAACGCAGCACTGAAGCAATCGCCCCAGTCTCCTGCATTCCCATTCCAGATACTTGCTCTTCGACTCCAGGTCCTTCACATACTCCTTCTTCCTCTCCCTAGATCTCACCGCCGCATCCCTGTTTCTCAACTGCCTGAATAAAAGAAGAAAGAAAACAAGACATGCACACTCATCGAACTCAATTCAATTCCTTTACCATACCACACTGCACATACTTATCAAAAACAGCAAGAGAATTAGGGCAGGGATTAACAGTTCCTACCTCTGCCGCTTCTTCAAGACGGGATCCTTAGGAGCATTGTCAACTTCAACGGGTGATGGAGGCTGGACCGGTGCTCCAGCTACAGCGGCATCGTTGTCCTTGTCGGAAGAATCAGGGGTGCCATGGTTGTGAGAAGAGGAGGAATCATCAGGATCAGCGCCGGAAGAGGAATCTGCAAAGGGAGGGAAATCAACGAAAAATTGAGCGACGAAATCGTCTGCGAACTGGGGATCGTCGGCAGCAGGTTCATCATCGTCTCCCATCAAGTGGGTCTCGATCTCTTGGATCCCTTGATGAAAATCATCAGTCTCGGTCCGATTCTGAGGCGATTCATCAAGGTCGGTCCAATCGATCTGCGAGATGATGTCGTCGAACTCCATGCTGCAATCTACGAGGGAGAGAGTTCCGATCTAACCTAATTGCTTAAGACCTAAGAGAACGAAAGGAAAAAATAAAAAGGGGAAAGTAAAGCTGAAGAGGAAGAAGAAGAAGGCATAAATAACAAATTACAGGGGACGTAGTGAAAGTTCGGGGAAAGGGGAGATCTTTGAGGAATTCAAGGGTGGGGCAAGGGGAGATGCTTGATCGGTGGTGGTGGGTGGGGTTTGGGTTACGTTTCTGTTTCAGAACCCTCAAAACAATAAGGACTAAGGAGTTGCATTTCAGTGTGGAAACTGGTTGAGGGTCGTGACATCATCCGCCCAATGATTCTCCTTGTTTCAATGATTTTTTTTCCACTCGAAAATTTTCGAATGATCGATCATCTACATAAATTTTCATAATGTCATTTACTAGGCATTATTTTTATTTTTGCCAAAAAATCACTCGTATTACCGAGGAAACAGCCAGATACAAAATAGTCACATAGCTTAAAACAGCCAAGAAACAAAATTGAACCCCACCAAAGAAGGGGACAACGAAAGAGCTTTTCTTGCCACCAGATGGGCAACCCTATTAGACTCCCGACCCACAAACATAACTCGAAACTCCTGGAACAAGTCACGCATACTTCGAATCTCCTCCAACAGCATCCCTCCATGGACATCATCTACCTCACCCTCCAGGATCTTCCCCACGATCACTTGGGCGTCACCTGCAAAAATCATCGACTGGAATCCAAACGCCAAGCACCATCGAAGCGCATCATGGAAGGCCAGTAGTTCCACAAGAGCCGGCTCCGAAATCCCCACATACAGTGCTGCCAATGCTGCCACCACCATGCCCGTGGGATCCTGAAGAGCCCAACCTCCCGCTCCATGTGAACCAGGCGCCGTAGCTCCATCCACGAAGATCACGAACTCTCCCAACGGAACATCCTCACGGCCTCTGACACCTGAGCCCCCTGAGTAACGACAAACACCTCGGCCGGTAAGTATGCCATCCCACTCCGCAACCTGCAAACGAAATTGAGATAACAACACCGGAACAATGTACTGAGTCAACTCAAAACCACCCAATTACAGGCCTTCCAGATGCACCGGAAAAGGGCTACAATATGCATCATGGCCCCCTGATCAAGCTCCCGCCACTCGAGTAACCTGCGCCAAAAGATCTCAACATTGCAATGAGGGAAGCGATCGCGAATGGCCAGTAGCTCCGCCCCTTCCCACAACCCCACCGCTACTCGGCAGCGGAAGAAGAGATGTTCAACTGTTCAAGAGATTCTCCCTCCTCCCCGCAGACTGGACATGGCTCCAGCCCCCTACCCCCCGAGTACTCAGTGCCTCACCAGTTGGCAAGACACCGCGAACCATCTGCCATATGAAATACCGCAACTTGGGAGGTATGGGAGCCCCCCAAACCCTTTTCCAGAGACTACGATCCCACACCTGCACTTTCGCCTTCACCCTTAACTCCTTATACCTCCTTAGCTCCACTGCTAGGTGATAGCCAGACTTGACCGTATAGCGACCTGATTGCTCTCCATTCCATACCATACAATCAGGCACCGGAGAAATAGGCAACAGAATAGCCAGAATAGCTCGGACAATATCCTCCTCAAAGATCTTACGTAGGCAATCCACCCTCCAAACCCCTTGATTCGGGCAAATTAAAGATGGAATTGATCCCTTGACCCTAATGATCCCCGGACGAGGTGTCGGGGGAGATGGATGCAACGTTGGCACCAATTGTCCGTTAGCACATCTATCGACTCACCCGAGCCAACTTGCCATCGCAGACCTTGGACCAGCAAATCACGTCCATGCAACAACCCCCGCCAGCCCCAAGAAGGTAAAGATCCAGCCTTGGCCACCAGAATAGAGGAGTTGGGAAAGTACTTACCCATAAACACCCGAGCTAACAGAGAATTAGGATCTTTCCAAATTCGCCACGCCACCTTTGCCAACAAAGCCTGATTAAACTCCTCAAATTGCCTAAAACTCAAACCTCCTTCATGTTTACTTAAGCACAACGATTTCCAAGAAACCCAATGAATCCGCCGCTCACCCTGTTTCACTCCCCACCAAATTCTAGCCAAATGCCTATTCAGTAAAAGACACAGTGACATAGGTAGAAGGAAGCAAGACATTACATTGATAGGCAAAGCATTAGCAACAGACTTAATAAGGACTTCCTTGGCAGCCCATGATAAACATCGCTGCTTCCACCCCTGGAGGCGTTGAATGACTCGCTCCTCAATATACCTAAAGGTATCATATTTAGAGCGCCCCACCAAGGAAGGCAAACCCAAATATTGATCTGTAACACCAATGGAACCCACTCCAAGCATACGCCCCATCTCTTCTTTATCAGCTGCTAACGTATTTCTGCTAAAACAAACCGCTGACTTAGATAGATTGACTTTTTGACCACTGAGCTCCTCATACTGCTTCAGAACCCCAACAAGGTGTCCACATTCTGATCGTGAAGCTCGTAGGAACAAATACGAGTCATCCGCGAAGAATAAATGCGAGACAACAGGGCATCGGGGGCTAATACGAAGACCGGTCAAAACACGATTTGAGATCGCCTGCTGGAGCAAAGCAGCGAAACCCTCGGTGCAGATAGCAAACAGTAGCGGAGATAAGGGATCACCCTGACGAAGACCTTGTGTTGCACTAAACTACCCTGAAGGCTTTCCATTCATCAAAACAGAAAACGTCGGAGAAGACACACACGCCCGTAGCCATTTGATCCATTGCGCACTGAAACCAAGTTTCTCAAGCAATGCGAATAAAAATGGCGATTTCACCCGATCATATGCCTTCTCCATATCAACCTTAAAAGCCATGAATTTCTGTTTACCTACCCTCTTATTCTTCAGGTACTGCATAACCTCGTGCCTGATCAAGACATTATCCACAATCTGCCTACCACGAACAAAACCATTCTGCCCCGGGGAAAATTGACAAAGACTAATAGGACGTAGATTCCGCATATGTTCTACTCTGTCAACCTTCGGAATAAGAACAAGCCAAGTATGATTACAATTCTTAAGGAGAGAGCTCGTAGTAAAGAAGTGAGTGACCGCCTCTATTACGTCCTGTCCCACAATGTCCCAAAACTGTCAAAAAAACACACCAGTAAATCCATCCGATCCCGGGGCTTGCGTAGCACCTATCTGAAAGACGCTACGCCAGATTTCCTCAGGGGACACTGCAGCAGTTAGTTTGGCGTTCATACTATCCGTCACTCTTCTTTCAATGGGCAACGCAGCTACTTTCTCCTGGATCAACTAGGGATCCAAACCGCTCGAGGTAGAGATCGCCATAGAAATCACATGCCACGTGCGCTATGTCATCCTCCGCTGTGACCCAGGTACCCGCAGGGTCATAAATACTGTATATGGTTATGGCGACGACGCGCTCTGGTGACATTATGAAAATAAGATGAATTCTGATCACCCTCCTTTAACCATGACACCCTTGACTTCTGGTGCCAGTAGATCTCTTCATCAATCCAAGCTTCCCTCAATTGTTTTTCCAGAGCACGAAGCTTTTTCCAATCCACAACAGAAGCCCCTCGAATAGTCTCCCACTCACGTTCGATTCTTACCATACTAACAACGTCGTACGAGCTACGAAATATATTATTTATGGTGAATGAGGTTATACATATTAGTCTTATATCAGTGGCGGATCCAGGGTTGGGCCAACTCAGGCCCCGGCCCAGCCCTCCTCCGGATTCAGAATTAGTTTAGTGCTTACAAATTTTTTCGATTTAGGTATTTGGCCAGTGCTATTTAAATCCTGTCTAGTTTTATTTGATAATAGGATTTTGTGTAACTAGGAAAATGGTTCAAATGAACATATCCAAACCATTACTCTAAATTTATACTAACATACCGTTTGATATAAATGAATTCCATAAGTTTTTAGGAATTCATTTTGAAATGAAATCTTTTTGTGTTTGGTATTTAAAAAAATTCATTCTCAATTCTAAATTTTGAATTCTACGGAATTGGAACTAGTTATAGCAATTCCGAGGAATTGTGATGGAATTTTCAAATGAATTCCACAAGTATTTACCAATTATGATAAAATGACATAATTATTCTCATTTATTAACAAAATTACTTCTACATATATTATTTGGCGCCAATTCATGCAGTATGAGGAACTTCGACAAGAATTTGATTGTAACGCTAACATACCGTTTGGTACCAAATGAATCGAGAATTCATTTCATTGTAAAATAAATTACCGTGTAGAATTCATTGTCAAATGAAATCCTATGTTTGTTATGTTATATTCAAATCATTGAAGTGTCGTGTAGAATTCATTGTCAAATGAATTTCTGTGTTTGGTATGTCATATGTACAAGTAATTTAGTTAATAAAAGAGGATCATCATGTCATTTTATTATAATTAGTAAATACTTGTGGAATTCATTTGGAAATTCTATCTCAATTCCTCGGAATTGCTATAACTAGTTCCAATACCGTAGAATTCAAAATTTAGAATTGAAAATGAATTCTTATTAATACCAAACACAAAAATATTTCATTTCAAAATGAATTACTCAAAACTTATGGAATTCATTTATTCCAAACAGTATGTAATAGCATATACCAAACACAGGAATTCATTTGACAATGAATTCTACACAGGAATTCATTTTAAAACGAAATGAATTCTGGATTCATTTGGTACCAAACGATCTGTAAATTTTTTATATTCCCAATGATTTTATATGAAAAAAGACATGAAAACCTAAAAGTGTAAAGTTTCATTAAAATAAAAATAAAAACTCTAAACTAAAGAACACCATTCTTTGCAAAATTCAAAAAATTTTCCAATCCCCCCAAAACAAAACAAGAATGAGGAGACGAGCAGACCCAGATGGATTTCTCCGCCAGCCCATCGAGCTAGTTTTCTTTCCATTCTTTTGATTAAGAAAATATTTACAAACTTGCTTACTCATCATTCAGATTGCCTCAATTGAGTGGGGCAATAGATTCTAACCGTTCTTTCTGGTGTTTTGATGAAGAAAATATTTACAAACTTGCTCAAGAGTTTAGCCTCGAGACTTTGAAGGCTATGAGATGCATTCTTTGGAGAATGCACTACTCATGTGAGGAAGATGAAGTTTCTTCTCTTGCAAAATTATTAGAGAAGCTGGAGGAAACAGGGATGAACACATAATACAAATTGATTTGTCGGTTGATTTGTCTAGTGTTGACCTAGCCGTTTCAACAACTACCATGGAGAGAATATTTTCAGCAATGGAACATGAACATTGATTTGTGCAACAAAATGAGCGATGAATTTCTCGTTGATTACTTAGCTATTTTCTTTGAAAAAGAGTATATTATCAGTATGGATGGAGATTATAGTATTGATGAATTTGCCAAATTAAAAGACCTTCTTGTACAATTGGCATTGTAATGAAAAATATATTATTATATATTTTTGTTTATGGTATCCAATATTCTATTCAAATGCGGCTCAATGCTCTCTTATGTCCTGGATCCGCCACTGTAATATAATTGATCTATGTAATTTAGTTTTGATTTATATATATTGGTTAAATACAAAACTTTTATTGCAACTAATTGTCTGATTCATTCAAAATTTGGGCAAAATATACGTGAATAACTATAACTTTGATCTTTGTGACAAACATAGCCAAGTTTTAAATAATCACAAATATTGCGAGATTCGGGATGATCATGGGACAAATACAACCATTTCATTAAAAATATTAAGGTCATTAGAGATGTCGTTCAGAAATATCAACGACAAGCATCACCATTTCATTAAAAATATTAAGGTCATTAGAGATGTCGGTCAGAAACATCAACGACAAGCATCACCATGTCATGCCACATGTGAACCATATCATATTAAAAATACATTCGTATAGACAACTTTCATCCTTATGGCAAATATAACCATTTTTTTGCAGAATGACAAATATAAATCTCAAATTTGATAATGTCAAATTCAAACCCACCCACTAATATAAAAATCGTGTTGATTTGTTCCGAATTTTGTCAGTTTAATTTGGACTATATCTCCCTATAAAAACCAAGCCAACGCACAAAGATTGTCACTCATTCCTTGTTTTCTTGTAATTAAATAAACACAAATATGTAATACATTAACTTATAGCTTTCATACATCATTCATATAAAATTAACCATCCTCCTAATAATATTTTCTGCATTATTCATGTAGAATATATAAAGGAGACCAGATATACATCATTGATTGTTGTTTCCACCTCAAAAGGTCGACAATTTTAGCTGCAAGTGTTAAAACACTCCAAATACTCTACAAAAAATCAAAAGAATGGTACATATACAAAAGGCCATGATATCTTTCAATCTTTATTTCCATCCAATTAGCTATATAGCAGCAAGCCAGCAACCTCAGCAATTGTTAATGTACGAAAACAACTCATACAACACCGAATAAAGAATCACATATTAGTACTAGGATACGTATAACTTGAGTCAAAATTCTATAAAACTAAACCAACTAATTCACCATTTTACTCTCTAGGCATTAATAATAACTTCATTGTCATTAGAGGTGGCAGTTAGAATCCAAATCCATGAATCCAATCCAATCTATCCACCAAATTATCCACTTAATCCAATCCATTTAAATCCAATCCATTTGATCCAAATCCAATTGGATTGGTGGATTAACGGATCAATCCATGAATCCAAATGACAAATTACTATTTGGTACCTATATTTTTATATTTTACATTTTGGTACCCAAAATTTATAATTTTATACGGAAAATATCATTGAAAAATTACATTTTGGTACCTTAAATTTTTCATTATGACATTTTAGTACATATACTTTTCAAAATTTACATTTTGGTCCAAACTTTTGATGTCCTTTGGATTCATGGATGAATCCACCAATCCATTGGATCCTATCCATTTGATCCATGAATCCACCAATCCAATCCACCAACGCTTGAATCCAATCCATTTGTCACCTCTAATTGTTATCAGTCAATATGAATAAACCTCAATCCTATAATTCTGTAATAAAATAAAAAAAAGGCAAATGGTTAGATACTCAAACATAAAAAGTCGCCAATGCAAAGTAATAACTCAACACAAAGTAACACATTACCATTAGATTACTCTTCGTTCAGATTTGGGAAGAATCTCAAGTGGATCAACCTCTAATTAAGTCCGTAGCAAGTGGTTTTCAACACAACCAATTTTGTTCCATTGCTCTTGCAAAATCTTAACTGTGGTTCGTAACTATGTTAGATCCTTTTCAGCCCCAAACACAAATTTAGTAGCAGAACCTAGGATCCGGATAGTTTAACAACACTCTTTTTATTGTTATAATAACAATAGGTTTCATTAAGGGTAAAAGGGTAAATTAACAATAAAAATAATAAATAAAAATTAATCCACACGCGCATGTTCTTCCACACGCCCGCACACGGTATGTTCTTGCTCTCAGATCCGGTGTAGAGCAGATCCCCTGACGCGGCGAGGGAGTAGACGTGTCCCTCCTGGCGGACGATGGATCCGATGAGGCTGTCCCCACTGCCGGTGCCGTCGTTGGGGAAGAGCGCAGGGGAAGGGATAATCTAGGGGGATTTCATGTACGGAGACAACGGGTGGTGGCTGCTGTTGACGTTCCAGGGGGAGAACAATTGGCCGCCGGCGTACGGCGAGCAGGTGGTGCGCGGAGAGGAAGAGGCGTGGTCGCTGCTGGGAGTTCCGCTGCTGTTGGAGTTCCGAGGCGTGCTGGTGACGCTGGAGGAATTCGATGGCGGCTGCTACTGATGTTCTTGTTGTTGTGATTGGTTTCGTCGTCGTTGTCGGAACGGAGGACGGTGGAGCTCAAGTCCCCCATACTCATATTCCTCTTCTTCCACAAAGCTATCCGGTTGGAGCTCGACGGCCTCCACCGCGCCGCCATGGATTTCGCCACTAGTGGCGGAGATATTAAACCTCTGCTGTACAAGTATCAATCCGGTTGGAGCTCGACGGCCTCCCCCGCGCCGCCATGGATTTCGCCACCGGAGATATTAAACCTCTGCTGTACAAATATCACTTCGTCCGTGGCATTTACAAGCACCACTGCAATTAGACTCACTTTAATTTTCATTGCAAAACACCAATTTAATTCATTTGTAATTGCAATTAGTGAGTACAAGTCAATTTATAATTTTCCTAATGCAGATCACAAGTCACTAAAACCAACCAAAAACAGAATAAACAAAATCACAAATATTTCTAACACCAAAAACCCCCTAGTTCAAACCACAAACGCAATAAAACAACCCACAAAAAACATACCGGAAACCTCCTAATGCAAACCACAAATTCGCTAAAATATATAAAAAAACCACAAAGCAAACCATAAATATTTTGCAAAGCACAACAGAAACCTCCTAATACAAACCACAAACACGGTAAAGCAAACCAAAAACGTCCTAATGCAGACCACAAATATATTAAAACAAACCAGAAATCTCGCAAAGCAAACCACAAAAGTTTCGAAAGCACACCAGAAACTTCTTAATGCAAACCAGAAACCTCCTAATGCATACCACAAATCTCCTAAAACAAACCACAAACCTCACAAAGCAAACCACAACATTTGCGAAAGCACACCAAAAACCTCCTAATGCAAACCACAAACATAGTAAATCAAACCACAAAAAAGCAAACCATGAACGTCCTAATGCAAACCACAAATATATTAAAATAAACCAGAAACCTCACAATGCAAAGCACAAAGTTTTTGAAAACAAACCAGAAACTTCTCAATGCAAACCACAAACACAATAAAACAAACCATAAAAGGCATAAAAAAATATGAGAAACCAAACCATAAATCTCACAATGCAGACCATAACATCCGGTGGTCGTTGACCGTTGACCGGTCAACGAAGACCGTTGACCGAACTCCGGTGACCGTCAGTGAGCAGATTCCGACGCCCATAGGCATATTCCGGCCCCGGTGACTAGATTCCGACGCCGGTAAGCATATTCCGACGCCGGTAAGCATATTCCAACTCCGGTAAGCATATTCCGGCCACAAAATAGCATATTCCGGCGACCGGCGACCATTTTCCGACGACCTGTGGCAGAATTCCGACGACCAAATTTTTGGGCAGAAAATAAAAAAATTATTTTTTTATTTTTTTATTTAAATAGATTTTTCATAATGACAATTATACCCCTGCTTTGATTTTACACTAGGTCAACTCATCTAATAAAAAGTCATCACAATCCTATCTTCCTATTGGTTGGGGACTAGTGTTGTTACAATAACAACACAATGGGTGTTGTTACAATAACCGGTCCCCAGAACCTAACCCTCTTTCACAAACAACCCATTTCTTCTTAATTTTTACAACTACTTCCAAAATCAACCATTTAACACTTTTTCACATTGTTAGGAAGTTCAACATAATTTATTGTACAAATGCTCAAAACAGTACTTTACATACAAAAGCATATATCTAGGTTCTAAAACAATAACCACATACAGTACAACAATGGATTAAGGTTTTCAACATTCGCCCAGTATTTCATAAACTTTGACATCATCTGAATGTCACATACCTGTAAGCATAGTATCATCAATTGCTGGCAGATGAACCATTTCATCTTGCAAAGCAATTAGCTCATGAAAGAAAAAGCTAGAAGTACACTCAATTTGCTGGAAATTTTCAAGGTGACCATATAAAACGCTTGATGCATATCTTCTCAATTCACATGCTGACTGCCGAAAGCAAACGCTTCTCAGCTCAATTTTGATATATTACAGAACTATATACGCCAGTTACAGAACTTCCAAGCCAAAAATACAACAATCTGATGCTACGTTTGTGTCGCAGCTGTTTTGCTTTTAGGTTTTACCATGCAATGATTTGGTAGCTCTGGAGGCAAGAGCTATAGCCTTGGCGTTCGTGCTACTCATCAACATCTCCCGCTCAGCACGACGCTGATGCTGCCTGGCATTCTTTGCTCGCTTGGGGGCCAACCTTGTGTCTCTTTCGACAAATGCAAGTCTGAATCTTTCGGCCATCGACAGCTCAATCTCGGTGTTCTCTGAAACGCTTGGTGACACAGATCTCGGCACAAAACCACCTACAGCCCAAGTGGTCGGATTAATATCCTTCACAACTGAATTGTCCAATGGAATGTCTGCATATGCTTCAAGGGGGACCTCGAGTCCATGGAAACCCAAAGGTGATGGCTTGGGATTGACTATGATGCGTGGGCATTCAGCAGCTAGAGTTTCTTGCGAATTTTTATCAATCATTGGCTGTAAACCAGAAAGCAAAATGAAATTTCAGTCGTGCAAAAGATAAACAGGCAGAGCAGCAATTTTGTCCTATTTCAGGCACCAGGAAAGATAAAAGTGCATAAAAACGGATGACAATAGGTATACTGCGAGCAACTCCCTACCCAAATAAGCCACCGAAGGGATTCAGCACCATGAGCAATTTCTGCAGCATCAAGTTCCTCCCAAGAATCTCCTTCCAGATCAATCAGTTTTGGCTTCAATACACCCAAGCTACGACGTGCAGTGTAATTGCTCCTTGGGCATCCTCTGCAACATTAACTTTGGTTCAATCCTGTTATAGTTTGTAGTAACCTAGTCAAAAACCTCAACCCTTATCTAGTTCAAGTGCAAACATGCAGGAAGGAAATATAAGGCGAAAAGCCAAAGGGAAAACCCATTTCAAGAGAACCAATAGGGTAGTTATCTAATTCTGGATACTCATTGCATACTAAACTTTAAAGGAGGGCTGAGAGTCAATGCCATTGATTTACCAATGAAGGAACAAAAGAAAGCATACCCGCATCTCAATGTCTGCAACGACTTGCAGTGCTGTACGAGTTCAGCCACACCAGCACGGGTAATCTGACTGCATCGGCTGCAAAATTAAGGAGTTCCTATTTGAAAAATAAACCATTTATATGGGAAAGCCATCAACAAGTAGAAAAAGATAAATGCTAGCCACCAATGCGATGACATTAAGACCAGAACAGCAGTATCATATTGCTCATTGCTCAATAAGTACAGCACAGAAGCTTTGTTACCACACACCTTATATCCACAGCCGTGATTTGGCTGCATATTATCGAAACTTCAGCCAAACCGACATCAGTAACATCTGACCCTGAAATGTCAAGAATTTCCCAGGAACTGTCGGCTAATGAAACGATCACATCATCATTCAACAATTTCCGTCGCCGGGCAATCGCTACAATTGCAAGCTGCAATGCAAAGATCATGAACTCATAATTCGTTCCAGCCCAACCTGAAGATAACTTGTTGAATTGAGAAAATTGCTAGCTTAACGTAGCAAATCAAGTAATGCAAGTATGCAACCTTAATATGAGCGGGAACGCCGACAGATATCTCACTCAACTCTCCAATTACATCATCCAGATGGCTGCCCAGAACTCCCAGACACAAGCTCGCTAAGCTTGGAGGCCTTCCCTTCTGTCTACGAAATCCTACGAAGGCAATCATTTGAGGGATCAGCATGGAACTAAGATTACAAAACTGGAAAAAACGAAACTTCTGAATTCGGCTGCTATGAAGTTCTTCAATTCAAGAGACAGATATAGGTTGGACAAGAGAACTTACTGGAAGGTTGAAGGGTTGGAATGGAACGAGAAGAATTGGGATTCAAGGAGGTGGAAATCAAAGCAAGCTTCTTCAACGACGCTGATACGATTTCCTCCGCAGGTCTTTCCATCTAAGATTCCTCCAGAGAGGAAAGGAGGAGGAGGAGGCGGCGGTAGCAGGTAGGGAAGCTCTGGAAGAGAATTCGGGGGCGGCAGCGCAGGGGAGAACGGAGGGGGATGCTGGTGTCGGAAATTGGGATCTTTTTATGGGGTCAAATGTGATCTTTATGAAGTAACATCAAAGTAGAGGGACTATGTATGTAATTTACTCGCGAAAGGAAAAATATGCTGGAGGGCATTAGTGTAATTTTAAGTGGTCCCTCAGGCCGGCAAAATGCTAATCAGTCAGTTCCCGAAGTTTTTGAATTTCCTACTCGCTCTCAGTCGCAGCAGAAGCGACGGCTGGCCGGAGCTTCACGAGGTAAATCGTTTAGGGTTCCGATCCAATGGTGAAGACGCTGCAAGGAGGAGGAGGGAGCCAGAATCTTCCAGCGGATGTGGCGCAGGTGATCGATCAGTTGGAGCGCCACTGTCTGGCTCCCGATGGATCTCTCGTCTCCAAATCTGCCTACTATGACCTTCAACTCGTACTTGACTCTTCCCCTTCATTTTCTTCATTTCTCTGAAATTCTTCTCTTTTCTGCTGCAGCCAAAAAAATACCAAAAAATGAGACCGCTTTCAGTTTGAGAATCCGTTGATCGGTGGTTCCGTGTCGTTCATTTGGTGGGAATTCTGGCAGAGTTTGATAAGTGACTGGTTGTTATTTTTGGCAGGCGAGAGAAGAGATGGCGAGAGAAAGATTGCGTTACTTGGAAGCTATGGTATGGTACATTGCTCCTTCGCCTTTCAATTGGGTCATAAATTTTGGATCTTTGAATTTGCTGCCACATATCCGTAATTTGATGTAGGAGCGTTCTTAGTAAGGAATCTCATAAATTTTCATTTCTTGCTTCTGTTGCTCTTGGTGGGAATTCAGGCAATTTATTGTGAAGCATCTGCTATGGTGGAAGAGTATCAGCAGGCTGTGTCAAGCCCTAGTCTTGGAGGCATTCGGGACGCCCTGTATCCACAGCTTAGCTTGAAGAGCCACTCCCAGGTGCTCATGCTAGAGTTTTCCCGTTTTATTACTGAGTTGGAGTGTGCTTCATTGTGTTCAGTCTATCCCACCAACATTAAGGATCATTTCATTGTGTTATATCGGATTATAGTTCTTGATTTGTTGTTTGCATTCATTGGACTTAATTTTAGAGAATTCGAGGCCCTGATTCTGTTGATTCATGCTTTACGGCTTGCACTTAGAGCCAGAACCAAGAATTTGTATGGAACTTATCCATGGTCATTATTAATTCTGTAACTATTTGAAGCAAACGTGACAGTGCCATTTAACTAATATGATGTTTGAAACCTTATAATGTCCATTACTTAGAGGTGATACTAGTGTCTTTCGCATAAATTAATGATATGTTCTATTCATCACAGGTTTATGAGACTCTAGAGCATCGATTGGTTGTTGCAGAAGCAGCTCAGAAACTGAGGCTTCCTCTTATATCAAAAGATGGTGAGGTTCAGGAGGAAGATATCGAAAAATGGAGCGTGATGTCACGTAGCTCCCTAGATAGTACCGGTACCAGTGCCACAATCAGCTCAAGCTCTAATTCACTATATTATCCAAATAGTACCACAAACAGCGCAGGTGCAATGGGTAGTGCCTTCTCTCCAAGTGTTGCTGACTCATTGGATCCTGGAGTTGGTGGCCTAGCCAATCAGTATCTTGGTATTACCCCTGCCTATCTATGGCAAACTCAGCTCCAACAGATGCCCTTAATGATGGTAAGCTAGTGTACCATATAAAATTTGAGAAATAGATAGTCTTACCTTTGGGTTCGGAAGCTAAATTTCTGTTTAACCTGTATGTACACTTTTCTTGTCTGAAAATTTGGGGAACTCTCCAGGACATGGCTGAATATCAGATGTCTTTGTCCCATGAAATTGAGACTCGTTTGAAGGACAAATGTGATAAGTTAGCTGATGCTTTTGTTGATGATATTGGTACGTTATCGAAATTACTATCCCTACTCTCTTTTCCCCATTCTCTACCCCGTCTTGCTCAGGTTTCAGTACTTGCCAAAAATCTTTATTTTGTCATCCTTAATGTATGTTTTGTCACATCTGATCAGTTATGTTAACTGCCTAAGTCAAGGATGCTGTAGGGTTAGTTCTTAGTTTAATGCAACTCGTAACCCTTTATCCGCATATGCGTGTCTATGTATATGCAAAACTCACCCCTTGAATTGATTTTTCCTCTTTCAGATTCTGCATCTGCTGCTCACAATTCAACAGCTTGGCTTCCAGAGAGGTTTGAATCACTCTATTGCCATTAGTTTCCTGAGTTAACTCTCTTCTAAGTTTTGGGGCCACTGGATAACCTGTTTGATGGTGGACAACACAACTAACTAGGAATCCATACACTGGTGCAACCTTCTAGTGTCTTTTGTTTGAGCACCTTTAACTAGGATTTTTTTAACATTATCAGGGTGAAGTTGATAACTGAGGAAATTGAAAGGGAAGAAGGAGCTCTGAGGGAGGACCTCTATTCCGTTGATCGAAAATTTGCAGAATATTATAACGTATGTCTGCTTTTCTTCAGATAAATTTTTTGTGGGTTTCATGTTCTTCTCTTCGATATTGGAAGCAGTATGCCCTGATGTTGCTTTCACTCCTGCTTATTTTCTTCTTGCCATTGTATCTAACATGTAAACTTGTCTAATGATTTTTTCTTATGAAGGTCTTGGAGCAGATCCTTGGGGTGCTCATTAAGCTTGTCAAAGATTTGAAGTTGCAACACCAGCACAAATATGTAAGCATTTAACTGTTAAAATTTCTCATGAAAGTGTCTTTCTTTAAATATGGTTTGATGTTCCATTAAAAGAAAAGACAGTTTGAAGGCAGTCTCTGTAACAAAAACCTATTTTTTACCTAAGTTGGATTGATTTCTACGGACTCTTATCTTATTGTTGTACAGGATGAACTACAAACGACTTGGTTGTGCAAGAGGTGTGAGACAATGGACGCAAAGCTAAGGTTTGTTGCCACTTGTGCCATTTATTCTGGCCTGTCACAACAGAGAAGCTGACCAATGCACTTGGCAGTTAGCGGCCATAAAACCTGATCAAGTGCTAGACTTGCTAGTACTAGTATTGATAAGATGTGTCATCTTTTGTTAGTAACTCCTTGAGATGCATGACAACTACAGGGTTCTGGAGCATGTTCTACTACTGGAGACTTATACTCAGGAGTCAATACCAGCACTCCACAAAATAAGGTTTGTGGTGTTGACCTCTTTGATTCTTCAAGATAGATGCATGAAGCGACAGAGATTTCATCTCATCAAGAATGTCAAAACCCCTTGCTCTTGTTTCAGGAAATACCTTATCGAGGCTACCGAAGAGGCTTCTCTTGCATATAACAAAGCGGTTTGTCCCATTACCACTGTCCTTGTCCAGCAGGGAATGTTGTATAGAAGCTTGCTTCATTTTGCTTCCCTTACCTTAAGCTGTACCAGCATATGTAGCCTGCACATTTTCCTGTTTCCCTGAACCATTTGTTCCCGGTTCCTAAAATCCAATCTAACCTGCATTTCAACATCTTTGTTTTCCAGGCCACACGCCTTCACGAGTACCTAGGCGTTGACCCCCAATTCGACACCATCGCAAGACAATACCAGGAGATAGTCAGGGTAAATCCTTAACCATTCACCTATTTTGCAACTATAGAAACTGTCATGCACTGGTTTCCCGTGCAAGTAAACCACCACTCCCTTGCACACTGGATGACTTGTGACAAGATAACTCGCTATATGTTGTAGAAACTGGAGAATTTGCAATGGACAATCCATGAGGTCGAGAAGGACGTGAAGCAGAGCAAGTAAATCCGCCGTGGCCCTGTTCTCGTGCATGGACGTGATTATCTCAATGGTGGTGTACCCAAAGCTCCTCTCGCTGTCATCACTCACTTTCTTTCGGCCTTTTTCTGGGATTTCATCATTTTGCTAGTTGTGTACTTATGTTTGTAGCTCTTTGTATATAGTAAACCGCGTGTATACCTGGAGAGTTCCTGAGTTGCTCATCTTGGCATCCTTTTTCCTCTCAATGTATTTCAAGCATTCATTAGTTTTGTGGCTTTGAAAATATGACACATTCTTTCCAGCTCAGGCTGATTATACACCACTGCCGAAGACTAGAGAAAGTACGTGAACAATTGACTTTGAAAATATGACGCATTCTTTCCAGCTCAGGCTGATTATACACCATTACCGAAGACTAGAAAAAGTAGGTGAACAATTTCTTTTCCGGTCTAGAAACATTTTATTCACGCTTTTTGTCATCTTCAAGCATCACATCTTATTGTAGATTCTTTCTTATCCATTCCTACTCTTTCCGAAAGTGCTCCAGTGTTGAGATTTCTTTTTGTTCCCATCACTTGACTTTTTTTTAACCACTATTCTATACCAAAAGAGAGTTGTTCTTCTAGGAATTGGTTTATTATTTTTTCAACTTATATTTGGGTACAGTAAGATCCCGTTATTTCTTATTGAATTAAGTGTGATCAGTATCATTCGTGTAAGAATTAGAAATTTCTTCACCAAAAGAAAACATACAAAGCCACGACCCCGACCTATAAATCCACTATCATAAAGCGAGGAGTTGAGCTTGCTTTTATTTGTATTTACTATTTACATGGTTCAAAAAGGCACGCTTAATTTTACGCCTCAACGCAAGGCAATAACAAAACGTCTCGTCTTGGGGTTTCACGCCTAATTAGATACTAGAATACGTCAATGGAGTAAGGCGACATATAAGTCTCTCCTAAACACAACTAGATGGAGCTAGGAAGTCAATATTAAAGGAGAAAATTAACATCAACTACGAAATAAATTTTCTATATCAATACTTTCAATAGCTCAAGAAATTTGTGACTATTGAGCTATGATTCTATGAATTCTTGAGCTATGTTCTTATCTTTAAGTGTTAAATAAGTTATTAATCATTTTAAATGAAGTGAGGAAGTGTTGTAAATTATTATTTCATTCATCATGAAGTGTGAATAGTTTTTTTTCTTCGAACGTCTAGGCACGCTTAATCTACGTCTAGACGAGCTAGGCGCTAGGCAAAAACTCAACGCCCGCCTTACGTCTAGCGCCTTTTTGAACCTTATTGAGAGGAGACTACCTTAACATAGAGATGAATATAACCCTAATTGTTCTTTCTTTCTTGTATAAACCAAGGTGATTTCCGGAAAGTCATTCAATTCAATGACAGATCGACCGTTGGATTGCTTCCATTATTGGACGCCTAATAAGAGCACTTTGTGAGCATCTTAACCGGTTGCATCTATGTTGGCACAATTGCTGACCGACCAATCTGTTGGCCTTTGAGCATCCAGAAATTTCTGGTCCATGGACCCACACCTCGTGAATGATATTGATATGCACCAGCACCACTCATCCACATTGCGTTGCCCCTACGCACTCGTGGAGAAAGCGTCCCCCAAAATAGCCGTATCCCGTAAGGTTCCCTCACCCAATCACAGCCGTCCGCTTACTCCGTTACCCCCATCTTCCACCGTCAACGCGTGAACAAGAAAGGGTAATATAGTAATCCGTCAAATCCAACCGAGTCCATTCGAGAAGTGGTTTACAGGCTTAACCGGTTTATCCCGACCGACAACGACTCTCGCTATCTCCCGCTATATAAACCATCCCCCGCCCTTCCTGCCTCTTCATATTCGCATCCTTCCCGAGTTCAGGACAAACAAGCTTCCTTCCAACGCACGCAGTTCTCCGCCAGGTGAGTCGGTCTTCCCCAACTCGCTCGCTTTCTCTTTTCCACCAATATTTCCTTCCTTTGCTCTGCTTGTTTCATATTAGCGATCAATTTTCAGTCCTGTCATCTTTGATCATCTCGTTCCTTGGTCGATTTGGAGCTTTGAATTGTGTGTTCAAATGATCGTATATGCTTAAATTACTAGATTTGGCATGTTTTCGTTTCTCTCCGATTGTTAGCTGCTTTGATCGTATAAAGAAAGAAATTGTTAGAGAATTGTTGATCCTCTTCTGTTCTTGCCTCTTTGGTTGCTTCATTCATGGGCTTAGTTGAATACGGTTCAGATTCTTATGCTGATCAGTATGGTGGTTCCTTTTCCTCTGCGAATTTGTTTTGCTGATAATCTGTTCGATGAAAAGCCGCTCCCATTGAATTTCATTAGGGCACGTTTCCCCTGCTTGCTGACGAGCCGTATTTCTATGATTGTTCAGTTCAGCAGACGAACAAGTACCCAACAAGCAAAGTACATGGTTGAACTAGACTTCCAGATCCCCTCTGCTATCGACCCCTTCGCCGAGGCCAAAGACTCGTCGGGAACGAAAGCGAAGGTGCACATCAGGGTGCAGCAAAGGAATGGGAAGAAGTGCCTGACCACGGTCCAGGGGCTGCCGAAAGACTTCAGCTACGAGAGGATACTCAAGGACGTGAAGAAGGATTTCTGCTGCAACGGCAACGTAGTGAATGACAAGGAGCTGGGGAAGGTTATTCAGCTCCAGGGCGACCAGCGCAAGAACGTCCAGGCCTTCCTGCTCCGTTCCAATCTCGCCACCAAGGACCAGATCCAGATTCATGGTTTCTAGGCCACTCTAGCCGCTGAGTCTGTGTGTGCTTTGAATTGATTGAATGTTGCCCGCCCTATAATAGTGGTTTGTGATAAGTTGAATAACAGCCTTGTGCTCGATTGTGTTGCTCGTTCCGCTTTTTGATTTGTTTTGTTTTCCCCGATGGGGTTGATGACATACGAATGTAACGTTTCTCAATATCCGATAATAATGGTACAACTGGTTGTCTCCGGATTTATGATTCCTTGCCTTTTCTTTGCTTTTTAACGCTAAGCATAACTGGTAAGCATAACTGGGAAGCAGGCGGATATGGTGACAACGCTATATTTGTTGTTATTGTAACAACACTAGTCTCCAACCAATAGAAATCTAAGATTGTGATGACTTTTTATTAGCTTAGTTGACTTAGCATAAAATCAAAACAGGGGTATAATTGTCATTATGAAAAATATGTTTAAATAAATAATAAAAAATAAATTTTTTTTTTTTTTATTTTCTGCCCAAAATTTTGGTCGCCGGAATTCTGCCACCGGTCGCCGGAAACTTGTCGCCGGTCACCGGAATATGTTTTTGTCGCCGGAATATGCTATTTTTCGCCGGAATATGCTTACCCGCGTCGGAATATGCTCACCGTGGTCGAAATATGCTTACCGGCGTCGGAATCTAGTCATCGGGGCTGGAATATGCATATCGGCGACGGAATCCGGTCATTGACGGTCATCAGAGTTCGGGCAACGATTTTTGTTGACCGGTCAACGGTCAACGATCACCGAATGTTATGGTTAGCATTGTGAGATTTATGATTTGGTTTCTCATATTTTTTTATGCCTTTTGTGGTTTGCTTTATCGTGTTTCTGGTTTGCTTTATCGTGTTTGTTGTTTGCATTGAGAAGTTTCTGATTTGCTTTCAAAAACTTTTTGGTTTGCATTGAGGGGTTTCTGGTTTGTTTTAATATATTTGTGGTTTGCATTAGGACGTTTATGGTTTGCTTTTTTGAGGTTTGATTTACTGTGTTTGTGATTTGCATTAGGAGGCTTCTAGTGTGCTTTCCAAATGTTGTGGTTTGCTTTGTGAGGTTTGTGGTTTGTTTTAGGAGATTTGTGGTATGCATTAGGGGGTTTGTGGTTTGCTTTATTGTGATTTTTTTATCATGTGTGTGGCCTGCATTAGGATGTTTCTGGTGTACTTATGAAAGACTTGTTGTTTGCTTTTTTTTGTGTGGTTTGCTTTACCGTGTTTGTGATTTGCATTAGGAGGTTTCTGGTGTGTTTTCGCAAATGTTGTGGTTTGCTTTGTAAGGTTTGTGGTTTGTTTTAGCGAATTTGTGGTATGCATTAGGAGGTTTCTGGTTTGCTTTTTTGTGATTTTTTTTTATCACGTTTGTGGTCTGCATTAGAAGGTTTCTGGTGTGTTTATTAAAGACTAGTGATCTGCATACAATTAACTCCTAAATGCATACGATAAATACAATAATACACTAAAAAAGCATGCCACCAACAAGCGCTCGCTGAAGCACCACGCCATTTTTAAGCTCAAGATCCTCTTCAAGCAAGGGTTAGCTTTTACCGATTTGCGGAGCGAGAGCGAGAGCGGGAACCAGAGCGTGAGAGCGTCAATTTCTTAAGAACTTAATATAGAGCGCACATAAAAAGTGGTAATATTATATTATTTAAATATATACTTTAAAAAACTTGGTTATAATAATCTAGAAGAAAATAATTCATTATCAAAAAGGCTATTTTATTTTGGCAAGGACTTTCAAGTTTTAACCATATTATTTTCTATTTTTTAAAATACAGAAAAACTAACAAAATAAAAGTAATTTGACAGCCACAAAATTTCGTAGCAGTATCTCTCCACTCCATCTCCGCCGTGGAGATGCTTCCAGGCCCCAACCTTGCTCCAACGGATCTCATCGTCATCAATTGACGGCGTGAAGGTCAGAGTGATAGCAGGTTAAGCCCTCGGCGCTAAGTCGCCGGTGTACACAATTACGCCGACGATGTACCTGGACTTCACGCTCAAGCCGGGAGCGCAACTCCGGCAGCCGATTCCGGCATCGTGGAACGCGTTCGTGTACGTGCTGGAAGGGGAAGGAGGGTTTATGGCAGAGAAGTGCCGACGACGATCTTGCCGGTGGTGGATGAGAGAGTAAGGCAGAGAAGCGTCAATGGGGATATCGGAGGAGAAGAGATCGAGAGACGGAGAGGGGAAGGCTGGAGATCGAATTTTTTATTAATTAATTTTAATTTTAATTTGTTATTTTGTGTTAGTTTATCCTTTTACCCTTAATGAATCTTGTTGTTACTATAACAACACTTAGGGTGTTGTTATGCTATCCAGCCCCGCATAACTATTTATTAGAGGGCGGATCTGGTGACTAGGGTACTTTTTAATTAATGGCATGGGTAGTTTGAGTATTACGTAAAATTATGAAGTATACAAAATGGACTTACAAACAGTACAAATCTCACAAACATATGAACAATCAAATTAGACAGACAAAATATACAAACAATACGAAACATACGAACTATACAGACAATACAAACTCGATCGATAAACATTACAAACATACTAACAGTACAAAATATCACTACTTACAATACAAAACAATAAACTTGTATTACAAATCAATGAATAAAAAGTATTCAAATTACAACATAAAGTATACAAACTAGACAAACAGACATTACAAATTGCAATGTATACAAATTAGTCATATAAATATTACGGGTAAAATACCTCGGGTAAAATACCTCGCGTGCCACTTAAGTTTGAGAATTGGAGTAGGCATACCACTTAAGTTTGAATAGGGCGTCGGGTACCACTGAACTCTATTATATGTGCACTCGGTACCACTTAAGTTTACCGTTAAGTGCATTCCGTTAAAATTAACAGAATATTCTTGGAATATTCTATTTTCTAAATTTCATAATGGGCTTATACTTTTCTTATTGTAATAAAATCATTTAGACTTATGAAAAATATTATTTTTTATTATTTAGTTAGAAACCTCTTTTGAATACTTGATACCAAAATAATTTTTGAATAGAAATTTTAGAATCAATTATCATTATAATTATTTTCAATTATCATTGTGTGTTCTAATAATTGAATTATTCCATGAATGTTTTTTCCCGGTAATTAGCGGTTACCATTAAGCACACACTCTCTGCCAACTAGCAAAGAGCCTCGAAAAAAAACATAGGCTTCAAGCCCAAATCCTTCTTACATCATAATCAAATCAACACAGAAGGGGAAACATAAATAACTGCCTAAAGCAGATGACAATAATCCGGAATCTTCATAGCCTCTTCTTGAAAAGCAGCATTCCCACATCCATACAGACCAACCTCCCGTCGAAGCACTTCAGCAAGAGCATATGGGGAACAAGGACTCCCACCAAAACAGAGGCGACACCTCTCCTTCCAAATGAAGCACAGACACCAGCACCATATCGAGCAGTCTATCAGGCCAGCTCCATCTCCCTGCAAAGCTTTCACAATCATACTATCCAACTTATCATTCCAAGTCAAAGGGAGAGCAACTGCCCTCTTAAGAAGAGCAGCAGCAAAGTCACAAGTATAAGCACATTCACAGAATAGGTGCTGTCGAGATTCAACAGCAGCTTGACACAGAGGACAGGTATCATCAGTTATCAATCCCCAACCCCTCAGTTTATCTCGAGTAGCAATCCTATCAAGGATGATCAACCAGGTGATGAAGCGATTGCGTGGTAAAGTAAATTTTCCCCATATAACCCTCCACCAAGACACCTCAGGCTTTTTAAGGCCAATAGTATCACAGATTAACGAAACAGAGAACTTGTTCATCTTTCTTCCCATCCAAGATACATACCCATCTATCTCAAGATTCATTCTGAACTGAAGTCAAGGTCTAATTTTGAGCAGTTGCTTCCAGATCCATGATCCAGAAGCTGTGAGCCTAACATCCCAAATACAGTTTCCCCTTAGCTTATATCGAGTACACCAGGCCACCCAAAAACTTCCCCCTTGAACCAATAGAAGCCAAATCAGTCTAGCAAGGCACGCAACATTCCATGAACTTAGGTCTTTTAAGCCAAGCCCCCCTTCTTTTTTTGGTAAGGCAATTGAATCCCAAGAGACCTTGGCCCTGCCTACCTCATCCCCATGCCACAAAAATTGGAGCAGATTTTCTGAATAGACTTTAAAACTTTCTTGGGAAGAACAAAAATTGCCATCCAGTAATGAAGCAGAGCATATAGAACAGACTCAACTAACTGGAGTTTACCAGCATAAGAAAGATATGAGCTCTCCATCCTCTGATCCTACTTGTTAACTTATCTACCAAAATAGCACATTCAGCACTAGACAATTTACCCGAGACCAATGGCAATCCCAAATAACGAACTGGAAGCTGACCTTCTCTAAATCCAGAAACTTGCAAAGCAATGGACTTAAACTGATGAGCAAATCCCCCAAAAAATACCTCGCATTTATCAGGATTGCATTGTAGACGAGAAAGCTTATAGAATTTGTCCAAGATATTTCTGATCCAACTCAAAGCTAGACCTGAACCCTTTAAGAAGATCAAGAGGTCATCAGCAAAGCTGAGATGAGTGAGGCCTAACTGTCTACACTGAGGGTGGTAAGCCAAGTCCCCACTAGCATCTGTTCTATTTAACAAACCTGTCAAAGGCTCCATTGCAATCAAAGGTATTCCATGAATGTTGTAACTAAACAATGTTGTAGATTTTATAGTCATATTTACTTTTCTACATTTTTTACCGAATGTAGCTTTTATATTTTTTTTTTTATTACTTGGTTACTTTTCACCTTTTTCGTTCTAAATTTTTTCAATTATTGAAATATGCTTAATTCTTTTTGATTGTGTTTCATTTATCTTTTTATTTTTATTTTTTATTTTGATGTATTGATGATCGATTAGGTTCTATTTTAACTATTTTGTTTTGATGAAACTATTTTAACTATTTCTAATGGTGCTTATAATTGAATTATGGGGTTTAAATAGATATTCCAATATTTATTTTAAATATTTATTATTATATTCTAGCATATTTATTATTCTTCTTGATATTCGTTTACTATTTTGATTAATTTATCTATTTTATTGAAATAATTTTATTAGTCATTCTAGTAATAATATGTTTAGAAGGTTTTATACTTATTATATTAGATAAAACTTGTTGAAATATAGTTTTGGATGTTTTTAAAAGTTTTGGGTATAAAAAAGTAATGAAAATTTTGGGTTGGATGAAAAAGTAGGCGGATGCACGTTTTGGCAACTTTAATGGTACCCGACGCCCTATTCAAACTTAAATAGTATGTCTATCCCAATTCTCAAACTTAAGTGTCACCAAAGTTATTTTACCCTAAATATTACAAACATAATAGATAAAAATGACAAACTATAAATGATAAACGATACAAACCGAATTGATACAAAATAAAAAAACATACTTACAAACATTACAAAAGCGTCCGACAAATATAACGAAACAAACATCGCCGGAAAATCGTCTCCGCCGCCGCCGAGAAATTCGTCGATGACGAAAAACTCTCTCTGGGATGCATAAAAAATGGTGGCCTCTCTCTCTGGATGCACAAAAAATGGGGATGCACAAAAATGATGGCGCCGAAAATCCTGGACGGCCGTCGGGAAATACTAGTCGGCTGAGGCAAGGAGGACGGGACGTGCCGTTATAGATTCTTTTAATTTTTAATTACTAAAAAATAAAATAACTCTCAATCATGCAATTACTACAATACCCTTCATTTAATTGAATTAATTAGAGCCATTAAATTTTAATGAATTTGAATGGTTGAGATCGAATTAGATAAGTGACTATGGAACCCCATTTGTCGCCTGATATTATCCCTGTTTATTAGCTGCTTTGAAGCCTCCATAATCATCACTCATAAGAGGATCCGAGGCCTATATAATCACCTTTTGCAGGAGTTTTTGCTGGTATTCGAGATGTTAGTTCACTTAGGGCCTGTTTACTTTCATTTCTGTTTTCTGTTTTTGAGAAAACAGATGTTGAAAACAGGTGAAAACAACATTTTGTCGTTTCCGAAAACAGCAGGAAGTTGCCACTTTCTGTTTTTATAGTTGGAAACGAATAGAAAACAGAATGAAAAGTAAACAAGTTTTCTCATTTCGGTTGCCAAATTTATCACATAAAAACAGAAAACAGGAAACGAAAATGAAAGTGAACAGGGCCTTACTTGGTTGATACGTATATATATATAATGTAAAGCTTTTAGAGAAGCACGGCGAGGTCCAAAAGTAAGTGATGCGTTGTAAGGTATAACTAGTTTTTTGGTCCGCGCTTCGTAGTGATAAGAAAGAATTTATATTTAAAATTTCATTCATTAATTTGACAATTTAATTAGTTGAAAAATCAAATAATTATGGTATGATATTTAAATAATATTTATGTGATATCTATATATTATGAATGAATTACGTCATAAGATTGTTTAGCTGATACATAAATCGCCAGTAACATATGGTCTAATAACAATCTAGTTACGGTAATGTATTTGCATTGCTTGTAAGTATTATAAAATAGTGTTACATAAATTTTCGGTAACGTGTGGTCTAATAATAAAATTTAGTTATGGAAAGTCTTACATAAATATATTATATGCGGAATTGAGTATTGTATGAGATAAAATATTACATAAAAAATAATTGATCTTTCAATATAATTGTGTAGTGCAAATAACAAAGAGGCTTATGGTGAAACTAGGTGTATCGGATACTCTTGTGATCATTATCCGTTGGAAATTTCCTTTTACTCGGTGAGTCGTATGCAACACTGACATGTGGTCTAATAAAATCTAGTTACGACAATGTATTTGTAGTGTTTATAACTATTATGGATGGTGTTACGTAATCTTTGATAACGTGTGGTCTAATAATAAAATCCCCTTGCAGAAGGTCTTACGCAATTATTTAATATGTGGAATTGAGTGTATGAGACAAATATTACGTAAACATTGATCTTATAAAATCATTGTGTAGTGCAAGTAACAAAGAGACTTACGGTGATAATGGGTATAGAGGATAAACGTTACGGAAAGTGTTGCGAAGATATCTAATATGTATTACAAATAAAAAAGCTTTATGGTGAAATTGTGTGTAAAGGATATTAAATTATTATGTAAACAAATAATTGATATTCGAAATCATTGTGTCGTACAAATAAAAAGAGCTTTTATGGTGAAATTGTGTGTAAAGAATAGAAACTCTTGTGAGGAGTACTGGTTGAAAATTTTATTTATTCCGTGACTATTTTTCATATGCAAAAGTGAGGTTGGTTGAGCTTTTAATTAAGGATTGAAAAATTATACTGTAGTGAAAAAGTGAGCAGTAGGGTATTTTATGCTGAAATCGTGGTTTAACCGTAGTGCATCTGTAATACTGCTAAATACCGCCTACCAATTTTACTTCCTGTAAAAGATTTTTTTTGTCAAACCACCGATATAGTACAGTTGTTTTAAACCTTGCTTTTAATTATGTGAATGATGTCAATTGAAAGTGCTGAGGATGCCTTAAAAGAAACATACATAGAAGAATATTGAGATGCAATATTGCTAGCTTTCAGGCTATCCAAAAGGGTTAATGTATATTGTTGAGTAATGTATGGGCTTCGACCCACTTTCCTAGTCTCGGGTGATCATTGTATGTGGACTAGGGGCTGCCGAGTTGAGGTCTAGGGTTTGGGATCCTAGTTTGTATATATACGTATGTAATTGAACCTATTAGGGTTAAGCTGAATAATACGATACGATAGCTTTGGCCGTGGACTAGTCTCGTTCATACTGAACGGGGAAACCACGTAACTCTCGGTGTCGATTTACGTTTACTGTTTCGATATTCTATTCCGATCAACATGGTATCAGAGCCTATGACTTCTGATCAGATTACTGCTCGTCTCAACTCCAAGAACTATGCTATTTGGGAGTTTCAGTTTCGAACTTTGATTAAAGGGAAAGGCCTTCTCGGATGGCTCGATGGGACTGTGGCTCGGCCAGCTTCACCGCCTGCGTCGGCCGAACAGGTCCAACAATGGGTCTTGAATGATGCTAAGGTTCGCATGTCTCTTCTCAACTCTGTGGATGCTACGATTATTCTTGATGTCACGTCTTATTATAATGCTGCCCGCGATCTATGGACTGAGCAAGACATGGTGATGGTCTCTCTTCTCTCCACTGCTGGTTCGGCGGAGGTTCGCGCCGAAAGGGAGAAGATCCGACTTATGCAATTTTTTATGCGGCTTAATCGGGAGTTTGAACCCATCCGCGCATCATTGCTTAATCACGAGAATATGAATGCTGAAGGAGTTCTCAGTTCGCCGATTCAGGAGGAAACAAGACTGAGAACTCAGGCTGCGATCGACATTTGCCCAGGAACCGGCGACGGGGTCGCCGTCTTCAGCGCTGCGCACAGCTCGCCTCCGCCAGCTTCTCCCGGCGCGGCTGGTGGTGGCTGTTCTCGTTCGTCTGCGTCTCGGGACCAGGACGATCAACTAGGGGATTCGGCCTATGCAGCCTATCGGCCTTCTTTTCAACGCCGAGTCTCCACTACTGACGTAGAGTGCTTCCATTGCCATTAGAAAGGGCATACAAAGAAGTATTGCAAGAAAAGAAATTTTTGCCATTACTGCAAGAAAACTGGACATATTATCTCGGCTTGTCCAGCCTTGGAGGGTCGTTTTCGTGAGGACGAGGGTCGCGGGACTGGTGCTGGGCCGCGGGGAGGCTCGACTGCTTCTCATCCCGCCTATGCTGCGCAGCCGGCTGGTGGCGATGCTTCTGGTTCCCAAGGTCTTCTAGTGACTCCGGCAGTCCTTGAACAAATGGTTAACAAGGAGATCTCTACCGCGTTCGCTAGTCTTCAGGTTTCTGGTAAGATTCCTCACTGGATACTTGACTCTGCTTGTTTTAATCATATGACTGGTGATCGGTCCACCCTCGAGCATGTACAACCTGTTCACGATCTATCCCTTCAAGTTTCTAATGGTGAGAAATTAAGTGTAGCCGGCATGGGCACAATTCATAATTCAAATGTTGTTTTACCCTCTACGTATCATGTGCCGAAATTGGTTCCTAGTTTGGTTTCTGTCGGTCAGCTTACTGATCAAGGCTATCGTGTTACTTTTCACCCTCTGGATGTGTTATTCAGGATCCGAAGACCGGGAGGGAGATCGGTAGGGGCAGCAAGACAGGGCGCCTATTTGTTCTCGACCAGGTGCGTCCACCATCGTCATCGTCAACATCATCACCAATCACCTTCTTTCCCACAGCTTTTTCGAGTCTTCCAGACAAAAACTTTCAATTATGGCATGCTCGGTTAGGAACCCACACTCTAGTAGACTTTTGACAATGTTTAAACAGAAGTTATTTGGGGACACCACCCATGGTCAGTGTTCGTCGGATTTTTGGCCTGAGACTGTTGCTACTGCAGTGCGTCTTATCAATTATCAGATTACACCAGTTCTAAATCAGACTAGCCCCTACTTCCGCCTATTTTCCAAACCACCTCCATATGCCCGCCTTCGTGTCTTTGGGTGTGTCTGTTTTGTTCTTCTACCTCGATCTAAACGAACTAAGCTCACTTCTAAAACTGCTCGTTGCTGTTTCCTTGGCTATAGTGACATTCATAAAGGCTATCTGTGTTATGATCCTTCTTCCCGTCGTGTTCGCATAGCTTGTCATGTTGTGTTTTTTGAGAACCTAATGTACCATGCTTCTTCCACCGTGTCCGACCTGTCCCTTACTCCGCCTTCTTTTGGTGATGATGACGATGGATACCTTGATGAGGAGTTTCACGAGCTGCCCCCCGACTCCCCCCCCTTCGCCCGCGCCCTCACCGGCTAGCTCCTCCGAAACTCCCAAAGGACCGGCATATTCCCGGCCATTGTAGCACGTGTGTCGCCAGTCCTACATTTTGTCTCTGTGGACCGTTCATTCCATTTCAAAGTTTTTTGAAGTATCAATGAAGTATCAACTAATGACGAGTTATCATCTGCATCGACTAAATCCCTCTCCCCCTCCTGTGGAGCCCCCTCGACGATCCCTCCGCAGCACTCGGGGTGTTCCTCCGGTACGTTATATGGATTATTTGTCTTTCAGTGTTGACCCCATTTCTGTTCCTACTCGATACTCACAGGCTAAAGGGAATCCGGATTGGGATAATGCTATGATGGAGGAAATCAATGCCCTCCATGCGAATCATACTTGGGACATGGTCCCTCGGCCCCCTCCCTCTGTTCCGGTTATTGGCTCTCGGTGGGTCTATACTATTAAAGTTCGCCCAGATGGTTCTATTGAGCGGTTTAAATCTCGAGTAGTGGCCCAAGGTTTTTGCCAGGAATACGGGATTGACTTCGAGGAGACCTTTGCCCCAGTTGCCAAGATGGTCACCGTTCGTGCTCTCTTGGTTGTTGTGTTTGTTCGTGGATGGCCATTGTTTCAGCTTGATGTGAAGAATGCTTTTCTGCATGGTGAGCTGAAGGAGACTGTTTACATGGAGTCACCTCCTGGTTATACCTATGGCAAGCCAGGGCAGGTGTGCTTACTTCGTCGTTCTCTCTATGGTCTGAAACAGGCTCCTTGGGCGTGGTTTGACAAGTTTCACTCCACTATTCTTGCGCTCGGCTTCGAGCAAAGCCTTAATGACCCCTCTATGTTCGCCCGAAGTTCTTCTCGTGGTCTTGTGGTGCTCTTATTGTATGTTGATGACATGATTGTTACTGGTGATGATGACTTGGGGATATCTGATCTTACCAAAGGTCTCCATGCATCATTTAGTCTTAAGGAGCTTGGGTATGTTTCCTACTTTCCGGGCTTGGAGGTTAAGCGCCGGCGCGAAGGGATTCTCTTGTGCCAGAGTAAGTACATTGATGACTTGCCGGTGTCTTCCCGGTTTAGTGAGTGCTCCGCTGTTTCTACCCCTATGGAGCCCGGGTTGAAGCTTGGGCGTGAGTCTGGTGATCTCTTGCCCGATGGTGGTAAGCATTATCGTAGTGTTGTTGGGAGCCTCATCTATCTGACATCGACTCGCCCTGATATTGCCTATGCTATGCAGATAGTCATTCAGTTTATGTCTGATCCTCGTACGGATGATCTTGCTGCTGTCCATCGTATTTTGCGTTACTTGCAGGGCACTCGGGAGATAGGCTGTTTCTTCCCTCGTCTGGTTCGCTTGCTCTTCAGGGGTTCTCTGATTCTAACTATGCTGGGTGTATGGATACTCGACCACTGGTTGGTGTATTCGTCTTGGTGACACTTTTATTTCCCGGCGTTGTAAAAAGCAGGACAGGGTGTCTAAATCTTCTACAGAGGCTGAGTATCGTGCTATGTCCGATGTGGCTTCGGAAATGGTCTGGCTTCGGCGTTTGCTAGGTGACTTAGGAGTGACTTGTGAAGTTCCTCTCCAACTTTATGTGGATAACACGAGCGCCATTCAGATTGCCACTAATCCGGTGCTTCATGATCGCACGAAGCATATCGAGGTTCATCTTCATTACATACGAGACTTGGTTCGTGATGGGATTCTGCGTCTTTTCTACATCACGGAAGATCAGATTGCAGATTGGTTAACCAAGTCATTCTCGGCCAGTCGTCATTTTTATCTTTCTCGCAAATTGATGATGAGGGATCCTCATTAATTTGGGGGAGGCTGTTGAGTAATGTATGGGCTTCGGCCCACTTTCCTAGTCTCGGGTGATCATTGTACGTGGACTAGGGGCTGTCGAGTTGAGGTCTAGGGTTTGGGACCCTAGTTTGTATATATACGTATGTAATTGAACCTGTTAGGGTTAAGCTGAATAATACGATACGATAGCTTCGGCCGTGGACTAGTCTCGTTCATACTGAACGGGGAAACCACGTAACTCTCAGTGTCGATTTAGGACTCTTTTATAGGACGCTAGATATAGAGGATAAGTTGACACTTAAAGTTTACATACAATCTCAAATTAAATCTATAAATTACAGTTTATCTTCTAAGCAACTAAAAAAGTTGAAACACTGAGAGTGTCTACAAGGAGAAGGAAGAACGCATATCTTTTGGAGATCTTTGGCTAGATCCATCTTCTCCGTTTAGTCATCCTTCTTCAATTTTGGAAGCATTTGGGGTTGAATTGATGAAGAAACTTCCATAAAACCTCTAACTCGTGCCTCCCTATGCATTTTCACCTAAATTTGTTTTTCTCTCTAGAATGTCTGTGAAAAATCATGTCCAAGTACTTATACTTGCGTGCATAAGACAAAGATTAGGGTTGAGAGGTCAAGTTCACAAAATCACGATTTTTTTTGACAAAAGATAATCATATATTGATAGACAAGAAGACAGTTTGAAAATCAAAGAAACGACACACAGACGGGTACAAAGAAAGGACCTTTCTAGCCACCAGATGGGCTACCCTATTACTACGCCGACCGACAAATTGAACACTAAAATCCGGATGGACAACCATGATCTGCATAACTTCCTCAAAGATTGCACCCATCCGGTTATCACCGATGTCCGCGCGATTAATCTTATCAATTATCACCTTGGCATCCCCTTCAAAACGAACAACCTGAAAACCATGATTCGAAACCCAAGCCATAGCCTCCCGAAGGACCAACAATTCGACCACCATGGGATCATATCCAACACAGGAAACTGAACCCCACTAGCCACCAGCACATCCCCCACTGGGGTGAGGAGAACCATCCCGCCCGCCGAATGAGAAGCACTCCGAGTAGCCCCATCCCACTTACAAACAACCCTACTAGCCCCCACCGGATCCTCCCGCCGAGGCCCGATAGCCGAGACCGTAGTAGGTCGTTCGATCGGCAAGTGCACCCACTCGCCCAATTGTTGATGAAACTGACGCATCAAGGCGGGAAACCCAAATTGCTTACCCTCGAACACCACCCAGTTACGAGACCGCCAAATACGCCAAAGGATAGCAACTACAACCATGAACAAAGGTGGATGATGTATCAAATTCATCAATCTCTTAAGAAAAAGTGGGAACGTATGACGAGGCAACCCCTCCCCGAGATACTCCAGCCCTGAGTAATCCCATAAAGCACGCGCCACTGGGCAGTATAGGAATAAATGCTCTAAAGCTTCAGACTCCGCCCAACAGACCGGACATCGGGGCAGAACAGGGACATCCTTCCCAATGAGAGCCTCCGTAGTGGGCAGGACTCGATTGAAAATTTGCCACACAAACACCTTTAACTTCGGAGGAATATTAGCGTCCCAAAGCCGAATCCAACTAGACTTATCCATCCAGCTTACCATGGGCCTCCAACGACTCCCCCACTTATCAAGTGATACAGCTAAATGATAAGCCGATTTAACAGAGAAGACACCATCCGGCGTACCATACCAAATCAACCGATCCTCCACATCCCAACACGGGAGAGGGATAGTGATATCATTTCACAGGCAAGGTCAATGTCGAGACTTTTAGGGGTGGTTTGCATCATATATTTGAAAATGAATTTTTTAGTATAACTTGTGTTTTGAAAAATCATGGATATATGAGGCTTTTGGATTCATTATGAATTTGATAAACACCATTGTTTGTTTGATGGATTTCGTGATGGATTTTGTTAATTAAATTTGGGGTTAATTGCAAGGATGGTCACTGGGTTTACTAAAACCGTTCATGTTTGGTCACTGCAAATATTTAATTCCATTTATGGTCACTAAGATTAGTTCAATAGTTCAAGTTTGGTCACTCTTCGTTAGTCTCCGTTAGTTTTTGCTGATGTGGCAGTCAACTATTATAGTTGACCGTTAAATGAGCGACGTGGCCAATAAAAAATAATAAAACAATAAAATTTAAATATTTACAATTTCCACCTCATTTTACAACTATTAAAAAATAAAAATAAAACTTACCTCCTCCCCAACGCCGTCGCCACCACGGATCTCCGATTCAGCCTCCTCTCCTTCAACTCCTCCCCCGCGTTCACGCTCTTCGCGCCCCCTGACCAGAACTACGACCCAACAACAAACCCATCGACGAAGACGACGTCGTATGATTCGCTCAGTGAAGGGACCCTTGTATATAAGTGTCCACCAAGCTCATTAGTACGAGGCCTTTTGGGGAGCACCCAAAAGTAAAACCGTGCGAGCTTGGCCCAAAGCGGACAGTAACGTACTAATCGAGCAGCCCGATTTGTGACAAGTGGTATCAGAGCCTGATTCGGTCCGGGGTGGTGGTCGTTAGTTTGGTGGACCCTCATTCGGTGACCTCGGGATTTGAGATTTGCATATGGTTTGGTGGAACCAGAAGAGATCCACGTTTGGGCTTGGCGGATCAAAGAGAGTTCCGCTTCTGGGCTGCATCTGGTTTGGCTGATCTAGGAGAGATCCACGTTTGGGAAAATCCTTGTACCGAGAAGCCATCTATACAAGGTGTCTGGCGGATCAAGATAATCGCTGAGGTGAGGACACGATGTTTGTGGTCCTTGTCTTGATGGGAGGATTGTTAGGGGACAATCCAAGTACCACATTGGTAATACAAGGGATGGACCCTTGTATATTAGAGTCCACTTACCCAATTAGTACGAGGCCTTTTGGGGAGGACACCCAAGTGTAAAACCGTGGGGGCTTGGCCCAAAGCGGGCAATATCGTACTAATTGAGCGGCCCAATTTGTGACAAGTGTCCTCACCTTAATGATTATCTTGATCCGCCAAACGCCTTGTATCGATGGGCTTCTCGGTACAAGGACTTTACCAGACGTAGATCTCTCCTAGATCCGCCAAACCAGATGCAGCCCAGAAGCGTAACTCTCTTTGATCCGCCAAGCCCAAACGTGGATCTCTCCTGGATCCACCAAACCAGATGCAAATCTCAAATCCCGAGGTCACCGAATGAGGGTCCACCAAACTAACGTACACCGCCCCGGACCGAATCAGGCTCTGATACCACTTGTCACAAATCGAGCTGCTCTATTAGTAAGATATTGTCCGCTTTGGGCCAAGCCCGCACAGTTTTACTTTTGGGTGTCCTCCCCAAAAGGCCTCGTACTAATGAGCTTGGTGGAAACTTATATACAAGGGTCCCTATCTTGATGGGAGGATTGTTAGGGCACAATCCAAGTACCACATCGGTAATACAAGGGATGGACCCTTGTATATTAGAGTTCACCTACCCAATTAGTACTAGGCCTTTTGGGGAGGATACCCAAAAGTAAAACCGTGCGGACTTTGCCCAAAGCGGACAATATCGTACTAATGGGCTTCCCAGTTATAACAAGTGGTATCAGAGCCTGGTTCAGTTCAAGGGCGGTGGACATCAGTTTGGTGGGACCCTCGTTCGGCGACTTTGGAATTTGAGATCTGCGTCTGGTTTGGTGGATCCATGAGAGATCCACGTTTGGGCTACATCTGGTTTGGTGGATCGAGGGAGGTCAGCGTTTGGGAAGCAGATCAAAGAGAGTTATGCGTCTGGTAAAGTCCTTGAGGGGAGGATTGTTATGGGACAATCCAAGTACCACATCAGAAATACAAGGGAAGGAACCCTTGTATATAAGTGTCCACCAAGCCCAATTAGTACGAGGCCTTTTGGGGAGGACACACAAGAGTAAAACCGTGCGGGATTGGCCCAAAGCGGACAATATCGTACTAATTGAGCACCCCGGTTATGACAAGTGGTATCAGAGCCTGGTTCAGTTCCAGGGCGATGGACGTCAGTTTGGTGGGACCTTCATTCGGTGGCCTCAGGATTTGTGATTCGCGTCTGTTTGGCGAATCAAAGAGAGTTCCGCGTCTGGGCTACATCTGGTTTGGCGGATCGAGGGAGGTCCGCGTTTGTCTGGTCGAGAGATCCACGTTTGTTTGGCGGATCAAAGAGAGTTCCGTGTCTGGGAAAATCCTTGTACCGAGAAGCCCATCGATACAAGGTGTCTGGCGAATTAAGATAATTTCTGAGGTGAGGACACGAAGTTCGTGGTCCCTGGATTGAGGGGAGGATTGTTATGGGACAATCCAAGTACCACATCGATAAAACAAGAGAAGGGACCCTTGTATATAAGTGTCCACCAAGCTCATTAGTACGAGGCCTTTTGGGGAGGACACCCAAAAGTAAAACCATGCGGGCTTGGCCCAAAGCGGACAGTATCGTACTAATAGAGCAGCCTGATTTGTGACAAGTGGTATCAGAGCCTGATTCGGTCCGGGGCGGTGGTCGTTAGTTTGGTGGACCCTCATTCGGTGACCTCGGGATTGGAGATTTGCATATGGTTTGGTGGATCCAGGAGAGATCCACGTTTGGACTTGGCGGATCAAAGAGAGTTCCGCTTCTGGGCTGCATCTGGTTTGGCGGATATAGGAGAGATCCGCGTTTGGGAAAATCCTTGTACCGAGAAGCCCATCGATACAAGGTGTCTGGCGAATCAAGATAATCGCTGAGGTGAGGACACGATGTTCGTGGTCCTTGTCTTGATGGGAGGATTGTTAGGGGAAAATCCAAGTACCACATCGGTAATACAAGATATGGACCCTTGTATATTAGAGTCCACCTACCCAATTAGTACTAGGCCTTTTGGGGAGGACACCCAAGTGTAAAACCGTGCGGGCTTGGCCCAAAGCGGACAATATCGTACTAATTGAGCGGCCCGATTTGTGACAGAAATAAGAACCATCAAGTTACGAGCCAGATGATCAATTAACAATATAAATCATAATAAGTTTTAGAATATTACCGATTAGCTACACGTTGCACAATATAAACCTCAATAACCAAAATATGGCGATTAGGACATTCAAACGCCTGAAGAATAGGGTATTTAATATGTATAAATTGTGTGTTATCAATACCAAATTTATAGTAGCTAAAAACAAACATGGCAGTGAGCAACTTCAAACCTCAATTGAACGTTGAATGACTACAACACTTCCTCATGATCTTGACACATTCCCCACTGTCTTTTAACTCATGATATTGTCGGGCCACGTGTTGAGCAATACTGGGCTTCGAGACACAAAGAGAAGCCCATAGCTGCCCAACCCAATGCAAATGGAGAAGGCGGTCCTTGTATGGACCGCCTAACTCTTCTGACAACATCGCTCATTTGGTTCGTAGGCGGTCTAACCTATGATGTGATGGGAGTAGACCGTCTGACATAAAACACTGATGGGAGATAGGAGCCACAAGATTCGAGGTAATGATTACCTCGATATGAGTAAGTTTGAGCATTAATTATCCGTTGTAAGCGATCGCCTATTAGACAGGACATGCTTAAGGCGTCTGACATAGCATTTAATGCTCATTACCTAACCTGATTAAGTATAAATACTTCTCACATGAGCATTGGTGGTAACTCAACTACTCCATCTCTCACTAAACATATCACATATTCTCATTTCGCTCTCTAACTTAAGCATCAGAGAGTGCCCTGGGCGACCGCCCATGGGCCATTGTTTTGCAAGATCCAGGAGTCCTCTACCCTTCATCAGGAACAGACGCCTCGCTCGTGCTTCATCAACCGCCTAGAACATTCTAGGCTCAAACAATATAGGTGTTTTCTGGTAAGAAAACTTTTGTATTAATATCAATGAATTGTACCTTTGGTATAGTTATAAGATATTAAATTTATTTTAATCTTTAAAGTAGGTTATAGGCAGTCAACCGCCATAGTGGAGAGCTTCCCTTCAGATTTATTTTATTATTATTTAATTATCACGCGAGCAACTTAACAATTAACCATCGATTGTCATCTAGAATTAATTTAATGGAGTTGGACGGCTAGTGATCATTGATGAAACAAAATATAAATTTATTAATTAATAAGAAAAGAAATTATGGGTGATAAATATTAAAAAATTAATTAACTAAATGACCAAACATATAATTTACCCTAATAGTAACTTACCAAGTGTTGTCTAACCCTATTCACAATTTCACACCCTTCTCTGAACCTCCAACTTTCTTCCACCCCTATTCTAAAGCTTCCTCCCAAATCACATCACGTCTGCTTAATTATAGCGTGTCAAGATCCGATATTCATCAAACTCCACAAAGAAGAGTAAATGTCAAATTTGGTCACTGAGATTACTAAATTGTGCCATATTTAGTAACTAGGAAAATTTAATATTAATTTTGGCACTCGAATTACTGAAACAGGTCACATTTAGTCATTCTTCCATTAGCCTCCGTCCAACTCCGATCACTCGAATTATTGAAACATGTCACATTTAGTCACTCTCCCGTTAGTTTTCGTCCAACTCCATTAATGAAGTTGGACGGAAACTAACGGGTGAGTGACTAAATGTGATCTGTTCCAGTAATTTGAGTGACCAAATGGAGTTGGACGAAAACTAACGGGAGAGTGACTAAATGTGATCTGTTCCAGTAATTTGAGTGGCCAAAGTTGATATTAAATTTTTCTAGTGACTAATCATGATACAATTTAGTAATCTCAGTGATTAAATGTGGCATTTATCGTACCCAAAGAAAAATAAAAGGCTTTAACAACGTATTGTAAAGTAGTTGTTGAAGCATATCACATGTGACTAGTTGAGCCAAAAAGTGCACATGTATCTATCTATCTAGGGTCGTCCATCTTCAATGCAACCGAACTGAACCGTTCCGCAACATGCAACTGACCGGAAATAATGGAACCAAGCAAGCAGATCATCCCCTCCATGATGGTGACTGACAACATAAAACTATACATTTCAGTGCAAAATTATGTCAGTTTCTTAATACTTAATAATTATAAATAAAGTCAAGCAACCCCCGCCGGAAAATGGTAGGGCGTTATTTATAGGTCGGGTATACCGGAAATTGGACAAACCGCCAAACCGGCCATGCTTCACGGTCCCCGCAGTTATCCGGGGAAAACGAGTGTGGGCCGGCCCACTTTGGCCACATCACCACACGTTTTCTCTTCCTTGTACGACTCTAACCGAACCCAGCTCAGCACTAAGTCACTAACTCTCCTCTTGTTGCTTGCTTTGCTTTGCATTGCATATCTTCCCGCGGCCAGTCGATCATATCATACCATCAAGCCGCGTAATTAACCAACCAACCAAGTGAAAGCATAACAGGAAAGGAAACGACCCATCTCTCGGCAGACAGCTGTGATACAAAACAAAACCGATCTGCCTGACTGACTGGCGGCCGGCGGGTGATATTTCCCAAAGGACCCCACAGGACAACTTTGTTAATCCAGGTCATATATATAGCGGATTGTTTGGTTGAACATTATAATTGGTGGATACTGGGTAGTTCCGAGAGTTAACTGAGCATCTATAATTTGGTGACCATCTCTCCAGTCTCATTGATCCCATACAATTCCTAAACAGCGACGGATACAGGATATGGTAGAGCACTGGGCCACATTTGAAAAGAGTAAGAGAGGACTGGACCGTACCCCGATGAGCACCGAAACTAACACCAAAGATCGAAAATTTACAATATCTATATTAGCTCTGGATCCAGGGAAGGGTTGGAGCCGTGACCCGGGGGCGGCCCCCCTAGATCCGCCGTTGTTGCTAAATGGATGGTACTATCCCTTAAAATCGATATCATCCAACCTCTTGATGGATGATATCATCGCATATCAAGGACACCATCCAACTCCTAAGTGGACAGTGATCATCCAATATTGAATCGTAAATTTATGCTTATTCATCCCATATTGTTGTTTATTTACATAATATTGTTGGTTATTCACACAACCTGATATTTATTGACGGCTATTGTTATTTATTCATGGCGTAGTAAAATCCTATTTTAAATCTTGAAATATATCAAAAGGTCTGTTTTTTTTAGATTATGATCAATGTAACTCATTTTTACATAAACTTTGAAAATCCAAATTTAATTTCATTAAATAGTAAGCGGAAAAAGATAAAAATTTGGAACTCCATTTACGTAAATAATCATACCTCTAACATGAAATTATGTGAATAAATACCAAATAACGTAAATAATTACAAAATTGCACGAATTATGTGTTAGTGAAAAAATGCCACTCAAATCATCTCGAAATTTGTAAGCTTACAATGCGTCAATGCGTGCTCACATCAATGGCACTACCTACACGGTCAAAATCACGCATTAAAACGTCAAAACTTACGTTTTTACGTATCCAGTCCACCAAAACGTTTCAGTTTCTAGCTAAAGTCGCTTATTCACAAAAACAGGTAAAAACATGGGTAAATTCGGTAAAATCGCTTAAAATCGGTAAAATCGCGATTCTGAAGCGTTCTTATACGATTTTGATCATCTCATAAAAATGTGCTAATTGGGCAAAAATGATGTAATTTTGGAGACATATCAGCAAAAAATAAAAAAAAGGAAAACATGATTCATCACTCGTTCTACAACTAGTGTCGAGATAGGGGCTTCACATTAGGTTGAAAAGACACCTAATGGTATTCTCAACAGCCGCTGACCTTTTATCAGTCTTCTCCCTTAATCTTCACATGTGGCTCTTACCTGGGTTACAATAAAAGTTTATGGGATCGTATGTGATTATGTAAACTCAAACCAGCTTATGAGAATTTGGATTCTCAAGCTCGTTTATGGGACACGATCTACGTTTATGAGCTTATTATTAAGATGTTATGAGTTTTCTCTACTTGTGAGTCAACACAAATTCGTTTATGTGTTAGATATTACATTTTAATTATGAATTTTATGTAGTTATTCACTTGTCTAAAATCTACACACTCACATTTTACATACTATATGTTGTACTTAACATATTTTAGCTATTTTAGAGGGTGCATAAAAAACTTACGCTTTTACGCTTTGATTCTACGTTTTACGATTTTACCCATTTTCCGTTTCTAGGTAAAATCGCGCTTTTAACTGCATTGCCTACACCATTGACATTGTCAAATCATGAGCCAACCCGAGATGCTCTTAAGGAGCATACGATCGACGGGTTAAAGCTGTGGCCAAGCTCACAAGTAGCATCTAGTAAGCAAGTCGCCCTCTGTTTCCTTTCCAGCTTTCCCTCCAAAGTGAAAAGAACAAGAAAACAGAGACAGTGGAAGGAAGCTTCTTCCCGCCTTTCCCTCCCAGACCAGGAACAAATTTCAGTGCAAATCTAAATATTTCTCTGATTGGGAAACAAAGAAGAAAGCAATTCGCTTTTTCCTCCAATTAAAACACGTATTTACATGCCAGTAGTTCTCCCATATCTTGACCAGATTGTTTTGCGTATAAGATTAATCTGAATCTGAACCTGAACCTGAACCTGAACCTGAAACAGCCGTCTCTCCCTTTTTCTTGTCAATTATTCACCTTCATCATCAGAATCATCTAAAAATAGCGAAATTATTGCGAAGTTCTTATCTTTACTTCCGTATTACTTGCTATCTGGGAAATCGGCAGAGTATAACTTGGATCCAAACACCAATTGACAAACCAAGTCCAAACGCTGAGTTGACCATCTTCCTTTCTTCTTCTTTCCCTTCACATCGCACTCCGGACTCTGCTTCCTCTCTTTCCCCATTAAAGCAAAAGCCCCTTCCTTCCTTCCCCGAATTAAAAAACAACAAAATCCCCTGAACCTGACCTTCCTCCACTTCGCTTCCACTATATATCCCCATCACATACAGAAAACTGTTTTTTAATTCCTCCGCCTGCTTCTGATCCACCTCAAAGCTGTCATTTTATCGTCCCCCACCTCTTTCCCCTCCAATTCCTCTTCTGGGTCTTCTTCCTCCAGTTTTTTATAATCATATATCTGTTCATCTATTTTGGAATCTCTTGTTCCCTTGGTTTCCTTTCTGTCGTTACTCTTGCCTCATCATCTCTGAATCTTTCTTCCCATCAATACCCACCTTCCCCCAATTCAATTCAACCCCTGACGACACCTTTCTTCTCCTCTTCCTCTTCCACTCGCTGATCCAGAATTTTGATAAGCTATCAGCAGCAGCTGGGTATTAAATGGGTCACTGCATAAGCAAAGGCGGCAGAGGCGGCGATGCTTTCCGCTACAACCACAATGATAACAATCATCACAACAATTACCATCCCAAATCTCGAGACCTGCCTCCTGCTGATTATACCAATCATTCGTCCAAACCTCCTCCGCCCACCGCCGGAGACTCTGCCGGCGGCCATGTAATTCCTCCGCAATCTCCACTCCGGACCCCCAAAAAACCCGGTTTCCTCGCTCCACCGAGCCCGAAGCCGGCCCGGCGACCCGATACGATCCTCGGGAAGGCCTATGAGGACGTCAAGCTTCACTACACGATCGGAAAAGAACTGGGTCGGGGCCAATTTGGGGTTACTTACCTCTGCATCGAGAATTCCACCGGGAAGCAGTACGCCTGCAAGTCGATTTCCAAGAGGAAGCTGGTCACGAAGAACGACAAGGAGGATATGAAGAGGGAGATTCAGATAATGCAGCACCTTAGCGGGCAGCCGAATATCGTTGAGTTCAAGGGCGCGTACGAGGATAAGCAGACGGTTCATCTGGTCATGGAGCTGTGTGCCGGCGGGGAGCTCTTCGATCGGATTATTGCCAAGGGCCATTACAGTGAGAAGGAAGCTGCTGGGATTTGCAGGTCGATTGTGAATGTGGTGCATATTTGCCATTTCATGGGTGTGATGCATAGGGATCTCAAGCCGGAGAATTTCCTGCTCTCCAGTAAAGATAACAACACTGCTCTCCTCAAGGCTACTGATTTTGGCCTCTCCGTGTTCATTGAAGAAGGTACAAATATTTATTTCTCTCCTTCTTTGTTTTTGGCAGTTGTATGATCTATCATTTTCGAATTCCAGGTGTTCTGTGTTCATATGATGTGGGTTTTTAGTATTTGCCTTTTTTGGGTTCTGAAAAAGGTTACTAAAAATAGTTGTATGGATGATTTTATGATGATTCTGTTAAATAGCCAGACAAAAGCAATCAATGTATATGATAACAGGATGCCATATGAGATTGCCAGGTGCTTCTGGGTTTCAAAGGCTTACCTCAGTGTGCACATCAAGAAACGCTGCAGGGTTTTGGCAGCAAGTGCACAATCTTTGCTTTCTTTCCTGGGGAGTTGTATGTTTTGTAACGCCTCCAAAGATGGTCATTTCATATTGGAAGCTAGTCATTCTGTGCATGCATGGTAATTGTCAGGAAGTAGCATTGCGGCTGATGAAACCTGCGTTTGACAATGTGCAGGGAAAGTGTATCGGGATATCGTTGGGAGTGCGTATTATGTTGCTCCTGAGGTATTGAGGCGCAAATATGGCAAGGAAATAGATGTATGGAGTGCTGGGGTTATACTCTATATCTTGCTCAGTGGTGTGCCTCCATTTTGGGCAGGTAACATGATGAGTTCTGCATATATATCTGCTTGATATTTCGTCGAGATCATAGTGAACTTGCCTCTTCTCCTATTCACTTCTAACTAGCTGGAGGAGCCTGGTTTTGAGTTGAGTTACTGAATTATTGTGCTGTAATTTGACAATTGTAATTCAGAGAATGAGAAGGGAATCTTTGACGCCATATTGCAAGGTGACATTGATTTCGAAAGTCACCCCTGGCCGGTTATCTCGAGTAGTGCAAAAGACCTGGTTCAGAAAATGCTAACCCAGGATCCTAAGAGACGAATTACTGCTGCTCAAGTCCTTGGTATGGGTATTTCTTTCTCTCCTGAGTTTTTCGCTTTTGTAATTGTGAATGTTGGACTTAATCGAAATTTGTTCTGGATTTCTATTTGCTCATGCAGATCATCCCTGGCTCAAGGAAGGTGGAGAAGCTTCAGATAAGCCAATAGACAGTGCAGTCCTTTCTAGGATGAAGCAATTCAGAGCAATGAACAAGCTCAAGAAACTGGCTTTGAAGGTATAGGTTAAAAGTGATTTGCTTTAGGCAGGCACGGTTATACTTAAGAGATGACACTGGATGAAATATTTTTGTGCTCTTGTTAAACAATCAGCTTATGATAATGTGCTTAAAACTCTTCTACAGGTCATCGCTGAAAACCTTTCTAAAGACGAAATCCAAGGGCTGAAATCAATGTTTGCTAACATTGATACTGACAATAGTGGCACGATCACCTATGAAGAACTGAAGTCAGGGTTGGCTCGCCTTGGATCGAAGCTCACAGAAGCTGAAGTGAAGCAGCTCATGGAGGCTGTAAGAAAATTGAACATCTCAAACTTCTTTTAGGTGATGATGGGTTTCATGGATAACTAACTTAGGCTCGGTTCTGAAATTTCAGGCTGACGTTGATGGAAACGGGACAATCGATTACATTGAATTCATCACGGCTACCATGCACAGACATAGATTAGAAAGAGATGAACATCTTTTCAAAGCCTTCCAATACTTCGACAAGGACAGCAGTGGGTAAGTCCGTGGTGCAGAAAATTATTGACATTATGCCTCTGAAGAATCTTGAACTGACCAACCTAATGAATTTCGCAAATGTGTTTGCAGTTTTATCACTAAAGATGAGCTAGAGATGGCCATGAAGGACTACGGTATAGCAGATGATGCAACAATCAGAGAAATCATAGCTGAAGTAGATACCGATAATGTAAGCTGATCTCTAACTCGGGGCACTTATCCTTGCCTTGTACCTCAAATAGTTATACTAATGCTGGAAAAACTTTCTGGGAATTTCCAGGATGGTAGAATCAACTATGAAGAGTTCTGTGCTATGATGAGAAGTGGAACACCTCATCAGGCCAAGCTTTTCTAAATCCACCAGTGCAGTGGCTACCTTATCATTCTCCATCTCTATGTGAGTTTCTTCCAACCACAATGGATATCAGGGCAGGGAGGTTTCATCCTCTTTCAGGCATCTGAATGATACGCATATGAACTTTGAAACACCTGAAAGCATAGAACTTGAGACAGCCCTCCTCCCTCCTTTGAGATACTTGCGAGGCTTTCATTTGGGTTGTTTTGACAAGCAAGAATCATAAGCGATGTGAATATATAAGTCAAATTTTTTCTAAAAGTATCTGTTGTTACAGCAGATTTGAGTTTGACAAGAAAACAAGTTGTAAGATTAGTATAAGTGATCCTTTTTCCTCCCAACTTGTAAGCGTAACGGTGAAATGAGCACCATGGCACTTGGTTCTTCTGATAGAGCATTTATACTGCTGCAACTTTCCTCCCAATACCAATATACGCTGCTGGCAATGTGGACAGTCTTTTTTTTTTTTCCTTTTCTTAGAACCGGAATACCCTCTGCAGTCTGCAGTTTGCAGACATGAATAACCAGATCTGTACCCTTTGGAATGAATCTTAAACAAAGAATGCTAGTTTTGACCATTGATTAACCAATGAGAATGACCTAATGTGTTTCAAATTCCGTTGAAACCTTCACAACCAGAAGCAAAACCATGATACCATCTCCTTATGTTAGCTGCTTTTTTTCAAGTTACAATGGGAAGAGATCGACATGCCTATCATAAAATCAACATATGTCTGAAATAGAAGAATGAAATGCCAGAAGTATATCACCAGATAAAGGGAACAACATCAGTATCGGAGCTTCAATGGGACTTTGATTTCTCCACGAGAATAATCCGACCGTTCCATTCTGTTTCATCAAGAGCCTTAATTGCAGCATCTGCTTCTTCATCCCTTTCCAAAGATAAGAACCCGAATCCTCGAGAATCTCCAGACCTTACATGCACAAAAGGGTTGTATGGAATCAAACAATAGACAAACAAACAAACAACCAAACAAATATTAAAATCGGCCATATCATTGAAACATTCTACTAAATCAACTTAGTACTCTTCCATAACAGAAGCCATTTCCCAGTTTCTAGGATTGTAGAAAAGGAGCTATCACATCAATAATTAGTTGCTATATATGCAGTAACCTACCTGCTGCATCAACTTACCTTCTGTCACGCACGATACGAACATCACGCACGCGTCCGAACCTAGAGAACTTCCTTTCCAAATCTCTTTCTGTTGTCAAAAAGCTAAACCCTGCAATGAACAAGTTATTTCCAGGCTTTCCAAATCCGGTTCTCCTGTTGGGAGGAGGTACCCAAGATCTCCGAAGAGGAGAGTAGCGGCTAGAGTGATAACGTCCTGAAGTAGGAGATCGTCTCCTCGGCGAATGCCTTGTTCTGTAAGCACATAACAATGGAATTAGTACATGCTCACCATATTAAGAAGCTGTCTGACTGGACACCAGTGGTGCTTGAGTACTTACCGTCTGAGGATAACTCCAAATAGATACAAAGAAACAACAATGCACTCACCTAGGAGATCTTGATCGAGACCTGCTTCGCCGATCTCTCCTGTGCACAGAACTGGAGTCCCTTTGCTTAATGGGTGATCTTGACCTCGAACGCCCATGTCTGCTATGCTTGTTTGGTGAGTTGTGTACTTGCGGTGATGCAGAAGAACTATGCTTATGATTTAACCTCTTTGGGGAAGCCGGTGTTATTCTTGCAGTGGAGCTACACAAATGATGCTGATCACTACCAGCTTCCTTACCTTCATTACACGACGTTCCAGGCGACCGAGGTCGTCTATCCTTACGTGCCATCGAATTTCCTTGGACAGCTTCATTGGTGGACAGTGAGTTGTTGACGTTAGGAGAACCTTGATCAGTACTGTATCCAACTTGTTCCCCGGAAGATGCAACTCCCGTTGTATCCAGCTTCGTATCATCGTTAACGTTGCCGGCATTGCTGTCATCTACTGTAAGAAGGGACTCCTGTGCATGATCAGCAGAAGTTTGTGTTTCTCCGCCATTGTTGCAGGGAGATTTTGTTATAGATTCACCTTTGCAGCGATCAACTTCATTGTACAATACGTCTTTCGGTTTGTAATTAAGTTCGGAATCAAGGGGACCAGATCTGCTAGGGGAAGCTGCAGGCTGGCCAGAATCTAACTGCATTGCATCATCAACATTCTGTTCAAAGTCGATTCCGGCCTTTGCTTCTCCGTTGAAGGCTAACTGTTCCTCTGAACAAGAACTGCATTTCCGCTGGAAGAAATCGCTTGTTTCTTCCAAACCCTTCCCCTGAAAACTCAAATCTATCTCTGCATGATACATTTTCAAGAGCAGGATTATTTACAGATCATGCATTTCTTCGATTCATTCAAGACATCCCAATTCAAGCTTCGACGTTCAGCCAACAAAATTAACATCGGAATTCATACCGAGAAGGGAAACGAAAATGGCAAAGAAAAAGGAGAAATTGTGGGATGGGGGGTTACCTTGTATTGTGGAGTTGGATATTGCCATGGCTGTCTGAATAAGTTAATGGCGAACAAAATATTATACCAGACGCTACGGAACGGAAGTATAAAATATGGAAGGAGGTCAGTCGCTGTGCAATGCTAGGTATCATGTATTATCGATTCTTGAAGACAATGAGTTAAATGCTTAACAAAGATTAACGATTTGTCGAAGAAGTCATTTTCTTGCTCTCTTAAAATCGTTGGGTTCGGATTCGGAATCTTGTGACTATGGGCTCGTAATTGCTGTTCGGCCTGGCCCATTGTCCCAAATCCAATACATTCTTTTTTTTCTTCAGCCCCACGTGCCACTTTGTAACAGTAGGACCTACTAAATCTGAGCGTCATTTATAATCAATTTCGACGCCAACGGAGTTTTGCCCTCAGCAGCCTAATATCTCTAGAAACACCAGCGAGTCTTGCTTGGATCGAACCTGGAATCTGCAACTCTCAAACCTTTTACGTTTGCAGCTTACCGTTAGACTATTTTAACTTTGGTCCCCAATACATTCTTAATCTTATACTTCAACAATTAAAGATTCAAACATTTTGGTAGGTGAGTATTTGGGTGACTGAATAACGATTTGATATTAGGGCACACGTAAATAATCTAAATCATTGTGAGCTAGCGATTTATAGAGGCGGACTACTAATCAGAAAATCTCATACTTGTAGGTTTATTCGGGTAGGTAGGTTATTGATTGCGAGTGACTCAAATGCAATTTTGTTACGGTGCTCACATGGGGAGATTGAATGACACATCTCACTTATGATTTGAGGGTTGAGATATGAGCTTATGTAAGAAGGAAGGGGAAAAAAAGGAGTTTCATTTTCCTATAAGTGGGTTGGTCTCACATTTCTTTCATTTTCCTTTTAGTTCATTTTTCCTTTTTTCCTCCTCTCTCTATGCTCTCTTATTTTTTAATGCTTGTCTGAATACAATGAAGACTTCTTCGGCTCTTTTGAATATTTGGTCGATGCTATTAATACGTGTTCATTTGTGTGGAATATTTGTTGGCCTCATATATGAGAATACTAGTTCGACTCTTTTGAATGTTTTTTTTGGGAAAAGTTGCTACTTCCACATGTAGAGCAAGAGTATTATGACGATTATAGGGTTGTTATGTGTGCATTTGCATTAGGATGTTTTAAAACTTGAACAGTTTGTGGGAGGATGTAACCTTGCTCTTGACTGAACTTTTGATGAAACAAATCTTGCTTTCCATTAAAAAAAAAACAGCTAGAATTAAACAACTAGGATGTAACCCTAAACTCACGGCTACGTCGCGGGGACATTTAATCGTTTTTGACATATTTAAAAGTATAATAAAAATGAAAATAGTTAGAAATTATAAATTAAATATAATTTTTTTGTTCAATAGGTTTCTTGTCATGTAAGAATTCAAAAAGAGTTATCCTAAGAATCGTGTAAACTCTTCATGAGCTTATAGGAGCCGTGCGAGATGAAAATCTCATGCACGGTTTTAAATGCGAGAAAGAAGTGAGAAATCTTCTTTAATCTTTATTCGGAAAGAAGGGGTTTCGCTTTGACCGTTAAGAGTAAATAATCCCTTTCAGTTCTACATCGAACCTACCCCTGAGGAAATATGTGCTTACACATGAGACTTATTTTAAACATCAAATCAATCCATACTCACGCTATCTTTTGATAAAATCAGAGAAATATTTTTAGAAAATAGAAGAAGTCATCATCCTTCCATACGCAACGAAATTAAAATAATCTTAAAATATGTGGGAGAAAGTCACTAAAGTATTCTTCTACCTAAATAAATGTTACTAACAATAGTGGAAGTAAACAAATATAAAGTATATTCCCAATCGGTCACCATGGTATTAAAAAAATATTATCATTTATTTAATTTAATGTTGAGTGAAGAGAACTAAGGTTACTGTGCCCTTTCCTTCCAGAGTCCACAAAATAACACACTACTTTTTTAGCCTATTAGTCAAACTAACTAAAAGATCGTAGCAAGTACTAAAATTCTCATGTTATTTCGGTGAGATTAACCCATAAATTATCTTAATTCTTAACACTACTGATTCAATTAGACGTTAGTCCAACAACAGGAAAGCTAATATACTCCTCCCTCTCAGTTGCACACTCAGTCATCGGCAAGAGAAAGCAGAACATCAATAGTTGCAGTGACAACATCAGGATCTATTTGTTTCTCCAATATTGCCTTGACTCGCCACACATACACAACAAATCAATCCCGACTAGAGCCCAAGTTTTTAATCTCTAGCCCAGTGTAGCATAGGGAAAGTATGTTTTAATTGTCAAACCCGGATCGGTCCATGTACCCCTAGTTCAATCGCTTAGGTTGTTATCTAGCAAACATTTTTGGGTTTAAAACTAAGAAAACTACAAATTAAAACAAGCAAGTAAAGTAAATCGAGGGGAATTCTATATGAGAGGACCTCACCCGGATATTGCTCCCCTAGTCTCGTGCTAAGAATCAATGAACGAAACTCTAGTGTGAAGGGTATGTTTATATACCGCGAGGAGGGTGCAATAAGCTAGGAACGAGCCCTCCTAGTCGATCAATCAAGGATTGCTACAATAAGCTAGCAAACCTAGCTCTCTTAACCGCTTGGCTAAGGATTGCAACAATAAGCCAGGAGGCCTAGCTCTCTTAATCAAACAAACTGAGGAAACCCTAACTCTCTGACACGCTAAAACACAACACCAAACTGCGACTAAGTGCAATCGCAGTCCGAAAATGCTGAATAGTGGCAAGTTCAATTTATCAACTCGGGGTCTAGATCTACTGCCTACTCCGTGATTATTTATTATCTAGCGATACTAAGTTGAGTGAGTATGATTTTAAGCTAAAGCAGTAAGAAAGCAAGAAATGGTTTGAAGTTCTTAAGCAAGGGAAGAGTAACTCGGGAATGAGTCCCCCTAGCTCCTTAGTTAGGTCAAAGTTATAATTACCTATGGTTGATTTACTGTTGATTAAACTACGGAAGATCCGACAGTAGTTTCGAATCTTTTAAGCTGACCAAGCCCTCTCAGACAGACTACCCGACAGACGACTAGTCTTCACCGGGATAGAACACTGAGGCAATTCACACAGAACTCCACTACTAAAATTGGATTCCAGTACAAAGCAGTGAATCGACTAACTCTCGTATAATCGATTCACTACTACCGATTGAAGAAGCTCTAACAACCTAATCAGATTCTATCTATCTCAGGTTGCAGGCTTGCAGCAGAAATCAAGAAAAGATGATCAAGCTTCAATTGACTCAATCAAAACACTTCAATCGATTATAACCAAGCAGTATCACAAACCAAAAGTCATTACAATCGATATCCCTAACACATGGAACTAGGGTTCTTCATACCCAAGTGAGAGAGGGTTCTACTCCATAGAGAGAGAGAGAGAGAGAGAGGAAAACAGAATACAAAGCAGTCATACTCATCAAGATGAGAAGGATATGGTCTGGGATGATAATCTTCACTCCAAGGATGAAATCCAAGCTTGATTGATGAAACCCAGCTTCAAAATCACTTCTAGGGTTTTGTTCTTCGCACTTTCTCTCTCTAGGACTCTGTTTTTGCTCAATCGATTTCCTATTCAAAGACTTGAAATTGGGTCTAAAACCCAGAATTCCGTGATTACACGGCCAGGCCTCACGACCGTGTAGAAATTCCTAGCTGCCCGTGTGGCCTTGCAAAATGCAGCGTTTCACTTAAGTGGCTTCATGCACGCTGCACGACCAGAACCGCATGGTTGTGTGAAATCATGGCCTGCCCGTGTGAGCTCCCTGGGAATTCCACACGGCCACAAAGGATCCTTTACACGGCCAATGTGGCTTGCCTGCGTAAAGGAGTTCCACCCGGCCACGTCACATGGCCGTGTCGTTTCCCCAGCTTTTCGTCACACGTCCCAACTTTGTCCAATCGGCCCCGAACTCATCCCCAAACCTTCCTTCACGTGCTAGGACCTGAAATATCATAAACAAGAACAACCTAGCGTGAAATCGACCTAAAACACGAGATATGAGACTCAAACGGTATAAGAATGGTGGACAAAAACATGTGTATATATCAAGTCATCAAATTCCCCCACATTTAACCATTTGCTTGTCCCCAAACAAACCTTAATCAAACCAATGCAGCTCTCCAGACCTCTATAGCAACATGCAATCGCGATCGTCGGAAAATGATTTTCTAGATCATTTAGCAACTTACGAGGTCAACTGGTCTTCTAAGACACCCCCTATCTCTCTCAATGCGAGTACTAGACTCAAACCAGGATCATGAGAAGCAGTGGAACTAAGACATCCAATTCATGGATAAGGAGACTCACCCCATTCAACAACCAGAGACTCATTGTATCAGGTGCTCTTTCATTTCATTTCACTTATTGGAACCCCTTCTTCTTATTATTTGTCTCTTTTTTTCTTTTTTGTTTAACTTTGCTAGGGTTCCAACTATAGTTTGTATACGCGGTCTGCCCTTATTAGGTTAGCAAGAGAAATTTCTGTACATCTGCCGCTCGCCAGATTACTTCTTTTAACTCCAATGCCTCACTTCGTGTGGAGGGACAATGAAATTAAGGGGGGTCGGAAGCTCTATCCGTCCCCTTAAAAACACATCCTCGAGTAGGCAAACCGTTCAACGGGTGAAAATTTTACTTGTACAAGAGACAACTTAGCTTCACCTTGTAGGCCTACCTCACCAAGGATCACTAAAATCTCTTCCAAAACCCAGTTTTGTGCAATGAATGGTGGCACACACATTGGGCTTACCGCATGTCTCAAGATTTCAAAGTTTTTGACATGGAGGACCAACTGCCTTTTCATTTCACACATAAGCACCCTTTTCCGATACACGAGTCCACAACACAAAATAAGGGGAGTCATCAATACCATATAAATCAACGATCCTAACTCCAGATAGGAAAAATCTTATACTTCAACGTTCTCCATAGTGCTACAACTACCTCCCTAGGTTGCATTTCACCATAAAGACTGTCAATTCAAAGCATACTGAGCAGGATTTCGCGGGCAACAGTACTTGGAGCCCTCAATTCATCAAATTGGACAGTGGACTAGGCTCCAAGCACACAAACTCATATAGCAGTCAAAAATAGATAAACCCCCCCCCCCCCCCCCCACACACACACTTAAGCACGACATTGCCCTCAATGGAGCAGAGGGAAAGATAAGGGGAACGATGTTACCGGGACGAAAGACTGTCGAGGGACTGGAAATGGACTAGTCATCGGGGATAGACGGAACGAGGGAACAGTTCTGAACGAGGAGAACACGAATAACACACTAGCACACTGTGCGTTAGGGATAGTGTCAGCCCAGATGGGCACAAAACGGAAAATTCACAAAAGAAAAAAAAACACACACACAAAAGACTCAGTTCAAGCTCCTCACACACATGGAGCAAACATGAAAAAATCCAAAACACACAAACACACTCGAAGGGGCGCCGAGTACAGACTACTCATCGCCGAGGTTGTCGAAGTCGATATCCGCCATGAAAGCATCGTCACCGGCTGGCGGGGGTGTAAGTGGGGAATCCTCCCAAGGAGTTCTCCAGACGGGCGGCTCGCCTGGTATCAGCTGAAGCAGGCGCTGTTGGACCTCCTGCATCCGGCGAGAACGGTTGCGCTCCTGCTCAATGTGAGCAAGGGTGACCCCCTGTTGGGCCTCCATGAGGTCGAGGCTCTCATCATATGCAGCCATCCGAGTATGATACTTGGCCTGGTGAGTCGAGTACTGCTGTTGGAACTGGGGATGATGCTCGAGGAGCTGCTGATTCTGAAGATTCAGCTGCTGGAACTGGTGAGAGAAGTAGTCCTGGGATGGAAACGCAGAGCTACCACCCCCATGCTCATAGGTGCTTTAGTAGGAGGTTGGGTGGTCGGCAGCAACGTCCATATCCTCGGGGTTAACATCCTCAGGGGCCGCAGTCTGATCCTCCACAGGGTGGTCGGGAATGGGGGAATCAGTTAAGCCCTCAATCCACTTGACACCACGGGAGACCCTCAGCAAGTGCATCTTCGAGATCGTCTCTTCTTCGAACCACCAGGTGCCACCCTGCTCCGTGCAATCCTGATAGGGGATCTGGAAATAGTCGGCCAGCCGGGTGATGAGTGGGGTGCAGTGGAGGGTCCCCAGAGTCTGAGCAATCTTATCCATAGTCCTCGCCACCACAGATCCCAGGTGGAGGGCATGGTGCTCAGTGCGAATCGAGTGGATGAAGTAGAGGGACCGCCTGGTCAGGTTGCTGGCACTTTCGTCAGTTGGAGTGAAGGACATCGTGAACAAGTGGTCGAGCAGGCGATTCTCTAGCTGCAGAATGCTGGCCATCGTCCGCTTCGCCGTGAAGGGGTCATGAGCGGGCTGAGCTAGCCGGGTGTACAGAGCCTTGAAGGACACACCGGCTGGGTTAGTAACCTCAGTGAAATTCTCCTCGTCATCGTCCATGTCGAGGTCGAAAGCGACAGTAAGGTCGTGGTAGCTCATGGAGCGAGGTTCACCGCCGAGCATGAACTTGATGGCCTCACTGTCCGTCCAGTCGTTGGTCTCGTTGTGCACAAAGGTAGTGTAGAACTCTAGCACCAACTCATGGTAGACTTTCTCGTGCACAGACAATAGTCGGTGCCATGCGCGGTTGGTAGCAATAGTCAGGAAGTGTTCGTAGCAATTCAGCTTCTGAAACTCCCTCCTGGTCCAAGAGTGATGCTTCCCAAACTTAGAGGCCAGGATGCGCTTAAATCGATCCTTGTGGGTGCCCCTTCTCAAATCACTGAGGAACCGATGCTTAAGGTTTGGCTTCATCATGGTCCTGCAAGAAAGTGAACCAAACTGGAGTCAAAAGAGCCATAGGAACGATCAATCACACCCCCACACTTAATAACAGAAAACATCCGAACCATAGTTTCATCCATAGTTTGGGGTTTAATAACTCGAGCAAACAAGCACAATCTGGGTGGGGCTGCACATCAACAATAAAGTAGGCAACTCAAGGTTCACATCCATAGCAAACACACCATTAGAGCACATCATTAAGGGCTCCAACCGGCTCCCACAAAATGGTATGAAAAACTGGCATTTCATCGAACACCTTGTGTGCACTTTTAAATTAAGCCTATAATGGATGAATTCCTAGCACACAAGGGCTCAATAGAGCAAGGGAAACATCCCACAACACATTCCACACATAAACCAGGCCTTCCCCTCAATCAATTGCAATCAAATCGCATATTCAATGAGGTTCTCTAAATGCACACCCTAACACCCAATTCTCCACAATTCACAAGGTAAAGGGCAAAATCAAACCTGAAGACACAAGTAGAGGTATAGGGGATGATGAGGGGTAGGCAATGGAAGCGACGAAACCCCAAAATTCTGCCCGGAAGTGCTCGTCGGAGCCTCGCCGGAAATCGCTTCCGGCGACCCAAATCTAGCCCAAATCACCTCAAAATCAAGGGATAGGCCGGAAAAGAGGAAGGGAGATGGGAACGGTGTTGGCTTGGTGAAAAACCGAACAAAAATGGCCAGAAAATGGCCAAGAGCGCAAAAAGTCGACGTTTTCCGGCGAGTGAAAGTGATTCTCTTGCCTCACACGACCGCGTGAACCCTTTTATATACGCGTGGGTCGCTACATGGGTAGACCCATACGACCGTGTGGGTGCGGTTTTTGCCAGTGTGAGGCCGAGAATTCCACACGGGCTGGCCGAAGAATCCACACGGCCGTGTGGGGGCCCTTTTTGCCCATGTGGAATTTCCAGGATCTCCACACGGCCAAATGTGATTTCCGCACGGCCCTTTGAATTTTTGGCCTGGCCGTGTGGATTTCCAGAGCCCCGGATTCGACCAGTTTTCGCGCAAAAGCGACATTCGAACCTTTGACAGCACCTCACGACTCAAAAACACAAAAATTAAAAATAAAAAGGAAAGGAAATGCAATCCTTGGTGGGGTTGCCTCCCCACGAGCGTTTCTTTACCGTCTTTTAGCTGGACGCCAGTAGAGGAACTAAGGGTCCTCGAGCTTGATCAGCAGCTTTGCGCGCTCGACATCACCTCCCAAGTACAATTTTAGGAGGTGGCCGTTCACTTTGAATGGCTCGATTTGAGCATTGATGATCTTCACCACACCATGTGGGAATACTTGGGTGATCGTGAAGGGTTACCGACCACCTCGAATGCAGCTTGCCCGGAAAGAGTTTCAAGCGTGCATTAAAGAGAAAAACATGGTCACCTACCTGAAACTCGTTTGCCCCTTTGAACCGAGCGTCGTGGAAACGTTTGGTTTGCTCCTTGTAGAGTAGGGTGTTCTCGTAGGAGTGGTAACACCATTCCTCCAACTCCAGCAGTTGCAGCTTACGTTCAGTACCTGCAACACTCAAATCCAGATTTAGCAGCTTAAGGGCCTAGAAGGCCTTGTGCTCTAGCTCGACGGGCAAATGACACGCCTTCCCATAGACAAGCCTATATGGTGAAGTACCAATTGGGTTTTTGTAGGCTGTCCTATATGCCTAGAGAGCATCATCGAGCTTGGTGGACCAATCCTTGCGGGACTGATCCACCGTCTTTTCAATTATTCGTTTAAGCTCCCGGTTCGTCAGCTCGGCTTGATCATTCGTCTGGGGATAGTAGGCCACTGACATCTGATGCTTAACGTTATAGCGAGAGAGGAGCTTAGTGAATTGCCCTTGAAAATGGGTTCCTCTATCACTTATGATGGCGCGAGGTGTCCCTAACCAGGAGAACTGCTTTAGAAATGAGCAGACCCGTCTTGCATCATTGGTGGGCATGGCTTGAGCTTTTTCCCACCTCGAGATGTAGTCTACCGTAACCAATATGTACAAATTGCCAAAAGATGGAGGGAATGGGCGCATGAAATGGATGCCCCAAACATAAAAAATTTCACAAACGACAGATATATGTTGTGGCATCTCATCCCGGGAGGAAATGTTACCTGACCTCTGGCAGCGGTCGTACTGTCGTGCGATTCCCTCCATGGTGACCTCCCGTAGGTCCCTCGTGGCATTGAGCCAGGATGTCTCCCATCTCGTGCTCCATGAGGCAGCGCCGGATCACGCCATCTGCTCCGATCCTGAAGAGGTATGGATCCTCCCAGAAATAATGCTTCAGGTCGGAGAAGAACTTGCGCTTTGCATGAGTGGTCATCCCCTTTGGCAGCTTCTTGCCCACCAGATAATTGGCAAAGTCAGAATACCATGGGGCCACGCTCTCTACCAAGGTCATCGCCAGCAATCTCTCACCCGGGAAGGAGTCGTTGATCTATTCCACGAAGTTGTCTACCGGAGGGGCTTCCAACCGTGAAAGATGATCTGCAGCAACATTTTCAGCTCCCTTCTTATCTCGGATCTCAATATCAAATTCCTGCAGAAGTAGGATCCAGCGGATGAGCCTAGGCTTTGCATCAGCCTTGCTCATCAGATAGCGAATCGCGGAGTGGTCTGTGTAGACCACCACATGGGAGAGCACCAGATAAGGTCAGAACTTGTCAAATGCATACACCACTGCGAGCAGCTCCTTTTCAGTGGTGGTGTAGTTATCCTGTGCATCGTTCAAGGTCTTCGACGCGTAGTAGATGGGCTGGAAGTGCTTCTCGCGTCTCTGACCTAGAACAGTTCCTAATGCATAGTCACTCGCATCGCACATAAGCTCAAAGAGAAGAGACCAGTCAGGAGTCACCATGATGGGTGCATGGGTAAGCTTCTCCTTCAATGTATCGAATGCAGCTGTGCACTCAGGAGTGAAATGGAATGGTGCATCCTTCTCCAGCAGCTTGGTCAGAGGCAAGGCAATCTTTGAGAAATCCTTGATGAAGGCGCCGGTAGAAGCCTGCATGACCCAGAAAACTGCGGATCCCCTTCACAGAGATGGGAGGAGGTAGCTTACTGATCATCTCTATCTTCGCGCGATCTACCTCAATCCCCTGCTTGGAGATCTTGTGCCCGAGCACAATCCCCTCACGAGCCATAAAATGGCACTTCTCCCAGCTGAGTGCCAGATTAGTCTCCTCGCACCTCTTCAGGACCAGTTCTAGGTTATGAAGACAGTGAGTGAAGGAGTCTCCATAAACTGAGAAGTCGTCCATGAAGACTGCCATGACCTCTCCAACCAGTCGGTCGAAGATCGCCAGCATACATCTCTGGAAGGTCGCCGATGCATTACATAGCCCGAATGGAATCCCCCGGTAAGCAAAAGTTCCGAAGGGGAAAGTGAATGTGGTCTTCGCCTGATCCTCTGGCGCGATGAGAATCTGGAAATAACCAGACATGCCATCCAGGAAGCAGTAGAACTCATGGCTAGCCAACCTCTCCAGCATCTGATCAATGAAAGGTAAGGGAAAATGGTCCTTCCTGGTGGCGTCATTCAGGCGCATGTAATCGATGCAGACTCTCCAGCCAGTCACGGTCCGCATCGGGATCAGCTCGCTCTTCTCATTCGGGACCACAATCATCCGCCCTTTCTTCAGGACCACCTGAGTGGGACTAACCCACTTGTTATCAGATATTGCAAAGATGATCCATGCATCCATCAGCTTCACAATCTCTGCCCACTGCCTCCAAGTTAGGAGTCAATCTCTGTTGCGGCTACCTGACTTGCTTAACCTCATCCTCCATCAAAATTCTATGGAGCAGAAGGATGGGCTAATGCCTCTAGTGTCAGCCGGTCTGGAAGCAAGGGCATCTGCCAGGAAGTGTGCCAGCCGGTCTGGAAGTAAGGGCATCTGCTAGGTGCCTGATTTTTGTGTCCATGTCCTGCAAGAGTGCCTGCTGGTTACTTTGGCTAGCTTCAATCTCCATGAATTTGCCTGCAACCACTTCCATGAATTGCTCCAGTTTATTAAACTTCTGGGTACTAGTGCTGGCCAACGTGGTCACTAGATCCCTCAGTTCTGACACGGGATTGCCCGGTGCTGGGACTGATAAAGATGCACCAAGCTGCTGGTACTGCTGCTGTTGTGGGGGTTGTTGAAAAGCCTGCCCCTGTATAGGCTGATAAAGTGGTTGTTGTTGCTGCATCTGGCCCAGACGAGGCTTGTATGGTTGCCTCTGGTTTTGAAAACCAGCTGCATGAGCCTGGAAGCCAGGTGGCTTGGGATTGTTGTTGCCACTCTAGGAGAAATTAGGATGCTGGCGCCATCCCTCGTTATAAGTATTACTGTAGGGGTCATTGCGCCTAACATTGTTGATGAAGTTCACCTACTCCTGTGGTGTACTGGACTCACGCATGGCCTGTCAGTCTTCTACAGTATGATGGGAGCTCTCGCACCACTGGCAATGCATCGCCTGCTGCTGCCCTATCCCGGAGATCATCCCATTACGATCCATAGCTGATACTAGCTTCGAGACAACCTGCACCAACTCAGATGACTGGGTGACTACAGCATGCACCCCCCGGCCTGGTGCTCGCCTCGATCTCCTAGCAGTTCCCTAGTCATATCCCTTCTCTGCCATCTCCTCAAAGAGCCGATTTAACTGTGGTGGCGTCTTAGTCAGCATGTTTCCGGCACAAACCGAGTCAATCAACTGCTTGTCTTCTGGGAAGAGGGCGTGGTAGAAGGTGCCCACCTTGAAGGAAGATGATAGTAGGTGAGGAACTTGTCCGCCAGGTTGGTGAACGTAGTGATCGATCCCAGAGGCCAAGTGTCCAGCCACTCCTTGGCCTGCCCCTCCAGAGTGAATGGGAAGTATCTGAGCTGGATGGCATCGGTAAAGACCCTATTTATCTTGATCCCATCAATCAGCTCGTGGAATCTCCGAAGGTGCGATCTGGGACACTCCCCCTCCTTTCCACGGAGTACCACCGAGCCGCGCAACATGGTGATGACAGAGGTACTCACCTCAAAGTTGGTGGCAACAACTTGAGGGTGTTAGATGGGGACCTCATGTCTGCAGCTCTGGCGGTCCAGTAAGAGCCCATGGTATGCTACTCGGGAATGACCACATCAATGTTCTGTGGCTCACCCATGTCTTCCTCTTGGTTGATGTGCAGCTGTGCTAGCGTCTCCTCCGTAGCCAGTCGCGCTTTAAAGCTCGCTTGAAGTTCCTACAAGTCCATTCAAGCTCTTTGTCTAACGACATTAGTTCTCCTGACTGGCTATGGGTCATGCACTACCTGCACACAGAATGCAAACACAAACCCGTAAGGCACACAGGTGAAAGAGGGAGAATGCAGTAAAGAAAATGCTAAAGTTACAGACTTTCACGTTTCTACAATAACCTAGAAGATCACCGGCAACGGCGCCAAAAACTTGACACGCTAAAACACAACACCAAATACGACCAAGTATAATCGCAGTCCGAAATGCAGAGTAGTGGCAAGTTCAATTTATCAACCCGGGGTCTAGATCTATTGCCTACTCCGTGATTATCTATTATCCAGCGGGACTAAGTCTAGTGAGAGTGATTGTAAACAAAAGCAGTAAGAAAGCAGGAAATTGTTCGATTTTCAAAAGCAAGGGGTGAGTCACTTTGGAATGAGTCCCCCTAGCTCCTTAGTTAGGTCCAATTTGTAATTTTCGTTGGTTGATTTACTGTTGATTAAACTGCGATTAGATTTGGATGGTATCCATGATGTTGGACACTACCATCCATAATGGGATTTGGATGGTATCCATATTGGACACTACCATCCATTATTGCTACTACCTAATTTGATAAATTGGACCAACCATGTACACATGGACCAGCTATTTATATTGGCCAAGCTGTTCATACATGCAATAATTAATGAAAATTATTTTGGTGTAAACAAATGCCCCCACAACTTAGTTTATAAGAACTAATTCTTATGAACCAAGTTGTTGACACCAACTGTACTAAATGCACAACCACTTGAAGCAGATGTTGGTTTTATATAGTTGTGTCTCCAAATCATATAAGGAATGTAATTCCTTCCTGGCCATGTAAACGAAACACACCAAGAGGGTGTCCCTCACCAACTCGGCTAATAATACGATTTTTAGCCAAATAACGTGGCTTGCCTTTTCATTTTTTGATAAGGAACACAAATTCTTTTTCATGTAGGACACACCTCTTAACCCATATCCTACTAGGAAAAGGAAACTCATTCCTATTAGAACACAATTAATCTTTTCTCTATAAATTGATGCTTCCATTCACCATAATTCACAACTCAAAAAATATCATCGTACCTCCAAAAGTTGTGCGATGCTTCCCCACGGCAAGACTCTTGCTACTGTTCGGTCTCAATTAACCAAGCTCAGGTACTCCTTCTCTCAATCATGGATGGTTACTCGACCAAACTCAATCATAATCCATGTACAACATGGATGATGTTCTTTTGCTTGGACAACACTATCCATGCAACCACTTAACCAAACCATAGTTACAAATTACTTAAGGCCAACCATCCTTGGCTTCTAGTAACATGGATGGTACAATCTATCTAGAAGGTGGCAAGGTAGCCATGTTTTAACCCAACCATCCAAACTCTCGATTTGGACGACAGCCATTTTGCTTCTGAGGTAGAAAAACAAACCCCTTTCAATGGCCACTCCAGAAAAGATTTATCCTGACCATCTCACTCCTCGGCCATGTTGCACATCTTATAAACAATGTCAACTTTGACTAGGTCTCCATGTGCACTAGGCCAACTTCTAAATCATTGACATTCCTTAACGTCCCAAAGGGACGGTAAGTATGGCTTAAGGTACTTGCCATTAATTAAGCGCTCATGTTGGATACCATCCAAATCTTTCAATAAGTAAGCACCATTAGGACACACAACATGAACAATGAAGGGACCACGCCAATTAGGAGACCACTTTCCAAATTTTGGATCCTTCTCACCAACTGGCAAATGCAACTTCCATACTAGCTCTCCTTCCTCGAACGACTTATGCTTTGCTTTTTTATTGTATGCCCGAGCCAATTTGGCCTTTCGTACCTGGATGTTATCAAGAGCTTGAAGTTGCATCTCATCCAGTTCGAACAACTCCGACATCATTATTGACTCATAATACTCCGAGGGAGTCAATTCATGTTGTTTCATGTATCGTGGAGATTTCACCGTTATCTCAATTGGCAAGAAAGCCTCATGATCATATTTCAAAGAGAAAGGAGTCACTCTCGTACTACTACGTGGTGACATCCTATAAGCCCATAGTGCCTTTGATAGCACCTCATGCCAATTCCTTGAATTGTCCTCAATCATTTTGGACAAGATCCCTTTTACCACCTTATTGGTTGCTTCTGCTTGACCATTGGCTTGAGCATAATAAGGTGTGGAGTGGATGATCTTAATGCCATGATCCTTGGCAAACTCCATTACCTGTGCTCCAATGAAGACTGTCCCTTGATCAGCTGTTATAGTGGCTGGCAAACCAAAACGATGAATAATGTGTTCCTTGATAAAAGAAATCACTTCCCTTGGTTCGCCGTCTTCTTTGGCTTTGCCTCTACCCACTTTGTTAAATAATCAGTAGCCACAATGATAAAGGTGTGTTGCTTAGATGATGGGGGATAGACTTGTCCAATCAGATCCATTGTCCAACCAAAGAATGGTCGAGCTTAACGATAGATCTCAAATCAATGGCAGGTGCTCTTTGCACTGGTCCATGACGTTGGGAGGCTTCACATCCCTTAGCAAATGATGCACAATCAGGCCCAATAGTTGGCCAGTAGTATCCATATCGATGCAGCATCCACCTCATGGATGGACCAAATTGATGTGCTCCACATATCCCCTCGTGGACCTCGTCCATAGCTTATAAAGTCTCCTTGCCCCCCAAGCACGTGAGCAACAAGCCATCTGGCCATCTTTTGAACAGTGTCCCGTCTAGTAAGACATAGTTCTTGGCCCTAAACTTGGTAGTATGGTCTGCATCCCCACTTGGATTTTGAAAGTACTTCACCAGAGGAGCATGCCAGTCCTCGACATCATCTTCAATCACACACACACCTCAACAACTTGTTTCATTCTATCCCTCAAAGGGCTAAGAGTTTGCACGAATATTTGGTCTCTTCCTCCACTGACAAACTCTCTAAATCCGGATGCAAGCTGGGCCAGATAGTTGGCCTTGCCATTATCCATACGAGGAATGAACTTGATGAACACATTGTCAAAATGAAAAATCAGCATTTTGACATGCTCAAGATACAACTCTAACACATAACTAACACAACGGTATTCACCATGCACTTGGTATAGTACCAGTTGAGAATCTCCCCTAATGTTGACATTCTTTGCCTTTAAGTCTACAAGCATCTCCAAACCAACAACCAAAGCTTCATACTCCGCTTGTTTATTAGTACATGGCACATCAAGGGAGAATGCAAAGTGCATGGCATGAACTGATGGCGAGGTCAACACCATGCCAGCTCCTGCTCCTGAATGTGTCTTTGAGCCGTCAAAGAACAACGTCCAGGGCATCTTATCAACCATCCCAACTTCTATTTGCTCGGTTGGCATATTCAAACATGGGTGGTCTGCCAAAAAATCTGCTTGGGCTTGACCTTTAACTGCCCGTTGTGGCACATACTTCAAATTGAATTTGGACAATGCAAGTGTCCACTTACCAATCCTACCATGGATGGTTGGCCGGGACAACATGTATTTAATAACATCAGTTTGGCAAATGAGCTGCAACTCAACGGGTGCCAAGTAGTATATTAACTTCGTACAAGCAAAGTACAAGGCCAAATATAACTTTTCTATGGATGAGTATTTTTGCTCGGCCTCATTCAACAATCTACTTAAGTAGTACACTGCTTGCTCAATGCGAGAATCTTTCTCTTGAGCCAACAGACATGCTACAGATGTGTCTGTGGCTGAAAGATATAATTTTAAAGGACAATTCCGAATTGGTGAGTTGAGCACTGGCGGGTTCACCAAATACCTTTTGATATCTTCAAAGGATTTTTGGTGCTCCTCCCGGCACACAAACTCATCTTCCTTCTTCAACTTGATCAGCGAAGAGAAAACTTGGTTTCGGCCTGCACAATTTGAGATGAACCTTCGAATGTAATTGACTTGGCCTAGGAACCGCTACAACTCCTTTTTATTTCATGGTGGCATGACCTCAATGATGGCCTTGGTCTTGTTTTGGTCGACCTCAATGCCATGTTGACTCACTAAGAATCCTAAAAAGTTACCTGCTGCACTCACACGAAAAGCATATTTTAGTGGATTAAATTTTAACTTGTGAGCTCTCATACGCAGGAAAGCTCTACGTAAATGAGAAAGGTGGTGTCTTGTCACCTTCGACTTGACGACAATGTTGTCAATGTTTACTTCCACCAAGTCACCAATCAGCTCATGAAAAATGGCATTCATGGCCCGTTGGTAAGTTGCACCAACATTTTTCAAACCAAAAGGCATGATTATCCACTCATAGCAGTCAATAGCCCCTGGACAGCGAAACGCCGTCTTGTGCACATCCTCCTCGGCTATATAGATTTGGTTATAGCCAGAATAAAAATCATAAAAGAGAAAATCTCATGCCTGATAATAGCATCAAATAACATGTCAGCCACTGGCATAGGGTACTCATCTTTTGGGGTGGCCAAATTCAAATTCCTAAAGTCTACACAATCACGCAAGCTGCCATTTTTCTTTCTCACTGGCACAATGCATGACAACCACTCAACATACCTAGTAGTTCTAATGAACTTTTATTTCAATAGACTTTCAATCTCTTTCTTAATTTCTGGCAGGACTTCATAAGCAAAACGTATAGGTGATTGTTTGTAAGGTTTAAAGCCACTTTTAATTGGTAACCTATGCTATACTAATTTTCTATCTAAGCCATGCATTTCAAGATAATCCCATGCAAAACAATCTTTAAAAACTCAATTAACTCATACCTGTCAGACTCTGGCAAGTTGGCACTTATGAAAGTTGGATGTGGATCGTCCTTAGTGCCAAGATTGATCTTCTCCAACACGTCACATGTGGCAATGTGCTTGCCGTCTTCTCCGGCCTTGCTTGTACTCTTTTCTTCCAATAATACTTCATCATCAGGTACACAGTCAACCATAAACACAGGCTCTATATGCATAAGCCTTTGTTCACATCGGTATATGGCCAACTTTTCTTGCAAGGTCATAATTTCGGCCTTCTCTGCCACTTTTGTAAGGAGTGGCTTACTCATTTATGGATGATGTCTCAGCTTGGGGTGGACCATCCACAACAAACATTGTTGGTCTCACTATTTCAGATAGAGGGTCAACACACTGTTTGCTCAACACCTTTGCACTAGACATCACCATGGTACACGATCCATCATCCACTGTCTTGATCTCTAGAGGGACAAAATCCCCATGGTAAAGGGGATATTCCGCTATATTGGCTCCAACCGCAAATGGTTTGGTGTCAGCTCGTACCGCTTCGACCACACCATCCTTATTCCATAACATTAAACACTGGTGCAGCCATGACGGCACACACTTATTAGCATGTATCCAGTCTCTACCAAGCTAAGCGTTGTAGCTGATTGCCCCACCAATGATAAAGAAAGCAGTCATTCTCTCTTGGCTACCCACTCTTACAACTACTGGTAGTATCCCCCTTGCAGTTGTGGAACCACCATTGATGCTGGTAACAAACACCTCTGTTGGGATAAGATCATTTTCACTCTTTCCCAACTTCCTGAGCATACGTGTGGGCATCACGTTCACAATAGCACCATTGTCAACTAACACTCTTGACACTGGTACATTTTCAATCTGAGCTTTTATGTACAATGGCCTGAGATGTTGAAGCATCTTTGCATCTGGCTCATTGAAAACCATAACTCGACTTGGTTCCTCAACTGCTGATCCTTCAATGAAAACCTCTTTCCCCTTTCTTGTTTCCACATACATAACACTATTTTCATCTAGCTTCTCTTCGTCAACCACCGAGTTATCTTCTTCATCAAATTCTGAACCCCATGTTGAGTTCTCAATAGGAAGGCTTGTGGATCCTTCTGGTCCTTGGTACAGTACATAGTAAGGATACCGACCATCATCCTCGCCAAGTACGCCCACATATTTGTGTCCAACCTCGTACAATTCCCTTAGGATTTGTTGGGAACTCTTGTGTTGCCGTACTGTCTCAGCAGACAAGTTGATTCTCGCTCCAGTATGAGCCATTGCGACATTCCACGGCTCAGCCTCTAGTGCAAAACTTGCATACTCAGTAACCAGTTCAGCAACTGGGGACTCTTCCTCCTCCTCATCCGAATCCAGCTCGGCGATGGCTTGCTTCATCCACTTCCTCAACCTCCGCTTCAATTTCACCATCTCCTCTCTCGCCATCCACTTCAAAGTGAAAGATCATGGGCAAAATGTAGTTATTTACCACGACAGGTGGCAAACTCCCAAACTGGATGGTTGTGGATGTATTATGATCATCATCCTCATCATCCTTGCTATTTCGGTCAAACTTTGACCTTGGAGGCTCTAACTCCAGCATCTCCTCCTCTATGAAGGATTCATTCATCTCTGCATCATATCCATCATCCGTTGGGGCTTCCTCTTTCTTCTCCACACTCTTGCCGCTATCAGACACTGTGACCCTGAGACTAGTGGCAGTAGAGTTGTTCACATGATCATTGGTATGCATGTTGTGAGTCCTCTTCTGTTGAGCATTCTTGTGAATAAACCTTCTATATTGTGTCCTTGTCATCCCATTCACTGCAATTGGCTGTTGACGATGAACATCATACGTATGCCATCCACTTGATGACACATTAGGCATCCTGAAAGTTCTTCTGACAGGTGGTGAACTTCTGGCAGGTAGGGAGAGTCCAAAAGGTGCACTTTTGAAAGGTGGATCATTTTGAGCAACCCATTGCCTACGTTGGCCTCTTCCCCATGCAGGTGCACATACTCCTTCCACCTGAAGTTCATATGGTGGATACCGCTTGAATGGTCTCTGGGGACCAAGCCTTTGACGACCTGATTGGGTTGGTCTATCTCCACCAAGATTCAGCTTCCCTTTGCACTGTGCACACAACTTTTCTTCATCATCCGGATCAATACGTGGCCCATCGTGCATGCCACTTGATGATGAACCACCCTGCACAATGACATTGGGGTTGCCACTTGGCTGCAGTGTTATATCCAACACCAGCTTGAAGCGTGGCAAGTCAATCTTTGAAAATTCAGGATTGACCAGTTGATGCATATGACATTTGGGAATGGATCAGTATCCACTGTCATGGCATCCTTCTTAGGGCCTGTGAACTTGATGCATCCCTTTGTCAATTGCAACCTACAAAACATTACGAAAAACCAAACAATTATTAGTGGCATGTGACATACTATATTATGCCACTTGCAATAACATTTTCCTTTTAACTTCTCAGGGGCTGGTATACTATGCCCCCTAGACAGCTTAATCTGACCATCCTTGTACAATTGGTCAAAAATTAAGTCTAACTTGCTAACATCAAAAGAAAATTTTCTAGGTTGGACTAGAGCACGATTAGGTTTCCCAACTAGCTGTTCATTATCCATTTTGGCTAAGGAAGCACAAACATATGGCTTTCCTTGCACAATTTCAGCCAAATCTATCTTGACACCATCCACATCCTGAGCAACATGGTTCATGGCATAATCAAAGTTAGGGTGGTACAGTCCCATAGATGCACTACTTCTATTCTCTTCTTCTCGTACAAGAGTCACATACCTAACCGCACATGACATCAACTAGAATAAATTAGAGAACTCCCTATCTTGAAATTTTTTACGAAGTTCAAAGTTTAAACCACCTTGTGCTAGATTGACAAATTCACGTTCTGTCAAGTTCACAAAACAACGAGTACATGCATTTTTAAAATTGTCAAAAAGTATTGCACAGTCTCCCCTGGTCACTTCTGGTTCAGAATGATAAAATTGTGCATGGAACATTTGTTCCATGTGTTGCCAAGTTTGCACTGAATTAGATGGCAAATTGATGTACCATGCAAAAGCAGGTCCTGTCAAAGAGTTGTCGAATAAACGTAACTTGACAAAATCACCTACATCACCACATTGGACAGTAAATCGTCCAACATGCTCCACTATGGATTGATCACCCGTTCCAGTAAAAGGTACAAACTTCGGTACCCTAAACCCTCTTCCGAACGGATACATTCTATCCACCCACTCCGGATACGGCTTTCGATAGACAGGTGGCATCGTTGGTCTCATACCAAAACCAAACTACTAAGCCAAAAACTATGACATTTGATCACAGAGTGTATTCACATCGTGCCCCCTTGTTGCCCCCCTAGCGGTATGAAACCACCAAGATCCACGCCTTGCACGTTCATAGGGGGCGGGATTTGCTGCGGGTACGCACGTGGTGGTACTGGGTCAACATTGTTCGGACCCAAACCAAACCCAACATTAACAGGAGCCATGTATGGTATGGCTTCTGGAATGTTTTGTCGAGCAACACCTTGCAAAGGTGGCATTTTCTCAACATGGATCTGAGATGAAGTGGCGTGACTCTCGCCAACGTTCACCCTTTGAGGTGTTGGTACGGTGGTTGCCACCGGTGGTGTAGGGTTCAACGAGCGTGGCTGCTCACCTCTACCAGACGGTAGGTTAGCGTTTTCACTTTGACGATTTGGAAAGTCTTAACCATCTGAAGACAAAGCCCGAGTTCATAAAACTGGTCTGTTCAATAATTGCCTAAACTCACCCGAATCATTCGTATTTTTGGTTACCAACTCAAATAATTGAGCCAATCGTCTATCTACGCGGGAATTGAGACAATCAACTTGAGAGTTTACTTGATGAGCCATAGCTCTGGCTTCCTCTATCAACCGGCGACTCTCTGCCATCATTTGGAGGTTCTCCTCCGTTGCTTTGCGATTCTCCTCCATCATCTGATGAAGAGACACCACTGCCTCGCCTAGATCTACATTTGGTGCCATGTTTGGCGCCTCTGCTCCAACATTGTTTCCTCCTGCTTGGTCAACTTCAACGTTAACCAACTGCCCCTCCTCCACAACACCTTGTGGAGGATCACCATCCTGAATCCTTCGTCGCGAAGCCATATCGAACACACATTGTCCCACTGGGTGTGCCAATTTGTTTCAGGTGGAATTTTGTGTAATCAATGCACCCCGAATTCAAGAAAATAGAAAAAGATGTTACTCGGTTCACACCTCTTCAAACACTGTTCGAACGAGGGTGTTCGATGCATACATCAAAGGAACTGGCTAATTTTACCTCTACTCCTATGGAGATTCCTTGAGAGCTCCGCAACTACTGACTACAACTAACAGAGAAGCCTCGTTGGAGGGTCTCTGGTGCTACTGCTACGGTTACTGTTCTAGAGAGAAAAGATAAATTTTGAGGAGACTTGTGTGGTTTGATTTGTCTGTCTTTCCTCCAGAAGCTCCTTGCAAGTTTTGTTTGTGCCTCACCCTCAAAACGCCTTTTCTCTCTTCTCCACATAGCATCTAGTAACTCCTCTAAGCGTCATTTGCAACTCAGCTGTTGCTTCTGGTAACCACTTTCGACACGTTATCATGTCCCTAGACAATCAACCCTATGTATCATGGATGGACAATGAGATGGTCACCATACACCAAATAACATGGATGGTGTCCCTGATCTTGGATAGTACCATCCACCATAAGGTTTGGACGGTGTCCATGATGTTGGACACCACCATCCATTATTGGATTTGGATGGCATCCATGATATTGTACACTACCATCTATTATTAGATTTGGATGGTGTCCCTGATCTTGGATAGTACCATCCACTATAGGGTTTGGACGATATCCATGATATTGGACACTATCATCCATAATGGGTTTTGGATGGTATCCATATTGGACACTACCATCCATTATTGGATTTGGATGGTATCCATGATGTTGGAATCTACCATCCATAATGGGTTTTGGATGGTATCCATATTGGACACTACCATCCATTATTGGATTTGGATGGTATCCATGATGTTGGACACTACCATCAATAATGGGATTCGGATGGTATCCATATTGGACACTACCATCCATTATTGCTACGACCTGACTTGATAAATTGGACCAAACAAGTACACATGGACCAGCTATTTAAATTGGCCAAGCTGTTCATACATGCAATAATTAATGAAAATTATTTTGGTGTAAACAGTCATCCTCCACAACTTTTTTCCTCATCCTTTCTCGCTCTTCTTCTTCTAGCACAGATTGGAGAGCAAGTCGCCAAGCAATTTCTTTCATGAGATCATCTTGCATCTCCTCGCTTATGCCCACCTCTTCAAAGCTCGATGTGGGATGTGGAAAGATGTGGTCGGCTACAATAGGATATTCCTAATAATGATTATCTCAGGAGCTCAGTGTGACAACTTCCGTATGCTCCATAATGTCCTTGTAGCCTCCTTCATCCTCCTCCTCTTCTTCTATGGTAGGAGAAAGGGGATCTTGAGCAGGCTGTGCACAAACTTGCACAAGATCCTTGAGGCTCTTCTTAATGCTCTGGAGGGTTTCCTTTGTTTCATGGTTGGATAACTCAATTTGGGCAATGTCCGAGATATCCATATTCGGAAAGTATCTCTCAGTTACTCGAGCAATCTGCTCCACGAGAAGTGATAGTTTGGATCTGGCCGAGGGAGGAATTATTTTTGATAAGGAGATTGTTCTTGAAATGTCCAGGGGTTTGATTGTTCTACATAGTAGGGGGCTTGGTACTGAAACCTGAATTCATAGTCTTCTCCTCCTTGATTGGTCCAGGAAGTCTTAGGGTAATACCACCTGGATGGTGGTTGATACACCCTAATGGTTGGAGAAGCCATAAAGATCCCTGTTTCAGATATGCACCAACAAAAACAAAACATCCAAGTGAAAAGCAAGGGTGGAGAAAAAAAAAATACTAAAGTAACAAACTTCTGTCTTTCCTAATAATTTAGAAGGTCCCCGACAACGGCGCCAAAAACTTGACTCACTAAAACACAACTCCTAACAATGGCCAAGTGTAACCAATAAAAGGGACTTCAATATAGTGGTACAAGTAATAAATATCGAATCCATGGGTCTCTAGAGTTACTATTACTCAGCTTCAGTTCATTAATTAGCAAACCAGATTGAGATTTGATTAACTAAACTAATCTATAAGCTAAACTAGGTAAAACTACTAATTATAGGTTGGGAACTCACTTAGGTATGATTTCCCCTAGTCTGTAGTTAGGCCAAGTTGTAATTCATCCAATCCAATTCAGTTGAAAGATATACCGCGAAAAGTTCTTAACTGGTCTGGACTCTCGACTAAAGTTATCCAGACCCTCTCAGTTCGAATACCCGGTGAGCGACTAACCTCCACCGGTGTAAGCTAACCAAGGTAAAAGACACAAAACTTCCTCTACTAGCTTTGATTCCAGTACAGAGCAGTGAATCGATTTATCGACTAAAGCAATCGATCCACTACTTCCAATTGAGGTTGCTCTGTTAACCTATGCAGAGACTATCGTTCTTGGTGAAAGTATGAATCAAAAAAGTTAGATAAGGACTCAATTAATTCTGAATCAATGCCTCAACTGAATATAAAACGTCAATTAATCATGAATTTGAGTTCATACAACTCTTCCTACCATACAAATCTAGGGTTCCTCAAAACCTAAGTGAAGGGAAGTTACTCCATAGAGAAGAGAGAGAATGATACTCCAAAATAGCTCCAGAATGATCCCAAGGTGCTCTCTCTCTCTCTCTCTCTCTCTCTCTCTCTCTCTCTCTCTCTAGGGTTCGTCCCTTGGGTGTTTGGGATCCAAAATCCAGCTCTCCCCCTTAAGAATCCACAAAAACGCATTTATACAGCTCACAGAAGCCAAGTTACGGCCTTAACCTTTGGAGTTCAGGCCGTAACTTCTGGAAAGTATTCTGCCTCCCGTGGCCCCGAGTTACGGCCAAAATGGGAAAGTTACGGTCATGGCCGTAACTTTGAAGGCAAGCCCGTAACTCTGGAGAGGCTGCTGTCTTTCAGTCATTTCTCCCTTATCCGAACTACGAATCAGTCGCCGTTTGATCCTAGACGCTCGTGGTCTCGTCCTATTTCTTTATATGCCTAGCTTAGATGATTCTTTGTACATTAAATGAGGTAGAAATCCATTCTTCCTTGGGTCATAACTGAGTTTCTTCCCCCGAGTCACCAATTGATCTCTGATTGACTTGAAACTTGCGCCTATGCTTCACTTTACATGCTAGGACCTGAAATGTGACAAAAGAACACAATCTAGCGTAAAACATGCCAAAGTATGATAAACACCAAACTAAACAATCAAGAAATAAGGGGTAAAAACTTGTGCAAATTCAGTGTTATCACATGCACGGTTGGGGCATGTGAATTATAAGCGAATGATGACTATGTCTAAATAAGAAATTCTCCCTTCTTTTGATGCTCAACATGATAAATGTAAAACTTGTATGTTGGCAAAAATCACTAGACAACCGTTTAAAAACGTGCAAAGGGAGTCCAAGGTGCTTGGACTTGTACATAGTGATCTATGTGTTTTACATGACACTCCTACCTTAGGAGAGAAGAAATATGCCATCACCTTTATTGATGACTATTCGAGGTTTTGCTATGTGTACTTGTTGCAAACTAAGGATGAATTCCTTAGTCGATTTGGTATATGTAAAACTAAGGTGGAGTTACACAAGAATTAAAGATCAAAACTTTGCATACGGATCGAGGTGGTGAATACTATGGTCCGACTTACTTCTAAAGTACGGGGGATCATACATGAAACCTCTGCACCATTTACCCCTCAACAAAATGAGATAGCGGAAAGGAAAAATCGCTCCCTAAAGGAAATGCTCAATTCCATGCTTTCTTATTCTGGTTTGAGTAATGGGTTTTGGGGGGAAGCCATACTAACGGCTTGCTATTTATTAAATAGGGTTCCCAATAAAAGGAATGTTACTACCCCCTATTAACTGGTATATAGAAAGCCAAACTTGGAGTATCTCCGAGTTTGGGGTTGTTGGGCAGCAGTGCGACTAACGTATCCTAAAAGGAAGACGTTAGGAGAAAGAGGCATTGATTTCATCTTTGTAGGATATTCTGAAAATTCTAAAGCATATCGGTTCTATGTTATAGAACAAAATGACGCTTACTCAATTCATTCTATAATTGAGTCAAGAGATGCATATTTGATGAAAATCAATTTTCATCAATGCGACTACCAAAAGACATAGTTCCTCATGTCAATGAGGGGATTGAGGAAGATACTTCACAATCGAATTTACCCATTATTCGTCAAAGTACAAGAAGAAAAATTGCAAACTCTTTCGGACCAGACTTTCACCTGTATCTTGTGGAAGGGTCTAGAGAGGAAGCACACTCTCAATATTTATATTCATTTAATATTATGGATGATCCTAAAACTTTTGATGAGGCTATGAAGTCTCGTGACGCTGCCTTTTGGAAGGAAGCTAATAATGATGAAAAAGATTCCATTATGGCGAACAACACATGGGTGTTGGTAGATTTACCACCGGGATGCAAACCTTTGGGTAGTAAATGGATCTTCAAAAAGAAAAGAAGAGTCGATGGGACCATCAACAAGTTTAAGATGCATTTGGTAATCCAAGGCTTTAGACAAAAATATGGGATTGATTACTTTGATACTTACGCACCTGTTGCTCGAATCTCCACCATTTGATTGTTGATTTCTCTTGCGTCAATTCACAATCTAATTATCCATCAAATGGATGTCAAGGCAACGTTCTTGAATGGAGATTTGGATGAAGATATTTATATGAAACAACCCGAAGGATTTGTTGTGCCAGGTCAGGAGAATTAAGTGTGTAAATTGATCAAATCATTGTATGAGCTTAAACAAGCTCCAAAACAATGGCATCAGAAGTTTGATGATGTGGTTTTGTCTAGTGGTTTTAAGTTAAACCAAGCTAACAAATGTGTATATATAAAAGTTGATGATTCTGGAAATAGCGTCATCATATGTTTGTATGTAGATGACATGCTTATCTTTGGTACAAATAAAAGGCAAGTGGACCTCACTAATGAGTTTTTGTCATCTGAATTCTCCATGAAGGACATGGGGGAGACAGATGTGATTCTAGGTATCAAGATCAAGCGGAAGGGCAAGGAAGTAGCCTTGGCTCAATCTCATTACATTGAGAAGGTACTTGATAAATTTCATAGTGAAGGTTGTCGTGAATTAAAAACCCCAATGGATCCAAGTATGAAACTTGTTCCTAATACTCGGCAACCTGTTTCACAATTGGAATACTCCAAAGTTATTGGGTGCTTGATGTTTGCAATGACTTGCACAAGACCAGATATCGCATATGCGGTAGGACAATTAAGTCGGTATACGAATAATCTTAGTGCTCATCACTGGCATGCAGTGAGACGTGTACTAGGATATTTCAAAGGTAAAATGCATTATGCTTTGACTTATAGTGGATTTCCATCTATTTTGGAAGGATACACAGATGCTAGTTGGATTCTGATGTTCAAGATAATACTTCAACATTAGGATGGGTCTTTTTGCTTGGGGGGGGGGGGGAGGGAGCCATCTCTTGGATTTCTAAAAAATCAAACTTGCATAAAAAATGTCACTATTGAGTCAGAATTTGTGGCATTGGCTTCTGCCAGAGGAGAGGCAGAATGGTTGAGAGACTTGGTTTATGACATCCCTTTATGGCCTAAACCAATCTCACCAATCTCTATCCTTTGTGATAGTAATGCTACTTTGGCTAAGGCATATAGCCAAATGTATAATGGCAAGTCTCACCATTTGGGAGTAAGACATAGTAAAATTCATGAATTGTTCACTCACGGAGTTGTGTCTTTACAGTATGTCCGAACTCAAAATAATTTAGCTGATCATTGACGAAAGTGTTAGCTAGAGACTTGGTAGTCAAGTCTGTGAAAGGGATGGGTTTAAAGTGCATGTGTAGCCGCTTCAAGAAACCTGGACTTTGATTTCATGTGCGCTTATGAGAAGGATTGAGACACATTGCGGGCAATAGTGTCAAGATTACTTGGAAGTTTGTAAAATTTAAATGTATATTATCTTCGAATATTTATATGAGTAGTTGGGTTCAATTGTAGCGACACCATTTGTATTCGAATATTCGTTAAGTGTAATATACTAAAATAAAAATTCAATTTCACGATATTTTTATTTATGTTTAAGTTTTATGGGAATAATTTTGAATGTTGTAATTTTAGTGAATTTTTTAATACACTAAAATGGGGGAGGAATGTTGGAAATATGGTGGATCAAGTTGGTTAATTTAATGGTAACAATTGGATTAGGTTAATTAATTAGCCAAAGTTCCATTTAAATTTAAATTTAAATTAGCCAACTTTCCATTCCATTTGATTGGCCAAATTCCCAGTCCAAATTGTTCATACGGTTGATAACTTTGACTTTTCATATAATTTAAATATGCCAAACTCCCATTCAATTATCTCACATGTGCTTTGGTTTAATTGGTTGGTTTTAGAGTGGAACTACACGTCCCTCTAATTCAACAATTGCAAACCAATACAACATATAGAGAAGCTGCCATTTAATTGGAAGGATGCAACCCTTCATGGGTTTGGAGAATAATGGCTCTAAATTGAAGGGTCACGTACCTTTGAGGCAACCCTTGACATATTGATGAGAATAAGGCTCTAAATTGGAAGGATGCATCCCTCATAGCTAGCCACCTACTCCCTGCTCCGATGACACCTGTTTAATGACATATTGATGAGGAAATTGGCGGTTACGACTGCGTTCAAGGGATCGCGGCTGCTTTTCATGGGTTAGGAGGGGCGGGGGTTAAGGGTGTACGAGGAAGCTGTTGCGGCAGGTAGACGAAAGGTAGCGTCTTCGCCTTTGTCTTCGATTTCGATGCTAGTGCGATGAGGATCCGGAGAGAAGACGGAGAGACCATCCCGGAGAGAAGACGGTGGTCGAAACTCAGTTAGCGCCGGCGACTGGAGTAGCAGACGGGAGGAATGGCGTGGCGCGGCGGAGGGAGGAGACTTTTTATGTTCTATTTCATTCATTTTATTAAGTGACAGAAAAATAAATTAAAATTTCACCTCAGACGCCACGTCAACGCTTACTGAATTTTCTGTTAAATATTGATGGTCAAACTCGGTCAATACTAACAGAAAAATAGTTTAGGACGACATAATTCATAATTGTCATTTTATTAAGTGACAAAAAAATAAATTAAAATTTCACCTCAGACGCCACGTCAACGCTTACTGAATTTTCTGTTAAATATTAATGGTCAAACTCGGTCATTACTAATAGAAAAATAGTTTAGGACGACATAATTCATAATTGTCATATTGAATAGTTTGGGACACAAGTGACACTTTTTGAATAGTTGGAATTTTCTAGTGATATTTGCCCTATAATCTTTACCCTTTTATTATGAATTTTAGCAAAATAAAATATCATTTAAAAGACAATATGTACCATTTCACATTATCATCCAATATTAATTCAATAACCATTGGACAAAGACATTGCACCGACAACAGATAGGGGCTCCAATTTTTTTTTTTTTTTTTTTGGTACAAGCTCCAACTTTTCTCGATACATCATGAAACCGATTTCTCTAATAAACAATCTGACAAACACAATGCTCTGAATTGTGTACGGATCGGGCTAAACCCATCCCAAAGAAGAAACAGGCTGTCGTAAGAACCACCCATGGTCAAACTAGAGTCACGGATTGGTTTTGCTATTCCTAGGAAGTGTTTTTTTTATATAGTAATATTTACATATCATTTATAACAATGTATTTGAAGCCAAACAACATTTCTTTTTTTACAAAAGATAATCATATATTGATAAAAAAAAAGAGTTACATCCTGGTATTTAACCAGGCCTGAAAATCAAAAGAGCGACACGTGGTCGGGTACAGATGATGGGCCTTTCAAGCCACCAAATGGGCTACCCTATTACTACGTCGACCTACAAACCGCACCGAAAACTCACTATGAAGCGCCAATCCTCTCACAATCTCCTCGAGAAGGGTTTAGACCTGGCAAATTACAACCCGACCCATTGACCCGACCCGAAACCGTCCAAAAATTAGAAATTTTTGTAACCCGAAATAAGAATGACCCGAACCCGATAACACGTGATTTTTTGGGACGGATCGGGTAGGTTAGCGAGTCGACCCATTAGACCTGTTCCCTTTAATATATTACTCCCCCTTTTTTTTGTCAAAAGATATCATATATTGATAAAAAAATAGCCAGTTACACCCTGGAAACCAGCCAGGCCTAGAAATCAAAGAAGCGACTCGTAGTCGGGTACAAAGAAAGGGCTTTCCTAGCTACCAAATGAGCTACCCTATTGTTCTCCCGACCTACAAAATGCACACTAAAGCCAGGTTGAGTACTAAAATGATGGCTAATCTCTTCCAGAACAGCACCCAACCGGCTATCTCTTACGTCGGCTTGATTAATTTTGTCGATGATCACTTTTGCATTGCCCTCAAACCGGACCTCCGACAAGCCTAACTCTATACACCAAACAATAGCGTCCCTGAGCACAAGCAATTCCACTACCATAGGATCATCCATTTGAGAAAACTGAACCCCTCTAGCCAACAGGAGTGCCCGCTCTGAATCCAGAAGAACCATGCCACCAGCCGAATGCGACCCACCCTTCGTAGCCCCATCCCACATGCAAACTATCTGGGAATCACCCATTTGAATTGGAGATTGCATCACCGGGATCGGTGGCACCCTAGGAACTTGGTCCGCCGGTAGGCCCACCCATTGACACGCCAAAACACAACACCAAACTGCGACCAAGTGGAATCGCAGTCCGGGAATGCAGTAACAGGCAAGTTTAATTATCAACCCGGGGTCTAGATCTACTGCTTACTCCGTGATTCTCTATTATCTAGCAAACTAGTTCGAGTGATTGTTGTGAAAAGTAAAAGCAACAAGAAAGCAGTAAATTGTTCGGGTTTCTAAAGCAGGCAAGAGTCACTCGGGATTGAGTCCCCCTAGCCCCTTAGTTAGGTTCAATTGCAATTCCCTGGGTTGATTTACTGTTGATTAGACTGCGGAAGATCCGACAGTAGCTTGGAATCTCTTAAGCTGTCCAAGCCCTCTCAGTCTAACTACCCGGCAGACGACTAGTCTTCACCGGGATAGAAAGCTGAGGCTATGAACACAGAACTCCACTACTGGAGCCAAGAACACCAGTACAAAGCAGTAAACTGGCTAACTCTCGTATAGCCAATCTCCTACTATCGAATGAAGAGGCTCTAACAACCTAATCAGGTTCTATCTATCTCAGGTTGCAGCAGAAATTGAGAAAAGCTGATCAGACTCAAATCAATTCATTAAACATGCGTCATTCGATTAAAATCAAACAGTAATATCATCCCAAGTCATTACAATCAAATCCCTAACACAAGGAACTAGGGTTCTTCATACCCAAGTGAGAGAAGGGTTCTACTCCATAGAGAGAGAAGAGAAAACAAGAATCGGGTTAGTCATACTCATAACGATAAGGATAATCTGCTGCGGGACGATGATTTCCACTCCTATGACGATCTCCAGGCTCGATTCGATGAAATCCAGCTCTAAGACAGCTTCTAGGATGTGTTCTTCGCACTTTCTCTCTCTAGGGCTTTGTTTTTGCTCTCAAAACACGATTCTCCCCCTTTTGGCTCGGAATAGGCTCTAAAATCAGGCTTTCCCGACTCGCACGGCCAGGGTGCACGGCCGTGCATATCACCCACTTGGCCGTGCACTCCAAAACGCAGCGTATCCATTAAGTCGAACTCAACCATCTTGCACGGCCAGGGTGCACGGCCGTGCAGATCTTCAGGGGTGCCCGTGCACGTCCTCGGCATAAGGCGCACGGCCAACTTGCAACCGTGCACGGCCGTGCAGCATCCCTGGTCTGCCCGTGCAGCTCCCAAAAACCTCGCCACTCGTCCGTTCTTCATCCAATCGACCCCAGACTCGCTCCTAAGCCTTCATTCACGTACTAGGACCTGAAATATCACAAACAAGCACAACCTAGCGTGAAATCGGCCTAAAACACGAGAATCAACACCTCAAACGGTGTAAGAACGGGGGTAAAAACATGTGTAAATGACGGTCTATCAAACTCCCCCACACTTAACCGTTTGCTTGTCCCCAAGCAAACCAAGTCAGACACTAGGTAAGCTTACATATTTCAATCAACCAACATTGGGGACAAGTCATAAAGGCACAAAACACGTGAATCGCACTGGTTTTCAAACATCAATACATGCACAACCTCAATAACAACCTGGACAACCACCACAAAGGACATTCGAGTGCAGCAAATCGAGTAAAGGAAGAGTCTCCCTTCTGTTCACTGGCCAACCTAGACTTGATTCAACCACTTACTCAAAACAGTCAACTCATGCATCCAACTCAAGACATTAGAATAGAGACCGAGCAATCTAGGTCCTCACCGGGGTACAAGAGCATATAGAAAATGTAAATGAATCACTCACTCTCGACCAGTGGGGTCAGGACAATTTGATGCGAAAGATGCGCATGCTATTTCTCTCAATCCCTATCATCTCTTCACCATGATGGCAGCCTCTAAATGCTAGAGTTCACATATGGGGTGTCACCACTAACTAATCAGGAGGTCTTAGACACAGGTTCAAATTACTGGCTGGGGTCTTGGACATGGGGAAAAGGCCTTTTAGGTGGTGGAAGTATTCATAGCAAAAGGTTCCACATTTTCCAAACACACAATCACAGTCAAACAACCCGGTATTTTCTTTCTGCTATTCTGCATTACTCAATATCTTAAGAGCACAAGAGCGAAGGAGGCATAAACATCAGCATTTCCAAGCCAGACTGCTAAGAAACACTGCTTACTGGGCATTATTCAGATTTTTTTGGTAGTGGCTCTCTTTTGCTTTCAATTTTTTTTCTTTGTTTCACTTTCATTTTTCTTTTCATTTCCTAAGAGAGCCACCACTTCTGCATAAATTTCAAACACCTGCCCAACTTTTAAGCACCACCTCCAACACTCACATAGACTTTAGCAGAAACAGCAGAGAATATATAAAAACCACTATGTGGAACCTTCTAAAAGATGCAACAAGGGTGATTTTTTCCATTATAGACCAAAAGAAAGGATAACACACGGCTCAAAGGGGCTGACTAGGGGATATGACACATCAGGACAGTCAGTTTTGGGCGTGGGCTAATCCTATGCCCCCATCATCTCAGCTAGTGACAACGTGCATGCTACACATCATGGAAGAGGGATCTATCACACAAGAAAGAAACGAGCAGGCTCAAATCTCACATGGCTACCTATATGCTCTATCTCACATTCTGATACCCTGAACTAGATGCATAAACGACTGTCAAGAACAAGTAATCAGATCAAGTCAGATCAAGTCACAGTTGGCAAGCAAACAGTTGAAAAACTGAACCCCTACATCGTTCTACTGCACATCTCAGTCCTCATCATAGGTTGTCCTAGTCGCAAACAAGTTGTCATGCATTAATCCGAAAACCAATCAATTCATCCATCAAAACACAGTGCCAATATGATCAAACAGCAGTACTTGGAGCCCTCAAATCGTCAGATTCGGACAGCAGACTAGGCTCCAAGCACCATCATAAATATTCCAACCGATACAAAGCATCCCCCCACACTTAAGCACGACATTGCCCTCAATGGAGTAGAGGGAAAGATAAGGGGAACGATGTTACCGGGTAAGAACACTGCTGGGGGACTGGAAGTGGACCAGTCAGCGAGAAACGAACGGGAGAGTGGACAATGCTGCACAAATCGAACACCAGAAACACACTAGCACACTGTCGTTAGGGATAAGTGTTAGCCCAGACGGCTACATCAAACCACAAATGAAAAACCAAAAACAAAAACAAACGGTACTAAGTGCAAGCTCCGCACAGATGGAGCAAACACACAAAAGTCTAAAAAGAAAAAACAAACACACTGAGACGGGCAACGAGTACAGCCTACTCGTCGCCAAAACACAACACCAAACTGCGACCAAGTGGAATCGCAGTCCGGGAATGCAGTAACAGGCAAGTTTAATTATCAACCCGGGGTCTAGATCTACTGCTTACTCCGTGATTCTCTATTATCTAGCAAACTAGTTCGAGTGATTGTTGTGAAAAGTAAAAGCAACAAGAAAGCAGTAAATTGTTCGGGTTTCTAAAGCAGGCAAGAGTCACTCGGGATTGAGTCCCCCTAGCCCCTTAGTTAGGTTCAATTGCAATTCCCTGGGTTGATTTACTGTTGATTAGACTGCGGAAGATCCGACAGTAGCTTGGAATCTCTTAAGCTGTCCAAGCCCTCTCAGTCTAACTACCCGGCAGACGACTAGTCTTCACCGGGATAGAAAGCTGAGGCTATGAACACAGAACTCCACTACTGGAGCCAAGAACACCAGTACAAAGCAGTAAACTGGCTAACTCTCGTATAGCCAATCTAGTACTATCGAATGAAGAGGCTCTAACAACCTAATCAGGTTCTATCTATCTCAGGTTGCAGCAGAAATTGAGAAAAGCTGATCAGACTCAAATCAATTCATTAAACATGCGTCATTCGATTAAAATCAAACAGTAATATCATCCCAAGTCATTACAATCAAATCCCTAACACAAGGAACTAGGGTTCTTCATACCCAAGTGAGAGAAGGGTTCTACTCCATAGAGAGAGAAGAGAAAACAAGAATCGGGTTAGTCATACTCATAACGATGAGGATAATCTGCTCCGGGACGATGATTTCCACTCCTATGACGATCTCCAGGCTCGATTCGATGAATACCAGCTCTAAGACAGCTTCTAGGATGTGTTCTTCGCACTTTCTCTCTCTAGGGCTCTGTTTTTGCTCTCAAAACACGATTCTCCCCCTTTTGGCTCGGAATAGGCTCTAAAATCAGGCTTTCCCGACTCGCACGGCCAGGGTGCACGGCCGTGCATATCACCCACTTGGCCGTGCACTCCAAAACGCAGCGTATCCATTAAGTCGAACTCAGCCATCTTGCACGGCCAGGGTGCACGGCCGTGCAGATCTTCAGGGTGCCCGTGCACGTCCTCGGCATAAGGCGCACGGCCAACTTGCAACCGTGCACGGCCGTGCAGCATCCCTGGTCTGCCCGTGCAGCTCCCAAAAACCTCGCCACTCGTCCGTTCTTCGTCCAATCGACCCCAGACTCGCTCCTAAGCCTTCATTCACGTACTAGGACCTGAAATATCACAAACAAGCACAACCTAGCGTGAAATCGGCCTAAAACACGAGAATCAACACCTCAAACGGTGTAAGAACGAGGGTAAAAACATGTGTAAATGACGGTCTATCACCCATTCCTCATATTGTTGGTGAAACTGGCGCATGAGAACCGGGATCCCAAATTTCTTGCCTTCAAAGACTACCCAATTTCGAGATCGCCAGATCCTCCACAGGACGGCCACAACAGCCATAACCATGGACGGTTGATGAATAAGCGCCAACAGACGTTTAAGAAACAAAGGAAAAGTGTGCCGAGGCAAACCCTCCCCCAAATATTCCAGTCCTGAATAGTCCCAGAGTGCTCATGCCACTGGACAATAAAGGAACAAGTGCTCCATCGTCTCCGGGACCTCCCAACAAACTGGACACCGAGGTAGTACCTGGACCTTTTTCTCAATAAGCGCCTCTATGGTTGGCAGAGGCCGATTAAGAATTTGCCAAACAAAAAATTTCAACTTCGGAGGGATCTTTGCCTCCCATACTCTAATCCAACTCGGCTTATCCATCCAGCTAACCGAGGATCGCCATCCACCCCTTCTCCTGTCCAAATCGACAGCCAAATGGTAAGCCGACTTCACCGAAAACACCCCATCTGCTGTAAAATGCCAGATAAGCTTATCAGGCACAACCCATCTCGGGAGAGGAATAGCTTTAGTAGTCCTGCAGGTGGGCGGGTCAAACCATTGACTAAGCTTCTCATAAGACCACCTCCCGCCCCCCTCACAAATAACCTCCGTTACCAAGGGATCACCCCCCTCAGGCAAGATTCGAGGATTATAGCAGGGGGGATCTAATTGGTACCTAGGAATCCAGTTAGAATGGAGGAGGGAGACTGATTGGCCATTCCCAACCTGCCATCTTAAGCCCATCTCCAATAAATGACGCCCATGAAGGATACTCTGTCAACCCCAAGAGGGAGGCGAAAACAGGACATAACATGAAGTGGGAGAGCCAATGCTATGGATTTAATCAAAGTTTCCTTCGCAGCCCACGACAACGTCCTTTGCTTCCACCCGTGGAGACGCTCTAGGAGTTTTTCCTCCAAATATCTGAACGTCTCCATTTCAGAGCGAGCAATTAGCGTGGGAAGTCCCTGATATTTATCGTGGACCCCCACAACACCAACCCCTAGAATCGTGGCCAAGAACTCCTGATCTGGCGTGGAAATATTCTTGCTAAAGCACACCGCCGAATTCGCCAAATTAACGCGTTGACCACTTAGCTCCTCATATTCATTCAGAACCTCAATTAAATTCTCGCACTCCTGTAGAGAACCTCGCAAGAACAAGTAAGAATCATCGGCGAAGAACAGTGCGAGACTCTAGGAGCACGAGGAGCTACCTTCACCCCCTCTAATTTTTTCTCTGTAATCGCTTTACGGAGGAGGGCGGCAAACCCCATGAATCACTCCTACTGTCACTCTAGAAAATGGCCAAGTGTAACCACTTCCTAAAGCGTAGTATAGTGGGTTTGGGTTTTAATGTCAACCCGGGTCCTAGAATTGATGACTACTCGGTGAATTCTTGTTATCTAGCAGTGAAACTTTAGTGCAAGTCCAAATTAACAAACAAACAAAGCAAGTTAACGGTTGTTTTCAAGTCGAGAGAGGTCACCCGGATATGGTTCCCCCTAGACTGCAGTTAAGCCGGATTGCAATTTACCAAGTTCAGTTTTCATGAAAGTTATACTGCGGAAGGTTCTTAAACAGTCTGAAGTCTCGACTAAAGGTCTCCAGACCCTCTCAATCTGAGTCTCCAGAGGGTGACTAACCTCCACCGGAGTAAACAGATTGAGGCCCTAACGAACCAAACCTCCACTACCGAATTGAATTCGGTACAGAATAGCGAATTGGCTCCTCGACTAAAGTCGCCAATTCACTACCTTCAATTAAGGATGCTCTATCAACCTAGGAAGATATTCTCATTCTAGGTTAAAGCAGAAACAACAGGAATTTGATCAGGATTCAAGTCATTCAATGATTCAAGCTTCAATCGAATATAATCAAATCATAAACTCTGTACTTGGGTTCATACAATCAGACCTAACATACAAATCTAGGGTTCCCCATACCCAGATGAATGGGGAAACTACTCCATGGAGAGAGAAGCAAAAGCAGATTCAGACGCGGAAATCATACTGTGAAGGATGAGTTTCTGCTCCTGGTTGACAATCGGTACTTCTCCAAGCTCAAGCCGGGCTCCAATGGTGATGAGGATTAAGCTATGGCACTTGGGAACTCTGGTTCGTCGCTTTCTCTCTCTAGGAATTGCTCTGTCTCTCTAAAACTTGGAACCTCTTCTCCTTCGGCTCAAATCTGCCTAAAAACCCGATTCTGGGCGAAATACGGGCAGAATTACGGTCGTAATCTTGGTCTGCCCGTAAATCGCCCAAAACACGCGTTTCACTTTACTCTGATGAGGGTGGAATTACGACCGTAATATACAGATTACCGCCACTATTTACTCAATTACGGTCGTAATTGGTGGGACACTTGCCCGTAATTCCACTGCCGAGAGGAATTCTGGGTAAATTAGGCTCGGCATTGCTTTTACGGGCATGCCTGGACCAATTACGCCCGTAATTTGGCAGGGGCTGCCCGTAATTTGCTCTGTGAATCGCCACCTGACCTCCAAATGACCCGAAACTTGCGCCTATGCACCTCTTTACTTGCTAGGACCTAAAATACGACAAAACAACACAACATAGCGTAAAATAGGCCAAGGAACATCAATTCGAGCTAAAATGGTCAGGAAACAAGAGTGAAAACATGTGCAAATACGACGCTATCAAATTCCCCCACACTTAACCGTTTGCTTGTCCCCAAGCTGATACAACCCAGAATTGCGTCATTACCAAGCACGAATTACTTGCCCACGAAGCTAGCACAACTCATTTGAACAATCTGGAATTTTGGCTAAGTGTATTGACGTGTTCAGGTAGCCAACTTTGGGAGCTCGGTTCTACCAATTGGGATGGTGGAAATGGAAGGTTAGGGTATGGATTTGAACTTGGTATTCTCCTCCACAAGCTAGAGTGGCTGGAAGCTCGATGGGCGACTTGGGAGTACAATTTCAAGGCTCGACAAAATGGTACCTCAATACTGGGAAAATGGCAGGAATTGCCTAAGTGTCAAACGACGAGCAGCATAGCTACTTTGAAGCTATGCTCCGGAAAGATGGTGCAGATTCGAGGGAGGAGCTTCATACCACATGAAACTACATATTTCACACTACAGAGGAGAGGCATTGGGTGATCAGTGGCGTACTTGGAAGGCGTCGTTCCAGAGCCTCAAAGTTGGTGTCGAGGGCTGTTTGTGACGTGGAGCTTAAGGCAGGATTGTTCACCGTTTCCTTGTTTGAGTTGAAGTTTATTCCTTTTCAGTTTAAACCTTGTTTTGTCAAGTTCCAGTAGGATAAGGAAGTTGCTAGTCGAGTTATACTAGCTAGCTATTTAAGTAATCGTCGTTTGCGTTGTAAGTTTTCAGTTTTTTGAAGTTTAATAAGAACCCTAGTCATGGAGTTTCATGCTCTTTGATTGTCCTTGTTGTGTGGGATCAAATCCATCAACGAGCGAGCTCAGCATCGATTGATTCATCACATCAATCGTGGACGAGTTGCTACCTATTTGGATCAAGCCTCTTCCCCGATTTCGAGTGTTGAAGTTGCACCTTCCAACCCATCTTTCCCTGTTCTTCTCTTCCAGTTCCGAGTTTCAATTCCACAAGTTCGAAGGGTTGAGGTGTTGGTACGCTGATTCCTTAGCTTCGAGATTTGAGGCTCATCAAGTGGTATCTTGAGCCCGGTTCAACTCAGTGACCGTGTGACGATCCCTGTGGTGGCAGCAACGACGGGTTCATCGACTAAGGGCAACGCGAACGCAGCAACGTGGACCAGATCGAAGGGTCCCGTGGAGTTTGATCCTGATGCTATTCTGGTGGCAGGACAGGAGGGTAAGAAGAAGATGCCGACAGTTTCTCTCGAACTCTCCGACACAGGGCAACCGCGAAGAGAAGAATCCGTTCCGGAGAAGGAAGCCGGAGTGGGCGACGAACCTGAGATGGCTGAACAGCAATAAATATGTCCGAGCTTCTGCAGACCCTCACTGCCCATCTCAACCTCACGTATCAGACTCAATTCGATCACCTTAATCGGCGATTAGATGCGCTGTCTCCACCGACGAGTCCAGCTGCACAACAGGGCATTCCAACGACACCCAATGCGGCCTTAACGGCGGATCGAAACGAGCAGGAGCACCCTCGAGTCAATCAGGATCTCAATGAGAGGTTTCAGGACTTGGAACGGCGACTGATCGCTGCCGAAACTGAACCACGAACTCGTCATCGTGAATTTCGTGAGCATGAGTGGCAACCACCGGAAACAGGGTATGGCACGGCTGTAGAGTTGCGGGGAATAAAATTGTCAATTCCCGCCTTTGCCGGCTCTAACAATGCATCTCATTATCTGGATTGGGAGAGGAAAATAGTCCTCTTCTTTCAGTGTGGACACTATACGGAAGAGCAGAAGGTGTTGCTCGCCACGTATGAATTCTCGGATTACCCCGCGGCTTGGTGGGAGCAGACTCAGCTGCGGTGGCGGAGAAACTTGCAGCCTCCAATATCGACGTGGGATGAGCTGCGGGGAGTAATGAGAGACAGGTTCCTCCCCGGGTAATATCAACGGGAATTATTCGATGCGTTGCAGAGCATTCGACAAGGATCTCGAGTCGTGGAGGATTATTTTAAGGAACTCGAACTGCTGATGATGCGCGCTGATGTTCGCGAAGACAAGGAAGTCCCATTGCATGATTTCTTCATGGTCTCAATCGAGACATTAGGAACGAGATCGAGCTTCGGCAGTTCGTGGAACTTGAGGAAGTTGTGCATCTTGCCATTAAAGTGGAAAGGCAACAGCGGGCAAGTGCAGGAAGGAGATATTCTACTCCAAAACTTGTTCCAGAGCAGACCCATGTACCTAATTCAGAGCAGCCCAGAATAGAAGCCACCAAAGTGGCGCCTCGAACGACTGCTCCGGTGACTCACGAAAGACCGGGAGGGTCAACAAGCAGTATACAATGTTTCAAATGTTTCGGCAGAGGCTACAAGGCCAATCAATGTCCGAATAAAAGGGCTTTGGTACTTCGCGATGGGGAATATGTCTCCAAAGATGACGAAGAAGAGCCCCGCGATGACAAGGTTGATTCTGACCTTGAAGTCGACGAAGCAATTGAGGCCGAAGTCCCACCTTCTGGTAAGTTTCTCGGAAGGCGTTGTGATGACAAGGTTGAAACTACATATTTCACACTACAGAGGAGAGGCATTGGGTGATCAGTGGCGTACTTGGAAGGCGTCGTTCCAGAGCCTCAAAGTTGGTGTCGAGGGCTGTCTGTGACGTGGAGCTTAAGGCAGGATTGTTCACCGTTTCCTTGTTTGAGTTGAAGTTTATTCCTTTTCAGTTTAAACCTTGTTTTTTCAAGTTCCAGTAGGATAAGGAAGTTGTTAGTCGAGTTATACTAGCTAGCTATTTAAGTAATCGTCGTTTGCATTGTAAGTATTCAGTTTTTGGAAGTTTAATAAGAACCCTAGTCATGGAGTTTCATGCTCTTTGATTGTCCTTGTTGTGTGGGATGAAATCCATCAACGAGCGAGCTCAGCATCGATTGATTCATCACATCAATCGTGGACGAGTTGCTACTTATTTGGATCGAGCCTCTTCCCCGATTTCGAGTGTTGAAGTTGCACCTTCCAACCCATCTTTCCCTGTTCTTCTCTTCCAGTTCCGAGTTTCAATTCCACAAGTTCGAAGGGTTGAGGTGTTGGTACGCTGATTCCTTAGCTTCGAGATTTGAGGCTCATCACAAGCAAACCAAGTCAGATACAAGGTAAGCTCGAAAAATCTCAATCATGAACCCCTCGGGGACATATCACATAGGCACGAAACATGGGAATCACACCGGCTTTCAAACATCAACACATGAACAACTTCAACCGCAACCTGGACAACCACCACAGAGGACATTCGAGTGCAGCAAAATCGAGTAAAGGAGGAGTCGCCCTTCTGTTCACCAACCAACCTAGACTTGACTCAACCACTTACTCAGACAGTCCCCTCTTGCACAAAACTCAAGATATCAGAATTGAGACCGAGCAATATAGGTCCTCACCGGGGTATAAAGTATAGATAATATGAGAAAATGAATCGCTCACTCTCGACCAGTGGGGTCAGGGCAATTTGATGCGAAAAATGCGCATGCTTATTCTCTCAATCCCTAACGTCACTTCATCATGAAGGCAACCTCTAAATGTTAGAGTTCACATATCGGGTGTCACCACTAACTAATCCGGAGGTCTTAGACACAGGTTCAAATGACTGGTTAGGGTCTTGGACACGGGGAAAAGGCCTTTTAGGTGGTGGAAATATTCATAGCACAAGGTTCCACAGTTCCCAATCCAACACAATCACAACCAATCAAACCAGTATTTCCTTTCTGCCATTCTGCATTGCTCAAATTCTCTAGAGCACAAGAGCGAAGGAGGTTATATAAATGTCAGCATTTCCAAGCCAGACTGCCAAGAAACACTACTTAATGGGCACTATTCAGATTTTTGGTAGTGGCTCTCTTTCGCTTTCCTTTTTTCTTTGTTTTTCTTTCATTCAATTTTTTTTTCATTTCATAAGAAAGCCACCACCTCTGCACATGTTCCAAACACATGCCCCATTTTTAAGCACTACCTCCAACCCTCACATTATATTTAGCAGAAGCAGCAGAAAACATGTAAAAACCACTCTGTAGAACCTTCTAAGAGATGCAAAAGGGTGATTTTTTTCCATTGTAGACCGAAAGAAAGGATAACACACGGCTCAAAGGGGCTGACTAGGGGGTATAACACACCAGGACAGTCAATTTGGTCGTGGGCTAATCCTATGCCTCCATCATCCTAGCTAATGACAACGTGAATGCTGCACATCATGGAAGAGGGAACTATCGCACAAGAAAGAAACGAGCAGGCTCAAATCTCACATGGCTACCTATATGCTCTATCTCTCATTCCGATTCCCTAAACTAGGTGCATAAACGACTGTCAAGAACAAGTGATCAATCCAAGTCACAGTTGGTAAGCAAATAGTTGAAAGACCGAACCCCTACACAATTCTACTACACAACTCAGTCATCATTACAGGTTGTCCTAGTCACATTCAAGCTGTCATGCATTGAGTCGAAAGCCATTCAATTCACCAATTAAAACCACAGTGCCCATATGATCAAGCAAACAGCAGTGCTTGGAGCCCTCAAATCACGAGATTTGGACAGCGGACTAGGCTCCAAGCACACATTTATACGTTCCAATGAATACAAAGAACCCCCCCACACTTAAATGCGATAGTGTCCTCAATGGAGCAGAGGGAAGGGGAACGATGTTACCGTGAAACAGTGGTCAGGAACGTTGACTGGATGGCGGACCAGTCAATATCAGAGGACTGGACAAGGACCAGTCCAACGGGCACAGAGCTAGAGGCAACAAAACACAAACACATTGGGTGAAAGAAACCATAGTTCCAAGTCTACAATCCACACAACTAGGACAAGAAAAAGAAACAAACACAATACGGAGTCTAAGTCCGGAAAGAAAGACAAAAGCAGAGCCCAACTCGATGGGCAGCAAGCAGAGCCAGCTTAGTACTCATCGCCTCCGTCGCCAGCTGGAGGCGGGTAGTAATCCTCATGCCCCGGGGATGCCTCCCAAGGGTAGCTAACAGCAGCAGGATCCATGTCCCAGTAGCTCATCATGTAATGCCGAGCCGAAATGATGCGGCGTCGACCTTCGCGCTCACGGTCGAGTCGGGCGTTGATGTGCTCCTGGCCAACAAGAATCTGCTCATTCTGGCGGGAAATGGCTGCCAGCTGCTCAGCAATGTAAGTGGTGGGCGCAGCAGCAGACGGGCCGGCAGCGGAGGTGGAGGCGCCAGGCGCAGAAGGAGTGGTCCGACGATTCGTCCGACGGGCTGCAGCATCACTCGCCTCGGGGAGGTCCTTACCCTCTGGTGCACGAGGAACAAGGCGAGGAAGTCCCCGGATCCAGGTCACGTCCCCGTCGCGCTGTAGTATCAGCTGGCATCGTAGGGTGTCCCTTGAGAAGGGTGTCGATGGCAGTATGAGAGTGAACCCGGAGAGGTCGATGTTGAAGTACCGTGCCAGGGCAGTGACCACCGGCCCACACGCCAGAGCTCGACCACACCGAGAAGCCTTGACGACAGTCCTGGCGATGAGAGAGAACAGATGGAGGTTGTCTTCCTCCTGGCTGATGGAGTGCAGGCATTGCAGGGTGCGGAGCTGAAGATGACTGGTGGAGCCATCGCTGGGGGTGTAAGATTTCCCCAACATCTGGTTGAGGATGCGCCACTCTGGGCGCAGCTGGGTAGCCGTGGTGTAGCCCGGTGTGACCATGGCGCCTGCGAACTCCGGGAGGCAGATCCTCTCGAAGAATTGCTGGTCGCGAAAGATGGGTGAGTCGTTCTGTTCGATGGCCAGGTGGCAGGCGAATGATGGCAGGAGCCCCAGTGCCCGACCGAAGTCATCATAGCTGAGGGAGTGAAACTCTCCGCCGAGTCGGAACTGGATGGCGTTGCTGTGCGCGCCCGCGTGGGTCCGAAAATGCTCGAAGGAGGAGTAGAACTCCCAGAGGAGCTCCTGATAGATCGGCTCAGCGAGGCAGAGGAGGCGGCGCCAAGAGTAAGCGCGGATGGCAGCCTCCATTGCCTCGCGAGCACCCAGCTCCTCGAAAACCCTCCAATCGAGGTAATGGTGCTGAACGACTTTGCGGCGTCGGATGTCCCACAAAGTCTTTCTCTGGTCGGCGTCGAGCATGTTCAGGTAAGTGTTCATGGTCCCGCAGCCAAAAAGCAGCAAAAACACAACAACATACATGGAATTTTGTCAATGGTGAGTTCAAATCACACCCGGGGCCCTCAAATCAGAAAATTTGGACAGTGGACTAGGCCCCAGGGGAGGAAAGACATTCAAGACCAATCACCAACCAACAAAGATAAAACGCACTTGGAGCCCTCGGATAATAAACCCGGACATCAAATGAGGCTCCAAGCGGGACAATCACACACATATGCTGCACGGTAGGCCAACCAAAATAGTAACATCGAAGCATTTAATACCGGAGGCCTACCGAATTCGTTCAAACACGACCCAACCCCCGAATTCCCTCACTAAAAACCCATAATACCAATCCTCCACAATTCATAAGGAAAAAGAGAGAAGCACACCTGGAGGCACAAGAGTGTATCACAGGGAAGAGGGTGACTCCACGACAGTCGCTGGAAAACTCGCCGGGAGGCTCGCCGGAGTTTCGTCGCCGGCGACTTCACCACCGCCAAAATGACCCAAAACTTTGGGGAATGAGGGCCCGGATGCCAGGAACGCGGTGGTGGTCGCGGTTTCTCGATTGGAGGTCGGAGGAGAGAGATCGGGCCGGAAGAGCACCGAAGGGTCGTGGTTTTCCGGCGACCCAAACCACCGCCAAACTCAACCCCACTAGTATAGACTTGTGGGCGCCGACGAGCGGAGCACGGGAGTGGTCTCGGATTTCAATTTGGAGCGCCGATGAGTGAGTTATGGTCGGAAAACCACCGGAGAAGAAGGTGGGGCGATTTTCCGGTGAGAATAGAGAGAGAGATTGACCAGAAAAATGAGGAGAGAGAGGGAGATTCTCGGCAGAGCTGATTTTTAAATTTCCGGGGGTAATTACGGGCACAATTACGACCGTAATTGGTCGGATCCTGCCCGTAATTCTACTGCCGAGCCTCTTTCCCTCTTCTGGCTTAATTACGGGCAGGGGGCATGAAAATTACGACCGTAATTTGGCCCCCTTGCCCGTAATTGCACTGCCGAGGGCCCTTTTCTCCAGTTTTTAAGCTGCAATTTCGAACAACCAAACCGAAGCGTGCCCCGGCTCGAAAATGGACACTACCATAGAACAAAAATAGACCATCCGGGGCACGAGAAACTAGGCAGTGCGGTATGCCCATAGAGCATCATCGAGCTTGGTGGACCAATCCTTGCGGGACTGATCCACCGTATTCTCCAGGATCCACTTGAGCTCCCGGTTCGTCAGCTCGGCCTGGCCACTGGTCTGAGGGTGATAGGCCACGGACACCTTGTGAGTTACACCATAGCGAGACAGTAACTTATCAAACTGGCCCTGGAAATGGGTGCCTCGATCGCTTATGATGGCTCTAGGTGTCCCGAACCGGGAGAATAGCTGCTTCAGAAAACCACAAACACGTCTAGCATCATTAGTGGGCAAAGCTTGCGCCTCAGCCCACCTAGAGACGTAGTCAACAGCAATAGGATATAGGTATTGCCAAAAGATGGAGGGAAGGGGCCCATGAAGTCGATACCCCAGACATCAAAAATTTCACAAGTTATAAACACATTCTGGGGCATCTCATCACGGGCAGAGATGTTACCTGACCTCTGGCATCGGTTGCACCTGCGTGCGAAGGCGTCTGCGTCCTTGATGAGCGTGGGCCAGTAGGTCCCTCATGACAGTGAGATAGAATGCCCTCCATCTCACTCTTCATAACACAGCGACGGATGATCCCGTCGACTCCGATCCTGAAAAGATGAGGGTCATCCCAGAAGTAATGCTTCAGGTCAGAGAAGAACTTCCTCTTGGTGTGAGTTGTCATCCCCTTGGACAGCTGCTGGCCCACCAAATAGTTCGCAAAATCGGAATACCAGGGGGTGACACTCTCCACCAGGCACATCATCATCAGTCTCTCATCTGGGAAGGAGTCGTTGATCTCCTCCACGAGGTTGTCCGCGGGAGGTGCGTCCAACCGGGAGAGGTGATCAGCTGCAACATTCTCCGCTCCCTTCTTGTCCCGAATCTCAATGTCAAACTCCTGCAATAATAAGATCTATCGTATGAGCCTAGGCTTGGCATCGGCCTTGCTCATCAGGTATCGAATCACGGAGTGATCTGTATACACGGTCACATGGGACAAGACCAGATAGGGACGAAATTTTTCGAAGGCAAACACCACTGCGAGCAACTCCTTCTCTGTGGTGGTGTAGTTCTCCTGGGCATCATTGAGGGTCTTCGAGCCGTAGTAGATAGGTCGGAAGTGTTGATCTCGCCTCTGCCCCAAGACAGCTCCAACAGCAAAGTCACTGGCGTCGCACATCAGCTCAAATGGTAGGGACCAATCAGGAACAACCATGATAGGAGCTTGGGTGAGCTTCTCCTTCAAGGTTGTAAACGTCGCTGTGCATGCATCAGTGAACTGGAAGGGGGCATCCTTCTCTAGAAACTTAGTCAGGGGCAGGGCGATCTTCGAGAAATCCTTGATGAACCGCCTGTAGAACCCTGCATGGCCTATAAAACTCCAGATCCCCTTAACAGATGTAGGAGGAGGCAGCTTGCTGATAGTCTCGATCTTCGCTCTGTCCACCTCAATCCCCATCTTGGAGATCTTATGCCCAAGAACTATGCCTTCTCGAACCATGAAGTGACACTTCTCCCAACTCAGTGCCAGGTTCGTTTCTTCACACCGTTTAAGGACAAGCTCCAGGTTATGGAGACAGTGAGAGAATGAGTCTTCATAAACCGAGAAATCTTCCATAAACACCTCCATAATCTCTCCGACCAGACGGTCAAAGATGGCGAGCATGCACCGCTGAAAAGTGGTCGGGGCATTGCATAGCCCGAATGGGATCCTCCGGTAGGCAAATGTGCCGAAGGGGCATGTGAAAGTGGTCTTCGCCTGGTCCTCTATTGCAATAGGGATCTGGAAGTAACCGGACATGCCGTCAAGGAAACAGTAGAACTCGTGCCCCGCCAATCTCTCCAGCATCTGGTCAATGAACGGCAGCGGGAAGTGGTCCTTCCGAGTGGCATCGTTGAGGCGCCGATAATCAATGCAAACAAGGTACCCAGTCACCGTGCGCATCGGGATGAGCTCATTCTTCTCGTTAGGCACCACGGTCATCCCACACTTTTTGGGCACCACCTGGGTGGGACTGACCCACTCGCTGTCGGAAATGGCGAAGATGATCCCCGCGTCCATCAGCTTCACGATCTCTGCCCGAACCACCGCCTCCAGGTTCGGTGTCAATCTTCTCTGCGGGTGTCTCACTGGCCGCATCTCATCCTCCAGCAGTATCCGGTGGGAGCAGAAGGAGGGGCTGATTCCCCAGATGTCTGTGATCTTCCACGCTAAAGCTCGCTCGTACTGCTTCAGCAAGGCCACCAGTCTGTTCTTCTACTCGGGTGTGAGCCACCCCTCATTGTATGTATTGCTAAATGGTTCAAGGCAAAGTTGGGATGTTGGCGCCACCCCTCATTGTATGTATTGCTATATGGTTCAAGGCGCCGAGCATTGGCGATGAAGTCCACCTGTTTTTGGGGGGTAGAGGACTCCCGCATAGCCTGACAGTCCTCCACTAGATGATTCGGGCTCTCACACCACTGACACTGAGCTACTGGAGGCGTAGCTGTACCTCGGCCCGGAATAAGACTGTTGGGCTGATTCAATGTATGCACCAACTCAGCCACCTGCTGCTCTAACCCGGACCTGGTCTCCATAGCGTGCACACCACGGTTCCGGGAATTTCTGCCTCTGCTGCTCTGCCCCCAGGAATGATCTCGGGCAGCCAGGGTGCTGATCATCTGGTTCAGCTCGGGTGGAGTCTTAGTGAGAATATCCCCTCCTGGGCATAGAGACTCAATCACCCTCTGGCTGTCCGGGGAGAGAGCACTGTAGGAGTTCCCCACTGTGAATGCATCACTGAAGCCATAATGGGGACACTGCCAGAAATATCCCATGCACCACTCTCATGCATCACGAAGTGACTCGTCTGGCTCTTGGCGGAAGTGAGTGATCTCCCGCTGAATCTCTGTGGTCTTCGATGCTGGATAGTACATGTGCACGAACTTGTCTGCCAGATCGTCCCAAGAAGTGATGGACAATGGGGGCTGGGTCTCCAACCACCTCTTAGCATTCCCCGCCAGAGAATGGGGGAAGAGGTAAAGGCGGATTGCGTCATCCGGGACACCGTTTAGCTTGAACCCGTTCGTCAGCTGCATAAAACGGGAAAGATGCACCCTTGCCTCCTCATCCTTCAAGCCATGGAACTGGATAGAGGATGTAATGAGTTGAATCCAGCATGGCTTGATCTCGAAGTTGTTGCTGGAATGGGCGGATAGAGGATGACCGGGTGGATGTCAGCAATCCATGGAGTGTAGTAGTACTCCAAGGTGGGACCCGGCGGCGGTGGATGATGATGAACCCCATCTGCCTGGGGTCTGGGGTTGTTCCCCAAGAGCTGATTCATCGGGGGAACCTGGAGAGGATTCCCTGGGGTGGGTTGTGTTCGTCTTCCATCTCGTACTTTTCCTCAGACTCGCTGCTCAGATGGCCGTCTATGCGCTCTTCCGTAGCCAGTCTAGCTCACTGTTGTCTCCTAAGTTGGCGGCAGGTGCGTTCAAGCTCTGGATCTAACAGCAGTAAACCTCCCGACTGGCTACGGGTCATGCACTATCTGCACACAGTCAAGCAATGCAAACCCGTGAAGGCACAAGTGTGAAAGAACAAACAATTAATGCGAAAATGAAAATGCTAAAGTAACAGAAATCACTTTTCTTCAACAACCTAGCCGTCCTCGGCAACGGCGCCAAAAACTTGACTCACTCCTACTATCACTCTAGAAAATGGCCAAGTGTAACCACTTCCTAAAGCGTAGTAGCGGGTTTGGGTTTTAATGTCAACCCGGGTCCTAGATTTGATGACTACTCGGTGAATCTTGTTATCTAGCAGTGAAACTTTAGTGCAAGTCCAAATTAACAAACAAACAAAGCAAGTTAACGGTTGTTTTCAAGTCGAGAGAGGTCACCCGGATATGGTTCCCCCTAGACTGTAGTTAAGCCGGATTGCAATTTACCAAGTTCAGTTTTCATGAAAGTTATACTGCGGAAGGTTCTTAAACAGTCTGAAGTCTCGACTAAAGGTCTCCAGACCCTCTCAATCTGAGTCTCCAGCGGGCGACTAACCTCCACCGGAGTAAACAGATTGAGGCCCTAACGAACCAAACCTCCACTACCGAATTGAATTCGGTACAGAATAGCGAATTGGCTCCTCGACTAAAGTCGCCAATTCACTACCTTCAATTAAGGATGCTCTATCAACCTAGGCAGATATTCTCATTCTAGGTTAAAGCAGAAACAACAGGAATTTGATCAGGATTCAAGTCATTCAATCATTCAAGCTTCAATCGAATATAATCAAATCATAAACTCTGTACTTGGGTTCATACAATCAGACCTAACATACAAATCTAGGGTTCCCCATACCCAGATGAATGGGGAAACTACTCCATGGAGAGAAAAGCAAAAGCAGATTCAGACGCGGAAATCATATTGTGAAGGATGAGTTTCTGCTCCTGGTTGTCAATCGGTACTTCTCCAAGCTCAAGCCGGGCTCCAATGGTGATGAAGATTAAGCTATGGCACTTGGGAACTCTGGTTCGTTGCTTTCTCTCTCTAGGAATTGCTCTGTCTCTCTAAAACTCGGAACCTCTTATCCTTTGGCTCAAATCTGCCTAAAAACCCGATTCTGGGCAAAATACGGGCAGAATTACGGTCGTAATCTTGGTCTGCCGTAAATCGCCCAAAACACGCGTTTCACTTTACTCTGATGAGGGTGGAATTACGACCATAATATACAGATTACCGCCAGTATTTACTCAATTACGGTCGTAATTGGTGGGACACTTGCCCGTAATTCCACTGCCGAGAGGAATTATGGGGAAATTAGGCTCGGCATTGCTTTTACGGGCATGCCTGGACCAATTACGCCCGTAATTTGGCAGGGGCTGCCCGTAATTTGCTCTGTGAATCGCCACCTGACCTCCAAATGACCCGAAACTTGCGCCTATGCACCTCTTTACTTGCTAGGACCTGAAATACGACAAAACAACACACCCTAGCGTAAAATAGGCAAAGGAACAATCAATTCGAGCTAAAATGGTCAGGAAACAAGAGTGAAAACATGTGCTAATACGACGCTATCACCCCTCCGTGCAGAGCACAAACAGGAGCGGAGAGAGCGGATCCCCCTGACGAAGGCCCCTAGAGGCAGTGAAGTAACCCGAGGGCGTACCATTCATCGGAACCGAGAAAGAGGAGGATCGAAGACATTCAAGTATCCACCCTTGCCAGACCGAACTAAAACTCATCTTATCCAAAACCGCAAGAAGGAAGGGCCATTCGACTCTATCATAGGTCTTTTCCATGTCAACCTTCAAGGCCATATACCCCTTCTTCCCTTGCTTTTTTATTTTCAGATAATGCATTAGTTCATGTCCTATAAGGATGTTATCAATAATCTGCCGGTCTCTGATAAAACCATTTTGGCCCTCCGAAACTATCTGAGGGAGCATGCCAGCTAGCCTTTCAGCCATGATTTTAGTAATCACCTTGTAAACAAACTGGCAGAGGCTAATCGGACGCAATTGTCTAATTGTTTCCACTGCGTCCACTTTAGGGATCAAAGTGAGGATCACAAGAATTTGAATGACATGTTTGGAGTTTAAGGATAATCAAATATCATGTGTTTCTTGTAGTAGTATTACTTTTGTGATTGTTTTTTGAGGATTTGCGCAATTTATATTTCATTTCATTAATGTGGGAGGATTATTTGAGAATCGTTAATTGACATGTGTTAGGTAAATTATTGTCATGCATATGTGAAAATTCGTGTTCTTTAAGAAAATATGAAGTATGTTTGATATTGTTTCTGAAAACGCTCATAACCCGAAATGACCTATAACCCGACCCAAAACAGAATGGGTTGGGTCAATATTTGACCCGAAATAAGCCAACCAAACATGACCAGACACTTAACCGAAGTTCACAACCCGAAATTACCCAACTCGACCCGGTTGCCAGGTCTAGAAGGGTTCCAATGCGGCTGTCACTAGTACTTGAGTGGATGATTTTGTCAATAGCCACTATAGTATCACCTTCAAATCTGACAACCGTGAACCCCAACCCCAAGCACAAGCCCATAGCCTCTCGAAAAGTGAGCACCTCAGCCACCAAAGGATCAACAACGCCTGGAAACTGAACTTCGTTAGCCAAAAGGGTCTCACCTGATTGGTTAAGGAGAACCATCCCTCCTGCCGCATGAGACTCACGCTGAATCGTCCCATCCCATTGAAAGACTATCACGGAAGGCAATGGCTCCCCCGACGGGTGAAGAGGCATAGTAGGCAGCCACACATCCATATCAATGGGCAAACTGACCCATTCCTGATATTGCTGATGGAATTTCCCCATTAAAGCCGGGAACCCTAACTGCTTTCCCTCAAAGACTACCCAGTTACGGGAGCTCCAGATTCTCCACAGGAGAGCCGCTACAGCCATAAATAGATGGGTTTGATGGATGATTATCATCGGGCGTTTAAGAAACAAAGGGAACGTATGTCGCAGGAGTCCCTGTCCAAGATATTCGAGCCTCGTATAATCCCACAAAGCCCTCGCCACTGGGCAATCTAGAAACAAGTGTTCCATTGTTTCCGACTCCGACCAGCAAATAGGGCATCATGGATGGACCGGTACTTTTTTCGCAATCAAAGCCTTCGCCGTTGGAAGGAGCCGATTAAAAATTTGCCAAAGGAAGACCTTCAACTTGGGAGGGATATTAGCATTCCATAATCGGATCCAGCTGGGCCTATACATCCAACGGGCCGTGGAACGCCACCGACCAGTCATTCTATCTAACTCGACCGCCCGGTGATACGTCGTTTTAACAGTGAAGACCCCATCAGACATGCCATGCCAAATTAAGCGATCCTCAACATCATGTCGAGGCAACGGAATCTCCTTGATCACACGGCATGTTGGAGGATCAAACCACTAACTGAGTTTAAGAGCACACCATCGCCCCTCCGCTTGGCAAATTACTTCGGCAACCCGAGGGCCCCCCTCCGTTGGAAAGACCTGGTGATTAAACGTAGGGGCGACGGGATGGAGCCCCGGCACCCAATTGTAATCCTTACACCAACAACTCACGGCCAAAAAGAATACTCTACCAACCCCAAGACGGGCGAGAGCGCTTAGTAGCATCAAGGAAAGACCCCCTGGGGAAGTACTTCCCTTTATAGACTTGGGCAAGAAGGAAATTTGGCTCATTGAGGATGCGCCAGCTAATTTTGGCTAAAAGCGTCTGGTTAAAATGCTCAAAACGCCGAAATTTCATTCCCCCATCGTGCTTACTTCTGCACATATTACGGCAAGACATCCATCGAATCTTGAACCGACCATTCTCCACTCCCCACCAAAACCTGGCCAAATGCTTATCCAATAGACGACAAAGCAAAAGCAGAAGCTTAAAGCATGACATAACATGCAAGGTAAGGCCAATGCAACAGACTTAATCAAAGTCTCCTTAGCTGCCCAAGAAAGAGTCCTCTGCTTCCAGGCTTGCAACTTTGCAAGCAATTTTTCCTCCAAATACCGAAGCGTGGCAAGTTTAGAACGGGCTATCAAGGTAGGAAACTCCAGATACTTGTCATAAATCCCAACTGCCCTAACACCCAGGTTCTGAGCAAGGAATTCTTGATCCGGCAAAGAGACATTCTTACTAAAACAAACTGCAGACTTAGCCAGGTTAACCCGTTGGCCACTAAGCTCCTCATAATCATTAAGCACTGTTATCAACTTCTCACACTTCTGCAGAGAGCCTCGGAGAAAAAGATAAGAATCATCTGCAAAAAACAAGTGCGAGATACCCGGCGCACGAGGGGCAACTTTGACTCCCTCCAGTTTGCCGTCCAGAATGGCTTTCCGTAGGAGCGCCGCAAACCCTTCCGTGCAAAGCAAAAATAGGAGCGGAGAGAGAGTATCCCCTTTCGAAGTCTTCTTGAAGGTGTAAAGTAACCCAAAGGGGTGCCATTCATTAGGATTGAAAACGACGTTGAGCGGAGACATTCATGTACCCATGCTCTCCATGTCAAGTTAAAATCCATTTATCTAGGATCGCAAGAAGAAACGGCAATTAGACTCTATCATAGGCCTTTTCCATGTCAACCTATAAAGCCATGTACCCCTACTTTCCTCGCGATTTGATTTTTATGTAATACATTAACTCGTTGCCAAGAAGAACATTTCCCACAATTTGCCTCTCTCGAATGAAAGCATTTTGGCCTTCCGAAATGATCTGAGGCAGGATGCAAGCCAGTCGCTCTGCCATAATTTTGGTTATGATCTTATAGCAAAATTGGCATAGGCTGATAGGGCGGAGGTGCTTCATGCTCTCAACATTATCTACTTTCGGAATCAGAGTCCCCCAGGTATGATTAAAACTCCGAAGCATCCTACTCGTCGGAAAGAAAGAGCAGACTGTTGCAATAACTAAATCTCCAACTATCCCCCAAAAGGTCTTAAAAAACTTCCTAGTCAAACCATCCGACCCGGGAGCCTGTTGCGAACCCATGGCAAAGACAGTCTTTCGAACTTCACCAGGGAAGACCTCTGCCGTAAGACTGACATTCATGGCCTCAGTAACCTGGAGAGCTATTGGGAGATCAGCAACTCGTTCAGCCATGTTGGGGAACTGATTATCCGAAGAGAAAAGTTGTTGGTAGAAATCAACAGTTATTCCAGCCTTCCCTTCCTCAGTAGTGACCCAATCCCCCTCCTCATTCCGGAGACCGATCACAAAATTATGTTTTCTGCGAGCCCTGGTGACGTATGAAAGTAGGACGTATTCTTGTCCCCTTTATGAAGCCACCGGACTCTAGATTTTTGTTGCCAGTAGATCTCTTCAGCCTCCCATTGCCTATTCAACTCTGCCTCCAAGACCTTCACCTGGTCCCAATCAATTGGGTGAATCTCCTTGATCCTGTCAATTTCGGTTTGGAGGGTTCGGATATTCCGAAGAGAATTAGTCGTACCATCCCTACTCCAATCATAGAGCAGATGGCGCAGTTTCTTAAGCCTCTCCCAGAGCTGATACATAGGATATCCTTGCAAATCTTCCTGCCAAACATAGTTGACCATAGTCTTGACCTCCGGGTTATCTGCCCAACGAGCATCAAAACGGAATAGCGGACGACTATGGCAGACATATGGTTTATCTGACAAGAGCAGAGCTCGATGATCAGATCCCTGATCCGTAAAATGTTTGACAAGAGTATTCGGAAAGAGATCAATCTAGTTCTGGAAGCAAAGCGCCCTATCTAATCTTTCACGAATACAGGCCGCACCCATGCGCTTATTCGTCCAGGTAAATTGGTCACCTTGATATTCTGGGTCGTGAAGACCCAAATTATGGACAAAGTTCCAAAGTTCCATGGAGCGGCCCGCATGCCAAGCATTCCCACCGTCTTTCTCGTTCTCACTGAGAATCACATTGAAATCTCCTATAACCACATAGGGCAGTTCAAGCCCATCACAGATTTCACGAAGATGAGCCAATTGGGCAGCTCTAGGAGAATCATCACAACTTATATACACACAAATCACCACATACGAAAACTCCCCTTCATTATTTTGAACACAAATACAGAAATTGGAGTGGAAAAAACCGAGGCGTCAACCTCGAGGGCCAAAGCTACTACAAGACCTCCTGATGCATCAACCGCATAAACAAAAAAATAATGCAAATTATCAAAACCTAGTGATGCGATAGCGACTAGAGCAATATTCAATTCTCGTGGTCCCAAAATGAAAGTTCAAATTCAACGATTTAAGGATCAACTGGGAGAATTCTTGATGTATAAAATGGAGAATGCATTAAGGATCCGGCCTACAACATTTCTTGGAGCCCAAAACATCCATCCTTGCTCCAAGTCGTCCAAATGTGAAAAGGGCAAGGAAAGAGATTGCTTAACCACTAAGGAGATTCCTTAAGCATTAAAAACATGTTTGGAGATTACTTAGCTGCTAAGGAGCTTCCTTTGGTTATAAAAACGAGTTATAGTCCTTATTTAAGTAGTATTATGTTTCCTAGTTAGTTTGAGATTTGTTTTCCTATTCCTTTTAGGTTAGTTTTATGTCTTTGTGACCTCTATAAATAGAGGGTGTAAGACCTACGAATTTTGTACCCAACATTCAAGTTATCAATTAAGAGTTTTTACTCGTGTTCCTTTGTGAACGTTTGTGCAAGCTTCTGTTGAGAGTCTCCAGGAGTTTCACGTGTCTCTTATCAACTAGAGAACGAGTCTAGTTGTGACGAGCTTCTACCCTATATCAATTGCCCCTTTCCACAAGTTGGTGATGTTCGATTGGTTTAATATACCAATTGCCCTTTGTCATGAGTTGGGATTGTCCGATTGATTCCGCATCTATCTTTATTTTTGTATTTAAGAAAAGCTACGAAAAATACTTAAAAATAAGGAAGGTTGCGTACTTTGGTCATATCATCCGAGTTTGAGGTTTTTCTTCGGATTTGGATCACATCAAGTGGTATCAAGAGCCCGGTTCAAACTTAGTGGTGATTTGAAGATTACCGGTTCAAACACAGTGGAGAAAAGAAGATTTTTTGAAGCTCTTGAAAATCAATAATGGAGCAAAATCAACGATTCACGGAGATGATGAAGCAAATGCTCAAGACAACGGAAGTTATTCTTCGAGGATTAAAGGGGAATAAGGCGCCAGCAACAATAATCCAACCTGAAGCTCATTTGATGATAGGGAGTCCAAATCCAAAGCAAGTTCTCGAGCAAAGGGAGAATATATTTCAAACGAGATGCTTACTGGATGGTAAGCTACTATCAATTGTGATTGATGGAGAGAGTTGCACTAATCTAGTGAGTGAATATTCGGTGAAGAAATTAGGGTTAAACAAATTGCAACATCCAAAACCCTACACTCTTCAATGGCTTAATGAAGATGGATCAATTAAAGTCACCAAGCAAGCCATATTGAAGTTTGAGATTGGAAGATATAAAGATAAAGCCCTTTGTGATGTGGTGCCAATGGAAGCGGCTCATGTTTTGCTTGGAAGACCACGGCAGTTTAATCGAAATGGACAACAAGATGGAGTCACCAAGAAGTACAAGTGGTCTCATAGAGGTCAGAAGTTTGTATTGAAGCCTTTACCTCCTACAGAAATCTATGAGGATCAACTTCAAATGCAATAGAATTTGAAGAAGGAGAGAGAAAGAGTTACGAGCCAAAGTAGAAGAGGAAGTCAAAGAAGACGTAGAAGAGAAAGAAGAGGTTCTTGTTGATGGGCTTACTATAGTCACTTGTGAAGAGGATTCACAAGCTTTGATTTCATCTTGAGAAGAACCAAAACTTGAAGTAGAGGAGAAAGTCGAAAAAGAGGCAGAAGAAGTAAAAGGAGATATTCTTGTTGATGTTCCGGATTTGAGTTCACAAGAAGTTAAGCAATACATTGAGGAACCAGAATATGATCATATGGATTTCGTGGTTGGCGATGCAATTTTTGAAGAGGGAGCACGCATGGAAAAGCGACAAGAATTGCATAGCTTTGTGGAAGGTGTTTGCCAAAATGCAGTCTCTATAATTCGTGGACGAATTGTCTTCCAGAATGGGGGAATAATAGGATCCTCACTACCAAGACAATTTTGTTGGAAGACCAAGAAGAATGAGGTGATCGGAGATCAAGATTCTGTAAAGATTCGAGGTCGAATCTTCTTCAAGAGAGAGGGAATGATGCTATATCGACTAGCACAATATTCAATTCTCGTGGTCCCAAAATCAAGGTTCGAATTCAACGATTTAAGGATCAACTGGGAGCATTCTTCATGGATAAAATGGAGAATGCATTAAGGATCCGACCTACAACATTTCTTGGAGCCTAAAACGTCCATCCTTGTTGCCCAAGTTGTCCAAATGTGAAAAGGGCAAGGAAAGAGATTGCTTAACCACTAAGGAGATTCCTTAAGCATTAAAAACGTGCTTGGAGATTACTTAGCTGCTAAGGAGCTTCCTTTGGTTATAAAAATGAGTTATAGTCCTTATTTAAGTAGTATTATGTTTCCTAGTTAGTTTGAGATTTCTTTTCCTATTCCTTTTAGGTTAGTTTTATGTCTTCGTGACCTCTATAAATAGAGGGTGTAAGACCTACGAATTTTGTACCCAACATTCAAGTTATCAATTAAGAGTATTTACCAATGTTGTCAGAATCGAACCGGAGCATGACCCGGTAATGCGAACGGCTCGCACTTTAGTGGTCCAACCGGCATTAGACCGCTTAAAAACCGTTAGAGAACCGGTACCTAATAAAAGTTATCAGTATAAATAGTGGACATTTCTTAATCAGAGCTTGTCTCTTTCCTTCAAAATTGTGAAATGGAAATAAGGATTCAGTTTGAGAGCACGACGTTTTTTGTTTATTTCAATTTTCTGCAATTTTCTTAATTAAATTTAACGGGTGAATGGCAAAAATCGGACGAGCGGCTCGAGCAGTTAACCGCCTCGGCCGCTCGTCAACCGCTACATAAAACCGGAGTAGCTTTTAGACTATTCCGAACCGGTTTTGTGACCGGGTGGTGGTTTTACCGGTCGGGCCGAGCGGCTCGGCTCGTCTTTAATAACACTGGTTTTTACTCGTGTTCCTTTGTGAACGTTTGTGCAAGCTTCTGTCGAGAGTCTCCAGGAGTTTCACGTGTCTCTTATCAACTAGAGAACGCGTCTAGTTGTGGCGAGCTTCTACCCTATATCAATTGCCCCTTTCCACAAGTTGGTGTTGTCCGATTGGTTTAATATACCAATTGCCCTTCATCACGAGTTAGGAATTGTCCGATTGATTTCATCCTATCTTTTATTTTCGAGTTCAAGAAAGGCGACATCAAGAAAATCAAGAAAGTCCACAAAATCAATAAAATCAAGAAAAGATCGTTGAAGTTGCGTACTTTGGTCATATAATCCGAGTTCGAGGGTGCTCTTTGAATTTGGTCAAATGTGGTCATACCACCTAGTCCTTGCGTACGGTGGGTGACGACTTTCCGGCGCAATCTAGTTTCTGAAAAGAAAACAAGGTCCGGTTTATTAGAATGGACTAGACCAACAACAGTTTGGAATGTGAGAGATGACCAAATTCCTCTCACATTCTAGGCAAGAATCTTCATTTATCCGACTGGGGCCAATTCAGGTTGGCTTCCTCCACTTTTTCAATCTCATCCTTATCTTCAATAAACTGTTTCTTAGGGGTAGGCGAGCTCTCAATCCCGCCATTTACCTCGACCAAAGCACGCTTCCGAGCACCGGTGTTCTGTTCAATAATGTTCGATCCATACTCATCAATCCTCCATGATTTCACCTCGTCAGAACCTCGAGGCGAGGCATCCTGCTGAGGAAGAGCATGGTCTGAACCCGATCGACCGGTATTAGCACCCTCAACCATGTCAAGTCGCAAGCCGACCTCCAGAGCAGCCATAGCCTGGCCCACACTCCCACGGCCTGCACGAGGGTTAGTCTGGGAATCTTACCCTTGACCCGCCTCTTGATTTCAAAAAGGTGAACATCACCCTCCAACAGTGATAAAAGCCAAACAACATCTCTCCGAGAATATACTAGAAAAATTGGTGGTCTACCCATCCAAACTTCTTCCCCGTATGAGTAAATAATCAATGTGGATCATAATATGAGCTGGTCTATTGGCCTCTTAGCCCACAAAACCTCACTCCATGTGATCCAAGGATTGGTCCATGTTTCTAATTGATAGACCGATAATTACACACATTTTCACCCCTATTCTGAAGCCGTTTGTGATGTGGAATCTCGTGTTTAAAGCCGATTTCACGCTAGGTTGTGTGTTTATGTCATATTTCAGGACCCGGCGTTGGAATCGAGGCGGAGAAACGAGTTCTGGGTCGAAAGGAGCGAAGTTGGGACAAAGGAGGCTGATGGATGAAAATACCCGGCCATGACTAAGAATACCCGGCCGGGTATTATTCATTTGGGCGCCCCGCGAGAAACAGAAGGGGGCCCGGGCAAACGGCTTAAATCCCCGGTCGGGGATTATGGAAAGCGACCGGGGATTTTCCCCTTGAATGAAACGGTGCGTTCCATTTATACCCGGTCGAGACCCAAAATACCCGACCGGGTATTTCGACCGGGTATCGCGATCTGGCAGCTGATAAAAGGAAGAAGAAGGCCAACATTGAAGGGTTCCGAGTTTTTGAGAGAGAAAGCGATCCCTAGAGAGAGAAAGCGACGAACCAGAGTTCCCAAGTGCCATAGCTTGATCTTCATCACCATTGGAGCCCGGCTTGAGCTTGGAGAAGTGCCGATTAAACGTCCAGGAGCAGAAATCCGTCTTCACAGTATGATTTCCGCGTCTGAATCTGCTTTTGCTTCTTCCTCTATGGAGTAGTTCCCCCATTCATCTGGGTATGGGGAACCCTAGATTTGTATGCTAGGTCTGATTGTATGAACCCAAGTACAGAGTTTGTGAATTGATTATATCCGATTGAGGTTTGAATGATTGAATGACTTGAATCCTGATCAAATTCCTGTTGTTTCTGCTTTGACCTAGAATGAGAGTATCTGCCTAGGTTGATAGAGTATCCTTAATCGAAGGTGGCGAATTGGTGACTTTAGTCGAGGAGCCAATTCGCTATTCTGTACCGAATTCAATTCGGTAGTGGAGGTTTGGTTCGTTAGGGCCTCAATCTGTTTACTCCGGTGGAGGTTAGTCGCCCGCTAGAGACTCAGATTGAGAGGGTCTGAAGACCTTTAGTCGAGACTTCAGACTAATTAAGAACCTTCCGCAGTATAACTTTCATGAAAACTGAACTTGGTAAATTGCAATCCGACTTAACTGCAGTCTAGGGGGAACCATATCCGGGTGACCTCTCTTGACTTGACAACAACCGTTTACTTGCTTTGTGTTTTTGTTTACTTGAATCTGCACTAAAAGTTCACTGCTAGATAACGAGATTTCACTGAGTAGTCATCACATCTAGGACCCGGGTTGACAATAAAACCCAAACCCGCTATACTACGCTTTAGGAAGTGGTTACACTTGGCCATTTTCTAGAGTGACAGTAGGAGTGAGTCACTAATCTCTTCGCAGACTTGGCATACTTGGAGCGTGTATTGATCCTGTTTCCTCAGCTCTCCTGATCGATGAGCATATGACAATCTGATTCGAACCCCTAGCGAAATGAAAATGCTTCACAATTCTAACACATAACTCATCGCCATTGCTTCTGCGATCTCAAGCTCCCACGACACTCTACTCCTCGTTGTCGTCACTCATCACCTTAAATCTTCCCTCCCTATCTCGAATTGTCACCCCCATCCTAGCCGCTTTATCTTTACATACATCAACATGAACCATGACTTTCATCGATGTTCATATCTATAGGAAATTCAGAGGGAAGTTGTTGGTGCCATTTGAGATAAACTATTGTTATCAATTATAATTGTCGCTAATATCACACAAAAAAAAATTTTGTTTTTGTTTTTTGAAGGAATGTGTGTAAAGTGTATTTTAATTTAACAATGAGAGTTCTGAACCTCAAAAAGGTCAAAATAAGGCAATAATAAAGAGAACAACACAGTGTCTAAACACATGTGTACCCCGACAATAATTTGTGACGTATGTATCTCTGTTATACAATCAATGACACAGTTCGAGCCCCTACTTGGAATGCTAGCTAGCTCGAGGCGAACTTGTCAAAGACTCCACGACATGTATACATAGTACTAATGTGGATGTTGTAGCTAGTATGGCTTTCTCTACTAGAAGTTTGCTACATCTTTAACGCAGAACGATCTTCCAAACTCTCAAACAAGAAGCAATCCTGAGATCATACACAATTCCAGCCAACTCCGCATGGGTGATCGAACCTCCTCCTAATTAGTTCACTGTGAAGACTACAACGAAGCCATCATCATCCCCTAACCAATGCTGCCCGCCGCTGTATGTGTTGGAATAAGACTAGCGAAACTATGTGCTAGAGGGGTCGCGGTCTTAGCTAGAGAGGAGCAATTAATATGAAAATTGGACGTCCATATTGGCGCCAGAGCCTACTAGCCCTAGCCGAGGGGCCTCCATAGTTATTGCTTTGCCTCTTCTCACTATTATTATCAGCAACCCTTTATTATGATCAAATCATAAATGCGCACCCCACTCTTGCTTTCAACCTAATAAATACCCTCCTCCTCCATTCAGGCTCATCAGCTCCATTTCTCCACACTCCCTCTACACTGCAAAATCTCAGTCCTTTCTAGCTGCTGTAGTACTACTAGCTACTACATTTGTATTCCTTCCTGAGCCTTGAAAAGAAAGAAACTCAACTTGCTGGACACAGAAAAGGAAAGATTGATCGATGATGATGATGGTATTGCAGAGGTGGTTGAGAGAGATGAATCAGGTGTGCAGCAAATGCAGAGAAGCTGCAGCTTCTTTGTGGGGTTTTGGAGGATTGACGATGGAGCCTCCACTTGGAGGGATCCTGGTTAGCGTCCCAGCCTTCCTAACCAGCATTCTCCTCGCTTCCTTCACCTGCATCATTGCTTTAGGTACATACATACCTCCCTTAGCTTACTACATTCTTCTTCTCTCTTGGAACGGTTGAGAGCTGGTTGAACCCACGTACATTTGGAGGTCCAGAGTTCGAAATCGGTAACCGATCGATAGCAAATATCCAAAAACTAACTAAGTTAATTTAATTGTTGAGTCAACAGTTACGTACGTTTTCTACTTTTCGATACTTGCAACTATGTGGAGATCTAACTTATTCCGTTTTTGTTCCAATTTTATCGAATGTCCAATAAAAAACAATTTAGTTATCAAATTAAGTACCTTAGAGGTCATATAAATTATTTAAATTAATGGTTTTATTAGATTTCCATAATGTATACTTTTTTGTAGTCTTTAAATACTAGAAGATATAGTATCCATGCATTATTAGGATCTTTGAGAAAATCCAAGTAAATTAGTTGTATGTTTTGAATTCTCTTATTTTATTGTATAATAATTACGTGACAAGATCGATCCAAAATATCTATAGAATTAAAGGAAGTGGGACATGAGTGTGTTGAATCAATGAATGAGTTGGCAACCCCTTTTTCCCCCAATCCCATTATGGTAGGCCAGGGGGACAGACAGTGCATGCTCAGCACAGCAGCAACCCCATTTTTGGTATTTATCATATACACAAAACCTAACCTAACACACAGAGAAAACACCAATGGCGGTATGGCAGCTGCCAGAGAAATAATAAAGGCACCAAACCAAAACCCCAATTGGAATTCACTGTTGTCAGCAGTAACAATAGAGCTTTCACATTTGGATTGAATTGATTAAATGGTATGGAATGCGAGCAGGAGGTGCTGTGGTGGGAACAGTGTTGGGAGCCATGAAGGGCCAGACGACAGAGACAGGCTTCCTCCGCGGCTCCATCATTGGCGCGGTTGCTGGCGCCATTACTTCTGTTCAACTCCTGGAATCCGTTGCCGACGGCGAGCCCCTGTCCAAGGTATGTACAACGGTACCGATAGTCATTGTATGTGGTAGGATTTTTTGTATTAAAATCGAATTTTAATTGTAGTTCATCAATAGTTTATTGTTAAAACTGTTTATCATTTTGAGTTTGTTGTCGTTATTTTCGATTCGGCTGACTGTTACGATAGGGTTTCTGCAACATTACTAAATCATCAACCAGTTGATGGATAGATGATGTTGGGCAATCAGGGTTGTGGTTAAATTTGGCCCATTCTTTGTAAACGTATTATGATGAACTTAGCTAGGGACTACTGGGCCACCAATCCATGCATGCATCATCCCTCCTTATATTTATGAGCAGCAACTCTACAATTAATCATTCAATCAATATCCAATTCGATATTTATTGTCTTTTTTTTTTTTGGTCAAATTTAATCAATGGATAGGGAAATGGGGACTCCTATTTCATGTTTGATAGCTTTGCCATATGGAAGCATGATAATTATGAGTCCATTTTTGGGTATGCCCTAAAACAGGGTGTGGGAATGTGACATATATGGGTGTCCAGTGTTTAATTGGAGCAGCCACTAGCGTGCTATTAGGGTGAGATATTTATTCGGTTCGGTTTAACCGAACCATAATTTAACCAATTGAAAAAAGCAAAACAAGAAATTTCTTTGAAACCGAACCGAACCATTTAGAATAAAACCGTTAAGACCTCTTAACATTTCGAATTGGTTTCAAGGAATAGAAAATCGAACTAATTGAGTAATGAGTGTCTGTGTATTGGGGTTATGGTTTTAGGGCTTTTTGTCAAATTTTCGATTTTGAATAAAACCGAAACCTATAGGAACACCTTATCTGTTTGGCTTTAATCCGAATAGACATCCCTACTTGCTAGTGACTAGTTGGATTGAAGTGTGGTAGCTAGCCTAGTGGTGCGTTGATTAGAGGCTAGTAGGGATGTCAATCCAACCCGTAACCATGGGTACCCTACCCGACCGTAACCGGTCAACGAGGGTAATTACCCGCTTTGACGGGTTAAGGGGCGGGTACGGGTAATACCCGGTTTCAAAATAAAGGGTAGGGTACGGGTATGGTAATCGATAATACCCGCCCCGTTATACCCGCCCCGCTAACCAAAGGGTCAATTTCCCTCGAGAAATTTAGTTTAGCTTGAGAAATTTAGTTTAGCTACCATTATTGATGATGAAGATGTAGACGATTATTATGTTTGTGTGGATTGTAGAAGCAAGAACAATTATTATGTTTTTGTTGTTTTTATTTGTGTGGATTGTTGAAGCTAGAACAATTAGAAGTATTGAGAATTTTTAATGGACAACAATATGTATGTGCATATATGTGTATAAGTTCACAGTTTAGGATTCGTACCCATGGTTACCCGAATACCCGTGGTTACCCGGTGGGTAGGGTATGGTTATATGATTTTCATACCCGGTGGTTATTTGGTCGGGTATTTTAGAAGGCTCTACCCGGCGGGTTAGGAGTTGGTATAGGGTAAACCCGCACCCGACCCTACCCATTGCCATCCCTAGAGGCTAGTGGTGAGATTGGGTAGGTAATTAATATGTTATTGTCACCATCTATTAAAGATACACCTTCCATTCCGAGTTGGGGCTTTACATTTAATATCCAATCTCGTGCGTGCGTGCTTGCAGGTGGCGTTACTGCACAGCGTGGTGAGTGGGAAGGTGTTCATGGAGTGGGTAGGCCCAGCTGTGTTGAAAGCTTACCAGTTTCAGATGATGGCCATGGAAACCACCTACAGAGAAATGGCTGCTGACATCTACGACGACACTGCTGCTGCAACTACTGGCCTGCCTCAGCATTGCATCCAAGCTCTTCCTCACTTGACGTTCCAGAAATCGAGCAGACCGCTGTGCTGCTCCATCTGCCTGCAGGACGTGGAAGCAGGGGAGGTGGTTAGGGAAGTGCCCAGCTGTGGCCACTGCTTCCATTTGGAGTGTCTTGATAAGTGGCTGGTGAGAAACGCATCCTGTCCTATGTGCAGGACGGCTTACGTCTGTAGTAATAGTAGTAGTGGTGACAACTTTGATGATCAGTTGTAGAGATGGTAGGGGAATGAGAGAGATGGACAGATGGAGAGTTTTCATGTCAGCTTGTAATCTTCCTTCCATTCACAAACCTGGAAAGCGATGGCAAAAAATGGAAACCAGCTAAGGGTGTTGTTTAGTTGAAGTCATTTGAAACAGAGTACCAGCTTACAACCACTTGAAAAGGAACAACCAAATTAGCATATCTAACATTGATCTTTTTTTTATGGTTGTCAAAACCACTCTTATATATGTCGGCTGGTACAAACGAGTCGAGCTAGTATTTTATAAAAATACTAGTATGAATTAGTGGTAAAAACTGATAAAATTTATGATGATTTCTCATTTGGTTTATAATATGGAAGATGATTATAGGTAGACTAGTGAAAAGAAAAAAAAACTCATTTAGATACTTGCTTGTTTGTGACATACTTATTTGTCAACGAACTAAGGTGAGCTAGAACTAGGTCTTGTTCTGCTGAAAAACGATATGTCATTTTAAGTGCATCCCTTGTTGGTATATTGTCGTCCATATACTTAAAAAATGGAAAATCCTAATTAAGCATCACAAAGCAGTGAAAAAAAATTACTCTAGAATCTATAATTCAATGAATTCATGAACAAATCTCCAAACGACCCCCATAATTAGAGGCAAATGTGAAATGAATCCGTAAAGTAAATGAATAAAAAGATTTCATACTAAAACCATGGATTAAAATACCGTATCATACCGGTGGCTCGACCTAAAAAATCTCCCACCTGAAACAAAATCGGTAGGTGGTATTTAGCGATATAATACAGTTGAACAATAATTATTAAATCACGATTTTAACATACAATACCTTACCGCTATTATTATAAAAATAAAACTTGAACACTGACACCATCGGGGCTTCGTCAAATGAAATCATTCCAGGGATATTGAGTCGAGGGCCAATACTACGGTGTCGCGCTAAAAAGTGTGGCACCGGTGACGCCATTTTTTATTGGACCACGTGGCTGATGTGGCGGTCTGGGTTGGCTAATGAACATTGGTCCACAGTCTGGTGGCCCATTAGAACTGGTCCAACCGACCTCTCCCAAACTAACGGAATGCAAATCTCCATCCCTTTTATTCTGTATTTGCTTTTCATTAAAGTAATTTTTTTGGCTCTTCTCACCAAAAGAAAAAAAATTCTTTTGGCTCCCTCTCCGGCCTCTATAAACCAATTCGGGCAACTTGTCCGTCGTCGACCCAATCTCCAGAGGCGAAGGAATCTGATGTCTTCGTGGGCCTTTGTCTCCATCGATCTTTGTCGCCATCAAGGTATCCCAAATCCGAGAATAAGATAGTCACCTTCTGTTAGTCTTCCCATGTAGCGAAAAAGAGGTGGCTGCTGGTGGGTGTTGCCTAGAAGAGTAATCTCCAATTTCACCATTTTCTTTTTGCCATATAAATGAAATCAATCGCTGCTCCTCTAATCGTTTATTTCTTCCTAGTCTTTTGTAAGTTTTCTGATACTTGCTGCGACCTATAGGCTGATGGATAAAAATTGAAGAGTATGAAATGTTGTTATCAGGGCAGTATCTATTGACATTGTAGAAATAACTTAATTTTGGCCAAAACCAACTGTATATTTTTTCAACTGTAATGTGCTAAGAGATTAGCTCTTCCTTGTCAATGTATATGTATATGAGTTCAACGATTCTATCGTATCATGCAATGAGAGTAAAGCCACTAAACAAGAAAACCATTTTCAAATTTCATAACAGGCTGGGAATGCCTCCTTTCCCCTTATGTTATGATCGAGAGTTCAACTCATCTGTAGTGATGTTGCTAATTATATTAGTTGATTGTTAATGTCATTTTCAACAATGCTTCCACAGGAACTTTCATACATCAATGTATTGTGCAAGATCAATGTAGTTGAGAACTATGGAAAGCTAGGTAGTCCCATACTTTGGTTATCTACCATCTGTTACCTATAAAGCATTTTGGAAGAACAAAATACATGGCAACCCACTTTTGTTTTTTTATTTGCAGCTGTCAACCTTGAGTACTATATGGATGTGCAGGACTTATTATATTTGTAGCACCATCTAGATCAGGATCCTCGCTCAGCTAATTATAGGTCGGTAAGTTCGTAGGTTTACATACATATTTGGCTTCGCTTAGGAGTTGTGAATGTCTGAGCAAGCAGCAGCTGAACTTATTACTCCGTCAGAAGCCTATGTTGCTTTGGTTTTGCAACTGAACTTTTTGCTTTGTTGTTTACAGATTGGCGGCAGATCCTCTGTTCGAGATAAGGTTCTCTGTCAATTCGTCTTCTCAGAAAGGCCCATCACTCCAATCAAGCTTCTTGATGCATCCAATTCCCAATGGAACATTACCTTGTTCCACAATAGATGTAAGGTTTCTTTATTCTCAAAGAGCTTTCCTTCTTTCTTAGATTTATGTTACTCTATTCAGTCTGATGTAAATAGTTTTTACTAAATTTACAGGGAGGGACTGCAGCTAACACGCTGGTGAGAATCCAAGTCCAGCAGAGAGAGATGGATGAGTTGTACCTCCGCGCCAATGATCTTGGATACGATTTTGTTGTTGTAACTGACGATGGCAAGTTTCAGCTTCTGATGCATTGAGAAGTTGGTAGAATGACCTCCAAAAGGTGAAGATAGTATTGCAACAAATTGAGACCTAGAGGACATTCTATTGAATTTAATATATTAGATGTGGATGGTGCACATTTATTGACAAGGGAATAAAGAATTGTTTATTTGTTTTATGAAGCTTGTGTTTGTAGCGTTGATGGAACTATGGAGTTTAAGATATGAGCGACAATACTTGGGAAAGCAGGGATTGAGCTAGGATCTTATTAGCAGCTTCAGAAAGGTGGAATCCATCCCATAACATGTACTCTTTAACATTGGTACCCAGTGGCATTGAATTGCATAGGAGTGAAGTCTCTAAGACACACATCCCCGCAACAAGCCTTCCTTGATAACTGCAGAACAAAGAGAGCTCAAAACCTAGCTCGTCCTCTTTTACATTCATCACAATATGTAGGCCATTACAGAGATAAGATAGTAAGGCTTAATCTGGTTTTCCTACAACACAGCAGCTAAACCCAAAATGTTAACTAACATAAACTCATTGATCCAACAAACAACCACTCCGTTCAACAAATGACAGTGTTGTTTTCCTTTGCGCGTGGGAGAGTTCAAGAATTCGCCTTTTACTGTTGTCATGCTTCTACTGTTGTCTTCCCTCTGCTTTTGTTGAAGCTGCTATTTCCCTTGGTTGTTGTTGCCGCTGCTGGTTTCAATGGATGATATCCATATGAAACTGGTTTTCTTAAGTCCCATGAGTGAGCTACAGTATCACTACCAGTTCCTGAGAGGATAATGGGTTGCTGTTGGTATACTAAATCCCATTAAAATATAGTTCTTGAAGAACCTCCAGCCTACAAGACAGAACAATGAGGGATACAAGCAAAACGGATAACAACAAGGGCACACCTTCGACTAATCAATGAAAGAGAAATTCCTATATTACATACTACACAAATACCAAAATCCTGGAAGCACCTCTAACACCCTAATTATTTATCAAAGATGGGAACATTACATGTGTAGGATACTAGAATGTAGAAATTCCTCGGACAGTGTTGTTCTTCCCTAACTATAAAGCTTCAGGAGCTCCAAAAATGTCTCACTAGACCAAACTAAGTTATCGATTAGAAGCTGGCATATTAAGCATGAAATGACATATCTCCAAGGAAGGCAGACAACTAACAATATGACTCTAATATCTCAATGCAGAAGAAGCATTAGCCTTTTTGGCCTCCAATCATAAGCTTACTGGCACTATCTATTCACTACCGCCATATTGATTATGTTACATGGGAGTATTCATATCTTAACAGACAGGTGTGCTTTCTAGACTGATGAACATCAAGAGAATGTATGCTCTCAGAAGTTCTTCTCTTCTCCCTACGTAATCAATCAGCACTCAACAGAAAACAATTCACTAAACAAGAAATTTCGTGATTTCCAGTTCAGTAGCCCTTGAAATAACAACCAACAGATTCAAACATTCCCAGGAAAACAATTTCAACAAAGTTACTGCATATATCAAGAAGGAGCCTCCAGCAAGTTCATACTTTTTAACAACCCTATTAAAAGATACATTCTGGTAAGTAGAATTAACGAACACAAGCAATGAATATTAAAAAATTCCAATTTGATAACCCCCAAGCTGAAACTCGCGATGCTGCTCACCTTACAATGTTCTAACCAATTGGAGAAAGAAGCGGACTGCTTTAGGAGCACGCCGGCGAAGGAGATCGAGGATTCCCTTTTGGCTCGGCCCTCGGCGTCGTCCCCTGTTGTTGATTTTTTTCAATCTTGGAAACCCAAACTAATTGGATTAATGGACGAGGAATACGGCTGCTGAATTTGGTGGAGGGTGTGAAGTTTGGATGGCGACGTTGGAGCTCAGCAGAGCAGTTGGCTCTTTTCCGATTCTAACGAGCGAGAGAACGAGGAAGACGGCCACCAATCGTTTTTCCTTCGTTTTTTTTTTTCACAATGAAACTAAATGCATATAAAACTTAAATCAATTTCAAATTAATTACTAAAAAAACCAAAGGTAACGGCAGGTGGAACTCCCATCTTTGGCTAGGGCTTCGGTTTGAACAATTCCAAATTTTTATGGGTCATGGCTCGAACTAATTAAACCAATCTCTGCCACATCAGCGCCACGTGGCCCAATCATAAACGGCGTCACCAGTGCCGCACTTTTTTAGTGCGGCACCATAGTCGAGAGGCTTGCCTGGAACAGATCCATGGGCTGTATAAAGACCAATCCAGGACGGCCCAAACTTTCCGAGTGACAGACATAGCAGCACGTGTGAAAAACTATTTAGCGTGCCAGGGCCAACTACCTTCTCCTTCTCTCCCTCTTCTCTCTCACAGTCACCAACTACAACCAAAACGACAAAGCTCGTAATCGGGCCCAAAAAAAGCCCAACATTAATGATTAATTAATAAGAAAAATGCAGACTTTGAATCCAAACGTCGGAGTGCTGCTGCTCTAGCTTTCGTCGCTCGCTGCAAATTCTTCTTCAGTTACTCCAACGGAAAATCTGCTGGGAGAGAGAAAGAGGAAATAAACCAGAGGGAGGAGCTAGACCGACGAAAATGTCGAGTTGGACGATCGCTTTCAAGCCATTCCAAATCCCGGCACTCCTCAACCTCCCTCTCCGTCGTCCCCAATTCGCCGCCGGCGGTGTCTTCGTCGGCTCCACTACCACCCTCTGCCGCTCTTCCCGCCTCGCTTCCTCTCCTTTCGCTTCCATGTCCACCTTCACTCTCCCCTGTATGTAAATCTCTCTCTCCATGTAGGGTTTCGCGTTAATTGATCGTCCAATGGCATAACACGACTAAACTGAACCCTATCTTTTAATCCCGTGCTCTCTTCCCGCTTCTTGTTTGTTGTTGACGAGTGACGAAAACGATCTCTCCCCTTTTAGTTTAATTATTTTCTTGATTGATTTTACTATCCAAGTGTCTCCCTTTCAGTGTCTGCTGCTTATGGTTCATATCACAGTCGCTTGAGATTGTAACAGTTTTGTTTTCCCATTGTTGCAGCCAAAAAAGAGGCTGTCAAGACTGAAAAGGCGCCGGCCGCTCTTGGCCCTTATTCTCAAGCTATCAAAGTCAACAACCTTGTGTTTGTCTCTAGGGTTTTGGGTCTCATTCCAGAGGTATCATTTCAATGTTATCCTCACTTATTGCTTGAATTCTTCTCCTATTCCTTACTTCCTGGAAATGCTTATACTGATATTATTAGTCCGTTACATTTCCTCTGCTATTTGGTTCCCGCCTTCTAATTCAGTTTTCGTCTTATCTTTAGACTGGGAAATTCGTCTCCGAGAATGTTGAGGATCAGACGGAGCAGGTAATGATGCCTCTCCTTTTGCTGTAGAATTGGTTCTACGTACCACGTTGGATGTTTGTGGTTGCCTTATGTTGTTTGATTCTTTCACTGGCTGACATTACCAGGTCCTCAAGAACATGGGAGAAATTCTGAAAGCTAGTGGCGGAGACTATTCCTCGGTAGTCAAGACAACCATCATGTAAACTTTTCCTCTGTCTTTTGTTTTGGTTTGCCCGTACATGTGTTTGAATCTCCCACAATTCAGATGTGGATGGCATTTCTTCTCTTTCAGTTCTTGCTTTTTACTGTATTTTTGTTCTTTGGGTTCGTGGCAGGTTGGCTGACTTGGCCGACTTCAAGAAAGTGAATGAGATCTATGCAAAATGTAAGTATGGAGTAATGTAGGACGCGCTTGTGCTGTAGCCGATACAAATATATTTCCATGCACTTCATACGATGCCCTTGTGACTGCTTATGTAGTTAATAGCACTATACCTGCTGTAGGAACACCTTACCCCACTATATTGGATAATAGGTCCATTATTTCTGTTATATGTTTCTGTTTCTTTGGCATGGAACTTGGATTGGCATCTCATATGAAGCATGCATCCTTTGACTTATAGAAACCCTTCAACAACTTAAATGGAAACTTAGAAGGGGAAAAATATCATATTGTTGGGAAAATGTTTCTGACCATTTGCTCTTTCTGTTTACAGATTTCCCTGCTCCATTCCCAGCTCGATCAACGTATCAGGTAGCAGCATTGCCGTTGAATGCCAGGATTGAAATCGAGTGCATTGCTGAACTTCCTCAGAAGATCGAAGCTCAACCTGTCTAGGTAAAACAAACCTGAATGTAGTCTTGGAAACCGAGGTTAGTAATAAGCAAGCATGGGAAGGGATCTCGATAAGATGAAAAATTGATCATTAGGCATTTTCAGTTGTAAGCCTCTTGAATATGTGTGTCCACAACTGTTGTCCAGTTTGTAAGTTGGTGGCAGTACTCTGCTCGCCGATATCCTTCGTGTAGCAATTCAATAGAGAGGGTGACCTCCCTGTAAGAATTTTATGGTAATGCACCCAGTGAGAGTTGAATCTGTGATGGAAATAAGTAATAACGCTTGGTATCTGCAGCGTTCATGTTTTTGGTGTTTGAAATGGGATCTGACAATTTAATCCGTTCCTTGTGTAGCTATTTTGCCGAACTTTCTCTTACGATTGAAGAACGCATACTAGTCTGACTGGGTTCCATCTTAACATATGGTTATTATGGGGTAAATGCCACATTTGGTCACTGAGATTACTAAATCGTGTCATGTTTAGTCACTAAAAAAATTTGATATTAATTTAGGTCACTCGAATTATTGAAACAGGTCACATTTAGTCACTCTCCCGTTAGCCTCCGTCCAACTCCTGTCACTCGAATTACTGAAACGTATCACATTTAGTCACTCGAATTATTGAAACAGGTCACATTTAGTCACTCTCCCGTTAGTTTCCGTACTAAACGTGACTTGTTTCAGTAATTCGAGTGACCAAAATTGATATTAAATTTTTCTAGTGACTAAACATGACACGATTTAGTAATCTCAGTGACCAAATGTGGCATTTACCAGGTTATTATGTATTACCCTTTCGTATCTCTTTCTGGAAAGCCACTTGTTCATATGAAGATAACTCATTGTTGAATCTGAGAACAAGATCCTTGTAGCGATCCTTGCAGACCTTGGAATGTATGGTTTGCATGCCAAGTCATCTCCCAATATTTTGGGCGAGAGTAATTCTCGTCATTAGCTGGAACTTGAACAAAGGGTTTCCTGACATTACTTAATAGCAGGATCTAGCTTCCATCAGCTGGTAAACTACTGATAAATAAAAATTATTATTGCCGATTTTATTTATCATCGATTTTTCACGTTTAACATTGTCTAATTTCTTTCACTTTTAACTCGACAAAAATTTACTACCATATGAACCAAAATTGTTATAAGTGGTGCATAAGATAATGACAATAATTAACCAACAAAACAATTAAACAACCATAGGAAAGACTTCTTTGAAATGAAATATGATTTTGACCCTTAATTGTTTTTGGAACCAAAGAACATACCGTAAGAAAGAAAATGAAAATGAAACGCGACAGCGGCATCCGAATTTGGCAACTTTCTAAAAGGATTTTGGATTTCAAACATTCGGCACACCAACTCAAGACACCCAAGAGCCGAAATAGATATATCTCATGCAATACTTCGTTCGTCAAGCAAGAGCAACCAACAAGTCATCCGCCCCCCTGCCTCCCTCTCTGCCTCTGGTGGGTCTCTCTCGATTGCTCCATCAATCTCTGGTTTTCGCTATCTGGGTCCTTTTTCTGGTGAATAGATCTGCATATTTTAGCCATTTGATTCTGCTTGTTATAAAGGCTTCTGGGTTTGGTCGCCTTTACCTTGAATTTGCTTCTCCTTTTGCTTGTGCTTCTCTGGAACTCTTGCTTAGTTCTTCTTTTCGTGTCATGTTAACTATAGTGCTGTCGGTTTGAATGTCATGGGTGGTGGAAATGTAAATTTGTATTCTTTTCTATGTTGTTTCCCATGCCATTGCCATGCTGTCGGCCGTTTCACCATTCGAGCTATTTATCTTTCTAGCTATTGTCACGCAATCTTTCTCTTCTCTTCTTGAATTGTTCAATTTTCCGAGGCTGGATTCTCCAAAAGCTTTGAACTTTCTTTACTTTACAGCAAGCAAAGTTCTGAGCATGTTCTGTTTTTTTTTTTCCTTCTCTTTTCAGCCTACTGCCTCCATTTGAATTGCAAATCTATTGGCATGAGTTTCTTGATACTTCGACTCCCTAGTTTTATAAAGCAACCTCTTTTTATTTCTAAGTGGTTCATGCATTTTGCAGAGATTGTAGCTAGCTAGGTAATGGACGGAACCGTTGTGAGAAGGGTCATTCCGTCGGACAATTCTTGCCTCTTCAATGCCGTTGGGTACAGTTCTTCTGGTCGATATGTTTGTCTCATACATTGGATCCTATTCTTAGTTTGTCGTGTTGGAATTCTCATCCTTTTTGAACAAAATTTCACATGCAGATATGTTATGGACCATAACAAAAATAAAGCTCCTGAGCTTAGATAGGTTCTCATCTAATCTCTTTTGCTTTATGCATGCTTTGTTCCGGTGTTCCGTTTTTCACTTCATTTGTTTCTTTGAATGTTCACTTGAATAAAACAGTAGTGTTTGTTGGTTTTGAGTTGGCATAAACTACCTCGTGATGGTGTATGCATGTAAGAAGGTTTCTACATGTATTTATCAATCGGCTTGATTACTGATGATATGTAATGAATGTTAATCAAATATGTATATACCAAACTGAACCATGCAGGATAAAGCTCCTAGGTACACTAGCATCTCGGTTTAAATTACTTTTCTCTGTGTGCATGAATACTTGATGAGCTGATATGAAATGAATGTTAATCAAAAAACTGTTGAGAATTCAACCATGCCCAATTTAAGTTCTTTACATTGAATGGCTTACACAATGGCATGAGACTACTAGAGGGATTCAAGCATTTTTAGTTCCTATGTTTTCGGATGTTAGATGTGACAATGAATCAACAATGATATTGCATGAATCAATTGGTTGGCATTGTGCTATTGACTGGCTAACCATAGATGGACTCCTTGCCTTTGCTTCAATGACTTCAAATATTTTTGTTTGGTCTTTTATACCTTTCAAAGTATTGGTATACTGATCTTCTGTTTGATTGCAATTCTCTTGAAGGTTATAGCTGCAACAGTGGCAAGTGATCCAGTTAAGTACAATGAAGCATTCCTTGGAAAGCCGAATCAAGAATATTGTGGATGGATTCTTGATCCGGAGAAGTGGGGAGGTATGTTTGCTTGTTTCCTTTAGGCTGATTGAGAGGATACCTCATCAGCTCTTTCATTTACCAGTCCTGTTGTTAGAAACACGATTTTTCTATATTATTATTATAATCATTATTAGGATAATTCTTATTATGGTTAGTAGTCTCCTAGTAGAATTAGGGTTATTCTTAGGGTTTTCTAGTATTTCCCTATATATATGTACTTTGGGTCATTCGTCATGGGAAGCAGAAATTAATAGAAAAGTCATCCTTTCCCAAAATCCTAATCTCTTTCTCTCTCAAATCTTGTCAATCCTCCTCTCTAGAGGCCTCGGCCGTTCTTTCGGTTTTTCCCAATTCTGTTCCTAATCCCTAATTCTCTTCTAAATCCCTAAATCTCTACCAATTCCCAATTTCCCAACACAATTGTTAGAACCCTAAAAATAGGTTTCCTACATCTGGTATCAGAGCCCGGTTTCGAGAATTGAGTTTTTCACAACTCTCAACCGGGGACAAGTTCTACAACTGGTTCGACGATGAGCTCTTCAAGGCTCTCGGAGCTGGCATGGGCGGAACTACGGGAACGGGCCCGCCGCATCGGACGTCGTTGGATCCCCGAGGATCTACCGCTCGCGCAGGAAGAAGATCATGCCGCCATCAAAGGCACCATCACCACCGTCGCAGCGCCGGAGTCGCGAGAACCGAAGCTGGCTATGGCTTCTATCCTCGGAGAAGAGGCTGCTGCCGCAGCAACCAAACCACCACCAGCAGCGGTGGGAACCACCACCGTTCGTGCCCAACCTACCGACCAAGGCGAAGCTTCAAAGATCACGATTTCCACGATCGGGTCGGAAGAACCAGATGCTGAGAAGGTTGGATTGGGTCTGAAAGTGGACGAGAGATCGCAGGTATATTCCAAAGGCCCTGAATTCCCAATTTGTGGGTCGCTGATAAAGAAAGGCAGGGTGGATTGGAAGTTTAGGAGGAGGAAGCAAGAGGCCGGCGAAGGGGTGGAAACCACCGTTGAAGGGAGCAAATCGAACCCTGTTTGGGAGCAACAGAAGAGGACGACGGGGATTGCGGCGGAGACGTGCAGGTCGGAGAAGGACGTGGCCGCATCCGAGGAGAAGAGGAAGGTCCGCGTCAACCGCGAACGACGTTGGAAGCGATCGCCATCGATGGAATCATCTTCGGGGAGTCGGGGTCTGTCACCGAAGCTGCAAATTTTGACAGGGAAGCAGCGAGTGAGGGCGGCTGACGTCGCGCCACCGATCGACAAGGACAGAAAGTCGGCGCGGATGTCGAGCGGGGCGGCTCCGCCATCGCCTGCCACTCACCTGGGGGCTCGTCCTTGGCCGGCGGAAGAGACGACGGAGAATGAGCTGTCAAGGAGGGGACGAGGAGTGCTGGGGAAGATGAGCAACGTGGCCTCGGGATCAACTCCCCGCCGCTCGACGAACTTCTCGCCGCCGGAGAGCGAGGTGAAGAGGGAGTTGGCGGAGAAGGATTCGACGTCTGCTCTCCTCGTGTCGTCGATCAGCAGGGAGAGGAGTCGGAGGACGGAGCCAGACGCGCGGCAGCAGCCTCGCCGCCGGATTGATTGCGCGCCGTCGGAGAAGAAGTCACCGACGGTCGGGATGAGGAAGATGGAGGGCGGCGGCCGCGTTTCTTCTCTTGCTAACCCTAGGGCCGCAGTGCGTGAGAGATTGGGCCAAGCTGTTCGGGTCTTCTATGCTGATGGGCCAAGCGGAGCGGGCTCATGTGCTTTGGAAGGGGAGCAGAGACATGGGCTAGCAGCAATTAAGGAGGATTGGACGGTTGGGCCGAAATATTTGGGCCACAGAGCACAACTAAAGTATCAAATTTCCTCTTTGGGCCGAGTTGAAATGGGCCAGCCGAATGAGCTTAAGAGTGGGATAGAAATTTATTCCATGCTTGGTCTCTTGAGGAAAGAAAGTGGGCCGAGATTCCAAGGAAGATTTGGGCCATTAATGGGCTATCTTGTTGGGTTTATCTTGCAGGAACCAAACATGAAGGAAAAGAAAGATGGGCTTCAAGGATTAGCTATTGGGCTTTCAAGTAATCTTAATCCAAACCACTTTGGAGAAGAATGGAGCCCAAAAGAACTTATTTTCACCACCAAGTCCATGGATGAATTTAGGGAACATTTCCTTGAAGACCTCAAGCTAGAGCACAAGGAAGAACACTTCTACGATTCTTATTTTGTGGAGTTTGAAAAAGAGGGTGAAGGGTCATTTGGCCATAATTGCGACACGAGCTATGTGGATAGAGAAGAAGCCATGGAAGACAGAGTTGCTGGAGTCGGCTTCATTCAAGTAGTGGAGCACAATTGGAAGAAAAGGAAGCGTAAGAAATGGAGGAGTCAACCGCGGATTGTGCGAGAAGAAAGAGAAGAGGGGGTCGAGTTGATCAACCTTGAGGGCAAGGTTGGTCTGAAGGGGGAGGAGATGTTAGAAACACGATTTTTCTATATTATTATTATAATCATTATTAGGATAATTCTTATTATGGTTAGTAGTCTCCTAGTAGAATTAGGGTTATTCTTAGGGTTTTCTAGTATTTCCCTATATATATGTACTTTGGGTCATTCGTCATGGGAAGCAGAAATTAATAGAAAAGTCATCCTTTCCCAAAATCCTAATCTCTTTCTCTCTCAAATCTCGTCAATCCTCCTCTCTAGAGGCCTCGGCCGTTCTTTCGGTTTTTCCCAATTCTGTTCCTAATCCCTAATTCTCTTCTAAATCCCTAAATCTCTACCAATTCCCAATTTCCCAACACAATTGTTAGAACCCTAAAAATAGGTTTCCTACACCTGCTTACGCCCTCTACAATTTTCCTGGAGTACGATGTGCTTATTTCAAAATAGGCGAAGTATATAACCAACCATCTCCATGAACAAAAGAACCCGTAGAAAGTGTTATAAAGTTGCGTAATATGCTAATCATCTGATTCCATTCTGTAGAAACCGTACATTGAGCCATGTTCTGTGACAATACATAAAAGCAATTTCTGATTACTGGTGCACAGATCATTTATAGACAGTTCAAGGTTTGCTGCATGCATATCCTATACGGGCTATAACCATAACTTGTTTGCGTATTAGGTTGAATAGGGGTTAGTTTCTGCCCAGCCTCTTCATATCCAATGCCTAATTGTTAGTTGTTTCTACCAAAAACATTTGAAAATATAACTTGCATGTACTTGTTCCTTACCTGCTAAGCAAGAGTATCATCACTTTTTCAAATATCTTATCTTCCTTCTCACGTGAAGGTGCCATCGAGCTTGCAATATTGGCCGATTATTATGGACGGGAAATTGCAGCATATGACATTCAAACCACTCGATGTGATTTATATGGTCAGGTAACTAGTGTCAATAGCCTTGAAGAAATAGTTGTTATCCGCTGAATTACCAAATTTAACCTTTTTTCTCTCCTTTGTTTTACTCTTAACAGGACAAGAAGTACTCTGAAAGAGTGATGCTTATCTATGATGGTCTCCACTATGATGCTTTAGCTGTATGTCTCCTTTTCCATCTTCCACCTGATGATATTTGAGTATTTTCAGATTTCGCAGAGCAGCTAGAAATCTAGATACTGACTTTAAATGCATGGCTCCTTATTGATTGCTTCTCGTGGATTTTCTTATAAACAGATGTCACCAGTTGCGGAAGCTCCAGAGGAGTTTGATCAGACCATATTTCTAGTCCACAGGGACAGGACCGTTGGACCTGTTGAGGGGCTTGCTCTTAATCTTGTTAAGGATCAGCAAAGGTAGTGCCTTATATCTGCTGCACTTTGATAAAGGGAAGAACTGTTTCCTTTCTTTCCGAGACGGGTTTCATCCTGCTGATCAAGAACATTCCATACTTGGCAGGAAGAGAAGCTATACAGATACTGCAAACTTCACCTTAAGGTGTGGTGTATGCCAGATCGGTGTTATTGGTCAAAAGGTCAGTGCTTCGATTTGGTAATCCGTCCTATGCAATTTCTTTCTGTTCTTTAAGGCTCTGAGCTTAGCTTGTGTCAACTCAATTGTTCTTTACTTAAATGTCAATGTTCAGGAAGCTGTGGAGCATGCACAAGCTACTGGGCATGTCAACTTCCAAGAATATTAATGACACAGATTTCCAAAGGAACCACTGATATACACCTGTGGAGCTCTCTGTTTCGGGACAAATTTCTTTCAATTTTCGCGGTAAGGAAAGCTGTTGTAGCTGAATGGTCTGAAGTCATGATTTCATCACAACTGGATGTTCTTCGTGTTCTTTTAATACATTTCAAGGAAACAGTGTGACGAAACAGTGAGTTTTTCCAGAAAGCAATACGAAATTCCCACTTGTATACCAAAAGAAACCTTAGTCCAAGATACGAATGAAGCTAAATGTTTATCCTCTAGAGCATTTACAACAAGAAGGGCTCGTACGCCCCCAGAAAGGAATAAATCTCTTGATAAGGCTCTTACTGTTACAGGAATTGGTACATGATCAAGCAAGTGCATTTTTTTGGCTTGGGGGTGGGCGGGGCATCCCTTAACATCTAAATCTTCTGCTTCAGTACATGGCGCAGTTGTAGTTTCTGGCTCTGCATCCTTGCTTCCAATAGCTGCGACTTCAAACTGTGCTTCTGCACGCTGCCTCTCGGCCATTCGATACATCCTTTCATTCCTCTAGTTATGTGGGGATTCCCCGACTCGGGTGATGAACTCCATTGACCCACAAAATCAGAAGGGCTAAAACTTCCTCCTCTATCTTTGCCTGAGCCCCTGTCTGGTGATACAACAATCCCTACACTTGATTTACGTCCATTAGAGAACCTACCATTCATTCCATCAACTGAGATAATCTTGTAGTTCTCCCCATTACTGCCTGACTTCCACAGCCTTGCAATTGCTGATGCCTTTTTAACCTGCCTATTATTCGGCAAAGAACAAAGCTCACTGATTTCTTCTGCCATATGGGTATCCTTGCAAATGTTTTCTTCTTCCCATTCTGTACCGCTCTCTGACACATTGCTGTCCCTGTGAATCTTATTGACAGATGGAACACTTCCATCTGGCGAGAAACTCGAGCCTTGGTCATCGAGATGGCTCACCGTCTCCCACCCACTTTCATCCTCTTCTATCTCCTCATTCTGATTAATCACATAGCCATTGCAATGACTACCAGGACTGAAAGCAGTCGTGCATTGCTCAATGTCTCTCTCGTCATTTGGCTCACCAGAATTATATTCTTCAAGAACATCGAATATATCGTCCGGGTTAGAGGGCACGTACGTGAATTCCTTCACCTCTTCGATATTAGCGGCGGCTGCAGCCTGCATTAGAGATTCCACTTGTCTAACTTCTGAAATTGCAGCACCTCTTGACCTTAAAAAGCTTTCCAAATCTGATACAAGCTTATTCATCTGAGAATACTTCTCCTCGAGAGCCACTTTTGCATCAACCAGCTTCATTTGAACACGTTCTTCACGCCAAACCTCGGCCATCTGCAGCATCTTCCTCTCATCATCAACTTCTTCCCGCAGCTTCATCGACTCCCTCTTTATCGCTTCGATTTCAGCTTTGTCATCTCCGATTTCTTTAGCGAGCTCGTCGCATACTTCCTCGATCAATTCCCGACCCTTTCTTTCCTTTTCATAGTCTTGCATCAGTCGCTTCCCGGATACCTTTACATCAGCCAGCTCGTTAACCAGCTTCGAGTTCAAAATCTCCAATCTCTGCCGGTTCTTCCTCTCGCGGCTTAGGTCTGACTTGATGTCGTCGATGAATGCACGGATTTTCTCATGCTCTCTGCTCCTCCATGTAGCTCTTTCCTCGCTAACTTTCTTTAGGAAGTGCTCGAGTTTCTTTTTCGAGGACCTTCGTTCGGTTTCCAGCTCATGGATGCGTACTCGAGCTTGCTCAAGCTCGGATTCGAGAGCGGAAACCACTGATACAGCGCTAACTTGTTGATCGAGACGGTTCATGTGGCTGTAGATCTGGCGTACTTCATCCGGTGTTTCGAAGCATACTGGATCCCACTTGGTTTTGCCCTCCATTGCAGAGTTGGAGAACTGGAAAGAAGGTTCAAGCTAACAAAGAAGAACCAAAAACAGCTACAGTTAGGCAGATAGAAGACAAGGTCATTGGTAATAACTGAAGACAAAAATTTAAATTTCCTCAGATAGGTAAGCTCTGACATATCAGTCTTAAGCGTTAATTAATTATACATGTGAGAAGTGAAATCTTGGTTGTCACACAATACAAGAAGATTGCCTTAAACAGCATTAAGTTCTTGTTAATATCCTATTACAATACTTTCTTCCTACGTGTCTCCAGTAATGATGATATTGTGTCTTCTGCTTAACTAACCTGTTTAGATTAACTTGTTGTGCATGTATATTCACGTGAATTAAACTCACATTGTGTTCCTAAATGTAAAGGGAAAAGAACTTATATCTCATGGTGGTATAAAATAGGAATTTCTGAAAGAAAATTCATTTGACCATCAAGCCATTTTTTCCATCATAACTCCAGGATAACAATGAAGCAAATGATCATGACTTCTCTGCAGATAATCTTCTATGATGCATGAAATCAATCTGTTGAAAGAAAATCATCCAACACCATGCTCATTTGAGAGAGCAGGAGATCAAGAAGATAACATTTCCCATCTTCACGACTCACTGTTATCAATATTGGGGGAAAACCACTACATTTAACTTTTTCAGTTATGAAACCTCCAGAACAGACATACCTTACACAAGAACCTGTTCTTCATAGCAGATACGGCAGTCGCACTGTGCAATGGATCCTTCAACTCAGACCCATAAACTTTCTCAGTCCCATGGGGTGCCAAAGAGACGCCAGCATGAGCAGCCCGGGGCTAAAAGAGACAACAAACACAAGCAGATCAGAAAACCTTGAGAATTCACGCGTTCAATCCAACATGGTTCTGCTCAGAGTATCAATACATTGAAGGAATCCACGGAGTGAGAATAAATGGACTGTGAGCCGCCAAAAACTTAACCACAAAACTCCTGATCTCCTGGAGACGAGGTCAACAGAAAAACCTTCACACAGACACAGTGTTTCTTAAAAAAAAAAACCGGAATGGCATTACTGAACAAGTTCCAGCATGCTCAGTCTGGATCCAGTACGAGGAGATAATAGAAAGGGGAAAAGGATACACATTTCAGTAATAAAGCTTGACGAGGAGACCATAGTACATTATAATCAATGAATCAATGGGATCCTATCAGCAGAACTATTTTCATCACAGAAACCCACAAAAGTAAATGACAACAGAGACAAATCAATTGCTCTTTTAGATAGCATCATAAAGTCTTCAACCTTTTAGATGAGAGCAATCAATTATAGGAATCACCAATATCAGAGCACCACAAGAATCTTCACCACAAAAGAAGTCAATGACTAAACCTTGAGAACTAAGCTAATCACAAACACAGCTACAAACCGTAATGCATTATTCAACAATTTGCACTCATTTACTCCAAATCTCATCGAATCATTCCCCAGCTTTAATACGCCCAAAAACTCAAATCACTCCAAAATTCCTCCAACATAATAACGCCACAAAAATCAAGGAAACAAAAGCAAAAAAAGAAGGAATCACATTTACAATCTTACCTGAAATCCCAACCCATCCCTCCTTCTCCGCTCCCCTACGCCGCCGCCGCCAACCGCCGTCTCCGGCGTCTGCAACCTCCACAACCCAGCCGCTAGCTTCCTGGCAGAAACAGAACTCCCACTGCTTCTCTTGCTCCTCCTTCTCCTACCCTCCTCTTTACCATTCCCCTGCTTCTCCTCACCCTCATCCGCAGCCACAGCAATATCCTCCCCATCCCCCTTAGCCCCACCACCATTTTTCCTCTCTCCGCTCTCCTCGACCTTCCATTTCAACAGGGGCGTCTCGGGTCTGCTCCGCCGCCCGACAGAAGGGGCGACCCGCTTCAACCGGGTCAGGCTCCGGGTCCTGCGCCGTGGCGGCCTGACGAGATCTGAATCTGGATTTTGCTGACGTGGGCTCTGATTAAACGCCTTGGAAGTCAGGATTGAAGCCCCCACTAGCGCCGCCGTCGCCGACGAATGCGGTTTCCCGGTGGTGACCTTCATTGCTGCTGCCAGGCACAATCAGCCATTGACCCAACGCCCAAAAAGGGAAGACCCAAAAGATCAGAGCTTTAGAGGGAGAGTCAGAAGACTGAACAGAGCAGTGAAGTGGGCCGTGATGATGTGTGGTGTGGATGTAGGGAAAGTTGTGAAGCAGGGAGCTTTGTGATGTAGATAGCGAGTGAGAAAGAGAAAGGTTAACGAGGAAGAGATTGTTCTCAGAGAAAAAATTTTCTTGGGGAATAATTTTTGGCTGTAAGTTTGGAGAAAACGACGTACGGTACGATATTATTATTGCGTACTTTTCTATTTAGTTTTTTCTATAATTTTTTTTTCTATTTAGTTTCATGTTTTTGTTTTGTAGTAAAATCCTCGGATTCGCTGCGTTGTCCGAAAGGAGACGATGCGGCGTCGTTTAGGGGAGAATGATGGTGGAAAGCGCGCGCTCTCCGCCTAGTGCACGTGAGCTCCGGCATGTGGTCTGCCAGAGAGACGTTGCTACTTGTGCTAAGGTTTTTCTACTAGTTTTTTTACCAAGTCGATGTTCCATGATATATAGTAGCTTTGAGATTTTATTTTTTATAATTTGGTATGTGTGTTATGACAATATTTTTATAGGTATTAAATTATTTTGTATTATGATGTTATAAAATTAAATAATATTGGTATAGTTTAGTAATTATGTACAATAAGAAATTTGTCATGTGAGTTATGTAATACATAAGTCGTGAACCGTGTTATATAGTTTAGTAACTTTGTCAAATAGAATTGTGACTCATGAATATAAGATTATGTTCATATTTTTGAATTTTGTTATTTCAATGTATATATAAAAATGGAATATCTAATGCACTTCAAAATCAATCTTTAATCCCAAAAAATTATTCGGATTTTGATAAGTACCAAGTCCCAAAAATTTTGATACGATATACGATATCCCAAATATCAATACCAAATTTACAACCATATCGAATGGATTATAATGTTGTACTTTCTTAAGAGTATGAATGAATTCTTTTGCAAAATGTCTTAGGGGTTGTTTGCTTCGTGGATTTGAAAAATGAAGGTTTTAGTAAAACTTGGGTTGTGTAAAACCATGGATATATGAGGATTTTAGGTTCATCATGGACTTGAAAAATACCATTGTTTGTTTCGTAGATTTCATGACGAATTGGTTAATTAGATTTGTATGTATGAAGTGAAATTTACCTTTATTGCCCTCATTGGTATGAGAAGAGAAATGAAATTGTAGGGGTAGTTTCGTCTTAAATGATGGACTTCAAAGTCTATGATCAATTCTCACCTAAATAGGTGGAACTTTCAAGTCCGAGGGGACCATGGATTTGGGACTTTAAAGTTCGTGGGATCCACGAATTTGTTGCCCCTAAGACCACCCACTATGGGGGTGGGAAGAAGGAAAAGAATGATCTTTTGCAAATGGGGCTTATAGTGGGGGTTGAAAAAGAGGGGAAAAATGGTTTTTTGGGTGGTTTTGGGTGAGTTCCCCACACAACAGGACAAAAAGAGGAGGGAGAGTGGACTGGCGGGGCCCGCGTGTCAGAGTTGCTTTTTACTTTTAGTTTTTTTTTTGCGTTTTAGTTTGGATTTTTTAAGTCGTAGATTGCTTTCAGTGGGATCTAATGATCAAAATTGAATGCCAACATACATATTTTACAATGACTGTATTTTTCAACAACCATAAACGACTATATTTTAATTAATGACGAAAAATTTATGTCCAAATAAAATAAAATCGATATTTTCATCTTAATTAATTACTATTACCTATATAAAAAGAACAATCAAATTATTTAACTAAAGTGACAAAATCAACACTAAATCAAATTCATCAAAAAAACACCCCTCCCACATTTCCCTATTTTCCCTCCCAACCCATTGTGGGTTTCCCCACCCTCAAACCTATAAAACCCAAATTTCCCCCCCAACCCACCCAAATTCCCCCCCAATCATAGTGGATGGTCTAAATGCATGTAGCAAACAATGGATTCTGGACAAATTCAATGATGAATCCAAATCTCTCACCAAATCCATCAAGCAAACAAGCCCTTAACATTTCGAAATGACATTTTTTATATAGCTCATTCTCTTAATTCAATCAATCTATAACAAAACAAGAAATCCTGGAGTTATTGATGTGGCAAATTACATCCGCTCATTTGACCTTAGAATACCAAGACAATCGACGAAAGAAGAGGGAAAAGTCGTGAAAGAAAAGAAAACGTCACAACACCCCATATGTTCTCATATAATCCGCGATATCCCTCATCACTATTGAACATGTTCCATCTCTATTCTGACAAAATTTACATATAATTTTGCAAAATAAATTCTCTTGGCTAAATTACACGTTTGGTCACTCAAATTACATAAATATTTCACTTTTGCCACCCAAATTACTTTCCTTTCTTATTCGCCACTAACTTTACAAATCGTTTCACGTTTGGTCACCAGTCGTCTATCTCCGTTAACTCTGTCAGTTTTGTGCTGACGTGGCAAACGGAACTGCTGATTGGACTGTTAAATGTGTGATTTAGCAATTTAAAACATTAAAAATAAAAAAACTAAATTATACCTCATCTGATTTTTCTTGAGAGAGGATAGACGGAGAAGATTTCCTCTACTTTCCCTGGTTTTGTTCTCTTTCGAGACACACAGAGCAACCGGCAGCGAAGTTTGATGGTGCAGCGGCAGAACTGAGGCGACAGACGATGATGGAGTAAGACCCTACGGGGCAGGCCGACGATGGCGGCTTGTCGCTGGATGATGGTGATTGCGACGATGTAGAGACAGGGAAGGCGAAGATGCAATAGCGAGAGACGAAGGCAGATCCATAACGGTGTTGTAAATCTGGGCAAGTTCCTCTCCTTCCGCTTGTTCTTATCTTCGCTTGCGTGGGCATTGCGCCAAAACCAAGAGACAGAGTGAAGTTCTTCCCTGCCCATTTTTCTTTGCCACCACAGACGAAGCTTTGTCGAAGTCACAAATTGAGAGGACAGAGACAGGAGATAGAAAAAGGTTTTCTTGATTTGTGACGGGAAAAATGGAAGATAGAAGGGCTTTCGATTTTATTGCTGGGAATTAGTTACGAACAAGAAAATCTGGAGATTTACAACATATTTGGAGATTTCTGGGTTTTTGAATGCTTCTCTTCTCGTCTCAGCGGAGAGACGAATTGCTGGTCGGCCGCTGCAGTCTTTGTATTTTGCTTATTCTTCTCCAAGTTCCAGTAGCTAGAGGCGGAGAGGTCGATGGTGCTTCGAAGGCTGGCGGGGAATCTTGGGCGGACAGAGGGAATGGTAGGAGGCAGGGCTGGTTTCGGAAAACCAATTTTAGGATTTTTCGGGATTATATTTATTGTTTTAATGATAATAATGAGGTGGAAAGATTCAAACATATTTTATTATTTTTTAAATTGACACATCACACGTTTAACGGTCTAGTCAGCAGTTCCGTTTGCCACATCATCACAAAACTGACGGAGTTAACGGAGACAGACGGTTGATGACCAAATGTGAAACGATTTGTAAAGTTAGTGGAAAAATGAAACGAAAGTAATTCGGGTGGCAAATGTGAAAGATTTATGTAATATGAGTGACCAAACGTGTAATTTAGCCAATTCTCTTCACGATGTTTCTCCTTTGTAATTCCATATAAGATTGATATACACTCTATGGCTCATCTCCACTCTATTGTGGTTCCAAGTTAGAAATTCATTATGAGAAGGGCCAGATCTTGAGAGGACAAAAACAATATGATCAAAGTCAAAGAGCACAATGATGGCATATGCGAGCAACATGATAACATGGTTATATGTCGCTGTGAGCAGGATGATGATGAATTATGTGTCCGATCATTTTATTGGGTCGTGGCTGAAGACAAGTATCGGATTATAACGGGCGAGGAGGTCACAGATTGAAAATAGTGAGCCTTGGATAATTCAACCCTTCGGGCCGGGTCAAATTAGCCCGGCCCAATGGATTTGGAGGGCCAACTTACGGCCCTAACCCAGACTCCTCAGGCATCTTCCGCCGGTGCCTAGTCTCGTAGTCGCTCGACCCAAAGTCCAGCCAGAGAAGGAAGGCACAGTCGAGTCGAAACAGTCCTTCATTCATCATTTCGTCGCCCATGCACCCGCCCGCCGTCGATGAGTTCTTTCTTTGAGAAAGATAGGAGCCAAAGGTTGTCTCCTTTCAGGTCGTTAAAGGAGCTTGTTGTTAGTCAGTGTGATGTGATCTAATGTGTGTCTAGTCATTCGCTGTGAGCAGGATGATGATGAATTATGTGTCCGATCATTTTATTGGGTCACGGCTGAAGACAAGTATCGGATTATAACGGGCGAGGAGGTCACAGATTGAAAAGAGTGAGCCTTGGATAATTCAACCCTTCGGGCCGGGTCAAATTAGCACGGCCCAATGGATTTGGAGGGCCAACTTACAGCCATAACCCAGACTCCTCAGGCATCTTCCGCCGGTGCCTAGTCTCGTAGTCGCTCGACCCAAAGTCCAGCCAGAGAAGGAAGGCACAGTCGAGTCGAAACAGTCCTTCACTCATCATTTCGTCGCCCATGCACCCGCCCGCCGTCGATGAGTTCTTTCTTTGAGAAAGATAGGAGCCAAAGGTTGTCTCCTTTCAGGTCGTTAAAGGAGCTTGTTGTTAGTCAGTGTGATGTGATCTAATGTGTGTCTAGTCATTCGTTTCTTCCGAGATCAAAATTTTACAAGCCAATAATTATAGGTTCTAGCCCTTTTCTATTGATGAAGGCACGAGGAATTCATTTATTTGACGTTTTGTTGTGTTTTATTAACTCTTTAGGTTCGTTTGCTTCATGAGATATGGATTTAGGTCCAAGTTCATGATTTAGCATAAATCCATTGTTTTCTCTATATTTTGGTGGAAGGTGATGAAGTGTATTCAGTTCCACATTTGTCTCCACGTTTGTTAGTTGTTAGACTAGCTGTTAGTGGGTTGTTATAGTCCCTTCTTTTACTACTTTCAGTTCCTCTATTTCTGCAGCTCAATGTACTTTAAAAGCATTCATTCAATAAGAGGAATCTCAAGCTTTGTGCTCGTTTATGGTATCAGAGCCCTGCACTCTCTAACGAGAATTTTTCCCTTTCCTCACCTCTTCTCTTTCGTTTTTCTTTCTTCTTTCTCGCAATGGCAACTGAGTCTTCCTCTGTTTCCTCCACCTCTGCCTCTGGTGACTCCTCTTCCTTGTCAGCAACCACTCTGGATCCCCCTGCCAATCCATAGTTGTCAATCAAACTCACCCCTACCAATTATCTCCTATGGCATGTGCAGATCACGCCGCTTCTACGCTGTCACCACCTTATGGGTCACGTCGACGGAACTTTGCCATCCCCGCTGCAGCTCGTTGATGGCCGCCCCAACCTGACTTATCTGACCTGGTATCAACGTGATCAATACGTTCTTACCTGGATTAATTCTCTCTCTCTCTCTGAGTCCGTGCTCCCTAATGTAATCAACAAGGTTACTGCTTATGATGCGTGGTCTGCCCTCATTCGAATTTATGTGTCTGGATCTAAGCTTCAGATCCGCCATTTGACAAAGGAACTTCAAAATCTTCGGCGTGGTGGAAGAGGAGGCCAAGGCCAAAGCGGACCAGCTTGTTGCACTCGGCGTTCCGCTCAAGAATGATGATTTTATCGCGTGGCTCCTCGATGGCCTTGGTGAGGATTATCGGCCCTTTGTTCGTCACATTGAGTCCCGTATGGAGCCGATCAGTTTTGAAGACCTGCACTCCTTGTTGCTGAGCGAAGAAAGTCAAATCCGGTGTTATTCCATCCGTCACGATTCTCCGGCGCCGACGACATTCTATTCCTGTGCCGCCGTTTCTCGTGGCAACAGAGGCGACCAGGGTCGTGGACGAGGGTCTCCAAGGGGACAGTTTATTTCTAACCCTGTTATGTCTTCTGGCAGGTTCGGCCCAACCACGGGACTCCTTGGTTCGCGGCCCAATCCGGTACAGAATAGTGAATTGACTCCTCGACTAAAGTTGCCAATTCACTACCTTCAATCAAGGGTGCTCTATCAATCTAGGCAGATATTCTCTTTCTAGGTCAAAGTAGAAATAACAGGAATTTGATTAGGATTCATGCCATTCAATAAATCAAACCTCAATTGAATATAATCATATCACTGAATTCGTACTTCGGTTCATACAATCAGACCTAACATAAAAATCTAGGGTTCTTCATACCCAGGTGAATAAGAAATTTACTCCATAGATAGAGACGGGAAATCTAGCTCAGATGCGGAAACCATACTGTGAAGGATGAGATTCTGCTTCTGGCAATCAATCAGCACTTCTCCAAGCTCAAGCTGGGCTCCAACGGTGATGGAGATCGATCTAAGGCGCTTGAAGAATCAAGTTTGTCACTTTCTCTCTCTAGGTATACGCTTTTTCTCTCTAAAACTCGGAACCCTTCAACTTTGCCCTTATTTTCCCTTAAGAAGCTGTCAATCGCGATCCCCGGTCGGGTATTTTAGGTGGCGACCGAGGATTGTTGAAACGCACCGTCGAGGACAGGGGATTAATCCCCAGTCAAGGTCAAGAATACCCGACCGGGGATTTAAGCGCTACGACCAGGCCCCCTTCTGTTTCTCAAACGTCCAAAAGTCATTTTCCCCGGTCTGCTCAGATTAATACCCGGCCGACTATTTTTGCTCATGGCCGGGTATTTTGCTCCTCCAGCACACTTCAACTTAAACGTGCTCCTTTCAACACGAAACTCGTTTCTTCGCCTCAATGTCAACGCCAAGCCCTGAAATATGACATAAACACACAACCTAGCGTGAAATCGCCTTAAAACACGAGAATCGACATCTCAAACGGCTCAAGAATAGGGGTAAAAACATGTGCAATCAATGGTCTATCACCCATCCTGCCGCCGGCCCACGAGCCTCTTATGGCCCAGCTGGCTCATCTTATTCCAGCCCACACACCATGTTTGCCTCTTCTCCAGCCCAAATGCTTAATTCCCAGCAATGGCTCATGGATTCCGGTACAAACCATCATTTAACTTATGATCTGGACAATCTTGCTTATCATTCAGAATATAACGACACTGATCATGTCATGTTTGGAAACATTAACAATAACTCCCTCCCAATTTCTCATTGTGGTTCCTCTCGTGCTTCTTTATCCAATACTCCCATTACATTAGATAATATCCTTCATGTGCGCAATGCTCCTTATAATCTTTGGTCCATTAGTGCTCTTACACGTACTAATCCCATTTCCATCGAATTCTTTGACTCTCTCTTTGTCATTAAGGACCGGCGCACGACGAATGAGATTTATCGTGGTTATGCGGTGGTTGGTCTCTACTCACCGCCCCTTCATATTTTTCGCCATCTACCGCCTCTTGCTTGCACTGCTACGTTAGATGTGTGGCATCGTCGCCTTGGGCACGCTCATGATCGTGTAGTCAAGCAAGCTCTTCGTCAACATCACATAAAATTCCTTCCCTCTCAATCGTCATTATGTCATGGTTGTGCTGTCAGAAAAATTCGCAAATTACCTTTTGTCTCATCTACTTTTCAAGCGTCTGCTCCATTAGAACTTGTTTGCAGTGATGTTTGGGGCCCTGCTCTTGTTCTATCTTATGATGATCAATCTTACTACATTCTCTTCTATGATCACTACAACAAATTTTCCTGGATTTATTTTATTCGATATAAATCACATTTGCTTAGTGTTTTCATTCAATTTCGGCAATTGGTTGAAAAGTATTTTGGCACTCCCATTAAAACCTTTCAGTCCGATTGGGGCAGCGAATATCAAGCTCTGTCTTCCTACTTAAGCAACCATGGTATTGCCCATCGTTCTTCTTGTCCCTACACACCTGAACAAAATGGGTGTGCTGAACACAAGCATCGTCATATCGTGAACAATGGTCTTGCTCTTCTACACCATTATAATGTTCCTCAAAAGTACTAGCCCCTTGCGTTCGGTACCGCGTGTTACCTCATAAATCGCACTCCCACTCCGCTCCTCCAAAATTGCCCCCCCCCCTTTCATGCTTTATTCCATCGTCCTCCTAATCTAGCCAATCTTCGTGTTTTTGGTTGTCTCTTCTATCCATGGCTCTGTCCTTACGCCACTTCTAAACTCGAACCTCGTTCCGTTCCTTGTGTCTTCTTTGGATATAGTAAGCTTCATAAGGGATACCGTTGCCTGCATGTTGATACTGGTCGCATATATATAAGTCGTCATGTATTATTTGATGAGTCTCGTTTTCCTTTTACAGAAGTTCTTAATTTACTCTCATCTCCCTCGTCCATTGCCTTTCCTATCACTCTACCTTTCCCACCACCCACCCTTCCAACGGTCCCCTCCCTCCAGCCCACTTCCTTCCCATCTCCCAGCCCAAGCCCAACCTCACACCCTTCCCCTAGCCCACCTCTTATTAGTGGCCCCACTTCTCCTTCCCACACATCCCCGCCCCATCCCTTGGCCCATCTCACCTCCCTGCCTCTCCCTCTCACCTATCCCATCCCAACAGCCCCATCCATTCTTCCTCTCCAGCCTTATCCCCATCTGTTGCTTATATTCCTCCTCCCCAGCATCCACCGTCGAGACCCGAACACACTCCCCTACCTCCTTGTCATCCGCTTCCCTCTCGCCCACCCTTTACCAACTCGCCTCGTCCTCTGATTATTACCAATCCTACTTCCTCCTCTCACCCCATGGTCACTCGAATTAAAATAGGTAATCTGAAGCCCAAAATCTTGCTATCCCACCTTCCCACAGATGATACTCCCACATCGGTTTCTCAAGCCCTCAAGCTCCCGCACTGTCGCGCGGCCATGGCCGAAGAAGTCTCTGCTCAGCTCCAAAATCAAACCTAGGAATTGGTTCCTCCCCCACCCGACTGCAACATTCTCACCAATAAATGGGTTTGGTGCACAAAAATCCATCCCGACGGTTCTCTCGATCGGCACAGGGCGCGTTTGGTGGCTAGGGGATTTCAGCAAATTCCTGGCCTGGATTTTCACCAGACCTACAGTCCCGTTCTTAAGCCTGGCACGTTACGACTTGTTCTGGGCAAGAGATATTTCTGTACATCTGGCACTCGTCAGAGTACTTCTTTTAACTCCTTTTCCTCAACTCGTGTGGAGGGTCAATGAAATTAAGGGGGGTCGGAAGCTCTATCTGTGCCCTTAAAAACACATCCTCGAGTAGACAAACCATTCAACGGGTGGAAGTTTTACTTGTACTAGAGACAGCTTAGCTTCACCTTGTAGGAGTACCCCACTAAGGATCACTAAAATCTCTTCCAAACCCCGATTTTGTGCAATGAACGGTGCCACATATGTTAGGCTTACCCCATGTTTAAGATTTCAATGATTTCGACATGGAGGACCAACTGCTTTTCATTTACCACATGAGCACCCTGTTCGATACACGAGTCCATAACACAATCCAATCAGAGTCACCATTTCCACTTGAATTCAACGGTCTTAGCTCCACTAATTCACAAAATCAATCGGCACAACAAAGAGCTAGATAGGAAAAATCTTATACTTCAACATCCTCCATAGTGCTACACTACCTCCCTAGGTTGCACATTACTACAGAGACTGTCAATCCAAAGCATACTGAGCAGGCAATTTGCAAGGAAACGCGCACTTGGAGCCCTTAAATCGAAATTTGGACAGTGGACTAGGCTCCAAGCACACAAACAGATCTAATGCAGTCAAAAGAGAAACATCCCCTCACACTTAAGTTCGACATTGCCCTCAATGGAGAAGAGGGAAGGATAAGGGGAACGATGTTACCGGTGTGCACGGACTGCATGAGACTGGATGGGGACTAGTCTGAGTGAAGAGGACTGGAGATGGGACCAGTCAGGACAAAGGCACAGCTAAAGGGAACAGAAGAACTCAAACACAATACGTTAGGTCCAATGGCCATCCCAATAGTACATCATCCAAAAGAAAAATAAAGAAAATAAACCAACACCCAAGACAGTTTGCACTCTGAAAGAAAAACAACACAAGACGGGTCACGAGTACATCCTACTAGAGCCCGGTGAAGTCGATCTGATCCATGAGGTCGTCGTCCCCATCTGGCGGTGGTGGCGGGGGTGGTGAGTGGTCCCACCGGGTGCTCCAGTGGTGCTCTTGAGGTGGGTGACAGGACTGGAGCAGGTGCTCCTGGTACTCCATCATCCGGCGGCTACGATCCCGCTCTCGCTCGATGTGAGCACGAGTGACGCCCATCTGAGCCTCCATCCGGTCGAGGCGCTCGTCCACAACCGTCATCCGGGCTTGTACTTGGCCTGGTGGGCCGAATACTGCTGGTAGAACTGGACCTGATGGTCCATGAGCTGCTGGTTCTAAAGCCTGAGCTGCTGGAACTGGAGCCCCATCTGTTGGAACTGCTCCGTGAAGAAGTCCATCGACGGGCCAGAAGCCATCGACGGACCAGAAGGACTGGAGGAGGACTCGCCTTTCTCGGATCTCCGTCGTGGCTGAAGGTCCCCTGGTGGGGAGAGCGGGGGTTCCGGCTCATCAGCATCCATGGCCCCGCCATCATCTTCATCATCATCATCGGCATCTTCCTCGCCGGAGTAGTCGTCGTCCTCTTCATCCTCATCCAGATCCGCATCCTCCTCAGGGGGCAAAGACAGCCCATCCACCAAAGAGCGGGTGCCATCAGTGGCCAGGAGGAGTGCATTGTGAAGCACGTCCCGACTGAAGGGGGGGGGGGGGGGGTGGAGCTGCCCCGGGCTGAGGAATCCGTGAGTCCCTCCAAGTCAATATCGAAGTGGCGCACCAGTGGGGTGATCAGGGGACTACATAAAAGATGGTTGGATTTTCCGTGGCACCGAGAGAAGGTGGTAGCCAAGAAAGAACCCAAGTGCAGCATGTGCTCCGGGTACCCCATCGAATACATGGCGTAAAGCACCCGCTTCGGAATCTTGTGCGAACCAGTGGCATTGGGGACAATGGAGCGGGTGATCAGCAGATTGAGGATGAGCCACTGCGGCCTAAGAGTGCGGACGAATGTCTGGCCTGCGTCGAAGAAGTCCACCCTGTAGTCGCCCCGAGCTATCTGACGGTAGAACTCGTCCTGGTTCCAGTCCGTCGGGTGCGGGATCTCTACCTCGTGGTGCGAGTAGGGGTGGTACTGGATCCCCATGGCGTAGGCCAACCCATCAATGGTCAGCTGCCGTGGCCGGCCACCCAGCCTGAAGGTGTTTGCGAGGGAGTCCCGGGCCGCCTTGGGGTGGTAGTGGTAGGTGGTGTAGAACTCCACACAAGCTCTGTGCAGGTGGGCTTCTCGATGGTCAGCAGCGTCCGCCAATCACGGTGGCTGATGGCGATGGAGATCTCGTTCAAGCAGTGGAGCTGCTCGAAGACGCCCCACTCCAGATGGTGGTGGCGCTGGAATACTCCGCGGGTGACCTTGCGGAACTGGTCGGCGTAATCCGGGTGCAGGCGCAGGTCCTAGACGAACGGGTGATCAAGTGACATGATCCTGCAAAATCAACAAACCAAAGGTGGAGCCAAGAAAAACTCGTCAGGACCAGCAGTATGAGCTCATCACTTCCCCCACACTTAAGGACCACCTAGGCTAACAGTTTTAAGCACAAACCGTTGAATCGCAAGCGATACAACCGCAATCAAGGCAAGAATCATGCATAACCGACCAATTCAATCAAACGGGCAGCACACACACAATAGCCATAGGCATTCATACTCACGACATCCCTCACCCTATTCTAATTCAAGCATGCCGGCAAAACACAGTTCTCGGTCCTAAAATCTACAGTTCGATTTTCCAGAAAAAGACAGCTAACAAGAAACACACCTGGAAACTCAAGTAGAACTGTAGATGAGACGCGAAGAGATGGGTGAGGGACGCAAAACTGAGCCAAAAATGACCCGGGGAGCTCGCAGGAAAGTCGCCAGAAAGTGGCCGGCGGCGGCGGCCGGCGGCGACCAAAGAGGAGAGAGGGTAGAGGATTTGAGAGGAAGAGAGGGGAAGTTTTGGATAAAATGAGAGGAGAGAGAGGCGACCGGGGGTTTGCTTAAATAGCAAAAATCGCCGGCCGGGCCTAAAAAATACCCGGTCGGGTATTTTTGAAACGCGGTCGGGGGTTATGAAACGCGGTGTTCCACGATCTTGGAAATCCCCGGCCTTGAGCCAAAAATACCCGGTCGGGTATTTTTGGGTCAAGGTCGGGGTTTTTTATTTTTATTTTTGGACAACGCTGCGTTCATGGCTGGGAAATCCCCGGTCTTGAGCCAAAAATACCCGGTCGGGTATTTTTGGGTTAAGGTCGGGGATTTGCCCTTTTTCGCTTCGGAAGGCAGAAGGGGTCCCGACCATGAGGCCAAAATACCCGGTCGGGTATTTTTGGCCACGACCGGGTATTTCCCCCTTTCGGCCAAAAATCACATTCTCTCAAATTTTCGACCTCCCCTACACGAAAACACCAAACCGAGGCAAAAACAGACGACCAAACTTCAACACAGACATGCAACTGACTCAACACGACACAAAAACACAGAAAAAGGGAAAAGGAAATGCAAACCGTGGTGGGGTTGCCTCCCCACAAGCGCTTCTTTAACGTCTTTTAGCTGGACGCCCATGGCGGAACTAAGGATCCGCGAGTTCCACTACCAACTCCGCACGTTCGACCTCGTCCCCCAGATAGAGCTTGAGACGATGGCCATTTACTTTAAATAGTTCAGTTTGCGGGTTGGCAATTTCAATCGTGCCATACGGGAACACCTGTGTGACCGTGAACGGTCCAGACCACCGGGAACGGAGCTTTCCGGGAAAGAGCTTCAGGCGAGAGTTATAAAGGAGAACTCGATCACCAACCTGAAACTCCTTCGGACCCCGCAACCGTGCATCGTGCATGCGCTTAGTGCGCTCCTTGTACAACTTGGTGTTCTCATAGGCGTGATAACGCCATTCCTCCTGCTACAGCATCTGCATTTTGCGTTCAACACCTGCAACACTAACATCCAAGTTGAGCAGCTTAAGGGCCCAAAAGGCCTTGTGCTCTAGCTCCAAATGACATGCCTTTCCATAGACCAGCCGGTACGGTGAAGTACCAATGGGTGTCTTGTAGGCATGCGGTATGCCCAGAGAGCATCATCGAGCTTGGTGGACCAATCCTTGCGGGACTGATCCACCGTCTTCTCCAGGATATGCTTGAGCTCCCAGTTCGTCAGCTCAGCCTGGCCACTTGTTTGAGGGTGATAGGCCACGGACACCTTATGAGTCACACCATAGCGAGACAGTAACTTATCAAACTGGCCCTGGAAATGGGTGTCTCGATCGCTTATGATGGCTCTAGGTGTCCCGAACAGGGAGAATAGCTTCTTCAAAAAACCACAAACACGTCTAGCATCATTAATGGGCAAAGCTTGTGCCTCGGCCCACCTAGAGACGTAGTCAACAGCAACTAAGATGTAAGTATTGCCAAAGGATGGAGGGAAGGGGCCCATGAAGTCGATACCCTAGACATAAAAAATTTCACAGGTTATAAAGACATTCTGGGGAATCTCATCACGGGCAGAGATGCTACGTGACCTCTGGCATCGGTCGCACCTGCGTGCGAAGGCGTCTGCGTCCTTGAAAAGCGTGGGCCAGTAAAAGCCCGATTGTAGCACCTTCCTCGCCGTGCGGTTTCCTCCGTGGTGCCCGCCAGTAGGTCCTTCATGGCAGTGAGATAGAATGCCCTCCATCTCACTTTCCATAACACAACGACGGATGATCCCGTCGGCTTCGATCCTGAAGAGATGAGGGACGTCCCAGAAGTAATGCTTTAGGTCGGAGAAGAATTTCCTCTTGGTGTGAGTTGTCATCCCCTTGGGCAGCTGCTGGCCCACCAGATACATCATCATCAGTCTCTCATCTGGGAAGGAGTCGTTGATCTCCTCCTCGAGGTTGTCCGCAGGTGGTGCGTCCAACCGGGAGAGGTGATCGGCTGCAACATTTTCAGCTCCCTTCTTGTCCCGAATCTCAATGTCGAACTCCTGCAATAGTAAGATCCATCATATGAGCCTAGGCTTGGCATCGACCTTGCTCATCAGGTATCGAATCGCGGAGTGATCTATGTACACGGTCACATGGGACAAGACCAGATAATGACGAAACTTGTCGAAGGCAAACACCACCGTGAGCAGCTCCTTCTTCGTAGTGGTGTAGTTCTCCTGAATCATTTAGGGTATTCGAGGCGTAGTAGATAGTTCGGAAGTGTTGATCTCGCCTCTGCCCCAAGACAGCTCCAACAGTAAAGTCACTGACATCGCACATGCCGCTGTGCATGCATTAGTGAACTGGAAGGGTGCATCCTTCTCGAGGAGCTTAGTTAGGGGCAGGGCGATCTTCGAAAAATCCTTGATGAAACGCCTGTAGAACCCTGCATGGCCTAGAAAATTCCGGATCCCCTTAACAAATGTGGGAGGAGGCAGCTTACTAATGGTCTCGATCTTTCCTCTGTCCACCTCAATCCCCATCTTGGAGATCTTATGCTCAGAACTATGCCTTCGTGAACCATGAAGTGTCACTTCTGCCAACTCAGTGCCAGGTTCGTTTCTTCACACCATTTAAGGATGAGTTCCGGGTTATGGAGATAGTGAGAGAACGAGTCTCCATAAACCGAGAAATCATCCATAAACACCTCCATAATCTCGCCGACCAGGCGGTCAAAGATGGCGAGCATGCATCGCTGAAAAATGGCCAGGGCATTGCATAGCCCGAATGGGACCCTCTGGTAGGCAAATGTGCCGAAGGGGCAGGTGAAAGTGGTCTTCGCCTGGTCCTTCGGTGCAATGGGGATCTGGAAATACTCGGACATCCCATCTAGGAAACAGTAGAACTCGTGCCCTGCCAGTCTCTCCAGCATCTGATCAATGAATGGCAACGGGAAGTGTTCCTTCTGAGTGGCATCGTTGAGACGCCGATAATCAATGTAGACACGGTACCCAGTCACCGTGCGCATCGGGATGAGCTCGTTCTTCTCGTTAGGCACCACAGTCATCCCACCCTTTTTGGGTACCACCTGGGTGGGACTAACCTACTCGCTGTCAGAAATGGCGAAGATGATCCCCGCGTCCATCAGCTTCACGATCTCCGCCCTAACCACAGCCTCCAGGTTTGGTGCCAGTCTTCTCTGCGGCTGTCTCACTGGCCGCATCTCATCCTCCAGCAGTATCCGGTGGGAGCAAAAGGAGGGGCTGATCCCCCGAATATCTGTGATCTTCCACGCTAGAGCTCGCTCGTACTGCTTCAGCAAGGCCACCAGTCTGACCTTCTGCTCGGGTGTGAGGGTCGAGCTGATGATGACTGGAAGCTTATTCCCCTCTCGGAGAAATGCATACTCCAAGTGAGGAGGGAGGGGATTTAGCTCCAGCTCTGGTGGCTCCTCCAAGGAGGTGGTGATGCGAGGTGAGGATGAGATCGGTTTGAACAGCCTGTCGCCCTCCAGCAATGCGCCACTCTCCAACACGACCAACTGCTCCTCCAGCTGCGGCTCCTGTGATGCCTACTCACCTAGCAAAATACAACGCTCAAGAGCATCGTCAGTACCCGCACTCGTTATGGCGAGTACGGTCACAAAATCAGCAAGCACATCACAGTAATCTAAGTCATCATGCAAATGGGAGTGTATCCCATTCTCAGACACAGAAAAAGTAGCATGTTCATCCCCAGCACGCAAGATCAATTTACCACTATGCACATCAATAAGTGCCTTGGCGGTGGCGAGAAACGGTCTACCCAAAATCAAAGGTACATCCACATCCTCATTTATATCCAGAATAACAAAGTCAACAGGATATGTGAATGCACCTACATTAACAAGCAGATCCTCTATGATACCCCTACGATGCCGATAGACCGTTAATTGCACATGTTTCTACCCCAATTCTTACACCGTTTGAGATGTTAATTCTCGTGTTTAGGCCGATTTCACGCTAGGTTGTGCTTGTTTGTGATATTTCAGGTCCTAGTACGTGAATGGAGGCTTGGGAGCGAGTTTGGGGTCGATTGGACGAAGATCGGACGCGTGGCGAGGCGCTGAGGAAGCCACACGGGCATTCCTGGAACCCACACGGCCGTGCAAGTCACCTTTGTGGCCGTGTGGTTTTTACCGAGCACTCACATGGGCATGATGGAAATTCCACACGGCCGTGTGTCCCTGGCCGTGTGGGAAGCCTGAAGTTCAATTATTCGAGACGCTGCGTTTTGGAACTCACATGGGCATCTGGGTAAGCCACACGGCCGTGTGGCCTGCCCGTGTGATCGGGAAATCTGGGTTTTTACCCAATTCCGAGCCAAAAGTGAGGGAATCGACTTTTTTGGAGCAAAAACAGAGCCCTAGAGAGAGAAAGTGCGAAGAACTCATCCTAAGAGTGGTTTTGGAGCTGGGTTTCATCAAATCAAGCTTGGAGATCATCATAGGAGTGAAAATCATCATCCCATAGCAGATTCTTCCCATTGTTATGAGTATGACTGCTTTGTATTCTGTTTTCCCCTCTCTCTCTATGGAGTAGAACTTTCTCTCACTTGGGTATGAAGAACCCTAGTTCCATGTGTTAGGGATCTTGATTGTAATGACTTGGGATTGTGATACTGTTTGATTATAATCGAATGATGCATGATTCATTGAATTAATTGAAGTCTGATAAGCTTTTCTTGATTTCTGCTGCAACCTGAGATAGATAGAATCTGATTAGGTTGTTAGAGCTTCATCATTCGGTAGTAGTGGATTGGTTATACGAGAGTTAGTCAATCTACTGCTTTGTACAGGAATCCAATTCTAGTAGTGGAGTTCTGTGTTCATAGCCTTAGCTTTCTATTCCGGTGAAGACTAGTCGTCTGCCGGGTAGTTTGACTGAGAGGGCTTGGTCAGCTGAAGAGATTCCAAACTACTGTCGGATCTTCTGCAGTTTAATCAATAGTAAATCAACCCAGGGTAATTGCAATTGAGACCTAACTAAGGAGCTAGGGGGACTCATTCCCGAGTGACTCTTCCTTTGCTTTAGAAAACCGAACCATTTCCTGCTTTCTTACTGCTTTTACTTTAAACAACAATCACTCGACTTAGTTTGCTAGATAATAGATAATCACGGAGTAGACAGTAGATCTAGACCCAGGTTGATAATATAACTTGCTACTTTACTGCATTCCTGGACTGCGATTATACTTGGTCGCAGTTTGGTGTTGTGTTTTAGCGTGTCAAGTTTTTGCCGCCGTTGCCGGGGAATCCTCTAGGTTATTGGGGAAACGTGAAAATTTGTTACTCTAGCTTTTTCTTTACTGCATTTTTCTCTCTTCCACCTGTGTGCCTTCACGGGTTGCTTTTGCTGGTTGTGTGCAGGTAGTGCATGACCCGTAGCCAGTCTGGAGAACTACTACCATTAGACCAGGAGTTTGAACGGACTTGTAGGAACTTCAAGCGGGCTCTAAAGGCGCGACAGGCTGCGGAGGAGGCGCTATCACAGCTGCAAATCACTGAAGAAGAGGAGATGGCTGATCCACAGGACCATGATGTGGTCATTCCTGAGGAGCAGACCATAGGATCCTACTAGACCGCCAGAGCCGCGGACATGAGGTCACCCATTCAACACCCTCATGTGCCAGCGAACAGCTTTGAGGTGAGCACCTCGGTCATCACGATGTTGCGCGGTTCGGTGGTGTTCCGTGGCAAGGAGGGGGAGTGCCCCCGATCGCATCTGAGGCGATTCCAGGAGCTGATCGATGGAATCAAGATAAATGGGGTCCCAGCCAATGCCATCCAGCTAAGGTACTTCCCATTTACTCTGGAGGGCCAGGCCAAGGAGTGGCTAGACAGTCGACCTCCTGGATCGATCACCACGTTCGCCAACCTGGCGGACAAGTTCCTCACTCGCTACCATCCCCCGTCCAAGACGGCGGACCTATAGAAATAGATTACTCACTTTGTTCAGGATGAAGATGAGACCATCCGGGATGCTTGGGAGAGATACACCAGTCTTTTCCTAAAGTGCCCCAACCATGGTTTTACCGACGCCTTCAGGGTGGGCACCTTCTACCATGCTCTCTTCCCGGAGGATAAGCAGCTGATTGAGTCGGTCTGTGGCGGGAATATACTTACCAAGACCCCACCACAGCTGAATCAACTTTTTGAAGAGATGGCAGAGTAGGGCTATGATTGGGGAACTGCCAGGAGACCGAGAAGAGCACCAGGGCGGGGTGTGCATGTTGTAGCCACCCAGTCATCTGATTTGGTGCAGGTGGTATCGAAGCTGGTTTCAGCTATCGATCGCTCTGGGTTGATTGCAGGTACAGGACAGCCGCAGGCGATGCAATGCTAGTGGTGTGAGAGCTCCCATCACACCGTGGAGGACTTTCAGGCGATGAGGGAGTCGTCTACTCCCCAGGAGCAGGTGGACTTCATCAGTAATGCCAGGCGCTTCGACCCCTACAGCAACACTTACAACGAGGGGTGGCGCCAGCATCCTAACTTCTCCTGGGGTGGGGCAAATCCCAGAGCACCAGCCCCCCAGGGACCACCTGGCTTCTAGAAGCCCCCTTACCAGCCTAGACAAGGGCAATTTCCGCAGTCGCAGCAACCGCTCTACCCGCCCAGACAGGGGCCAGTTCCACCTCAGTCACAAGTGCGCCTATTTCATCAGACAGGGGCAGCACCTGCAGCCCCAGTACAGAGTGTCCCGATGGCGGAATTGAGATATTTGGTGGGTTCTCTGGCCACCTCCAGTGCAAACAAGTTCAATAACATCGAGCAGTTCATGGAGAAAGCTTCAGGTAAATTCTTGGAGCTAGAAGCTGGTCAGAGAAACACTCAGGCTGTGCTGCGGGATATACAGACCCAACTTGGGACTGTTGCCCAGGCTGTAGCTCAGAGGACTCCTGGTACTTTACTTGGTCAGACCATCCCTCATTCGCAGGATCCAAATGAGCACTGCAAGGCCATCACTACCATGAGTGGCAAGGTGACTGCTGATCCACCTGTGCGGGCACATGAGAGAGAGACCCCTGCTTCAGCAATTCCAACTAATGAGGAGGAAATGGAGAAGGAGGTTGAGGTGCCTCCTCCTAAACCGAAACCAGTGGTGAAGGAGTATGTACCACAGCTTCCCTTTCCTACTCGGTTGCACAAGGACCGACTGGAGACTGAGTTTGCCAAATTCATGGCAATGCTGAAGCAGGTAAACATGAGCATGCCCTTCGTGGAGGCATTATCGAAGATGCCCAAGTATGCCAAGTTCATGAAGGATCTCCTCACCAACAAGTGGAAGCTTGGGGAGCTGTCAATGGTGATGCTCAATGAGGAGTGTTCTGCCATCCTGCAAAACAAACTACCAGAGAAGCGAAAAGACCCAGGGAGCTTTACTATCCCTTGCATGATTGGTAGTTTGTATGTAGGGAAGTCTTTGGCGGATTTAGGCGCTAGCATAAATGTCATGCCATATAAACTGTTTAAAAAGCTAGGCCTAGGTGAACCCAGTGATACTAGGATGAGCATTCAGCTTGCTGATAGATCCATTGTGCATCCTAGGGGTATAGCAGAGGACTTGATAGTCGCAGTAGGGCCATTTTCATATCCTGTTGATGTGCCATTAATATTGGGTAGACCTTTTCTCGCCACCGCCAAGGTGCTCATTGATGTGAATGATGGAAAACTGATTTTGAGAGCTGGGGGTGCACAAATCACCTTCTCTGTTTCTGATAATATGAAACACCCCCAGCTCCATGATGATTTAGACTATTGTGATGTTGTTGCTGATTTTGAAACCGCACTCGCCATCACGAGTGCGGGTACTGATGATTTCCTTGAGCTTTGTCCTTTGCTAGGGGAACATGCATCACAGGATGTGCAGCTGGAGGAGTAGCTTGCAAAGCTGGACGAGGTCGCGATCGAGGGGCGAGAGATACCATTCAAGCCGATCCCTATCTCGCCCCGGATCGCTACATCATTGGAGGAGCCGCCAGAGTTGGAGCTTAAGCCCCTCCCCTCTCACCTGGAGTATGCATTTCTCCGAGAGGGGAATAAGCTCCCGGTCATTATCAGCTCGGATCTGACACCCGAGCAGAAGAGCAGCCTGGTGGCTCTGCTGCAGAAGTATGTCTGGGCCATGGCTTGGAAGATCACCGATACCAGAGGCATTAGCCCATCCTTATGCTCCCACATAATTCTGATGGAGGATGAGGTTAAGCCAGTCAGGCAGCCACAGCGGAGATTGTCTCCTCACTTGGAGGTAGTGGTCCGGGAAGAGATTGGGAAGCTCATGGATGCAGGGATCATCTTCGCTATATCTGATAGCAAGTGGGTTAGCCCCAGTCAGGTGGTCCCGAAGAAAGGCGGGATGACTGTGGTCCCGAATGAGAAGAAGCAGTTGATCCCGATGCGGACCGTGACCGGCTGGAGAGTCTGCATCGATTACCGGCGCCTGAACGACGCCACCAGGAAAGATCATTTTCCCCTACCTTTCATTGATCAGATGCTCGAGAGGTTGGCTAGCCATGAGTTTTATTGCTTCCTGGATGGCATGTCTGGTTACTTCCAGATTCCTATCGCACAGAAGGATCAGGCAAAGACCACATTCACTTGCCCCTTCGGTACCTTTGCTTACCGGAGGATTCCATTTGGGCTGTGTAATGCACCGCGACCTTCCAGAGATGCATGCTGGCGATCTTCGACCGACTGGTTGGAGAGATCATGGAAGTCTTCATGGATGATTTCTCGGTGTATGGAGACTCCTTCACTCACTGTCTCCATAACCTGGAACTCGTTCTGAAGAGGTACGAGGAGACTAATCTGGCACTTAGCTGGGAGAAGTGCCATTTTATGGTTCGTGAGGGTATTGTGCTCGGGCACAAGATCTCAAGCAGGGGATTGAGGTGGATTGCGCGAAGATTGAGACGATCAGTCAGCTACCGCCTCCTGTTTCTGTGAAGGGGATTCGCAGGTTTCTGGGTCATGCAGGCTTCTACCGGCGCTTCATTAAAGATTTCTCGAAGATTGCCCCGCCTTTGACCAAGCTGCTGGAGAAGGATGCACCATTTTAGTTCACTCCTGAGTGCACAGCACCATTCGAGACTTTGAAGGAGAAGCTCACACACGCTCCCATCAGCATTTGAGCTGATGTGCGATGCGAGTGACTATGCAGTTGGAGTTGTTCTGGGTCAGAGACACGGGAAGCAGTTCCAACCCATCTACTACGCGTCGAAGACCTTGAACGATGCACAGGAGAATTACACCACCACTGAGAAGGAGCTCCTCGCTGTGGTGTATGCATTTGACAAGTTCCGGTCATATCTGGTGCTCTTCCATGTGGTGGTCTACACAGATCACTCGGCGATTCGCTACTTGATGAGCAAGGCTGATGCAAAGCCTCGGCCCATCCGCTGAATCCTGCTTCTGCAGGAATTCGACATAGAAATCCAGGACAAGAAGGGAGCCGAGAATGTTGCTGCAGATCATCTTTCACGGTTGGAAGCCCCTCCGGTGGAAAACTTCGTGGAAGAGATCGATGACTCCTTCCCGGGTGAGTGATTGCTGGCGATGACGCTGGTGGACAGCGTGGCCCCTTGGTATTCTGACTTTGCCAATTATCTGGTGGGCAAGCAGTTACCCAAGGGGATGGCCACTCATGCAAAGCGCAAGTTCTTCTCCGACCTGAAGCATTACTTCTGGGAGGATCCTTACCTCTTCAGAATCGGAGCAGATGGCGTGATCCGGCGCTGTGTCATGGAGCACGAGATGGAAGTTATCATGTCTCAATGCCACGAGGGACCTACTGGAGGTCACCATGGGGGAAACCGCACGGCGCGGAAGGTGCTACAGTCGGGCTTCTATTGGCCCTCACTCTTCAAGGATGCAGACACCTTCGCACGACAGTGCGACTGCTGCCAAAGGTCAGGTAACATTTCTTCCCGGGATGAGATGCCCCACATATTTCTGTTATTTGTGAAAATTTTGATGTTTGGGGTATCGATTTCATGGGCCCATTCCCTCCATCTGTTGGCAATCTGTACATATTGGTTGCAGTGGACTACGTCTCGAGGTGGGCAGAAGCTCAAGCAATGCCCACCAATGATTCAAGACGGGTCTGCTCATTTCTGAAGCAGCTGTTCTCCTGGTTCGGGACACCTCGCGCCATCATTAGTGATAGAGGAACTCATTTTCAAGGGCAATTCACTAAACTCCTCTCTCGCTATGGCGTTAAGCATCAGGTGTCGGTGGCCTACCATCTCCAGTCAAATGGGCAGGCCGAGCTGACGAACCGGGAGCTAAAACAAATAATTGAAAAGACGGTGGATCAGTCCCGCAAGGATTGGTCCACCACGCTCGATGATGCTCTTTGGGCGTATAGGACGGCCTATAAAAATCCGATTGGCACTTCTCCCTATAGGCTTGTCTATGGGAAGGCGTGCCATTTGCCGGTAGAGCTAGAGCACAAGGCCTTCTGGGCCATTAAGCTGCTAAACCTGGATTTGAGTGTTGCAGGTACAGAACGTAAGTTGCAGCTGCTGGAGTTGGAGGAGTGGCGTTACCACGCCTACGAGAACACCCTGCTCTACAAGGAGCGCACCAAGCGTCTCCACGACGCTCGGTTGAGGGGCCCGAAGGAGTTTCAGGTAGGTGATCGTGTTTTGCTCTTCAATGCATGCCTGAAACTCTTTCCCAGGTAGGTGATCGTGTTTTGCTCTTCAATGCATGCCTGAAACTCTTTCCGGGCAAGCTCCGTTCGAGGTGGTCGAGACCCTTCGCGATCACCTAAGTTTTCCCGCACGGTGCGGTGGAGATCAGCAATGCTCAAATCGAGCCATTCAAGGTGAATGGCCACTTCCTAAAGTTGTATTTGGCAGGTGCTGTCAAGCGCGCAGAGCTGCTGATCAAGCTCGAGGACCCTTAGTTCCTCTATTAGCGTCCAGCTAAAAGACGGTAAAGAAGCTCTTGTGGGGAGGCAACCCCACCGAGGTTTGCATTTTCTTAACTTTTTCCTTTTGATTTTTTGTGCTTTTTGAGTCTTGAGGTGTTGTTCCAGAGTCGAATGTCATTTTTGAGTGAAAACATGTTGAATTCGGGGCTCCAGCAATCCACGCGGCCATGCCTGAAACACACGCGGCCGTGTGGTTTTGAGCCCCTGGCCGTGTGAAGCCTTGACATTTTCCACACGGCCATATGTGCAACTCACACGGCCGTGTGGAAATCCTCGGCCTGGCCGTGTCGGCCCACACGGGCAAATCCTGCACCTCACACGGCCGTGTGAGCTTGCCCGTGTGGCCGAGCCACGGGCTATAAATTCGGCCGACACGGCCGAGTGGTCAGAAAATCAAATCTCACTCGCCGGAATCCTCTCCCCCTCGCCGGAAAACCGCAACTTTTTGCCCTCTTTGGCGATTTTCGGTCATTTTTGGTCGGTTTTTCACAAATCCAACACCCCACCCACCCTTTCCTCCCCATTATCGGCCTATCCCTCGATTTTGAGGTGATTTGGATCGATTTTGAGTCGCCGGAGGCGATTTCCGGCGAGGCTACGACGATCACTTCCGGGCAGTTTTTCGGCCTTTCGTCGCTTCCATTGCCTTCCCCTCATCATCCCCTAAACCTCTACTTGAGTCTCCAGGTTTGATTTTGACCTTAACTATGTTAATTATGGAGAATTAGGCGTTAGGGTGCATGTTTAGAGAACCACTTTGAAATCATGTGAATTGTGTGCAATTGATTGAGGGGAATGCTTGGATTATGTATGAATTGTGTTGGGCCATGTCCCCCTTGCCTGTTTGAGCCGTTGTGTGCAAGAATTTTGTCAATTTCATGCTTACCTTAATAGTGCACACAAGGTGTTCGATGAAATGCCTGTTTTTCATGCCATGTTGTGAGCAACGGTTGGGGCCCTTAATGATGTGAGTTGAGGGTGTATTTGCTATGGATGTGAACCTTAGGTTGCCTATTTTATCGTGAATTTGCACCCTCACTCAGATTATGCTTGATTTATCGAGTTTTTGAACCCCGAACTATGGATGAAACCATGGTTAGGCTGTTTTCTATTCTTAAGTGTGGGGGTGTGATTAACCTTTTATTTGGCTCTTTAGGTTCCACTTTGGGTTGTTCTTTTGCAGGACCATGACAAAACCCGACCCCAAGCACCCGTTCATCCGCGATGTGAAGAGGGGCCCGCACCAGGATCGGTTTAAGCACGTCTTGGCATGCTCGTTTGGGCAGCACCACTGCTGGTCCAGGCGGGAGTTTGAGAAGTTGCACTGCTACGAGCACTTCTCCGCCATCGTCACCAACCGCCCGTGGCGTCGTCTGCTGTCCATCCGCGAGAAAGTCTACCACGAGCCCGTGCTGGAGTTCTACACGACTTCCAAGCACGCATCCACAGAGAGTTGGACAGACGGTGCCGCCGTCAAGTTCCGGCACGGCGGTGTACCCCGCTCTATGAGCTACCACGAGCTGGCCACTGCTCTCGACCTCGGCCTGGCCGATGGTGAGGACTAAGTCACCAAGGTCAACGATCCGGTGGGCGTGAACTTCAAGACGCTGTACACCCGCCTTGCTCGGCCAGGCCAGCGTCCCTTCGTGGCCGGGAAGACGAAGGCCAACACCCTGCACCTCGACAACCGCATTCTCCACCACCTGCTGACGAAGTCCTACACCCCAGCTTCAGACAGTGCCAGCGCCATCACCAAGAGAGCCATGTACTTCATCCAGTCCATCCGCCAGCACGACCATCCTCTCCACTTGGGTTCTGTGGTGGCCAGAACCTTCGAGAAGAGTGCTTCGGAGTTGAAGAGCCTCCACTGCACTCCCCTCATCACCCGCCTGGCCACCTACTTCGGGCTTTCACTGCAGGGGTGCACAGAGCAGGGGAGCACCAGTGTCTTCGACAGAGAGACGATTCATCGCATGCACCTGCTGCGAGAGAACCGAGGCATCATGTAGATCGAGGGGTTTCCGGAACCTCAGATCCCAGAGGAGGACCAGCCAGAGGACCAGGAGGATGAGGCTGCTGATCATGTGGAGCCCGAGGAGGTGGATGCTGCTGCCGCCCCCCACCCCACCACCTTCGAGTACGGGGGTGGCAGCTCCGCCTTCCCCCGGTCAGGACTACTTCACTCACCAGTTCGAGCAGCTGTGTATCCAGAACTAGCAGATCCTTGACCAGCAGCTCCAGTTCCAGCAGCAGTATGCGGCTCACCAAACCGAGTACCAGAACCGGATGGCTGCTTATGATGAGCGCCTGGACATGCTGACGACCCAGCAGGGGGTGACACTGGCTCACATCGAGCGAGAGAAGGCTCGATCTAGGCGCATGTAGGAGGTCCAGCAGCACCTGCTCCAGCTGCTCCCGGGCGAGTAGCCAGTCTGGAGGACTCCCTGGGAGGACTCTCCACCTCCACCAGCGGATGACGATGACGCTTTCATGAACGACATCGACCTGGATAACCTTGGCGACGGGTAGGCTGTACTCGTTGCCCTTCTGAGTGTGTTTTCATTTTAGACTTTTTGTGTTTGCTCCATGTGTGTGTGGAGCTTGAACTTAGTTTGTCATTTGTTTGTGTTTTTCTTTTTTCTTTTTGAGGATTGTTTATTTTGTGACCGTCTGGGCTACTGATCCCTAACGCACAGTGTGCTAGTGTGTTCTTGATGTTTGATTCGTGCAGAAGTGCCCATCTTCCCGTTTGTTTGCCGCTGACTGGTCCACTTCCAGTCCCCCGGCAGTATTTCAATCCGGTAACATCGTTCCCCTTATCTCTCCCTCTGCTCCATTGAAGGCAATGTCGTGCTTAAGTGTGGGGGGGGGGGGGTGCTTTGTATCGGTTGGAATCTATATATGTGTGCTTGGAGCCTAGTCCGCTGTCCGAATCTTACGATTTGAGGGCTCCAAGTACTGCTGTTGATCATATTGGCACTGTGTTTTGATTGATGAATTGAATGGTTTTCGGATTGATGCATGACAGCTTGATTGTGACTAGGACAACCTATAATGATGACTGAGACGTGCAGTAGAGTTGTGTAGGGGGTTCAGTTTTTCAACTGTTTGCTTACCAACTGTGACTTGGATTGATCACTTGTTCTTGATAGTCGTTTATGCACCTAGTTCAGTGAATCAGAATGAGAGATAGATCATATAGGTAGCCATGTGAGATTTGAGCCTGCTCGTTTCTTTCTTGTGCGATAGATCCCTCTTCCATGATGTGTAGCATTCACGTTGTCATTAGCTAAGATGATGGGGGCATAGGATTAGCCCACGACCAAATTGATTGTCCTGGTGTGTCATACCCCCTAGTCAGCCCCTTTGAGCCGTGTGTTATCCTTTCTTTCAATCTACAATGAAAAATCACCCTTTTGCATCTTTTAGAAGGTTCCACAGAGTGGTTTTTACATGTTCTCTGCTGTTTTTGATACATTTAATGTGAGGGTTGGAGGTAGTGCTTAAAATTTGGGCATGTGTTTGAAATATGTGCAGAGGTGGTGGTTCTCTTAAGAAATGAAAAAAAAAATGAAAGAAAAACAAAGAAAAAATGAAAGCAAAAGAGAGCCACTACCAAAAATCTGAATAGTGCCAATTAAGTAGTGTTTCTTAGCAGTTTGGCTTGGAAAAGAGAGCCACTTACTAGTGTTTTCCCCATGTCCAAGGCCCTAGCCAGTCATTTGAACCTGTGTCTAAGACCTCCGGATTAGTTGGTGGTGACACCCCATATGTGAACTCTAGCATTTAGAGGCTGCCATCACGGTGAAGAGATGTTAGGGATTGAGAGAATAAGCATGCGCATTTTTCGCATCAAATTTTCCTGACCCCACTGGTCGAGAGTGAGCGATTCATTTTCTCATATTCTCTATACTCTTGTACCCCGGTGAGGACCTAGATTGCTCGGTCTCTATTATGATATCTTGAGTTTTGTGCATGAGATGACTGTCTTGAGTAAGTGGTTGAGTCAAGTCTATGTTGGTTGATGAACAGAAGGGAAACTCTTCCTTTACTCGATTTTGCTGCACTCGAATGTCCTTTGTGGTGGTTGTCCAGGTTGCTATTGAAGTTGCTCATGTGTTGATGTTGAAAACCAGTACGATTCCCGTGTTCTGTGCCTTTATGACTTGTCCCCAATGTTGGTATGATTGAAAATGTGAGCTTACCTTGTGTCTGACTTGGTTTGCTTGGGGACAAGCAAACGGTTAAGTGTGGGGGAGTTTGATAGACCGTTAATTGCACATGTTTCTACCCCAATTCTTACACCGTTTGAGATGTTAATTCTCATGTTTAGGCCGATTTCACGCTAGGTTGTGCTTGTTTGTGATATTTCAGGTCCTAGTACGTGAATGGAGGCTTGGGAGCGAGTTTGGGGTCGATTGGACGAAGATCGGACGCGTGGCGAGGCGCTGAGGAAGCCACACAGGCATTCCTAGAACCCACACGGCCGTGCAAGTCACCCTTGTGGCCGTGTGGTTATTACCGAGCACTCACACGGGCATGATGGAAATTCCACACGGCCGTGTGTCCCTGGCCGTGTGGGAAGCCTAAAGTTCAATTATTTCAGACGCTGCGTTGTGGAACTCACACGGTGATCTGGGTAAGCCACACGGCCGTGTGGCCTGCCCGTGTGATCGGGAAATCTGGGTTTTTACCCAATTCCGAGCCAAAAGTGAGGGAATCGACTTTTTGGAGCAAAAACAGAGCCCTAAAGAGAGAAAGTGCGAAGAACTCATCCTAAGAGTGGTTTTGGAGCTGGGTTTCATTAAATCAAGCTTGGAGATCATCATAGGAGTGAAAATCATCATCCCAGAGTAGATTCTTCCCATTGTTATGAGTATGACTGCTTTGTATTCTGTTTTCCCCTCTCTCTCTATGGAGTAGAACTTTCTCTCACTTGGGTATGAAGAACCCTAGTTCCATGTGTTAGGGATCTTGATTGTAATGACTTGGGATTGTTATACTGTTTGATTATAATCGAATGATGCATGATTCATTGAATTAATTGAAGTCTGAAAAGCTTTTCTTGATTTCTGCTGCAACCTGAGATAGATAGAATCTGATTAGGTTGTTAGAGCTTCATCATTCGGTAGTAGTGGATTGGTTATACGAGAGTTAGTCAATCTACTGCTTTGTACTGGAATCCAATTCCAGTAGTGGAGTTCTGTGTTCATAGCCTCAACTTTCTATTCCGGTGAAGACTAGTCGTCTGCCGGGTAGTTTGACTGAGAGGACTTGGTCAGCTTAAGAGATTCCAAGCTACTGTCGGATCTTCCGCAGTTTAATCAACAGTAAATCAACCCAGGGTAATTACAATTGAGACCTAACTAAGGAGCTAGGGGAACTCATTCCCGAGTGACTCTTCCTTTGCTTTAGAAAACCGAACCATTTCCTGCTTTCTTACTGCTTTTACTTTAAACAACAATCACTCGACTTAGTTTGCTAGATAATAGATAATCACGGTGTAGTTAGTAGATCTAGACCCCGGGTTGATAATAGATCTTGTTACTTTACTGCATTCCCGGACTGCGATTATACTTGGTCGCAGTTTGGTGTTGTGTTTTAGCGTGTCAGATGCACAATGGAACGGTCAGCTAATTGAATGCTCATCCTAGTAGCTCTAGGTTCACCTAGGTTTAGCTTTTTAAACAATTTGTACGGCATGACATTTATGCTAGCGCCTAGGTCCGCCAAGGAATTTCCTACATGCATGCTGCCAATGACAAGAGGGATAGTAAAACTCCCTGGGTCTTTACGCTTCTCGGGCAGCTTGTTATGTAGGATAGCAGAACACTCCTCGCTCAGCATCACTGTCGAAAGATACTCAAGTTTCTTCTTGTTGGTGAGGAGATCTTTCATGAACTTGGCGTACTTGGGCATCTTCGACAGTGCCTCCACGAACGACATGCTAATGTTGACCTGCTTCAACATTGCCATGAACTTGGCAAACTCAGTCTCCAGTATGTCTTTGTGTAGGCGAGTGGGGAAGGGAAGCTGGGGTACATGCTCCTTAACCACTGGTTGTGGCTTGGGAGTAGGGGCTTCCTTCTCCACCCTCACTTCTGCATCGTCGGCTGGAAGTGCTGAAGCAGGCAGTGGTTCCTCCTGCCTGGCCGGGGCAGGTACAACAGATGTGGTCTTACCAATCCTGGTAGTGATGCCATCCAGCTGCTGGTGAGGCTCGCAAGGGTTTGGAATGGTGGTGGCAGGCAGAGTCCCCGGTGCTCTGGTAGTGTTTTGGCGAGCTATGCCACCAATTTGATTCTGTAGATCTTGCAAAATGGCACCTTGGTTCCTCTGGCCTGCCTCCAGTGAGGCTATGTTCTGGTCCATCCTCGTGAAATTTGCCTGGCTGGTGGTCATGAATACCTGCAAAATATTTTTCCAGCTCCGTCATCTGATTATCTGGAGCTGCAGCTGCTGGTGGCTAGGCATACTGACGCTGGGGCTGCTGAAATGGTTGCCCCTGCCTAGGCTGGTAAGGCTGCTGCTATGGAACTGGCCCCTGTCTGGCCTGGAAATGCTGCCTCTGCTGAAAACCACCAGCCGGTGCTGGGAAACCAGGTGGTTTAGTGGTGTTGCTGGTATTCCAAGAGAAGTTGGGATGCTGGCGCCAACCTTCATTATATGTACCACTGTAAGGGTCGAGGCGCCGAGCATTGGCGATGAAGTCCAACTGCTCCTAGGGTGTAGAGGACTCCTGCATAGCCTGGCAGTCTTCCACCAGATGGTTCGAGCTCTCACAGCATGGACATTGAGCTACTGGAGGTCCGGCCAAACCTCTTCCCAAAATAAGACTATTCCGCTGCTTCAATGTCTGCACCAACTCGGCCACCTCCCGCTCTAGCCCGGATCTGGCCTCCATGGCGTGCACACCACGGTCCCTGGAATTTCTGCCTCTGGTGCTCTGGCCCCATGAATGATCTCTGGCGGCCAAGGTACTGATCATCTGGTTAAGTTCGGGTGGAGTCTTAGTGAGAATATCCCCTCCTGGGCATAGAGACTCAATCACCCTCTGGCTTTCCGGAGAGAGAGCACTGTAGAAGTTCCCCACGGTGAATGCATCACAGAAGCCATGATGGGGACACTGCCAGAAAAATCCTAAGTACCGCTCCCATGCATCACGAAGTGACTCATCTGGCTCTTGGCGGAAGTGAGTGATCTCTTGCTGGATCTCTGAGCTCTTCGATGTCGGATAGTACCTGTGCACGAACTTGTTGGGAAGATCGTCCCAAGAAGTGATGGACAATGGGGGCTGGGTCTCTAACCACCTCTTAGCGTGCCCCGCCAGAAAATGGGGGAAGAGGTGAAGGTGGATCGCATCATCGGGTACACCATTCATCTTGAACCCGTTCGTCAGCTGCAGGAACCGGGAAAGATGCACCCTTGCCTCCTCATCCTTCAAGCCATGAAACTGGATAGAGGACGTAATGAGTTGAATCCAGCATGGCTTGATCTCGAAGTTGTTCGCTGGAATGGGCGGATAGAGGATGATAGGGCGGATATCAACGACCCGTGGAGTGTAATAATACTCCAAGGTGAGACCCGACAGCGGTGGTTTATGTTGAACCCCATCTGACTGGGGTATTGGGTTGTTCCCCAGGATCTGATTCACTCGGGGAACCTGGAGAGGTATCCCATGGGGCGGGTTAAGTTCACCATCCATCTCGTACTCTTCCTCTGAATCGCTGCTCAAGTGGCCGTCTATGCGCTCCTTCGTAGCCAGTCTAGCTTGATGTTGTCTCCTAAGTTGGAGACAAGTGCGTTCAAGCTCCGGATCCAACGACAGTAAACCTCCCAACTGGCTACGGGTCATGCACTACCTGCACACAGTCAAGTAGCAAACCCACGAAGGCACAAGTAGGACAAAGCAACAAACAATGCTTAAAAGAAAAGCTAAATTAACAGAAACCATGTTTCTTCAACAACCTAGCCGTCCCCGGAAACGGCGTCAAAAACTTGACTCGCTCCTACCGTCACTCTAGAAAATGGCCAAGTGTAACCACCTCCTAAAGCGTAGTATAGCGGGTTTGGGTTTTAATGCAACCCGGGTCCTAAGTGTGATGACTACTCCGTGAGTTCTTATTATTTAGCAGTGAAAGTGTAGTGAAGGTCCAAACAAGCAAACAAGCAAAGCAGTTAAAGGTTGTTTTCAAGTTGAGAGAGGTCACCCGGATATGGTTCCCCCTAGACTGCAGTTAAGACGGATTGTAATTTACCAAGTTCAATTTCAATGATAGTTATATTGCGGGAGGTTCTTAAACAGTCTGCAGTCTCGACTAAAGGTCTCCAGACCCTCTCAATCTGAGTCCCCAGCGGGCGACTAACCTCCACCGGAGTAAACAGATTGAGGCCCTAATGAACCAAACCTCCTCTACCGAAGTAAATCCGGTACAAAATAGTGAATTGATTCCTCAACTAAAGTTGCCAATTCACTACCTTCAATCAAGGGTGCTCTATCAACCTAGGCAGATATTCTCTTTCTAGGTCAAAGCAGAAATAACAGGAATTTGATAAGGATTCATGCCATTTAAGAAATCAAACCTCAATTGAATATAATCATTGTAGGTGGTCGAGCGCGAGACCAACCGATTCTTCTTCGCCTTCCCTTTGCTTTCTCACGGCTGCAAGAAACCCTAATCGAACCAGAGAGATCAAGTGAAGATTCACGAAATGCTAAAAGTGGATTGATGAAATAATTTGTTCTTTATTTTGCCGAAAGAAATGTACTGTTAGTAATTATATCGGGCTGGGCTTTTGCTTCCTTTACTAATGAGATTTGTACCGCCGAGTTAATGGGCTCATTTACCCTGAGGCCCAATCTTTAGTACCGATGCTTCTTCTCCAAGAGATTCCTGTGCACTCCTCCTACTTTTCTTTCGAATAACCAGAAACAGAGCAACATAAGCATAAGCACAACAACACAAAAAGAACCACGACTCAAACCCAATTTTACGTGGTATCCGATATTGGGAGAAGAAGGATCCCAATATCGACTAATCCACGTCAAGAGATTCTCCTCTTGAGAACTCTTGCGTAACCACTAATGGTTTTACTCAGTTTTTACAATACGATGAACACCCTTGATCAGCTCCCTGCTTAGCAAGATGTTCAATCCTCCTGTGTATCAACTCCCTGTCTACACACAGAACTACAGAGCAATTCTCCCCGATTTGCCACACACTGTTTTTCTATATCAAGACTACTATTGACTCTCAACTCTGTAGCTTTGATTTTTCCAGAAAAACGTTGCCCAATACAGTTGGGTGTGGCTCGCCTAATATACTCTTCTTTGCTGCCCGTTGGCCTTGATCTCTCTTGATTGATTTGATTTCCTCCACTCTTGGCGTCTTTCCATGTTGGTAAGCTTCTCTTTTGGTAATGCTCGGAAACTTTGATACAGCTTGAGGTCGGAGAACTTTTAATCGATTTTGCCATTGACAGGCTTCCCACAACAAGCTCCCCCTAAGCTTGTCAATGGCTCACCCTGTTGCACTTGTTTTCCTGCACACACTCAACACACAATTTGGTGCAGTCTGTTCTATGCAATAACAACAAGAGGGAACACTTCTTATTTTATTAATAACTTTCAGAATCCTCAAGGACATGACACAAGACATAATGGACGCACCTAAACACTACAGTTTGAAAAGACCAACTTAACTCTGCTAGTCTACTATTGCTACGATCCTAATGCTCCCCCTTAGTTCAGCAACTGATGTTTTTAGAAGGGATAATCGGGTGGAGTTTCATAGTCAGAGATATCATCTCCTGAACTATTGTCAGGAGATATAGGATCGAAGTTGTCTGGTGCAGGCATGGCTTCATCATCTTCCAGAAGCTCCAGACGCTCCTTGCACACTTGAAGTCTAGTTGTTGTCTCATTTCCAGCCTCCTTTCCTCGTCTGATTTCAAGATCTAGTGTAGATACTGCAGCTTGTGTCAGTCCTGACATTAAGCCATCAGTAGCTCTTTGTGCAGATTGTGCAGAGAAGACAAGGTAACTGGCATCTCCCCCTGAGCCAGAGAGAAGCTGACGGCGCCCAACATCAGCATTAAGACGATTTGATATGATCTCAATTCCACCCTTGAATCATCTCAAACAAAACGTTCAAAGATCGGGTCAAGTTAATACGAACTTGGCTGGAAATTTTCTAAGTGTTGAGACAGTTTTGGGAAGGGTACTTTGGAGGGCTATTTCTCTCAAACCTCTCATTGGACATGCAAGGTTAGGGTCTTATTTTGAACCATGGATGTTTGATGATGGTTTGATGCATTTGCTTTGTGGGAAGAAGGTCAGGAGGGTTGTTTTCCAAAGCCATCAAAACCCTATCATGCATTCTGGAATCTGCCAGTTTTTGGCTAAGGCAGGGAAACAGTTTGAGGTACCAACTTTGAGCTCGGATTCAAGGAGATTGGAGCATGACCAGCTGGAGCTTGGAGTTGGAAATGAAATAGTAAAACTTTCTAAACCAAGAGAAGGAATTGGCTGAACCCGACTCAACCAAGAAGGTCGATTTCTGGAGCCACGAAGTTGACATCAAGGGCTGTTTGAGCTGTTTCCTGGACAGCTTACTTAGCGTGCAAGTTTTGGGTTATTTGTGTTAAATACTTTCCTTGTTGCAATTGAATTCGTTTTCATTGTTTTAATAGGATTAGGTTATGTTATTTGGCTATAAATAGCTTTGTTCTTCCATTGTAAAGGGCACGTTATCATTGAGTTGAAATCAAAGTTAGTCCGAGGAGTTTTCTTGAGCATGAGTGCTTGAATTTGGTCTTGGATCGAGATCCTGGACTTGCAGACTTCGAGATCAAATCCATCACTTTTGATCTCGTGGTGTTCTTCTACCCAAACCAGCCTCTTCCCCGTAGTGTTGAAGTTGCTTGCTTGGTTCCTTTTATTCGCCAAAATCTCTATTCGACTAGTCCGTAATCCATCCTCACACTCCCATTCTTGCTTCGCTGCGTGTTTGAGAGTTCAAGTTCTGACTTGGCTCGTATCACGATTGAGGACATGATTGGGACGCAGATCATCATGAATGTTGCAAACAACAACCTTATCGCGAAGATCAATGCCTAGACGATAAAGGTAGCGGGTGATAAGTGGACCAAATGGAAGCGGACCACTGTAACCACCATTGCCGAACTGAATCATATGGGCAAAGACAAGAGAGGCATAAATGATGGGTGAGCGAGAACGAGCATTAGACATAATCCAGAGATCAGAAGTGTGGAGAATTCAGTGCTGGAGATGTCTCTCGGAAGAAGACAGCGGGTAAGGAAGAAATGGAAGACTTTCAGATCATCGGGTAAGCGACCAACATCGAGCATTGTGGGGAAAGCACGACCAATATCACGGGTGAATTCATTCAGGGTAGCCCCAAAATCAAACCCAAGATCTGCAAATTCGCCCTCAAAGCCAGCCTGCCATCCTTGAAGAGGCAGAGAGAGAACTGATGCAAGCAGGTCTGGAGTGACTGTGATCTCATGATCATAGACCAAAGTGGTGAAGGACTTTGGTTCAGCACCACGCCCTTGTCGAAGATTGACATAGAAGAGGCAAACCGCCTCTGGACAGTGTAGAAACCGTTGGTCTTCCAGCAAGGCAGACCAACCGAGACCACTTAGAAGGGATGGAACATCCATATCATATTTTGAAAAGGCCGAGGGACTGATAGTGAAGGATGGAAAAATGGGGCGGTTTCGAAAACACCGAAGATACCTGGAGTACACAATAGCACTCCGGAATCCTTGGTTTTGAACACAACAGCAAACCGAAGCTGAGCATTGTTTGAGGTCATTTTGCTTTGGGAGAGGAAGGTTTAACGCAAGAGGGCTGAAGTGATGGATGCAGATGAGTGAGAGAGGACTTAAATACACACGAATGGAACATAGATGGTAATGCCTCTCCTATGCCAGCCATACACTGCTGGTTTTTCGTGATGGATTTGAGTGGAGAACACAGGGAAGGAATCTGAATGGAAAAAGGAAATTAAAATATGGCAGAATAGAGTCATAGAAGATTTCTTCTATGTCTTCGAGAGAGAATAAGCCAAGTTCTCGTCGAATTGGGAGGAATTTATCAGCAGAAAGGGGCTAAGTGAATATGTCAGCCCATTGTAGGTCAGTTCCTATATATTCTAGGTGAACTTTACCTTCTTGAACAAGGTCTCGAATAAAGTGATACCTAACCTCTATGTGTTTTGTGCGAGAGTGTTGAATGAGGTTTTTAGTCATATTGATGGCACTCGTGTTATCACACTTAACAGGAAGAGACCCAAGCTGAAGACCATAGTCTTCCAATTGGTATTTCATCCATAATAATTGAGTACAGCAAAATCCAGCTGCTATATACTCTGCTTCTACAGTAGATAAAGCAACTGAACTTTGTTTCTTGCTGAACCAAGAAATGAGAGAAGAGCCAAGAAAGTGACAGGTACCCGAGGTACTCTTTCTATCAACTGCGCAACCAGCGTAGTCTGAGTCACTATAGCTTATCAATTCTAATGGGGAAGAACTGGAATACCAAAGACCTAGAGTGGGGGTGCCTGCAAGAAAACGAAATATACGTTTGACTGCAGAAAAATGGCTTTCCTTGGGATTGCTTTGAAACCTAGCGCAGACACAGACGCTATACATGATATCAGGCCGACTAGCCGTGAGATATAGTAAGGATCCGATCATGCCTCTGAATTTTTTACTGTCCACAGATTTGCCAGACTCATCCTTGGTTAACTTGACAGTAGAACCCATTAGAGTAGAAGCAGTTTTTAGATGTTCAAGACCAAACCGTTTTAACATGTTATTGAGATATTTGGATTGATTAATGAATATTCCAAGAACAGTTTGTTTCACTTGTAGACCTAGAAAGTGATTTAATTCACCCATGAGGCTCATTTCAAAAGCATTTTTCATACTATTTTCGAATTCAGAGCACAATTGAGGACTTGTGGAGCCAAAGATAATGTCATCCACATACACTTGAACAAGAAGAGTATCTTTATCTACAGTTTTTATGAAAAGAGTTTTATTAACTTTACCTTGTCTAAATCCTTTTTCAATCAAAAAATTGCTTAGTTTTTCATACCACGCCCTAGGTGCTTGTTTTAATCCATACAAAGCCTTATTTAGTTTATACACATAGTCTGGATGTTCAGGATCTTCAAAACCAGGTGGTTGTGATACATACACCTCCTCTTTTAAATCACCATTTAAAAATGCACTCTTAACATCCATTTGGTATAGTTTAAAACCCCTAGAAGCAGCATATGCACATAACAGTCTAATGGCTTCTAACCTAGCTACAGGAGCAAAAGTTTCATCGAAGTCGATTCCTTCTTCTTGGCAATATCCCTGAGCTACTAATCGAGCTTTGTTTCTAACAATAATCCCAAGTTCATCTGTTTTGTTTCGAAAACCCCATTTTGTTCCAATAATGATTCTGTCTTTTGGTCTAGGCACTAAGTCCCAGACCCTGGTTCTGGCAAACTGATTAAGTTCATCATGCATAGCCATAGACCAGAATTCATCTTTTAATGCATCATCAATATTTTTTGGCTCAACTTGTGAGACAAATGCAGTATGCTCAACTGAATGCATGGATCTAGTGAGCATACCTTGTTTCAGATTGCCAATGACAAGAGATGGAGGATGTCTGCGCCTGATGTGTGGTGGTGCTTGAGGTTCAGTTCTCTCTTCTTATTCATTCTCTGTAGTGCTTGTTACTGCTACCTTTTCTTGAGCATCTGGTGATTGCTTGTGGTCATTTCTAGTTCCTAAACCAAAATCATCATCCTCGTCCAAACTTTCTGCACACTTATCACAAGACTCATCAAATATCACATTGATGGAATCCTCAACCTTGAGGGTCCTTTTATTATAGATTCTGTATGCCCTGCTACTTTCAGAATACCCCAGAAAAATTGATTCATCGGATTTTGAATCAAATTTTCCTAGACTGTCCTTGGTATTTAGAGCATAGCACTTGCATCCGAATGGATGGAAGTAACTTAAGTTAGGTGTCCTGTTCTTCCAGGTTCATAGGGGGTTTTGTTTAATTTGGATCTAATGAGAGCCCTGTTAGTTACATAGCATGCAGTATTTATGGCTTCTCCCCAGAATTTCTTTGGTATGCCATAATCATTCAGCATAGTTCTAGCTATGTCGATTAGTGTTCTGTTTTTCCTTTCAACCACACCATTTTGCTGTGGTGTCCTAGGTGCAGAGAAATTGTGAGAAATTCCCTTTTTATTACAGAACTTTTCAAACTTTTCTGACACAAATTCCCCTCCATGATCACTTCTTATACTTACAACACCTAGTTGTTTTTCATTCTCTACTCGCTTGACAAGTGTTTTAAAAGCTTTATATGCTTCATCTTTGCTAGAGAGAAAAAGTACCCAAGTAAATCTGGAAAAATCATCCACAATCACAAAAGCATAGTATTTTCCCCCTAAACTCGTTACATTGCTGGGTCCAAACAAATCTAAATGAAGCAACTCTAATGGTCTAGTGGTTGAGATGACTGGTTTTGATTTGAAAGAGGCTCTAAACTGTTTTCCCTTAGCACAGGCATCACAGAAGAATTCCTTCTTGCTGTGTAGCTTAGGAATTCCTCTAACTAGATTCATATTAACTAGTTTTGACAGAATTCCAACACTTATGTGTCCTAGCCTTCGGTGCCATTCAGTTTGATCATTCTTGTTAACAATAACTAGACAGGTTTCATTGAAAGCTGATTTATCCTCAAGATCAATTGTATACAGCTTTCCTTTGCGTTTTCCAGTGAAAATAAGCTTTTTGGTTTCAATATTTTCAACATAGCACTTATCTTGTTCAAAAACGACTCTGTTTTCACTCCCACACATTTGTCCTATGGAAAGGAGATTGTGTTTTAAATCCTTGACTAACAGAACATTGCTAATAGAGGGTACAGATCCTACTTGACCCTTACCTAGTATTTCAGTGCTATAGTTGTCACCAAAAAAAGACTTTTCCTTTGTTTTCTAAATGAAGTTTTGAAAAAAGGTGTTTATTACCAGTCATGTGATGTGAGCACCCACTGTCGAGTATCCATACGCTGCCTTTCGTGCTCACTTGAAGACAGGTCTGAAAACAAACAGATAGGTCTACTTAGACTTAGGAATCCAAACAAGTTTAGATGCCTTCCATGATTGACAATCTTTAAGATGTGTTTTATTTGTTTGTCTTATGTTATGCTCACAAATGACTCTGTCTTTCTTTTCTTTGGAAATTCTCTTCTTACAGTGAGCAATGAAATGACCAGTTTTATGACAGTAAAAGCATTCTGAGTTTTTGACTCTTTTAAACCATTTATGCTGATTGACTTGACCCTTGATTGAAACATGCCTATTCAACTTGTTGTTAATCCTAGTGTTCTCACTTAATTCCTCTTCTGTTTCTTTAATCTTCTTCTTTAACAAGACATTTTCTTCCTTTGATTTTCTGAGTTTGTTTTCTATACTTAGTTTTTCATTCTTCAATGCTTCAAGCTCAGATTCTAATGCTTCGCATTTGGCTTTGGTTATCATATGTTTATGCTTAACATTTACAAACTCCTTTTGAATGTCTCTGATAGTTTCATCTAATTGATCATTATCACTAAAGGAGTCAGAGTAGTAGGATCTTACTTGTGAAGCTTCTTCATCACTTTCATCGACAACCATGTATGCACTGTATTTCTGACAGGTTTCATCCTCATCTTCCTCCTCTTCGCTGCAGCTCTAGGTAGCATAAGCTTTCTCCTTCTTTGTCAGTGGACAGTCTGCCTTGATGTGTCCCTGCTTCCCGCATTTGAAACATCCAGTTTGAGACTGAAATCATTCTAAGCTGGCTCCTTCATTTTTATTTCGGGTCATATGTCGATTTCCCTTGCTAGACTCCTTATCATTCTCTGCTTCTCGTTGTCTACCAGGGAAGTTTCCTCTCTTCTTTTCTCTTCTTATCTTCAGCAGTTTAGCAACATGCTTGCTAAGCATAGCAAGTTCCTCTTCTTCCATCTCGTCGAGGCACTCTAATTCATCTTCCTGTGATGTTACCTTGAAAGCTATCCCTCTTTTTTCTTTCTTCCGCTCTTCCAGATCCTCCCTCTTTAATTTTTCTTCATGCGTAATCAGGGAGCCGATTAGTTCATCCAGGCTCAACCTGGTGAGATCCTTTGATTCTTCGATTGTTGTGACTTTAGGAGTCCACTTCTTTGGTAATGCCCAGAGAACTTTCCGAACCAAGTCGGCACTGGCATATTCAACCTTCAAGTTCCTCAGGCTGTTCACTTTGGTAGTGAATCTCTCGTTCATCTCCTTAATCGATTCCTCAGGCTTCATGACGAATGACTCAAAGTCTTGCTTGAGGCTATTTATCCTTGAAATTTTGACGTGAGATGTTCCTTCGTGTGCAATCTGCAACTTTTCCCAGATTTCCTTTGCTGATTTGCATCCCGTCACTCTATGATACTCCTCTGGCCCCAGAGCGCAGTACATCAAATTTGTTGCCTTCGATTTTAGTTGAAAGTTCCTCTTATCTTCCTCTGTCCACTTTCCACGAGTTTCCTTGACTTTAAGCGGACCATCCAGCACTATGTTCCAAAGATCTGGATCAGTGGAACATATGAACAACTCCATTCGGTTTCTCCAATAGCCGTAGTGTACACCTTCAAACGGCGGTGGACGAGTTTGTGAAAAACCGTCGGCCATGAAAATCCCAGCTGATGTTGATCCCGAGCTCATCTTCTCCGGGGGCGGTTGCGCCTGAGACGTCGGAGCCGGGCTCTGATACCACGTATAGGTGGTTGAGCGCGAGACCAACCGATTCTTCTTCGCCTTCCCTTTGCTTTCTCACGGCTGCAAGAAACCCTAATCGAACCAGAGAGATCAAGTGAAGATTCACGAAATGCTAAAAGTGGATTGATGAAATAATTTGTTCTTTATTTTGCCGAAAGAAATGTACTGTTAGTAATTATATCGGGCTGGGCTTTTGCTTCCTTTACTAATGAGATTTGTACCGCCGAGTTAATGGGCTCGTTTACCCTGAGGCCCAATCTTTAGTACCGATTCTTCTTCTCCAGGAGATTCCTGTGCACTCCTCCTGCTTTTCTTTCGAATAACCAGAAACAGAGCAACACTAGCATAAGCACAACAACACAAAAAGAACCACGACTCAAACCCAATTTTACGTGGTATCCGATATTGGGAGAAGAAGGATCCCAATATCGACTAATCCACGACAAGAGATTCTCCTCTTGAGAACTCTTGCGTAACCACTAATGGTTTTACTCAGTTTTTACAATACGATGAACACCCTTGATCAGCTCCCTGCTTAGCAAGATGTTCAATCCTCCTGTGTATCAACTCCCTGTCTACACACAGAACTACAGAGCAATTCTCCCCGATTTGCCACACACTGTTTTTCTATATCAAGACTACTATTGACTCTCAACTCTGTAGCTTTGAATTTTCCAGAAAAACGTTGCCCAATACAGTTGGGTGTGGCTCGCCTAATATACTCTTCTTTGCTGCCCGTTGGCCTTGATCTCTCTTGATTGATTTGATTTCCTCCACTCTTGGCGTCTTTCCATGTTGGTAAGCTTCCTCTTTTGGTAAGGCTCGGAAACTTTGATACATCTTGAGGTCTGAGATCTTTTAATCGATTTTGCCATTGACAGGCTTCCCACAACAATCATATCACTGAATTCGTACTTGGGTTCATACAATCAGACCTAACATACAAATCTAGGGTTCTTCATACCCAGGTGAATAAGAAAGTTACTCCATAGATAGAGACGAGAAATCTAGCTCAGATGCGGAAACCATATTGTGAAGGATGAGATTCTGCTTTTGGCAATCAATAAGCACTTCTCCAAGCTCAAACCGGGCTCCAATGGTGATGGAGATCGATCTAAGGCGCTTGAAGAATCAGGTTCATCACTTTCTCTCTCTAGGTATACGCTTTTTCTCTCTAAAACTCGGAACCCTTCAACTTTGCCCTTATTTTCCCTTAAGAAGCTGTCAATCGCGATCCCCGGTCAGAATACCCGGTCGGGTATTTTAGGTGGTGACCGGGGATTGTTGAAACGCACCGTCAAGGACAGGGGATTAATCCCCGGTCAAGGTCAAGAATACCCGACCGGGGATTTAAGCGCTACGACCGGGCCCCCTTATGTTTCTCAAACGTCCAAAAGTCATTTTCCCCGGTCTGCTCAGATTAATACCCGGCCGGGTATTTTTGCTCATGGCCGGGTATTTTGCTCCTCCAGCACACTTCAACTTAAACGTGCTCCTTTCGACCCGAAACTCGTTTCTTCGCGTCGATGTCAACGCCAAGCCCTGAAATATGAAATAAACACACAACCTAGCATGAAATTGGCTTAAAACAAGAGAATCAACACCTCAAACGGCTCAAGAATAGGGGTAAAAACATGTGCAATCAATGGTGTATCACCCATCCTGCCGTCGGCCCACAAGCCTCTTATGGCCCAGCTGGCTCATCTTATTCCAGCCCACACACCATGTTTGCCTCTTCTCCAGCCCAAATGCTTAATTCCCAGCAATGGTGCTCATGGATTCCGGTACAAATCATCATTTAACTTCTGATCTGGACAATCTTGCTCATCATTCAGAATATAACGGCACCGATCATGTCATGTTTGGCAACAGTAACTCCCTCCCAATTTCTCATTGTGGTTCCTCTCGCGCTTCTTTATCCAATACTCCCATTACATTAGATAATATCCTTCATGTGCGCAATGCTCCATATAATCTTTGGTCCATTAGTGCTCTTACACGTACTAATCTTATTTCCATCGAATTCTTTGACTCTCTCTTTGTCATTAAGGATCGGCGCACGGTGAATGAGATTTATCGTGGTTATGCGGTGGTTGGTCTCTACTCACTTCCCCTTCATATTTTTCGCCATCTACCGCCTCTATCTTGCACTGCTACGTTGGATGTGTGGCATCGTCGCCTTGGGCACGCTCATGATCGTGTAGTCAAGCAAGCTCTTCGTCAACATCACATAAAATTCCTTCCCTCTCAATCATCATTATGTCATGGTTGTGCTGTCAGTAAAATTCGCAAATTACCTTTTGTCTCTTCTACTTTTCAAGCGTCTGCTCCATTAGAACTTGTTTGCAGTGATGTTTTGGGCCCTTCTCCTATTCTATCTGGTGATGATCTATCTTACTACATTCTCTTCTATGATCACTACAGCAAATTTTCCTGGATTTATTTATTCAATATAAATCACAACTGCTTAGTTTTTTCATTCAATTTCGGCAATTGGTTGAAAAGTATTTTGGCACTCCCATTAAAACCTTTCAGTCCGATTGGGGCGGTGAATATCAAACTCTGTCTTCCTACTTAAGCAACCATGGTATTGCCCATCGTTCTTCTTGTAACAACCCACCTCAACAAAATGGGTGTGCTGAACGCAAGCATCGTCATATCGTGAACAATGGTCTTGCTCTTCTACACCATTCTAATGTTCCTCAAAAGTACTGGCCCCTTGCATTCTATACCGCGTGTTACCTCATATATCGCACTCCCACTCCGCTCCTCCAAAATTTCTCCCCCTTTCATGCCTTATTCCATCGTCCTCCTGATCTAGCCAATCTTCGTGTTTTTGGTTGTCTCTTCTATCCATGGTCCGTCCTTACGCCACTTCTAAACTCGAACCTCGTTCTGTTCCTTGTGTCTTTTTGGGATATAGTAAGCTTCATAAGGGATACAGTTGCCTGCATGTTGATACTGGTCTCATATATATAAATCGTCATGTATTATTTGATGAGTCACGTTTTCCTTTTACAGAAGTTCCTAATTCACTCTCATCTCCCTAGTCCATTGCCTTTCCCATCACTTTGCCTTTCCCACCACCCACCCTTCCAACGGTCCCCTCCCTCTAGCCCACGTCCTCCCCATCTCCCAGCCCAAGCCCAAACTCACACTCTTCCCCTAGCCCACCTCTTATTAGCGGCCCCACTTCTCCTTCCCACACATCTCCGCCCCATCCCTCGGCCCATCTCACCTCCCCTGCCTCTCCCTCCCACCTATCCCATCCTAACAGCCCCATCCACTCTTCCTCTCCAGCCTTATCCCCATATGTTGCTCCTGTTCCTCCTCCCCAGCATCCACCGTCGAGACCTAAACACACTCCCCTGCCTCCTCATCGTCCGCTTCCCTCTCGCCCACCCTTTACCACCTCGCCTCGTCCTCTGATTATTACCAATCCTACTTCCTCCTCTCACCCCATGGTCACTAGAATTAAAACAGGTAATCTGAAGCCCAAAACCTTGCTATCCCACCTTTCCAAAAATGATACTCCCACCTCGGTTGCTCAAGCCCTCAAGCTCCCGCACTGGCGCGCGGCCATGGCCGAAAAAGTCTCTGCTCAGCTCCAAAATCAAAACTAGGAATTGGTTCCTCCCCCACCCGACTGCAACATTCTCTCCAATAAATGGGTTTGGCGCACAAAAATCCGTCCCGACGGTTCTCTCGATCGGCACAAGGCGCGTTTGGTGGCTAGGGGATTTCAGCGAATTCCTGTCCTGGATTTTCACCAGACCTATAGTCCCGTTCTTAAGACGGCCACGTTACGACTTGTTCTAGGTCTCGCGGTGACTCAAGCGTGGCCTCTTCATCAGATTGACATTGCTAATGCTTTTCTCCATGGTGAATTACAGGAAACGGTCTACATGTAGCAACCTCCAGGCTTTGTTGGTCCGGACAAACCTGATCATGTTTGCAGGTTGCGCAAATCCATTTACGGTCTCCACCAGGCTCCTCGCACATGGATTCACTGTCTTGCTAATGCTCTGCTCCGCTTCGGATTCTCGGTATCTCGCATAGATCCCTCCCTCTTTATCTACAAGTCAGACTCTGTGTGCCTTTACATGCTTGTGTATGTCGACGACATCGTCATCACGGGCAATGATCCTGCCCTTATTCAATGGCTCATGGCTTTTCTTCATGATAATTTTGCACTTCGGGAATTGGGGCCTCTATCTTACTTTCTGGGCATTGAGGTTCATTGCACTGACACTGGCATTATTCCCAGTCCGCGTAAATTTATTTTGGACATTCTAGACCGTGCAAAGATGGCGTCTACAAATGCCATCTCCACACCTGTCACAGCCGACATACTTCAGCAGGCCACTTCGCCTCATTCTCCACGTTTCTCCGATCCTGGTCTCTATCGGAGTGTTGCTGGTAGCTTGCAGTACCTCAGTTTTAGAAGACCCGATCTCTCCTTTGCTGTAAACCTTGTTTCGCAGTACCAGCAGTGTCCCACGGATGTTCATTGGGCCGTCGTCAAACGCATTCTGCGTTATCTAAAGGGTACAATCACTCGGGGGCTTGTTTTCACTCGATCATCCTCTCTTCACATTCATGGGTGCTCTGATGCGTCTTGGGCATCTTATCCCAAGGATCAGAAATCAATCACTGGTTTTGCTGTCTTCTGTGGTCCTAATCTAATCTACTAGTCTACTCGCAAATAGTAGTCCGTCGCTCGCTCTTCTACTGAATGTGAGTACCGTGCTCTTGCTACGCTAGCCTCGGAGGTGCTCTGGCTTCGGTCATTATTAGATGAGTTGGGACAGTCGATTTCGTCTGCTCCTGCTCTATGGTGTGACAATCTTGGTGCCACCTTTCTTGCTCATAATCCAGTCTTTCACAGTTGCTCCAAGCACATGGAAATTGAATTTCACTTCGCCCGGGATCAAGTCAGCAAAGGTCACCTGCATGTTCACTATCTTCCTACTGCCGACCAGCTCGCCGACATGCTTACTAAGCCTCTTCCACGCATTACATTCCACCGATTTTGTTCCAAGTTTCACCTCACGAAGCCTCAACTTGCGGGGGCATGATGAAGTGTATTCAGTTCCACATTTGTCTCCACGATTGTTAGTTGTTAGACTAGCTGTTAGTGGGTTGTTATAGTCCATTCTTTTACTAGTTTCAGTTCCTCTCTTTCTATCGCTCAATGTACTTTAAAATGCATTCATTCAATAAGAGGAATCTCAAGCTTTGTGCTCGTTTAGAAGGATCAAATTCGTGAGACTCATTGACTTTGAGAGTCCAAATCGATAAATCCCATGGACTTGCAAATTCCAAAAATAGGCATGGGATTTGGAACATGATCACAAATCCGTTGGCCCCAGTATAATAATTACTTATGTATTCTCTTGCCCAAGATATAAAATAAATAAATAATGATAGTAAGGTAATTTACATATTAAAGCTACATAACCGTAACAACAAATCCAAGAACAAAATCCATCAAACGAGCATCAAACTTTTAAAATCTATAATCAACCAAATCTATCACAAATCCAAGGGTTTACAGAACCCAGGTTATGACCCCAAAACCCTCATACCTCCAATCCATGAAGCAAACGACCCACAAACTCTCAATTAGCGCTCTTGACCAGGTGAACCAACTGAACCTCCTGAACCATGTAGCCTATGTAAACCAATTAACCAATGAAAATTGCGGGAACTTGGAGTTGACGAGGCCATGTCGGTCCCTCATCATAGGTGAGGCTCTAGGCTGCAAATGAGTCATACTGCTCACGAGTATGTCGACGTTTGGCTCGGAGAAAACTCATTCGATGCTCGGCTCCTTTACCAACGATATGAAGTTGAGTTAACCCTTGTTCGACTCGTAAGACTCGTGAGCCAGCTTGACTAGGTGACTTGTTGAGATTAACTCGAGAGCTCGCTCATTTTGACCTATGAGCTGGCCCGACAAGATGGCCAACGAGCCACCTTAACTAGCAATTTATGAGCAAATCAGTTAATAGCTTATTATTGACTTATTGAGAATTCATAGGTTTGTTAGATTATATCTCACCACATATGATGTTTAACACACGATTAAATATGTCTAGTTTATAATTTAAAAAAGAAATTATGTATCAGAAATTGCTCAGATACAATTACTATTAAATAACATGATATGAACAATCGAAATTATGAACTAAATGATATGATACAATAGCTCGAGCCGATCTCGCGAGCTATTTGTTAGTCGAGCTCTAGTAGAACTCGTGAGCTCATTAATGAATCAAACTCGAGTTGAGTTCGAGCCAAACACAACCCAAGGTTTTAGTAAACAAGTCGACTTAAGATTTTAGTAAACAAACCTTGTTCGAAATCGACTCATTTATTAACAAGTCAACCCCAAATTATGCCAAAACTCCTCTTAACTCAAATACTCCTTATCCAGTCTCAAGACTAATTGGTTTGCTTAAATAATTATCAGTAAACGCTAATCTAATCTTCACATTGAAGCTGAACGGATATCATTGTAGATTAGTATGATTGAGTGATTGTTGTTGCCGAGGGAAATCCTAATAAGGAAAGTGATGTTAATACAGAATAATAATGTCATTAGTGGATAAGAGTCATAAGACTGACTGTAATGACAAAGGCAAATTGCACAACACACGTAACCGTATCCGCGCATCTTTTGAGTTCACATGACTGATTGCCCTAATTAAGAAGTGTATATACAATACAAATCAACTTAGTTGCAACCAAATTGACAATGATTTGCAACTACACTTTGGTTGTAATCCATGTCTTGGATGAAATACTGTGGAATCGAGGAAAATTTAACATCGACAATTGTTTTGTATACAATGTAGCGCTAGAAATAATAAATAAAATTGATGATTGTAAATCGCAATTTGTACATTAATGGAGAAAAAAGAGTGATAAATTGGTCAAACTTGGAAGACGCATTAGAGACATAATTGAAATTCAAGGTTGTCAACTCGGTTTAAGTCGTTCAACGAGTCAAGCAAGTGGTTTGATGTTCAATGGTGTGATCAGGGGTCCAACTTGTTTGAGCCGTTTTACAAATAAGATAGTAATTTAAAAATTTAATGATTGAAATAAAATTTATCTTACATGTAACTATTCGAAACTCACCCCACATAAAAAAAACACATAATTCACATGACCCACCCCCATCTTCCTTCCTCCACCCCCCATCTCTTCCTCTACCTCTCTAGTGGTCAGACCGTGGGTTTCTGGAGATCATTTTGGAGCCCAAAAGTGATCGAATCTAGTCCAACCGACCAGGGTTTAACAACCTTGTTGAAATTGCTAACGAAGCAAGAAGTTTTTGGACCTATTGTCCTTACACCTAAAGAAGTGAAGCCAGTGGGATGTAAATGGCCTTTGTGCAAAAACATAGTGAAAAGAGCGAGGCTGTGAGATATAAAGCATGCATGTTTGCACACGATTTTTCTACCAAGACCTTGACATTGATTATGATGAAAGATATTCTCCTTTGGTGGATGCAACTATCTTTTGGTATTTGATTAGTCTGACAATATGAGAATAATTAAATTTGCGTTTTAAGGACATTGTTATATCATTTTTATATGGTGAACTTGACAATGATATTCATTTATTTATATGAGACTCCCAGTGATTCAATGTGCCAACAGAAAATATGTTAAATTCCCGAGAAAAAGTTCTCAATCGAATAGAATAAATCAATCATTGTATGAATCGAAGTAACCGGGATGAATACGGTACAATCATAGTGTATAAATGTTGTTGAAGAAGAAGAAGTTGGTGGAGGGATGAGGTAGGATTGAGGTCAGACGGAACAGCGTCTTGCACAAGAGGAGTGAGTGGGACACTACTTGTTGGCTCCAAGGGGAAAAAAATATAGGGCCATAATTTGTTTGTTTGTTTGGTTGTTTGATTGGTTTAGGAGCCAACTTATACTTTCCTCCCACCAACTCTCATATCAAAATCACGATACATTTTTGCGAAATGGTTTCTTTTGTGTGGTGGATCGCGTGCGCTTATATAATTTATAAAAATCAAGAAGGGAACATATATAATTTTTTTAGTCAATTATGGCATGGTTGTAGAAATCAAGAACTTGTGGATAGAAGATGAACAAAACTTCATATTAGTGGTCATCCTCGAAGCAAATTTCTTGTGCCAAATCTTGGAGCTTTTCACTCATATTGTCATTTTAGACGGGAAAAGCTTCAATAACAATCATAATATTTGAGTTATAAATTTTCATATCTAAATTTAAGATACCTAAATTTAGATCACACCTGTGATAGCATATAGTCTTGTTTCAGAGCGATCAAACACTTTTAGATGAAGAGTTACTGCTTCAGAGAAAGGAATAATAACCACAATTGCTCTACCTTTATACTAAATTAGAGTTTAATTTTTTATATCTTAATTATAATCACATGCTCAAAATATATGCAGTTACATGGGAATGTGATTGTCATTTTATACAGACAATAAGCACTAAAAATAATTAATCGAACAAATAAAACAAGTTGACCACTCAATCTAATCACAATCAGGTTAGATTACAGTTGTGTGGTCATCCATTTAGTTCTCCAATGGTATATATACCTAATACCTTTGATATGCTATGGAAGGAAATCTGTATGAGAAAAGACCCTCAAATTTTTAAGGCGAAATCAACCACAAAAAGTACTATACCGGTATTATTTATTTGATCCCAAAGATGGAGAAAATGCGTGGAAATAAAAAGAGAAAGTGTAGGATGCCAAAGTGGAACGACTCCATCATCATATTAGTGAGTGCTTGAACCAAGCAAAGATTCCGTTGGTATATTTGCGTTCACACCACCTTTGCTTTGGTCAGCTCTTCTTTATAGATATCAAGGAGCCAAGATTCCCCATATCTGCGTTCACACCACCACCCAACTAATTCTCTCGATCATATCTCCCTCCGCCGGTACTCCTTTTTTAACCGACTCCATCATCACCCACCACGTCGGCTCGCAATTGCAAAAGAAACTATATTTTATAAATCGTATGATATCGATCCATCGAATTCGGATAGAAAATATCTCAAATGATACAGTAGATGATTCTAATGAGATTAAACAGCAATTTTAATACAAGTACATTACTACTAACTTTTTTCGGTATACCCTCCAAGTTTTCGATACAATTTATTGTAAAACACTGAAAAGGAGAGTGAATGGTGAGGTGGAAATCATCATCGACCAATAATTAATTAGTCCTCTTCAAAAAAAAAAAAAAAAATGGTGGGTGAAATGAAATGATGACAAGGTCAACACCAAATCACTCGCCACATCACACGCACCCATCTTCCTACGTGGCTCCCCTGCAAAATTAGGTTTGACCTCTCCCTTCCTATCCACCCTTTATATATTCCCTCACCTTCGCCCATATTCTACCCTTCCCTTCCCTTACCTTTCCCTCCAAACAGAGCAAGAAAAGAAAAATGGGAAACTGCTGCTTGCAGAGGGAGTCAGCTATGCTGTGGGGCGGCGACGACTGGAGCTCCTCCCCTGTCTCCGACGAGTTCTTCGCCAACGCCAGGCAGCACGTGGGCAAAATGCGAGAAAACAGAGGAGGGGGATTGTTTCCAGGTGACGAAGTAGAAGAAGGAGAAGAGAATCTGCTGCTCGGTCAGGAGAAGCAGAAGGTGCAGGGAGAGGCGACGGAGGTGAAGATCAAGATTAGCAAGAAGCAGCTGACGGAGCTGCTGGGTAACGTGGATTTGAAGGGGCTTTCGGTCCAGCAAGTTCTGGCTCGCCTCGTCGCCGTCAGCGATGAGTTCGAGGCCCACGACCAGCGTTCTTGGCGGCCCAATTTGCAGAGCATCCCCGAATGAATAAGTTTCTGTTTACATGATGTATATAGTGAAATATGAAAAAAACCCAACGAAGAGGGAACGTACCACTGCCGCCGGCCGGCGAGTCCGAGAGGCTGAGCCGAGGCCGCCGTGCTCATGTTTTGGGTGGTCTTCTGTAAATGTTTGTGTATTAAATTGTAGGATTAGAAACTCCGTCAGCAGGTTTTGTCCATTACGGTAAAGATATATTAGGAGGCAATTAAAGTTTTTGGGCATAATTATATATAATTAATTTTCGATCTGGGTACGTGGTGGAGTGGGTGTGATCTGATCGGCAGCCAGCTTCACCGTTGATCTTAATTAGGAATGGATTGATTGACAAAGCAAAGCAAAGCGACAATATATGCATCAAACTTGACCACCTACCTACTTTCTGTATTTGATGACCACCCTTAAGCATTTAAACAAAACAAAAACAAAAAACTGTCATGTTCAGCAAGCTTTCTAATTAAACCTTACCGGACGGAAGACAACATCGATCAGCAGAAGATGAAGCATGGCATTTCTCTAATAAGGATGCCAACTTTTTTCACTGTATTCTCCGGTGCTTCCAAAATCATACCGTACCAGTAGGCCGATCAAAAAATTCATCTACTAAAATTTAAATCAATTGATAATTTTAACGGCATGAAAAGATTAAATCACAACATCTTACCGGTGCTCCAGCTGCAGCTAGAGGATCACGATGGTGACGGTGATGGAGACACGTACGTAGAGGATCTCAGGCGTGTTCCCACTTATTATTGCACACCTTTATTTCCCAACCAATTTCATGCTTCTCTTAAAAAACAAATTCCTCATCTTCTATTTTAAAACTACTTTCTAATATAATGCCGGTTTTTCTATATAGCTACTTTCTTGTCTTCCTATCCTATTAATCAAACTCGTGTTTGGTTGCCTTGCCGTCCACACACACATATATAAGTCTCACAAATTTTCCCAATATTATACGATGTTTGTATATTGCATTGTACAGGGCTATCGACTCCTGCCTTAATTGCATGACATATTTATCATATATTACTAGCACATGGCACGTCTATTGGCCGGGAGAGTTCGATACTTTTGTTAGGGTGTACTCAACTTTGAAGTATATATGTGATATGGGAGTAGCTCACTTTCATTTGTATTTTTGACCCTTTAAGTTTATATTTTCCTTTGGGAAGTTTTCCATGAATAATTCAGGAAGAGTACTCGAATTACTTTATTGATGGATCTAGAAAATAGCAAATAATGTATAAAATTTATGTTGAATAGAATACATGTACCAGATATATGTACACAGTACACTTAATGATAGTAAAGATTAATCTTAAAACAAACTTAAAAATGAACGTCAATGAAAAAATGTGCATTGTATTCAGAACAAAACCAAGAATAACATGAAAACAAACTTTGCTTATTGGTTTTCCTTACTCTCTCCCTCTTTCAAAGGAGGTGAATACATACAAACACAATCCACGTAGAAAGCAAAGGGCGGCCTGCTGATAACATTGTATTTGTACATATTTTTACCCCTAATTATTACTTGATTGTTTAGCTTGGTTTTTATCATATTTTGGCCTATTTTATGCTAGTTTGTGTTCTTTTTTCACATTTCATGTCCTAGCACGTAAAGTGAAGTATAGGCGCAAGTTTCAAGTCAATCAGAGATCATTTGGGAATTCTGGAGAAGAAACTCGAGCATGACATGAGGAAGTATGGATTTCTACCTCATTTTATGGACAAATAATCATGTAAGCTTGTCAAGAAAAGAAAGAGGACTAGACTACGAGCGCTTGGAAGAAACACGGTCGTGTTTTCCCTCTTATGCCCGTGTTTTTAGTGTCGAGAGGAAACACGAGCAGGGCTGAAACACGGGCTCTGAAACACGACCGTGTTTCTGCCCCCTGCTCAGGTATAAGTCCGTTTTCTGCGATTTTTGAGAGCGAGAGCTGGGTTTTGGTTCCCAAACACCCAAGGGACGAACCAAAGAAAGAGAGAGAGAGAGAGAGAGAGAGAGAGAGAGAGGGCGATCTAGAACCATTCTTGGAGCTATTTTGGAGGATTCTTCACCAATGAAGCTCAAGGAACAAGTCTAGACATGAAGATCGAAGATGTGGAAAGTTATATTGTATTCTGTCTAAGAGGGCTTGGTCAGCTTAAGATATTCCAAGCTACTGTTGGATCTTCCACAGTTTGATCAACAGTAAAACAACCAACTTGGACCTAATTGAGGAGCTAGGGAGAATCATACCTGAGTGAGTTCCCAACCGGTAATTAGAGTTTAGCCTTGGTTTAGTTAGTTTAGTAGTTTAGTAAATCAATCATTAATTTGGTCTGCTAGATAATGAACTGAAGCTGAGTGATAGTAACTCTAGAGACCCGTGGATTCGATATTTATTACTTGTGCTACTATACTGCAGTCCCATTTATTGGTTGCACTTGGCCATTGTTAGGAGTTGTGTTTTAGCGAGTCAAGTTTTTGGCGCCGTTGCCAGGGGATTTCTAGATTATTAGGAAAGTCAAAAGTTTGTTACTTTAACATTTATTTTATTTTCCACCCTTGCTTTTCACTTGGGTGTCTTGTTTTTCTTGATGCAGATCTGATTCGGGCCAAATTGTACATGTTTTGCCCCCGTTTTACTTAGGTGTTTGTCCTAATTTCACTCCTAAAAGGTTGGCTTTACGCTAGGTTCCTCGTGTTTTAGTGTGTTTCAGGGTTTATCAGTTGAAACCAGCCTCGGAGTCTGCACCAAGAAGAGGTGAAAAAGGGCCAGTTCACGGCTATCCGAGGAAGTTCACGATCTTGCACGACCGTGAAGAAGAGCTTGACCGTGAATCGCGAGGTATCCATAGCCAAAACGGAGGGTACTGACGCAAGGTGAGTTCACGGTCACTAAGATTGTGAACGAAGGCTGTTGACCGTGAATAGAAGAGATCGAAGCAGTGTGTTTTGGCGCACGCCTGCAGTTCACGGACGCGTTTCGTGGTTCACGGCCGTGAACTGAGCTCGTCTCTGGTTTAAATGATGAGCTGAAAGAAGGAGAGAGGGAAGAGCCCACTTTGTGTGAAAAGCCTTCTTCAGATTTCTAGAGAGAGAAACACGAACCAAGGAAGAAGAAGGCTAGGGTTTTGCTTCAAGGTGGATTTTGGGAAGATTTCCTCAAAGGAAAGCTCAACACAAGGGCCAAGGAGATTGGGAGCATCCTCCAAGATGGTTTCCTCTTCTTCTCTTTGTATTTTTCATGATTGATTGTGCATACTTATGCTTAGCAACCTAAGGGTTGTGCATGTTTTGTGCTTAGCATCCTTAGGTTTGTGCATTTTGGTGCTTAGCAACCTAAGGATTGTGCATAATTGTGCTTAATTAGCACCCTTAGTTTGTGCATGTTGGTGCTAGCAATCTAATTAGCTACCTTAACCTAGCTTAGATAGGAAAATCCCCCTTCCAAGGGAGACTCAATCGAGTTGGTTTTCCTTCAGCTTTTAAGCCACCTAACTAGGTTAATTTAGGGCAACCCTCGGTGTTGAATTAAGCATATAAGTTAATCGTGATTAAGCCGTCTGACTTTTGAGCTGAGTGAGGGAGTAAGTCAATTACCGATTGCCTAAACCGAGAGGGTCGAGTGACACGGCCTTTAATGTTCACCTCAGTTTAGTAATTGAGATTGTGGTCCCCGACCATATATGCATCCCTCTACGGTTCGTGATTACCTTGCCCAAAACAATCGTTTCCATTCACATATCATGGTAGTAGTTAGGGGGAAGCGACACCAGAGTGATCCTTATACAAAAGAGTTTTCGAACCCATTTAACTTTGCTTTATTTTATTATAATTAGCAAACTTTCAGACCAAAACTTTGTTGCTAGATAATGATTTCAACAATTGAAGTAGGGGTAGACGGACTGCCCGGGTTGATATCTAAATACTTGCTCTATACTGCACCCAGCTAGAGTTTAAAAACTTTGACTCTAATCGGGATTCTATTGTGGTGTAATTTTCTGCGAGTCAAGATCTGAAACATGGATCCTCATGGCTTCTCCAACCATTGGTGGTATCCACTACCACCCAAGTGGTATTACCCCGAGACTTCTTGGACCAACCAAGGAGGAGAAGACTATGGATTCGGGTTTCAGTTGCAACCCCCCTACTACAAATAACAATCAGACCCCTGGGTATTTCAAGAACAATCTCCTTATCGAGAAGAATTCCTCCCACAACCAGAAGGGCCATCAGATCTTAAGTTAGCCACAACCTTCACGGGCCATCCAGCAGAGCTATGTTACACTCCACATTAAGACCCAAACTATCACTTGAGGCTTCTCGTGGAGCAGATTGCTCGAGTACCTGAGAGATCATTTCCCAAGATTCATATTCATATCCCGGCCATTTCCCAAATTGAGTTATTCAACTGTGAAACAGAGGAGACCCTCCGGAGCATATAGAAGTTGTCACATTGAGCTCCTGTGATGATCATAATCAGGGATATCATGTTGTATCCGACCACATCTTCCACATCCCACATCGAGCTTTGAAGATGTGGGCATGAGCAAGGAGATGCAAAATTATCTCATGAAAGAAATTGCTTGGCGACTTACTCTCCAGTCTGTGGCAGAAGAATAAGAGCGAGAAAGGATGAGGAAAGAAAGTGTGGAGGATGAAGAAAGTGAATTAGAGGAAGTTCTTGATCTTTTCCAAGGGGAGGAATCAAATTCTGAGGAAGGAAGGGGGCTTGAAGAAGGCGTCCAGGCTGAGGACGACGTTATGGTAGAAGAGGCGTGCACCGGTCATGAGTTACATGTGATATCTCCACCAAACTTCGAGGAGCTGCTTGGCAAGGACCCATTTGCAATGTCTCTTTACCAGATCAAGGCCACATCGACATTGGTTCCTCTTGGTGGATGTGATGGTGGCCAAACGATTTTGTTATATCTGGTTTGGTGCAATGAAACGTGAGGAGATAAAAAGAGGTCTCGAGGGTGGAGAATTCATCTGCATCAGGTGCACGAGCCTTTATCACTTGTCATACCACATGCTCGTGACTTGAGACTCCACGTCATCGACAAGAACCTCAACTTCAAGGAGGTTCTGGGGTGGACTGGGACTTAGGAGCCACCGTCTGACTCATGATGTGAAAGAAGCGCTTGTTGAGAGGCAACCCAACCAGTCGGTTTGCACTTTCTTGCCCTTTACTCTTTGGACGAGTCAGTCTTTTGATTTTCGAGTCAATAAATCAACCTTTGTGAGCTTTGGTGTGGTGTTTGTGTTTCCACCGACTCTCTCTTCCATGGGACGCACCTCTTACCCCATCCACCATCATTCATCACCTTATATGGTAATTTCCTTCTACCCTCCTTATCTCCCTCCATTGAGGACAATGTCGTGTTTAAGTGTGGGGGTGTTCAATTATATTTGGGTGTGATGACTGATGTTGTTTTGCTTGTCTTGGAGCCCAGTCCACAGTCCAAATTTTTAAAATTTGAGGGATCCAGGTACTTATCTCCTTGCAAATTGCCTGCTTAGTATGCTTTGAATTGACAATCTTCATAGTAATATGAAACCTAGAGAGGTAGTGTAGCACTATGGAGGATGTTGATGCATTTAAGAAGTCTCTTTTCTTCTTCATATTGTGCTGGATGATTGTGTGAATTAGTGATCTTAGTACACTTGAATCGTGTGGTATCGATGACTCTCTACCTGTCATGGACTCCTATATCACATTTTGAAAAAGGTGCTCTAAATTGTGATTTTAAAACAATGTCTCTAGTGTGGAAAACGGTGAAAGTGTGTAAGGGGAGACGGGAATCCGTTCCCAACTTTCACCTACTACCTCCAGCCTCCTTACACCTTTTTCTTCTGCACGAGACTTGAGACATCTGCTCCAGGCATGGTCGGTGAGAGCTTAGCTCCCTCAAAACCTTTGCTAGGTGGGAGCCCCGTTTTATGAAAATAACAGATTGTAACCCTTGCAAAAAAAAAAAAAAACAAGAAATGAAGAAAAAAGAAGAAAGGGGTTCCAACCATCTTCAAGGAAAAAAATAGAGCACCTAAAAGGTTGAGTCCATGATTTTTCTGTTTTTGAGAGTCTTTTTATCCACGGATCATTTGTCCTACGATCACTACTTGGCATGATCCCGACTCGGGACTAGAGTTATCGTCGAAGAAGCTAGGAGGTGTCTTGTGCGTTGGTTGACCTCGTAAGCTGCTAAATGATCTAGGAAGTCCTTTACTGACGATAAGGGTTGCATGTTGCTGTAAACGTCTGGAGAGTTGCATTGGTTTAAGTGAGGTTTGCTTGGGGACAAGCAAACGGTGAAGTGTGGGGGAATTTGGTAACATTGTATTTGTGCATGTTTTTACCCCTCATTCCTTGATTGTTTAGCTTGGTTTTTATCATACTTTGGCCAATTTTACGCTAGTTTGTGTTTCTTTTTCACATTTCATGTCCTAGCACGTAAAGTGAAGCATATGCGCAAGTTTCAAGTCAATCGGAGATCATTTGGCAATTGGGGAGAAGAAACTCGAGCATGACCTGAGGAAGAATGGATTTCTACCTCATATTATGGACAAATAATCATGGAAGCTTGTCAATAAAAGAAAGAGGACGAGACTACGAGCGTCTGGGATCAAACGGAGACTGATTCGTTGTCCGGACGAGGGAGAAACGAAGCATCAAACAAGAGTGGAGGAAGAAACACGAGCAGGAAAACACGGTCATGTTTTCCCCTCTTGTTCCCGTGTTTTTATTTCCGAGAAGAAACACGGCAGGGCTGAAACACGGGCTTCAAAACACGACCGTTTTTCTTCTCCTTGCTCGGGTATAAGTCTTTTTTCTGCGATGTTTGGGAGAGAGAGAGAGAGAGAGCTGGGTTTTGGTTCCCAAGCACCCAAGGGACGAACCAAAGAGAGAGGGTGATCTAGAGCCATTCTTGGAGCTATTTTGTAGGATTCTTCACCATTGAAGCTCAAGGAACAAGTCTAGACATGAAGATTGAAGATCGGGAAAGTTATACGGTAATCTCTCTCCTCTATGGAGCAACTTCCCTTCACTTAAGTTTTGAGGAACCCTAGTTCCATGTGTTAGGATCTTTGTTGTTTGAACCTTTGGATGCTATATTGTTTGATTATAATCAATTGAGGCATGTTTTATTGAGTCAAGTGGATCATGATCACATTCTATTGATTTCTACTTTAACCTAAAATAGATAGAATCTGATTTGGTTAAGAGAGTTTCCTTGATTGATAGTAGTGAATTGATTGTACGAGAGTCAATCGATTCACTGTTTTATACTGGAGTTCGTTCCAAGTAGCGGAGATCTGTGTTAATCGCCTTAGCAGTCTATCCCGATGAAGGCTAGTCGTCTACTGAGTATTCTATCTAAGAGGGATTGGTCAGTTTAAGAGATTCCAAGCTACTGTCGGATCTTCCGCAGTTTAATCAACAGTAAAACAACAAAAAAGAATTACAACTTGGACCTAATTGAGGAGTTAGGGGGAATCATACCTAAGTGAGTTCCCAACCTATAATTAGTAGTTTAGCCTTGGTTTAGTTAGTAAAGTAGTTTTGTAAATCAATCATTAATTTGGTTTGCTAGATAATGAACTGAAGCTGAATAATAGTAACTCTAGAGGCCCGTGGATTTGATATTTATTACTTGGCCATTGTTAGGAGTTGTGTTTTAGCGAGTCACATGCAAGCCTGCATTGCACACACATAAACTTCAACTACATAACAAATAGTGAAATATGAAGAGGCAAATTTTCGTGTAATTATAGTGTTATCCTACCATGAAATAATAAAACAACCGATACTGGTAGAATCATGGACTAAAGACGTTCGAGTATGGTGGTGCGTTAAAATGTTGCGTCTTTGATAGAAAACAAATTGGAGGACACTTTGTCAATTTCTTCAAACTATAGGTTCAATGAATCAATCTCGACATAGGAACACCATATGAGCTTGCTAAAATTTAATTCCAAGCAAGCAAAATCCAATGAATTAAACTTTGGTATGAATATAACTGATAATGTCGTATTTGCACATGTTTGCACCCTCGTTTCTTGATCATTCTTCCTTGATTTTTTTGATTTCTTGGACTATTTTATGCTAGGTTGTGTTCCTTTGTCATATTTCAGGTCCTAGCATGTAAAGTGAAGCCTAGGCGCAAGTTTCAAGTCAATCGGAGATCAATTGGCGACTTGGGGTGAGAAACTCGGGAATGACTTGAGGAAGAATGGATTTATACATCATTTTATTGATAAAAAAATCATGAAAGGTTGTCATGAAAATATAGAGGACAAGACTACGAGCATCTAGGATCAAACAGTACCTAAATCGGAGGTCAAACGAGCTCAAACGAGTTCAACGAAGCTTAGGAGTGCATGCTGCAAATTGTGCACGGCCCAGTAAAATTCTGCACGGCTGTGTGAGTTTCGCAGGGGTATGCACGGCCAAAACCTCAATTTTCACGGCCGTGCAAGTAAGGGGTGCGAGTTTCAGTGGGTATAAAAGCTGTTTTGCGATTTTTGGAGAGGGAGAGCTGGGTTTTGGATCCCAAACACCCAAGGGACGAACCAAAGAGAGAGAGGGTGATCTTGAGCCATTCTTGGAGATATTTTGGAGGATCTATTCACCATTGGAGATTGAGAATCAACCTTGGATATGGAGATTGAAGATCTAGATCAGATTTCTGTAGTCTCTCTCTTCTCTATGGAGTAACTTCCCTTCACTTAGGTTTTGAGGAACCCTAGTTCCATATGTTAGGATCTTTCTTGTATGAAGTTTTGGATGCTATATTGTGTGATTATAATCAATTGAGGCATGATTTATTGAGTCAATTGAATCCTGATCAAATTCTCTTGATTTCTGCTTTAACCTTTGATATATAGAATCTGATTAGGTTAAGAGAGCTTCCTTGATTGATAGTAGTGAATTGGTTGTGCGAGAGTCAGTCAATTCACTGCTTTGTATTGGAATTCATTCCAGTAGTGGATATCTGTGTGAATCGCCTTAGCCGTCTATCTCGGTGAAGGCTAGTCGCCTGCCGGGTATTCTGTCTAAGAGGGCTTGGTCAGCTTAAGAGATTCCAAGCTAATTTAGGATCTTCCGCAGTTTAATTAACAGTAAAACAACCAAAAGGAATTACAACTTGGACCTAATAGAGGAGCTAGGGGGAATCATACCTAAGTGAGTTCCCAAACTATAATTAGTAGTTTTACTTGGTTTAGTTAGTAGAGTATTTTAGTTAATCAATCCTAAATTTGATTTGCTAGATAATGAACTGAAGCTGAGTAATAGTACATCTAGAGACCCGGGGATTCGATATTTATTACTTGCACCACTATACTACAGTCCCTTTCATTGGTTACACTTTGCCATTGTTAGGTGTTGTGTCGTAGCGTGTCAAGTTTTTGTCGCCGTTGCCGGGGAACTTTTTAGATTATTAGGAAAGGCAGAAGTTTGTTACTTTAGCGTTTTTTTTTCACCCTTGCTTTTCACTTGGGTGTTTTTGTTTTTGTTGGTGCAGATCTGAATCATGGATCCTAATGGCTTCTCTAACCAGTGGGGTTATCCACCACCATCTGAGTGGTATTACCCCGAGACTTCCTGGAGCAATCAAGGAGGAGGAGACTATGGATTTGGGTTCCAGTACCAACCCCCTTACTACGGAGAACAATCAGACCCCTGAGCATATCAAGAACAACCTCCTTATCAAGAAGAATTTCTCCCACAACTAGAAGGGCCATCGGAGCTGAAGTTAGCCATGGCGGCCTTCACGGGCCATCCGGAAGAGCCATGCTACACTCCACAGCCAGATCCAAACTATCACTTGAGGCTTCTCGTGGAGCAGATTGCTCGAGTACCTGAGAGATCCTTTCCCGAGATGGATTCTAATATCTAGGCCATTGCCCAAACTGACGTCTCCTTTCCCCGTGAAACAGAGGATACCCTTCGAAGCATAAAGAAGCACATAGAGGTAATTAAGAAAGCTTGTTCACAGTTTTCTCAAGACAACCTTTATGCTGCCATATAAGTAGAGGTGGAGGAAGAAGAAGGCAATCATGAGGATGTTGAGGAGCATACAGAAGTTGTCACGGAAAGCTCCCATGATAATCATGATCAAATGTATCCTCTGGTGGTAGATCACAACTTTCCCCATTTTCGCTCTGACATGCTGGGCCCGAGTGAGGAGATGCAAGTTGAACTTATTGAGAACCTTGCATGGCAACTTGCTCTCCAATCCGTTATGGAAGAAGAATAGAGAGAAAGGGTGAGGCAGGAAGTTGTGGAGGATGAGTAAGAAAGCAAAGAAGAGGTAGTTCTTGATCTTTTCCAAGGAGAGAGACCACATTTTGAAGAAGGAAGGGGTGTTGAAGAAGCGAGTTGTGTCTAGGCTGAGGATGAAGTTGAGGTGGAAGAGGCTTGCACCGGCCCTATAATACAAGTAATATCCCCACCAAACTTCGAGGAACTTCTTAGCAAGGACCCATTTGCAGTGTCTCTTTGCCAAACCAAGGCCACATCGACATCGGTCCCTCTTGGTGGACGCGATGGTGGTAAGTCGATACAGTTATATTTGGTTTGGGGCAATGAGACAAGAGAAGAAACGAAGAAGAGGTCTCGAGGGTGGAGACTTCAGCTGCATCAAGTGCACGAGCCTTCATCACCTGCCACACCACCTGCTCGTGACTTGAGACTCCACCTCATAGATGATAACCTCAACTTCAAAGATGTTCTAGCATGGACCGAAACTTAGGAGCTACAGTACATCTCCCGGCGTGAAAGAAGCGCTTGTTGGGAGGCAACCCAACTAGCCGGTTTGCAGTTTCTTTCCCTATGTCTCTTCGGTTGATCTGGTAACTTCGTTCTACACTCCTTATTTTTCCTCCATTGAGGACAATGTCGTGCTTAAGTGTGGGGGGATGTTCCATTATGTTTGCATGTGAATATTTGTTTGTTTGTGTATGTTTAAAGCCTAGTCCACTGTCCAAATTTCGATTTGAGGGCTCCAAGCACGTGCTCCTTGCAACTGCTTGCTCAGTATGCTTTGACAGTCTTTATAGTAATATGCAACCTAGGGAGGTAGTGTAGCACTATGCAGGATGTTGATGCATTTAAGAAGTCTCATTTTTTCTTCATATTGTGTTGATTGATTGTGTGAATTAGTGATCTTAGGACTCTTGAATTGTGTGGTATTGTGGACTCTCTACCTGTCATGGACTCTTGTATCATGTTTTGAAATAAAAGGTGCTCGAAAATGTGCTTTAAAATAACGTCTCCCGTGCGAATAGGGCGAAAGTGTGTATGGGGAGACGGTAATCCGTTCCCAACGTCCACCTACTACCTCCAGCCCCTTACATTTATTTCCCCCGAATGAGGCTCGAGACATCTTCTCCCGGCATGGCCGGTAAGAGCTGCTTCTGGCATGGCCGGTAAGAGCCGTGCTCCCTCAAAACCATTAATAGGTGGGAGCCCCGTTTTCTGGAAATAACAGGTTGGGACCCTTGGAAAAAACAAACAACAAAACAAAGAAAAAGAAAAAAGGGGTTCCAACCATCTTTAAAGGAAAAAAATAGAGCACCTAAAAAAGTGAGTCCATGACGTTTTTGTTTTTTAGAGTCTCTTTGTCCACGAATAACTTGTCCTACGATCACTACTTGGCACGATCCCGACTCGGGACTAGAGTTCTCGCCGAAGAAGCTATGAGGTGTCTTGTGCGTTGGTTGACCTCGTAAGCGGCCAAATGACTTAGAACCTCCTCTACTGACGATCGTGGTTGCATGTTTCTATAAAGTTCTGGAGAGTTGCATTGGTTTGAGTCAGGTTTGCTTGGGGACAAGCAAACGGTTAAGTGTGGGAGAATTTGATAACGTCGTATTTGCACAAGTTTGCACCCTCGTTTCTTGATCATTTTGGCTTTAGTGTTTATTTCTTGGACTATTTTACGCTAGGTTGTGTTCCTTTGTCATATTTCAGGTCCTAGCATGTAAAGTGAAGCCTAGGTGCAAGTTTCAAGCCAATCAGAGATCAATTGGCGACTCGGGGTGAGAAACTCAGGAATGAATTGAGGAAGAATGGATTTATATTTATTGACAAATAATCATGAAAGGTTTTCTTGAAATGAAAGAGGACAAGACTACGAGCATCTGGGATCAAACGACACCTGAATCGGAGGTCAAACGAGCTCAAACAAGATCAACGAAGCTTAGGAGTGCATGCTGGAAATTGTGCACGGCCCTGTAAAATTCTGCACGGCCGTGTGAGTTACCCAGGGGGTTTGCACGGCCAAAACCTCAATTTGCACGGCCGTGCAAGTAGGGGGTGCGAGTTTCCGCGGGTATAAAAGCTGTTTTGCAATTTTTGGAGAGGGAGAGCTGGATTTTGGATCCCAAACACCCAAGGGACGAACCAAAGAGAGAGAGAGAGAGAGAGGGTGATCTAGAGCCATTCTTGGAGATATTTTGGAGGATTTCTTCATCATTGGAGATCGAGAATCAAGCTTGGAGATGGAGATTGAAGATCTATATCAGATTTCTGCAGTCTTTCTCTTCTCTATGGAGTAACTTCCCTTCACTTAGGTTTTGAGGAACCCTAGTTCCATCTGTTAGGATCTTTCTTGTATGAAGTTTTGGATTCTATATTGTGTGATTATAATTTATTGAGGCATGATTTATTGAGTCAATTGAATCCTGATCAAATTCTCTTGATTTCTGCTTTAACCTTTGATAGATAGAATCTGATTAGGTTAAGAGAGCTTCCTTGATTGATAGTAGTGAATTGGTTGTGCGAGAGTCAGTCAATTCACTGCTTTGTACTGGAATTCATTCCAGTAGTGGATATCTGTGTGAATCGCCTTAGCAGTCTATCTCGGTGAAGGCTAGTCCTCTGCTAGGTATTCTGTCTAAGATGGCTTGGTCAACTTAAGAGATTCCAAGCTAATTTAGGATCTTCCGCAGTTTAATCAACAGTAAAACAATCAAAAGGAATTACAACTTGGACCTAATTGAGAAGCTAGGGGAATCATACCTAAGTGAGTTCCCAAATTATAATTAGTAGTTTTACTTAGTTTAGTTAGTAGAGTAGTTTAGTTAATCAATCCTAAATTTAATTTGCTAGATAATGAACTGAAGCTGAGTAAATAGTATATCTAGAGACCCGGGGATTCGATATTTATTACTTGCACCACTATACTGCAGTCCTTTTCATTGGTTACACTTGGCCATTGTTAGGTGTTGTGTCGTAGCGTGTCAATAACAATACTTTGATTTAGTCATTCTCTTTCTACGATAGTTTCTAGTTGGGTAGGACTATTACACTACATAAAAATATATCGCCAACCAAAGACCATATAAAACACAAAACAAGACTTCAATAATGCTAACCTCAAAATGTCCATTCAGAGAAGATTAACCACAAAAGTGACTTCAAATTTTTTAGCAATAAATCATCATTCATACAAAATATGGTTCTACAAAATACAAATAAACAAACTACTCGTAGCATGCCCTATAAGCTGCTCATATGTAATGACTACACCATGCTACACCTAAACACTTATATTCCATCTGCACACTTTCTACACATACTGCAGAATTTGCTTTCATTAAGGATTTGTGCACTTGTATTAAGTATTAACAATGTCATCCCTTTGCATGCATAACATCACTAACTGTTGAATCTAAAAGGAATTTTCAATAAGTTCTTTTCACTTTGTGGGTGCATAACATCACCAAATGTTGAATCTAAAAGGAATTTACAAACAATTCTTTTTCGACGATGTTGATGTATGACGAACATGATGTGTGTACTCTATTATTTCTATATGTAGGGTCCAAGAGAAATTTAATTCTCATAGTTTAGGCAAACAACACAAATGGGGGATCAAAGCTCATTTAAGCCACATTTAAGAGTTAATTTCAAAGTAATTTCTTTTCCATCTCAAGTTTTCTTTGTTGTCAATAATATGAGCATCCAATATATTTAAACTAACAAGCTTCACTTTGGCTATGAAAGGTTCAGCTTCTGTTCACAGTGCAGGAAGAAGAGTGAGTCTTACTTACAAACATAGATGCTTAGAAACAGAGGCCATTTAGTTTAACCTACAAACATAAAATTTCCAGTGTTTGAACCACCAAAAACAACACTATCGCAACACCATCCCCACGAAACCCAAATTTACAAACCATACCCCAATACTGCCACCACCAAAATAACGCCAGAAAAACCAACTGTTAACCCTAAAACAAACACCAGCACAAACCATGAGAGGAAAGATATCACCTAAATATTCTTTTCTTCTTAATCTCTACCGAAACAAAAAAAAGTCAGATCATGTTTACACCAAAATAATTTTTATTAATTGTTGCATGTATGAACAACTTGGCCAATTTAAGTAGCTGGTACATGTGTACATGGATGGTCCAATTCATGAAGTCGGGCCGTAGGATTAAAGGATGGTAGTGTCCAACATAATGGATACCATCCAAAACCAATAATAGATGGTAGTGTCCAAATACATGGATACCATCCAAATCCAGTAATGGATGGTAGTGTCCAAATACAAGGACACCATCCAAATCCAATAATGGATGGTAGTGTCCAAATACATGGACACCATCCAAATCTAATAATGGCTGGTTGCGTCCAAATGCATGGATACCATCCAAATCCAATAATGGGTGGTAGTGTCCAAATACATGGACACCATCCAAATCTAATAATGGATTTTAGTGTCCAAATACATGGATACCATCCCAAATATAATGGACACCATCCAAACTCAAAGTGGATGGTGTCATCCAACAACATGGATACCATCCAAGTTATTTGGTGTGTGGTGACCATCTAATTGATCATCCATGGTACATAGGGTTGATTTTCCAGTGACATGATGACGTGTCGAAGGTGGTTACCAGAAGCAACAGCTAATTTGCAAAAGACGCTAGGAGAGGAGTTACTGGATGCTACGTGCAGAAGAGAGAAGGTGGTTAGAGGGTGAGGCAGAACAAAACTTGCAAGGAGCTTCTGGAGGAGGACAACCAAATCAAATCACAAATAGTATCGTCAAACTTTATCCTTTTCTCTATAGAACAGTAACCGTAGTAGTAGCACCAGGGACCCTCCAACGAGGCTTCTCTATAAGTTGTAGTCAATAGTTGCGGAGCTCTCAAGGAATCTCCATAGGAGTAGAGGTAACAGTAAATAGATCCTTGGATGTATGCATCGAACACCCTCGTTCGTACAGTGTCTGAAGAGGTGTGAACCGAGTAACATCGTTTTTCCGTTTTCTTGAAGTCAGGGTGCATTGATCACGCGAAATTCCACTTGAAACAAATTGGCACGCTCAGTGGGACAACGTGTATTCGATATGGCTCTACGATGAAAGATTCGGGATGGTGATCCTCCACAAGGGTGATGTGGAGGAGGGGTAGTTGGTTAACGTTGAAGTTGACCAAGCAGGAGGAAACAATGCTGGAGCAGAGGTGCCAAACATGGCACCAAATGGAGATCTAGGAAATTACAGACCAGTTTTACGAACTAGGGCTTTGTCTTCAGATGGTCGATACTTTCCAAATCGTGAAAGTGAAAACGCTAACCTACCGTCTGGTCGAGGTGAGCAGCCATGCCTGGTGAACCCTACATCACCGGTGGAAACGACCGTACCAACACCTCAATGGGTGAATGTTGGCAAGAGTCACGCTACTTCATCTCAGATCCATGTTGAGCAACCTCCACCTTTGCAAGGTGTTGGTCGAAAACATTCCAGAAGCCATACCATACATGGTTCCTATTAATGTTGGGTTTGGTTTTGGTCCAAACAATGTTGACCCAGTACCACCACGTGCGTACCCGTAGCAACACCCGCCCCCCCTATGAACATGCAAGGCGTGGATCCTGGTGGATTCATACCGCTAGGGGGCAACAAGGGGGTCACGATGTGAATGCACTTTGTGATAGATGGAACAGTTGTTGGAAGAAAAGTTTGGTTTTGGTATGAGACCAACGATGCCACCTGTCTATCGAAAGCCGTATCCGAAGTGGGTGGATAGAATGTATCCGTTCCCAAGAGGGTTTAGGGTACCAGAGTTTGTACCTTTTACTGGAACGGGTGATCAATCCACAGTGGAGCATGTTGGATGATTTACTGTCCAATGTGGTGATGTAGGTGATTTTGTCAAGTTACGTTTATTTGGCAACTCTTTGATAGGACCTGCTTTTGCATGGGACGTCAATTTGCCATCTAATTCAGTGCAAACTTGGGAACAAATGGAACAATGTTCCATGCACAATTTTATCGTTCTGAGCCAGAAGTGACCATGGCTGACTTGCCACGTATGCGCCAGCAATCAGGGGAGACTGTGGAAGCCTTCTTGACAAATTTTAAAAATGCACGTAATCGTTGTTTTGTGAACTTCACATAACATGAATTTGTCAAGCTAGCACAAGGTGGTTTTAAACTTTGAACTTCGTAAAAAATTTCAAGATAGGGTGTTCTCTAATTTATTCTAGTTGGTGTCATGTGCGGTTAGGTACGAGACTCTCATATGAGAAGAAGAGAATAGAAGTAGTGCATCTAGGGGACTGTACCACCCTAACTTTAATTATGCCATTAACCCTGTTGCTCAGGATGTCGAGATAGATTTGGCTGAAATTGTGCAAGGGAAGCCATATGTTTGCGCTTCCTTAGCCAAAATTGATAATGAACAACTAGTTGGGAAACCTAATCATGCTCCAGTCTAACCTAGAATTTTTTTTTATGTTAGGAAGTTGGACTTAATTTTTTACCAATTGTACAACAATGCTGTCTGGGGGGGGGGGCATAGTATACCACCCCCTAAGAAGTTAAAAGGAAAATGTTATTGCAAGTGGCATAATAGTATGTCACATGCCACTAATAGTTCTGTGGTTTTTCGTAATGTTTTGTAGGATGCGATTGACAAGGGACGCATCAAGTTCCCAGACCCTAAGAAGGAAGCCATGATAGTGGATACTGATCCATTCCCAAATGTCGTGGGCATCAACATGGTCAATCTTGACTTTTCAAAGATTGATTTGCCACGCTTCAAGCTGGTGTTGGATACAACACCGCAACCAAGTGGCAACTCTAGTGTCATTATGCAAGGTGGCTCATCATCAACTGGCATGCAAGATAGGCCACGTATCGATCCGGCGGACGAAGAAAAGTTGTGTGCATAGTGCAAAGGGAAGCAGAATCTTGGTGGAGATAGACCAATCCAATCGGTCCATCAAAGACTTGGTCCACAGAGACCATTCAAGCCAAGGTATTCACCATATGAACGTCAGGTGGAAGGAGTACGTGCACCTGCATGGGGAAGAGGCCAACGTAGGCAATGGGTTGCTCAAAATTACCCACCTTTCAAAAGTGCACCTTTTGGACTCTCCTTACTTGACAGAAGTTCACCACCTGTCAGAAAAACTTTCAAGATGCCTAATGTGCCATCAAGTGGATGGCATACGTATGATGTTCGCCGTCAACAGCCAATTGCAGTGGATGGGATGACAAGGACACAATATAGAAGGTTTCTTCGCAAGAATGCTCAACAGAAGAGGACTTACAACATGCATACAATTGTTCGTGTGAACAACTCTACTACACTGGTCTCAGGGTCACTGTGTCTGATAGCGACAAGAGTGTGGAGAAGAAAGAGGAAGCCCCAACGGATGATGGGTATGATGCAGAGATGGATGAATCCTTCATAGAGGAGGAGATGCTGGAGTTAGAGCATCCAAGGTCAAAGTTTGATCAGAATAGCAAGGATGATGAGGACGATGATCATAACACATCCACAACCATCCAGTTTGGGAGTTTTCCACCTGTCGTGGTAAATAACTACATTTTGCCCATGATCTTTTACTTTGAAGTGGATGGTGAGAGAGGAGATGGAGAAAGTTAGCGGAGGTTGAGGAAGTGGATGAAGCAAGCCATCGTACAGTTGGTTGGTAGGTTTTTCGAGCTGTATTTGGATGAGGAGGATGAAGAGTCACCAGTTGCAGAACTGGTTACTGAGTTTGCAAATTTGACACTAGAGGATGAGCCGTGGAGTGTAATGATGGCTCGTACTAGAGCAAGAATCAACTTGTCTGCTGAGACAGCAAGGCAACACAAGAGTTCCCAACAAATTCTAAAGGAATTGTACGAGGTTGGACACAAGTATGTGGAGTACTTGGTGGGATGATGGTAGGTATCCCTACTACATATTGTACCAAGGACCAGAAGGATCCACAAGCCTTCCTATTGAAAACTCTACATGGGGTTCAGAATTTGAGGAGGAAGAGAACTCTAGGGTTGTCGAAGAGAAGCTAGATGACAAGAGTGCTATGCATGTGGCAACAAGAAAGGGAAAAGAGGTTGTCGTTGAAGGGTCAACAATTGAGGAACCAAGTCGAGTAATGGTGTTCAATGAGCCGGATGCAAAGATGCTTTGACATCTCAGGCCATTGTACATAAAAGCTTAGATTGAAAATGTACCAGTTTCAAGAGTGTTAGTTGACAATGGTGCTGCTGTGAATGTGATGCCCACAAGTATGCTCAGGAAGTTGGGAAAGAGTGCAAATGATCTTATCCCAACAGATGTGTTTCTTATCAGCTTCAATGGTGGTTCCACAACTGCAAGTGGGATACTACCAATAGTTGTAAGACTGGGTAGCCAAGAGAGAATGGTTGCTTTCTTTGTCATTCATGGAGCAATCAACTACAATGCTTTGTTTGGTAGAGACTGGATACATGCTAATAAGTGTGTACCGTCATCACTGCATCCACCCCAAGCTGAGACATCATCCATAAATGAGTAAGCCACTCTATCTGAAATCGTGAGACCATCAATGTTTGTTGTGGATGCGTCCGTGAACTACAGGCGTGCGCCAAAACACACCGCTTCGATCTCTTCTTTTCACGGTCAACAGCCTTTGTTCACAGTCTTAGTGACCGTGGACTCACCTTACGTCAGTAACCTCCATTTTGGCTCTGGACACCTCGCGATTCACAGTCAAGGGCTCTTCTTCACGGATGTGGAAGATCGCGAACTTCCTCAGATAGTCGTGAACTGGCCCTTTTTCACCTCTTCTCTTGATTTTCTTGAAAACGACCTTTTCTTGATTCTTTGATTTTCTTGACTTTCTTGAACTCGAAAATAAAAGATAGGATGGAATCAATCGGACAATCCCAACTCGTGATAAAGGGCAATTGGTATATTAAACCAATCAGACAACACCAAGTCGTGGAAATGGGCAATTGATATAGTCGATGCTCGCCACAACTAGACGCGTTCTCTAGTTGATAAGAGACCACTCAATTCTCCTGAATCCTCAAAGGGAGATTAAGCAAACATTCACAAAGGAACTAGAGTAAACACTCAATGTAATTGATAATTGAAATATTGGGTACAAAATTCGTAGCTCTTACACCCTCTATTTATAGAGGTTTCAAAACATGTATCTAACCTAAAAGGAATAGGAAAACAAATCCCAAACTAACTAGGAAACACAATACTACTTAAAAAAGGAATATAACTCGTTTTATAACCAAAGAAAGCTCCTTAGCAGCTAAGTAATCTCCAAACACGTTTTAATGCTTAAGGAAGCTCCTTAGTGGTTAAGCAATCTCTTTCCTTGTCCTTTTCACATTTGGACGCCTTGGGCAGCAACAATGGACTTTTTGGGCTCCAAGAAATATTGCAAGCCGGATCCGTAATGAATTCTCCATTTCCTTAAATCGTTGAATTTGAGCCTTCATTTTGGGACCACGAGAATTGAATATCGCGCTAGTCGATATCGCATCAGCCTTGCAAGAAAAGTTGGCCATACACCAACGCGAACATAGGTTTATGTATATGGAGCCTGTGTTGATGGCTGACTGTGTACCTGATGATGAAGTATTTGAGGAAGAAAAGAGTTCAAGTAAGGGTGGAGAAGACGGCAAACACATTGCCGCATGTGACGTGTTGGAGAATATCAATCTTGGCATCGAGGACGATTCACGTCCAACTTTCATAAGTGCCAGCCGGAGTCTGACAGGTAGCTTTTTAGGATTCTTAGTGAGTCAACGCTGCATTGAGGTCGACCAGAACAAGACCAAGGCCATCATTGAGGCCATGCCACCATGCAATAAAAAGGAGTTGGGCCAAGTCAATTACATTCATTCAAAGGTTCATCTCGAATTGTGCAGGCCGGACCCAACTTTTCTCTTCACTGCTCAAGCTAATGAAGGAAGATGAGTTTGTGTGGCGAGGGGAGCACCAACAAGCCTTTGAAGATATCGAAAGGTATTTGGTGAACCCGCCAGTGCTCAATTCACCAATTCAGAATCGTCCTTTAAAATTATATCTTTCAGTCACAGACACATTTGTAGCATGTCTGTTGGCTCAAGAGAATGATTCTAGCAATGAGCAAGCAGTCTAATACTTAAGTAGGTTGTTGAGTGAGGCCGAGCAAAAATACTCATCCATAGAAAAGTTATGTTTGGCCTTGTCCTTTGCTTGTACGAAGTTAAGATATTACATGGCACCCATTGAGGTGCAGCTCATTTGCCAAACTGATGTTATTAAATACATGCTGTCCCGGACAATCATCCATGGTAGGATTGGTAAGTGGACACTTGCCTTGTCCGAATTCAATTTGAAGTATGTGCCTCAACGGGCAGTTAAGGGTCAAGCCCTAGCAGATATTTTGGCAGACCATCCATGTGTGGGTATGCCAACAGAGCAAGTAGAAGTTGGGATGGTTGAGGAGATGCCTTGGATGTTTTTCTTTGACGGCTCAAAGACACGTTCAGGAGCAGGAGTTGGTGTGGTGTTGACCTCGCCATCAGGTCATGCCATGCACTTCGCGTTCTCCCTTGATGTGCCATGTACTAAAAACCAACAAAGTATGAAGCTTTGGTTGTTGGTTTAGAGATTTTGGTTGATTTAAATGCAAAGAATGTCAATATTAGGGGAGATTGACAATGTGTCCATCAAGTTCGTTCCTCGATGGATAATGGCAAGACCAACTATCTGGCCCAGCTTGCGTCTGGCTTCAGAGAGTTTGTCAATGGAGTAAGAGATCAAATATTTGTGCAAAATCTTATCCCTTTGAGGGATCGAATGAAACAAGTTGTTGAGGTGGGTGTGGTTGAAGATGACGCCAATGACTGGCGTGCTCCTCTAGTGAAGTACTTGCAAAATCCAAGTGGGGATGTAGACCATACTACCAAGTTTAGGGCTAGGAACTATGTTTTGCTAGATGGGACACTGTTCAAAAGAAGTCCAGATGGTTTTTTGCTCAAATGCTTTGGGGGGGGGGGGGGGGACAAGGAGTTTTACAAGCTATGGTTGAGGTCCACGAGGGAATGTGTGGAGCACATCAAGCTGGTCCATCCATGAGATGGATACTGCATCGATATGGGTACTACTGGCCAACTATTTGCCCCGATTGTGCAACATTTGCTATGGGATGTGAAGCTTGCCAACGTCATGGAACAGTGCAAAGAGCACTTGCCATTGATTTGAGATCTATTGTTAAGCCTCGACCATTCTTTGGTTGGGCAATGGATATGATTGGACAAGTCTATCCCCCATCATCCAAGCAACACAGCTTTATCATTGTGGCTACTGATTATTTTACAAAGTGGGTAGAAGAAATGCCTATGAAGACAGTGAACCAAGGGTAGGTGATTTCTTTTATCAAGGAACACATTATTCACCGTTTTGGTTTTCCAGCCACGATAACAGCCGATCAAGGGACAGTTTTCACTAGAGAGCACATGTAATGGAGTTTTCCAAAGAGCAAGTCATAAAGATCATCCACTCCACACCTTATTGTGCTCAAGCCAATGGTCAAGCAGAAGCATCCAATAAGGTAATAAAAGGGATCTTGTCCAAAATGATTGAGGACAACCCAAGGAATTGGCATGAGGTACTATCAGAGGCACTAAGGGCTTATAGGATGTCACCACGTAGTAGTACGAGAGTGACTCCTTCTCTTTGACATATGGTCAGGACGCTTTCTTGCCAGTTGAGATAACGATAAAGTCTCTACGATACATGAGACAACATGAATTGACTCCCTCTGAGTATTATGAGTCAATGATGTTGGAGTTGTCCGAACTGGATGAGATGCAACTTCAAGTTCTTGATAAAATCCAGGTACAAAAGGCCAGAGTGGCTTGGTCATACAATAAAAAAGTAAAGCATAGGTCGCTTGAGGAAGGAGAGCTAGTATGGAAGCTGCATTTGCCAATTGATGAAAAAGATCCAAAATTTGGTAAGTGGACTCCTAATTGGTGTGGTCCCTTCATTGTTCATGTTGTACGTCCCAATGGTGCTTACTTATTGAAAGATTTGGATGTTGTACAACATGAGCATTTAATTAATGGCAAGTACCTTAAGCCATACATATCGTCCCTTGGGGACGTAAAGGAATGTCAATGATTTAGATTTCGGCCTAGTGCACATGGAGACATAGTTGAAGTTGACATGGTTTCTAAAGATATGCAACATGGCCGAGTAGTGAAGGGCCACATGATAGACCGTTAATTACACATGTTTTTACCCCTGTTCTTACACCGTTTGAGATGTGGTTTCTCGTGTTTTAGGCCGATTTCACGCTAGGTTGTGCTTGTTTGTGATATTTCAGGTCCTAGTACGTGAATGGAGGCTTGGGAGCGAGTTTGGGGTCGAATGGACGAAGATCGGACGCGTGGCGAGGTGCTAAGGAAGCCACACGGGCATTCCTCGACACCACACGGCCGTGCAACTCACCCTTGTGGCCGTGTGGTTTGTGCCGAGAGCAAACACGGGCAGGATGGATATTCCACACGGCCGTGTGACCCTGGCCGTGTGGGAAGCCTGAAATGCAACTAATCGATACGCCGCGTTTTGAGTCACACGGGCAACTGGGTGAGCCACATGGCCGTGTGGCCTGCCCGTGTGAGTCGGGATATCTTGGTTTTTCACCCAATTCCGAGCCACAAGTGAGAGAATCGGATTTTTAGAGCAAAAACAGAGCCCTAGAGGGAGAAAGTGCGAAGAACACATCCTAGAAGCTATCTTGGAGCTGGGTTTCATCAAATCGAGCTTGGAGTTCGTCATAGGAGTGGAAATCATCATCCCAGAGCAGATTCTTCCCATTGTTATGAGTATGATTGCTTTGTATCTTGTTTTCCTCTCTCTCTCTCTATGGAGTAGAACCCTTCTCTCACTTGGGTATGAAGAACCCTAGTTCCATGTGTTAGGGATTTGATTGTAATGACTTGGGATGATTATAATGTTTGGTTTTAATCGAATGATGCATGTTTTATTGAATTGATTGAAGTCTGATAAGCTTTTCTTGATTTCTGCTGCAACCTGAGATAGATAGAATCTGATTAAGTTGTTAGAGCTTCTTCATTCGATAGTAGGAGATTGGTTATACGAGAGTTAGCCAGTTTACTGCTTTGTACTGGAATCCAATTCCAGTAGTGGAGTTCTGTGCTCATTGCTTCAGCTTTCTGTCCCGGTGAAGACTAGTCGTCTGCCGGGTAGCTAGACTGAGAGGGCTTGGTCAGCTTAAGAGATTCCAAGCTACTGTCGGATCTTCCGCAGTCTAATCAACAGTAATCAACCCAGGGTAATTACAATTGAACCTAACTAAGGAGCTAGGGGGACTCATTTCCCGAGTGACTCTTCTTTGCTTGAGAAAACCGAACCATTTCCTGCTTTCTTACTGCTTTTAGTTTTAACAACAATCAATCAACTTAGTTGGCTATATAATAGATAATCACGGAGTATGCAATAGATCTAGACCCCGGGTTGATAATAGAACTTGCCTGTTACTGCATTCCCGGACTGCGATTACACTTGGTCGCAGTTTGGTGTTGTGTTTTGGCGTGTCACCACACTAAATATTTGCAAGTTGACCATATGAGACGTTTTGATTTTTAGCTCAGAAGCAGAGGTATTGAGCCACATGGTAGTCATCCAAATCATAATTTGGATGGTACCCTCCCAATTCCAACAGGGCTACCATCCTTCCTAATGGTCGTCCAAGTCAATAATTTGGAAATATGGCTATATAAAGCTAACATTCTTCAAGTGGTTGCGCATCTAGTACAGTTGGTGTCAAAATATGGCTATATAAAGCCAACATCTGCTTCAAGTGGTTGCGCATCTAGTACAATAGAAAGAGTCTTGTCCTGGGGAAGCATCGCACAACTTTGGAGGTACGATGATATTTTTTTGAGTTATGAATTATAGTGAATGGGAGCATCAATTTATTGAGGAAAAAATTAGTTGTGTCCTGCTAGAATGAATTTCCTTTTACTAGTAGGATATGGGTTAAGAGGTGTGTCCTACATGAAAAGAATTTGGGTTCCTTATCAAAAAAGGAAAAGGTAGGCCACGTTATTTGGCTAAAAATTGTATTATTAGCCGAGTTGGAGAGGGACACCCTCTTGGTGTGTTTCGTTTACATGGTCAGGAAGGAATTACATTCCTTATATGATTTGGAAATATGACTATATAAAGCCAACATCTGCTTCAAGTGGTTGCGTATCTAGTACAGTTGGTGTCAACAACTTAGTTCATAAGAATAAGTTCTTATAAACTATGTTGTGGGGGGCATTTGTTTACACCAAAATAATTTTCATTAATTATTGCATGTATGAATAACTTGGCCGATTTAAGTAGCTGTTCAATGTGTACATGGATGGTCCAATTCATCAAGTCGGGCCGTAGGATTAAAGGATGGTAGTGTCCAACATAATGGATACCATCCAAATCCAATATTGGATGGTAGTGTCCAAATACATGGATACCATCCAAATCCAAGAATTGATGGTAGTGTCCAAATACATAGACACCATCCAAATCTAATAATGGATGGTAGTGTCCAAATACATGGATACCATCCAAATCCAATAAAGGATGGTATTGTCCAAATACATGGACACCATCCAAATCTAATAATGGATGGTAGTGTCCAAATACATGGATACCATCCCAAATATAATGGACACCATCCAAACTTAAAGTGGATGGTGCCATCCAACAACATGGATACCATCCAAGTTATTTGGTGTGTGGTGACCATCTAATTGTTCATCCATGGTACATAGGGTTGATTTTCCAGTGACATGATGACGTGTCTAAGGTGGTTACCAGAAGCAGCAGCTGACTTGCAAAAGACGCTAGGAGAGGAGTTACTGGATGCTACGTGGAGAAGAGAGAGAAGGCGGATAGAGGGTGAGGCACAACAAAACTTGCAAGGAGCTTCTGGAGGATGACAGACAAATCAAATCACAAACAATCTCTTCAAAATTTGTCTTTTTCTCTCTAGAACAGTAACCGTAGCAGTAGCATCAGTGACCCTCCAACGAGGCTTCTCTATTAGTTGTAGTCAGTAGTTGCGGAGCTATCAAGGAATCTCCATAGGAGTAGAGGTAACAGTAAGTAGATCCTTCGATGTATGCATCGAACACCCTCGTTCGAACAGTGTTTGAAGAGGTGTGAACCGAGTGACGTCATTTTTCCATTTTCTTGAAGTCAGGGTGCATTGATCTCGTGAAATTCCACCTGAAACGGATCATATAAAAAAGTCAAATAAACAAACCAATAAACTCAAAAGCAAATTTAAAAAATAAAAAAACTCGACGATCTTCTGTCACCGGCGAGACTTGGCGTCACAGACGGCTCCCTTTCTTTCTTCCCGCCTCGTCTGGAACTGCAACACCAAAAAAACAAAATCAAAACGAAAAAGCTAATAGAAATTGAATAAAAAAGAAAACTAAAAACTTACCCAACCCTCTCCACGGTTCGGATCTATTCCGCCGCCTGTAAGACCCGAAAGCTAGGCGAATACTCTTTCTTCCCTCCAGATAACCCCAGAAAGGAAATTTCAGAAAAGAAAAATGGAAAAGATAGAATCATAAACTCAAACAAATCGAATTAAAAAAAAAGATCCCTCCAATCTCCGTGTGATGACGCCTCCTTCGCCGCCAGATTTCCATCTCTGGTGGAACCTCGTCAACGGAGTCCGCCACCTACCCCAACAAAGAGAAAACGAAATCAAAATGAAAATCAATTCCCCTCAGAATCCACACCAATAAACCAGTTCCAATTGGGGAGAGTTTAGACCGGCGCAAGGTCGGGCAAGTGTTGAACGCGTGGAAGACTGATACACTACACTAAGTATACCTTATTGGGTAGATGTCGCCGGTTGCAACCCACTGTTGGTTGCAAAGCTTCCTGTTGTTGACGACAATGCCTTCCAAGATGGAGTGGTGGGGGTCGATATCTAGAGCTTATAGAAGGAGGTAGAAAACCTGGTCTAGCCGTCCAGGCCCTGTGTCGGGAAAGGGGGAATTAAGCACAACAGATGAAACGCAGCATCTGCATTAAACAGACACAGGTGAAATTACAACAACACCCTTTTGCAAATCAATCTGGGGACAACAAATTCAAAATGGGAGAAATTAAATCCATGAATATGCTTTTTATATATATTGTGATAGATATTACCAATGGGAACAAACAGATACAATATAAAAGTCTTTTCAGGCGAATCATACAAAGCAAAAACGAGATAAGGACGATGCCCTACTATAAGTCAAACATCGAAGAGAGAGCCTTTTCTGCCACGAATGGGCGGCTCTTTAATAACTTTCCAGCATAGGCCAAATCGTGACTTAGTTTCTACCTTTGCAGGGAGAAAGTCACTAATCAAGACCCATGAGAGCTGAAAGCAAAGCAGCAAACTCCAACAAAATGATGAACAAACAAATGGTCTTCATCGGATAAGGATGAGTGGTGACACGCATCGACCATTGGTGCACCAAATCAACGCATATTGGATGTTGAGTGTATTATGCAAAAGAATAAACACAAAAGAAGGAACCAGAAAGATAGAAACCAACTTAAGAAAGAAAATTACTTACTTACCTGCCAACTTACCGCTTACCTTATGCGGCTGAGGATAGGACCAAATAAAAGTAGACCTAAACGTGGCTGAGATCGGTAAGCGGCGTAGCTTCGGAGAGATAAGATCGACTGACTCGTGGCACTCAAAAAGTGCAAGGAAATTCAAGCGGCTTGGAACTCACTGAGGTGGAGGTTGATGGAAGCGCCGACGGCTCCGACAAGTATTATTAGTGGAGCTACCATGGCCGACCAGTCTAAACTGAAGAGGGAGGAAGAAGCTGGGAGAGGAAGAAGGTGGTGGAGGTGGCAACAGCTCCAACGCGGATGACTCCTCACTGACCATGAAAGTCGAGATGGAGAGAGACAGGGAGTGGTGGAGCTCCAATTGACAAGTCCTACAGTCACGAAATTCAACACAAAGGAAAACCCAAAATAAACAAAACAAGATCAAAAGATGTTAGAGAAAGAGATCCATGTCAATAAGGGAGCCTCCAGGAGCAAGATACCACTCGTCAATACAAAGCCCAAAGAATTGACTCGGACCCACACTAGCCTAGGGAGGCAGAATCGCACAACGACGATGACTCGGCCCACTAGCCTAGTCCAAATAATTAAACTCCACTGCCGCCTTTGCACCGTCTTAGCTAGTCTATCCTCCCATGGGCGATGACGACTGCAGCAACACCAGCGACGGAATTCAGGGATGAGGATTGATGGAACTCCAATTCCAGAACCTGCATGCATAAAAACAACAAAAACAAAACAAACCAAAAAGAAGCCAAATAAAATACAGAGAGTCAGCAGGGGAATCCATGACCAAAAACCTCTAAAATAAACGCGAAAGGCAACAAGATGAAGAAGAACTGAAGAAAGGAAAACCATAAACAACTAAGGACAGTCTGATTCTTGCAAAGCTAAAAAAACCTCCATAAAACTGATCAATTGTAATCGGAGGAAAAAAAGGAAACCTAATTAAACCTAATAAGAAAACAATTTTATAAAACACAAAGAGAGAGAGATAGAACCCATCGAGTTGACGCCCGAAATCGGATTGAATGCAGAAAATCAATCGATTTGATTCCGAGGTTGACGGCGACCCTCGCGATGCAGGGACGTTTCGTTCTCTGCAAATAGACATTTCCACAAATCTGCTTTATATATTTAGTAGAGTAGATAGATATCACACTAAATTATATTCTTTTAATATACAAAGTTGTATAAATATTTTATTCAGCTTATTAAAATATATTGAATGACATAACCATCAATCACAATAAAAAGACCTTCCAAAGTTATTCAAACACACTTTCTATAGATGATTTCTCATTTTATTTCACCGCCACTTTCAATCAGTTTAGTCCTAGGACCGAAAAATGAAAAATGCACTTCTTGATTTTATTGATAAATCTAGCATATAGCTTTTGTAATCACAATAATCTTCGTCATCTCTCAACTACAAGTAATGGAAAACCAATGATTAAAAAATGTTACTGTACCGGGGATTCAACCAAAATATACTCTTACTGGAAGAAAAATCGGTAAGCGATATTTAGTGGTAAGAAATAGTTGAACTATAATGAAATCACGGTTTTGACATAAAATACCCTATCGTTGACTTTTCTTATACAACCTCCGATACGATTTTTGAATTATTATGGAAATGGATGAACACATAAACAGGGTGTTTTGAAGCTTTTAACAAACATAACATCCCCGTCTTCTTCTCTTTGTCCTAAACGGAATAACCTAAAATCATCGGTGGATTGGGAAATACAATTTATTAAAACAATCGATGTGGTCTTCTGTTCTCGTTCCTTTTAATTGTTTCTTTAGTTCAATATGTGCCTAGCTGGCGCGCTGCCCTGGCCAGCTTGAGGTTCCTTCTGATTTATTTCGGTTTGATGCTTCTCATCTAATCTCGTCCATCTAGCCATCCCTGAATCGGTCAACCTCGACATGGCGATTCTTCCGTTCAACAACGCCATTTTGCTTCAAGATACAAGGACAAGCCTTCTGAAATAAAATGTCACGATCACACTATAGACAAAATGAGTCATTTGCTCAAATATAGACATTTGAGAAATGCAGACATTTGCGAATGTAGACATTTGCAAATTCATTGTTTGTTTAACGTTTTTAGATGAGTCATTCATAAATGGGTCATTTGTATAATGTTACCATTTTGTCCTAGCATTTAATATTTCATTATCTTGTTTCATATCTTTATAAAACTAACCACGTACCAAAATCGTTTTGCAACCAACAAAATATTTGATTATGAGTCATGTATAATACTTTCTAATATTAAATATTTTTATGTTAAATTTCTTTATAAAAACTAACGACACGAGGAGTCTCGCATTCGGGCTAATCATGACTTATTCTTGAAGATGGAAAATTCGATGACACAAAGAGGTAGAGTCATGAGAAAATGATGTAGACGATAAGATGGATGACCCCCCCCCCCCCCCCCCCCCCCCCAATCACCGGTTGTAAAAATTGGTGGAAAGAAAAAAATTCGGTAATAGACGAAAGAATCGTAGGGGAAATAAGTAATAGAAAGGCAAGGGTAAAAGTGAGTTTATGGACAAGTGACAAGGACATAATTGGAATGTTTTGCTAAAATAATGAGTCATTTGGAAATGACTCATAGTTTTGAGGCATTTGGAAATGACTCAATAAAGTCATTTGGGACTTTCGTATGAGCAAAATGACTCATGCAGTTTTTTGTCAGCAAACGAGTCATTTGGTACCAAATGACCCAACTAAGTCATTTGGGACCAAATGACTCTAGCAAACGACCCCTCAAATTCTCCACCCTCATCTAAACGAATGATCTTGATACGTTTTTGAAATTGAGTATCCACCATGGTGAGCCACTCAATTGCTACCTGTTTTTTTTTTTAATGATAATTGCTACCTGTTTTAGATTATACTTAAGGCGAAGGAAGTACACTTAGACATAATGAGTAACATGATCGACAAATAAAATGAGATACTTGAAATCATGACAAGACAAGACGAGAGAGCCCCCCCCCCCCCCCCCCACAAATCAGTGTGAAAAGGGTGAAAAGAATTAGAATATTCAGTGGAGCTCGAAGAAAAGGACTGACGAGCTTATTTAGCCTCAACACAACAAGTGCAAGAAAGGAGCTATCAATCTTATTACGAACACCAAATAAGTCTTTCTGAAACATAGTACAAAGACAATCTGAATTGGAATGACCCATACGAGAGTGTCATAAACAAAAACCATTGTCCGAATTAGACGTAGACAAGACAAGAAAAGAAGATGGGACGGATGGATGAGACACGATTGGAACGGAAGATTGACCCGAGAGCTCCTCTAGGTGAAAGACACGGCCACACTTACTCCCCCTTCTCACCAGCCTTCCCGTCTTCATGTCTGATACAAAGCAGCCAGAAGGTGCGAAAACTACAACATTATTTTTGTCAGTAAGCTGACCCACGAAAACAAGGTTCAGAACAAGATCAGGAACATGAAGTGTATGGGGCAGGTTAATACGAGAGTCATGAACGGTTCCAACACCAGTAACAGGCAAATGATGACCATTGGAGACTTACAAAACCATATTATCATCCGAACGAACATCATGCAATTTCCGGACATCGCGCGTCATGTGATTATAAAAGGCAGAACCCAGTAACAATGTGCGAGAGAGAGTCCCTGACGACAGAAGAGTCGAGAAAGCAGAGCTAATGGCCGTCCGGAGAGAACAATGCAAGGCTGAGTTGACTATGCATTCGAAAGCATCGACGGAGACCACAGAGGCAGAAACATCGAGGGGCTGGGCAGCATGAGCCGTGTGATCAGGGCGAGGAGTAGGAGGACGAGCAGGCTTGTTTTGAAGATACTTGTAGTCGAGGATTATATGACCAACAGTTTTGCAATATTCTAGAGGTTCTGCATCTTGCAATGCCACTGATAATGGCCAAGCTCATGACTATGATGGCATTTAACTTCGAAAACAGGGGTGCGACGCTGGCCTTGAGACTGCTGGCTCTGAAAATGAGGCCAACTAACAGCAAAGGCTGGATCGGCTTCGACGCGACAAATTTCCAGCTGAGATTGTGTGTGCAACCTTGTTCCTTCGCGAATCAAACTACCAAGCAGGTCATCCATCTTCAGATCACCCTTGTTCACCAGTGTGGAGTTGACGATCTAGAATTCCGGATGGAGGCGGCTAAGGAATTGCAGCATGCGGGATTGAGTGCGTCCTTGACGAACCTCTTCAGAGGCTTACTTAGAAAGAAGCAAGGTCGTCAAGAGATCCTGCTCAGTCCACAATAGCTACGCAACATTAAAATATGTAGTAACATCGCAATCACCTTGGTGGAGGCGATCAAGATTGACTTCGAGCTCAAACTGCCAAGTAGTGTTGGTGTTGGAGTACGTCGACGTCAGATGTGCCCACATGGCGTGAGCATAAGGGAGCAAACGCAGGCCAAGGACGATGGAAGGATCAACTAAGTTGACGATCTAGGACATGAGTCGGGCATTATCCTGAATCCTGATCCCAGCGATCACGATCCACAACAAGAAAGGGAGCAACCGTCGGGCGAACGATGGTCCCGTCAAGAATGGGGAAGATAACACGACCTCGGGAAAAGATACGCAACTGAAACTCCCACAGAGCAAAGTTCCTGGCATTAAGACAAACATAGATGTGATCACAAATGAAACATACATGCGATATACGTGGTATCCCCGATATTCAGGACTATTCCACGGGAGAGTTTGTGCTCTCCAATCTTATTCACTGGTTTTCAATGATCGGCACACAATACATTCAGCCCTATATATACACGAGAACCTTATTCTACCATAGATAGGGTTCGGCTCTTCTAGGGCACAACCATTAACCCCATGCAACCTATACGTAAAGGGCCCTAGGCCCATGCACACAAATACAAATGAATATTGCTAAATACAATCCAACCACATCCCAAATATGCCTATCACTCAACAGTCATATCGCTACAACCTGACGCACTGTTGCAGGAAATCGCAACCCACGACCAGTTGTCCGAAGAAGTCCTCGATACAGGCGGCGATGCGGAAATCACCAGCTGGCAATGGAACTTCGCTGCAGAGGTACTACGACGTCGTTGCAGGACATAAAAACAGAGATGGCATGGTCAGGAGTAAAAAGGCTGAAGAAATGGTGATCAATTGATCATCATGGCTGAGAATTTCAAGTTAATTTCCGAACCTTTATCATTTCCTATTCTTTTCCATTTATATAATGCATAGCTTGTTTTTCTTTTTGCGAAATTGGGAGATGGCATTATCTCCATAACTTACATTTCTCAAATGTCTATATTTGAGCAAATGACTCATACAAACGACCCCTAAATGCATTATTTGTTTTTCTTTTTGTGAAATTGGGAAATGGCATTCTCTCCATCACTCTATATAATATTAGTGCAGCTTTCATTCGGTCGTTTCTTGTTATATTTCTAGTATTCAGCTTGCACGGGAAACGAATCTTGGAGGAAAACTATGATATGTGAATATATGACAAGCGCTTAACTTGTCCTGGTGACCAGAACTATGTTACACTTAGAGAGATCCATGGAACCCTAACAATCTCCTTCTAATTGTGTTGTCTTCTTGAAACCCTAACAATCTCAAGCGGCTGGGGTCGTTTGGAAGTTGTGATTGTTCAAATTGATGGGTTGAGTCAATTAGTGTATTATCATTTGATGTATTGAAATTGATGTATTAGCAAAATATCTTGTTTGGAGGTTTAGATTGTGGTTTGTTGTAAAGTCACAAAAGTCAATTATTTTGAGTGATTGTGAAAAATCCCAACAAAAAGTAGAGATTGATAGGCTTGGCAACGGGTCGGATCGGGGCCGGGGAAGGGCTATCCGCCACCCGCCCGAAAGCCTATCGGGCTTTCTCCGAATCCGCCCCACTAGCCTTGCCGGGCTCATTTTTAGGCCCAACCCCGAATCCATCGGGTAGCGGGCACCAATCGGGTTTATCGGGTATACCCGCTACCATTGTCAGCCTGGAAAAAAACCAACAAAAAAAAACAAACAGAATTCAAAGAATGCAACATGGAAATTCTTAGAGAAAAATCAAATGGCACTCCAACTCTAATTTCCAAAATCCGAACTGTCTAAACAAATCCAAAATGATCAAGGCATCCAATTCATAGTCACAAGTTCATAAACTTCAATCCAACTATCCAAGCAATAAAACAGAGTAGCAACTAGAAAATCACAAATCCACCAAAGTGCAGCAAGGCAAACTTAAATAAAATGAGCCATCAAGCTCAACATTAAACAAAAGCAACTCTCTAGCAGTAGGCAGCAGCAACTCTCCAGTAGTAGCAGGCAGCAACAACAACTCTCCAGTCTCAACTCTCAAGCAGGCAACAGCAGCAAGTCTCTCCAGCAACAACAACAACAAGCACTCAGCAACAATAACAAACACTCAGCAGCAGCAGTCACATGCTTGATCTTCAAGCATCAAAGTCCAGGAGTGCACGATCTTGAAAATCTGTGACCACATACAAATTTGTTCAGTATTCACCATCTTTGAAATTGAGATTACTTACTAATTGTTCAGTATTCATTAACCTCCTTTCTTAAAGTCTTCACAACTGGGATCCTCCATTGTCAATGCAGAAAAACAACTATCCAATCCGTTAATCCCCTCCTTTCCAGCATCTGCAGACAAAAGAAAGGGGAATTGAGACTGTTAATTTCACATTAAACCACAAATAGAGCTGGAAACAATTAAATAAACCCCTTACCTTTGCTAATATCATCCTTAATCCAGGTACGGGTGCACATGATTGCCTCAACAGTTTCAAAGTGCAGCCTACTTCGGTGAGGATATAACAGCCTACCACCGGAGTTGAAGGCGGATTCTGAGGCCACAGAGGTCACTGGTACAGCAAGCAAATCTCTTGCTACCTCTTGCAACAGAGGGTATTTTCCAGCATTCACCCTCCACCAATCCAAAACACCAACATTAGGAGCTCGAGGACTGACACCCTCACTCGGATAATGGTCCAATTCAGAGCACAATGAAGTTGTTTTAGACCTTTTCCATCGGCTTAGATAAAGCTCAAAGCCAAGGTCACTAGAGGTAGGTACAGCAAGACCATTTCGAGAACCAGAGGAGGCAGAAAGATCATCCCTAGCCCTTTGTTTCAACTGATACTCACGTACCACATTATAAACAGTGGTCTTAATAGTGGCAGGGTCAATAGTAGGATCAAGGCTTTGAAACTTTTCATAATAGTACCCAATCAACTCAAGCTTGTATGCAGGATCAAGAACAACAGTCACAGTAAGTAACACATGAATATCAGTCCAGTATTTGCTGAACTTGATCCACATTTTTTCAGCCATTGCACCAATGATCTCATCAGGACCATATCTCCACTCATTCAGTTCGAATTTCAAGTCACAGATCTTAGGAAAGAACAAATTAGCAGTAGGATAATTACTTCCAGAAAACATATCCGAAAGTTTTTGGAAAACTTCCAGTTTTTTAGAGATCACAGTGGCAAACTTCCAATCATCACTGCTAGGCACAGAAGTATAATTAGGTTCTCTCTGACTCAAACGAGTGAACACATCCTTGTAAGGAATTGCTGATTCAAGCATAGTGAGTGTGGAATTCCACCTAGTAGGGCAGTCTAGTGCAAGTTTGGTAGAAATACCAACATCTTTTTGCTTAGAAGTCTCATCAAAGAACTCAACTCTCCTTGGAGTTGCAGTCCAATATACCACACTTTCCCCAATCTTTTCAATCCCATCTTTGATAATTTCAAGCCCATCTTTCACAATTATGTTGAGAATATTAGTAGAGCATCTCATTTGTAGCAATGAACCATTCATTATGAAGTCAGAAAGAACCATCTTTCTCTTTTGATTACCTGCTGTCCACATGTCAGTGGTGACAGCAATTCGACCTTTGTTACCATCAATCAACTTTTGCATCTTTTTCCTCTCAATCCCATACATAGCACGAATGTCACTCTTACAAGTGATCCACCATACTGAGTGGATACTCATGCATCAAAATCATAGTAACAAGTTCCTTCCTAGAAACCTCTGCATTAAACTGACCAGTACATATTTCTTTCCTCCCAAGAACACCATTTGGAAGGAAATTAGTGGCAATATTTTTCTGATGGCCATCATGAATCTGTTTTTGAACACATACTTTTTTATGATTCCTCAAATGAGAGGTACCATTGCTAGTATCACCACCAAGAATCTTATGGCAATATTTGCACTTAGCTTTCATCACACCAGACTTATCAACAAACCTAGTAAAGTGAGGCCAAACATCGTTTTTTAATGGACGTTTGGCCCCAAATGGAAGCGGAGAAGGCTCACCATCATCGACTGGTGCATCACCAGCAGCAGTCACTACATTACCATCATTCATAGCAGCTGCTGGCAATGCAGTCAAAAGCGCGATTCTACCTAGAAGCGGAAAAAGGGTAAAATCATAAAGCGTAGAATCAAAGCGTAAGTTAATAAATACATGCAATTCATGCCTCAAGTAGAGCAACTTGTAGCATCTTAATAATAAGTTTGTAAACATAAATTTTAACAATAAGCCAATTCTTTCTCTATGTTAATGCATTCGGGAAGAGCCTAGCTGGTGAATTAGATTACTCTATTAAAGTTGAGAATGCATCCAAGTACACGATATGTATCTTTTAATCTCAAATGTATCATATTGTTGGTGATTTATTTTTAAAATATACTTTTTATAATTAATTTCATGAAAATAATACTCATTTAATGAACTAAAAGCGTAAAAACGTAAAGCATTTTGGTGAACTAGAAGCGTAAAAGCGTAAGGTTTTAAGCTTTAAAGCACAATTTAGTCCGATTTTATACACCTAAGTTTTTATATGGAAACGAAAGCGTTTTGGTGACTGAAAAGGGTAAAATTGTAAGTTTTTAAGTTTTAAAAACGCGATTTTGACTGCATTGGCTGCTGGTGCATCACCAGCAATCAATGGTTGCTGCTGCCAGGGTTCAGGGTTGATGAGTGGGGGTGTGGATTGAGAGTTGGGAGAGTTGCTCAATTCAACACCTTCCATTGCCTCACCTGTTCATCAATCAGGAAAAAGAAAACAACTAAGGTTAAATCAACTGAAACTAAGAACTAATGACTAGTACTAATAAGACTCCAGACTGTAGAATCAACTAAATTACCTTCGTGATTAGCTAATGAGTAATGATCAATGAAACAAGGCAGTCAGTAACCCTGCAACTCTACAGAAACCACGAAACAGGGGATGAGTTAGAAAGAACCAAATCCACAAAGTAAGGCTACAAGAAGACTTACGGCTTGTGCAATTGTGCTCGTTGCAGTTCCAGTGACTGGAATTCTCAACCGGGATCACACGCAGCTACAAGCTTCGAAAGTGGTTTGCGACTTTGCGTTCTGTGAATCTGTGATGAAAATTGCAAAAACAATCAATTAGACTATTTATACAGGCATGCATGAAGAAGAAGCAGAAGATAAAGCTCAAGACGAAGAGAAAGAGTCGATTAAGGGCAAGTGCAGCTGTAATCACCATCGGGAAAGGCTCGATTCAAAAAAATCGATGGGGTTTCAACAGAATGATTGGATATCTGATCTTTTGAGCAATCAATGTAGGGATTATTGCCGTTTTTCTCTGCAATCGAAGAGAAAACTACGAGATTTGAGGAGAAGGCAGAAGGGGAAGGGTCGGGCTTGGAGATTGGTTTATCAGAGGAAGAGGATTTTTCGCGAATTGAAGTTGGAAGGGGGGGGGGGGGGCTAGGGTTCTCTAAACGCGGGTTGCGGGGCTTGTCGGGGCGGATTTGTACAAAACCATCACCGCCCGTCAACCGGCTACAGCGGGTTTCGGGTTCCCCGGAAACCGTCAACAATCCGGTCAAACGGATTTAACCCGCCAGGTAACGGATCGGGCCCGGGCGGGTACCCGGAATTCGGGCTCAGTTGCCAAGCCTAGAGATTGATAATCCCTCAATTATGAATGATTGTAGTGGGGCCTCCAAAAAGTTAATGCATGTATTCTAGTTCAATATAAGCCAAAAAAAGACTTGATATCACAAATACATGAATTAGCTCAATATACCATTTGAAATCACAACTTCCAAATGATGCATTTATGTGGCCGAGCCTCTGGACCTCTTTTCGTCATAATTATTGTTATGTTTACTTTGGGATATTACTCTAGTTTATCGGGTTAGTACTATTCTAATTTAGGTAGTAGTCAATTAGGATTCGGATTGTGATTAGCTTACCATGTTTGAGGGAGAGGGTTTATGGGATTTGTCCTATAAATATGTACTTAACCCTTATGTTTTATTTATCGAAGAAAAATAAATCCTAGTACTTTCAATTTTCTTTAGTTTTCGTATTCAAGTTCTCGATGCGTAAGGCTGTCACGCATCACCAAATGACCCCAGTTTATACTTTCTTATACCCTTGGTCTGTTTCTCTATATCAACTCGAATCTTTCTTGTTTACTAGTAGGGATGGCATTGAAACATGGACCCGCGGGTACCCAATCCAACCCGGTCAAAGCGGGTAAAATCCGTATTGACCGCATACGGGCCAGGTTCGGGTTTAAACCCGGTGTGTTGTTGGGCAGGTTGGGGAGGGTTCGAGTTTGGGGGTACCCGCCCAGTGGATACCCATATACACTTATTAAACCCTACATTTCCAAAATTCCCCCCAACTCCCAGAAACCCCGCCGCACCTGCATGCCCGCACTTTCCATTCCATCCCTCTCCTCTTCGGCTCTCCCTCTATGAAACCCCGCGCAAATCTGCACCGCCTCCACCCTCCCAGCTCGACTCCATTTTCGACAATCGCCGCCCTGCCCAGAGCCCCAGACCTCTCCGTCCCACCGCCCTCTTGCTCGGCTGCTCCTTATCTGCTCCGCGTCCCGACCTCCATTCCAGATGTCCGAGGAACAATCCTCGGGTACAAGAGGTATTGAGGCTACTTTGATTGATTCTCCTATTTCTCTATTATTTCTTGTTAGGATGTCAGGAAATGGGTTACTGATGAATGGTCTTACAGATCTTCGATTTCTTGTATGATGAATATGATTAGCTAGTCTAGGTTTCAGTAATGGTGGAAATCTTTCTATGGTTTATTTTTTGTTTCGAGAGATTAAGTGTTGATTTTGTTGGTGATAATTAGGTCCAAGGAAAACTAGTACCCCAATACTTCTCTCATTCTGATTTTACATTTCTAAGTCCCCACAACGCTTTCGTTTCCATATAATATCTATAGTGTATAAAATCAGGACTAAAATGGGCTTTAAAGCTTTAAAGCTTACGCTTTTATGCTTCTGGTTCACCAAAACGCTTTACGCTTTTACGCTTCTGGTTTAGTAAATGAGTATTCTATTCATGAAAATAATTATAAAAAGTATATTTTAAAGGTAAATCACAAAAATATGATATATTTGAAATTAAAAGATACATATCAGGTATTTGGGTGTATTCTTAGCTTCAATAGAGTAATCTAATTCACCAGCTAGGCTCTTTCCAAATTCACTAGCATAGAGGGGAAGGTAGCTTATTGTTAAGATATATGTTTATGAACTTATTGTTAAGATGTTACGAGTTTCTCAACTTTAGACATGAATTACATGTATTTATTAACTTATCTAAATTATGTGCACTCATAGTTTACAAAGTATAGGTCGTACTTAACACATTGTTCATTATTTCACAGTATGCGTAAAAAACTTACATTTTTACGCTTTAATTCTACACTTTTTGATTTTACCCCCGCTTCTAGTTAGAATTGCGATTTTGAATGCATTGATGGAAATCAATGCTCATTCTTCTAAGGCACAAAACTATACCTTTGTGGAGTTTTCTCAATATTTCGTTTGGAATCGGAAGTTGAAAAGGTGGCAGATGAGGAAGAGCAAGGTTTGTATTGGAAGATTGTATTATTGTCCTCCATCAGGTAAGGAAAGATTTTATCTTCGCTTGTTACTGCTGCATTTAGTCAGAGGATTTCGTCCTTATGAAGAAATTCGAACAGTTAATGTTGTTGTTCATGCTTTATTCCAAAAAGCATGGTATGATCTTCAGTGATTGGAAGATGATGATGAATGAAGTGACTGCTTGAAAGAAGTTGCATTTTAGGGTTCTGGATATAAAGTAAGGAATTTGTTTTTCACAATTCTTATTCACTGTCAAGTGTCTTATGTGCAATCTTTGTGGGAAAAAATTGGGATCTATTGAGTGATGATATCTTGTTCAATCGAAGAAGGGTGTTAAATTTATCCACTTTACAGCTATCTGCTGATGAGATCAAAGAAATATGTTTGGTGGAGATAGATAAATTATGGCAAAAACATTGGAAGTCGTTGGTGATTTTCAAGGTTTGCCCTTTCCATCTAGAGCTACGAGAATAAATTCTCAAAATTGAATGATCGTTGAGGAGTTAAATTACAATCCAGAAGATTTAATGAGGGAATTCAATAGTTTGTATCCAAAACTGAATTCAGAGTAGAGGATGGCATTCGATGAAATTGTTCAAGCTATGGATGAAGAGAATGGGTACTGCTTCTTTGTCTATGGATTCGAAGGTACATGGAAGACATTTTTTTGGAAGGTTATTCGTTTGAAACTACGGGCGGAAAAGAAAATAGTGTTGTGTATTGCTTCTTCTGGTATTGCAGCTTTGCTAATGGTTAGAGGCAGAACCGTTTATTCTAGATTTCACATTCCAATTGACTATGACTCAAAATTAACATTTCATATTGAACAAGGGAGAGAGCTAGCTGAGTTGATTCAGAATGATTCTCTTATTATTTGGGACGAAGCTCCTATGACTCATAAGCATAACATTGAAGCAAGGACAGAACATTCAGAGACATTTTGCAAGTGAAACATTCAAACAATGAGGACATGATCTTTGGAGGAATTTCTATTGTGTTTGGTGGAGATTTTTGACAAACATTACCAGTAATTGCTAAGGAAACACGAGCAGATATTGTCAATTCTTCTATCAAGAGGTAGCATTTATGGCCTTCATTAAAAGTTTTGAAGCTCTATCAGAATATGAGATTGTGCTTATAGAATTGTAGGCCTCAAGAAGCTATCGACATTGAAGAATTCGGCAAATGAATTTTGGATATAGGTGACAGAGGGGACTCCAATGTTTTTGGGGAGTCAATTATGCCAATTCCAACGTCTTCGAGCATTGAACGTGAAGGAGATGGCATTGGTGATATTGTCCATGATGTATATGGTGATCTCCATTTGAATTACAATGAAAGAACCTATTTGGTTCATCGTGAACCTATTTGGTTCATCGTGCTATACTGGCTCCGCATCATGAAATGGTATTAATAATAAATAATTATTTGAAGAACATTAATATTTTTATACTAATGTGAAGCTCGAATACAAATTGCTACTGTTATTTGAGTGATTGACAACTGAATTCGGCCAACTGGCCAGGCCCGTGATTAGTTGCTCGTTTATAGTGTTGTCCAGAAATGGCCAAGAAAACAGATAAATGGGGAGCACCCAAAATCACTAGAATTCTTTTTTTTTTGGACAAAAGATAATCATATATTGATTCAAAGAGAGATAGTTACATCATAGAGTGCAGCTAGGTATGAAAATAAAAGAAATGACACATAGTCGGTACAATGGAAGTGCCTTTCTAACCACCGCATGGGCTACCTATTGCTACACTAGAAAAGTTATAAGAATTAATCGGCACAATGTTTGTAGATCAAGGTTGTCAACCCGCGGGCCGACCCGCGGATTGACCCGGGTTGGCCCTGACCCGGCCTTGAAAACGGATTAAAATAGCCCATTTGAGAGTTAGCCCGGAAATGGTCAAACCTAGGAAAACCCAGGGCGGTTGGCCCGTTCGAGCGGGTCAGTGGGCTGCTCGTTCAAAAGTGTCGTTGAATTTTTACTAAGTTGAATTTAAGTTGATGTTATTTAAGTGTGTTGAAGTTTAAGTGCGATCATTTTTTATGTTGGATTCAAAATAAGTACAATATAATGACTTTTTCATATTTTTGGACTAAACCGGGTGACCCATTAACCCTTAACCCACTAGCTCGACCGCATTCGGGTCGACCCGCGGGTTGACAAACTTGATGTAGATTCTACACTATACAAATTCAAATTCCCAAGTGATTCTGTGCACAATGTAAGCCAATAGAACGTGCAAACTCTGGGTTAACTGCCATGGTGGCTGCCGACCTTTTGTTTTTCATGAGTTGCCACCGAAATTGGTAAAGAGATGGGCTAATTTCCTTTTCCTTTCTTCATGGTTTTGTTTTTTCTTTCTCTAACTTCTATAGCTTTGAAAATATGCAAAATTTTAAGGATTAGTATGACAATGTGGAGTATTTTGATTCCGTCAAAGGAGAAATTATGTCTACAAAAGTCTTCAACTGCTTTGGCCAATGTTGCTTTTACCGATCTGAACCCTTGCTGCCTCCTAAATTAGTTGGTGAAGTCCTCTTCTTCAGTATGTGCTTCCATGTCATGTAAACTCAATCAATCAAGATTTACAAAAATGGAAAGTCGTCAAGCCATCCAAAAGTGAAATTTTGATGAAATGGAAAGTTACGATATAAGGTTCTCTGCTTGGCTCTTCACATCCCTGGACCATAACACAGGGTCAGTGTCTTTGTGCATGGATTCTTGTTGCTGTGTTACTGCTATCAGCCATTGTTCTGCTTTATGGCACTCATTCATCATCTGCAAAATCAGGAAACCACAAATAATTACAGTAATGAATTGGTCAAGTTTTCAGTTAATGTGAGCAAATCTGGTCTCTTATGTTATCGTACCAGCTCTCTATCCTCATTTGGAAGAGACTCTGATGAAGCTCGAAACTCCGCAATGGAATTGAGAAATTCTCTTGTGGCATATTCTCTAGCTTCCTCATCTTTGAATCGTTTCTCAATTGGATCCACCAACTAATGAAAATGCGGTACAAAAAGTCAGCCTAAAGAGTACAAACTTTGGGAGGACAAAGCTTAAAAAAACAGGATTGCCTGCTTCAAATCCTGCATCTTTGTGGTGTAAGCATTCTCAGTTTCATCATCTCCATCTCCATAAAGCCATTCCTCCGTCTCTTGTAGGCTCCTTGAAATTCCCTCCCTTTCCTCATCGCTAGCAAAGCTCCGTAATATGTTAAAAAGCTGCACATGTCACATATTATTGATCTTTAAAATCCGCGAATTGAAAAGGACGTAAAACCAAAATACACAAATAGTTATCCTTGACATGCGCACTTAAATTCACAATGGCCTCCTCCCTCTTTTTGAACTGCATATTCTTAAACCAACTAATTTGTACCTTATTACGCATCTCATAGACATACGACTCCAATGCATTCTTCTTTTCCTTGGCTTGTTCCAAAATTTTGTCCTGTTGGGGAGTTCAAGTTCCCTCTCATGGGCTTCTGAAAGCTGAACCATTGTCATTCCACCATAAACAGTTTCACTCACTGGTATATTGATCCTACGGTTGCCTCTATCTCTCAAACCATCTGCCTGCAGATACAATTGGAATAATCATTTACTCCGATGCCCTAGCAGATTAAGTCAATACAGTATGACCTATGCAAAAAGAAAAATACAAGAACGCTTCCTGTTGGCCTCAATTTATAAAGACTTAAGATGTCTTCATAAACATCAGGGATGATAAATAAATTATATATTGTGAATGAACTTATTGAAGATTCGGAAGATGGAGAATGCATACTGAAGTCATCACCATGACCACTAACAACCTTCAAGATAAGCATGCTAAGATTCAATTATCTCTCAGATCTATAAGTACAAATTAATCATGAAAAGACTGCATGAAAGTGGACGTTGTTTACCGTAGCCGACTCTATAGCGATGATACCATGGAGGTTTAGCTGGACTTTAACCTTAACCCTTGCCTTATCATTACTGGAGCCTTGTAAAGGATCAATCTATATAAAGAATTTTAGATTACCTTAGTCCATTGACAAAGGAACCATCCATGAGAATGAGAAGTCCAAGATGCAAAATCAATAGTGAGTAACATTCAATGTGAAAGCATAGAAAAGAAAGTTACGAGCATAATGTATCAAACAAATCCCTTCAACAGACATCAGAAAGTGGCTGCTTGTTACTAAAAGATCTTATTTGTGCTTAACCACCATCGAACCATACATCTAAAGGCAGTTCGACCCTGAATCTATGCACATAGCAACAAGAAGTCTTTCTTGTATCTCCTCCCTCGGCCAGCGCCCAAAAGCTGAATGATCGCTCTCCAATAAGATTTTGAAGCAGACAGAAATGTGCTTAGGGAGTGTGTGGAGACTCTTCTTAACTAACTGAATCATATATCAGTCCAGGGGACTCTTCTTAACTATCTGAATTGTATATTATCCTTACATCTCAATCACAGATGGTAGAATACTTTCATTTCCCAGATGTCCATCCATAATTGGCTTACCAACCATATGGAAGCCATCACGAAAAAGGCTTCAAGGGTTAGAAATATGGACAGTCCTAGTTAAAATATCCTTAACCCAACATGATTTTCTCTAGCATTTTTGAAGCTAAAAAGTACCAACATGAACATTGAATCAAAGACTGGTGTGTTTAGAAAATACAACAAGAAAACAACACAAATTGTGCATCATTAACGGACAAAGACAAGGTAAACACAGTGAGCATATAGTTATCATCATGAGACCAAAAGATACAAGGCAAGAACTGTATGCAATGGGAGTTCAGACCAGTAACCACATCTTTATGAGAAGGCAGAAGACCTAATGTAAGACCAAAGAGTTCCCCATATCCTCGACATTATTGTCAAGACTTTGGTACTTGGAATGGATAGGCCTCTAGGAAACAATATGCCATTAGATGAGGGTGTGCAAATTGGGCCTTCATCTGATGAGAAACCTACAGAGAAAGGATTCGACTCTTGAACCTGCATACCACCCAGCTAGAAGTTCCTGAACTGTCGTTGAACGCACATATGTATACAAGTAAAACAACATGCCATACATTCCCTTTTGCAATTCATAGTGATAGTCTGGGGAGTGGGTTAAGGGAAAATACAAGGACTAGAGTCTATGATGAAATGCATACATCAAAGGCTACAGTAATAATGCAAAATTTAATTTGATTGGAACCTAATCATTAAAGAAGCACACAACCCATCCACAAAAAAGGGGAAGGAGCAGTAATTTGATAGTTAACACTAACAGCCAATGTAAGCAAGTGCATGCGACTTTGGAACAGGAAAAATATAAGGGATCAAATTGATTTCTAAAGTACTTACATCATATTCTTTTACACGAAAAACTAGACTAAGCATTGCACATTGCAGAGCACACCCACGAGCCACACATTCACTTGCATTTAGAGTCCGACTAGGTTCTCTTCCAAACAAAGAAGTTATTAACTTAGCAATTGCTGGTATTCTAGATCCAGATCCCACAAGCTCGACCGAGTGAATACTTCCCACGGAGATGGCTGCATCAACTAAAGCTTTCTTGCAAGGAATACCAACTCTCTCCAGCAAACCTGATGACAGCCTCTCAAACTCTTCCCTCTTGATGAAACCTTTAACATCTTTTTCATCCATCAAGCATTCAATGTTTAAGGGTGCCTCTGAGTTTGCACTTAGAACCTTCTTCAACTTTTCACATGCGGCTCTTAACCTAATACAAGCCCTGATATTAGAATTTACATTTATATTGTACCGCTCCTTAAACTGAGCCGCAAAATAACCAAACAAAACCTCATCAAATTCCTTCCCACCCAAGTTGCTTTCAAAAGCATGTGACATTATTCTCATATGCCCAACTTCAAATGATACTATAGACACCTGAGTATCACAGTGACCAATGTCAATAAATGCCACATATGTCGGCCCGGTACTGGAGAAATCGGTTTTATATATACCATAACTAAGTGCAGTTGCAGCACAGTCATGCATCAGTCTCAAAGGCTTCAAACCTGCAATTTTAGCAGCATCCAAATATGCCCGTCTCTGCAAATCTGTGAAGTATGATGGTATTCCTATCACACAGTCTACGACTGGCATTTCCAAGTTCTTCTCCGCCACATCTTTCAAATGTGAAAATAATATTGCCAAGATTTGAACTGGTGCAAATGAGTGCGTTTCACCCAAGTATTTCAAATTAACCAAAATGCCACCATCCTTTGCTTCTGATGTCTCAAATGGTAATGTTTTTAGGTCCGTTTGAACTTCAGAATCCTTTAACCTCCTTCCAATCAATCTCTTCACTTGTGTTACACTAGATCTTGGGTTCATCATAGCAGAAGAGGCACCTGAAGATCCAAAGAACCTCTGTTTCTCCCCAAAACACACCACAGCGGGGGTTTCACGATTTGATTCATCATTCAACAACACGTCAATGCCCCGTTGTTTTACAACATCAATAACACAGTTGTCATTACCGATATCAAACCCAACCACGCTCATTGTCGTTGACTAGCACTGTCGATGGCATACACCAGTAAACAACCCACAATTCCATCCAGGGACAATAGAATTCCGTCTAATTATTGTTCATGATTCTGTCAAGACTAAAGACCAGGCCAACAGATGCTATATATGCACTACCTGAACAGGAAACCCGGGGAGTCAAGAGTGAGAAACAATGAGGAAACATCCTTGGAAATTGGAATCTTGGTGCCCGGTTCAATAACAAAAGATATCATAACAACATCTGGAAGATCCAGGTTGAATTGATTTCAGAACATAGATTTACATAGAAGGACGGAAACTCTCCAACGATAGAGCGATAAAACAAAATTCTAAACAAAGACCAAGGATACCCAATATTAAAAATCCGAACTTTACCTCTCCATTCACCATCTCATCAACAACCCGCATGAAATTGAAAAAGTGAAAATAGAGGAAAAGTAGAAATTACGACATGGAGTACAGGGACGAACCACCCCAGATGCGCAGAGCATGCAATGCAACGTCAATTTTTTACCTGATCCACAGACGACAGTTTCCCCAATGAAAATCCGGTGAAAAAGGAAGCGCCCCGGGAAGAAGAATTGCACGGAGAGGGGAAGAGAGGGAACCAGCCGATTTGTTTTCTGGCTGGGGACATCTACCGGATGGAATGTCTCGCCTTGCTCTCGACACTGTGGCAAAAATCAACAATTGGTTTACGACTACGAGGGTTTTCTCGCAAACTACCTCTTGTCGTAGGGATGACACAGTGCCAATGCGTCGTTTGATTTCTAATTTTAAACCTCAAAATATTTTTCTATGTCATGGTTTAAGGTCGGAATTACACACAAGTTTGGGTGAATTACATGCAAATAAAAAAAATTACCACCAAAATAGAAGTCTGAAATCGTATTGACGAGAATATCGTACAAGAAAGTGAGAATGTGCGAGTGTGAAGATGCGCATACCGAGTGCAATTGTAGAATATATTAGTTCAATATATACGACATCACGTAAATTGAGTCTAAACAAGATAAGTTTAGCTCAGCTCTCACAACCTCGCGGATGCTGAGCTACACAACTACGATTGTGCTCGGCATGCATGGCCTCACACATCACCCCTTCTATGTTCTAACGGTCACATAAGCCCGACAACGAGCAGAAAACGACTAGTTTTTTCAAATATAAATATGAAAACTAGTTCTCATGTTTTCATATCATTCTTTCACTCTTTCTTGCCACAATACTCATATTAAAAAGGCTATGACCATCAAGAAATTTTTTATAAACATTGTTTTATCACTTCATCAAGAAATTTTACCACTACATAATATTTTTTTATAATATTTATGTAAAACACCCCACAAATTTTAATCTTTTCTTCTTTTTTGTCTTCATAATATATTTTCAATTCTACAGATTTATTACTTTTGGCCAAAAGGATCATCCCTGCCGGATCCCGAAGGACCATCCCACTAGCCGAATGCGACCAACTTCTAGTGGCCCCATCCCACATGCAAACCAAACTAGGCTCCCCCACTTGGATCACAGGCTGCGCCAACGGAAGAGACACCCTAGGAGCGTGGTCAATCGACAAACTCACCCATTCCTCATACTGTTGGTTAAATTGACGCATTAACCCATGGATCCCAAATTGTTTGCCTTCAAAGACAACCGAGTTACGAGACCTCCAGATCCACCAAAGGATGGCAATCATAGCCATAAACAATGACAGTCGATGGATCAGCGCCAATAGCCTTTTGAGAAACAACAGAAAGGTGTGTCGAGGCAAGCCTTCCCCCAAGTACTCCAGTCCTGAATAATCCCAGAGAGCCCGCGCAACCGGGCAATAAAGAAACAGATGTTCCATCGTCTCCAGATTATCCCAGCAGACCAACATCGGGAGAGCACATGGACCTTATCAGAAAGATAAGTTGAAGTTGCGTAAACTCACTCTACTTAAAGGTTTTATAGGTACTTATTCAAGTATGGGACTTTTTCGCCTGACATACTTTTCGCAACATCCCGTGTATACAGTCTTCCCGTGTATCTTTTAGAATGCAGGTGAATAGATCCCACGGATAGTTCAGTTCAACTCAACATATGGATTGCCCACACCTATGGACGGTGCCGAGTGGAAGGGTCGTCGCTCAACGGATAAAAGTTACTCTAGAGATAACAGGCTGAACGCTCAAGGAAGATTTGGAACCCCAACCTTTAACCTTTTGAAATAGGCATTTTCTCTCTTTTTTGCAATGACCGCTTCAGTAGTCGGTAGAGCCCGATTAAGAATTTGCTAGACAAAGACTTTCAGCTTTGGAGCAATCTTAGCCTCCCACAAACGGGTCCAACTTGGCTGATCCATCCAACTCACCGAGGATCGCCACGCACCCCTCCTTATGTTTAACTTAACAGCCAAATGGTAAGCTGATTTAACCGAGAAAAATCCATCCGCTGTGTTATGCCAAATAAGTTTATCAGCCACATTAAATTGCGGGAGTGGAATAGCCTTGATGGCACGACAGATAGGCGGGTCAAACTATTGACTAAGCTTATCATCTAACCATCACCCCTCCCCCGGACAAATAACCTCCGCCACCGAGGGGTCACCACCATCTGGCAAGATCCGCGGGTTATAGTTAAGGGGATCCAGCTGGAGCCCAGGGATCCAGTTAGAGTGGAGAGATTCCATTTGGCCATTGCCAATCTGCCATCTTAACCCCATCTCCAGCAACTGGCGCCCAAACAGGATACTCTGCCACCCCCAAGAAGGGCGGGACCTAGCTGTCGCGCCCAGGAAATTCATTGAGGAAAATATTTCCCTTTATATTCCTGGGGCAAGGAGGGAATGAGGTTCATTGAGGATACACCAGCCAAGTTTGGCCAGAAGAGCTTAATTAAAATTCTCAAACCGGCGAAACCCCATCCCGCCATCATGTTTGCTCCTGCACACATATTGCGCTAGGACACCCACCTAACCTTAGGATGACCCTCATCAGCACCCCACCAGAACCATGCCACATGCTTATCCAAAAGGCGACAAAGGGAGAGAGGTAATCGGAAACACGACATAACATGAAGGGGTAGAGCCAAAGCTATAGATTTAATCAGTGTTTCCGTTGCCTCCCAGGACAAAGTCCTTTGCTTCCACCCCTTTTGTCGCTCCAATAATTTCTCCTCCAAGTATCGGAACGTAGCCATTTTGGACCGGGCAATCAGCGTGGGTAACCCTATATGCTTATCATGGACACCAACTACACCAAACCCTAGAATCGTGGCCAAGAGCTCTTGATCTGGCAGGGCAATATTTTTGCTAAAGCACACCGCAGATTTCTCAAGATTAACCCGTTATCCACTCATCTCCTCATATTCATTCAGCACCTCAATTAAATTCTCGCACTCCTGAAGAGTACCTCGCAGGAATAAATAAGAATCATCAGCGAAGAACAAATGAGAGATTCTCGGAGCACGTGGAGCCACTTTGACCCCCTCCAGTTTCTTTTCCGAGATCGCCTTATGGAGGAGGGTCGCAAACCCCTCCGTGCAAAGCAAAAACAAGAGAGGCGAGAGCGGATCCCCCTGTAGGAGCCCCCTAGAGGCCGCAAAATAACCCGAGGGTGTACATTCATCAGAACCGAAAAATAGGCAGAGCGAAGACATTCATGTATCCATCCCTGCCAGACAGAGTTAAAACCCATTTTATCCAAAACCGCGAGAAGGAAGGGCCATTCGACTCTATCATAAGCCTTTTCCATGTCAACCTTCAGAGCCATGTACCCCTTATTCCCTTGCTTTTTTATTTTTAGATAATGCATTAACTCATGTCCTATGACGATGTTGTCAATAATCTGCCGGTCTCTAATAAATGCATTTTGACCCTCCGAGACGTTTTGAGGAAGCAGTTGCTAGCAAGCCATTCCGCCATGATTTTGGTTATCACTTTGTAAACAAACTGACAAAGGCTGATCGGACGCAACTGTCTGATTGTTTCCACAGAATCCACTTTAGGAATCAAAGTGAGCCAGGTATGGTTAAAACTACGCAGCATCCTACTAGTTGTAAAGAAAGAACATACTGCTTCAATCACTAAAGTGCCCACAATATCCCAAAACGCTTTGAAGAACTTTCCTGTGAAGCCATCAGATCCCGGGGCCTGCTTCGACCCCATTGAAAATAGTGTTCTCCGAACCTCACTATGCAAAACCTCCACCGTCAATTGCGCATTCATCTGCGAAGTAACACTATGGGCAATCGGAAGGTTGGCCACCCTATCAGTCATATTAGGGACCTGGGTCTCCGAGGTAAACAGATTCTGGTAGAAGTTGGTAGAAATGGTAGCCTTCCCATTTTCCTCAGTGACCCATTCACCGTCATCATTACGGAGCCCAGAGACAAAATCATGTTTCCGTCGAGCCCGAGTGACCGTATGGAAATAGGCGGAATTTTGATATCATTTTTTTAACCATCAAACCCTAGATTTTTGCTGCCAATATATCTCTTCTGCTTCCCATTGACGGGACAGCTCCATTTCCAGGGTCCTGATCACATACTAGTCCACCAGATGGACCGACTTTATCCGGTCAATCTCTGCCTGGAGATTCATGATATTACGCAGGGAGTTTGTAGTGCCCGCCCTACTCCAATCATAAAGCAAGTGCCAAAGTTACTTAAGGCGCTCCCAAAGTCGAAACATAGGGGTACCTTTGATCTCCTCTTGCCAGACATAGTGGACCATAGCCCTAACCTCAGGATTATCCGCCCAGCGGGCATCAAACCGAAAAAGTGGATGACTGTTCCTACTATACGGTTTATCATAGAGGAGCAGGCCATGATGATCCGATCCATGGTCTGTAAAATGTTTGACCAAAGTCTCCGGATAAGTATCAATCCAAGACTGGGAGCAAAGCGCCCTATCCAGACGTTCACGATTGCATGCCGCACCCATGCGCTTGGTCATCTAAGTGAATTGATCCCCTTGGTAACCAGGGTCATGGAGACCCAAATCCTGAACAAAGTCATGGAGACTAGTGGCTTGGGCAGCATTCCACGCCATACCCCCATCCTTCTCACTCTCTTGCAGAGTAGTGTTGAAATCACCAATGACCACATAAGGGTGATGGATATTTGCACAAACGTCCTGCAACTGAGCCAACTGGGTAGCTCGAATAGCAACACTACAACTAATGTAAACAAAGATCATGACATAAGAAAATTCTCCTTCATTAATTTGCGAACAAATGTAAAATTGGAATGACAAAACACCAAAGTGTCAACCCCAGGGGATCACGCAACTACTAACCCACCCGATGCATCGACTGCATCAACAAAAAAACAATGAGAAAGAGCAAAACCTAAACCCCGCATACGACGGGACACTACACGCCAACTCGATCCCGTTTCCGAAAAGAACACGAGATCCGGTTTATTGGAATGAACAAGCCCTACAGTAGTTTGGAAAGTGAGTGATGGCCCAATTCCTCTCACATTCCAAGCCAGAAGCCTCATTTATCTTCCGGGGTCCATTCGAGGCTGGCTTCCTCCACCTTTTCCTAAACTTCAGCAGTTTCCACAAATTGCTTCTTTGGGGTGGGAGGGTCACCCACATCCCTGTCCAACTCATCAATCCCCCGCTTCCGATTCTCCATGACTGGGTCCATCAGATTCGACCCATATTCATCCAATTTCAAGCTCGACCCCTTGCGAGGAACACCCTCTTCCCGCTCGAAGACTAGCCCAACTTCGAACGCCTCCACCACTTGGTGAACATGCCCTTTCATGATTTGGCAGGCTTTTGTAGAGGCTCCAAATAGGGAACGTCGCTTGATTTCAAAGGAATGATGATCCCCGAGCGAGTGATCTCCATCAGAGTCAGAATCCTGCTGGTGATCCTCATAAACAAGATTATCCAAAGGAACAACAATCTCTTTATCCTCCAGCTCATGCAGAGCACTAGGTGAAGCAGAGCCCACATCCTGCTTGGCCATAGATAGAGGGCCTCTAGCTCCTGCTTTCCTCAGGCGTGGGGAACCCGTGATACCGAGACTCCTGGCTGGGTCTCAATCTTGGAGGACTGTCGAGGATCCTTCAGCGATGTAAGACCAGGATCCTTAATACCCGCCGACTCCTCCTCTTCAGATTCCTCCTGCAAGACCAGCCTACGCCTCTAGGATTGTTTGAGAACCTCCACCATTGGATCCGCCATCAGCTGGCGTTGGGGAGCCTGCCTGGCTCGCCTCTCTGGCTGTTGGCGGCCCTTGGTGCCCTGCCAAGGAAGGGAGGCAGCCTTTTTAGGTGACTCCTTCTTCTGGTACTGCCTAACACCACCACCAATCTTAACCCGAGGCGACGTCTTGAAGACAAACCTCTTAGGGCTAGCACGATTCCCAGCCGACTTGATATTTGGTTCACGAAGCCTAGGCTGTGCCTCCTTGCTAGCTTGAGGTGTCGGCTCATCAGACAGAGAATGATACGATCCTTGTTAGTCCCTCCTGCACTTGACCCCTTGCAGTATTCGCACTCCCGCCATTGTGCATTTGCAAATTCCTGTTCACCCACACAGATGTACTAGTATTCCGAAAATTAGGGTAATCTTCCTCTTCCATGTATATCTTCCTTCCTAGCTTCCTTGTTGACATGTGTGGGCCGATGCGTTCTTTGCCCGGTGGAGGGTCGAAAACACAGTCATGTTTTGAGTGCCCCACGTGGCCACAATGAAAACAGATGGTCGGTAAAAATTCCTACTTGAGATTTACCCAAAAGCTGCCAAGTTCCTCACTAACCTCCATGAGCTGGGATCGCAAAGATTTTGTAAAATCGATGAGAGCGTGCACTTTTACAAAGCACTCATCTGTATCTTTTGACGAAAGGCATATGCCTCCAAGACCTGACCGATAGTCCCAGCTGCCACTTTCCGGCCAAACTACCTAGTGCAACAGTCATCTTTCACGTTCCAGAGTTGAACGCGAAAGGGGGCGATGGCCAGCTCATCAAAGGTAAGCCTCGAAATAGATGGTACCCTGGAGCGGATATGGAAAATCTTGTCTTTGACAATCCAGGGTGTTCTTTTCAGGATCCACACCATTATCTCATCATTTGGAAGTACAACCTCAAATAGGCTAAACTTAGTGAGTGTAACCCTAAGGTTTCCTTTCACCCGCCAAGCTTCGATTAAGCCATCCCTCAGTTTTGTGGTAGTGAACCTGGTTTCTGAAAAGAGCCTACCAAAAAGGGTCCTCGAAGTGCGAAACTTCACAGACTAGACCTCCTCAAGTGAGAACTCAACCACTTGATCCTCCGCAATACGCGACATCATATGCACCTCACAAGAAGGGATAGAAAAAGCATTAGAGTCATAAGATATGGTTAGTTCTTTCATTGAGGCAGCTGGCGGCAGAGGAACATCGGCCACGTCTGCTTTCAAGCTTGCCGCAGAGGCATAGGGACGAGTCAAAATTGCCAGAGAATCTAGCGGCAGCGAACCAAGGGGGATAGCAAAAGTGGTCTTGTCACTCGAGAGTGCGGAGAGCTCAATCGAAACAGAGCATGGGATGTTAGCTAGGGAATAGATCCCTTTACCTGTCGAAGGCACGGGAGCAGTATGCTGCTGGCCGGGGGGGTCTACTGTTCGCACTTCAGCAGCGGGAGTAGTAAGCAACTGGCAGGGGGAATCTGCTCTTCGCGCTTCTGCAACAATAACTAGCCGCCAGGAACTGCACAATGGCAGGCTAGCTAGAGGCGTCGCCAATTTATAGGAAGCTAATCCTGAAATCCCCACAAAGAGGCGTGTCTTTCGGAAAGAAGAGTTTTGTAACACCCTTCCCTATACGTATTACCTAATCATATTGTTCATACATTTTCAGCGGAAATAATCTCGGGTGTTACATTAATTATCAAAATTTACCCAAATAAAATTTTGACATGAATTACTCGCGTAATGGGCTAACAGTTCTTGCAACTTATCCTTCAAAATAATTCATCTGAATCCATGCATTCATAGACAAACATATATACTCACAACCTTATGCATTGGCTTTTCATAGCCATAGTCACAGTTTCATACTACACAACTGCATACCATACTGATACATGCTATAATCGTCACAACTTACATAATTACACAAATATACACATATTATCAACTGTCCACACCTCTGGATAGCTTACACTACATCAGAAGCTAGTATGCACATGAAAAACATTCTCAAAACATTTTTACAAAAAGGTGTGGATCACTGGCCAAAATCCCGAGTAGTAGTTCAAACACAGAATAGTTGAAGACCATACCTCATCTTGCCTTCAACTCTTGCTCAGCTCCCACCTATACACCTATCTACTGCTGCTGATGATGATGATCTGCTTACACATGGCATAAGCAGAGAAAAAGGATAAAGAGGGTCAGCTCATGGCTGAGTGAGACAATCATTGCATCGTGCGTTCATAATAAAGCATACCCCTACCATACATCTAGCAATCAAGCCAAAACATTAGGATCGGAACTCAGCCATCATCATATCCCAATGACTTATGAGGCGCCTGGCTACTCCCATGCTAATAACTCTCCCGGGCCACCATACACACCCAACATCCCGTAGGATGTGATCATACATACATACCCCATACCACCATAGGTGAAGCCATATCGACACCACTCTGGGTGTGGTCATATCTCGTGAATAATCTTCAGTCACCACCACATGAGAGGTGTGACTATCATGCATATCATAATCTTCAGTCAGCACCACAAGAGAGGTGTGACTATCATGTCATAGCAGAGTAATGGCATGGGGAGCCCTAATTACTATGTAATTGACCGTGAGACCAAAATACTCATACTTGGTATCCTTATACATGATTTATATCTCATCTTGCTTAATCATAATTCGTTACTTGCACATGTACTTGACCTGGCCATAATTGGCTCAACATAGGTAAACCAGGAGTCGTATAGTTGCACTTCCTCAGGATAAACCCTCGTGCAAGTCATCCTCCTTAAAACATCATAATATCACCCTGGGAAGTTTATTTCCCCCACTTGTGAATCCAAATGCAACCACAATATCACATCATGTCAAAACACCTGATCGAACAACCATGAAGTCATATCAACAGTTAAGCCACAAATGGCAACATGTATGCAATCATCAACATAAACAAGGTTCATATCGATTAGGACAAGTAAATAATATCTATAGTAGTCCAGGGTTCCACACATAGCACAAAAGTTCATACACCCCTAATCATGCCATTCTAGTTCACCTAGGTCAATTCTAAGCATCAATATAATTATCGTGATACGACAAACCCGGTATGCCGTGCTAATCCCTCACCAGTTATGGTCGTTCAAACACCGGTTCTAACCTCTCGTACCACAATTTCACTTTTCTCAAACAAGCCCGGAATCAAAATTCGAGATTGCCCTAATATCCCCTGCAGTGTCCCCGTTGATGTTAGTTCTAGGCTCCGGATCAAATTCTCGATAAAAATACATCAAACCCTGGCCGGAGCTAAATTCAGCAATTTGGACCCCGACCTAAATAATTGCTGAAATTCATGGATTAGAACCAAAGAATTAATTACCTCATTGTAGGAAGCTCGTATATGAAATTTGTACTTAATTAGACCTTCAGTTCCTCCAAGAATCCAATTTACTCGGCCGAAGAACTCGGAAGTTGTCAAAGCAAAACTTCACTACAAGCTCGGAATCTGATGGACTACCTCGTACGGAATAGTTAAGTGATATACTTGAGCTGATTTTTGGGTAGCTAAAGCTTCAAGAACCAACTTCCTACTTTTCCCTGACTCTCTGGTGAAAGCGCTCTGTCAGTGGTTTTGTTCCTCCGAAACTCTAAATGAATAATAGGAGGGGTGGGGAAATGGATATATATGTACGTGAACTGGTGGGTGGTGTTTAACCCGACCTCTTAATTATCAATTAATTCCATTTCTTTAACTTGTTTATTTCCCCTCTTGACACACACACACGACAACACATCACACACATGTACACATATTATACAAATTAATTTACAATACTCTTTATCCATACTTATAGAATAATCTATCATTATTTGAGCGATCAATATTCTGATTTTCGTCGAAATACTATCAAAACACTCGATTTTAATTGCGTAATTTTTTCTAGCGACCAAAATATGGGTTTTGCCGCAACGGGTGTTACAAGTTTGCTTTGGATTAGGCAATCTCTCTTGGGGGGATGAAATTAGTTTTTTAATTTTTAATTTTTAATTTTTTCCCGCAGATCCCGCCGAACAAGACTAGGGATTTGGAAATAATCCATCCTTATCCACCCAGCTGATCTGCACCCCTCCCAGACAGCGGCGTTCATCGGCGCCACCAGTGCGTCTGAGCAGATCTTCGCCGGAGCCACTGGGATTACAGGGTCTAAGCGGTCTCACCTAATTCCTCTTCTTTGGAAGCACAAAGAGAGCCCCTGCCCCAAAGGAACCCTTCAGAACTAAAGGCTCGCATGATTCGTCGTTTGTTCTGTTGTTATTGATGCCGCCATTGATGCCCAATTTGCGACATCGAGTTTTCACACCATCTGGCATCACGGGAAAATTCCCACCCCCTAAGGGGAACTCTTGAAACAAGTGACCACAGAATCCAAGCCGATCAATTTTAGGTCTTGCGATCTGTGGATTTCTCCCCCCGAACGAGGTTAGGTCTAGTTCATCATCTTCCAAATCTGACGATTGGGGGAGCCAAAATCTCCAGAGGTTTCTTGGTCCCTGCTTAAATCTCTTTGATGGACGATCTTCTAAGGTTTCAGGTGCAGCAAAAGCAATAGGAAACGATCGCTTCTTCAAGCGGCGCCTCCTATCTCCACGCTGGCCAACCTCCCGAGAAGCCCTTGTCGGAGAAGGGTTCGTAAAAACGGGGCGATTGCCATCCTGATTGATGGTGATTGGGATTTCATTTATTCCCTTCACCAGGGTATCGCTCCGAGCCGAGGAGAGCGATCTCTGAAACCAGTTATCTTTGTACTAGTTTCTGAAACTCGCTGCGAATACGACGGCGGCGGCCCGTGATAGCCATTTACCGAAAAGTGAACAAAATAGGAGGAGAGAGGAGAGAGCATCTCTCAATATGTTTTCCTTAAATGTCTGGGCCAAAAAGGATTTCGTGAATTAAAAAGGTAAAAAAAAAAATATTGATGCCAATTGCCCTATAGGACGAAGTGATAGTGGTTGTTTTTTTTTTACAAAAGATAATCATATATTGAATTAGACAAAGATCGTTACATCCTAGAATTCAGCCAGGCCTGAAAATCAAATAAGCGACACGCAGTCGAGTACAAAGAAAGGGCTTGTCTATCTACTGAATGAGCTACCCTATTGCTACTCTGACCTACAAATCACACACTGAAGCCCACATGAAGAGCAAACATCTGGACAACTTCTTGCAGCACAGACCCCACCTGGTTATTGCCAACATCACCCTTGTTAATCTTATCAATAAGCACCTTAGCATCAACTTTAGACACCATCTCAGAAAATTCCTGCTCCAACACCAGGTGACAGCCTCGCGGAGGGCAAGAAGCTCCACCACCATCGGGTCATCAATCAGTGGAAACTGGACGCCTCTAGCTCAAAGGACCACCCTCTCAGGAGTGAGGACAACCATCCCACCCGCAGAATGAGACCCTTTCCGGACTTCCCCATCCCACATACACACCGGCACATTCACCCTATCCGGAGACACCGGAACAGGCTGGATATCTACTGTTGGTTGTACTGTCTCATCAGAGCAGCAATCCCGAACTGCTTGCCTTCAAAGACTACCCAATTCCTGGATTTCCATATCCGCCACAGGACCGCAACCACTACCATGAACTGCAGCGGCTGATGCAGGAGAGACAACAACTTCTTTAGAAAGAGAGGGAACGTATGCCGGGGCAAACCTTGGCCAAGGTGCTCTAAACCAGCCTGATCCCAAATCGCACGCGCCACGGGACAATCCTGAAATAAGTGTTCCATCGTCTCCGACTCAGCCCAGCAAATCGGACACCGAGGGAGCACCACCACCTTCTTCTCAATAAGCGCTTCTGTTGTTGGCAAGATCCTATTCAGGACCTGCAAGACAAACACCTTCAGCTTCACTGGAATATTAGCATTCCATACTCGGATCTAGCTAGTTTTATCCATCCAACTAGCCAGTGACCGCCAGCTGCCATGTTGATGCTCAAGGGTGACCGCAAGATGCTACGCTTATTTAACTGAGAAAACACCATCAGGAGCACCATGCCAGATTAACCGATCCTCCACATTCTGTCTAGGAAGAGGGATGGACTTAATTGCCCTACAAGTAGGAGGATCAAACCACTGATTCAACTTCAGATCACACCAACGACCCTCCCCAGGGCATATAACTTCAGCCACCGTCAGACCCTCCAAAGCAGGAAGCACTTAGGGGTTATACACTGGAGGGATAGGATGTTGCTTAGGAATCCAATTGGAATTGAGCAGGGGAGCCGTCAAACCGTTCCCAATCTGCCACCGAACCCCTTTCATTAACAATTGGCGCCCATAGAGGATACTCTGCCACCCCCAGGATGGACGAGACCGAGCCGAAGCTGTGAGAAAGGACCCAAGCGGAAAATATTTCCCTTTGTAGACCTGGGCCAGGAGGGATTGAGGCTCGTTAAGAATTCGCAACCCAATCTTGACCAAAAGAGCCTGATTAAAATGCTCGAACCGACGAAAGCCCATCCCCCCCCCCCCTCGTGCTTACTTCTGCATAGGTTTCGCCAGGACATCCACCGAATCCTAGTTCGACCATCCTCTACTCCCCACCAAAACCTAGCCACATGTTGTCAAGGAGACGACAAAGGGATAACGGGAGCTTGAAACAAGACATAACATGTAACGGGAGAGGCAAAGCAACCAATTTAATCAGCATTTCTTTGGCCGCCCAAGACAAGGTCCGACACTTCCAGCCTGCAAATGCTCCAGAAGTTTCTCTTCCAAGTAGCAAAACGTAGCCATCTTAGACCGAGCTACAACCGTAGGGAGACCAAGATACTTTTCATGAACTCCCACAGCACCAACCCCAAGAATTTCAGCAAGAAAATCTTGGTCGGGAAGAGATATATTCTTACTGAAGCAGACAGCCGACTTCGCCAGATTGACCTTCTGCCCACTCAATTCCTCATACTCACTAAGCACTTTGATCAGATTCTCACATTCCTGAAGGGAGCCCCTAAGAAACAGGTAAGAATCATCAGGGAAAAATAAATGAGATTTCCTAGGGGCACAAGGAGCCATTTTAACCCCTTGCAATTTCTTCTCCAAAATAGCCTTGCGGAGGAGAGCCGCAAACCCTTCCATACACAGGACAAAGAGTAGCGGGGATAGAGGATCTCCTTGGTGCAAACCCCTAGTAGGGAAAAAGAACCCAGCGGGCGCCCCGTTCATAAGGACTGAAAACGACGCTGAACAAAAGCACTCCCGGACCCACCCACACCAGACTGAGTTAAATCCCATTTTTTCCAGCACCGCGAGAAGAAACGGCCATTCGACTCTATCATAGGCCTTTTCCATGTCAACCTTTAGAGCCATGTACCCTTTCTTCCCTCGAGTTTTGATCTTTAGATAATGCATTGACTCGTGTCCAATTAGGATATTATCAACAATCTGTCTCTCACGGATGAAGGCATTTTGCCCCTCCGACACAACCTGGGGTATGATGCAGGCCAATCTACCAGACATGATTTTAGTGATAACCTTATACACGAACTGGCATAAATTGATAGGGCGAAGCTGCCTCATATTATATACCTGATCCACTTTTGGGATCAAGGTTATCCAGGTGTGATTAAAAGAGCATCCTACTCGTCGTAAAGAAAGAACAGACTGCCTTGATCACCGAATCCCCGACAATGCTCCTAAAGGCCTTGAAGAATTTGACTGTAAACCCATCCGACCCAGGGGCTTGTTTCGACCCCATGGAGAAAACTGTAGCCCTCATTTCCGAGGGTAGAACCTCTGCCGTGAGCATAGCATTCATCTCTGGGGTCAGACTAGCCGAGATGGGTATACCCGCCACTCTTTCAGCCATATTCTGGACTTGAAGTTCTGAGGAAAAAAGAGTTTGATAAAAATCAATGGCTATATCATCCTTCCCCTTCTCCTCAGTAACCCACTCTCCTGCATCATTACGGAGGCCTTCCACAAAGTTCTGTTTCCGGCGAGCTCTCGTTACCGTATGGAAATAGGAAGAGTTGTGATCCCCCTTTTTCAACCACTGGACACGAGATTTTTGCTGCCAATAGATTTCCTCTGCCTCTCATTGTCTATTCAACTCGGATTCCATATTTTGCACAACATCCCAGTCTATCGGATGGATAGATTTGATACGATCAATCTCACCCTGGAGAGTGTGGATATTACGCAGGGAATTAGTGGTTCCTGCCCTACTCCAATCATACAAAAGATGGCGGAGCTTCTTCAATTTTTCCAAAACTGGAACATTGGAGTACCCTGGACTGTCTTTTGCCAAACATAATTCACCATTGATGTTTTTTGTTATAATGGGTTGATGTTATGATGAAAGGAAATGAGTTGATGTTATGATGAAAGAAAATTATACATAAAAACCTAGGCTTGAAGTGGTATAATTTTATGATTCTGTATCGTTGGCCGAAAAAATAACCCCGGAAAGAAAGTATGTTGTCTAGTGGTTTCGAAATTTGAACTTATAGTTAAGAACAATGATCTACATTTCATCGGTCTAAGAAAAAACCAATACTTAGAAAATGAATTGAGGAATAAATTAATAATTAATTAGAAAATTATTGGTAACTACATTCATAAACCTCTTCACCTTTAGTCACTCAACCAACTTATCAACCAACCAACGTAGCTGGGTTGGATTTTAATTTTATTTTATATCTGTTGGTAATAAAAAAATATAAGGAATTAGGAATAGAGGAGTGAGTATTTTATGAAGTCTCTTTACTTCTAATAATAGTTAAAAAGATTTTTTTTAATAGAGTCATATTTCTCAATTGAATTGTTCGGGGTTTTTAAATTAAAAAAGATAAAAGAATCCTTCTAAAATTATTAAGAAGGCTGAAAATTTAGAACTAAACATATTATTGTGGAGAACTCCTCTATATTAAAGTTGGGATTGGGATATCAATCTCACAGCTTTAAGAAATTCTACTCAAGTTAAATCCATCTTAATTATTCTGACTCAAATCAATTATTTTCATTATTCTACCATCACATGTGTTGGAGAGAAATGATATAGGCTTTTGCCGGATAGTATTTGGATTTTGGAATGAAGAAGATAAGTAGTAATAAGGTGATAGACTACAGCCCAATCCTAGAAACTGAAACTAGAACCCCAATTCTCTTTAAGAAAAAAAGTTTTGCAAGCCCAACCAAATTCATAATCACGTTACTCTAAACTCTCTCAACTCTATTTTAAGGTCATATATAGTGTAGAAAGACTTATGTAGCCTTCCGTGAGTTGCGGGCTGGCCTCGTAGCTTTATTTTAATCCCCTCTTCGTGCAGAATCTCCTTATATGGGAGTTGTTCCTATGCATAACCTTGTGGTGAGTCAACAGTATAATTTATAGCTGAAAAGTAAAACTGCACCCCATTCAAATTTTCATGTCCATAGAGTGATTTTATGAAGCTGATGTGGCAGGGTGTTGAGCGGGAAAAAAATAGAACTCCCCACCAGATTGCAGAACTAAGAATCGTCCACTACCCACCTTTTTCTCCTGGTTTCCCACGTTATCATTTATTTTTCATTTAGTTTTCCTTTGGCTGAAATAAGCCCACCTTTTCTAATGGGTTCCCAAGTTATCCTTTCGCCTACCCGCAGGACAGGAGGAGAATCAGTTTCCATCCGAAAATTCTGGTAAGAGGGCGTCACGGTTTCGTGTTCAGCGAAGGAAGGCGCTGACGGCCGGCTGTTGCTGAGTTCATGGGAAGACGACCAGACGTTTTGGTGGTCAGTGGCGGAAAGCAGTGATGGCCCGCTTCTGCTGCGACTAGGGAGATCGCGTTTGGGAGTGCAGCGAACGATCTCCGTGGCAAAGAGGTTGTCGACGATCGAGGCTTTCCCTTCCGGTGAGAAGCACAACTACTGCCGCCGCCACCACCGTCTCTTCCGCCGCCACAAACCCTGCTTCTTCTTTCTTCTCTGCTTCAGCCTCTAGAAGGTCGCTCCAAATCGCTCCAGCTACTCGCATCCGTTGAGGAGCCATCACCGCTGGGCTCGACGCAGCTGCTGCGGCCACCGCCGCCATCAGCGAAGCGCTCATCATCCCCTTCTTCTCCCACCCTCCGCCGTTGCTTCCGTTTCCTTCCGCCGAGCACCACTCTCCCTCTCTTCGCCATCGACGACAGCCCTGCATATCACCCAATCGGTTCAATTTCTTGGTTCCCCCAAGCTGAATTGATAAAAGCCAGAGGTAATTGTGAATTTCAGGGGAGGGGGGCGTCAAGAGTACTCACCGAGAACTGGGGTGGAGGAAACCCCTAGAGAGGGGTTGCGACGGAGAGATGCATGGATGAAGGAAGAAGTTGTGGTTGTGGCGGAGATGGACGCCATTTTTCACACTCTGACCCTGGGAAGGAAGGAAGGAAGGGATTAGGACGGTAGCTGGTTCTGTGAGAAACTACTGGAAGTAGTGAGATTTGCAGAGGTAAAATGGAGGAGGTGATAGAATTTGCACAGCTTAATACTGACCATAGAATTTGCCCCCATCACAAAGTTCCATGCTAAGTTACTCTCCTTATTGGATCTTTTAGTTGTGTATAATTCTTGGTTTCGTAATATGGTATTGGAGATATGAGCAGGTGATGTTTGGAACGGACCAGAGAATTAGCAGCAGTTGGTTGTGAGATGGTATGTGTAAAATGGAATCATGGTAATTACTTGGCTCTGCTCATATAGGTAGGCTATATTTGAACCTCAAGGGAAGAATTCTCTTGCCACTTTTTAAGCTTTTTGTTTAGGTTTCCAACGTCAATGTGTGCCTGCTTTATGTCAACATAATCAAGCTTAATTGAAAGCAATACTTCCTTGTTCACTCAATTTTTCTGTGTTTCACGGCTTTCTTATCTAACTTTTTTGTTTCTAAATTGCCTCTATTTTGGATATAACTTGCAGTTTAGGCTATGTAATCGACAACTAATGATTTAATCCATGACCTTCGGAAGAACGGTTTGAGTTTACATTTTCCTTATGTCATTAGTTCTTATAAGTAATTTGTTGAGTTCTTATGTACATTTTCTGTTTTTCCTTTAGTAGTTTGGTCCAAGAAATCATGTGATCATTAATTTTTTCTTAAGATCACTAGGTTCATCGATTTAGTTTGCCAATCAAGCATTTAACCTTCGTTTAGTTCCTAATTGAGAGCGTAAGATCATTTGTATAATAATAGTACATGCCTCCGATACTGTGTTAAGATGGAACTGAAATGAGTTTGATTTAATGTCTTTGTTTGGTCCACTTTTATTTAGTGTTCAAGAAGACGCGATTAATCTCTCGCCTAGGCGCGATTAATAGCTAGGCAGGAGGAAATCGCCCAGTCTAGCTCTGGGCTATTGATCTAGGCACCTGGGCACTCGGAGATGCATTTTCACTTTGGTGGGTGACGCCCAGAACAACTAATAAAGGGGAAATTGTAGCCTTTTTGTGAAAATCCCAAACCCTATTCTATTTCCCCTTTCCACCCGTTCTGTAGCCTCCCCGAGAACCTGCCCAATCCTCCTGGAAGATTGATCAATCTGCACTCGCATTTGCCGGATTTGGTAGGCTAACTGGGTTGCCAGCGCCAATAGTCTCTCGAAGGCCCAGAGGTTTCTATTTTTCCATAGTTGCCAACAGAAAGTAGCGAAGATGGATGCGTCTATCGGTCTATGGTATTAATAGTCATCTTTATCACTATGCTTTTCATTTTATTTGTTGCTTCTAATTATAATGATCAACAGATAAGTCAATAAAATATGTGATCGCGTTGACCTATCAATCAATTTGGAATTGTGCAAATTGTTGAAAATAAACACTATTTCAAGAGACATTGTTTTATGCAGGTATAACAGCTCCATTCTCTACTAGCAAAAGCGAAGTCGATCATTTGCCTGGAGGGAGGGAAACATCTTTGGGAATCTTCTTGAAATTCCCCGACTTTTATTGTTGATCATCCGACCTTCCAAAAATAGCGATGAGCATAATGTAATTGTCCATTTTTTTGCAAGAGGATAATAGATTACCAACTAATTCACTAATAATTCTTGAGCTTTACGGATGGTATTCTTTTTAATTAATTTTCTTTATTATAGTAATTTATTGTTGTAAATTTTCACTTCATAATGTTAGTATACATGTACTAATATTTGTGGATACTCGAAACCTAATATGCTATGAAATAGGTGGCACACACAAGGACTGTCGTAAATTTAGCATATTTTATACCATCGAGCTAAAAGCCGAGCACAAAGCTAAGAACAAATTTATGGGCACACAAATTTTTGACAAAAAAGTTGTTATTTGTTGGTGGCACATATTTGTTATAAATTTTCAGAATCTTTCAAATGGCATAGTAGACAAATCTATAAGTGTTGACTTTTATATATCAAAGGCAACACCAAAATCAATTATAAAAAATCCATATTGATTTCCTAAAATCATGAATCTTTTTGAGCAACATAATTTTCACAACAAATGATTGTATGTTTGAACTATAGAGTGCCTTATTTAATTAAAATTTTGAAGAAATAATTGGAATATTTCAGATATGTCCATTATAATACAATTGTACTATCCGTATATGTTAATGTTAGCTATTAACAACCACAACTGCTTTTGGAGATATATATTATTTAAAAGTAAATTATTAGTTAATAATTTTGTATTTTCTCAATTAGTACCTAATGGTTGTCGAACATAAAATTTGAATCCTTTATTTGATAAATTTTATCCCTCCAAATTACTAATAGGGAAAATCTCTTGGAGTTTATAATTAATACTTCAATGCTTAATTATTTTATTTTCATGGATATAATAGCAAAATAAGTGAATAATATCAAATTTTATGAAGAAATATTTTTTAAGTAATTTATTCGAACAATAGGAAGTGATTTTTTTCTTAAATGTAAAAAATATATAGACAACAGTAAGCGATAGCATGATCAATACAAATACTTATAAACTAACTAATGTTACAATCAATAATTCGCACAAATATTAGTTTCAACCCACTAATAAATTATTTAAACGATCCCAAATTATTTGAAAATATGAAAAAATAGATCAATATAAAAATATAATAAATAAAACTAAATTCATCCGACCAACGAGTCGGGTAAAAAGCTAGTAACCATGTATAACTCAATCATCATCCGCCACATCAATGCCCATTCTCTCTCCGGAAAAGTTTTTAATTTTTCCCCTTAATCTTTAACGGACGATTTCTCACTCGTTTTAAGTTGGAATTTGAATTTTTTGCACAGTTAGATCAGACTAATTGTTCTCTTTAAACTGATATTCATTTTGATATATTTTTGGAACAAAAAAAATTTGAGTAATTTTTTACCAGTATATACCATATGGTATTGACTAGTATTAAATAAGAGCATATAATATGCTATGAAAAAGCTTACCATAGTGGTATGAACATACCAAGACCGTAGAATGATTGAATACATGATAGTAGGAGTATACTAACTGTCATTTACGACTTTCAACATTGTGTACAACAAGATACCACCCCGTACCAGAGTAGTATTGAGTGGTATTTTTGGTCATATATTTTGTTCACGTACCCGGAAAATTATAGATACAATAGATCATGATGAACTCGTTCCTTCTATGCAAAAAATTTCAAAAATGAGTTAAAAACGAAGATGATACCATATGGTATGCAGTTGGTAACGAGAGGCAAGAAAAAGAAATTCTTAAAAACTATTGAAATTGGATATCATTTTATAGAGCACAACAAACTCATTCCAGCAAAAAAAAAAAAATTGAAATCCGAGTTAAAACGAAAAGATATGAGTCGATTAAGAAAACAAGAAAAAATAAAAATGTCTTTAATTTTCCACCCTTAGATCTGTATTTTCTGGGCCCACTTAAATCTGATGGCTGAGATTTAGTTACTTATGGTGAGTAACCATGGGGTTACTTACGGGAACTTGAGCCTCCTTATATAAGTAGAGGGATTTTCATACCATGGGTCCTAACTTATTTTGGTAATAACTTCCATATATTTATTTCCATTACCAATGAAGAAGGCTTGGGATACGCCTAGTAACCACTTGGTTACTGACCTGTCGGTAATAAATAGGGATTGTAGATCTAGAGGACGGAACTATTGTGCGACTAGGCTAGAAGCGGGGGTGGAGAGGGGCATTTTTGTATTTTTATTTTTTTTTAATTTATACCGCATTTAAATTACTGACTTTTCAATGAAGTAGAGAGAAACAGTCTTTTCTCTGCAACTCTCAGTTCTCTTTTTCTCTTCCTTCTCTCTTCATTTCTCTCTCACAATCTCCTTCTATAGATCTAGGCCTGCTCCCTTCTCTTCATCTTCATTTTTTTTCCAGCAATCGAAGAAGAAATATTGCACCACCCCTATTTCATTGCGTTTTTTCTTTTTTATCAAATCGTTGGCCTAAATGCCGATCTTTTTCCTTTTTTCGGCATTATTTTTCTTGATTGGTGAGGAAATGAGTCGAGACAGAAGACAAGTTTTTTTTCTCTCTTTCCTTCTGTTTTTTTTTCTTTTAGCTAATATATATTGATATTGTGTGGTAACGAAAAATATATTTATATTACCACACTATACCATATGGTACTAGATGGTAATCGACACGAATTCCTAGAAATTTTATATTGTGTCGTAGTGGGTTGCAATTAGATTTATATTATTTTTGTATGGTTTTACCTTCTCATACCATGTGGTATTGCCGTATTGTATGGTAATTACAATTAATTTGTGTTCATTCGATTAACCGTATTCTACTATGGTTGTTTTGTATGGTAGTGAGATTGATAGTTTTCTCTAACATGTTTTACCATGTTATACCATGTGGTGACTAGTGATAGTTGGATTTGTAATTTTATTTTAGCATGTTATACCATATAGTATGGTATGGTAAATAGATTTGTAAATTTCTGTAGCATGTTTTACCACGTTATACCATGTGGTATTGTATGGTAGTTAGATTTATAATTGTTTTAACATATTTTACCACGATAGTAGAAAGTGATAATCATATTCATATGTGTAATTACTATCTTTATTAATAAATTATTTAACGAAAAAATCACCATTTAATTTGAGTTGGAATTAGAAGAGAGATAGTTGAGATGATTAGATTCATTTTTGTTTTAGATGGGAGAGAGAAGAAATAATGTTTTTGTTTAAATAATAAAAGAAAGAGTGAGAGAGAGGGGAACACGCGTGGGGCGGGGAAGTGGGGTCCGCGTCTGTCAGCATTAAATGTGGGTTGATGTAATTTACCATAATGTCCTTCCGTATTTAATTTAAATATAAAAAAGACTGACACGTGGGGGACAGATGAAGGGGTTACTGACCCATCAGTTACTGACCCATCAGTTACTGACCTGTCCAGACCCAAGGAAGAAGGATATATTTTGGTAATGAATTATTTGGGTAAGTATGAATTCAAACAAATAAAAGGAAACAGATCACTAAAGCACCAACACGTTATTCCACATCCACTAAGGTGCTTAAATGATTATTTAAGTTACAAGTTTATTTTCAGAGAATTAAAGTTACAACTCATAAAATAAATATCTTTCTTTATATCACATTTCATCATCATTATCTCACTAACCATCATTATGGTCAATACATAAGTTGTTCCTACCTTACTTCATATTTTTCGTGTTAAATTGATATCCGACAATTATTTGAATAGTTATCGAAATACCAAAATTATTAAAACATCTTATTTCCATTAATGATCTTGTATTTCATTGAGTTCCCTTAGTCACCTAAATACACCAATATTTGTTGGTTGAACTCTAATTCCAGAATTCCATCAACAAAACCTATATATAGTTTTTTCTTTTAACAAAGCCTTGAAATGGATATTTTGAATCCTATGAATGTATATTATTCGAAAACAATGAAAAAAGAGGATAATATAATTTGGAAAATTACCTTGGTAATTAGGGGAAAAAATATTTATTAATTAGGAAAATATCAATTACTGATCCATACTAATAATTTGCCACGCATGCAATGTGACCGAATGAACACTTGAAACATCTCAAAGAATTCTTAAATTCACAAAGTTTGAAACATCACACTCCATCTTCGTAAAAAATTTCATACCTTTTTCGGTTAAGAGTATAAACTACCCTTCTACTATGGTTTTTTCTCGAACATGCATTTCTACTATGTTTTACATCAAACTTGCCCTCCTACTATTATCACGATATCAAATATGCCCTTCCGTGAACATTTCCGTCCGAGAACTGTTAACTCCGGTTAGAGCAGTCCGAACTCAGTAAAATGGGAGGGGAAATGTCAAATATACCCCTCCCATTTCCATGCCCCTTCTGTGTAATTTCCCAACTCTAAACAGGATGTATAGTATTATATTCATTGATGAACTCATGTATTATATATTCATTGATGAACTCATGTATTATATATATATATATATATATGTAGTGAGCTTTATTAATAAGGTGAAGCGGTTACACTATCCAGCTGAAACTGATTAACAAGATATATCGATGGTCTATCAACCCAAACCCTCCTTTCGTTGCATCTCGACAAAGCGTGCGCCATAACATGAGCGGCTTCGTTCGCTTCCCTACCAATATGATGCCATTTACCATCTCCTGTACCCTTTAGATAGCGTCTGATGCTCCTATAAAGGACCCCCAAACTCATCTTGTATCTAATCCGGCTTATGCAAATTGTGGACCAAAATTTGGCAAGCCGTCTCTACTATCACGTTTGGGAATGGCTTTGAAAGGCCAGTTGCACCCTAAACTCTGCCGCCAACGCTTCCGCTTCCTCAACCTTCCATAGGCCTGGAATTCTTGTCACTGCCACAAGAAGGAATCGTCTACTCGAATGCCTTATATCAACACCAAGCCACGCCCCTTCCTCTCCCAGGATTCCAACATCAGTACAAACTAAAACACTGTCGCGGCTCGGTCGCTTCCAAACTTGCCTTTCTCAGTTCGCATTTTGCTCCGCTTTCTGCACTTGATGGGTTGATAGTCCTCCAACATGTAACGTGTCTGCACCGCTATCTCCTCTTCCGGTAGCCCCATTAAACAAATTGGTGTTTCTCTCCTTCCAGAGCAGGACACACCAGCCTTCAAAATTCTCATCCTCATCTTGCTCCATCGCAATCTTTACCCAGTTATAGAAAGAATCATCAGCTTTCATCTAGAATAGTCCCTTAAACTCCGTCGCCCGCCAAATTCTTGACACCCATTCGCACTCACCAAAAATGTGGGTTTGGGTTTCACATTGATCACAAAACGGGCATCTATAGCTGCGACGCGAGTTCTGCTTGTTGACTTCGAAACCTGTATGTAGGATTTCCCTCATGAAATGCCACATGAAATGACGAATCTTAGGTGGAATATTTAACCTCCATAACTTCTTCTGAACTTCTGGTTCCCCTTGTTCCACCACTCCATGCTTCATCATGAACTCCTCAATCCATAGCTTATAGCCTTCTTTAACAGAGTAGCTCTGTCTTGCTATTGTGCCACACCAGCGTATTAACTTTGTCATTTCTCCACAATGAAATCTGTTTGATAGCCCGCACTAGCGCCATGGGGAAACAACTCTCAAGCACCGTCTCATCCCAGCAGTCCGCTTCCGGATCCATCAGTTTCCTCACACTAGCGTCTACCGGAAGCCCCATTGGGGCCGAAGGCACAAACTGATTTGGAAGTCCCGGCACCCAAAGATCGCCCCATATTCCTACCTCCGTCCCACTCCCTATTCAACACCTTAAACCTATGTTAAGAAGCTCTTGTGCGCTCAACAAACTATGCCACACGAAGCATGGGTGGTATCCCACAACTGCATCCAATATTGAAGTATTTTTGTGCTGCTTTGCCTTTAGTATGCGAGCAATGAGAGAGTTAGGGGGTTGGATAAGATTCCACAACTGCTTCGCTAGGAGAGCTTCGTTGAAGCCCTTAAGATCCCGAAAACCCATGCCTCCTTCCTCTTTCGAACTTGCCATTTCCTCTCTTCGAAGTCCATGTGCTCTTGTTTCAGGAGCCCTCTATCCCCACCAGAAATTTATAACCATACTATGCACTTCATCTAGAGTTCCTTCCGGTATCCTGAACATTGGCATAGCATAGCTAAATTGTGCATGAGCCACCGATTTGATTAAAACTTCACGAGCTGCCACTGAGAGGGTTCTCTCCTTCCACCTGCTTAGCTTCTTCCTCATCCGCCCCTTAATGCCTTCGAATGACATCTTCTTTGAATGGCCAGCATCCGTGGCTAGCCCTAAATATTTCTTGTGCTTTTCCACTCCCTTCATTACTAGGACTCCTCCAATCTCGAATCTTCTATGTGGCACCACATTAGAGCTAAAGGATACTTCCGATTTCTTGAAACTAACCAGCTGCCTGGATTCTTTCTCGTAGTCTTTAAGAATTTTCTTTAACACCTTACTTTCTTCTACTGTTGACCTGACAAAAAAGATACAATCGTCCATGGAAAACAGAAGGGACACAACCGGTGCAGCATGTGCCGGCTGAATCCCATGAAGTCTTTTCGCTTGCACAACCAACATTGTATATGCTGAAAGTCCCTCCGCACACAGGAGAAATAGGTTCGGTGACAGCGGATCTCCTTGGCGGATCCCACGATTCGGCACTATCATTGGGGATTGATGACCATTCACCAGGACTGAAAATGTAATCGAACGCACACATAACAAGATCATTGTCACCCCCTTCTCATCAAAACCCATTCTCCTCATTACCCCTTCCAAAAAGTGCCACTCCACTCTATCGTAAGCTTTTGCCATATCAGTCTTTGCAACAAAGAATCCCTGACTTTTGTTCCCTTTATTCATCATGGTATGGAAACATTTGAAAGCCCCACTACGTTATATGTGATGAAACGCCCAGGCACAATGCACTTTGCTAAGGAGAATTGACTTTATCCAGCACTAATTTCAGCCTATTAGCCAGAACCTTTGCCACCAACGTGTAATGTGTTACAGAGACTAATAGGTTGAAATTCTTTGGGGGTTGAGTGGGTTCTTTACCTTTGGGATCAGAGCTAGGAGGGTATGCTTCAGTCCCATTGACATTGTCGCATTATCAATAATCCCCTTTACTACATCCACCATATCATCGCCAATAATTTTCCAGTAAGATCAGAAAAAATCAATTGAAAGTCCATCAGGACCCGGGGCCTTCCTGCGCCCCATTTGCTTTAGGGCTTTGTAAACTTCCTCTCTCTCCACTTCCCTACCGAGAATTTGATTATCCTCACTAGTCACCGATTTCCGAATGGCATTCAGAACCGGAGTATCGATCGGATCCTCTCCTTCAGTGAACAGATCAGCAAAATAACTCATAAAGCAGTCAAAAAGCCTCTCAATTCCAACATACCATTGCCCAAAGTCATCCTTGAGCTTCCGAATAGTATTTTGCCTCCTCCAAGCGGTAGCCTGTTTGTGAAAATAATTCGTGTTATTATCTCCTTCTTTCAACCAGTCCGATCTTGATCTTTGTTTCCAATATTTGGCGTACTAGCCAGTCTTTCCAGCCGTCGTAGAGCCCTACGAATCTTTGACTTCTTCCTAGAGAAGTTGGGGAATGTCACACTGCTCCAAACTTCCAAATTCGCCCTGCATGAATTAATCTTCTCCATAACTCCCGTAGCACCTGCGTTCGACCAGGACTCTTCCACCACTTTGCTACTTTCTTCATTATTTGCCCAGAAACGAGTCAAACCGGAAACTCCAGCCCCATTTTGGTTCCTCATCATCCTCACCATTCGTGTGCAGATGATTGGCCTATGGTCCAATCTCGTCTTGTCAAGATGCTTCACTTTCGCATTGAGAAAATGCTCCAGCCAATGGTCCGACGCCACGAATCTGTCAAGTCTCTCCTCTATGTACCCTCCTTGTCTCCTATGGTTCTCTAAAGTGAATTTATAACCCTCAAATCCCACATCGCGAAGCTGTGTTTCTAGGAGGCAGTCGTGAAATTCAGTAATGTCCCTCTCCTCCATATTTTGGCCCCCGCTTTTTTCCTCCACTGCTAGGATTTCGTTGAAATCCCCACCACACAACCAAGGGCCTTCTCATTGGGAAGCTAGGTCTCGCATAAAATCCCATGTATTCTTTTTCTTGCCTACCTCCAGCCACCCATATAGACTCGTGAATCTCCATACAAACTCTCTATCATCTACTATTTTTGCATCATTGTAGTGGAGCGAGGCATACATTACCGTGGCTGCAACCTCCTCTACCCACCGAAGACTCAAACCACCTGCTCAACCACCCCTTTAGGTATTATTTGGCCAACAATCTCCGAACGGGTATCCCAATTCTTTCTGTGTTTCTTCATTTTCCAGTTTCATTTGTTTAGTTTCCATCAAGAAAACTACGTGGGGGGGGGGGGAGTTTGTCGCAATAGCAACTTCAAAGCTTTAACTGGCCGTTTACTTTCCAAACCGCGATAGTTATAGCTAAGAATTATCATTTATTACCCAAAGGGGATAGGTTCCCCGCATCTTTCTTCCCTTGTTCGATATGGTCAATCTTTTGAGCTTCTGGTTTACATGTCATAGCTCCACCTAGTATAATCCATTCGTCCTGACTTTCCTTGTTCCTTACTATTCCTACTTTCTCCCCCATCATTTGAATAAGCAGCGCTGCCATCCAACCCTCTTCCCAACATCTTTTGTCCACCTTCCTTCGCTCCCACTTTCTTCTTCTCGTTAGTGATTTTCTTCATTATATCACCCCCCCCTTTTACCTGTTGTTCCATACGTTTAAAAGTGAATCTCTTCTTCTTTATAGGTGTTCTGTTGTCTTAATTACTTTCCTCCCTCTCTGTTGTGTCCTCATTAATCTCTTCTCCCTGTCTAGGGTCCTGAAACTCCTTGTGCATGGGACTATTAGCTTCCTTCCCCTGCTCATGTAGTACGTCAAAACGGTTGTTAGAGTGATGCACTTTCTATTTCTTTGAATTTATGTCATGTTGTATTAGTTTCCTTCTCTTTTGCTTCACCATCATCCAGTCCCTGTAAGCACAACCATTTGATGGGTCCACCGGCTGCGTTTCAAGGACCGCTTCGACACTTTCCATCTCCACCTCAGTCCGCACCTGCTTGCATTCACACAGCTCGGTTCCATTCCCATACCTTTTGTATTCACCACATATGTTATCCAACCCCTCGTACTGAATTAAGTACTTGATTCCTTCTATCTTGTATTTCGAGAGTAGTGGTTTCGTGAGATCCACCTCCATACTAACTCTTGCAAATTGAGCCCTTGCCCCTAATTCGGTCGATCTCGCTCTATCCACCCTTACAGGCTTACCAATGCGTTCAACTATCCTCATTATAGCCTCTTTGTTCACAAACTCCACTGGGGAGCTGAACCCAAACAATTGTCGATTTAGTTATCGTGGTCTAGGGATTAAAACCCTTAAACCAACGGTGGGCCGTTAAATATGTATTGCCCAACATCTAAGGTCCACTGACAATGCCAGTTCATAGTCCAAACGATTTTTAAACCGCACCAAAAAGCAACCGTTCTTGATATCCGTTGTCTGGATCTCTCCATGGCGAGCCCAAAGGGAGTTCAGTCTTCGAGAAAGGGGTAGAAAGTGGACGTGTTGCCCTAATCCCTTCACAACCAGGGCCCAATGCAGTCAAAAGCGCGATTCTACCTAGAAGCGGAAAAGGGGTAAAATCGTAAAGCGTAGAATCAAAGCGTAAAAGCGTAAGTTTTTGAAGCATACTGAAAAATAACTAAAAAGTTAGGATATATACTATGTAAAATATGAATGCACGGAATTTAGATAAGTTAATAAATACATACAATTCATGCCTCAGGTAGAGCAACTTGTAGCATCTTAATAATAAGTTCGTAAACATTAATTTTAACAATAAGCCACTTTTTTCTCTATGTTAATGAATTCGGGAAGAGCCTAGCTGGTGAATTAGATTACTCTATTGAAGTTGAGAATGCATTCAAGTACATGGTATGTATCTTTTAATCTCAAATGTATCATATTCTTGGTGATTTACTTTTAAAATATACTTTTTATAATTAATTTCATGAAAAGAATACTCATTTAGTGAACTAAAAACGTAAAAACGTAAAGCGTTTTGGTGAATTAGAAGCGTAAAAGCGTAAGCTTTTAAGCTTTAAAGCGCGATTTAGTCCGATTTTATACACTTAAGTTTTTATATGGAAACGAAAGCGTTTTGGTGACCTAAAAGCGTAAAATCGTAAGTTTTTAAGTTTTAAAACGCGATTTTGACTGCATTGCCAGGGCCGACCTCCATTCCCTCCTCCATCTGATTTTTTCTGCAACTGTGTAGAGGATTGGTGGGCATTGTGGATCAAACTCTTCTTCTGTAATCTCATCGTCCTCCTCTTTCTCGTTATTTGCCACATCTTCAGAATAAGAATCAGCAATATACTAGCCCTCATCACCCAGTTGGCTTTTGAATAGCCGTTCCGCACTATTATACAACCCAGTCAATGCCTTCCCCACTTTGCCATCTGCTTGGGTGCCCCCAACCGAGGTATCAATTTCCATTTCCGTAGCAAGTCCTTCCAATCCTACCTTCTCCTTCTCTAGGTCAAGAGGTCGAACGCGTTTCTTCAGCTGAAAAATCTCCCTTTCGCTTTTGCCATTCGACGAGGAAGAGACCATAGTCGGCCGACGGATGCTACTTAGGGCCAGTGGTTTGTCTCCCACGGCCGGGGCGGTTGCTGACAGCACTGACGCCATCGCACTCGAACGAAAACTCACGATTTCATAAGAACCTATGAAAAACTTGGAGCGCTAGGGTTTTGCAACTGAACTCACGTATTCTTATTTCTTGATTATGCTATAAATTATTACAAATTATGTACTAGCTATTTTCATCCAGAATCTTTTTCTTTTTCGAATGCTGAAATTAAAAATCCATGAAACTAAACTTTAGTTAAAACTCCATATAACAACCTTGTCATGGTACAAGTATGCAAAATATAGTCATCGAGAAGGTAGTTTGTTCATCACCCATTTTGACATACAAGGTCTAGATGAAAAAGACATTCAACGTATCCATGATTCATGGTACATCGTTAAAATGATGAAAAAATGTGGAGTGAATTCCTACTATCCAATGCATATTTCGTTCTAATTTAAAGTGGTGGTGGTACTTTATTGTGTACCACCGAAACTGCCTTTCCTTTGTTGTCGTTGTCCTTGATTCGGGTATTCAAGCATCGTCTTCCCAATCAAATCAGGCTGCATTTCAAAATAGAAAATAAAAAACATTAGCATAGCAGTAGCTTCTTTAGCAATATATACTCTATATATTTTTCATGCATCCTTATGTTTAGAACGCCAAAACCTTTGTCATTATTCCAATGCTTCTCACAACTCATAAATGGCATTTTCTTCTTAGTTGTTGGCTTCCTCCTACTGCTACTAGCGCCACCATTATCCTAAACAAACAAACAAACACAATATACATTTTCCCCATGATAATCATTTCAAACATAGATCCACAAATTGCGTTCAAGTAAGTACCACATGAAGATCATTGGAACAATGGAATGGGTCTATAAATCACAAACCAACGTTAACGAATAAAAATACACAACTAAAGGAATCATATGAAACTTACTTGGTTTTTTTAGGTACCAACATATGCAGCACCTGTTCTCTCCCCACCATATCCCGGGAGAGTTCCATTCTCCTAGTCCATACATTTTACTAAATAAATTAACTAGTTATGATAAATGATTTGAATTGCAGAAAACGTAAAGTTATAGACTGTACATACCTGAGTTCACTTCGGTTTGGCACATGTGACCTAATTCTGTACAGTTTTTGCACTCAATTACCCTCCAATTTCTACCAAGCTTTGTTTCATCATTTTTATCACGAGCCAACAACTCTTTAGAAGTATACACATGCTTCTTTCTTTGCTCCTCTTGTCCTCCACTTCCACGACACTTCTCACTCTCTTCTTCTTTAGTCTCCCGGGAATAATTCTAAAATCTAGTGGGAGGATGGCCTCATAGTCACTTTGTATCCATGTCCTTGTTCCATCCATGGGTTCCAACACGTTTTCATATGTGCTTCTTCACTTCATTGTTTTGAAGTATCCAGAGATGTACATTTCAGGCGTTTTTCCTTCAAATGGCAAACATGTGATGGCATGGGCACATGGGATCCCAGTTAGCGCCCACACTCTGCAGGAACAACTCAAATTTGGTATTGAAACTGTAAACCTCTCATTATGATGTCGAACTTCATACTCATTCTTCCCATTATGAGTGATATGACAAGCATAATTTTCTTCTGCAATTTTCTCAAACTTGGCCAATATTTTGGGACAAAACTCTTAATACGACCCTGGGGGGTGTATTTTTACCAAAGTCATGCAGCAAACAATCAATCCAAAAATTGATTGAATTCGAATCAAGAACAACGCGTTTTTAATACGAAATTGGGATAAAACGGAACCAATGGACAATTCCACACCTGGTGAAAGCTCGTATGGCATAAAAGGGTAGCTGCTCGACCACGATTGAAGAGAATATTCAATTGATACAAAGCTCACAAGCATGGAATCCACCAAACTCAAACAAGTCACAACTTGCACAAAACCAAAGGGTTTCTTTTCGATTAATCAACTCTTATGTTTTTACAACGTAAATAGAACGGTATTTAAAGGCAAATAAAACCTAATACAAACCTAATAGAACTAGGAAACAATTAAGGTATAAGTCTACACTGAAAAGGACACAAAATTCATGTTTAAACTGCCTTTCTTGAAGCACAAGTAAGCTGCTAGCAAAACAGTCAAAAGGCAGCTTTCGTACTAACTTCACGCCTTTCGTTCGAGGCCTTCCAGAACTCCAATTCTTCATCCAATTCCTTCCCTTTGTTCATAACATACCTAGTTTCATGTTGAGGAAGCCTTTTGACTTGAATCCCATCCATGCTCCTTGAATTGAGCTCCAAAGTAGGCTTCACAAAACAGTTTTCTGCCTTGGCCATTTTCTGGCAGTTTTCCAGTTTTGCGGTAGCAACTTTGAGGCCTTGGAAAACAACCTTAATGACATCATCTGGATCCAAAAATCATACCATTGGAAACATGACAACTTTATCTGTAAAACAAGCCCTTGATCTCCAATTATCATTGAGCCATTTGTGAGATACAAGCTTCCCAAGTAGGGTACCTGAAACTGTTTCAACACAGCCAAAAATCAGAATTCTTCAAGTGAGTTGAGATGACTTCTTTGGAAAGCAATTGTCAGTTTTGGATTGATCCAATTGGGATCATATCAGGCTCCCCCTCTTCAAAAAGCTTTGACCTCAAAGCTTGAAGCTGCTTCTTGTAAAAAACATCACAAAATCCCTCCCAAATCGGATCACGAAATAGGTACCTCGAACTTGCAATTTTGAACTTCAACTCATCGTTAACTTGTGAATTTGCCGCTATTTGCCACGATTCGAGCTTCATCCCATTCGTGAGGCTCCAATGGACCTTCCCCACACAAACAATTTGCTCAATCGATTCCTGAATACCAAATTTCAAATTTCCAGATTCCAGCAAAAAAATCCTAGAATCCGGCGACTTTGTATTTCCCAGCGAGGCCTCCAAATTTGGGTGTTTCTCTTCTAAGCCTCCACGAGCAAATTCATTACACATAATCAATCCGCATGGCTCCCAGGAGTCGTTTCCACCCATTATCAAGCTTCGATTCTGCCCGAATCGATCCCAATCGCGTCGCCCGCGTTTCCCGCCATCGCGAATTTTAAAAATTCCAGAATCCGGCAAAGGAAACCTAATTCGCGGCGGCCAATTCCCAAAAATCGGCGAGCCAAAAGAAAATTGGGAGTTTGAGAATCTGGCCACTTTTCTTCCAATTGAAGACTCGTATAGCTTCCTTGAACCTCCCAGAACTTGCCCATGGTCTCGTTTTCGTTCGATTCGCGTCCAATCTCTCCAATCGATTCTTCCTTGTCTTCTCCAAACTTGCGGCAGAAAAAATCATAATCGGGCGTTGTTGATTGGGACTTCGTCGGAGCAAATTGGATACTTCTACACGTTCCATGGATCTCGACGAACGATTCTGCAGCATTGGATTTTCTCGAATCGCGCTGGTTTGCTCTACCCAATAAAAGGTCCTCGTCGCCGTTCTTGTCCACGAACAGAGGTGACTTTGGCAACATTGGTTTGGGATTTTCAGGTATGTCCTCTTCCATTGAAGCTACTGATGACGTTCCAAGGGCCGAGGGGAAGGGTTCGACACTGATGGTTGGTTTCGAATGATCTCCAGACTCCTCATCCCCTTCTCTCTCTCTCATGCTCTGTTCCATCGTCGAATAACAGGAGTTCCCTGCTGCAGAACTCGAACTCTTCTCTTTGGCAACAAACTTGGGCTCGGGCCTCGCTTCTCCAGCTTCCGAAGAGAATCCTCGAATCGTCATCACTCTTTCATACCCTGGGGACTCAGTTGATTCCTCCTCATGACCGATTCCCCTTCGTCGGCGTCGATAGAGCTGGTGAAGTGAGTACTCTGCTTAGTCAGAGCAAAACAGGGATGGGTTATGGCGGTCGGTTCTGGTTCTGGTACTGCCTTCTAGAGCTTTCTAAAGCTCATAAAATTAAACCCAACTCACCTCTGCACCCATAAATGAGCCTGAGACTCTTTTCCCATGATAGATTCGACTCCAATTGCTTGAGATCGCCGTAAACTTCGTCCGACGAAAGAGGTTTTAGAACGAACTTCTTTCCTTTGTGTTGAAACTTGTAATAGTTCGTCCATCCTTCATGTGTGACCTTACGGTCGAATTGCCAAGGTCTACCAAGCCATAGGTGAGCTGTTTGCATTGGTGCAACGTCACACACCACCTCGTCCTCGTACTTTCCGAGATTAAAATGAACTAAAGCTTGTTTGGTCACGTTGATCGTTCCGTGTTCGTTGATCCAACTGAGTTGGTAAGGTTTGGAATGTCTTTGAGTTGTCAATCCAAGCCTCTTGGCGACGTCCAGGCTTATGATATTTGCACATCTCCCTACATCAATCATGAGTGACACCAATTTCCCATCGATGAAGCATCCACTGTGAAATAAGTTATCCCGCTGTTCGTCGGACTCTCTATGCTTGATGACGACTGCCGGGGACTTCTCTTTGCCACAAAATCGAGCCTGCTGCTCCTCCTTATTGCCCTCCACCAATTGCTTAGCTCCAACCACGTTTTCCATTGCAATCTAGCTATGGACAGCAGCTGCAAAGCATAAACAGGGGCTGCCCTGTTTTGGAATTAAATTATGCTTGTACCGAAACGATTGATTGCTTCTACTTCTTCGCCCTCGTGTAGAACCAGGCTCTGATACCACTTGATACGACACTGGGTGGTGTATTTTTACCAAATTCACGCAGCAAACAATCAATCCAAAAATTGATTGAACTCGAATCAAGAACGCGTTCTTAATACGAAATTGGGATAAAACGGAACCAACGGACAATTCCACACCTAGGGAAAGCTTGTATGGTATACAAGGGTAGCTGCTCGACCATGATTGAAGAGAATATTCAATCTATACAAAGCTCAAAAGCTTGGAATCCACCAAACTCAAACAAGTCGCAACTTGCACAAAACCAAAGGGTTTCTTTTCGATTAATCAACTTTTATGTTTTTACAATGTAAATAGAACGGTATTTAAAGGCAAACAAAACCTAATACAATCCTAATAGAACTAGGCAACAATTAAGGTAGAAGTCTACACTAAAAAGGACACAAAATTCGGGTTTAAACTCCCTTTCTTGAAGCACAAGTAAGCTGCTAGCAAAACCGTCAAAAAGGCAGCTTTCGTACTAACTTCACGCCTTTCGTTCGAGGCCTTCCAGAACTCCAATTCTTCATCCAATTCCTTCCCTTTGTTCATAAACATACCTAGTTTCATGTTGAGGAATCCTTTTGACTTGAATACCATCCATGCTCCTTGAACCGAGCTCCAAAGTAGGCTTCACAAAATAGTTTTCTGCCTTAGCCATTTTCTGGCAGTTTTCCAGTTTTGAGGTAGCAACTTTGAGGCCTTGGAAAACAACCTTAATGACATCATCTGGATCCAAAAAGCATACCATTGGAAACATGGAAACTTTATCTGTAAAACAAGCCCTTGATCTAATTGGGATCATATCAACTCTTTGTCCCACTTATATGCTTATGCCTTCTTGGATGTGATGATTAACATCATCATAGTCCGAATATCATCCAACATGCTATAAATTGCCTTGTATCTAGCTTCGAGTATCAATGCATTAAACGATTCCGACATGTTGTTGTCAACGGAATCACATTTCACCTTTGTTGAGAAGTATGCACGTGACCAATGCTTTTGATCAATTGAAAATAATTCTTTGGCTGCTTCCTCATTAAGTTTTGAGAGCTTCTCAAATGCTCGGCTGAAAAAGGATGGCATTGAGGCCTTAGCACATTCCCAAAAAGTTGGTTGCCACTCTCTTTTTCTATACTTCTTCCTCCAATTACTCTAAATATGCCTAGCACATAGTCGATGGTCTGCATTGGGGAAAATATCTGTTATTGTTGGCACAAGCCCCTGCAAGTTCGATTTCCAAAAAAAAGCTATAAAAAGTATACAAAAGGAAAAGGTTGCTCTTTTACATGAAAGCAAGGGGTTAATTGCAAGGTTGGTCACTGGGTTTACTAAAAACGCTCACGTTTGGTCACTACAAATATTTAATTCTATTCGTAGTCACTAAGATTAGTTCAATAGTTCATGTTTAGTCACTCACCGTTAGTCTCCTTTAACTTTTGTTGATGTGGCAGTCAACCTTCATAGTTGACCGTTAAATTAGCGACGTGGCTATTAAAAACTCATAAAAAAATAAAATTTAATCTATCAAAATTTCCACCTCACTTTCTTCTAATTGTCCGCCCTTTCTCTTCTCCCCTTTCTTTTGGCACTCACTTGTACTTAATCTTTCCTTCTCCTGCGAGTGAGCAATGGTGTCCTTCTTCCTAATCTTCTTCTCCTACTCACTCACTCACACATCTTTCTCATGATCTCCCACGACACCATAGCTACCATGTGGTGATGAAAGCTCCTTTATCCACTCAACCGTTCGATGATGTGACGCCTCTTGCTTTCCCTTCGTCGCTGCGACCTCTTTTCCATTTCCTTTCCCACCGTCACATTTGATTTCGACGTCGACATCATCATTCCCGAATTCGTCATCTTAATTTTGTTTTCCTCCTCCCATGAGCCCTACTCATCACGCCGGCGGTCATCCTGGTACTTCTTTTTGTTGCCCTTTACGACCACGATGCTTCGTGGTTTAATGCCACCGCTGAACCGCTCCGACAGTACAATCGCACTCGCCTAGTAGCCTCCTGGTATAATAGGATCTCTTTGTCTTTTCCAGCACTGAGAAAGGGTTTTTGCTGCCGGTCCCCTGTTTCTCGGCCTTGCTGCTGTCGGTGCTACTGTTGCGGCTGACCGAGCTTCTCGATCTAAGATCCTGGGATTTTATCTCCGGGGCGCTAACCATGCCCAATGGAGTTTTGGGGCTTTCTTCTCCCTTCCCCCAACTGGGTTTTTGTCGATGGGGAGTTGGTGAAAAGAAAGGGGGAGAAGAGAAAGGGGCGACCAATTAGTAGAAAATAGATTTTTAATTGATTCTTTAATAAGGTGAAAATTTTAATAGATTAAATTTTATTTTTCTTATGATTTTTTAATAACCACGTCACTAATTTAACAGTCAACTATGAAGGTTGACTGCCACATCAGCAAAAGTTAATGGAGACTAACGGGGAGTGACCAAGCATGAACTATTGGACTAATCTTAGTGACTACGAATGGAATTAAATATTTGTAGTGACCAAACGTGAGCGTTTTTAGTAAACCCAGTGACCAACCTTGCAATTAACCCTGAAAAGCAACAAAGAAAATTTACTACAGCACTTTTTGTTATTGAACATCAAATGAAGCCTTACTTATGTATTTCATATATCTTGTCACACGTTATGGGAATAATTCCTACCAAGACAACACTAGACATCCAATTACTCCGCTTTCAAAGAGCAACTAAAATAAAATTATACCTTCATTTGATCGGAACTAAAACACCAACCAGCTTCGTTATCGATGCACAAATCATCTCTCAACTCCTTGAGGAACCAACCCCATGAATTCCTCGACTCAACCTCAACAACTGCCCAAGCAATAGGATACATTTGGTCATTTGTGTCCCTTGCAATTGCAGCAAGTAATTCACCTTGCACAAACCCTTTAAAAAACAACCATCCAACGCAATCATCTTCCAACATCCTTTTAAAAAACCTTTCTTTATGGCACCAAAACAAATGTACAATCGTTGGAATTTCAGCTTACTTTCGGGGTTGTTTCTATTGACCATGATACACACTATTGAGCCAACATTTGTTTTCTTGATCTCCTCAGCATAAGTCCACAAGATTGCATACTCATCTCTAAAGCATCCTTCAGTCAAGTGCAAAACTATTCTCTTTGCTCGTGAGCACTTATTTCTGTATACACTAAACCAAAGTTCTTCTCTAACAGTCTCCATCATGTCCTTCAGCTTCCACCGTGGATCTGCTCTTATCCTCTTATGGTATTTCTTTGTAATCACAACCGGAGACACCTCCCTACACTTAAAATGCACCCCACATCTACGCATTTTCAGTGTTTTGATCTGGAAGACATTGGCTTGTTCCATGAAACAAGAAGGGCAAATTGATAGTTAGGGTAGTTGCAAACCATTCTAACCCTTTCCGGATCACTCTTCTTAACCCTTAGATCTTTCTTGAATGCGAAATAATATTTGTTGATTGCTTCCCTAGCCTCATCCATCCCATTGAAGATCATGCCTACCTCGAAATAAGGAGTGACTAGATTTGGATTGTACTTAGGGAAACGAATCTTCCTATGCACCGCATGATCTACCAATCCATCTTCATTATTGCTTTCATCTTCGCTTCCAATTTCATCAGAATCAAAAGTACCCTCCTCTTCTGCAATTTGTTGTTGTCTTCTCTCGACCTCATCATCAGAGTGATATGTTGTAGGTATCCCTCTCTTCAAATTTTCCTTGACGATCTTAAATTTTCTTTCAATTTCCTCGCGATCTTCTACATCCTCATCGTTAACCCACTCCGGGTGTGCCTCAAAGTCACTATCAGAGTCGCCATTTCATCATTAATCCACACACCCTCTTCAAATGTTGTTGTCATGCCATCAACTCCATTAGAATTTTCAGCAGCTAAACCCCCTCCATCATGTGGAATTGATTCCACTGGCCTTCTTTTAGACCCGCCACCTTCATTTTCTTTAGCTTCATCCCTTACTTTGTTTACACCATCATTTACTTCATAGATTGGGCCTTCATTAGATACTGAGTTTTCAACCTGCTAAAGCAATAGTAAAGAACTTCAATTTATGAATAAACATTTACTTTATATAACATTTGATTTCAACCTGCCAAATAATTAAGTTAATAGAAAACATCAAGTTATCTTTTCAAAAATAGATAACATGTCTCTAACGTACACATGATATTCATTCTTGCCTTTAAATTGCTCTAGAAACTCCCAAACAAATGTGTCATCAGATAGTTGTTTCCAAGCATCTATCCCTTCACCATTAGACTTCATGAAGTACATTTGAAAATCATCAATGTACTTTCCTTCATCTCTTAACATTTTGTTAAGGTCCCAAGTACTAATTGAGTCAGGACCTATGTTAGGATTAGACAATTCTTCTCCTCCTTCATATATTGTATCCTTGTCGATCTTCTTAAACCTTCCTCCGACGTGAAAGACAAATCTTGGATTGGTCATTCTGAGTCCTGGAACAAAATTCCAACTTTTAATTACCCAACAACCGCCAAACCACAATAAAGTATTGATACAAACAAAATTAAAATTGTGTGTGAAGAGTTGTTGCCTACTTCAATTTCGAGAAAAGGATGGCCCCCAACACAAATTAAAGGAGTCTTTTTCCCAAGTTCTTATCAAGGGGACTAGCCAAAAGAATCAATTTTATATTCAAGGTTTTGTTATGTCACGTGGGTACTATAAAAAGATAGTTTTTGGTTGGCTTTTATAAGAATCAAAAGTTACGTTCTCCCCAGAGCAAGATGAATAAGTAGAACGTCGGGTCCGGATCCTGTGACTAAGGGGTGCTTAGTCACTTGACTAATCTCTTCACAGCTCTTAGATCTGGACACAACAATCTGACGGTTAAAAAGTGGGAAGGGCTATTTAATTAATGACAGAGGTATTTTGGGTATTATGGAAAAATACGAAGTATACAAACCGGACTTACAATAGTACAAACCATACAAACAATACAAACTACAACGACAAAACATACAAACATATTTACAACATTACAAACTTATGAACTATACAAACAATACAAACTAGACCGACAAACAATACAAACCTTACAAAAAAAAAACAACCGGGTTGACTTTAGAGGCTCCATCCCTATATGGAGGGCTCCATCCCAAAGTCAACCCGTTTTTTTTAGACATACAAACATTATGAACATGGTGGGAAAAAATGACAAACTAGACCGACAATCCATACAAACTTGAAAAACACGTGGGTTGACTTTGGAGGCTCCATCCCTATATAGAGGAGGTCCATCCAAAAGTCAACCAGGTTGTTTTTTAGACATAAAAAATATTACAAACATGGTTGACAAAAATGATAAACATGGTGTACAAAAATAACAAACATTACAAACATTACAAAAGAAACCGACAAATATTACAAAACGACAAAGCTTACAAACGTTACAAAATTAATCGACAAACAGTACAAAGCATACTAACCATACAAAATGTCATTAAAAATGACAAACAAGAATGATAAACAATACAAATCGAATCAATACATACATCACAAAATAGGTCAACAAACATCACAAATCTAGCATAGTCGCCAAAAAATCCTTCTCCATCGTCACTGGTTGCTGAAAAGTGTCCTCCGACCAGGATCTCTCTCTCTCTCTCTCTCTCTCTCTCTCTCTCTCTCTCTCTCTCTCTCTCTCTCTCTCTCTCTCTCTCTCTCTCTCTCTCTCTCTCTCTCTCTCTCTCTCTCTCTCTCTCTCTCTCTCTCTCTCTCTGGAGGGGGGAATTCCCCAGGAAAAAATATTGGCGCATGAACTTGGAGGGGAGAATTCCCCTGGCCGGCAATTGCCAGAAAACAACCGGGACAGAGACGGGAGGCTGTGACTGGCCGGCGCAAGGGGACAGAGAAGGAAACGCTGGCATAATTTTTTTATTCATTTTATAATTAAAAATAAAAAATAAACATGCAATTACTACATTGCTCTTCATTAAATTGGATTAATTAGAGCCCTTAGATTTTAATGAGGTTGAGTGGCTGAGATTCACTTAGCCATGTGACTAAGAGACTCCTCCTTAGTCACCTTATCTCAGCCCTAGAACGTCGACTCTGTATATAAGCCTTCAGTTGGATTGACGAAAACAGGACAGCTGGCGGTCCTCTGAATTGCTCACCGGAGTGCGTTTATTTATTAGTCGTTCTTCTGCTGGTGATTTGGAAAATTGAATTTCAGGTTTAGTAGACTATCATGACCAGCCGTTGTGGCCAACGATGGCTAGCAAAGAGGTAGGGTTTGGAAGATGGAGGAGTAGAAGTTGAACAAGCCCGGAGTTGGATTCACAATGATGTCTCTCGAGTGGGGAAATTACGCTGAAGGGGGAATTGAAAAGAGAGGGGTAAATTTGACATTTCCAGTCCCGTTTTATTGAGTTCGGACTAGTATGATCAGAGTTAACGGTACCCAAACGGAAATGTTCACGAAAGGACAAATTTAATATTGTGGTAATAGTAGGAGGGCAAATTTGATGTAAAACATAACAGAAGGACATATTTGAGCAAAAATCATAGTAGAGGGGCAGTTTATACAATTAACCCTACATTTTTCCCTATACCTAGGGTCCTAACTCTATTGTTTTGACTTTTATGATGATTACCAAGAAAGAAGGATATATTTTTCTAATAATTTTTTGGGTGAGTACGAATTCAAACAAATAAAATAAAATAATAAAAAAAATATGCAACTAACATGTTATTCAACATCCATTAACGTCCCTAAATAATAATTAAGTTACAAGTTATTTCAAACAGAACTTAATATACAACTCATAAAAAGATTATCATTCTTTATATCACATTTCATCATCATTATCTCACAAACCATCATTATGGTCAATATATAAGTTGTTCCTGCCTTGCTTCATATTTTTCATGTGAAAATTGATGATCCGACAATTATTTGAATTATTATCGAAATACCAAAATTATTAAAATATCTTATTACCATCAATGATATTGTATTTCATTCAGTTAACCTTAGTTACCTAATTACACCAATTTGTTTGGTTGAATTCTAATTCCAGCATTTGGTAAGGGTAAAAGTCATGAATGCATACATGTGCAAACCCTAAAAGACATATTCATAGGATGGATTATTTTTCTTTTTCTAACTTTAGCTCTATTTTCATATATCAGAAGGGAAAATGATGAATTTATGTTTTATGAAATAAAATAAATTGATAAATAAAATCTATATATAGTTTTTTTTCTTTTAACAGAGCCTTGAAATGGATTTTTTGAATCCTGTGAATGGATATTATTCGAAAACAATAAAAAAGGTAATGAGGATAATATAATGTGGAAAATAATTACCTTGATAATTAGGAAAAAAATATATTAATTACTTATCCATGCTAATAATCTGTCACGCATGCAATGCATCCGAATGAACACTTGGCACTTGGCAGTCATATTGTCTAACAGGAGGACCCACGTCTCCCAATAACAGCAAGCACGTCGCAGAGCAGTCGCCGCATCACCGCTGGCGCCGGAATCGGAGTTCCCCGGCAGGGCACTATTTTTTCCTCTGTTCTGTCGTAGAAAACCTCGAAGTCCCCGTCTCTGTTTGTCAACAACTCAAAAACGGCCGGTCCCACTGAGACCCACGTGGCAAGCCCTAATTCCAGCAAAAATAAAAACAAAAAAGCAATAATAAGCAAAATTACTTTCATTCTGCGGGATTTCTACTCTCTTTCCTCTATAAACTTGAAAACAAAACAGGATTTCGATTATTTTTCGTCTTTATTTCCAGGTTTTAGTCCAACAAGGTCACGCACAACTGAGAGGTAAAGAGGCCCCTTCTCTCCTAACTCTCTCCCTCAGCCAGAGAAAAATTCCATTCTTCACTGTGTGCTTTGATTCTTTGGTTCTGCTGGCAAGTCATTTCAATTGAGTTGAAATGAAATGAATCCCTAGTTTCCACCCCTCTTCCTAAACAGCAATGGCCATTTCTTCTTAGTTTGGGGTGAATCGGATCATCTGGTCCATGCATGTAGCCAAGTTCTGAACTTGGGGGGAGGGATTTGGTGATTTTCTTGCGCCTATGAAACACCTTATATTTTCCTGAAATTTTTATTGATGTGGGTATGGTTTGTTTGGTCTCAAGACTCCGAAAGTTCTGATTTTTTTGTTTTTACGCTCTAGTTTCTCACTTTCGAACGCGTTGGTACTTGTGGTTCTGTATGCTGCAGGTGCATGTTACAGTGGCTCTGGTTATGGTAGCAACTGCTTAGTTTTAGCGAGGTTAGCGTTTCTGTTTCAGTTATGGCTTCCGTTTATCGCCGATTTTTCAGTTTCTTATTGAACCCCTTGGTGGTTGATTCCCATTAATGGAATGATGTGATGATGTTATTCAATTATGGGCGCTTGTTCATGATTGTATATGATCCACTCTGTTCTGTTATATTTTTTGGAACAAGTCTTATTTGTTGTTTATCATTTCCTTTCTGTCGTGAATTGAATGCGCATTCAAATTTGAGATTCAACGCTCGGACCACCTGGCTTTAGGTATGGTGTGATGTTGGATTGTTCTGTTTGGGGCAGTTTATACCTGAAAATCGTGGCTCATTGACTGTAGTTTGGATTCGAGCTTTTAGCTGCGGTTTTAAGCTTCTTTGGTTGCCGTATCCCAACAATATACCCTTGCTTATGTTCAGCCTTCCCTTAACTTTGTTTTGCCTATGCACTATCTTGTTTCACTGTCTGTACGCGGGAAGTTAGTCTCTAAAGTTTTCTTTGGTCTACCTAAGTCTCGAGAGGATATGCTATTACGGAAAATGGGCATGAGATGATCGGCTTGGTATAATGAATCCTAGCAATTGCAAATTCTTATTAGTCCTCCTGTGTGCAATAAATTAATAATGCATTTAGGATTTACTACCATGTTGTTCAGTAGATGCATTTAGGGGTTGATGTTTTATTAGTTAAAATCTAGGACCCTGCCTTGCCAAACATAGGCGTTGTGGATAGATATTCACTTCTTTTCGACAATGGAGATACTAAATAGATAGCAACTTTTCCTCCATATAGATTCCGTAGTGCTTTATCTTTTTCCCTTTTTCCCCATATCAAACATTCCGAACCAAGAATCTTAAAATCTACAGTCTTAATGACGCCTTATGTTGCCGCGTTTTGGTCACAAGTGAATGATTTCTCTCGGTCAGTTCATAGATTTCTTAGCATTTTAGGACTCAACTATTATAAACAAACATTTACTAGGATAGACTGGAGTAAGGGCGGATTTGGCTGTTTACCATTTGCGGAAGTACATTGATTGATTAAAACCCTTAATCTAACGATCTATGGGTGTTATGGATACTTCTTCCTTTCCTTTCTTTATGTCTGCAATGTTTTCCTGCATGTTATCATTCTAGCACTCTAATATTGCTGTCACACACTTGTTTCCTAATCGGTTCCTCCACTGCTAATTCTATTTGCCCCTTCAGGAAGAATAAATCCATCGGAAGGCAGTAAGGAAGTCTTGATATCAACATTATCGGCTCGACATGAGCGAGGCAACTGTAGTTTATATTAATAATCCAAATGCTTCTTCGGCAATTGTCCCCGTGAAACGTAGGCGTGGTCGTCCGCGCAAGCATCCTAAAGTGGATCATCTTGATCACAGCAGAACTTCCCATTCTAATTTTTCATCTGGAGGAGGGGTCAACAGGAGTCATCAGCCCAATTCAGTGAATAATAATGACATTATGCTTGGTCAACCTGTCGTTGGTGTTATCGAAGCAGTGTTTGATGCTGGGTACTTGCTCAGTGTTAGGATTGGCAACTCAGGCACCAATTTGAAGGGTGTCGTATTCAAACCCGGGCACTACATTCCTGTTTCAGCTGAGAACGACATTGCCCCTGATGTTCGAATGATACCAAGAAACGAGTTTCCTATTCCTAGAGAAGTTAATACACCGATCCGTCGCCGTCGTTATCGTACTAGAGAAAGGAATGGGACTTCTCGTGTGACCCCACGTGCGGTGGCCTCAAGTGGCAACCAGGTACTGCCTTTGATAACACAAACTGCTGCTTCCCCTGGGATCTCTAGAGGCAATGTGGTGCCTGTTGTGCTCCATCCTGTTACTACTGTGTCAAATGGGGTAGCAATCAACACCAGCGAGCCATCTTCGGTTGCTATGGCTCCTCATATGATGACGGCTATCTCTAAGGGGAAGGGTGTTCCAAATGTAGCTGCTGATCCTTTATTAAGTGGACCGTCGTCGTTTGCACAACAGCTGGCAGAAGCTGAAAAGCAGGCTCAGACCAGTTTTGTATACAATAGTTCAACAACAACGAAGCCTCAGCATGATGCAGGAGGCAAGTGTACACAATCCGCAGCAGGTATGCATTTCGAGAAACTTTTATCTGACGTGATGATGAAGAGAGTTGAAATACCATCATCAGAATCGCCAGAAAATAATAGCAGCTTTCCTGGTACTTGTTTGTCTGTGAAAGATTCGGGCCTTGCTATGGGAGATGACGAGGAAGAAGAAGACGAGTACCAAGAAGATGATGATGACGAAGATGATGAGGATGATGATGACACAGATCAGCCTCTTACTGTTGAGCCCCTGCGGTCTATACAGCCCAATCTTAACAACCCACCTGCTGATGTCTCAGCCCAGCATATGGGGAGCTACATGACAGGCAAGATGACTGAGCTATTACAGGTATCAATCGAGTATTTGAAGCTGTCTATCTCGTGGTTCTTCTGCTGCATGTCAGTGAAACTATTTGGAACTTACTTTTCATAACTGATATTAATGATTTGCATGATTTCTTGCAAAGGTTGTGCAGAAGAACGTGATGGAAAACCAGGTAGTGCAGGCTGGGCAACCGAGTCAGTCTGGAACTGAGCAGGGAGTGAAAGCCGATGGTTTATAAAACTTCCCAGAAAACATTGCAACCCAAAACCATGGTTATCAAAAGAGGTTATGTGGCAGTAGCTAGTTGTTGCCATTAAATACAGACAGTCCTTGGATTTAAGAGTAGCCGATAGTGGTTTTAAGTTTCAACAACATATGAACTTGTGAGGCTGTAGAGAAACTGGATGTTCTTACTGTTTACAATCCTATATATGAAGAGAAGGGACGCATTTTCTTTGAGATTTGACAGATGTATGTGGTCCGCCTAGCAGAAGAAGTGCAAAAGCTTGCTGTTCCCTGTCTATCTACGGCCTCTATGGAGATGCTCTCTTGTTTTTTTCTTATATCCGGCTGCGAGTTTTACGATCCTCCTTATCACCCATACAATGTCATGAACTTAAACTGCATTGACGTTTTGCGGATGACCTTCTCGCATCGTAGGGTTGGATTCATCCCGTGGAGGTGCATGATGGTGATTTGATTCGTTCTTCAACTGTTGTACATGGTTTATGGGCAAAGGTTTACCCCGGCAACCTTACAGAGCATCATGCGCCAGTTTTAAATTCGGTTCTTTTCCTGTACGATATTTGAGAGTGTGATTACGGGCAAATTGAGAGTCAGGATTGTGACATTCTTCTGCCTCAAGTGGTGAGTAGTAATGTAGGGTCTCAGCCTTCCCGTTACACACTTGACCATGTCTATTTGTCACAACAACGCCATAAGCCGCCTCCTGGGAATCGTGCAAGAACGATCCATCACAGTGTATCTCAAAGTCATGAGTATTTGGCGGTGGTGAAGAGAGCTCCGGTGGTGGAATAGGCTGCGATGAGGGATGAGTGGATGTCTTTTTCAAAGGAAAAATACTCCAATGGTGAAAGCTCCTTTGGGCATTTGCAATAGTCGTCGGAGGCCACAATGCACGGTTCTTGAAAAGACTCGTTCCTTGCTTTCCAAGTATGCCACCAAAGATGAATGATTTTTTGGATTGAGTGGGGCGGATACCTTTGTCCAAGGGAGAAGATCCATAGTAGGATGTCAGTGGACCGCGTGGGAACCATCAGAGTGGGCCATTCAACTCTCCAACCTTCCGCTGCATGAGGGCATTCAAATAAACAGTGATGGATGGATTCCGCTGGCGTTGCGCACAGCGGGCAAACCTTTGAAGGAGAGCATCGTCTAGAGTGAAGGTTTTCCTTTGTGGCCAGGGCCCCTCTGCAGCATCTCCAAAGGAAAAATTTCATCTTTGGAGGGAGAGACAGATTCCACAACCATTTCCACACGTCTTTATTCTGATTCATGGCTGTCTGGGGAGCTCCCTGGGCAAGTCTGTTCTGATTGTGGAAGCAGTGAAAAGCATATTTGACTGTGAAATTTCCTTTATCAGTGCACCACCAAGCCCAAAAGTCTTCCAAAGAAGATGGCCCAATCGGCGTGCTTGCGATCTGTTGTAATGCTTGAGGTGGAAGGAACTCTCCCAGTAAGTCAAACTTCCAGGTTTTGTTGACCTCATCGATCCAGTGATCGCCCGTACCCGGGAAGGAGGATCTTTGATGAAGGAGTGGTCCTAGTCGATCAAATAACCAGGGTCTTGAAATGCCCTTGTTGATTTTCCATTCCCAATCACTCGGATCAGCCCTTGCTCCATCCATCTTTTCGCTTCCCAAAGGCTGGACCAAATCCACGATGCTTTCCCACCTTTTTTTGCCGAGAGGAAGTCTATCTTGGGAAAATACAGGCCTTTGAGTAACTTAACCCAGATGGTGTTAGGATTGGTGAGAATCCTCCAGCATTGTTTAGCTAGAAGGGCAAGGTTAAACTCGTGAAATGGTCTGAAGCCGAGACCTCCCTCCCCCTTAGGGGCGTACAGTACTCTGCCGTCTCTCCAATGGATGGTCTTCTTATGTGCCGATCCTCCCCAAAAAAACCTCCTGAGCATCGAGTCCATCTTCTTCGTTGACGATCTGGGAAGTAAGAAAAGGCACATAATGTAGGAGGGCAATGCTTGGAAAACTGCTTTCAGGAGCGTTTCCTTTCCTCCAGGTGAGAGTAGTAGACTTTTCCATGACTCACTTTTACATTCCAAACGTTGAATGAGAAAGCTAAAAGTTTCGGCCTTCGGTCTTCCCCATTCTGTTGGCACTCCCAGGTACTTGGAGTGGCAACTAGAATCAGCAAACCCAATGTTTCTAGTGATATTCTCTTTTTCCTCAGGGCTCACATTACTGCTGAAGAAGGAAGATGATTTCTCCCTGTTCACTTCTTGCCCAGTGATCGCTCCGTACTCTTGTAAAGTCTTCAAAATACTGTCCGCTTCTGTGGTAGATGCTTCCCCAAAGATCACCGTGTCATCCGCAAAGAGGCAATGTGTGAGGTTGGGGCATCTTCGATTGAGTTGCAGTCCTTGGATGGCATGACTTTTTGCCGCTTTCTCAATCAAGAAGGAGAGTGCATTAGACATCAGAATGAAGAGAAGATGCGACAGCAGGTCCCCTTGACGTAATCCTCGAGTAGGGAGGAACATAGTAGATGGTTCCCCGTTAATCAAGAGTTGAAACCTAACAGAACTGATGCACGTGTTGACCCAACCACACCACACCTCGTTGAAACCATAAGCTCGAAGAAGCTCGATGAGAAACTCCCATTCAACAAGGTCGTATGCTTTCTTCATATCAAGTTTCAGCATCATGTCCTTCCGATTCCCTGTTTTGTGCTTCTTGAAGTGATTGAGGACCTCGTGAACAATGATGATGTTATCTTGTATCTGTCTGCCTCCGGTGAAGGCAGATTGAGTTCATTAACCAGATCAGGGAGAAATGGTTGAAGCCTGTTGGTAAGGATTTTTGTGATGACCTTATATCTGAAGTTGCAGCAACTGATAGGTCTGTACTGTCCTATCATCTCGGGATTCGAGATTTTTGGGATGAGAGTGATGAAGGTGTCATTCCACTCTTCTGGCAAAATGTTAGACATGAAGAAACCACGTATCTCTTCACAGAACACCTTGCCCAGTAAGTTCCAAAACTTATGGAAAAAGAATCCTGGAAAGCCATCAGGGCCTGGCGCTTTGTTGGCTCCAAGGTGGAACACCGCCTTCCGGACTTCTTCATTCGTAATCGGTGTGGTGAGCGCATTGTTTAGCTCAACCGTGACCATTCGAGGGAAGCCATCGAGGATAGAGAGATCGAAAGTGCCTCCTCGACTTATGAAAGACCACGATAGAAGGAATTGATATGGTCATCCATTTCTTGCGTGTCTTCTATCCAGATTCCTTGATCACTCTTCAGTTTGTTGATTCTATTTGAGTTTTTCCTTTTGATTGTGCTGGCATGAAAGAACCCCGTGTTCTGGTCCCCTTCTTGGAGCCATGAATTTCTGGATCTCTGCGCCCAGAACTCTTCTTCCTCGTTCCACATCATCTGTAGTTCCTGGTGAAGAGAATTCTCTTCCATTTTCATTTGGATAGTTCTGTGTGGCCCTTGCACCTGTTGAAGCCTCTTCTTGATATCGTTCTCTCTAAGACATTTACTGGCTCTTTCCTTTCTGGCCCAGGTTGATATTTATTCCTTGCAATCCCTGAGGATACAGTGAACTCTCTCCCTGAATTCCAACAGTTGCTAATAATCTCACCACAAGTCTCGTTTTCCTTCCATCTTTTATCGAACCTGAACAGGGTATTGATTTTCCTTCTTTTGGGATTCAAATCAATCCTAATTGGACAGTGGTCTGACTCGACGAAATCCTCATGGAAAACCACTGAGGACTCAAACTCCAACCTCCAGGCAGGGGAGTAGAGTCCGCGATCCAGCCTTTCTCTAATCAGCCTGGCATCTTGCTGTTTGTTGGTCCAGGTGAACGGTTGCCCAGAAAAACCAAGATCAATGAGGGCATTTTGCTCGATAGAGTACTTGAAAGGGGTGACATTCTCATTCCTGAGGGGGCATCGCCCCTGTTTTTCCAACGGAACCAAAGCCACATTGAAATCACCAACAAGCAGCCATTTTTCATCCTGGAGCTCTCTTAGGGACGTAAGTCGTTCCCAAAGAACCCGTCTCTCTACCGCCGTGGTAGGAGCATGGATGAAAGTGCAAAAAAAAAAAAAAAACTCACCCCTTCCTTACACACACGAACGTCCATATAGGACTTACAAGAATCCAAAACACACACATCAACATCATCCTTCCACCAAAGCGCCAAACCGCTGCCTTCAACTCCTGGGCTGACATAATCCGAATGGTCAAACTTCAATGATCTTCTTTTATCTTCAAGAAAGGACTCATCCTTTTTTGTTTCCATCAAGAACACCATTGAAGGGCCGAATTTTCGACATAATCTGCACAATAACTCCTTGTAAGGGGCTGGCCATACCCCCTATAGTTCCAACTGATTATCCTCATTCTTGGAGAGGTGGCTTAAGGCTTGCCGCCGCTTCCTTTGGTGTTGTTGACTCTCCTTCCCCAGACTGTTCGCCATCAGCATTGATCTCCGCTATGCTTGTTCTCCTGATAACGTGCCTCCTCCTCTGATAGGTTTTGTTTCTTTCACCTGGTGAAAAAGACAGAGACTCAATAGGGATGTTAGTGGGAGTGCCTTGCAGCGGAAGGGAGAAGGTGGGTGTGTCCCTCTTCTCCGGTTTCCTTTTCTTTTCCGGTCTGGGTCTTATTTCCTCCATTGTTTGAATCGAGAAGGCTTCAGTAGCTATGATTGGGCTTAGAGTCCTTTGCTCGATGTGGCTTGGCTGCTGCACATCTGTCTTATGGGCCTGAAAACCGGGGTTTTGTGAGTACAACGGGCTTGCAAGAGATAGCATCTGGCCCATTTCGAAAAGGCCCGCCTGTTTGCTTCTTGTCGCCTCCCCTCCAGTTAGGTCTACGCTTCTCTGCATCGCAATTGTCTCCGCCTCCATTTCTTTTTCCATATAGCCGATCTGCAGGGTCAGAGTGGGGCTTCTGACTGCTCCTCTCTCAATCCATTCGTTACTCCTTATCGTGGTTGTTGCTTCGTTTTCCAGTGCTGCAAAACCAGGTGGGCAGGAGGAAGATCCCTGACCAGTGCGCCCCACCATCGACATCAACGATGATCTTCCAGTTGATTCTCTCAGGCGGTGGGCCCTAGAGTCAGCCTTGTCTCTTTGTCTCTCTCTAGCTTGTTTCTCTCTGAAAGATGCTGGCGGCGTGTTGGCCGGAGAGTCATGCCCTACCTTCAGAGCTGCTGTGTACACTTCCGATGGGTCGGTGCTCAACCCTTTTCTACGGCAGTCTTCTCTCTCTAGGCAGTTTTGGATAAGATGGCCTAGCTTTTCGCAGAAGTAGCACAGGTCCATGATCCTCTCGTATTTGAAGCTCACCCAGATGGACCTTTCTCCTAGGGGGTATTCGAAGCCGATCGAAATTGGTTTGTCAAGCTCCACTTCAACTTTTGCCCTTATGAATTTCAGCCATCCTCGAAAGTCAAAGTTGGACTGGTCGACCCCATAGTAGTATGGAAAGATGAACTCCGCCACCGCTTGAATGGATTCTTCATCTTTGAGGGATTGGGGCAAGTCGTGCATCTGGACCCAAAGGGTCACCGTTTGGATATCTGTATCCTCAGCTTTCTTCTCTCCATCCCATTTTTTCAAGGCGATCAGAGTGTTTCCCAGGTTCCATGGTCGAGCTTCATAGACTGCGTCTCTTTGCCTCTCGGATTGGAACGAATAGACGAACAGATTTTCTGATTCTTTTGTGGCCTGTATCTCGCCGTAAGCCCGCCATTTGCTGACCGCTGTATTCTTTGCCTTCTGGATGTTGATGTTGGCGTCCGTGACCCATTTGCCCAGCAGCTTGGCCATTCCACTTCCTCTGACCCCTGTTACTGTCGGCCTGACATTGAGCACCAAATGGCTCCTCTCCCCTCTCAGATTCTGGGTATGAGGCTCCATTGTTAGTTGTGGGTGTGGTGGTATGGGGGCTTCTCAAGTATTGGGGGATTCTCTGTTTGTGATGAAATGGTAGGTCATTCATTTTTTGCTAGTGGATTGCATGGGGTTGTATGCCTCCTGGACGTTGCTGTTTAAATAGACCTGCTTCTCCCTCTGTCTTTGATACCCTCCATAGGAGCTGCCATTAAATGCTATGAGAATTGAATGAAGAGGTTGTCTAACTGACTCTATAACTGGACTCTTCCACCCCTTTCCTCTTACTTTCCATTTAAGCATCCTGCGCTTCTTAGCATTAATGGCTTGAGTCTGCCTCTGTGTATTAGTTAACACTAGGCTTGAGTCAGTCCTCTGGCTTTTATGGCCTTCTCTAGTGGCTCTATTTTCCATCCCTTTTGCTTGTGCTTCGATGTTGCTCTTCTGTCTGTCTTTATAGCTCTTGGTGGCTCTGATGATTGTTCCTTTCTTTATGGCGTAGATCTTCTTGTTGAGCCAGTAAACAAGATCTTCCTTGATCCTTGCCTTCTTCAAACCTTCATAACTCCTCCCTCTTCCCAATACAGCTTGTACACAAATAGCTCCCCTGTCCGCTTCCTTAAATGCTATCCCCGTGGATTGAATTGCCTCAGTGGTCTCAGGTGGCTTCGGGGGCGGGGGCATTGACATCCTCTGCGAGGTCAGCTCTTTAAAGCACCTCCTTAGGTCTGCTCCTACTTCTGGTTTGGGTTCATCTTTAATGTGCAGTTTCTCTTCATTAACTTCCCTGCTTATCTTCTTGCTATTTTTACAAGATTTGGTTGTTGATTGACAGCTCTGAACGCTGAATGCTCTGTTACCGGCAGTTGGAGAAATATTGGAGATAAGAAATCTACTGGGTTTGGTTGGGTGGAGAGGGAAAGAGAGGGGGAGAGACATTTTTTTTCCTGGAGATCGTTCCCCAAGTTCGTCCCGTTTCCAGTTGATGGTTCACAATTTGCAAAAATGGGAAAATCTTGGGCTACCTATGAACTGTATAGACTTAACCAACGGATCAAAAATTTTAATTGCCTGCTGCAAAGAAAGAATGGGAAAGCCAGTGGATGAATATTCAGGGGAACTTGGTGCCAAAGAGAGCGTTGGATGATGGAACATGAATGGGATGATTTGCATGGATTGGAGGCGGCAAGAGTGGGATGTGGCCTAGCATTGTAAATGGTTGCTGTCAACCACCACCCACAAATTGAGGCGACATACAGATTGGCATTCCCTGACCACCGATTCCTGCATTCCCTACATTTCACAAAATGGGATATTCGACAAGCATAAGAACCCCGAGCCATACAACCCGCCAACCCAACAGGGTCAAAAAACCGAATCATTCCTATCAACTTCATTTGATCAGTCATAAACACTGGTGTTCAAAATGCAGATATCCATACCTTGGTGCTTAGGATATGGAACCTGGTGAGGACCAATCAAGGGTCGCACTGCATTTGTGACATACCTCCTATGCTCTGAAGTAAATCCTTTTGCAACATGAAAACGGTGAGAACTAAATGCAAATGTTCTGGGATAGTGGTAGGGTGAGGATACATCAAGAAACTATAAACAGAATCCTCGACTAATGTAAATTTAAGTTAAAGAACCAATAAAATAAGTACATAATCTCTTTCAACATATGCAGGGTGTTGAAAGGACACATTGCTAAGTAACCTCATGGTTGCATGTTTTAGACCACATATTTCACAGGACACATGTTAATAGGATAGGAAGCTTCCATGTAGAGGTGGCAAATGGGTTGGGTTTAAATGAAAACATGGGCATATGATATGAGTTGAGCATAAATGGGTTAGCGGCTTGGTATGTTGCTGGCATTCTCTTAAAATTTTGATGTAGTTTGGGGGGTGTATTTCGTTCATCGGTCAGGTCTAAGGGCTGTTGGTTAAAGTTTTGGATGTTTGAGTATTCCCATTGTGAAGTGACAGAGGCAGTTAGTTGGTCAATAGCTAAAAAAAGGGAACCATATTGTAACTATTTGTTATCAAGAATGAATTGGCAGGATAAAATTGTACATTTTTATAGGATCAGGGCTTCCATGTCTTTGTCTTCGTTCATGCACCTAAATTCAGCATGACAGCACAGAAGGGAGCTAAAGCACATCACCAAATTGATATGTCCAATTTGACACCACCAACAGCCAGAATCTAGTAGACGGATGCACCAATTTACCTCACGATATATTATCATATGAGTCATATGAGCTAGATAGTCGTACTACAAAACAAGCTCCTACAAGCTTATTGAGATAAATCTAAAGAATATAATAAGGGATTTCTCATTTAACCCTTCACGGATTCAAATTTCCCTTCCCCTTATGCTTCCACGTCAGCACAACTCTTGGCCAATCACAATCCACCAAAGTTAAAAAAAAAAAACCTAACCCAACGAAAACTCTCCATTTAGCCCCAAATATCCTTCATATCCCCACCACAAACCGCCACTTCTTTCCAACAGGCCCCAATTTTCCTTTTACGGCCATACCGTCCGACAACAATCTTCATGGATCTCCTTCCCCTTCCAATTAAGATTCCTTCTCCACCACAGCCATCATCGCTGAAATCTCTACCCGACCCTCCGGCAAGCAACTGTCCAGTTCTTCACTTCTTTGTCCACCGCCGCCATCTTCATATTCTCCTTCCACTACAGTATCAACTGAAGAACTATTGAATGACTGAATCCCTTTGTTAATTACAACGCCTCACTTCTGCTTAACAAAAAGGGTCCAGATGACGTCGGCCTACGAATTCGATTATGACGGAACGAGACGCAGATAAAGATTCACCCCCGAATCTACTCATTCAATTGCCAGGTTCTGGACACAGTCACCCCCAAATTTCAACTTCAAGAATCATTTTAGTTATTACCTTTTTCTTTAATTTCTTCTGCGCTGAAAGCCTGAAACGGCTCCGGTGCCGTGACAGGGTGAGCCAATAGGTAGATAACCCCTGCTCTGTAAAATTGGAACCCTTTGGTGGGATTTTAATTTTCTACATATTAATGAATTCATAGAATAATTCCTAAAGGGTGTAGAGACGGGTTTTAACTTTTAAGTATTTTTTTGCCTGAAGTTTTACTGTGTTTTTTATAAGAAATTTAGATATATTAATTATAAATATATATTAAATCATTTTTATTGCATAGATATAATAGATTATAAATGTATATAGAAGTGTTACTATTTTGACTAGAACATGATTATTTTTTTATGCGAAAATAAATTCGGAAGAAGTGAATCTTTCATAAACAACTTCAATTAAATAAATTATAACTATAATTTTCAGCATTTTAATTAAAATTCTATTGCGATCAATAAAAATATATAACTTATTTGTTATTAGAAATACTCATCAAGTGTTTTTTCATTTAATACATTCTCATGAAAAAATTGGTTAAATTTACTTTTTGTATACCAAATAAAAACACGAGAAATCTGAATGAAAGAACAATTTAAGAAGATATCAACTTATTATTTGTCACATTCTTGATAAAGACAACCAAGATTTGGTTGAGTTTTATAATTCGGTGCTGCTTATTATAAAAATCATGAAAGGAAGGTTAATAAAATCATGAATTGAAAAGAGTTTGATGAAAAGGAAAAGGTGAAATATTTTGTATATGGGTTTGGTTCTCAACATATGTAATATAATGCTACTGGAACATATATGGGGTTCAAATTTCCATTCCTAATGACACAATAAACCTTCTTAAAAAGTTTACATATATTATGATAAAACAATTGTTTCTTCTTTAACTTCAATTCAACTACATATACCGTAGGATAATTCTAGAGATGGTAATTGAACCATGATTCAAGAGTACTCGATCATATCCGGTTAAAATTGATAAAATTTAGTGTTAATGAATTTTGAGTTTGGATCGGTTGTGAGTTTTACCCACCTTTAAAATTAATGAGTTGGATTCGAGTTTTAGAGAAATCATACCAATTATCATTATTTATAACACCTTATCTGACCTCTCGGATGAGACTAAGCAGCCACCGAATACACCCCTAACTTCTCAAAAATTACATGGTACAAAACCAAGGAAGACATTACCTGCCCAAAGGGCAGGGTTGATGCTAGTGACAAATAAAACCGTTATCAACCATCGCAAGGGCAGAGTGGATCTTACAAGGGCAACTGGCTGCCCGTAGACAAGCTGCTGAACCAACCGTCCAACCATAAGCTGTAGAAAAAGAAGGGATGTACTTGAATGAATTGAAAAAACAGCAAACTGTACAAAAGCATCTAGTGAATAAATATTCAATTATTAATTTTAGTACAGTTATCAAGAAAAGGAACGCCATGCTAGAGGAGATTTGCATTTTCCTTACGGGTGGAGAATTTGGAGGCACATATGCAGGTCCAGTAGGTATAATGTGATACTGACCAACATATCTAAGTGGTAGAGTCCGGCTTCCCATGTGACCAACAATCTATCAAGATAGAAGTTCTGCAATTAGTACAAAACCCTCCAAACATTGGCTCATATATATGCACTAGTACCACAGATTCTATGATGAAGCCTACTTACATCTTGTGGTTCAAATAACATGCACCAAAGTAGCCCATTTTTCAGGAAAATTTAAGTTGTTTTTTTTCTAAATACCCCCTTCTCTTATTCAGTTCGAGTAATACATAACCAATTTATGCATTACTCATGCATAACAATAGGTATTTTACACCGAGCTAGTTCAACTTAAGAGGTACATCCTAGATCAAGAACTTTTTTTTATGGGATGTGAAGGTTCTGAGAACTTGAGATGTAACATGTCTGAGAAAAAGAACAACAAGAGAAATGAATGGAACATACAGGCTGTGAAAATTGTGAGTTGTTGCCCCCATTTCCAGCTATCAAGTTAGTATATGGAGTAATCTTAGCAGGGACAGAAGGTCGAGGTGCAAAAGGACCAATGTTGACTTCAGGTTGAGGAGCAGGAAAAGGTAATATGGGGGAGCTGCTTGGCATGTAAGACATTCCACCAAGTGTCAGTACTGCTGGAGAAGGTGCTGCCACAGAACTCGCAAAAGAGGGACAAAAAACCTTGGCACCAGGATTGAGCTTGAACTCCTAAATACCAATAACGGATAACATACTCAATCGGAAATCATATGATTATCAGCTCTATTAGAAGAATGGTAATTAAAAATGAAGTGCACGATTATACCATGCCCGAATATATTACTTGCTTGCTTAAAATATAGAATGGGCGAAATCATTGCGCTATGGGTTATCAATACTTACCTTAGAGCTTTTATTGGATTCTGAACTTTGCGGAGATGGTGCATTAGAAGATATCGTTAAGGAATTATGCTCTGACACAGGATCTGAAGCAATATAAATCCCTGAAGAAGTGCCACTAGCAGAGGTGGAATCTGCAGATGTAGGCCTATCACAGAATCCATTGGCTGGCTTACAAAGTCCAGGAGATGTCTGCCAGCAATATTTGACAAGAGTCTCAAAGATTCGCAGAAATATCATACAGGAATGCTTTAAAAGGTAACTTATCCACTACTATGCAGAACAAATGAAGCAGTTCTCTTAACCATTAAATAATAAACAACAATAATGTCATGGGAGAAGGATGGCTTACGATGATAACAATTTCCGGACCAAGGAGGGCCACCAAATCCATGTTTTAGTTGTTGGTAGTGACCCTTGAGTAATATACAAAGAAAACATATGAGTGTTTTCTTTTAACACTTAAAGTTTGAGATTTTTTTTTCTTTTGGATAAGGAGACTTATATTTCCTTTTTATTATTAGATGCTATTTAAGGAATTCAAACTCGAGACCTTCAAATCTAAGACCAGTGGTAGTATCATTAGAACAAGCTAATAGAAACCTGCATTCCGATTCATTTAGCATTTGGACTTATTTGTTAGTTTATGATTGTTTACGAATTTATGGGTATTTGGGGGATTTGATTGGGGATTAATAAGTTGGGGTAGTTATATGTAATTAGGAATTGTTATTTCAACTATTTTACTATGTTGAATGAGGATTAGCAAAAGATTAAACCCTAATTACCTAGTATCCTCTCTGCCTCTCCCTACTCTCCTTGCCGACCCCTTCCCTCCCTCTCTGGCTGCGCAGCAGCCATCTTCTTTCCCCTTCCCCCTCACTTCCACTTCCTTCTTCCTTTTCCCATCTCACTCGAGCAGCACCAGGAGCCAAATCAAGGCTCTCATCCCATTTTCTAACCCTTTTTCCTTCACTAGATAGAACCCGGAGAACGGGTTTCTATCATCTGGTATCAGAGCCCGATTCCGACTACTGAGTTTGTCGCAACTCTACACCAGGACTGGCAGCAGAACCATGGCGATCACCAAGTCTCCCACAGAGAAGTCCGATACTGGATCCAAGGCGGCGGCGGCCACGACCAGGGCTTCCTCGCCGCTGGCAGACAATCGGCGCGAAGGTGTCATGGTGGACGAGACGGAGAATGACGATCTCCAAGCCTCGATGCACACCATCATGGCGATGCAGTTGAGGACCGACTCCAACATGGAGGAGGTGCAGGTTGAGGTTGAAAAGGCCAGGCATGAACGTGACGTGATCATGCAACCCCTCACCAGCATGCAGGAGGAGCAGAGGTGGTTGTCGGCGGCGTTGGGGCTCGGCGGTGGAGATCGGGGCGAGGTGGAGGCGACCCAGGCAAGCCCAACGGCGGTGGCGGGCCCTCGCGCGGGCGCTGGAGGAGGGAGCTCGGCGGTTGTCACGGCGGCTAGCGGGGCCAGGAGGAGAGACGGTCGCGGCCAACGGTTGAACGAGTGGGCTTCGATACTGAGGGGCCTCGTAATGGGCCCGAGCTGCTGCCGACTCTGACGGCTGAGGAGATCGAGGCCATACGTGGTAAGGCAAAGATGCCGGGCTACGACAACGTGGCCCAGAACCCGTGTTACAACCCAATGGGCCCACACTCCATGGAGCGTGAGATGGGCCGTGTGCAGCGGGCTGGGGGCGGGTTCGATCGGGCAGGCGAGGCAGATCGGCTCATGGTGAACCAGTCAGGCCCATATGGTCGAACCGGACTGCGCTGGGTCGAAGGCGGCCGGGCCGGATTTGGGTGGACCAAAGCCGGTCAAACCGGTGATGGGTGGACCGCTGATGGTCTGGCCGGGGCGGGATGGATCGAGGAGGGTCGACCCGGAGCTGGGTGGACCGATAGAGGCCGAACCGGGGCGGGGTGGACCACCAATGGTCGAACCGGGGTGGGCCGAACCGCAAGTGAACCACACCGGTTCGAGTTGACTCCGGATGGCCGACCAGTAGCTGAATGGCGAGCCCAGCTGGAGGGCTCAAGTGCACACGGACCTCCGAACGCAGTAGCAGCAGCAGGAGATTCAGGGGGTCAACCAGGGAGGTACGAAGACTATTCAGGAGAGGACGGGCATGGCTGGGGTTCCGTAGGTGACGCACATGGACCTCCTGGGTATCCCCAAGGCTACCCCAGTGCTGGCAGGTATGGTGGATATGATCGATATGATGATGAGTATGGGTTGGTGTTTCGGGCCAAGCCCCCGACCATTGAGTTTCCAAAATTCAATGGTCAGGAGGACGCCGGTTTATGGTTATATGCAGCTCACAGGTGGTTCAAAAATCACCCGACTCCGGAGGAAAGGAAGGCGCAACTAGCATCCTTCTATCTGGAGGGAGATGCCCTGCACTGGTGGGAGTGGTTGGAGAGATCCTATGCTACCGCGCAGACGCTGATTACTTGGCCGATATTTCAGGAGGAGCTTCACTACCAATTCGGCAAATCAGAGGGCTGGGCGCTGGAGCAGCTGGCCAAGCTCAGGCAGACCAGGTCAGTAACTGATTATCGGGCAGAGTTCCTCAAACTGGGAAACCAGTGTAAGGGAGTTCCGGAAGAAACCCTGGTGGGAATGTGCATGGCAGGTCTAAAAACAGAGATTGCTGCGGCAATCAAGATTTTTGAGCCAGATACCTTGCGGGCTGTTTTTCGTCTTGCATGACATAAGGAGGAAGAGCTGGCAAGCTGGAGGAACGTCATAGGGCGTTATCCCAAGTCTGGAGGAGGAGGCCATGCAGGTGCAGGGAGTAGCGGGAGTGGCAGCACCGCTATTAATGCTAGCAGCGGGGTTAGCGCGGCACTGGGAGCAGCAGCCACGACAGCACGGCCTGGGCCTATGGCCCCGACTAAGGGTTTTGTCAGGCTAAGCTCACCAGAGATAGAGCAGAAGAGAAGGGAAGGAAAGTGCTTCAACTGTGATGAGCGGTTCACCATTGGGCATAAGTGTGCGAAGCCGGACTTGATGATGCTGGTGGGAAGATGGGAGGAAGAGGCCGAGGAAGATGCGGCGGAAGGCAGGGGCGAAGATTATGTGGAGGACTGGCAACCTTGAGGACAAGGTTGATTCGATGGAGGCAGAGATGATAGAAACCTGCATTCCGATTCATTTAGCATTTGGACTTATTTGTTAGTTTATGATTGTTTACGAATTTATGGGTATTTGGGGGATTTGATTGGGGGATTAATAAGTTGGGGTAGTTATAGGTAATTAGAAATTTTTATTTAAACTATTTTACTACGTTGAATGAGGATTAGCAAAAGATTAAACCCTAATTACCTAGTATATTCTCTCCCTCTTCCTACTCTCCTTGCCGACCCCTTCCCTCCCTCTCTGGCTGCGTAGTAGCCATCTTCTTTCCCCTTCCCCCTCACTTCCACTTCCTTCTTCTTTTTCCCATCTAACTCGAGCAGCACCAGGAGCCAAATCAAGGCTCCCATCCCATTTTCTAACCCTTTTTCCTTCATTAGATAGAACCCGGAGAACGGGTTTCTATCACAAGCCCTTGTTCGCGAGTATGAGATCATTAATCGCGTGTATCATACATGACATACATATATTATGACATGTAATTTAAAAAATATCTTAGAGTTTCTTGTAAGGGTTCAACTATTTAGAATAAATGAGTTGAACTCATGATCTTAATAATGAATCAAGATTTCAATAAATGAGCCGACTCGAGCTCGGCTCGTTTATTGATGAGCCAAGAGAACCATATAATACAAAGAAGGTTTCACTAGCATAGTATTTCAATTAAATAAAGCATCGCCCTTTTAGTGAGGGATTATATTAACTACGGTACAATATGCAATTAAATCTAGTATTTTTAACATGTCAAGTCCACATGAAACAAGTTGCAAGTAAATTAAAAGTACCTATTTCGGTCGGCTATCCACATAAAAAATTTCAGAGTGCTTTGCCTTAACCATTGGTAACCGCAGCTTGAACGTTGTAATCTGTAACATTACCATTTACACCATCTGCTGGCTGTAAAACCCCCTGAAGATATGACACCATAGTTCATGAAACAAATGACTATAGATAAGAAATAAGTACAGTATATTCCCGAAACAGAATGTTGACATACCTTGGCAACAACTTGAACAAGGTCGCTAGAAAAGATTATAAGAGCCTCTATCATGCTCCCAACACTCACATTTACATTGCATCTAAACTTGCCCACAACTACATCTAAACTTGCCCTATTTAGACACACTTGCAGAAAGGATAAAAAGCAAAACTGTAGGAGAATGACCTATCTTTACTTGCTCATATATACACAGCAACCGATCAACCCAAAAAGAAAAATCCAATCTTACAAGATGAAAACAAATCCCCAATTGCCCAATAATAATATTGTAAACCCATATAAATTCCCCCTGAAACACAACAGCTAGCAATGCTTCAACTCTTATCAGAAATCACAGCCCACCACCAAAGAAACGGCAAGAAAGCAGAAGCGCGCACCGTAGTCCTTATCACCATAGGCATAACAAACCAGTGGCATGTCGGTCGGTACAACTGAGTTTAGCTAGTACCGGTTGGAATGCATATGGTATGACTGGCATGACTGTTTTTCGAATTCTAAATAAAATGATGTCGTTTGGGTGAATTTAATGAACAATAAATTTGAAAGTTAAATATTTTCGTTATTTGTTGAATTCAAATATAAACATTCGAATGCTGGGTAAATGTTGTATTTAAATATGAGAATTTTTATTTTGTGAAAGTTATATTTTATTTAAATATGTAAATTTTGAGATATTGAATTCAATTATGATGTATATGTCTACATTTATTCAATATTAGTGATTTTTACTTATCTAATTGACAATTTGACAGGAACCGGTTATTCCAACGGAACATATACATGCCACATCCAAGTAACAATTCAAACCGGGTTCAACTGTGTCACAATAGTGAATAAACAGTTAGTGAATCCATCCCCATAAACCCTAAATCTCGACCTCCACTGCTCCTATCTTTGTGTCTCACCCAAAACTCACCCATCACTAGATCCTTTATTGTTTACAAGCAACGACCATGGGAAACAAATCGAAGTCCAAGTCCAAGGCATATCGAAAAAAGCGGGTGGTCATTAGAGTTGGTTGAAATCTCCTTATTGAAAGACTATATTGAGTCCCAAAACCCCGGGTCTGGTTCTAACCCTCTTGCTCTCAAACTGTTGCCAGACCAGCGGTCGGACGCCTCCATGACGACAGTTTCTCTGCATATCCCGCAGCGACGAAGTTCAACAAATTGCCGCTATCGAAGAAGATGTTGGACGCGCTGAAGAAGAGTGGTTTCGTCAATATGACAGAGATTCAGAGAACTTCCCTTCCCCACGCTCTTTGGGAGAGGGATGTCCTTGGTGCTGCCAAAACTAGTTCTGGCAATACCTTGGCTTTTGTTGTCCTTGTGTGTAGAATGTCACTTTGTCAATGTAATAGGACCACAAGGTAATTGTGGAGTGGTCCGTGTCCTAGTAGGAGTTGTCAATCTCCCATGTTCTTTCCTTTACTTGGCCGACAAGGAAAGGTCTCGGTTGATGTCTTCCTTTTGTATAAATAGCAAGCTAGACTTGCTAAGTCAGTTGTCAATCATCAATAATAAGTCATAGTCGAGAGCTCTTTCAAGCTCTCCGTGGATTAGTCCTGTTCACATCGAACATGGATACCACGTAAAATTCTCGTTGTTTTGTGATTGTTTTCTATTCCGTGTTGTCGATTTTAACATGGTATCAGAGCCATGGCTTTGAGCGATCCAACTTCTGTGTTCTGCCGAGTTCTCTCTTCTTAAATCGGCTGTCTCTTCTAGGGTTTCATCTCCATGGCTGGCAAGACGAAGGAATCAAGTGATTCTTCTGGAGTTATGAAGAACGGACCAGAGCCTTTTTCACCGTATTTCTTACACCCGTCTGATCAACCGGGTCATGTCTTCGTGGATGAGTTACTCACCGAGCTAAATTATGGCGAATGGGAAGCTAATATGTGTTAAGCGCTCTTAGCAAAGAACAAATTGGGATTTGTCACAGGCAAACTCGTCAAGGTTGAAGCTGATTGGCATCAAGATGCATGGGAACGTTGTAACGCCATGGTCATGGGATGGCTAAAGAACTCAATGTCCCGTGAGGTTCGCCAAAGCGTGCAGTATGCTGCAACCGCACAACAAATATGGTCTAATCTCAAAGAGTTTTTTGGCATGGGGAGTATGGCGCGCCTATATCAACTTCGTCGATCCATAGCTCTTCATCAACAAGAAAAGGCAAGCGTGTTTGCCTTCTACACTAATCTTCGCAGCCTTTGGGACGAAATTCAAGAAATCTCTCCAGCACCCAAGTATACCTGCGGCCACTGTACCTGTGAAATCGAAAAACGAATGCGTGATATTGAAGATAGCAACAGGATTTTCGATTTCCTAATTGGATTAGATGATGTTTTCAATATCGTTCGAAGTCAAGTCTTGTCCATGAAACCCACTCGGACTCTTGTGGAAGCATATCAAATGGTCAGCAATGATGACAACAGCGCCTCATTATGAATAGTCGTCGTCCAAATGTCGAGGCGGCAACACTACAGGCTCAGGGAAACCCCTCCTCTAAGGTCCAGGGGGAGTCCCCTTTACCGACAAATCGCACTGCGGATTGTAGGCCATGGTGTACTCACTGTGAGAAGGCAGGGCACTAGAAAGAAACTTGCTAGGAGATAATTGGTTGGCCGAGTGAATCTGATGGGAGTAGGAATCAATCCACTGATCGTGGAGAACGTGGAAGGCGCGGTCGTGGACGTGGCAACCGGTCTGGATTCCCGTGATAGACCATTGATTGCACATGTTTTTACATATATTCTTGAGTCATTTGAGATGTTGATTCTCGTGTTTTAAGTCGATTTCACGCTAGGTTGTGTGTTTATGTCATATTTCAGGGCTTGTCATTGGCATCGAGGTGAACAAACGAGTTTCGGGTCGAAAGGAGCACGTTTGAGTTGAAGTGTGCTGTAGGAGCAAAATACCCGGCCGGTTATTAATCTAAGCAGACTGGGGAAAATCACTTTTGGGCGTTTGAGAAGCAGAAGGGGGCCCGGACATTGAGCATAAATCCCCGGTCGGGTATTCTTGACCTTGACCCGGGATTAATCCCCTGTCCTCGATAGTGCATTTCAACAATCCCTGGCCAGCCACCTAAAATACCCGATCGGGTATTCTGACCGGGGATGGCGAACGCAGGTTGTTAAAAGCCTGTTGTGTGCGTTTTTGCAAGGGGAGAGCTGGGTTTTGGATCCCAAATACCCAAGGGATTAACCAAAGAGAGAGAGGGAGATTTGAGGGCATTCTTGGAGTGGAATTGGAGGATTTATTCGCCTTGGAAGCTCGAGGAACAAGCCCGGACTTGAAGACTGATCATCTGAAGATTCTTACTGCAGTCTCTCTCTTCTCTATGGAGTAACTTCCCTTCACTTATGTTTTGAGGAACCCTAGCTATGTTTGTTTGATTGGATGATTGTATGAGTACTCCTACTTGATAATCTTGAGTTCATATTCAATCTATGCACGTTTTCACGATTCAATTCTGCTTTAGTCGAGATTATTGATTCTGCTTTAATCCTATGAGAGCGAATACCTGATTAGGTCAATAGAGCACCATAGATTGATAGTATTGGATCGATTGCTTTAGTCGAGGGTCGATTCACTGCTTTGTATCGATTGAGAACCTCATTCGATAGAGGGAGTCTAGTTCAGAACTCCTTGATCGGTTGTTCTAGAGAAGGATACGTCCCTCTAGGCAATTGACTCAAGAGGGCCTTGATCCTTTAGTCGAGATTCAAGGTCTAGTCAAGGATTCTCCGCATTGTGAATGAAAGTGAAACAAGTTAGAAATCATCAATCATTAATCTGGCTAGTGGCTAGGGGGAATCATACCTAAGTGAGTTCCCAACCTGTAATTAGATTAACTTTAATTGTAGTTTGCTAGAGTAGTTTTAGTCGTTCTATCTTAATTTGATTTTAGATAATGAACTGAAGCTGAGTAATAGTAACTCTAGAGACCCATGGATTCGATATTTATTACTTGAGCCACTATACTGCAGTCCCTTTCATTGGTTACACTTGGCCATTGTTAGGAGTTTTGTCATAGCGAATCACCCCGCGAGCTGCTCAGGTCAACTCCAGCGAGAGCAGTATCCCAGGCCTTACCGCGGCCCAGCTCGCGCAACTAAAAGCCTTCCTAACTGCAGAAACAAAGCTTCCAGCAACTCCCACCGTCAACATGACAGGTACGGTCTCTCCCACTCTCGATTTCAATCAAAATTCATGGGTTATTGATTCTGGGTGTAATGAACATATATCTAAGGATATTTCCGTGTTTTTGAATGAGCTCGAGATGAGCAATGGTCTACAGGTTAAGATACCCAAAGGAAAGGGTGTTCCGGTCAAGGGTATAGGAAAGGCCAAGATGGATAATGGTCTTATACTTAATCATGTCTTGCACGTACCTAACTTCAAGTGCAATCTTCTATCTGTCATTCGCCTAACAACCGATCTACCGGTAGCGCTGGTTTTCATCAATGACTTTTGTGTAATTCAAGACTTACACTCCAGGTAGCTGATTGGAACGGGGATTCATGTTGATGGACTTTACCACTTGCGTTTGCCACAAGGAGATCATCATGTAGCCCTCTTTGCGAGTCGAGCATGTCAGAACACCAGACGATGGCATTCACGACTAGGCCACCTGTCTTTTGAGAAACTGTCAATTTTAGCACCTTTACTTCGGAATTCCATTGTTCATAGTAGTGATCATTGTGGATCTTGTCTAAGGGCAAAGAAAACTCGTCTTCCTTTCGAGAGCAATAGCATCAAAACTTCTTGTTTTGAATTAATCCATGTCGACATTTGGGGCAGATACAGTCAAGTTTCACTCACGGGTGCACATTATTTTCTTACAATCTTGGATGATTATAGTTGGTGTGTATGGATTTATCTCTTGAAATATAAGTCAGAGGCAGCTCGATACCTTCTTCTTTTTTGCAACCAAGTCACTATGCAGTATAAGAAGGTACGCAGGATACAGGCAGATAATGGTCTCGAGTTCAATTCGTCACGGTTGCTGGATTATTATGAGGAACACGGGATAATTCTCCAAACGTCTTGCACTGACACTCCCCAGCAAAATGGGGTAGTTGAGCGCAAACATCGTCATCTTCTTGATACTACTAAAGCTCTCATGTTTCACGCAGGGTTGCCTACATGTTTTTGGGGTGAATGTGTTCTAACTGCTGCTTATCTCATCAACCGTATGCCACTGAGTTCTGTCCAAACCGCACCCCGTACGAGTTGTTGTTGGATTCGGCACCCACCTACTCGCACCTCAGAGGCTTTGGTTGTCTAGTGTATACTAAAGACAACCGTCATGGTCTGCGCAAATTTGATGAGCGGGGACGTGCAGGCATCTTTGTTGGTTATCCAGCCACGCAAAGTGGATATCGTGTTTATGATCTCAATGACAAAGTTATCTATACATCACGAGATGTGACCTTCCTGGAGGATGTCTTTCCCTTCCGTGCACTATCGTCTCCAATTGGGAAAGGGGGAGAATCACCCTTGCATGGCCATGCATGGCTCACGAAGGAGATAGGAGATGACCATCACGTCATCAAAAAAGTTCATTATGAGGAGCCAGATAGTGATTTACCTGTTCCAGAAAATTTCAGTCCTTTGCAGGACACCGAGATGACAGAGAATGACAATTTTAAGTCATCAAATTGGCCCAGGTCATCATCAAACTCGCCTGGGCCGTTACTGGAGTCATCACTCACACAAGAGGTGCTTCAATCGACTGAGGAAACTATTCCATCAGCAGCTGCGGGCTCGCCTCCTCCGAACCAGCTGCAACGAAAGAGCAGCCGACAACCCAAGCAATCTCATCGCCTAGTAGGTTACGATGTCAACTTGCCAGCTTCTCTCTCACATCCATCGGCTAGCTCGGTAAAATATCCAATCGAGAAACATGTCTCTTACTCTTGGCTGTCTCACAACTACAAGGCTTATCTTGATCACACAGATGTCGTTCTAGAGCCTCGTCACTTCTCGCAGGCAGTCTTGTACAAGGAATGGAAGGATGCCATGCAGAAGGAAATCACAGCTCTTGAAGCTAACGTGACATGGAGTCTAGTTCCATTGCCGCCTAGAAAACGTGCAATTGGTTCAAAATGGGTTTATAAAGTGAAGTATTTACCATATGGATCAATTGAACGTTTCAAGGCACGACTTGTAGCAAAGGGATATACGCAGATTGAATGAATCGATTACCACGATACATTTGCTTCGGTAGCAAAATTAGTCACTATCCGTTGTCTGCTTGCTGTAGCCGTCAGCCAAGATTGGACCATCGACAAACTTGATGTTAACAATGCTTTTCTCCATGGAGATCTGCACGAGGAAGTCTACATGAAGGTTCCCCAAGGATTTGCTAAAAAGGGTGACACGAGGGTTTGTCGCTTGCATAAGTCCATCTATGGGCTTAAACAAGCTTCTCACAATTGGTACGAGAAGTTTTCTGCGTCATTACTAGAGCTGCAGTTTCTTCAGAGTTGAGTAGATCACTCGTTATTCATCTATCGGTTAGGGTCGTCATTCGTCACTGCCTCGATATATGTGGACGATGTCATTCTTGCATGAAATGATCCCAGTTTCATACAGAAAGTCAAATATTTCCTGCATGATCGCTTCACAATCAAGGATTTGGGTCCCTTGAGGTATTTCCTAGGAATCGAAGTGGCAAGGTCACCGAAGGGGATAGTTCTCAATCACGCAAGTATGTACTAGACATACTCGCTGACACTGGGTACAAAGGAACTAGACCTTGTTCCTCCCCAATCGAGCAGAATCATCAAATTGGAAGGGATTCTTCTTCTCCAGACACTGATCCTTATGCATTTCGGTGCCTTGTGGGTCGGTTGCTATATCTCATTGTAACCAGACCAGACATCACCTACCCGGTCAACCTACTCAGTCAAGCTGTGCATGCACCTACGCAGGCGCACCTGGATGCCACTCATCACATCCTTCGTTACCTGAAGCAGTCCCCTGGACGTGGTCTTTTCCTTCGCGCGGACAACTCAATGGAACTTGTAGCACACTGTGACACCGACTGGGCAGGTTGTCCACTGACACGTCGTTCTACCACAGGGTATTTCATTCAGCTGGGTGGTTCTCCAATCTCATGGCGCACGAAGAAACAATTTGTTGTGGCACGGTCTTCAACAGAAGCTGAGTATCGAGGGATGGCTAGCACTGTCAGTGAGTTATTCTGACTTTGTTGGCTTTTGTAAGATTTGGGTGTTACTCAAACTCAATCTACTCGTCTATACTGTGATAATCAAGCATCACTTCACATAGCCGTTAATCCAATATTTCATGAACGCACTAAGCATGTGGAGATGGACTGCTACTTCGTTCGTGAACGGGTTCTTTCCCTTGACATTGCAAGTCTCAAGATCGCATCCGCAGAGCAGCCAGTGGATCTATTTACCAAAGGTCTCAGTGTCGATCAGTTCAACTACCTCTTCTCCAAGCTCGGCATGATTGATATCCATGCTCTCGCTTGAGGGGGAGTGTAGAATGTCACTTTGTCAATGTAATAGGACCATAAGGTAATTTTGGAGTGGTCCGTGCCCTAGTAGGAGTTGTCAATCTCCCATGTTCTTTCCTTTACTTGGACGACAAGGAAAGGTCTCGGCTGCTGTCTTCCTTTTGTATAAATAGCAAGCTAGACTTGCTAAGTTAGTTGTCAATTTTATCATTAATAATTCATAGTCGAGAGCTCTTTTAAACTCTCCGTGGATTAGTCATGTTCACATCGAACAGGTATACCACGTAAAATTCTCGGTGTTGTGTCATTGTTTCCTATTCCGTGTAACACTGTGAGTAGTCCCGAAGTACTTGCTGAGGTTTTCACTGCGTGAAGTTGTGCGAGTTTTTGGCAATGGTGGTCGACGTTTGTGTGTATGCTTAACGTGGGCAATTTGATCGCAGGTAGTGGAAAAGTTACACAAGGAGAGGTGAGGCCCTAAGGATGGAGTTAGGAGCATTATAATCTCCCCAACTAGGGAATTGGCAGGTCATCTATTCGATGTTTTGAAAACTCTTGGGAATTTTCACAACTTCGGTGTTGGGTTGTTGATTGGTGGCCGGAAGGATGTTAAGATGGAGAAGGAGCATGTTAATGAGCTGAACATACTTGTTTGTACCCCTAGTCGGCTTCTTCAGCACATGGACGAGACGCCCAACTTCGAGTGTTCTCAACTTCAGGTCAGTTCACTGCACTTGGTTAAGGAGTGGAATTTTTTAGAAAATTTTGATGGCACAATGGATGGTTGCATCATTTTTAAGTTTATTGTACGATTAGCTTACCAATCCCTGCTCCTTCATAGTAGATTTAGTTTTCACACGATCAATGTGTCGCTTATTAAGTATATTCTTCCTAGGTTTCTACTATGTTAAGTTGGATGAATAGTGCTGGTGCAATTCTTTTTGTTTGGTTATTACTTTAGTATCATGTTTTATCTCAATAAGCTTGTAGGAGCTTGTTTTGTAGTACGACTATCTAGCTCATATGAATCATATGATAAATATCGTGAGGTAAATTGGTGTATCCGTCTACTAGATTCTGGCTGTTGGTGGTGTCAAATTGGACATATCAATTTGGTGATGTGCTTTAGCTCCCTTCTGTGTTGTCATGCTGAATTTAGGTGCATGACCGAAGACAAAGACATGGAAGCCCTGATCCTATAAAAATGTACAATTTTATCCTGCCAATTCATTCTTGATAACAAATAGTTACAATATGGTTCCCTTTTTTTAGCTATTGACCAACTAACTGCCTCTGTCACTTCACAATGGGAATACTCAAACATCCAAAACTTTAACCAACAGCCCTTAGACCTGACCGATGAACGAAATACACCCCCCAAACTACATCAAAATTTTAAGAGAATGCCAGCAACACACCAAGCCGCTAACCCATTTATGCTCAACTCATATCATATGCCCATGTTTTCATTTAAACCCAACCCATTTGCCACCTCTACATGGAAGCTTCCTATCCTATTAACATGTGTCCTGTGAAATATATGTGGTCTAAAACATGAAACCATGAGGTTACTTAGCAATGTGTCCTTTCAACACCCTGCATATGTTGAAAGAGATTATGTACTTATTTTATTGGTTCTTTAACTTAAATTTACATTAGTCGAGGATTCCGTTTATAGTTTCTTGATGTATCCTCACCCTACCACTATCCCAGAACATTTGCATTTAGTTCTCACTGTTTTCATGTTACAAAAGGATTTACTTCAGAGCACAGGAGGTATGTCACAGATGCCAGTGCGGCCCTTGATTGGTCCTCACCAGGTTCTATATCCTAAGCACCAAGGTATGGATATCTCCAAATTGATATTTTGAACACCAGTGTTTATGACTAATCAAATGAAGTTGATACGAATGATTCGGTTTTTTGACCCTGTTGGGCTGGCGGGTTGTATGGCTCGGGGTTCTTATGCTTGTCGGATATCCCATTTTGTGAAATGCAGGGAATGCAGGAATCGGTGGTCAGGGAATGCCAATCTGTATGTCGCCTCAATTTGTGGGTGGTGGTTGACAGCAACCATTTACAATGCCAGTCCACATCCCACTATTGCCGCCTCCAATCCATGCAAATCGTCCCATTCATGTTCCATCATCCAACGCTCTCTTTGGCACCAAGTTCCCCTGAATATTCATCCACTGGCTTTCCCATTCTTTCTTTGCAGCAGGCAATTAAAATTTTTGATTCGTTGGTTAAGTCTATACAGTTCATAGGTAGCCCAAGATTTTCCCATTTTTGCAAATTGTGAACCATCAACTGGAAAAGGGACGAACTTGGGGAACGATCTCCAAGGAAAAAAAATGTCTCTCCCCCTCTCTTTCCCTCTCCACCCAACCAAACCCAGTAGATTTCTTATCTCCAATATTTCTCCAACTGCCGGTAACAGAGCATTCAGCGTTCAGAGCTGTCAATCAACAACTTGTAAAAATAGCAAGAAGATCAGCAGGGAAGTTAATGAAGAGAAACTGCACATTAAAGATGAACCCAAACCAGAAGTAGGAGCAGACCTAAGGAGGTGCTTTAAAGAGCTGACCTCGCAGAGGATGTCAATGCCCCCGCCCCCGAAGCCACCTGAGACCACTGAGGCAATTCAATCCACGGGGATAGCATTTAAGGAAGCGGACAAGGGAGCTATTTGTGTACAAGCTGTATTGGGAAGAGGGAGGAGTTATGAAGGTTTGAAGAAGGCAAGGATCAAGGAAGATCTTGTTTACTGGCTCAACAAGAAGATCTACGCCATAAAGAAAGGAACAATCATCAGAGCCACCAAGAGCTATAAAGACAGACAGAAGAGCAGCATCGAAGCACAAGCAAAAGGGATGGAAAATAGAGCCACCAGAGAAGGCCATAAAAGCCAGAGGACTGACTCAAGCCTAGTGTTAACTAATACACAGAGGCTGACTCAAGCCATTAATGCTAAGAAGCGCAGGATGCTTAAATGGAAAGTAAGAGGAAAGGGGTGGAAGAGTCCAGTTATAGAGTCAGTTAGACAACCTCTTCATTCAATTCTCATAGCATTTAATGGCAGCTCCTATGGAGGGTATCAAAGACAGAGGGAGAAGCAGGTCTATTTAAACAGCAACGTCCAGGAGGCATACAACCCCATGCAATCCACTAGCAAAAAAACGAATGAACTACCATTTCATCACAAACAGAGAATCCCCCAATACTTGAGAAGCCCCCTTACCACCACACTCACAACTAACAATGAAGCCTCATACCCAGAATCTGAGAGGGGAGAGGAGCCATTTGGTGCTCAACGTCAGGCCGACAGTAACAGGGGTCAGAGGGAGTGGAATGGCCAAGCTGCTGGGCAAATGGGTCACGGACGCCAACATCAACATCCAGAAGGCAAAGAATACAGCGGTCAGCAAATGGCGGGCTTACGGCGAGATACAGGCCACAAAAGAATCAGACAATCTGTTTGTCTATTCGTTCCAATCCGAGAGGCAAAGAGACGCAGTCTATGAAGCTCGACCATGGAACCTTGGAAACACTCTGATCGCCTTGAAAAAATGGGATGGAGAGAAGAAAGCTGAGGATACAGATATCCAAACGGTCACCCTTTGGGTCCAGATGCACGACTTCCCCCAATCCCTCAAAGATGAAGAATCCATTCAAGCGGTGGCGGAGTTCATCTTTCCATACTACTATGGGGTCGACCAGTCCAACTTTGACTTTCGAGGATGGCTGAAATTCATAAGGGCAAAAGTTGAAGTGGAGCTTGACAAACCAATTTCGATCGGCTTCGAATACCCCCTGGGAGAAAGGTCCATCTGCGTGAGCTTCAAATACGAGAGGATCATGGACCTGTTCTACTTCTGCGGAAAGCTAGGCCATCTTATCCAAAACTTCCTAGAGAGAGAAGACTGCCGTAGAAAAGGGTTGAGCACCGACCCATCGAAAATGTACACAGCAGCTCTGAAGGTAGGGCATGACTCTCCGGCCAACACGCCGCCAGCATCTTTCAGAGAGAAACAAGCTGGAGAGAGACAAAGAGACAGGGCTGACTCTAGGGCCCACCGCCTGAGAGAATCAACTGGAGGATCATCGTTGATGTCGATGGTGGGGTGCACTGGTCAGGGATCTTCCTCCTGCCCACCTGGTTTTGCAGCATTGGAAAACGAAGCAACAACCACGATAAGGAGTAACGAATGGATTCAGAGAAGAGCAGTCAGAAGCCACACTCTGACCCTGCAGATCGGCTATATGGAAAAAGAAATGGAGGCGGCGACAATTGCGATGCAGAGAAGCCTAGACCTAACTGGAGGGAGGCGACAAGAAGCAAACAGGCGGGCCTTTTCGAAATGGGCCAGATGCTATCTCTTGCAAGCCCGTTGTACTCACAAGACCCCGGTTTTCAGGCCCACAAGACAGATGTGCAGCAGCCAGGCCACATCGAGCAAAGGACTCTAAGCCCAATCATAGCTACTGAAGCCTTCTCGATTCAAACAGTGGAGGAAATAAGACCCAGACCGGAAAAGAAAAGGAAACCAGAGAAGAGGGACACACCCACCTTCTCCCTCCCGCTGCAAGGCACTCCCACTAACATCCCTATTGAGTCTCTGTCTTTTTCACCAGGTGAAAGAAACAAAACCTATCAAAGGAGGAGGCACGTTATCAGGAGAAGAAGCATAGCGGAGATCAATGCTGATGGCGAACAGTCTGGGGAAGGAGAGTAAAAAACACCAAAGGAAGCGGCGACAAGCCTTAAGCCGCCTCTCCAAGAATGAGGATAATCAGTTGGAACTATAGGGGGTATGGCCAGCCCCTTACAAGGAGTTATTGCGGCAGATTATGTCGAAAATTCGGCCCTTCAATGGTGTTCTTGATGGAAACAAAAAAGGATGAGTCCTTTCTTGAAGATAAAAGAAGATCATTGAAGTTTGACCATTCGGATTATGTCAGCCCAGGAGTTGAAGGCAGCGGTTTGGCGCTTTGGTGGAGGGATGATGTTGATGTGTGTGTTTTGGATTCTTGTAAGTCCTATATGGACATTCGTGTGTGTAAGGAAGGGGTGAGTTTTTTTTTTTTGCACTTTCATCCATGCTCCTACCATGGTGGTAGAGAGACGGGTTCTTTGGGAACGACTTACGTCCCTAAGAGAGCTCCAGGATGAAAAATGGTTGCTTGTTGGTGATTTCAATGTGGCATTGGTTCCGTCGGAAAAACAGGGGCGATGCCCCCTCAGGAATGAGAATGTCACCCCTTTCAAGTACTCTATCGAGCAAAATGCCCTCATTGATCTTGGTTTTTCTGGGCAACCATTCACCTGGACCAACAAACAGCAAGATGCCAGGCTGATTAGAGAAAGGCTGGATCGCGGACTCTGCTCCCCTGCCTGGAGGTTGGAGTTTGAGTCCTCGGTGGTTTTCCATGAGGATTTCGTCGAGGCAGACCACTATCCAATTAGGATTGATTTGAATCCCAAAAGAAGGAAAATCAATACCCCGTTCAGGTTCGATAAAAGATGGAAGGAAAACGAGACTTGTGGTGAGATTATTAGCAACTGTTGGAATTCAGGGAGAGAGTTCACTGTATCCTCAGGGATTGCAAGGAAAAAATATCAACCTGGGCCAGAAAGGAAAGAGCCAGTAAATGTCTTAGAGAGAACGATATCAAGAAGAGGCTTCAATAGGTGCAAGGGCCACACAGAACTATCCAAATGAAAATGGAAGAGAATTCTCTTCACCAGGAACTACAGATGATGTGGAACGAGGAAGAAGAGTTCTGGGCGCAGAGATCCATAAATTCATGGCTCCAAGAAGGGGACCAGAACACGGGGTTCTTTCATGCCAGCATAATCAAAAGGAAAAACTCAAATAGAATCAACAAACTGAAGAGTGATCAAGGAATCTGGATAGAAGACACGCAAGAAGTGGATGACCATATCAATTCCTTCTATCGTGGTCTTTTCATAAGTCGAGGAGGCACTTTCGATCGCTCTATCCTCGATGGCTTTCCTCGAATGGTCACGGTTGAGCTAAACAATGCTCTCACCACACCGATTACGAATGAAGAAGTCCGGAAGGCGGTGTTCCACCTTGGAGCCAACAAAGCGCCAGGCCCTGATGGCTTTCCATGATTCTTTTTCCATAAGTTTTGGAACTTACTGGGCGAGGTGTTCTGTGAAGAGATACGTGGTTTCTTCATGTCTGACATTTTGCCAGAAGAGTGGAATGACACCTTCATCACTCTCATCCCAAAAATCTTGAATCCCGAGATGATCGGACAGTACAGACCTATCAGTTGCTGCAACTTCAGATATAAGGTCATCACAAAAATCCTTACCAACAGGCTTCAACCATTTCTCCCTGATCTGGTTAATGAACTGCAATCTGCCTTCACTGGAGGCAGACAGATACAAGTTAACATCATCATTGTTCACGAGGTCCTCAATCACTTCAAGAAGCACAAAACAGGGAATCGGAAGGACATGATGCTGAAACTTGATATGAAGAAAGCATACGACCTTGTTGAATGGGAGTTTCTCATCGAGCTTCTTCGAGCTTATGGTTTCAACGAGGTGTGGTGTGGTTGGGTCAACACGTGCATCAGTTCTGTTAGGTTTCAACTCCTGATTAACGGGGAACCATCTACTATGTTCCTCCCTACTCGAGGATTACGTCAAGGGGACCTGCTGTCGCCTCTTCTCTTCATTCTGATGTCTAATGCACTCTCCTTCTTGATTGAGAAAGCGGCAAAAAGTCATGCCATCCGAGGACTGCAACTCAATCAAAGATGCCCCAACCTCACACATTGCCTCTTTGCGGATGACACGGTGATCTTTGGGGAAGCATCTACCACAGAAGCGGACAGTATTTTGAAGACTTTACAAGAGTACGGGGCGATCACTGGGCAAGAAGTGAACAGGGAGAAATCATCTTCCTTCTTCAGCAGTAATGTGAGCCCTGAGGAAAAAGAGAATATCACTAGAAACATTGGGTTTGCTGATTCTAGTTGCCACTCCAAGTACCTGGGAGTGCCAACAGAATGGGGAAGATCGAAGGCCGAGACTTTTAGCTTTCTCATTCAACGTTTGGAATGTAAAAGTGAGTCATGGAAAAGTCTACTACTCTCACCTGGGGGAAAGGAAACGCTCCTGAAAGCAGTTTTCCAAGCATTGCCCTCCTACATTATGTGCCTTTTCTTACTTCCCAGATCGTCAACGAAGAAGATGAACTCGATGCTCAAGAGGTTTTTTTGGGGAGGATCGGCACATAAGAAGACCATCCATTGGAGAGACGGCAGAGTACTATACGACCCTAAGGGGGAGGGAGGTCTCGGCTTCAGACCATTTCACGAGTTTAACCTTGCCCTTCTAGCTAAACAATGCTGGAGGATTCTCACCAATCCTAACACCATCTGGGTTAAGTTACTCAAAGGCCTGTATTTTCCCAAGACGGACTTCCTCTCGGCAAAAAAAGGTGGGAAAGCATCGTGGATTTGGTCCAGCCTTTGGGAAGCGAAAAGATGGATGGAGCAAGGGCTGATCCGAGTGATTGGGAATGGAAAATCAACAAGGGCATTTCAAGACCCCTGGTTATTTGATCGACTAGGACCGCTCCTTCATCAAAGATCCTCCTTCCCGGGTACGGGCGATCACTGGATCGATGAGGTCAACAGAACCTGGAAGTTTGACTTGCTGGGAGAGTTCCTTCCGCCTCAAGCATTACAACAGATCGGAAGCACGCCGATTGGGCCAGCTTCTTTGGAAGACTTTTGGGCTTGGTGGTGCACTGATAAAGGAAATTTCACAGTCAAATATGCTTTTCACTACTTCCACAATCAGAACAGACTTGCCTAGGGAGCTCCCCAGACAGCCATGAATCAGAATAAAGACGTGTGGAAATGGTTGTGGAATCTGTCTCTCCCTCCAAAGATGAAAATTTTCCTTTGGAGAAGCTGCAGAGGGGCCCTGGCCGCAAAGGAAAACCTTCACTCTAGACGATGCTCTCCTTCGAAGGTTTGCCCGCTGTGCGCAGCGCCAGCGGAATCCATCCATCACTGTTTATTTGAATGCCCTCATGCAGCGGAAGGTTGGAGAGTTGAATGGCCCACTCAGATGGTTCCCACGCGGTCCACTGACATCCTACTATGGATCTTCTCCCTTGGACAAAGGTATCCCCCACTCAATCCAAAAAATCATTTATCTTTTGTGGCATACTTGGAAAGCAAGGAACGAGTGTCTTTTCAAGAACCGTGCATTGTGGCCTCCGGCGACTATTGCAAATGCCCAAAGGAGCTTTCACCATTGGAGTATTTTTCCTTTGAAAAAGACATCCACTCATCCCTCATCGCAGCCTATTCCACCACCGGAGCTCTCTTCACCACCGCCAAGTACTCATGACTTTGAGATACACTGTGATGGATCGTTCTTGCACGATTCCCAGGAGGCGGCTTATGGCGTTGTTGTGACAAATAGCCATGGTCAAGTATGTAACGGGAAGGCTGAGACCCTACATTACTACTCACCACTTGAGGCAGAAGAATGTCACAATCCTGACTCTCAATTTGCCCGTAATCACACTCTCAAATATCGTACAGGAAAAGAACCGAATTTAAAACTGGCGCATGATGCTCTGTAAGGTTGCCGAGGAAAAGAACCGATTTAAAACTGGCGCATGATGCTCTGTAAGGTTGCCGGGGTAAACCTTTGCCCATAAACCATGTACAACAGTTGAAGAACGAATCAAGTCACCATCATGCACCTCCACGGGATGAATCCAACCCTAAGATGCGAGAAGGTCATCCGCAAAACGTCAATGCAGTTTAAGTTCATGACATTGTATGGGTGATAAGGAGGATCGTAAAACTCGCAGCTGGATATAAGAAAAAAACAAGAGAGCATCTCCATAGAGGCCGTAGATAGACAGGGAACAGCAAGCTTTTGCACTTCTTCTGCTAGGCGGACCACATACATCTGTCAAATCTCAAAGAAAATGCGTCCCTTCTCTTCATATATAGGATTGTAAACAGTAAGAACATCCAGTTTCTCTACAGCCTCACAAGTTCATATGTTGTTGAAACTTAAAACCACTATCGGCTACTCTTAAATCCAAGGACTGTCTGTATTTAATGGCAACAACTAACTACTGCCACAACCTCTTTTGATAACCATGATTTTGGGTTGCAATGTTTTCTGGGAAGTTTTATAAACCATCGGCTTTCACTCCCTGCTCAGTTCCAGACTGACTCGGTTGCCCAGCCTGCACTACCTGGTTTTCCATCACGTTCTTCTGCACAACCTTTGCAAGAAATCATGCAAATCATTAATATCAGTTATGAAAAGTAAGTTCCAAATAGTTTCACTGACATGCAGCAGAAGAACCACGAGATAGACAGCTTCAAATACTCGATTGATACCTGTAATAGCTCAGTCATCTTGCCTGTCATGTAGCTCCCCATATGCTGGGCTGAGACATCAGCAGGTGGGTTGTTAAGATTGGGCTGTATAGACCGCAGGGGCTCAACAGTAAGAGGCTGATCTGTGTCATCGTCATCCTCCTCATCATCTTCGTCATCATCATCTTCTTGGTACTCGTCTTCTTCTTCCTCGTCATCTCCCATAGCAAGGCCCGAATCTTTCACAGACAAACAAGTACCAGGAAAGCTGCTATTATTTTCTGGCGATTCTGATGATGGTATTTCAACTCTCTTCATCATCACGTCAGATAAAAGTTTCTCGAAATGCATACCTACTGCGGATTGTGTACACTTGCCTCCTGCATCATGCTGAGGCTTCGTTGTTGTTGAACTATTGTGTACAAAACTGGTCTGAGCCTGCTTTTCAGCTTCTGCCAGCTGTTGTGCAAACGACGACGGTCCACTTAATAAAGGATCAGCAGCTACATTTGGAACACCCTTCCCCTTAGAGATAGCCGTCATCATATGAGGAGCCATAGCAACCGAAGATGGCTCGCTGGTGTTGATTGCTACCCCATTTGACACAGTAGTAACAGGATGGAGCACAACAGGCACCACATTGCCTCTAGAGATCCCAGGGGAAGCAGCAGTTTGTGTTATCAAAGGCAGTACCTGGTTGCCACTTGAGGCCACCGCACGTGGGGTCACACGAGAAGTCCCATTCCTTTCTCTAGTACGATAACGACGGCGACGGATCGGTGTATTAACTTCTCTAGGAATAGGAAACTCGTTTCTTGGTATCATTCGAACATCAGGGGCAATGTCGTTCTCAGCTGAAACAGGAATGTAGTGCCCGGGTTTGAATACAACACCCTTCAAATTGGTGCCTGAGTTGCCAATCCTGACACTGAGCAAGTACCCAGCATCAAACACTGCTTCGATAACACCAACGACAGGTTGACCAAGCATAATGTCATTATTATTCACTGAATTGGGCTGATGACTCCCGTTGACCCCTCCTCCAGATGAAAAATTAGAATGGGAAGTTCTGCTGTGATCAAGATGATCCACTTTAGGATGCTTGCGCGGACGACCACGCCTACGTTTCACGGGGACAATTGCCGAAGAAGCATTTGGATTATTAATATAAACTACAGTTGCCTCGCTCATGTCGAGCCGATAATGTTGATATCAAGACTTCCTTACTGCCTTCCGATGGATTTATTCTTCCTGAAGGGGCAAATAGAATTAGCAGTGGAGGAACCGATTAGGAAACAAGTGTGTGACAGCAATATTAGAGTGCTAGAATGATAACATGCAGGAAAACATTGCAGACATAAAGAAAGGAAAGGAAGAAGTATCCATAACACCCATAGATCGTTAGATTAAGGGTTTTAATCAATCAATGTACTTCCGCAAATGGTAAACAGCCAAATCCGCCCTTACTCCAGTCTATCCTAGTAAATGTTTGTTTATAATAGTTGAGTCCTAAAATGCTAAGAAATCTATGAACTGACCGAGAGAAATCATTCACTTGTGACCAAAATGCGGCAACATAAGGCGTCATTAAGACTGTAGATTTTAAGATTCTTGGTTCGGAATGTTTGATATGGGGAAAAAGGGAAAAAGATAAAGCACTACGGAATCTATATGGAGGAAAAGTTGCTATCTATGTAGTATCTCCATTGTTGAAAAGAAGTGAATATCTATCTACAACGCCTATGTTTGGCAAGGCAGGGTCCTAGATTTTAACTAATAAAACATCAACCCCTAAATGCATCTACTGAACAACATGGTAGTAAATCCTAAATGCATTATTAATTTATTGCACACAGGAGGACTAATAAGAATTTGCAATTGCTAGGATTCATTATACCAAGCCGATCATCTCATGCCCATTTTTCGTAATAGCATATCCTCTCGAGACTTAGGTAGACCAAAGAAAACTTTAGAGACTAACTTCCCGCGTACAGACAGTGAAACAAGATAGTGCATAGGCAAAACAAAGTTAAGGGAAGGCTGAACCTAAGCAAGGGTATATTGTTGGGATACGGCAACCAAAGAAGCTTAAAACCGCAGCTAAAAGCTCGAATCCAAACTACAGTCAATGAGCCACGATTTTCAGGTATAAACTGCCCCAAACAGAACAATCCAACATCACACCATACCTAAAGCCAGGTGGTCCGAGCGTTGAATCTCAAGTTTGAATGCGCATTCAATTCACGACAGAAAGGAAATGATAAACAACAAATAAGACTTGTTCCAAAAAATATAACAGAACAGAGTGGATCATATACAATCATGAACAAGCGCCCATAATTGAATAACATCATCACATCATTCCATTAATGGGAATCAACCACCAAGGGGTTCAATAAGAAACTGAAAAATCGGCGATAAACGGAAGCCATAACTGAAACAGAAACGCTAACCTCGCTAAAACTAAGCAGTTGCTACCATAACCAGAGCCACTGTAACATGCACCTGCAGCATACAGAACCACAAGTACCAACGCGTTCGAAAGTGAGAAACTACAGCGTAAAAACAAAAAAATCAGAACTTTCGGAGTCTTGAGACCAAACAAACCATACCCACATCAATAAAAATTTCAGGAAAGTATAAGGTGTTTCATAGGCGCAAGAAAATCACCAAATCCTTCCCCCCAAGTTCAGAACTTGGCTACATGCATGGACCAGATGAACCGATTCACCCCAAACTAAGAAGAAATGGCCATTGCTGTTTAGGAAGAGGGGTGGAAACTAGGGATTCATTTCATTTCAACTCAATTGAAATGACTTGCCAGCAGAACCAAAGAATCAAAGCACACAGTGAAGAATGGAATTTTTCTCTGGCTGAGGGAGAGAGTTAGGAGAGAAGGGGCCTCTTTACCTCTCAGTTGTGCGTGACCTTGTTGGACTAAAACCTGGAAATAAAGACGAAAAATAATCGAAATCCTGTTTTGTTTTCAAGTTTATAGAGGAAAGAGAGTAGAAATCCCGCAGAATGAAAGTAATTTTCCTTATTATTGCTTTTTGTTTTTATTTTTGCTGGAATTAGGGCTTGCCACGTGGGTCTCAGTGGGACCAGCCGTTTTTGAGTTGTTGACAAACAGAGACGGGGACTTCGAGGTTTTCTACGACAGAGGAAAAAATAGGGCCCTGCCGGGGAACTCCGACTCCGGCGCCAGCGGTGATGCGGCGGCTGCTCTGCGACGTGCTTGCTGTTAGTGGGAGACGTGGGTCCTCCTGTTAGACAATATGACTGCCAAGTGCCAAGTGTTCATTCGGATGCATTGCATGCGTGACAGATTATTAGCATGGATAAGTAATTAATATATTTTTTTCCTAATTATCAAGGTAATTATTTTCCAAATTATATTATCTTCTTTACCTTTTTTATTGTTTTCGAATAATATCCATTCACAGGATTCAAAAAATCCATTTCAAGGCTCTGTTAAAAGAAAAAAAACTATATATAGGTTTTATTTATCAATTTATTTTATTTCATAAAACATAAATTCATCATTTTCCCTTCTGATATATGAAAATAGAGCTACAGTTAGAAAAAGAAAAATAATCCATCCTATGAATATGTCTTTTAGGGTTTGTACACATGTATGCATTCATGACTTTTACCCTTACCAAATGCTGGAATTAGAATTCAACCAAACAAATTGGTGTAATTAGGTAACTAAGGTAACTGAATGAAATACAATATCATTGATGGTAATAAGATGTTTTAATAATTTTGGTATTTCGATAATTATTTAAACAATTGTTCGGATCATCAATTTTCATATTTTCATATGAAAAATATGAAGCAAGGCAGGAACAACTTATATATTGACTATAATGATGGTTTGTGAGATAATGATGATGAAATGTGATATAAAGAATGATAATCTTTTTATGAGTTGTATATTAAATTCTGTTTGAAATAACTTGTAACTTAATTATTATTTAGGGACGTTAATGGATGTTGAATAACATGTTAGTTGCATGTTTTTTTATTATTTTATTTTGTTTGTTTGAATTCGTACTCACCCAAAAAATTATTAGAAAAATATATCCTTCTTTCTTGGTAATCATCATAAAAGTCAAAACAATAAAGTTAGGACCCTAGGTATAGGGGAAAATGTAGGGTTAATTGTATAAACTGCCCCTCTACTATGGTTTTTTCTCAAATATGCCCTTCTGTTATGTTTTACATCAAATTTGCCCTCCTACTATTACCACAATATTAAATTTGTCCTTTCGTGAACATTTCCGCTTGGGTACCGTCAACTCTGATCATACTAGTCCGAACTCAATAAAACGGGACTGGAAAGGTCAAATTTACCCCTCTCTTTTCCATTCCCCCTTCAGCGTAATTTCCCCACTCGAGAGACATCATTGTGAATCCAACTCCGAGCTTGTTCAACTTATACTCCTCCATCTTCCAAACCCTACCTCTTTGCTAGCCATCGTTGGCCACAACGGCTGGTCATGATAGTCTACTAAACCCGAAATTCAATTTTCCAAATCACCAGCAGAAGACCGACTAATAAATAAACGCACTCCGGTGAGCGATTCAGAGGACCGCCAGCTGTCCTTTTTCCGTCAATCCAACTGAAGGCTTATATACAGAGTCGACGTTCTAGGGCTGAGATCAGGTGACTAAGGGGGAGTCTCTTAGTCACATGGCTAAGTGAATCTCAGCCACTCAACCTCATTAAAATCTAAGGGCTCTTCTAATTAATCAAATTTAATGAAGAGCAATGTAGTAATTGCATGTTTATTTTTTATTATAAAATGAATAAAAAAATTATGCCAGCGTTTCCGTCTCTGTCCCCTTGCGCCGGCCAGTTACAGCCTCCCGTCTTCGTCCCAGTTGTTTTCTGGGCAATTGCCGGCCAGGGGAATTCTCCCCTCCAAGTTCATGCGCCAATATTTTTTCCTGGGGAATTCCCCCCTCCAGAGAGAGAGAGAGATTTTCCTGGTCGGATGACACTTTCCGGCAACCAGCGACGATAGAGAAGGATTTTTCGGCGACTATGCTAGATTTGTGATATTTGTTGACCTATTTTGTGATGTATGTATTGATTCGATTTGTATTGTTTATCATTCTTATTTGTCATTTTTAGTGACATTTTGTATGGTTAGCATGCTTTGTATTGTTTGTCGGTTAATTTTGTAACGTTTGTAAGCTTTGTTGTTTTGTAATGTTTGTCGGTTTCTTTTGTAATGCTTGTAAGCTTTGTTATTTTTGTACACCATGTTTATCATTTTTGTCAACCATGTTTGTAATATTTTTTATGTCTAAAAACAACCTGGTTGACTTTTGGATGGAACTCCTCTATATATGGATGGAGCCTCAAAAGTCAACCCAGGTGTTTTTTCCAGTTTGTATGGATTGTCGGTCTAGTTTGTCATTTTTTCCCACCATGTTCATAATGTTTGTATGTCTAAAAAAAACCGGGTTGACTTTGGGACGGAGCCTCTAAAGTCAACCCGATTGTTTTTTTTTGTAAGGTTTGTATTGTTTGTCGGTCTAGTTTATATTGTTTGTATAGTTCATAAGTTTGTAATGTTGTAAATATGTTTGTATATTTTGTCGTTGTAGTTTGTATTGTTTGTATGGTTTGTACTATTGTAAGTCCAGTTTGTATACTTCGTATTTTTCCATAATACCCAAAATTTATCTGTCATTAATTAAATAGCCCTTCTCACTTTTTAACCGTCAGATTGTTGTGTCCAGATCTAAGAGCTGTGAAGAGCTTAGTCAAGTAACTAAGCACCCCTTAGTCACAGAATCTGGACCCGACGTTCTACTTATTCGTCTTGCTCTGGGGAGAACGTAACTTTTGATTCTTATAAAAGCCAACCAAAAACTACCTTTTATAGTACCCACGTGACATAACAAAACCTTGAATATAAAATTGATTCTTTTGGCTAGTCCCCTTGATCAGAACTTGGGAAAAAGACTCCTTTAATTTGTGTTGGGGGCCACCCTTTTCTCGAAATAGAAGTAGGTAACAACTCTTCACACACAATTTTAATTTTGTTTGTATCAATACTTTATTGTGGTTTGGCGGTTGTTGGGTAATTAAAAGTTGGAATTTTGTTCCAGGACTCAGAATGACCAATCCAAGATTTGTCTTTCACGTCGGAGGAAGGTTTAAGAAGATCGACAAGGATACAGTATATGAAGGAGCAGAAGAATTGTCTAATCCTAACATAGATCCTGACTCAATTAGTACTTGGGACCTTAACAAAATGTTAAGAGATGAAGGAAAGTACATTGATGATTTTCAAATGTACTTCATGAAGTGTAATGGTGAAGGGACAGATGCTTGGAAACAACTATCTGATGACACATTTGTTTGGGAGTTTCTAGAGCAATTTAAAGGCAAGAATGAATATCATGTGTACGTTAGAGACATGTTATCTATTTATGAAAAGCCAACTTGATGTTTTCTATTAACTTAATTATTTGGCAGGTTGAAATCAAATGTTATATAATGTAACACCCTACCCTATACGTTTTGCCTAATCATATTGTTCATACAATTGCAGCGGAATTAATCTCGGGTGTTACATTAATTATCAAAATTTACCCAAATAAAATTTCGACATGAATTACTCGCGTAATGGGCTAACAGTTCTTGCAACTTATCCTGCAAAATCATTCATCACAAACATATATACTCACAACCATATGCATTGGCTTTTCATAGCCATAGTCACTGTTTCATACTACACAACTGCATACTATACTGATACATGCTATAATCGTCACAACTTACACAGTTACACAACATATACGCATATCATCAACTTTCCACACCTGTGGATATCTCACACTACATCAGAAGCTAGTATGCACATGAAAAACGTTCTCAAAACATTTTTACAAAAAGGTGTGGATCACTGGCCAAAATCCCGAGTAGTAGTCCAAGCACAGAATAGTTGAAGAACATACCTCATCCTGGCTTCAACTCTAGCTCCTCTCCCGCCTAACACTTATCTACTGCTGCTTTTGATTATCTGCTTACACATAGCATAAGTAGAGAAGAAGAATAAAAGAGGGTCAACTCATAGCTGAGTGAGATAATCATAGCATCGTGAGTTCATAACAGAGCATACCCCTACCATACATCTAGCAAACAAGCCAAAGCACTAGGATCAGACCTCAGTCATCCGACATCCCAATAGGCAAAAGACTCAACCACCTTGACTTATGCATATGCGTCTTATCATGTTTTACTTATAGGCGCCTCGCTACTCCCATGCTAATTACTCTCCCGGGAATACGGACCAAACATTTTGTGGATGTGGTCATATCGGACCCACCACTGCCGGTGTAGTCATATCGGACCTGACACCACTCTGGGTGTGGTCATATCGGACTCAACACCACTCTGGGTGTGGTCATATCTCATGATGAATCAACGGTCAACACCACATCACGGGTGTGACATAACATATCAAAACGGAGTAATAGCATGGGGAGCCCTAATTACTATGTAATTGACCATGAGACCAAATCACTCTTACTTGATATCCTTATACATGATTCATATCTCATCTTGCTTAATCATAATTCGTTACTTTCACATGTACTTGACCGGGCCATACTTGGCTCAACATAGGTAAAACAGGAGTCGTATAAGTGCACTTCCTCGGGATGAACCCTCGCGCAAGTCATCTTCCTTAAACATCATAATATCACCTTGGGAAGTTTATTCCTCCATTTATGGATCCAAATACAACCATAATATCACATCATGTCAAAACACCTTATCGAACAACCAGGAAGTCATATCAACAGTTAAGCCACAAATGGCAACATGTATGCAATCATCGACATAAACAAGGTCCATATCGATTAGGGCAAGTCAATAATATCAAACAACAATCCATGGTTCATCATATAACATAAAAGTCCATACACCCCTAATCATGCCATTCTAATTCACCTAGGTCAATTCTAAGCATCAATATATTTATCGTGATACGACAAACCCAGTATGTCGTGCTAATCCCTCAACAGTTCTGGTTGTTCAAACACCGGTTTAACCTTCCCGTACTAAAACGTCAATTTCACGAACGAACCCGAATTAAAATTCGAGACCGTCCTAATATCCCCTGCAGTATCCCCGTCAATATTAGTTCTAGGCTCAGGGTCAAATTCTTGATAAAAACACATCAAACCCTGGCCGGAGCTAAATTCAGGGGTTTGGACCCCGACCTAAATAATTGCCGAAATTCAGGGATTAAACTAGAGGATTGATTACCTCGCTGCAGGAAGCTCGTATATGAAATTTGGGCTCAATCCGGCTTCCGGATACTCCAAAACCCTAATTTGGCTTATCGGGAATTCAAAAAATTCCTAAACCAAAAACTCGTTTTAAAGCTCTAAATCGATAAATCACGATATATAGATGAATTAGGCATCACTTACGGGATTTTTGTATCGTTAGAGCTTAAAAATTAAGCTCTGTTATTTCTCACCGAGCTGTCCTGTGCGCGCTCTTTTTCTCTGGGTATGGAAGAGGAAAGCAATGGGACGGAAGTGAAATGGAAAATAATGATGGGAAAGCTAAATGGACCGGTGGGATTTATATAGGCGGTCTGCCTACTGCAATTATATATATATATATATAATTATATATTATATATTATATATAATTATATATTATATATTATATATATAATTAATTCGTATACTTATCTAATCGATCGATATTCCGATTTTTGTAGAAATACTATCAAAACTCTCGTTTTTAAATCGCAAACTTTCTAGCGATCGCAATATGGGTTTTGCCGGAACAGGATGTTACATATAAAGTAAATGTTTATTCATAAACTGAAGTTCTTTACTATTGATTTAGCAGGTTGAAAACCCAGTATCTAATGAAGGCCCAATCTATGAAGTAAATGATGGTGTAAACAAATTAAGGGATGAAGCTAAAGAAAATGAAGGTGGCGGGTCTAAAAGAAGGCCAGTGGAATCAATTCCACATGATGGAGGGGGTTTAGCTGCTGAAAATTCTAATGGAGTTGATGGCATGACAACAACATTTCAAGAGGGTGTGTGGATTAATGATGAAATGGTGACTCTGACAGTGACTTTGAGGCACACCCGGAGTGGGTTCACGATGAGGATGTAGAAGATCGCGAGGAAATTGAAAGAAAATTTAAGATCATCAAGGAAAATTTGAAGAGAGGGATACCTACAACATATCACTCTGATGATGAGGTCGAGAGAAGACAACAACGAATTGCAGAAGAGGAGGGTGCTTTTGATTCTGATGAAATTGGAAGCGAAGATGAAAGCAATAATGAAGATGGATTGGTAGATCATGCGGTGCATAGGAAGAGTCGTTTCCCTAAGTACAATCCAAATCTAGTCACTCCTTATTTCGAGGTAGGCATGATCTTCAATGGGATGGATGAGGCTAGGGAAGCAATCAACAAATATTATTTCGCATTCAAGAAAGATCTAAGGGTTAAGAAGAGTGATCCGGGAAGGGTTAGAATGGTTTGCAGCTACCCTAACTGTCAATTTGCCCTTCTTGTTTCATGGAACAAGCCAATGTCTTCCAGATCAAAACACTGAAGATGCGTAGATGTGGGGTGCATTTTAAGTGTAGGAAGGTGTCTCCAGTTGTGATTACAAAGAAATACCATAGGAGGATAAGAGCAGATCCACGGTGGAAGCTGAAGGACATGATGGAGACTGTTAGAGAAGAACTTTGGTTTAGTGTATATAGAAATAAGTGCTCACGAACAAAGAGAATAGTTTTGCACTTGACTGAAGGATGCTTTAGAGATGAGTATGCAATCTTGTGGACTTATGCTGAGGAGATCAAGAAAACAAATGTTGGCTCAATAGTGTGTATCATGGTCAACAGAAACAACCCCGAAAGTAAACTGAAATTCCAACGATTGTACATTTGTTTTGGTGCCATGAATAAAGGTTTTTTTAAAAGGATGTTGGAAGATGATTGCGTTGGATGGTTGTTTTTTAAAGGGTTTGTGCAAGGTGAATTACTTGCTGCAATCGCAAGAGACACAAATGACCAAATGTATCCTATTGCTTGGGGAGTTGTTGAGGTTGAGTCGAGGAATTCATGGGGTTGACTACCTCAAGGAGTTGAGAGATGATTTGTGCATCGATAACGAAGCTGGTTGGTGTTTCAGTTCCGATCAAATGAAGGTATAATTTCATTTTAGTTGCTCTTTGAAAGGGGAGTAATTGTATGTCTAGTGTTGTCTTGGTAGGAATTATTCCCATAACGTGTGACAAGATATATGAAATATATAAGTAAGGCTTCATTTGGTGTTCAATAACAGAAAGTGCTTTAGTAAATTTTCTTTGTTGCTTTTCAGGGTTAATTGCAAGGTTGGTCACTGGGTTTACTAAAAACGCTCATGTTTGGTCACTACAAATATTTAATTCCATTCGTAGTCACTAAGATTAGTCCAATAGTTCATGCTTGGTCACTCGTCGTTAGTCTCCATTAACTTTTGCTGATGTGGCAGTCAACCTTCATAGTTGATTGTTAAATTAGTGACGTGGCTATTAAAAAATCATAAGAAAATTAAAATTTAATCTATTAAAATTTTCACCTCATTAAAGAATCAATTAAAAATCTATTTTCTACTAATTGGTTGCCCCTTTCTCTTCTCCCCCTTTCTTTTCACCAACTCCCCATCGACAAAAACCCAATTGGGGGAAGGAAGAAGAAAGCCCCAAAACTCCAGTGGGCATGGTTAGCGCCCCGGAGATGAAATCCCAGGATCTTAGATCGAGAAGCTCGGTCAGCCGCAACAGTAGCACCGACAGCAGCAAGGCCGAGAAACAGGGGACCGGCAGCAAAAACCCTTTCTCAGTGCTGGAAAAGACGAAGAGATCCTATTCTACCAGGAGGCTACTGGGCGAGTGCGATTGTACTGTCAGAGCGGTTCAGCGGTGGCATTAAACCACGAAAGCATCGTGGTCGTAAAGGGAAACAAAAAGAAGTACCAGGATGACCGCCAGCGTGATGAGCAGGGCTCATGGGAGGAGAAAAACAAAATTAAGATGACGAATTCGGGAATGATGATGTCGACGTCGAAATCAAATGTGACGGTGGGAAAGGAAATGGAAAAGAGGTCGTGACACGCTAAAACACAACACCAAACTGCGACCAAGTATAATCGTAGTCCGGGAATGCAGTAAAGTGGCAAGTTCTATTATCAATCCGGGGTCTAGATCTACTGCCTACTCCGTGATTATCTATAATCTAGCAAACTAAGTCGAGTGATTGTTGTTTTAACTAAAAGCAGTAAGAAAGCAGGAAATGGTTCGGTTTTCTGAAGCAAAGGAAGAGTCACTCGGGAATCAGTCCCCCTAGCTCCTTAGTTAGGTCTCAATTGTAATTACCCTGGGTTGATTTACTGTTGATTAAACTGCGGAAGATCCGACAGTAGGTTGGAATCTCTTAAGCTAACCAAGCCCTCTCAGACAACTACCCGACAGACGACTAGTCTTCACCGGAATAGAAAGCTGAGGCTATGAACAAAGAACTCCACTACTGGAATTGGATTCCAGTACAAAGCAGTAGATGGACTAACTCTCGTATAACCAATCCACTACTACCGAATGATGTAGCTCTAACAACCTAATCAGATTCTATCTATCTCAGGTTGCAGCAGAAATCAAGAAAAGCTGATCAGACTTCAATTAATTCAATTAATCATGCATCATTCAATTATAATCAAACAGTATAACAATCCCAAGTCATTACAATCAAGATCCCTAACACATGAAACTAGGGTTCTTCATACCCAAGTGAGAGAGAGTTCTACTCCATAGAGAGAGAGGGGAAAATAGAATACAAAGCAGTCATACTCATAACAATGGGAAGAATCTGCTTTGGGATGATGATTTTCACTCCTATGATGATCTCCAAGCTTGATTTGATGAAATCCAGCTCCAAAACCACTCTTAGGATGAGTTCTTCGCACTTTCTCTCTCTAGGGCTCTGTTTTTGCTCCAAAAAGTCGATTCCCTCACTTTTGGCTCGAAATTGGGTTAAAACCCAGATTTTCCCGACCACACGGGCAGGCCACACGGCCGTGTGGCTTACCCAGATGCCCGTGTGAGTTCCAAAATGCTGCGTCTCGAATAATTGGACTTCAGGCTTCCCACACGGCCAGGGACACACGACCATGTGGAATTTCCATCATGCCCGTGTGCAGCCTCGCTAAATCCCACACGGCCACATGGGTGACTTGCACGGCCATGTGGGTTCCAGGAATGCCCGTGTGGCTTCCTCAGCGCCTCGCCACACGTCGGATCTTCGTCCAATCGACCCCAAACTCGCTCCCAAGCCTTCATTCACGTACTAGGACCTGAAATATCACAAACAAGCACAACCTAGCGTGAAATTGACCTAAAACACGAGAATCCACATCTCAAACGGTGTAAGAATTGGGGTGAAAACATGTGCAATTAACGGTCTATCAATCTCCCCCACACTTAACCTTTTGCTTGTCCCCAAGCAAACCAAGTCAGACACAAAGTAAGCTCACATTTTCAATCATACCAACATTGGGGACAAGTCATAAAGGCACAGAACACGTGAATCGTACTGGTTTTCAAACATCAACACATGAACAACTTCACTAGCAACCTGGACAACCACCACAAAGGACATTCGAGTGCAGCAAAATCGAGTAAAGGAAGAGTCTCCCTTCTGTTCACCAACCAACCTAGACTTGACTCAACCACTTACTCAAGACAGTCACCTCATGCACAAAACTCAAGATATCAGAATAAAGACCGAGCAATCTAGGTCCTCACCAGGGTACAAGAGTATAGAGAATATGAGAAAATGAATCGCTCACTCTCGACCAGTGGGGTCAGGACAATTTGATGCGAAAAATGCGCATGCTTATTCTCTCAATCCCTAACATCTATTCACCATGACGGCAGCCTCTAAATGCTAGAGTTCACATATGGTGTGTCACCACTTACTAATCCGGAGGTCTTAGACACAGGTTCAAATGGCTGGCTAGGGTCTTGGACATGGGGAAAAGGCCTTTTAGGTGGTGGAAATATTCATAGCACAAGGTTCCACAGTTCCAAATCCAACACAATCACAACCAATCAAACCAGTATTTCCTTTCTGCCATTCTGCATTACTCACATTCTTTAGAGCTCAAGAGCGAAGGAGGTTATATAAATGTCAGCATTTCCAAGCCAAACTGCTAAGAAACACTACTTAATGGGCACTATTCAGATTTTTGGTAGTGGCTCTCTTTTGCTTTCATTTTTTCTTTGTTTTTCTTTCATTTTTTTTTCATTTCTTAAGAGAACCACTACCTCTGCACATATTTCAAACACATGCCCAACTTTTAAGCACTACCTCCAACCCTCACATTACATTTAGCAGAAACAACAGAGAACATGTAAAAACCACTCTGTGGAACCTTCTAAAAGATGCAAAAGGGTGATTTTTCATTGTAGACCGAAAGAAAGGATAACACACGGCTCAAAGGGGCTGACTAGGGTGTATGACACACCAGGACAGTCAATTTGGTCGTGGGCTAATCCTATGCCTCCATCATCTTAGCTAATGACAACGTGAATGCTACACATCATGGAAGAGGGATCTATCGCACAAGAAAGAAACGAGCAGGCTCAAATTCCACATGGCTACCTATATGCTCTATCTCTCATTCTGATTCCCTGAACTAGATGCATAAACGACTGTCAAGAACAAGTGATTAATCCAAGTCACAGTTGGTAAGCAAACAGTTGAAAAACTGAACCCCTACACAATTCTACTGCACGTCTCAGTCATCATTATAGGTTGTCCTAGTCACAATCAAGCTGTCATGCATCAATCCGAAAACCATTCAATTCATAAATCACAACACAGTGCCAATATGATCAAATAGCAGTACTTGGAGCCCTCAAATCGTAAGATTCGGACAGCGGACTAGGCTCCAAGCACACATATATAGATTCCAACCGATACAAAGCACCCCCCACACTTAACTCTGTTTTTGCTCCAAAAAGTCGATTCCCTCACTTTTGGCTCGAAATTGGTTTAAAACCCAGATTTTCCCGACCACACGGGCAGGCCACACAGCCGTGTGGCTTACCCAGATGCCCGTGTGAGTTCCAAAACGCTGCGTCTCGAATAATTGGACTTCAAGCTTCCCACACGGCCAGGGACACATGGCCGTGTGGAATTTCCATCATGCCCGTGTGCAGCCTCGCTAAATCCCACACGACCACATGGGTGACTTGCACGGCCATGTGGGTTCCAGGAATGCCCGTGTGGCTTCCTCAACGCCTCGCCACACGTCCGATCTTCGTCCAATCGACCCCAAACTCGCTCCCTAGCCTTCATTCACGTACTAGGACCTGAAATATCACAAACAAGCACAACCTAGCGTGAAATCGGCCTAAAACATGAGAATCCACATCTCAAACGGTGTAAGAATTGGGGTAAAAACATGTGCAATTAACGGTCTATCAGGTCGCAGCGACGAAGGGAAAGCAAGAGGAGTCATATCATCGAACGGTTGAGTGGATAAAGGAGCTTTCATCACCACATGGTAGCTATGGTGTGGAGATCATGAGAAAGATGTGTGAGTGAGTGAGTAGGAGAAGAAGATTAGAAAGAAGGACACCATTGCTCACTCGTAGGAGAAGGAAAGATTAAGTACAAGTGAGTGCCAAAAGAAAGGGGAGAAGAGAAAGGGCGGACAATTAGAAGAAAGTGAGGTGGAAATTTTGATAGATTAAATTTTATTTTTTATGAGTTTTTAATAGCCACGTCGCTAATTTAACGGTCAACTATGAAGGTTGACTGCCACATCAATAAAAGTTAAAGGAGACAAACGGTGAGTGACTAAACATGAACTATTGAACTAATCTTAGTGACTACGAATGGAATTAAATATTTGTAGTGACCAAACGTGAGCGTTTTTAGTAAACCCAGTGACCAACTTTGCAATTAACCCCTTGCTTTTCATGTAAAAGAGCAACCCTTTCCTTTTGTATACTATTTATAGCTTTTTTTGGAAATTGAACTTGCAGGGGCTTGTGCCAGCAATAACAGATCTTTTCCCCAATGCAGACCATCGACTATGTGCTAGGCATATTTAGAGTAATTGGAGGAAGAAGTATAGAAAAAGAGAGTGGCAACCAACTTTTTGGGAATGTGCTAAGGCCTCAATGCCATCCTTCTTCAGCCGAGCATTTGAGAAGCTCTCAAAACAAAATGAGGAAGCAGCCAAAGCATTAGTTTCAATTGGTCAAAAGCATTGGTCACGTGCATACTTCTCAACAAAGGTGAAATGTGATTCCGTTGACAACAACATGTCGGAATCGTTTAATGCATTGATACTCGAAGCTAGATACAAGGCAATTTATAGCATGTTGGATGATATTCGGACTATGATGATGTTAATCATTACATCCAAGAAGGCATAAGCATATAAGTGGGACAAAAAGTTGATATGATCCCAATTGGATCAAGGGCTTGTTTTACAGATAAAGTTGCCATGTTTCCAATGGTATGCTTTTTGGATCCAGATGATGTCACTAAGGTTGTTTTCCAAGGCCTCAAAGTTGCTACCTCAAAACTGGAAAACTGCCAGAAAATGGCTAAGGCAGAAAACTGTTTTGTGAAGCCTACTTTGGAGCTCAATTCAACGAGCATGGATGGGATTCAAGTCAAAAGGATTCCTCAACATGAAACTAGGTATGTTTATGAACAAAGGGAAGGAATTGGATGAAGAATTGGAGTTCTGGAAGGCCTCGAACGAAAGGCGTGAAGTTAGTACGAAAGCTGCCTTTTGACTGTTTTGCTGGCACCTTACTTGTGCTTCAAGAAAGGGAGTTTAAACCCGAATTTTGTGTCCTTTTTAGTGTAGACTTCTACCTTAATTGTTGCCTAGTTCTATTAGGATTGTATTAGGTTTTGTTTGCCTTTAAATACCGTTCTATTTACGTTGTAAAAACATAAGAGTTGATTAATCGAAAAGAAACCCTTTGGTTTTGTGCAAGTTGCGACTAGTTTGAGTTTGGTGGATTCCAAACTTGTGAGCTTTGTATTGATTGAATATTCTCTTCAATCGTGGCCGAGCAGCTACCCTTTTATACCATACGAGCTTTCCCCAGGTGTGGAATTGTCCGTTGGTTCCGTTTTATCCCAATTTCGTATTAAGAACGCGTTGTTCTTGATTCGAGTTCAATCAATTTTTGGATTGAATGTTTGCTGCGTGACTTTGGTAAAAATACACCCCCAGGGTCATTTCAAGTGGTATCAGAGCCTGGTTCTACATGAGGGCGAAGAAGAAGAAGAAGCAATCAATCGTTTCGGTACAAGCATAATTTAATTCCAAAATAGGGCAGCCCCTGTTTATGCTTTGCAACTGCTGTCCATAGCTAGATTGCAATGGAAAACGTGGTTGGAGCTAAGCAATTGGTGGAGGGCAATAAGGAGGAGCAGCAGGCTCGATTTTGTGGCAAAGAGAAATCCCCAGCAGTCGTCATCAAGCATAGAGCGTCCGACGAACAGCGGGATAACTTATTTCACAGTGGATGCTTCATCGATGGGAAATTGGTGTCACTCATGATCGATGTAGGGAGCTGTGCAAATATCATAAGCATGGACGTCGTCAAGAGGCTTGGATTGACAACTCAAAGACATTCCAAACCTTACCAACTCATTTGGATCAACGAACACAGAACAATCAATGTGACCAAACAAGCTTTAGTTCGTTTTAATCTCGGAAAGTACGAGGACGAGGTGGTGTGTGATGTTGCACCGATGCAAACAACTCACCTATTGCTTGGTAGACCTTGGCAATTCGACAGTAAGGTCACACACGAAGGATGGACGAACTATTACAAGTTTCAACACCAAGGAAAGAAGTTCGTTCGGAAACCTCTTTCGTCGGACGAAGTTTACGGCGATCTCAAGCAATTGGAGTCGAATCAATCATGGTAAAAGAGTCTCAGGCTCATTTATGGGTGCAGGGGTGAGTTGGGTTTAATTTTATGAGCTTTAGAAAGCTCTAGAAGGCAGTACCAGAGCCAGAACCGACCGTCATAACCCATCCCTGTTTTGCTCTGACAAAGCAGAGTACTCACTTCACCAGCTCTATCAACTTCGACGAAGGGGAATCGGTCATGAGGAGGAATTAACAGAGTCCCCAGGGTATGAAAGAGTGATGATGAGTCGAGGATTCTCTTCCGAAGCTGGAGAAACGAGGCCCGAGTCCAAGCTTGTTGCCAAAGAGAAGAGTTCGAGTTCTGCAGCAGGGAAGTCCTGTTATTCGACGATGGAACAGAGCATGAGAGAGAGAGAATGGGATGAGGAGTCTGGAGATCATTCGAAACCAACTATCAGTGTCGAACCCTTCCCCTCGACCCCTAGAACGTCATCAGTAGTTTCAATGGAAGAGGACATACCTGAAAATCCCAAACCAATGATGCCAAAGTCACCTCTGTTCGTGGACAAGAACGGCGGCGAGGACCTTTTATTAGGTAGAGCAAACCAGTGCGATTCGAGAAAATCCAACGCTGCAGAATCGTTCGTCGAGATCCATGGAATGTGTAGAAGTATCCAATTTGCTCCGACGAAGTCCCAATCAACAACGCCCAATTATGATTTTTTCTGCCGCAAGTTTGGAGAAGACAAGGAAGAATCGATTGGAGAGATTGGATGCGAATCGAACGAAAACGAGACCATGGGCAAGTTCTGGGAGGTTCAAGGAAGCTATACGAGTCTTCAATTGGAAGAAAAGTGGCCAGATTCTCAAATGCCCAATTTTCTTTTGGCTCGCCGGTTTATGGGAATTGGCCGCCGGAAATTGGGTTTCCTTTGCCGGATTCTGGAATTTTTAAAATTCCCGATGGCGAGAAACGCGGGCGACGCGATTGGGATCGATTCGGGCAGAATCTAAGCTTGATAATGGGTGGAAAGACTCCTGGGAGCTATGCAGATTGATTGTGTGTAATGAATTTGCTCGTGGAGGCCTAGAAGAGAAACGCCCAAATTTGGAGGCCTCGCCGGGAAATACAAAGTCGCCGGATTCTTGGATTTTTTTGCAGGAATCTGGAAATTTGAAATTTGGTATTCACGAATCGATTGAGCAAATTGTTTGTGTGGGGAAGGTCCATTAGAGCCTCACGAATGGGATGAAGCTCGAATCGTGGCAAACAGCGCCAAATTCACAAGTTAACGATGAGTTGAAGTTCGAAATTGCAAGTTCGAGGTACCTATTTCGTGATCCGATTTGGAAGGGATTTTGTGATGTTTTTTTACAAGAAGCAGCTTCAAGCTTTGAGGTCAAAGCTTTTTTAAGAGGGAGAGCCTCATATGATCCCAATTGGATCAATCCAAAATTCACAATTACTTGCCAAAGAAGTCATCTCAACTCACTTGAAGAATTCTGATTTTTGGCTGTGTTGAAACAGTTTCAGGTACCCTACTTGGGAAACTTGTATCTCACAAATGGCTCCATGAAAATTGGAGATCAAGGGCTTGTTTTACAGATAAAGTTGCCATGTTTCCAATGGTATGATTTTTGGATCCAGATAATGTCATTAAGGTTGTTTTCCAAGGCCTCAAAGTTGCTACCGCAAAACTGGAAAACTGCCAGAAAATGGCCAAGGCAGAAAACTGTTTTGTGAAGCCTACTTTGGAGCTCAATTCAAGGATTATGGATGGGATTCATGTCAAAAGGCTTCCTCAACATGAAACTAGGTATGTTTATGAACAAAGGGAAGGAATTGAATGAAGAATTGGAGTTCTGGAAGGCCTCGAACGAAAGGCGTGAAGTTAGTACGAAAGCTGCCTTTTGACTGTTTTGCTGGCAGCTTACTTGTGCTTACCTGAATTTTGTGTCCTTTTCAGTGTAGACTTCTACCTTAATTGTTTCCTAGTTCTATTAGGTTTGTATTAGGTTTTATTTGCCTTTAAATACTATTCTATTTACGTTGTAAAAACATAAGAGTTGATTAATCGAAAAGAAACCCTTTGATTTTGTGCAAGTTGCGACTTGTTTGAGTTTGGTGGATTCCATGCTTGTGAGCTTTGTATCGATTGAATATTCTCTTCAATCGTGGTCGAGCAGCTACCCTTTTATACCATACGAGCTTTCACCAGGTGTGGAATTGTCCATTGGTTCCGTTTTATCCCAATTTCGTATTAAGAACGCGTTGTTCTTGATTCGAATTCAATCAATTTTTGGATTGATTGTTTGCTGCATGAATTTGGTAAAAATACACCCCCCCAGGGTCGTATTAAGAGTTTGTACCAAAATATTGGCCAAGTTTGAGAAAATTGCAGAAGAAAATGATGCTTGTCATATCACTCATAATGGGAAGAATGAGTATGAAGTTCGACATCATAATGAGAGGTTTAAAGTTTCAATACCAAATTTGAGTTGTTCCTGCAGAGTGTGGGCACTAACTGGGATCCAATGTGCCCATGCCATCACATGTTTGCCATTTGAAGGAAAGACGCCTGAAATGTACATCTCTGGATACTTCAAAACAATGAAGTGAAGAAGCACATATGAAAACGTGTTGGAACCCATGGATGGACCAAGGACATGGATACGAAGTGACTATGAGGCCATCCTCCCACCAGATTTTAGAATTATGCCCGGGAGACCAAAGAAGAAGAGAGTGAGAAGTGTCGAGGAAGTGGAGGACAAAAGGAGACAAAGAAAGAAGCATGTGTATACTTCTAAAGAGTTGTTGGCTCGTGATAAAAATGATGAAACAAAGCTTGGTAGAAACTGGAGGGTAATTGAGTGCAAAAACTGTACAGAATTAGGTCACATGTGCCAAACCGAAGTGAACTCAGGTATGTACAGTCTATAACTTTACGTTTTCTGCCATTCAAATCATTTATCATAACTAGTTAATTTATTTAGTAAAATGTATGGACTAGGAGAATGGAACTCTCCTAGGATATGTTGGGGAGAGAACAGGTGCTGCATATGTTGGTACCTTAAAAAACCAAGTAAGTTTCATATGATTCCTTTAGTTGTGTATTTTTATTCGTTAACGTTGGTTTGTGATTTATAGACCCATTCCATTGTTCCAATGATTTTCATGTGGGACTTACTTGAACGCCATTTGTGGATCTATGTTTGAAATGATTATCATGGGAAAAATGTATATTGTGTTTGTTTGTTTGTTTAGGATAATGGTGGCGCTAGTAGCAGTAGGAGGAAGCCAACAACTATGAAGAAAATGTCATTTATGAGTTATGAGAAGCATTGGAATAATGACAAAGATTTTGGCGTTCTAAACGTAAGGATGCATGAAAAATATATAGAGTATATATTGCTAAAGAAGCTACTGCTATGCTAATGGTTTTTATTTTCTATTTTGAAATGCAGTCTGATTTGAATGGGAAGACGATGCTTGAATACCCGAATCAAGGACAACGACAACAAAGGAAAGGCAGTTTCGGTGGTACACAATAAAGTACCACCACCAATTTAAATTAGAACGAAATATGCATTGGATAGTAGGAATTCGCTCCACATTTTTTCATCATTTTAACGATGTACCATGAATCATGGATACGTTGAATGTCTTTTTCATCTAGACCTTGTATGTCAAAATGGGTGATGAACAAACTACCTTCTCGATGACTATATTTTGCATACGTGTACCATGACAAGGTTGTTATATGGAGTTTTAACTAAAGTTCATTTCATGCATTTTTAATTTCAGCATTCGAAAAAGCCAAAGGTTCTAGATGAAAATAGCTAGTACATGATTTGTAATAATTTATAGCATAATCAAGAAATAAGAATACGTGAGTTCAGTTGCAAAACCCTAGCGCTCCAAGTTTTTCATAGGTTTTTATGAAATCGTGATTTTTCGTTCGAGTGCGATGGCGTCAGTGCTGTCAGCAACCGCCCCGGCCGCGGCAGACAAACCACCGGCCCTAAGTAGCATCCGTCGGCCGACTACGGTCTCTTCCTCGTCGGAAGTGCAAAAGCGAAAGGGATATTTTTCAGCTGAAGAAACGCGTTCGACCTCTTGACCTAGAGAAGGAGAAGGTAGGATTGGAAGGACTTGCTACAGAAATGGAAATTGATACCTCGATTGGGGGCACCCAAGCAGATGGCAAAGTGGGGAAGGCATTGACTGGGTTGTATAATAGTGCGGAACGTCTATTCAAAAGCTAACTGGGTGATGAGGGCTAGTATATTGCTGATTCTTATTCTGAAGATGTGGCAAATAACGAGAAAGAGGAGGACGATGAGATTACAGAAGAAGAGTTTGATCCACAATGCCCACCAATCCTCTACACAGTTGCAGAAAAAATCAGATGGAGGAGGGAATGGAGGTGCCCTGGTTGTGAAGGGATTAGGGCAACACATCCACTTTCTGCCCCTTTCTCGAAGACTGAACTACCTTTGGGCTCGCCATGGCGAGATCCAGACAACGGATATCAAGAACGGTTGCTTTTTGGTGCGGTTTAAAAATCGTTTGTACTATGAACTGGCATCGTCAGGTGGACCTTAGATGTTGGGCAATACATATTTAACGGTCCACCGTTGGTTTAAGGGTTTTAATCCCTAGACCACGATAACTAAATCGACAATTTTTTGGGTTCAGCTCCCCGAATTACCAGTGGATTTTGTGAACAAAGAGGCTATAATGAGGATAGTTGAACGCATTGGTAAGCCTGTAAGGGTGGATAGAGCGAGAGCGACAGAATTAGGGGCAAGGGCTCAATTTGCAAGAGTTAGTACAGAGGTGGATCTCACGAAACCACTACTCTCGAAATACAAGATAGAAGGAATCAAGTACTTAATTTAGTACGAGGGGTTGGATAACATATGTGGTGAATACAGAAGGTATGGGAATGGAACTGAGCTGTGTGAATGCAAGCAGGTGCGGACTGAGGTAGAGATGGAAAGTTTCGAAGCGGTCCTTGAAACGCAGCCGGTGGACCCATCAAATGGTTGTGCTTACAGGGACTAGATGATGGTGAAGCAAAAGAGAAGGAAACTAATACAACATGACATAAATTCAAAGAAATAGAAAGTGCATCACTCTAACAACCGTTTTGACGTACTGCATGAGTAGGGGAAGGAAGCTAATAGTCCTATGCACGAGGAGTTTCAGGAACCTAGCCAGGGAGAAGAGATTAATGAGGACACTACAGAGAGGGAGGAAAGTAATTAAGACAACAGACCACCTATAAAGGAGAAGAGATTCACTTTTAAACGTATGGAACAACACGTAAGGGGGGGGGTGATATAATGAAGAAAACCACTAATGAGAAGAAGAAAGTGGGTGCGAAGAAAGGTGGACAAAAGATGTTAGGAAGAGGGTTGGATGGCAGCGCTGCTTATTCAAATGATGGGGGAGAAAGTAGGAACAGTAAGGAACAAGGCAAGTCAGGACGAATGGATTATACTAAGTGGAGCTATGACATGTAAACCAAAAGCTTGAAAGATTGACCGTATCGAACAAGGGAAGAAAGGTGCGGGGAACCTACTCCCTTCGGGTAATAAATGATAATTCTTAGCTATAACTATCGTGGTTTGGGAAGTAAACGGCCAGTTAAAGCTTTCAAGTCTCTATTGCGACAAACTCCCCCCCCCCCCTCACGTAGTTTTCTTGATGGAAACTAAACAAATGAAACTGGAAAATGAAGAAACACAGAAAGAATTGGGATACCCCTTTGGAGATTGTTGGCCGAATAATACTTCAAGGGGTGGTCGAGCAGGTGGTTTGAGTCTTTGGTGGCTAGAGGAGGTTGCAGCCACGGTAATGTATGCCTCGCTCCACTACAATGATGCAAAAATAGTAGATGATAGAGAGTTTGTATGGAGATTCACGAGTCTATATGGGTTGCTGGAGGTAGGCAAGAAAAAGAATACATGGGATTTTATGCGAGACCTAGCTTCCCAATGGGAAGGCCCTTGGTTGTGTGGTGGGGATTTCAACGAAATCCTAGCAGTGGAGGAAAAAAGCGGGGGCCAAAATATGGAGGAGAGGGACATTACTGAATTTCACGACTGCCTCCTAGAAACACAGCTTTGCGATGTGGGATTTAAGGGTTATAATTCACTTTGGAGAACCGGAGGAGACAAGGACGGTACATAGAGGAGAGACTTGACAGATTCGTGGCACCGGACCATTGGCTGGAGCATTTTCTCAATGCGAAAGTGAAGCATCTTGACAAGACGAGATTGGACCATAGGCCAATCATCTGCGACACGAATGGTGAGGAGGATGAGGAACCAAAATGGGGCTGGAGTTTCCGGTTTGACTCATTTCTGGGCAAAGAATGAAGAAAGTAGCAAAGTGGTGGAAGAGTCCTGGTCGAACGCAGGTGCTACGGGAGTTATGGAGAAGATTAATTCATACAGGGCGAATTTGGAAGTTTGGAGCAGTGTGACATTCCCCAACTTCTCTAGGAAGAAGTCAAAGATTCGTAGGGCTCTACGACGGCTGGAAAGACTGGCTAGTACGCCAAATACTGGAAACAAAGATCAAGATCGGACTGGTTGAAAGAAGGAGATAAGAACACGAATTATTTTCACAAACAGGCTACCGCTTGGAGGAGGCAAAATACTGTTCGGAAGCTCAAGGATGACTCTGGGCAATGGTATGTTGGAACTGAGAGGCTTTTTTACTGCTTTATGAGTTATTTTGCTGATATGTTCACTGAAGGAGAGGATCCGATCAATACTCCGGTTCTGAATGCCATTCGGAAATCGGTGACTAGTGAGGATAATCAAATTCTCAACAGGGAAGTGGAGAGAGAGGAAGTTTAAAAAGACCTAAAGCAAATGGGGCGCATGAAGGCCCCGGGTCCTGATGGACTTTCAGCTGATTTTTTTCTGATCATATTGGAAAATTATTGGCGATGATATGGTGGATGTAGTAAAGGGGATTATTGATAATGCGACAATGTCAACGGGACTGAATCATACCCTCCTAGCTCTGATCCCAAAGGTAAAGAACCCACTCAACCCCCAAAGAATTTCAACCTATTAGTCTCTGTAATGTACTTTACACGTTGGTGGCAAAGGTTCTGGCTAATAGGCTAAAATTAGTGCTGGATAAAGTCATTTCTCCTTAGCAAAGTGCATTGTGCCTGGGCGTTTCATCACGGATAACGTAGTGGGGCTTTCAAATGTTTCCATACCATGATGAATAAAGGGAAGAAAAGTCGGGGATTCTTTGTTGCAAAGACTTATATGGCAAAAGCTTACGACAGAGTGGAGTGGCACTTTCTAGAAGGGGTAATGAGGAGAATGGGTTTTGATGAGAAGGGGGTGACAGTAATCTTGTTGTGTGTGCGTTCGATTACATTTTCAGTCCTGGTGAATGGTCATCAATCCCCAACGATAGTGTCGAATCGTGGGATCCGCCAAGGCGATCCGCTGTCACCGAACCTATTTCTCCTGTATCATCGCCAATAAGGTGTTAAAGAAAATTCTTAAAGACTGTATCTTTTTTGTCAGGTCAACATTAGAAGAAAGTAAGGTGTTAAAGAAAATTCTTAAAGACTACGAGAAAGAATCCAGGCAGCTGGTTAGTTTCAAGAAATCGGAAGTATCCTTTAGCTCTAATGTGCTGCCGCATAGAAGATTGGAGATTGGAGGAGTCCTAGTAATGAAGGGAGTGGAAAAGCACGAGAAATATTTAGGGCTAGCCACGGATGCTGGCCATTCAAAGAATATGTCATTCGAAGGAATTAAGGGGCGGATGAGGAAGAATCTAAGCGGGTGGAAGGAGAGAACCCTCTCAGTGGCAGCTCGTGAAGTTTTAATCAAATCGGTGGCTCAGGCACAATTTAGCTATGCTATGCCAATGTTCAGGATACCGGAAGGAACTCTAGATGAAGTGCATAGTATGGTTATGAATTTCTGGTGGGGATAGAGGGCTCCTGAAACAAGAGCACATGGACTTCGAAGAGAGGAAATGGCAAGTTCGAAAGAGGAAGGAGGAATGGGTTTTCGGGATCTTAAGGGCTTCAACGAAGCTCTCCTAGCGAAGCAGTTGTGGAATCTTATCCAACGCCCTAACTCTCTCATTGCTCGCATACTAAAGGCAAAGTAGCACAAAAATACTTCAATATTGGATGCAGTTGTGCGATACCGCCCATGCTTCGTGTGGCATAGTTTGTTGAGCGCACAAGAGCTGCTTAACATAGGTTTAAGGTGGCGAATAGGGAGTGGGACGGAGGTAAGAATATGGGGCGATCTTTGGGTGCTGGGACTTCCAAATCAGTTTGTGCCTTCGGCCCCAATGGGGCTTCCGGTAGACGCTAGTGTGAGGAAACTGATGGATCCGGAAGCGGACTACTGGGATGAGACGGTGCTAGAGAGTTGTTTCCCCATGGCGGTAGTGCGGGCTATCAAACAGATTTCGTTGCGGAGAAATGACAAAGTTAATACGCTGGTGTGGCATAATAGCAAGACAGAGCTACTTTGTTAAAGAAGGCTATAAGCTATGGATTGAGGAGTTCATGATGAAGCATGGAGTGGTGGAACAAGGGGAACCAGAAGTTTAGAAGAAGTTATGGAGGTTAAATATTCCACCTAAGATTCGTCATTTCATGTGGCGTTTCATGAGGGAAATCCTACCATAGGTTTCCAAGTCAACAAGCAGAACCCGCGTTGCAGCTATAGATGCCCGTTTTGTGATCAATGTGAAACCCAAACTCACATTTTTGGTGAGTGCGAATGAATGTCAAGAATTTGGCGGGCGACGGAGTTTAAGGGACTATTCTAGATGAAAGCTGATGATTCTTTCTATAACTGGGTAAAGATTGCGATGGAGCGGAATTTTGAAGGCTAGTGTGTCCTGCTCTGGAAGGAGAGAAACACCAATTTGTTTAATGGGGCTACCGGAGGAGGAGATAGGGGTGCAGACACGTTACATGTTGGAGGACTATCAACCCACCAAGTGTAGAAAGCGGAGCAAAATGCAACCGGGAAAGGCAAGTTTGGAAGCGACCGAGCCCCGAAAGTGTTTTAGTTTGTACTGATGTTGGAATCCTGGGAGAGTAAGGGGCGTGGCTTGGTGTTGATATAAGGCATTCGAGTAGACGATTCCTTCTTGTGGCAGTGACAAGAATTCCAGGCCTATGGAAGGTTGAGGAAGCGGAAGCGTTGGCGGCAGAGTTTAGGGTGCAACTGGCCTTTCAAAGCCATTTCCCAAACGTGATAGTAGAGACGGCTTGCCAAATTTTGGTCCACAATTTGCATAAGCCGGATGAGATACAAGATGAGATGGGGGTCCTTTATAGGAGCATCAGACGCTATCTAAAGGGTACAGTAGATGGTAAATGGCATCATATTGGTAGGGAAGCGAACGAAGCCGCTCATGTTATGGCGCACGCTTTGTCGAGATGCAACGAAAGGAAGGTTTGGGTTGATAAACCATCGATATATCTTGTTAATCAGTTTCAGATGGATAGTGTAACCGCTTCACCTTATTAATAAAGCTCACTAAAGATTTTATATATATGGCGAGTTCTACGGTACCCTGGGTAAAATCCGGGGTACCGCATACATTGAGTATGAAAACACTATCTAGACCTTGAATTGACCGATCTTTCGGACATGATACTATAATCTAACCCTTAAAGATCAAAATCTAGGTCTTCATTCTCCCAATCTTGTACTCCAAGATCAATTTAATTAGAAACAATAATCGACGGTTATGATTCGTCCAAATATAGACACAAAAAGGAATTGCACCATCTTAGGGTTTATAGATTATGATTTAGATAATTAGGACCTAGGGTTCACTCATTAAGGGTTAGGGTATAGTATCATAACCAAAAATCCTGCTAATTCGAGGTCTATATACCGTTTCCATACTCAAGGTATACGGTACCCCGGATTTCACCCGGGGTACCGTAGAAGGCATATATATATATATATATATATATATATATATATATATATATATATAATAGTTCATCAATGAATTATAATACTATACATCCTGTTTAGAGTTGGGAAATTACACAGAAGGGGCATGGAAATGGGAGGGGTATATTTGACATTTCCCTTCCCATTTGACTGAGTTCGGACTGCTCTAACAGGAGTTAACAGTTCTCGGACGGAAATGTTCACGGAAGGGCATATTTGATATCGTGATAATAGTAGGAGGGCAAGTTTGATGTAAAACATAGTAGAAGGGCATGTTCGAGAAAAAACCATAGTAGAAGGGTAGTTTATACTATTAACCCAAAAAGGTATGAAATTTTTTACGAAGATGGAGTGTGATGTTTCAAACTTTGTGAATTTAAGAATACTTTGAGATGTTTCAAGTGTTCATTCGGTCACATTGCATGCGTGGCAAATTATTAGCATGGATCAGTAATTGATATTTTCCTAATTAATAAATATTTTTTCCCTAATTACCAAGGTAATTTTCCAAATTATATTATCCTCTTTTTTCATTGTTTTCGAATAAGATACATTCATAGGATTCAAACTATCCATTTCAAGGCTCTGTTAAAAGAAAAAAACTATATATAGGTTTTGTTGATGGAATGCTGGAATTAGAGTTCAACCAACAAATATTGGTGTATTTAGGTGACTAAGGGAACTCAACGAAATACAAGATCATTAATGGAAATAAGATGTTTTGAATAATTTTGGTATTTCGATAATTATTCAAACAATTGTCGGATCATCAATTTAACACGAAAAATATGAAGCAAGGTAGGAACAACTTATATATTGACCATAATGATGGTTAGTGAGATAATGATGATGAAATGTGATATAAAGAACGATATTTATTTTATGAGTTGTAACTTTAGTTCTCTGAAAATAAACTTGTAACTTAAATAATCATTTAGGCACCTTAGTGGATGTCGAGTAACGTGTTGGTGCTTTAGTGATCTGTTTCTTTTTATTTTATTTGTTTGAATTCATACTTACCCAAATAATTTATTACCAAAATATATCCTTATTCCTTGGGCATGGACAGGTCAGTAACTGATGGCTCAGTAACCTGTCAGTAACCCCTTCATCTGTCTCCCACGTGTCAGTCTTTTGTATATTTAAATTAAATACGGAAGGACATTATGGTAAATTACATCTACCCACATTTAATGCTGACAGACGCGGACCCCACTCCCCCGCCCCATGCGCGTTCCCCTCTCTCTCACTCTTTCTTTTATTATCTAAACAAAAACATTATTTCTTCTCTCTCCCATCTACAACAAAAATGAATCTAATCATCTCAATCAACTATCTCTCTTCTAATTCCAACTCAAATTAAATGGTGATTTTTTTGTTAAATAATTTATTAATAAAGATAGTAATTACACATATGAATATGATTATCACTTTGTACTATCGTGGTAAAATATGTTAAAATAATTATAAATCTAACTATCATACAATACCACATGGTATAACGTGGTAAAACATGCTATAGAAATTTACAAATCTATTTACCATACCATACTATATGGTATAACATGCTAAAATAAAATTACAAATCCAACTACCACTAGTCACCACATGGTATAACATGGTAAAACATTTTAGAGAAAATTATTAATCTCACTACCATACAATACAACCATAGTAGAATACGGTTAATCGAATGAACACAAATTAATTGTAATTACCATACAATACCACATGGTATGAGAAGGTAAGACCATACAAAAATAATAAAATCTAATTGCAACCCACTACGACACAATATAAAATTTCTAGGAATTAGTGTCGATTACCATCAAGTACCATATGGTATAGTGTGGTAATATAAATATATATTTCGTTACCACACAATATCAATATATATTAGCTAAAAAAAAACAGAAGGAAAGAGGAAAAAACTTGTCTTCTGTCTCGACTCATTTCCTCACCAATCAAGAAAAATAATGCCGAAAAAAGGAGAAAGATCGGCATTTAGGCCAACGATTTGATAAAAAAGAAAAAATACAATGGAAGAGGGGTGGTGCAATATTTCTTCTTCGATTGCTGGAAAAAAAAATGAAGAAGAAGAGAAGGGAGCAGATCTAGATCTGCAGAAGGAGATTGTGAGAGAGAAAGAAAGAGAGAAGGAAGAGAAAAAGAGAACTGAGAGTTGCAGAGAAAAGACTGTTTCTCTCTCCTTCATTGAAAAGTCTACCATTTAAATGCGGTATAAATTTAAAAAAAAATAAAAATATAAAAATGCGCCTCTCCACCCCTACTTCTAGCCTAGTCGCACGATAGTTCCATCCTCTAGATCTACAATCCCTATTTATTACTGACAGGTCAGTAACCAAGTGGTTACTAGGCGTATCCCAAGCCTTCTTCATTGGTAATGGAAATAAATATATGGAAGTTATTACCAAAATAAGTTAGGACCCATGGTATGAAAATCCCTCCACTTATATAAGGAGGCTCAAGTTCCCGTCAGTAACCCCATGGTTACTCACCATGAGTAACTAAATCTCAGCCATCAGATTTAAGTGGGCCCAGAAAATACAGATCTAAGGGTGGAAAATTAAAGGCATTTTTACCTTTTCTTGTTTTCTTAATCGACTCATATCTTTTTCGTTTTAACTTGGATTTCAATTTTTTTTTGCTGGAATGAGTTTGTTGTGCTCTATAAAATGATATCCAATTTCAATAGTTTTTTAGAATTTCTTTTTCTTGCCTCTCATTACCAACTGCATACCATTATGGTATCATGTTCATTTTTAACTCATTTTGAAGTTTTTTGCATAGAAGGAACGAGTTCATCATGATTTATTGTATCTATAATTTTCCGGGTACGTGAACAAAATATAGGACCAAAAATACCACTCAATACTACTCTGGTACGGGGTGGTATCTTGTGGTACACAATATTGAAAGTCGTAAATGACAGTTAGTATACTCCTACTATCATGTATTCAATCATCCTACGGTCTTGGTATGTTCATACCACTACGGTAAGCTTTTTCATAGCATATGATATGCTCTTATTTAATACCAGTCAATACCATATGGTATATACTAGTAAAAAATTACTCAAATTTTTTTGTTCCAACAATATATCAAAATGAATATCAGTTTAAAGAGCACAATTAGTCTGATCTAACTGTGCAAAAAATTCAAATTCCAACTTAAAACGAGTGAGAAATAGTCCGTTATAGATTAAGGGGAAAAATTAAAAGCTTTTCCAGAGAGAGAATGGGCGTTAATGTGGCGGATGCTGATTGAGTTATACATGGTTACTCACCACAAGGTTATGCATAGGAACTGCTCCCATATAAGGAGATTCTGCATGGAGAGGGGATTAAAATAAAGCTACGAGGCCAGCCCGCAACTCACGGAAGGCTACATAAGTCTTTCTACACTATATATGACCTTAAAATAGAGTTGACAGAGTTTAGAGTAACGTGATTATGAATTTGGTTGGGCTTGAAAAACTTTTTTTTCTTAAAGAGAATTGGGGTTCTGGTTTCAGTTTCTAGGATATATTGGGCTGTAGTCTATCACCCTATTACTACTTATCTTCTTCATTCCAAAATCCAAATACTATCCGGCAAAAGCCTATATCATTTCTCTCCAACACATGTGATGGTAGAATAATGAAAATAATTAATTTGAGTCAGAATAATTAAGATGGATTTAACTTGAGTAGAATTTCTTAAAGCTGTGAGATTGATATCCAATCCCAACTTTAATATAGAGGAGTTCTCCACAACAATATGTTTAGTTCTAAATTTTCAGCCTTCTTAATAATTTTAGGAAGGATTCTTTTATCTTTTTAATTAAAAAACCCCGAACATTACAATTGAGAAATATGACTCTATTAAAAAAAATCTTTTTAACTATTATTAATAGTAAAGAGACTTCATAAAATACTCACTCTTCTATTCCTAATTCCTTATATTTTTTTATTACCAACAAATATAAAATAAAATTAAAATCCAACCCATCTGCGTTGGTTGATAAGTTGGTTTATGAATGTAGTTACCAATAATTTTCTAATTCATTATTAATTTATTCCTCAATTCATTTTCTAAGTATTGGTTTTTTCTTAGACCGATGAAATGTAGATCACGGTTCTTAACTATAAGTTCAAATTTCGAAACCACTAGACAACATACTTTCTTTCTTGGGTTCTTTTTTCGGCCAACGATACAGAATCATAAAATTATACCACTTCAAGCCTAGGTTTTTATGTATAATTTTCTTTCATCATAACATCAATTCATTTCCTTTCATATATTTTTTACATCTTTTGGTTATTGGTTATGATAAAATCTTAGTGAGAGAATTATACTAGTACGGTGATTATTTCGATCAAAATTTTATTTGATACTAACATATTATTCGATATGCTATTCCGACTTTAGTATTATTTTAATTTATTGAGTTAATTCATACTAATATTAACTACTTTGATTAATGGTTCTATGCTTCGAATAAATATTTCCTGTGGAGAATCATCCGATTGAGAAAATAATGCTCCTGTTTGATTTTCAAACAACCAAGTTAAAGGGGACAGGTTAAGGTGTTACTACAAAGTAGTATAACCATGGTTACTAAGGGTAAATTGGATATGGAAAATTAAATTTGTTTAATTAATTTTTTTAATAAATTACAATTTTGGTAGTTACAAAAATCTATTAATTATAATTATCTCTCTTTCTTTCACCTCCATAATCTCCTGCCAGATCTCCTTTCCTTAATTTTTTCAATCTTTTAGCAAAAAAAAATTACTATCAATCCATTAGGCAACCAATACCACTTCGAAAAACACCAATACCATTATAACAAAAAACATCAATACCAATCCATTAAACAACCACTACCAATCCATTAAACAACCATTAAACAAGATCGTACCGGAGGGTAGTGTCTCGTCGTATGCTAGGATTAGGTTTTGAGTCTTCTCATTTTTTTGTTGTTGATGCCATTAGTGCATCAGGAGGTCTAGTTATCGGTTGGTCCCCAGGAGTTGACGCTATGGTGTTTTTTCACTCAAATTTCTGCATTTGTACCAGAGTTAATGTGATGGACTTTTCTTATGTTGTGGTTTGTGTTTATTTGAGTTGCAATGAAGCCATTCGGGCTACCCAGTTACTCCAGCTGCGAGAAATTTGTGAAGCTCTTCCCTTACCTTTTGTGGTAATTGGTGATTTTAATGTCACTCTCAATGTGAGTGAAAAAGATGGTGGTAATCCTTGGAACGTGGCTCAGTCCTTGGAACTCAGGAATTTTGTTCACAACATGGTCTCCGTGATCCGGGATTCCAGGGCGATCTGTTCACTTGGACAAATAAACGAATGGGGGCGGCCTGTATCCGCGAGAGGCTTGATAGGGCTTTGTGCTCACAAGATTGGATGGATCATTTTCCTGACACTCTGGTTAAGCATTTCACGGATCAGGGGTCTGACCACCGGGCTTTACTTCTCTCAGAAATACCTTATGTTCGTCATTGTCGACCTATATTTTGATTTGTTGCTCGTTGGGCGGATAATCCAGAGGTAAAGGCAATGGTGACTTATGTTGGCAAGAGACAGTCCAGGGTACTCCAATGTTCCAGTTTTGGAAAAATTGAAGAAGCTCCGCCATCTTTTGTATGATTGGAGTAGGGCAGGAACCACTAATTCCCTGCGTAATATCCACACTCTCTAGGGTGAGATTGATCGTATCAAATCTATCCATCCGATAGACTGGGATGTTGTGTGAAATCTGGAATCCGTGTTGAATAGACAATGGGAGGCAGAGGAAATCTATTGGCAGCAAAAATCTCATGTCTGGTGGTTGAAAAAGAGGGATCAGAACTCTTCCTATTTTCATACGGTAACGAGAGCTCGCCGGAAACAAAAGTTTGTGGAAGGCCTCCGTAATGATGCAGGAGAGTGGGTTACTGAGGAGAAGGGGAAGGCTGATATAGCCATTGATTTTTATCAATCTCTTTTTTTCCTCAGAACTTCAAGTCCAGAATATGGCTGAAAGAGTGGCGGGTATACCCATCTCGGCTAGTGTGACCCCAGAGATGAATGCTATGTTCACGGCAGAGGTTCTACCCTCGGAAATCAGGGCTACAGTTTTCTCCATGGGGTCGAAACAAGCTCCTGGGTCGGATGGGTTTACGGTCAAATTCTTCAAGGCCTTTTGGAGCATTGTCGGGGATTCGGTGATCAAGGCAGTCTGTTCTTTCTTTACGACGAGTAGGATGCTCTTTTAATCACACCTGGGTAACCTTGATCCCAAAAGTGGATCAGGTAGATAATATGAGGCAGCTTCGCCCTATCAGTTTATGCCAGTTCGTGTATAAGGTTATCACTAAAATCATGTTTGGTAGATTGGCCTGCATCTTACCCCAGGTTGTGTCGGAGGGGAAAAATGCCTTCATCCGTGAGAGACAGATTGTTGATAATATCCTAATTGGACACGAGTTAATGCATTATCTGAAGATCAAAACTCGAGGGAAGAAAGGGTACATAGCTCTAAAGGTTGACATGGAAAAGGCCTATGATAGATTCGAATGGCCGTTTCTTCTCGCGGTGCTGGAAAAAAATGGGATTTAACTCAGTCTGGTGTGGGTGGGTTCGGGAGTGCTTTTGTTCATCGTCGTTTTCAGTCCTTATGAACGGGGCGCCCGCTGGGTTCTTTTCCCCTACTAGGGGTTTGCGCCAAGGGGATCCTCTATCCCCGCTACTCTTTGTCCTGTGTACGGAAGGATTTGCGGCTCTCTTCCGCAAGGCTATTTCGGAGAAGAAATTGCAAGGGGTTAAAGTGGCTCCTTGTGCCCCGAGGATATCTCATTTATTTTTCGCTGATGATTCTTACCTGTTCCTTAGGGGCTCCCTTCAGGAATGTGAGAATTTGATCAAAGTGCTTAATGAGTATGAGGAATTGAGTGGGCAGAAGGTCAATCTGGAGAAGTCGGCTGTCTGCATCAGTAAGAATATATCTCTTCCCGACCAAGATTTTCTTGCTGAAATTCTTGGGGTTGGTGTTGTGGGAGTTCATGACAAGTATCCTGGTCTCCCTACGTTAGTAGCTCGGTCTAAGATGGCTACGTTTTGCTACTTGGAAGAGAAACTTCTGGAGCGTTTGCAGGGCTGGAAGCGGCGGACCTTGTCTTGGGCGGCCAAAGAAACGTTGATTAAATCGGTTGCTTTGGCTCTCCCATTACATGTTATGTCTTGTTTCAAGCTCCCGTTGTCCCTTTGTCGTCTCCTTGACAGGCATGTGGCTAGGTTTTGGTGGGGAGTAGAGGATGGTCGAACTAGGATTCGGTGGATGTCCTTGCGAAACCTGTGCAGGAGTAAGCACGAGGGGGGGGGGATGGGCTTTCTTCGGTTCGAGCATTTTAATCAGGCTCTTTTGCCCAAGATTGGGTGGCGAATTCTTAACTGGCCTAGGTCTACAAAGGGAAATATTATCCGCGTGGGTCCTTTCTCACAGCTTCGGCTCGGTCCCGTCCATCCTGGGGGTGGCAGAGTATCCTCTATGGGCGCCAATTGTTAATGAAAGGGGTCCGGTGGCAGATTGGGAACGGTATGAAGGCTCCCCTGCTCAAGTCCAATTGGATTCCTAAGCAGCATCCTATCCCTCCAGTGTATAACCCCCAAGTGCTTCCTGCTTTGGAGGGTCTGACGGTGGCTGAAGTTATATGCCCTGGGGAGGGTCGTTGGTGTGATCTGAAGTTGAATAAGTGGTTTGATCCTCCTACTTGTAGGGCAATTAAGTCCATCCCTCTGCCTAGACAGAATGTGGAGGATCAGTTAATCTGGCATGGTGCTGCTGATGGTGTTTTCTCAGTTAAATAAGCGTACCATCATGCGGTCACCCTTGAGCAGCAACATGGCAGCTGGCGGTCGCTGGCTAGTTGGATGGATAAAACTAGCTGGATCCGAGTATGGAATGCTAATATTCCAGTGAAGCTGAAGGTGTTTGTCTGGCAGGTCCTGAATAGGATCTTGCCAACAACATAAGCGCTTATTGAGAAGAAGGTGGTGGTGCTCCTTTGGTGTCCGGTTTGCTGGGCTGAGTCGGAGACGATGGAACACTTATTTCTGGATTGTCCCGTGGCACGTGCGATTTGGTATCAGGCTGGTTTAGAGCACCTTGGCCAAGGTTTTCCCCGACATACGTTCCCTCTCTTTCTGAAGAAGTTGTTGTCTCTCTTGCATCAGCCGCCGCAGTTCATGGTAGTGGTTCCGGTCCTGTGGCGGATATGGAAATCCAGGAATTGGGTAGTCTTTGAAGGCAAGCAGTTCGGGATTGCTGCTCTAATGAGACAGTACAACCAACAGATAGATGAGTGGGCTCGTCTCCCGGTTGACTCTCTCCGTCGCCAGTAGATATCCAGCCTGTTCCGGTGTCTCCGGATAGGGTGAATGTGCCGGTGTGTATGTGGGATGGGGCAGTCCGGAAAGGGTCTCATTCTGCGGGTGGGATGGTTATCCTCACTCCTGAGAGGGCGGTCCTTCGAGCTAGAGGCGTCCAGTTTCCACTGATTGATGACCCGATGGTGGTGGAGCTTCTTGCCCTCTGCGAGGCTGTCACCTGGTGTTTGGAGCAGGGATTTTCTGAGATGGTGTTTAAAGGTGATGATAAGGTGTTTATTGATAAGATTAACAAGGGTGATGTTGGGGATAACCAGGTGGGGTCTGTGCTGCAAGAAGTTGTCCAGATGTTCGCTCTTCATGTGGGCTTCAGTGTGCGATTTGTAGGTCGCAGTAGCAATAGGGTAGCTCATTTAGTAGCTAGACAAGCCCTTTCTTTGTACCCGACTGCGTGTCGCTTATTTGATTTTCAGACCTGGCTGAATTCCAGGATGTAACGATCTTTGTCTAATTAAATATATGATTATCTTTTGTAAAAAAAAACCACTACCACTTCGTTCTATTCTGCTATTGGCATCAGTATTTTTTTTACTTTTTTAATTCATGAAACCCTTTTTGGCCCAGACATTTAAGGAAAAAAATATTGAGAGATGCTCTCTCCTTCTATTTTGTTCACTTTTCGGTAACTGGCTATCACGGGCCGCCGCCGTCGTATTTGCGGCGAGTTTGAGAAACTAGTACAAAAAAAAACTAGTTTCAGAGATCGCTCTCCTTGGCTCGGAGCGATACCCTGGTGAAGGGAATAAAGGAAATCCCAATCACCATCAATCAGGATGGCAATCGCCCCGTTTTTACGAACCCTCCTCCGACAAGGGCTTCTCGAGAGGTTGGCCGGCGTGGAGATAGGAGGCTGACACGCCAAAACACAACACCAAACTGCGACCAAGTGTAATCGCAATCCGGGAATGCAGTAACAGGCAAGTTATATTATCAACCCGGGGTCTAGATCTACTGCTTACTCCGTGATTCTCTATTATCTAGCAAACTAATTCGAGTGAGTGTTGTTTAAAAGCAAAAGCAGTAAGAAAGCAGTAAATGGTTCGGTTTTCAAAAGCAGGTAAGAGTCACTCGGGATTGAGTCCCCCTAGCCCCTTAGTTAGGTTCAATTGCAATTCCCTGGGTTGATTTACTGTTGATTAGACTGCGGAAGATCCGACAGTAGCTTGGAATCTCTTAAGCTGACCAAGCCCTCTCAGTCTAACTACCCGGCAGACGACTAGTCTTCACCGGGATAGAAAGCTGAGGCTATGAACACAGAACTCCACTACTGGCGTCAAGAACACCAGTACAAAGCAGTAAACTGGCTAACTCTCGTATAGCCAATCTCCTACTATCGAATGAAGAGGCTCTAACAACCTAATCAGATTCTATCTATCTCAGGTTGAAGCAGAAATTGAGACAAGCTGATCAGACTCAAATCAATTCAATAAACATGCATCATTCGATTAAAATCAAACAATAATATCATCTCAAGTCATTACAATCAAATCCCTAACAAAAGGAACTAGGGTTCTTCATACCCAAGTGAGAGACAGGTTCTACTCCATAGAGAGAGAAGAGAAAACAGAAATCAGAGTGGTCATACTCATAAAGATGAGGAAAATCTGCTCTGGGATGTCAATCTTCACTCCTAGGGACGCAATCTGGGCTTCAATGATGAGAAATCCACTCCAAAATAGCTCCTAGGGTTTGTTCTTCGCTCTTTCTCTCTCTAAAACTCTGTTTTTGCCCAAAAAATTGAATTCCCTTTCCTTGGCTCGAATCTGCCTCCAAAAACCCGACTCTGGGCGAATTACGGGCAGAATTACGGCCGTAATCACGTCCTGCCCGTAATTCGCACCAAAACGCACGTTTCACTTAAGCTGCAGGAGGAGGAGATACGCCCGTAATTTCCCAATTACCGCCAGTAATTTGGGAATTACGGCCGTAATTCTTGGGATCTTGCCCGTAATTTTATCACCGCGATGGAATTCTGGGTAGAAGGCTCGGCCAATAAATTACGGGCATGCCCTGGCCAATTACGGCCGTAATTTGGCAGGGGCTGCCCGTAATTCTGTCTCCGCTCCTGTTCAAAGCTTCGTTTCTCCCTCGTCCGGACTCCAAATCAGTCGCCGTTTGAACCCAGACGCTCGTAGTCTCGTCCTCTTTCTTTTCATGACAAGCTTGAATGATTCTTTGTCCATAAAGTGAGGTAGAAATCCATTCTTCTTCAGGTCATACCCGAGTTTCTTCTCCCGAATCGTCAATTGATCTCTGATTGACTTGAAACTTGCGCCTATGCTTCACTTTATGTGCTAGGACCTGAAATGTGACAAAGGAACACAACCTAGCGTAAAATAGGCCAAGGAACAATCAATTCGAGCCAAAATGGACAGGAAACCAGGGTGAAAACACGTGCAAATACGATGCTATCAAATTCCCCCACACTTAACTGTTTGCTTGTCCCCAAGCAAACCAAGTACTACACAAGGTAAGCTCACATATTTCAGTAAACCAACATTGGGGACAAGTCATAAAGGCACAGAACACATGAATCAAACTGGTTTTCAAACATCAACACATGAACAACTTTAACAGCAACCTGGACAACCACCACAAAGGACATTCGAGTGCAGCAAAATCGAGCAACGGAAGAGTTTTACCTTCTGTTCACCAACCAACCCAGACTTGACTCGACCACTCACTCAAAACAGTCAACTCATGCATTCAACTCAAGACATCAGAACAGAGACCGAGCAATCTAGGTCCTCACCGGGGTACAAGAGTATAGAGAATATGAAAATGAATCACTCACTCTCGACCAGTGGGGTCAGGACAATTTAATGCGAAAAATGCGCATGCTATTTCTCTCATCCCTAACATCTCTTCACCATGATGGCAGCCTCTAAATGCTAGAGTTCACATACATAATGTCATCACTAACTAATCAGGAGGTCTTAGACACAGGTTCAAATGACTGGCTAGGGTCTTGGACATGGGGAAAAAGCCTTTTAGGTGGTGGAAGTATTCATAGCAAAAGGTTCCACATTTCCCAAACACACAATCACAGTCAAACAAACCGGTATTTCCTTTATGCTATTCTGCAATACTCAACATCTCAAGAGCACAAGAGCGAAGGAGGCATAAACATCAGCATTTCCAAGCCAGACTGCTAAGAAACACTACTTAATGGGCATTATTCAGATTTTTGGTAGTGGCTCTCTTTTGCTTTCAATTTTTTCTTTGTTTTACTTTCATTTTTCTTTTCATTTCTTAAAAGAGCCACCACTCCTGCACAAATTTCAAACACCTGCCCAACTTTTAAGCACTACCTCCAACACTCACATAGACTTTAGCAGAAACAGCAGAGAATATGTAAAAACCACTCTGTGGAACCTTCTAAAAGATGCAACAAGGGTGATTTCTTTCATTATGGACCAAAAGAAAGGATAACACACGGCTCAAAGGGGCTGACTAGGGGATATGACACATCAGGACAGTCAGTTTTTTGGGCGTGGGCTAATCCTATGCCCCCATCATTTTAGCTAATGACAACGTGAATGCTACACATCATGGAAGAGGGATCTATCGCACAAGAAAGAAACGAGCAGGCTCAAATCTCACATGGCTACCTATATGCTCTATCTCACATTCTGATACCCTGAACTAGATGCATAAACGACTGTCAAGAACAAGTAATCAGATCAAGTCAGATCAAGTCACAGATGGCAAGCAAACAGTTGGAAAACTGAACCTCTATATCGTTCTACTGCACATCTCAGTCCTCATCATAGGTTTTCCTAGTCGCAAACAAGTTGTCATGCATTAATCCGAAAACCAATCAATTCATCCATCAAAACACAGTGCCAATATGATCAAACAGCAGTACTTGGAGCCCTCAAATCGTAAGATTCGGACAGCGGACTAGGCTCCAAGCACCATCATAAATATTCCAACCGATACAAAGCACCCCCCCACACTTAAGCACGACATTGCCCTCAATGGAGTAGAGGGAAAGAGAAGGGGAACGATGTTACCGGGTAAGAACACTGCTGGGGGACTGGAAGTGGACCAGTCAGCGGGGCTAGCATCAGCAAAACACCCTGGGTGATAGAAACCATAGTTCCAAGTGGACAAACCGACAAAAACAAACGAAAGAAAAACAAACCTTTGTGGGGTTGCCTCCCCACAAGCGCTTCTTTTACGTCTTAGCTAGACGGTGGCTCCTAAGTTTCGGTCCACCCCAAAACCTCCTTGAAGTTGAGGTTCTCGTCGATAATGTGGAGTCTCAGGTCACAAGCAAGTGAAGTGATAGGTGATGAAGACGGCTCGTGACCTTGAGGAAGATGAAGTCTCCACTCACGAGACCTCTCCTTCGTATCTGCTCTTGTCTCATTGCCCCAAACCAGATAAGATATATTCGATTCACCACCATCGTATCCACCAAGAGGGATTGATGATGATGTGGTCTTAGTCTGGCAAAGAGACACCGCAAATGGGTCCTTGCTAAGCAGATCCTCGAAGTTTGGTGGAGATATCAAGTGTAACATAGGCTCGGTGCAAGCCTCTTCCACCTCAACTTCATCCTCAGCCTGGACGCCAATTGCCTCCACAAACCCCCTTCCTTCTTCAAAATGTGGTCTCTCCCCTTGGAAAAGATCAAGAACTACCTCTTCTTTACTTCCTTCCTCATCCTCCACAACTTCCTTCCTCATCCTTGCTCGCTCTTCTTCTTCCAGAACAGATTGGAGAGCAAGTCGCCAAGCAATTTCTTCAATGGGATCATCTTGCCTCTCCTCGCACAGGCCCAGCATGCTACAGCATAAATGAGGAACGGTGTGATCTGCCACCAGAGGACTTTCCTGATCATGATCATCATGGGAGTTCTCTGGGATAACTTCTGTAGGCTCCTCAACGCCCCCGCTGCCCTTGTCATACTCCGCCTCTTCTAGCGTAGCAGCAGAAAGGTGATCTTGAGCAGGATGTGAGCAAATTTGCTTCACCCACTCTGTTTGCTTCGCTGACCACTGAACAGTCTGCTCCATGTCATGGAGAAATGAGGGATCGGAAGAGTCAAGGGCTTGGATTTGAAGATCCATCTTGGAGCATGCTCTCTCAGCGTCTCGAGCAAACTGCTCCACGAGAAGTCTTAATTGTTTGTTCGGATCTTCCAGTGAAGTGTAGCATGGCTCTGCTGGTTGTGGCAGGAACTCTTCTTGAAAAGGATATTGTTCCTGAGGTTCCCAAGGGTTTGGTTGTTCTCCATAGTAGGGGGGTTGGTACTGACATCCGAATCCATAGTCTTCTCCTCCTTGATTGCTCCAGGAAGTCTCGGGGTAATACCACACGGATGGTGGTTGATACCCCCAATGGTTGGAGAAGCCATGAGGATCCATGTTTCAGAGCTGCACCAACAAAAACATAACACCCAAGTGAAAAGCAAGGGTGGAAAAGAAAAAAAATGCAATAAATAAAAAGCTAGAGTAACAAATTCTCACGTTTCCCCAATAACCTAGAGGGTCCCCGGCAACGGCGCCAAAAACTTGACACGCCAAAACACAACATCAAACTGCGACCAAGTGTAATCGCAATCCGGGAATGCAGTAACAGGCAAGTTATATTATCAACCCGGGGTCTAGATCTACTGCTTACTCCGTGATTCTCTATTATCTAGCAAACTAATTCGAGTGAGTGTTGTTTAAAAGCAAAAGCAGTAAGAAAGCAGTAAATGGTTCGGTTTTCAAAAGCAGGTAAGAGTCACTCGGGATTGAGTCCCCCTAGCCCCTTAGTTAGGTTCAATTGCAATTCCCTGGGTTGATTTACTGTTGATTAGACTGCGGAAGATCCGACAGTAGCTTGGAATCTCTTAAGCTGACCAAGCCCTCTCAGTCTAACTACCCGGCAGACGACTAGTCTTCACCGGGATAGAAAGCTGAGGCTATGAACACAGAACTCCACTACTGGCGTCAAGAACACCAGTACAAAGCAGTAAACTGGCTAACTCTCGTATAGCCAATCTCCTACTATCGAATGAAGAGGCTCTAACAACCTAATCAGATTCTATCTATCTCAGGTTGAAGCAGAAATTGAGACAAGCTGATCAGACTCAAATCAATTCAATAAACATGCATCATTCGATTAAAATCAAACAATAATATCATCCCAAGTCATTACAATCAAATCCCTAACAAAAGGAACTAGGGTTCTTCATACCCAAGTGAGAGACAGGTTCTACTCCATAGAGAGAGAAGAGAAAACAGAAATCAGAGTGGTCATACTCATAAAGATGAGGAAAATCTGCTCTGGGATGTCAATCTTCACTCCTAGGGACGCAATCTGGGCTTCAATGATGAGAAATCCACTCCAAAATAGCTCCTAGGGTTTGTTCTTCGCTCTTTCTCTCTCTAAAACTCTGTTTTTGCCCAAAAAATTGAATTCCCTTTCCTTGGCTCGAATCTGCCTCCAAAAACCCGACTCTGGGCGAATTACGGGCAGAATTACGGCCGTAATCACGTCCTGCCCGTAATTCGCACCAAAACGCACGTTTCACTTAAGCTGCAGGAGGAGGAGATACGCCCGTAATTTCCCAATTACCGCCAGTAATTTGGGAATTACGGCCGTAATTCTTGGGATCTTGCCCGTAATTTTATCACCGCGATGGAATTCTGGGTAGAAGGCTCGGCCAATAAATTACGGGCATGCCCTGGCCAATTACGGCCGTAATTTGGCAGGGGCTGCCCGTAATTCTGTCTCCGCTCCTGTTCAAAGCTTCGTTTCTCCCTCGTCCGGACTCCAAATCAGTCGCCGTTTGAACCCAGACGCTCGTAGTCTCGTCCTCTTTCTTTTCATGACAAGCTTGAATGATTCTTTGTCCATAAAGTGAGGTAGAAATCCATTCTTCTTCAGGTCATACCCGAGTTTCTTCTCCCGAATCGTCAATTGATCTCTGATTGACTTGAAACTTGCGCCTATGCTTCACTTTATGTGCTAGGACCTGAAATGTGACAAAGGAACACAACCTAGCGTAAAATAGGCCAAGGAACAATCAATTCGAGCCAAAATGGACAGGAAACCAGGGTGAAAACACGTGCAAATACGATGCTATCAGAGGCGCCGCTTGAAGAAGAGATCATTTCCTATTGCTTTTGATGCACCTGAAACCTTAGAAGATCTTCCATCAAAGAGATTTAAGCAGGGACCAAGAAACCTCTGGAGATTTTGGCTCCCCCAATCGTCAGATTTGGAAGATGATGAACTAGACCTAACCTCGTTCGCGGGGAGAAATCCAAAGATCGCAAGGCCTAAAATTGATCGGCTTGGATTCTATGGTCACTTGTTTCAAGAGTTCCCCTTAGGGGGTGGGAATTTTCCCGTGATGCCAGATGGTGTGAAAACTGGATGTCGCAAATTGGGCATCAATGGCGGCATCAAAAACAACAGAACAAACGACGAATCATGCGAGCCTTTAGCTCTGAAGGGTTCCTTTGGGGCAGGGGCTCTCTTTGTGCTTCCAAAGAAGAGGATCTAGGTGAGACCGCTTAAACCGTGTAATCCCAGCGGCTCCGGCGAAGATCTGCTCAGACGCACTGGTGGCGCCGATGAACGCCGCTGTCTAGGAGGGGTGCGGATCAGCCGGGTGGATAAGGATGGATTATTCCCCAAATCCCTAGTCTTGTTCGGCGGGATCTGCGGGAAAAAATTAAAAATGAAAAAACTAATTTCATCCCCCCAAGAGAGATTGCCTAATCCGAAGCAAACTTGTAACATCCCGTTGTGGCAAAACCCATATTTCGGTCGCTAGAAAAAATTACGTGATTAAAATCGAGTGTTTTGATAGTATTTCGACGAAAATCAGAATATTGATCGCTCAAATAATGATAGATTATTCTATAAGTATGGATAAAGAGTATTGTAAATTAATTTGTATAATATGTGTACATGTGTGTGATGTGTTGTCGTGTGTGTGTGTCAAGAGGGGAAATAAACAAGTTAAAGAAATGGAATTAATTGATAATTAAGCGGGGTTAAACACCACCCACCACTCACCAGTTCACGTACATATATATCCATTTCCCCACCCCTCTTATTATTCATTTAGAGTTTCGGAGAAACAAAACCATTGACAGAGCGCTTTCACCAGAGAGTCAGGGAAAAGTAAGAAGTTGGTTCTTGAAGCTTTAGCTACCCAAAAATCAGCTCAAGTATATCACTTAACTATTCCGTACGAGGTAGTCCATCAGATTCCGAGCTTGTAGTGAAGTTTTGCTTTGACAACTTCCGAGTTCTTCGGCCGAGTAAATTGGAGTCCTGGAGGAACTGAAGGTCTAATTAAGTACAAATTTCATATACAAGTTTCATATACAAGCTTCCTACATAGGGGTAATTAATCCTTTGGTTCTAATCCATGAATTTCAGCAATTATTTAGGTCGGGGTCCAAATCGCTGAATTTAGCTCCGGCCAGGGTTTGATTTGTTTTTATCGAGAATTTGATCCGGAGCTTAGAACTAACATCGACGGGGACACTGCAGGGGATATTAGGGAAATCTTGGATTTTGATTCCGGGCTTGTTTGAGAAAAGTGAAATTGTGGTACGAGAGGCTAGAACCGGTGTTTGAACGACCATAACTGGTAAGGGATTAGCACGACATACCGGGTTTGTCGTATCACGATAATTATATTGATGCTTAGAATTGACCTAGGTGAACTAGAATGGCATGATTAGGGGTGTATGAACTTTTGTGCTATGTGTGGAACCCTGGACTACTATATGATATTATTGACTTGTCCTAATCGATATGGACCTTTTTTATGTTGATGATTGCATTCATGTTGCCATTTGTGGCTTAACTGTTGATATGACTTCATGGTTGTTCGATTAGGTGTTTTGACATGATGTGATATTGTGGTTGCATTTGGATTCACAAGTGGGGGAAATAAACTTCCCAGGGTGATATTATGATGTTTTAAGAAGGATGACTTGCACGAGGGTTTATCCTGAGGAAGTGCAACTATACGACTCCTGGTTTACCTATGTTGAGCCAATTATGGCCAGGTCAAGTACATGTGCAAGTAACGAATTATGATTAAGCAAGATGAGATATAAATCATGTATAAGGATACCAAATATGAGTATTTTGGTCTCACGGTCAATTACATAGTAATTACGGCTCCCCATGCCATTACTCTGTTGTGACATGATAGTCACACCTCTCTTGTGGTGCTGACCGAAGATTATGATATGCATGATAGTCACACCTCTCATGTGGTGGTGACTGAAGATTATTCACGAGATATGACCACACCCAGAGTGGTGTCGATATGGCTTCACCTATGGTGGTATGGGGTATGTATGTTGGGTGTGTATGGTGGCCCGGGAGAGTTATTAGCATGGGAGTAGCCAGGCGCCTATAAGTAAAACATGATAAGACGCATATGCATAAGTCAAGGTGGTTGAGTCTTCTGCCCATTGGGATATGAGGATGGCTGAGTTCTGATCCTAGTGTTTTGGCTTGATTGCTAGATGTATGGTAGGGGTATGCTTTGTTATGAACTCACGATGCAATGATTGTCTCACTTAGCCATGAGCTGACCCTCTTTATCCTTTTTCTCTGCTTATTCCATGTGTAAGCAGATCATCATCATCAGCAGCAGTAGATAGGTGTATAGGTGGGAGCTGAGCAAGAGTTGAAGGCAAGATGAGGTATGGTCTTCAACTATTATGTGCTTGAACTACTACTCGGGATTTTGGCCAGTGATCCACACTTTTTTGTAAAAATGTTTTGAGAATGTTTTTCATGTGCATACTAGCTTCTGATGTAGTGTGAGCTATCCAGAGGTGTGGACAGTTGATAATATGTGTATATTTATGTAATTATGTAAGTTGTGACGATTATAGCATGTATCAGTATGGTATGCAGTTGTGTAGTATGAAACTGTGACTATGGCTATGAAAAGCCAATGCATATGTTTGTGAGTATATATGTTTGTCTATGAATGCATGGATTCAGATGAATTATTTTGAAGGATAAGTTTCAAGAACTGTTAGCCCATTACGCGAGTAATTCATGTCGAAATTTTATTTGGGTAAATTTTGATAATTAATGTAACACCCGAGATTATTTCCGCTGCAAATGTATGAACAATATGATTAGGTAATACGTATAGGGAAGGGTGTTACAAAACTCTTCTTTCCGAAAGACACGCCTCTTTGTGGGGATTTCAGGATTAGCTTCCTATAAATTGGCGATGCCTCTAGCTAGCCTGCCATTGTGCAGTTCCCGGCGGCTAGTTATTGTTGCAGAAGCGCGAAGAGCAGATCCCCCCTGCCCGTTGCTTACTACTCCCGCTGCTGAAGTGCGAACAGTAGATCCCCCCGGCCAGCAGCTTACTGCTCCCGTGCCTTCGATAGGTAAAGGGATCTATTCCCTCGCTAGCATCCCATGCTCTGTTTCGATTGAGCTCTCCGCACTCTCGAGTGACAAGACCACTTTTGCTATCCCCCTTGGTTCGCTGCCGCTAGATTCTCTGCGGCTAGCTTGAAAGCAGACGTGGCCGATGTTCCTCTGCCGCCAGCTGCCTCAATGAAAGAACCAACCATATCTTATGACTCTAATGCTTTATCTATCCCTTCTTGTCAGGTGCATATGATGTCGCGTATTGGCGGAGGATCAAGTGGTTGAGTTCTCACTTGAGGAGGTCCAGTCTATGAAGTTTCGCACTTCGAGGACCCTTTTTGGTAGGCTCTTTTCTGAAACCAGGTTCACTACCACCAAACTGAGGATGGTTTAATCGAAGCTTGGCGGGTGAAAGGAAACCTTAGGGTTACACTCACTAAGTTTGGCCTATTTGAGGTTGTGCTTCTAAATGATGAGACAATGGTGTGGATCCTGAAAAGAACACTGACACGCCAAAACACAACACAAAACTGCGACCAAGTGCAATCGCAGTCCGGGAATGCAGTAACAGGCAAGTTCTATTATCAACCCGGGGTCTAGATCTACTGCTTACTCCGTGATTATCTATTATCTAGCCAACTAATTCGATTGATTGTTGTTTAAAGCAAAAGCAGTAAGAAAGCAGGAAATGGTTCGGTTTTCAAAAGCAGGAAAGAGTCACTCGGGAATGAGTCCCCCTAGCCCCTTAGTTAGGTCCAATTGTAATTCCCCTGGGTTGATTCACTGTTGATTAGACTGCAGAAGATCCGACAGTAGCTTGGAATCTCTTAAGCTGACCAAGCCCTCTCAGTCTAACTATCCGGCAGACGACTAGTCTTCACCGGGATAGAAAGCTGAAGCAATAAACACAGAACTCCACTACTGGAATTGGATTCCAGTAACAAAGCAGTAAACTGGCTAACTCTCGTATAACCAATCTCCTACTATCGAATGACGAGGCTCTAACAACCTAATCAGATTCTATCTATCTCAGGTTGCAGCAGAAATCAAGAAAAGCTGATTAGACTTCAATCAATTCAATAAACATGCATCATTCGATTAAAACAAAACAGTATAATCATCCCAAGTCATTACAATCAAATCCCTAACACCAGAAACTAGGGTTCTTCATACCCAAGTGAGAGAAGGGTTCTACTCCATAGAGAGAGAAGAAAACAGTAATCAGAGTAGTCATACTCATAATGATGAGGAAAATCTGCTCTGGGATGATGATTTCCACTCCTATGACGAACTCCAAGCTTGATTTGACGAAACCCAGCTCCAAGATAGCTTCTAGGATGTGTTCTTCGTACTTTCTCTCTCTAGGGCTCTGTTTTTGCTCTGAAAATCCGATCCTCCCACTTTTGGCTCAAAATTGGCTGAAAAACCAAGATTTCCCGACTCACACGGGCAGGCCACACGGCCGTGTGGCTCACCCAGTTGCCCGTGTGAGTCGAAACGCAGCGTGTCATTAAGTTGGCCTTCAGCCATCCCACACGTCCAGGGTCGCACGGCCGTGTGGATTTCCTGGGATGCCCGTGTTTGCTCTCGGCGAAAGTCACACGGCCACAAATTGTGTTGCACGGCCGTGTGATACCCAGGACTGCCCGTGCAGCTTCCTTAGCACCTCGCCACGCATCCGATCTTCGTCCAATCGACCCCAAACTCGCTCCCAAGCCTCCATTCACGTACTAGGACCTGAAATATCACAAACAAGCACCACCTAGCGTGAAATCGGCCTAAAACATGAGAAACCACATCTCAAACGGTGTAAGAACAGGGGTAAAAACATGTGTAATTAACGGTCTAGCAAACACCCTGGATTGTCAAAGACAAGATTTTCCATATCCTCTCCTGGGTACCATCTATTTTGAGGCTTACCTTTGATGAGCTGGCCATCGCCCCCTTTCGCGTTCAACTCTGGAACGTGAAAGATGACTGTTGCATTAGGCAGTTTGGCCGGAAAGTGGCAGCTAGGACTATCGGTCAGGTCTTCGAGGCATATGGCTGTCGTCAAAAGACACAGAGGAGTGCTTTGTAAAAGTGCACGCTCTCATCGATTTTACAAAACCTTTGCGATCCCAGCTCATGGAGGTTAGTGAGGAACTTGGCAGCTTCTGGGTAAATCTCAAGTAGGAATTTTTACCGACCATCTGTTTTCATTGTGGCCGTGTGGGGCAATCAAAACATGACTGTGTTTTCGGCCCTCCACCGGGCAAAGAACGCTTCGGCCCACACATGTCAACAAGGAAGCTAGGAAGGAAGATATACATGGAAGAGGAAGATTACCCTAATTTTCGGAATACTAGTAAATCTGTGTGGGTGAACAGGAATGTGCAAATGCACAATGGCGGGAGTGCGAATACTGCAAGGGGTCAAGTGCAGAAGGGACTAACAAGGATCGTATCATTCTTTGTCTGATGAGCCGACACCTCAAGCTAGCAAGGAGGCACAACCTAGGCTGCATGAACCAAATATCAAGTCGGTTGGGAATCGTGCTAGCCCTAAGAGGTTTGTCTTCAAGACGTCGCCTCGGGTTAAGATTGGTGGTGATGTTAGGCAGTACCAGAAGAAGCAGTCACCTAGAAAGGTTGCCTCCCTTCCTTGGCAGGGCACCAAGGGCCACCAACAGCCAGAGAGGCAAGCCAGGCAGGCTCCCCAACGCTAGCTGATGGCGGATCCAATGGTGGAGGTTCTCGAACAATCCTAGAGGCGTAGGCTGATCTTGCAGGAGGAATCTGAAGAGGAGGAGTCGGCGGGTATTAAGGATCCCGGTCTTACATTGCTGAAGGATCCCCGGCTGTCCTCCAAGATTGAGAACCAGCCAGGAGTCTCGATACCATGGGTTCGCCCACGCCTGAGGAAAGTAGGAGCTAGAGTCCTATCTATGGCCAAGCAGGATGTGGGCTCTGCTCCACCTAGTGCTCTGCATGAGCTGGAGGATAAAGAGATTGTTGTTCCTTTGGATGATCTTGTTTATGAGGATCACCAGCAGGATTCTAACTCTGATGGAGATCACTCGCTCGGGGATCATCATTCCTTTGAAATCAAGCGACGTTCCCTATTTTGAGCCTCTATAAAGCCTGCCAAATCATGAAAGGGCATGTTCAGCAAGTGGAGGCATTCGAAGCTGGGCTAGTCTTCGAGCGGGAAGAGGGTGTTCCTCGCAAGGGGTCGAGCTTGAAACTGGATGAATATGGGTCTAATCTGATGGACCCAATAATGGAGAACCGGAAGCGGGGGATTGATGAGTTGTACGGGGATGTGGGTGACCCTCCCACCCCGAAGAAGCAATTTGTGGAAACTGCGGAAGTTTTGGAAAAGGTGGAGGAAGCCAGCCTCGAATGGACCCCGGAAGATAAATGAGGCTGCTGGCTTGGAATGTGAGAGGAATTGGGCCATCACTCAATTTCCAAACTACTGTAGGGCTTGTTCATTCCAATAAACCGGATCTCGTGTTCTTTTCGGAAACGGGATCGAGTCGGCGTGTAGTGTCCCGTTGTATGCGGGGTTTAGGCTTTGCTCTTTTTCATTGTTTTTTTGTTGATGCAGTCGATGCATCTGGTGGGTTAGTAGTTGCGTGGTCCCCTGGGGTTGACACTTTGGCGTTTTTTCATTCCAATTTTTACATTTGTTCGCAAATTAATGAAGGACGTTTGTTTACATTTGTTGTAGTGTTTCTATTCGAGCTACCCAGTTGGCTCAGTTGCAGGACGTTTGTGCAAATATCCATCACCCTTATGTGGTCATAGGTGATTTCAACACTACTCTGCAAGAGAGCGAGAAGGATGGGGGTAGGGCGTGGAATGCTGCCCAAGCCACTAGTCTCCATGACTTTGTTCAGGATTTGGGTCTTCATGACCCTGGTTACCAAGGGGATCAATTCAATTGGATGACCAAGCGCATGGGTGCGGCATGCATTCGTGAACGTCTGGATAGGGCACTTTGCTCCCAGCATTGGATTGATACTTATCCGGAGACTTTGGTCAAACATTTTACGGACCATGGATCGGATCATCGTGCCTTGCTCCTCTATGATTAACCGTATAGTAGGAACAGTCGTCCACTTTTCCTGTTTGATGCCCGCTGGGCAGATAATCCTAAGGTTAGGGCTATGGTCCACTATGTCTGGCAAGAGGAGATCAAAGGTACCCCTATGTTTCGACTTTGGGAGCTCCTTAAGCAATTTCGGCACTTGCTTTATGATTGGATTAGGGCGGGCACTACAAACTCCCTGCGTAATATCATGACTCTCCAGGCAGAGATTGACCGGATAAAGTCGGTCCATCCGGTGGACTGGTATGTGATTAGGACCCTGGAAATGGAGCTGTCCCGTCAATGGGAAGCAGAAGAGATATATTGGCAGCAAAAATCTAGGGTTTGATGGTTAAAAAAAGGATATCAAAATTCTGCCTATTTCCATACGGTCACTTGGGCTCGACAGAAACGTGATTTTGTCTCTAGGCTCCGTAATGATGACGGTGAATGGGTCACTAAGGAAAATGGGAAGGCTACCATTGCTACCAACTTCTACCAGAATCTGTTTACCTCGGAGACCTAGGTCCCTAATGTGACTGATAGGATGGCCAACCTTCTGATTGCCCATAGTGTTACTTCACAGATGAATGCCTAGTGAGCTTCGGAGAACACTCTTTTCAATGGGGTCAAAGCAGGCCCCGAGATATGATGGCTTCACAGGAAAGTTCTTCAAAGCGTTTTGGGATATTGTGGGCACTTTAGTGATTGAAGCAGTATGTTCTTTCTTTACAACTAGTAGGATGCTGTGTAGTTTAACCATACCTGGCTCACTTTGATTCCTAAAGTGGATTCTGTGGAAACAATTAGACAGTTGCGTCCGATCAGCCTTTGTTAGTTTGTTTACAAAGTGATAACCAAAATCATGGCGGAATGGCTTGCTAGTAACTGCTTCCTCAGAACGTCTCGGAGGGTCAAAATGCGTTTATTAGAGAGTGGCATATTATTGACAACATCGTTATAGGACATGATTTAATGCATTATCTAAAAATAAAAAAGCAAGGGAATAAGGGGTACATGGCTCTGAAGGTTGACATGGAAAAGGCTTATGATAGAGTCGAATGGCCCTTCCTTCTGGCGGTTTTGGATAAAATGGGTTTTAACTCTGTCTGGCAGGGATGGATACATGAATGTCTTCGCTCTGCCTCTTTTTCAGTCCTGATGAATGGTACACCCTCGGGTTATTTCGCGGCCTCTAGGGGGCTCCTACAGGGGGATCTGCTCTCGCCTCTCTTGTTTGTGCTTTGCACGGAGGGGTTTGCGACCCTCCTCCATAAGGTGATCTCGGAAAAGAAACTGGAAGGGGTCAAAGTGGCTCCACGTGCTCCAATAATCTCTCATTTGTTCTTCGCTGATGATTCTTATTTATTCCTGCAAGGTTCTCTTCAGGAGTGCAAGAATTTAATTGAGGTGCTGAATGAATATGAGGAGCTGAGTGGCTAACAGGTTAATCTTGATAAATCTGCGTTGTGCTTTAGCAAAAATATTGCCCTACCAGATCAAGAGTTCTTGGTCACGATTCAAGGGTTTGGTGCAGTTGGGGTCCATGATAAGCATCTGGGGTTACCCACGCTGATTACCCAGTCCAAAATGGCTACGTTCCGATACTTGGAGGAGAAATTATTGGAGCGACTAAAGGGGTGAAAGCAAAGGACTTTGTCCTGGGCGGCAACGGAAAAACTAATTAAATTTATAACTTTGGCTCTACCCCTGCATGTTATGTCGTGTTTTCGATTACCTCTCTCCCTTTGGATAAGCATGTGGCACGGTTCTGGCGGGGTGCTGATGAGGGTCATCCTAAGGTGAGGTGGGTGTCCTAGCGCAATATGTGCAGGAGCAAACATGATGGCGGGATGGGGTTTCATCGGTTTGAGCATTTGAATTAAGCTCCTCAATGAACCTCATTCCCTCCTTACCCCAGGAATATAAAGGGAAATATTTTCCTCAAGGAAATTTCCTGGGCTCGACAGCTAGGTCCCGCCCTTCTAGGGGGTGGCAGAGTATCCTGTTTGGGCGCCAGTTGCTGGAGATGGGGTTAAGATGGCAGATTGGCAATGGCCAAATGGCATCTCTCCACTCTAACTGGATCCCTGGGCTCCATCTGGATCCCCCTAACTACAACCCGCGGATCTTGCCAGATGGTGGTGACCCCTCGGTGGCGGAGGTTATTTGTCCGGGGAAGGGGCGATGGTCAGATGATAAGCTTAGTCAATGGTTTGACCCGCCTATCTGCCGTGCCATCAAGGCTATTCCACTCCCGCGATTTAATGTGGCTGATAAACTTATTTGGCATAACACAGCGGACGGGTTTTTCTCGGTTAAATCAGCTTACCATTTGGCTGTTGAGTTGAACAGAAGGAGGGGTGGGTAGTGATCCTCGGTGAGTTGGATGGATAAGCCAAGTTGGATCCGTTTGTGGGAGGCTAAGATTCCTTTGAAGATGAAAGTCTTTGTCTGGCAAATTCTTAATCGGGCTCTACCGACTACTGAAGCGCTCGTTGGAAAAAAGATAGAAAATGCATATTTCAAAAGGTTAAAGGTTGGGGTTCCAAATCTTCCTTGAGCGTTCAGCCTATTATCCCTAGAGTAACTTTTATCCGTTGAGCGACAGCCCTTCCACTCGGCACCGTCCATAGGTGTGGGCAATTCATATGTTGAGTTTAACTGAAATATCCGTGGGATCTATTCACCTACATTCTGAAAGATACCTGGGAAGACTGTATACACGGTATGTTGCGAAAAGTATGTTAGGCGAAAAAGTCCCATACTTGAATAAGTACCTATAAAACCTTTAAGTAGAGTGAGTTTACGAAACTTCAACTTATCTTTCTGATAAGGTCCATGTGCTCTCTCGGTATTCGGTCTGCTGGGATAGTCTGGAGACGATGGGACATATGTTTCTTTATTGCCCGGTTGCACGGGCTCTCTGGGATTATTCAGGACTGGAGTACTTGGGGGAAGGCTTTCCTCGACACACCTTTCTGTTGTTTCTCAAAAGGTTGTTGGCGCTGATCCATCGACTGTCATTGTTTATGGCTGTGATTGCCATCCTTTGGCGGATCTGGAGGTCTCGTAACTGGGTTGTCTTTGAAGGCAAACAGTTTGGGATCCCTGGGTTAATGCGTCAATTTTACCAACAGTATGAGGAATGGGTGGGTTTTTCAATTGAACACGTTCCTAGGGTGTCTCTTCCGTTGGCGCAGCCTGTGATCCAAGTGGGGGAGCCTAGTATGGTTTGAATGTGGGATGGGGCCACTAGAAGTTGGTCGCATTCGGCTGGTGGGATGGTCCTTGTGGATCCGGCAGGGATGACCCTTTTGGCTAAGGGGGTTCAGTTTCCTCAGATTGACGAGCGTGTAGTGCTGGAATTACTAGTCCTTCGGGAGGCTATTCTTTGGTGTTTGGGGTGTGGCTTGTCAACAGTCCGGTTTGAGGGCGACGCGAAAGTGATTACTAATAAAGTTAATCAAGCCGACATGAGTGATAACCGGTTGGGTGTTGTGTACGTGGGAGGAGATATGTCATTATTTTCGTGCCCATCCGGGATTTAATGTGCGATTTATAGGTCGAGAGAACAATAGGGTAGCTCACTCGGTAGCTAGAAAAGCCCTCTCTTTGTATCCGACTGTAGGTCGCTTCTTTGATTTTCGGGCTTGGCTGGTATCCAGGATGTAATTATCTATTTGTTTGGATCAATATATGATATCTATTGAAAAAAAAAACAACCACTACCACTTTGAAAAACACTACCATTGCACAAAACACCAATACCATTTCACAAAACACCAATACCATTGCAGACTTAATCAAAACCAAAACATAAAAATTAATACCATTACATGATAATCAATATCAATCCATTATGAAAATCAAACAATACCATTGCAGAAATAAATCAATACCATTATGAAAAATAAAACTATACCATTTCATAAAACGAAACAAAAAAAACCATTACCAAAACAATAAAAATTCTGATCAGAGCCTCTCCTGTGCACCTAGAGAGAGAGAGAGAGAGAGAGAGAAAGAGGAGATCATGCGAGGGAGAGGAGGGAAGGCGGGGTGGGTAGTTGGGTGGGGAAGAGGATGACGGGAGGGAGAGGAGGAGGGCGGCGGAGGAAAGGCGGGGTGGGGCGGCGGGAGGTAGCGGGTGGGGAGGAGGGCGATTGGAGGTAGCGAGTAGTGTGAGGCGGAGGAAGTAGGGGAGGGAAGAGGGACGAGGAGAGGGAGAAGAGTTGCAGTAGGATTAGGGTTTGGGTATAATATATAGAGTAATCAGGTGTGATATATTTTTCATTTCCAAAATTACCCTTAATCTCATCTTCACCGTTAATTTAAAAATAATGAAAAATAGAGATAACAAATGGTTTAGATTTTGGTAGCCATCGTGATTACTAAAAATTAAGTAACCATGCTAACCTATTCCAAGTTAAAAGAATGAGACTTTGGTGCATAACCTCCTTTAAGTGCTGCAATGGCGGCTATTTTCAATCTCCCACAAATTTAACGGGAATATCTTCATCGAACTTTGGTTTTAATTTTTTTTTTTTGGTGAAACAAATCATATTTGTTAAAATATAGCAAAGAAAAGTTCAAAAAGGCTAATACGAATAATTTTACAAGAAATAGAACATCAAAGGAAATAGTACTTTGGTAACAATCTATCTCACTATTCCATTCTTCTTAACTTCAAATTCATTCATTCTAGATATAAAAAAAAAAACATACCCATTGAAACATAAAGTTTTTGAATAAATAAGTATCTCAATTGCTGTCATTTTATAAATTCAAGATCAAGCCCCAAATTATGAAAATAATTATTGAATATAACTTTATAGTTTTGAATCGCGAGGGAGTTAGATTTTTGGAACATATATTGAGAAACTATTCAAAGATGGTGAATGAGATGACATTTGTCTCCTCAGTCATTATCTCCTACAAACTGGGGAATGAAGTTGAATGTTTGCATTAAGCTCCACGAGTAACACATCGCGAATCCATATGTGAGTACACCATTTTGAAGAGAAGGAATGATGAGGAATAGTAATTTAGAAAAAGCTAATGACATGGACGAGCTAAATTTATTTCTCAAAAATGGTGTTTCACAATTGCAAAAAGTTTCACTTAAATTTTTCTTGCAGTGAAATGTTGGAGAAGAAGAAAGAGGATACTTTTGGTGGAGTGGATTCAATAATGAAGATAATGACGTCGTTGAGAAGAAGAAAAAGATTATTGATGGTGGATATATAAATTCCAATGATTGGAAGAAAGAGCGAATAGTTGATAATATTTATCACTTGAGATAACTTTTAGTCGCTTGAAATTGATATTCCACATTTCGAAACATTTTGACAATTAAAGTTTGTTTTTTAATAATGCATGAGAAAAGGAAGAGACTATTGATGCATTGTGAATATAAAGGTCTCATCAGGAAAGATGAAGTCGCGTGAAGAAGATGATTTCTTACAAAAAAATCCAAAAGAAAACTTGAAGTAATTTCTTACATTGAAGAGTAAATTGACGTGAGTTGATTACTATTTTATAGGTTCCCTTCCAGATGAGGAGACACAATCTCTTACCCACTAGTGTGGCAAAGATTTCTGAGACTGAGGAAGGTTATCAGTATATGCATCATGCACCATTTTAGCGTACTCTTCAACTCGATCCGCTGTCTAGTCATCGGTTGTGATGGGACGAAGAAACTTGACTGTTATAGGGGTCGGTCTAAGGCGCAAGCTTCCTTTCCTCCATGCTTCATGGGTACCTGTAAGTACCATCGAAACTATGGGCAACCGAGTCTGCAATGCCAAATGAACGAAGCCCTGCATACCCAGGCAGATAATTTTTGGAAGAAAGTTATGATTCAAGTCGATGATTGAACAATGTGGGTGAGTTAGTTGGAATAATGGGGATGAAATAGAAACTTTTCTTACCTTCTTGAAAGGGAGGAGTCACCCATCTTTGGACCTAGTGCCCTCAGGGAAAATGATGAGTGAAAAGTTGTTCTTAAGAACAGCACAAGCCACCTAAAGCAGGATAGATAGATAGTTTAAGCAATGCATCACAAATTGCAGCCAACATGAGCGTATAACATTGGTACCATAACTCGAGTTGTTAGGAGAGGTTCAATTATGGATCATATATCATTTGCTAACACAGTCATTCAAATGAAAGAAGACTCATATGATCTTGAAGTTTTCATAGGTCGAGATGCCATGTGTTTAACAGAACATATGGAAATCATCGGAATTCAAACAGAAGATCTCTCGGTCACAGAAAGTTATGATACTAAGTCAAGAACCAGGTGATCTCAATAATTCAATTTGTTGGGCGAGATTCAATTATGGATCATATACCATTTATCAACAAATAGATGATCATCTAAAGCATTGAAATAGTGTGGTTGTTGGACTTCTACCTGTTTCAGTGACTGAACAGCAGCAGCTGGGTTCGAACGGTCTATCCGAAGGTGGTTGGCCAATACATAGAGCTGGCCAAAGAGAGGGTACCATATAATCTTCCCAAATCAATAGTAGACATGCAACATCAATATTATGCAACTACAAACTTAACTAGATCATGTGGGTTAATATTGTGACAGAGCTGTTTTGGTGATAAGAGTCGAGACCTCTTTCTCTGCAATGCCAACTGTGTCGGTGGTAATCAACCACATCATCAAGAGAATGTCAATAGGAGATGCGTGGTTGCTGATGTAAATAGCCCTTTGATTTGAGAACTCAGCTCCTTCAATCTTCACTTCATTCCCCACTATCCACATCTGCAGCAACAAACGGGCACCACCTGAAAAGTGACTGCATAATGGAGTTTTTGACAAACTAAAGGCTAATAATGCAGTCACCAACATGGTAAAGATTGCCAAGAAAGTGCCAATGAAATCAAAGCAAACCTGACAACAGAAAGTAGTAAAGAGGGAGAAAAGAGAAGAATAGAAAATAAACAGCTTGCTTTCTGCTGTTTACCCACCCACCCACCAAAACCTCAAATCTGATTATGATATGGAGATCCGATCAATCAGGAAAAGAAAACAAGGCAAAGAAAAACTCAGCATCAATCGGCCAGTGACATGTCCATAAATATTTCCTTGCCTAATCCTCTCACAAGGCCAAGGCAGGAGCAAGACCATGATGATAGCCCAAATGGATGTTGTAACCATCATGACCACGAAACAAGTCACAATCCTAACAAAGGAGATCAACTCTGCCACCCAACCACCATCCTTGAACACAAAAGCTTTAACAGCTTCTGGATTCTTCAACTCTTCCTTCACAACAAATTCGTGGTTTTCTTCTTCAACGTTTGGAGAGGAGTTGGTATTAAGAAAGCTCTCCAAACTCCTACTACTCCTCATGAAAGAACCTCCTCCCGCCCTTTCCATGACTACTTAGTAATCAAAAGCCTGGTTGTAATTTCCCCTTTTTTCCCTACCCAGCTAATTGTTGCTATTGCAGAGAGGAACCCCGCAATTAAGAAGTAGAAGCAAACACAGGTCATTAGCTTTGACTTATGACAGTCGCCAAACTGAAAGGTTTCCTGAAACTTCCCAAGCTTAACCAAAATGGGTAATGTTAGAAATCGAACAGGAAAAATTAGGGTTACCGAATCTGGCTGAGTCGCGGACTAGGTCGCTCTCTTTAAGACGTTCGCGGCACTGCCTTCGTTGCGCACGGCAGACTATCAGCCGGTCGCCTCCAGGATAAAACAGCCACTCATTAAATTTGCTCAGCGGTTTTGTGCGGAAACCGGAGCTCTCTGAATTTCACTCTCTCTCGTGTTTCTGCTCTCTGAGGTGTGTTTAGAGGGTCTAGGGGTCTGCTATTTATAGGAGCAGAAAACCTAGAATATTCCCTCTTTCTTTGGGAATAAGCCACATTTTAATTAGGAAGATAATTACTTCCATAATTAAAATATATTATATTAAGATAATTAATCCTAATTATCTCCATAATATTCTTTTTATTAATTATCCTTCCTATTTTCGTATCTAGAAAGAATACGAGATAATTAATTCAATATAGCTTTCAAAGCTATTCATTCCCAACAATCCCCCACTTGAATAGTTTTGAAACTATCTCTGAGCATCAACAGATCCATAAGATCGGGCATAAGCTAAGGTATCGCGAAGATTTGAACCTTAGCGTAGTGGTTACACTTCCGATTTCATAAGGGTGACTCGTAGTCTTGAACCCTATCTCAGACAATGTAGCACACCGGATCTTTTCATTGAGTGATATTCTCTCATAGGCCGTGCGTTTATGGCCATGCACGTTATCCCGGTTTAGTGAACGCTCTAGCAACTTTGTGCCTCCAAAGTTCCATAGGGAGCGGCCCCACTCCCACATTCACATAGGTGAGTCTATCAGAAGTACCCCCAAAGTAAAGTACTTCACTCCACATAGAGTATAGATCTCATTAAGAGTTGAACTCAACCTCCAAGGCTTTGGGATTCATGCTTCACTCTGCATGAACTTTTCTCAATATTACTCATGACTTGTTATTACCCATTGAACCCGTTTCTTGGGATCTCCAGTCTATCGGTTCGGGTTACCATCACTTGTAATCCGTGGTTCGGTAGGCATAAGTCCCATACCCTTGGCGGTATTTTGGACTTTCTCTCTAGATAATCCTTTCGTCAAAGGATCAACTAGATTCTGTTAGGACCTTACAGGATCCACCCTCATTGCTCCTATCGTTGGGAGTTCTCTTACAGTACTGTGCTTACGACAAATTTGTCGTCTCTTTTCATTCTAGAACCGGTTCCCTTCTTTAGTAATAGCTGCGGTGCTATCACAATGAATCAACTACCGGAGGGATCGGTCTTCCCATAAGGGAATCTCTAGTAGTGACCCTCTCAATCAACTTTCCTCTTTACTAGCCATTGCTAGTTCTATCATTTTCGTTTTCTTAGTTGATTGAGCCAGGATCGTTTACTTCTTAGACTTCCACGACATAGCTTCTCTATCGATGTTTAAAACACATCCTCTTGTTGTCTTGGAGTCCTCTATAGGGTATTCTAATCCGCATCACTATACCCTACCAATACAGCAAAACCTTTGATAACAAATACCAAGGTTTTTTTTACTGTTCTTTTAAGGTGTCTCATGACCCCTTTCAATAGCATTTCAATGCTTCATACTAGGACAATTAGTAAGCCTGCCAAGACCCCCACTAAATCGGGTCTCATATTTATCAGTTGCCTCTCGCAGGCTGTAAATGCTAGTATATTCTAACTTTCTTACACCGTCTTAGGTGTTCTTTAAATATTTATACTAGCATCATCAAACATGTATGCAGGTGTACATCTTGTACTTTCCTAGTTATTAGGATCTCTAAGCATAGCATTTGTTTCATTCAGATCCTTCACATTCAAAATTCTCAACCATCATGGTTTTTCAATATTGACATTACGAGTCTTTGTACCAAAGACCGACGTGTCATTCATAATGCAAGTGTCATTCTCAAATTTGTACTAAATGCACTTGTCACTTTCACTTTTAAAACCATGTGAGAGAACCAGTTTATTCATGCCATCGTCTTAGAGTCTATTTCAAATCTTAAATGATTTGTCTAACTATAGACTACCTAAGCATGTTTAGCAATAAAAACCCTATAGGTTGTCCCATGTAGATTTTCCTATCTAAATCACCATTCATAGAAACATGTTTAACAATCCATCTGACGCACAACACTAGCAATCAGAACATACATGGATGTTATTCTACATATGGTGAATAGATAACAAGAAAATTTACAATTTTTCCTTTTCGCTTAAAGCCTTAGCTATTAGGCGATCCTTATACTCATAAACTAAACCAATAGGTTTCACTTTTCTTTTAAGAATCCATTTATTACCCATGACTTCATTGCCAAGAGGTAATTCTCAAAGATGCAAAATCTTGTTCGATTCTATCGATATATTACCCAAGGCTTTTCAACCAAGAGGTAACTCTACAAGATTTTAAGTCTTATTAGACTCCAATAATTCCATTTTGTTAATAATGGATTCTCCCACAATTCTGCATCTTTATGGAAGTTCAAACTTCTAGCAGACTTGTAGGATCTTTCTTTCTTAGGGTGTAAATAACAAATTCATAACCAAAATCCTTTCGTGATTTATGGTTCATTTGTCTCTTCTGAGTTCATACTCAGATTCATCACCCCCACTAGTTATCCATTATTTCTAATAGTAGGCAGGACACTACCCCCACTATTTCTTGATTTAAAATGAAAGTTTCTTTGCATTAATGGATTTCACAACAACATGAGTATTTCGTTTCATAAGCTTCTGTGTTTTACAATAACTTACACACTCATATGCTCTTCTAGTTATCATGTCACTGATTCTCTAATGCTACCACATGCATGCCACATATCGAATAAACAGTGCAATCATAATGCAACTAGGCATTTCAAACTATTTCGAATGACTAGTTAGAGCACTCTAAAGAGCAATAAATTATTTATTGTCTTTTCCATCAAGTTTACCCATATCAACATAAATCCGATCTATTGATTCTGATTCTCTAACCACATATTTTATGGGTCATTTGGCTTGGATACAAAAATTTTATTTATCTCAAGCGTTCGAGAATAATATGGGAATGTAACTTTAGATATTCTAATTCTTTACAAGGACACACACGTCGCAAAAAAGAATCCATCTTAGATCGTCTATCACAGACATCCCTTGGGGCGCTAGTATCCAACAACCATTCTCCAGAGTTACCATTAAGGCTAACCTCTGTCATCACCTAAGCGATTATTATTGTCAAATCCTCTTCTTTAATCAAGTTAACACAATACTATGTTAAACTTGCTCTAACACTTTCGTGTCATATGACCTAGTTTTTCTCAAATTTAATTGAGAAACATAGCGTCATTCTTAGAGAATTGTGTGACAATCTTATGGTTACCACGATGGGTACCATTCTAATTGGTGTGGATCTGGTTCAGCTTGCTGCTCTCATTCTTGAAACTTTAATGTTTCACAGCAACCTAAGTGGTTCGTGTAGTACTGATAATAGTACTTCTTATAATATCGTTATTATGGGCAATAAACCCATTCTATTCCCATATATTCTTCACATATATGCATGCATTTAAACAAAATCATTATACTCCACAACATGTATTCAAATTCTAATCATCGAGGTAATACACCTCAATGTCAACATATACATGCATCAATCTAGCTTACATTTTAGCATTCACCTTATATGACACAACTTTCAATTTATCATTCATTAATGATCCACGAACTAGCTTTCAATTCTTACCTCTTTTCAAGAAGTCATTGTATTCTGAATTCACTGCAAATAGCTAGGCACCACGCATAGCTTCCCTTGATCCCTCTATTTCATATTGAGACGACGGCTGTATACTCAACTTTTCCTTGCCGCAAAGAGGACCAGCCACTGCCATACCCTTCAATCATAGGGCTCGAATGGTTAGGGCTAGAAATTTCACCACCCAAGCTCATGACAAATAAGCTTCCATTAAATTGAGATTCTCAATTTTCTTCCTTCTCGGCAATTAGCTTGTCCAAAAGGACCCAAAATTGGAGAGAATTAATTCCCCCTTTTACAAGCGGACCAAGGAAGAATTTAATTGGGAGGCATTCCACTGTTCTATCTTCCCTCTGATTCTTTATCGTTGGAACATAAGGAATTGGTGCAGGGCAGATATACGGTTGGGATCCGCCAGCCGGACAGTGACACGAGAGATTCCCAGGCGCCCCCAAGGCCGCCGCCGCTTTGCCGCACAATACCTCCTACGCGCCGCGCCGCTCGCACAGCACTCTTCTTTGGCCTTTCTATAGTAGATATCCCGCTTATCCCTGGAAGCTTTCCCCATGATTTACAAATCCTTAACAACTTTGCCGGAGACAAAAGCAAACTCCTGCGAGGACAACCACCAGGAGCTGCGGAAGCAGTTGCCCATCGCAAGTTTCGGACCGACATCAACAGTTAAGTCGATGATCATCTGGTTGCTCCTTCGTCCCTTTCTCCTCATGTCCTTGCGGATTGTTAAGACCAGATCCGGTATTCTGTTCGGTACATACAACAGCGACGAACGTCTTAAAATTGTTAGAAATCGAACAGGAAAAATTAGGGTTACCGAATCTAGCTGAGTCGCGGACTAGGTCGCTCTCTTTAAGACGTTCGCGGCACTGCCTTCGTTGCGCACGGCAGACTATCAGCCGGTCGCATCCAGGATAAAACAGCCACTCATTAAATTTGCTTAGCGGTTTTGTGCGGAAACCGGAGCTCTCTGAATTTCACTCTCTCTCGTGTTTCTGCTCTCTGAGGTGTGTTTAGAGGGTCTAGGGGTCTGCTATTTATAGGAGCAGAAAACCTAGAATATTCCCTCTTTCTTTGGGAATAAGCCACATTTTAATTAGGAAGATAATTACTTCCATAATTAAAATATATTATATTAAGATAATTAATCCTAATTATCTCCATAATATTCTTTTTATTAATTATCCTTCCTATTTTCGTATCTAGAAAGAATACGGGATAATTAATTCAATGTAGCTTTCAAAGCTATTCATTCCCAACAGGTAATAAATCCACTTCAAAGTTTTTTTTTTCTTTTTTTCCAAGAAATGTCAAGAGAGAACCTATACATACTACCCCCAACCCTGCCCAACCCATACAAAAGCGAAGCCAATCCACAAAGTCAAAGGAGACCAACTCTAAAGGGGAGAGAAACAGGGCTTTCTGCGCCACTCTATGGGCAGCCCTGTTCGCAGTCCGGGGGACTGCCCTAAACTCTACCGAAACAGACAGAGACGATAAGAGAATAAAGCAATCCCGAAGCACCGGTCCTCCAATGGAATCTGATAATACACCTCGACGCAGCTGATTAATCACCACCTCTGAATCACCTTCAATGATGACCCGGGATAGTGATTTGGAGACCACAAGGAAAATGGCGGCTCTAGCAGCAAGGAGCTCTGCAAGGTAGGGATCAGCAATACCAGGGTGAAGAGCACCTACAGCCAGCTCCACACGCCCGTCTGAACCTCGCACCACTAGACCAGACGAGCAACCAGAGGAGCGAACAGCAGCATCAAAGTTGATCTTCAGGGCGCCATCTGGAGGAGGGGACCAGGGAGAGCGGCGAGAAAAGGACGGCTGGAGCGGGGGAGCAGGGACCAAAGGGAGGGAGGAAGACAGTTCTTGAAATTGGAAAAAACACTGACGAGCGAGAGACTGGGCAAGAGGTTGGACATGTTCAAAGACCACCTTATTTCTAGACTTCCAGATCCTCCAAAGAACACAAACGAACAGGAGGATATGGGTTTGGGGGTGCTCGGAAAGCATAACATGTCGCCACCAGAGACTGAAATTCACAGTCGGGGCCGAGGAGATGAAATCATTTAATCCCATAAGCGACCACAATCTTGTGGCAAGGGGGCATTTAAAGAACAGATGTTCAATACTTTCTGGTCTTCTCCAACACACAGGGCAACAGACCTGACAATTAACTCCTCTAGATTTGAGTGCAACTACTTCAAAGTTGAAACCAAGTATTTTTGCTAGGGAGGGAAAGCAAAGCAAGTCACTCAAGCTAAGAAAGTTTCCATCTTTGTGAGTCTCCAAGGAAATTAAACAAGTCCATGAAAGAAGAAATAACAAAAGACAAAAGTTGATACAATTCTGTTTAGTTGGAGAAGGATGATCAAAGGGGGAATACACACGAGAAGCATTTTCAATCGCACACCATAAACACAGTGTATTTAAATTATTAAACAAACACTCGAGGGAGAGACAGGGGTGAGAAGGTTGAAGTTGCAAGCTTTGCTCTTTCATCCATGGAACCCAAATAGAGATAGTCCTTTATCGAAGAGGGAACTCACCAGTTTCAGTTCTCTCTCCAAACACGACACCTTTGCTGTTGTTTTCTCTTCTGAGAAGGAGTGTCAGGTCTATAGAGTGAAGAAAAACCAGATGGCAGAGTGCTCCCTGCCTTGTGAGAAACTAGTAGGGAAAGAAGGAGGTTATAAATCCAGTCTAAACTTACATGAAAAAAGGACAAACACTAGAGAGGTTGCTGAGAGTCGTCTTTGAGAGGAGAAAAATTGAGCGAGGAATGGGAGGAAGACAAGTGGCTCTTAAAAGGTGAAGAAATTGGGATGGGAGGCTGCAGACAATCAAGCCAAGACAGAGACAGTGAAGAGTAAGGGAGAAAGATACAAGAACAAAGCAATATTGTGGTGCTGATGGAGAGAGAGGGAAGGATACATCAAATCTTTGAAGGTGGAGAAAGTTGTTTTTTGGAATTTGGATGAAACACGAGGAAGGATTATGATGAGAAAGGGAATATGTTAGAATTTTAGTTCCAAACTTAAAAGGATTCAATCCCAAGCATTGCTTAAAAAACTTGAATCCAAGAGGAGAGGAAAGAGTGGCTACCCTCGCATGCTTTGTGTCTTTCAATTATGGTCTGAGCCTCACTTGTGATTGATATTTTTTTTTTGTATTAACAAAAAATATAAAGAAAATCTCTATTCAGCAACATGAATTGAATTTTAAGTAATTTTATATGAAATTAGTCGATAGTTTCATGAACTTATCAATCAATTATTAATACTATGTCAATTACGAATACTGATTCATACACTCAGCTAAAATATTTGACAAATTATATTTTTATGATCAATAGAGATCGATAGATCCACTACTACTAATCCTTATAATCATATGTCTTTCGAAAGAAAAAATAAAAATAACATTTTTTATAACTTGTTTACTCGGTTTTTATCATTACTAATTCCACCTTGTGAGTATATAATTTTAGTTTTTATAAAAAGTTTATCATTTGAGTAGCATGGGTCACATACTCATGAATATTCTTTCTTCCACTTCGAAAAGAATCCCTTCTTTTTTTATTATATATAAAATATGATGGTGTCTTCTAGCTGTGCTACTCATTTTGTGCAAGGCTACATTGATCTGATTCCATAAAGGGATAAAGATCAATCGAAACGAATGCTAAATGAATGGAGATTGAGATCTCTTGAAAATCGCTACCTCTCGAGTGGGTTACTCTCAACTCAGACGGTTATCTCCTCCTTGACAGTTGACACAGGTCATGTTGGTGGCCTAATAAGAGATTATACTGGACGCTGCATGGGCGGCGTTGATAGCAACCTGTTGCTATCGGGTTAGGGTTTGCTTGTAACTCACAAGCGAGAGTACGACGTAAAGTGTCGAAAGACTGTTTTAGGTTTATTATTGATTGATTCGGACTAACGCCGTAGTTACATTATATAGACGACTAAACCTAATACCTAAACCATTAACCCTAGCCGACCCCTACTACTTCCCTAGGCCTCTCGGCCCTCTCCTAACCCAACACAAGAAGCTGACTTCTATCTTAATACGTAACCCACTCCCCCTACTACTACTTACTCGGCCCATGCACTAACACACGTACTAACTCTAACACAAGCTAACCTAAATAAGACCATAACATAATTAAACTAACTCCCAAAGCCCACCCACATCGTCGAGCCACTCCTCATGCCGAATGGGTTGCTACCATTCCTTCCCCCTTCGATTTCAACCTTGTCCCCAAGGTTGACCTTCCGCATCGTCCTCCTCGAACAAGCACATGATCTTGGCCGTACCACATTTGTGCCCGATCGTAAACCGTTCGTCACAATTGAAGCATAACCCTTGAGCGCGTCTCAGCTGTTGCTCCTCCCAGGTCAACCGCTTGCCATTCGTTGCACCTCGTGGAGGTCCCGTGCCCGCCGCGGTTGTCACCCGAGCTCCCGTCGACCCACCGCCATACCCCGCAGCCATCACACTCGGCGATGGACTGGTTGCTGTGCGACCCATCGGCGGTTTGTGCCGCTGCAGCTGGTCACTCTTCATCCGCGCCAGGCTGATTGCCTCCCGGAGGGACTGAGGGCGAAACATACGAATGTCATCCGCAATTTCGGGTTTAAGCCCTCCCAGATAGGTCCCCACCAAGGCCTGCTGCGTCCAGCCGACGCAACGATTAGCGAGCTTCTCAAACTCGCGCTGATAATCCCGGAGCGACCCCGTCTGACGAATGCGAGAGAGAGCCTCGTCACAGCTTTCGCCCACTGTGGGGCCAAATCGCGCCCACAGCTCTTGCGCGAACAACTCCCACGAAATTGTTTCACCGGCATCCTTGTACGTCCGCTTCAGCCACTGTCACCATTGGTTCGCTTCACCCTCCAGGTGGAACGAAGCCAACGAAACCCGTTGCTCCTCCGGAACCTCGTGATACTCGAAAAACTGTTCGACTCGGGGAAACCACGCTCCTGGTTCCTCTCCTGCGAACCGTGGGAACTCCAACCGAGCTAGCTTGGCGAGGAATCCCCCGCCGCTGCTCCTGCCGCCATCGGCCCCTCTGGAGGCCTCCCCGCTCTTTGGCTCACCTCCACTGGGTCGGCCGAAATCAAGCGGCCGCCCGGAGTCCATTGACGCCGAGGAACCACGGCGCTCGCCGTCTTTCGCGGCTGGCGTCTCCTTCTCGCCGGCGCCACTAGCGCCGCCATCAATCACCACCCCCTTGCCCTTGAGAAGGTCGCGGATGGCGCCCTCTACCCCATCGAAACTGCCGCCCAGCGCGAGAAGTCCCTGGTCCACGCTGGTGACACGCTCACCCAGCTCGCGGAGGGTCACATCCGTCGCCTGGTGCCCGCCGCGCAGCTCCGCGATCGCCGCCTGCAGCTCTCCCACAGCCTGCTCAAGCGCGGTACATCTTTCCCCAGCCGTCCCTACCATCGTCGGCTCTGATACCAATTGATAGCAACCTGTTGCTATCGGGTTAGGGTTTGCTTGTAACTCACAAGCGAGAGTACGACGTAAAGTGTCGAAAGACTGTTTTAGGTTTATTATTGATTGATTCGGACTAACGCCGTAGTTACATTATATAGACGACTAAACCTAATACCTAAACCATTAACCCTAGCCGACCCCTACTACTTCCCTAGGCCTCTCGGCCCTCTCCTAACCCAACACAAGAAGCTGACTTCTATCTTAATACGTAACCCACTCCCCCTACTACTACTTACTCGGCCCATGCACTAACACACGTACTAACTCTAACACAAGCTAACCTAAATAAGACCATAACATAATTAAACTAACTCCCAAAGCCCACCCACATCGTCGAGCCACTCCTCATGCCGAATGGGTTGCTACCAGGCGTTCGCTTGTAACCTGGAATATTGCTCCATTACCCAGACAAATTTGAGAGGTGTCGTTGAAGGTCTTCAAGTGGTTTGGAACCTCGTTTATCGAGTGTGGAGCTGGATTTAAGGTTCATGACCCTTATGCAGACTTGCAGGTGTGGCACTACCCACCGTAAATTCGACTACTGTTTCTCGCTTCTAGGAGCTTGCAGACAAGGATTTGGAAGTCGAGATCTCCCATATTTATCGTGAGGCCAATAAGTGCGCTGACTACTTTGCCGGATGTGGACATTTGAAGCCTCTAGGTGTACATAGTATTTTTGTTTCTGATGCTCTCTTGTACCAGTTTATTCTGTATGACTGTTAGGGGCTCTCTAAACCCCGAATGGGTTTGAATGAAAGCTAAGATATGATACATCTATTAAAAAAAGTAATTGATTATGGGATTAGACATATTTGACATATCAATATCTTGTTAGGGCATGCGAAATTATTGAAATAGGTGTGTTATGTTGAAATGTCTAGAGATAGTTGTAAGTGTCGAAAGAGGGTTCTTAACATCCGTCCTTCTTTTTATTTAAATCACTTAAATTCAAAAACGAAAATTGTTTTTGGCCTTTTTTGTGCTTAGAAGTTTGATGACGGGAAGGACAAGTTGGAGGTAGATTGTCTTACTTCCTATTTCTAATAATTGAAGTCACTTTCTCATCTTCATGCAAGATGAAGTTTGTCAATACCTATTTATATCTTTATCATTTTGTAGATCCAATCGACATTTTATCTAATCTCAATTTAATTAAATTAAGATAAACAAACATTTATGTTTAGAATTTGATCTCAGATAACATTAATTGATGATAAACACACAGATATACAAATTTTTATTAAAATTGGCCATTGTCTTTGTGTTCTACTTTGAGCTACAATTTGATGATCAAACTAAAACAAGAAACTGGAGGCCTACATTTAGGATTGTTTCACTTACGCTTGTATCTGGCATTTTTGAAGCGTCTTATTGTCTTATTTCCCTTCTTTTATAAAGATATGTTATTTGACGATCCTTTGGTTGTTGAGATGCTCACCCTCCAGGAGGCTATTCTCTAGTGCCTGACGTCCGAGTTTACGGAAGTGAGATTGGAAGGTGATGGCAAGGTGGTTATTGATAAAATTAATTAGATCGGATACTAGGGATAGCCGAATTGGAGCTTTTCTTGAGGAATTGTTCATTGTTTAGCGATCCATAGAGGGCTTAATATGCGATTTGTAGGACCGGGTACTTATAGGGTAGCCTATTTGGTGGCTAGAAAGGCCCTTCAATTGTAGCTGACTATGCGTCGCTTCTTTGATTTTATGACCTAGTTAAATTCCAGAATGTAATTATCTATTTTTCTTATCAATATATATAATTATCAATTGTAAAAATAATAATGATATTCGCACCAAAAAAATAATAATAATGATATGTTATCTGAGAATTTTCTATACATACATAAGACGTAAACAAACAATTTGAAAGTTTTATAAAAATAAACAACAATAAATTTATATGTGTGCCAATGATCTGAGAAAATAATATGCAAGAGAATGATTAACGATAAAACAATGAGTAATTATCATAAAAGGTCATACAACTCATCACTTAGTACAAAACGGTCACAAAGTTTAATTTTGCACATTTCAAAATAAACACGTTTGGACGAATAACAAAAAGGTCATTTCGTCAATCTCCATCCAAAAATCCGTTAATTTAATCTAGTCAGCACGCCATATCACATAAAAATTTAATAAACTAAACCAATTGAACACAATCGAACCACACTTAACCCATCCGAAAACTACACCCATCGAGCTTGATCAGACAGATAGATCGTACTCGCCGCTCAGTTCTTAGCCCCACTATGGCCCTCCTCATTCTTCGACGACTGCTTCCTCCTCACACACATGACGGGGTCTTGTCGGCGGTGGTTCCCTGCTGCTCAGTCCCATACCCGAAACCCTAGATTGAGTAGGTTTGCTGTAGCTGTCCGATCCACCGGAAGACAAAGACATTGATTCTATGCAAACCCTAGACTCCTCCCGTCTGCCTCGTTTCGTCTGTTATATTGCTCAACAATAGTTGGCGGCGCTGGAGCCGCAGTCGTAGGATGGGGACTATTGTGGGCCTCTCTCTCTAATTCATTTCCTTTGTTGCACTACAGAATTTTGGTGCTACCTTCTCCCTTTATTGTTTGTCGGAAATGGAAGAATAACAATCGAGGATTGATTGAGGTAGGGAGCCTAGGCATTGGTGGAGGGGAGAGGGAATCAGGGCTCCGGCGGGCAAGTTCTTTGCTTTTTTTTTTCTTGGAGGAAGGAGATAGCCGCGGTTTCTCTTTTCTCCGATGTCCCGATTTGTACTAAGTGATAAGTTGTGTGACCGTTTATGATAATTACCCATAAAACAATTGACTTTCAATTGACGGTCCCGTATTCAAATATTAATTACACTCATCAATATTCTACTATTTTAGACACCTTATCATATATTCAAAAGTAATAAATATGTAGAATTGAAAATATATTAAGAAGACAAAAAAGAAGAAAAGATTAAAATTTGTGGGGTGTTTTACATAAATATTATAAAAATAAAAAAATATTATGTAGTGGTAAAATTTCTTGATGAAGTGATAAAAAATTTCTTGGTGGTCATAGCATTTTTAATATGAGTAATGTGGCAAGAAAGAGTGAAAGAATGATATGAAAACATGAGAACTAGTTTTCATATTTATATTTGAAAAAAATAGTCGTTTTCTGCTCGTTGTCGGGCTTATGTGACCGTTAGAAGGGGTGATGTGTGAGGCCATGCATGCCGAGCACAATCGTAGTTGTGTAGCTCAGCATGCGCGAGGTTGTGAGAGCTGAGCTAAACTTATCTTGTTTAGACTCAATTTACGTGATGTCGTATATATTGAACTAATATATTCTATAATTGCACTCGGTATGCGCATCTTCACACTCACACATTCTCACTTTCTTGTACGATATTCTCGACAATACGATTTCAGACTTCTATATCGGTGGTAATTTTTTTTATTTGCATGTAATTCACCCAAATTTGTGTGTAATTCCGACCTTAAACCAGGACATAGAAAAACATTTTGAGGTTTAAAATTAGAAATCTAACGACGCATTGGCACTATGTCATCCCTACGACAAGAGGTAGTTTGCGAGAAAACCCTCGTAGTCGTAAACCAATTGTTGATTTTGCCACAGTGTCGAGAGCAAGGCGAGACATTCCATCCGGTAGATGTCCCCAGCCAGAAAACAAATCGGCTGGTTCCCTCTCTTCTCCTCTCCGTGCAATTCTTCTTCCCGGGGCGTTTCCTTTTTCGCCGGATTTTCGTCGGGGAAACTGCCGTCTGTGGATCGGGTAAAAATTGACGTTGCATTGCATGCTCTGCGCATCTAGGGTGTTTCGCCCCTGTACTCCATGTCGTAATTTCTACTTTTCCTCTCTTTTCACTTTTGCAATTTCATGTGGGTTGTTGATGAGATGGTTGAATGGAGAGGTAAAGTTCGGATTTTGAATATTGGGTATCCTTGGTCTTTGTTTAGAATTTTGTTTTATCGCTCTATCGTTGGAGAGTTTCCGTCCTTCTATGTAAATCTATGTTCTGAAATTAATTCAACCTGGATCTTCCTGATGTTGTTCTGATATCTTTTGTTATTGAACCGGGCACCAAGATTCCAATTTCTAAGGATGTTTCCTCATTGTTTCTCACTCTTGACTACCCGGGTTTCCTGTTCTGGTAGTGCATTTGTAGCATCTGTTGGCCTGGTCTTTAGTCTTGACAGAATCATGAACAATAATTAGACGGAATTCTGTTGTCCCTAGGTGGAATTGTGGGTTTTTTACTGGTGTATGTTATCGACAGTGCTAGTCAACGACAATGAGTGTGGTTGGGTTTGATATCGGTAATGACAACTGTGTTATTACTGTTGTAAAACAACAGGGCATTGACGTGTTGTTGAATGATGAATCAAATCGTGAAACCCCCACTGTGGTGTGTTTTGGGGAGAAACAGAGGTTCTTTAGATCTTCAGGTGCCTCTTCTGCTATGATGAACCCAAGATCTACTGTAACACAAGTGAAGAGATTGATTGGAAGGAGATTAAAGGATCCTGAAGTTCAAACGAACCTAAAAACATTACCATTTGAGACGTCAGAAGCAAAGGATGGTGGCATTTTGGTTAATTTGAAATACTTGGGTGAAACGCACTCATTTGCACCAGTTCAAATCTTGGCAATGTTATTTTCACATTTGAAAGATGTGGCGGAGAAGAACTTGGAAATGCCAGTCGTAGACTATGTGATAGGAATACCATCATACTTCACAGATTTGCAGAGACGAGCATATTTGGATGCTGCTAAAATTGCAGGTTTGAAGCCTTTGAGACTGATGCATGACTGTGCTGCAACTGCACTTAGTTATGGTATATATAAAACCGATTTTTCCAGTACCGGGCCGACATATGTGGCATTTATTGACATTGGTCACTGTGATACTCAGGTGTCTATAGTATCATTTCGAAACCAATCAAATCGTTGATTGAACAAGCAAGGTCAACGACATTTTTTATCGTATGACTTGTCGTCGGCAACTGATCGATTTCCTCTGTTAGCTATATATGAGACCATTTCACTCTTATATGGTAGCACTTTAGCATCATCAGTGGTGAATAGAACTGACGGAGTTGGACATATGAGAATAATGTCACATGCTTTTGAAAGCAACTTGGGTGGGAAGGAATTTGATGAGGTTTTGTTTGGTTATTTTGCGGCTCAGTTAATGAGCGGTACAATATAGATGTAAATTCTAATATCAGGGCTTGTATTAGGTTAAGAGCCCCATGTGAAAAGTTGAAGAAGGTTCTAAGTGCAAACTCAGAGGCACCCTTAAACATTGAATGCTTGATGGATGAAAAGGATGTTAAAGGTTTCATCAAGAGGGAAGAGTTTGAGAGGCTGTCATCAGGTTTGCTGAGAGAGAGTTGGTATTCCTTGCAAGAAAGCTTTAGTTGATGCAGCCATCTCCGTGGGAAGTATTCACTCGGTCGAGCTTGTGGGATCTGGATCTAGAATACCAGCAATTGCTAAGTTAATAACTTCTTTGTTTCGAAGAGAACCCAGTCGGACTCTAAATGCAAGTGAATGTGTGGCTCGTGGGTGTGCTCTGCAATGTGCAATGCTTAGTCCAATTTTTCGTGTAAAAGAATATGATGTAAGTACTTTCAAAATCAATTTGATCCCTTATAGTTTTCCTGTTCCAAAGTCGCATGCACTTGCTTACATTGGTTGTTAGTGTTAACAATCAAATTACTGCTCCTTCCCTTTTTTGTGGATAGGTTGTGTGCTTCTTAAATGATTAGGTTCCAATCAAATTAAATTTTGCATTATAACTGTAGCCTTTGATGTATGCATTTCATCATAGACTATAGTCCTTGTATTTCCCCTTAACCCACTCCCCAGACTATCACTGTGAATTGCAAAAGGGAATGTATGGCATGTTGTTTTACTTGTATATATATGTGCGTTCAACGACAGTTCAGGAACTTCTAGCTGGGTGGTATGCAGGTTCAAGAGTCGAATCCTTTCTCCGTAGGGTTCTCATCAGATGAAGGCCCAATTTGCACACCCTCATCTAATGGCATATTGTTTCCTAGAGGCCTATCCATTCCAAGTACCAAAGTCTTGACATTTCAAAGAAGTAGTCAGTTTCACTTGGACGCTTTCTATGCCGATCCAAATGAACTTCCAGCTGGTGTGTCTTCCAGGATATGTACTTTTACGGTAAGCCTTCTTGTCAATAATGTCGAGGATATGGGGAACTCTTTGGTCTGACATTAGGTCTTCTACCTTCTCATAAAGATGTGGTTACTGGTCTGAACTCCCATTGCATACAGTTCTTGCCTTGTATCTTTTGGTCTCATGATGATAACTATATGCTCACTGTGTTTACCTTGTCTTTGTCCGTTATTGATGCACAATTTGTGTTGTTTTCTTGTTGTATTTTCTAAACACACCAGTCTTTGATTCAATGTTCATGTAGGTACTTTTTAGCTTCAAAAATGCTAGAGAAAATCATGCTGGGTTAAGGATATTTTAACTAGGACTATCCATATTTCTAACCCTTGAAGCCTTTTTCGTGATGGCTTCCATATGGTTGGTATGGATGGACATCTGGAAAATGAAAGTATTCTACCATCTGTGATTGAGATGTAAGGATAATATACAATTCAGATAGTTAAGAAGAGTCCCCCGGACTGATATATGATTCAGTTAGTTAAGAAGAGTCTCCACACACTCCCTAGGCACATTTCTATCTGCTTCAAAATCTGATTGGAGAGCGATCATTCAGCTTTTGGGCGCTGGCCGAGGGAGGAGATACAAGAAATACTTCTTGTTGCTATGTGCTTAGATTTAGGGTCGAACTGCCTTTAGATGTATGGTTCGATGGTGGTTAAACACAAATAAGATCTTTTAGTAACAAGCAGCCACTTTCGGATGTCTGTTGAAGGGATTTGTTTGATACATTATGCTCGTAACTTTCTTTTCTATGCTTTCGCATTGAATGTTACTCACTATTGATTTTGCATCTTGGACTTCTCATTCTCATGGATGGTTCCTTTGTCAATGAACTAAGGTAATCTAAAATTCTTTATATAGATTGGTCCTTTACAAGGCTCCAGTAATGATAAGGCAAGGGTTAAGGTTAAAGTCCAGCTAAACCTCCATGGTATCATCGCTATAGAGTCAGCTACGGTAAACAGCGTCCACTTTCATGCAGTCTTTTCATGATTAATTTGTACTTAAAGATCTGAGAGATAATTGAATCTTAACATGCTTATCTTGAAGGTTGTTAGTGGTCATGGTGATGACTTCAGTATGCATTCTCCATCTTCCGAATCTTCAGTAAGTTCATCCACAATATATAATTTATTTATCAATTGATTTATCATCCCTGATGTTTATGAAGATATCTTAAGTCTTTATGAATTGAGGCCAACAGGAAGCGTTCTTGTATTTTGCTTTTTGCATAGGTCATACTGTATTGACTTAATCTACTAGGGCATCGGAGCAAATGATTATTCCAATTGTATCTGCAGGCAGATGGTTCGAGAGATAGAGGCAACCGTAGGATCAATATACCGGTGAGTGAAACTGTTTATGGTGGAATGACAATGGCTCAGCTTTCAGAAGCCCATGAGAGGGAACTTGAACTCACCCAACAGGACAGAATTGTGGAACAAGCCAAGGAAAAGAAGAATGCATTGGAGTCGTATGTCTATGAGATGCATAATAAGGTACAAATTAATTGGTTTAAGAATATACAATTCAAAAAGAGGGAGGAGGCCATTATGAATTTAAGTGCGCATATCAAGGATAACTATTTGTGTATTTTGGTTTTACGTCCTTTTCAATTCGCGGATTTTAAAGATCAATAATATGTGACATGTGCAGCTTTTTAACACATTACGGAGCTTTGCTAGCGATGAGGAAAGGGAGGGAATTTCAAGGAGCCTACAAGAGACGGAGGAATGGCTTTATGGAGATGGAGATGATGAAACTGAGAATGCTTATACCACAAAGATGCAGGATTTGAAGCAGGTAATCCTATTTTTTTAAGCTTTGTCCTCTCAAAGTTTGTACTCTTTAGGCTGACTTTTTGTACCGCATTTTCATTAGTTGGTGGATCCAATTGAGAACCGATACAAAGATGAGGAAGCTAGAGAATATGCCACAAGATAATTGCTCAATTCCATTGCAGAGTTTCGAGCTTCATCAGAGTCTCTTCCAAATGAGGACAGAGAGATGGTATGATAACATAAGAGGCCAGATTTGCTCACATTAACTGAAAACTTGACCAATTCATTACTGTAATTATCTGTGGTTTCCTGATTTTGCAGATGATGAATGAGTGCCATAAAGCATAACAATGGCTGATAGCAGTAACACAGCAACAAGAATCCATGCACAAAGACACTGGCTCTGTGTTATGGTCCAGGGATGTGAAGAGCCAAGCAGAGAACCTTATATCGTAACTTTCCATTTCATCAAAATTTCACTTTTGGATGGCTTGACGACTTTCCAATTTTGTAAATCTTGATTGATTGAGTTTACAGAACATTGAAGCACATACTGAAGAAGAGGACTTTACCAACTAATTCAGGAGGCAGCAAGGGTTCAGATCGGTAAAAGCAACATTCGCCAAAGCAGTTGAAGACTTTTGTAGACATAATTTCTCCGTTGACGGAATCAAAATACTCCACATTGTCATACCGATCCTTAAAATTTTGCATATATTCAAAGCTATAGAAGTTAGAGAAAGAAAAAACAAAAGCATGAAGAAAGGCAAAGGAAATTAGCCCATCTCATTACCAGTTTCGGTGGCAACTCATGAAAAACAAAAGGTCGGCAACCACCATGGCAGTTAACCCAGAGTTTGCACGTTCTATTGGCTTGCATTGTGCACAGAATCACTTGGGAATTTGAATTTGTATAGTGTAGAATCTACAGCAAGGTTGTCACCCTGTGGGTCGACCCGAACGTGGTCGAGCTAGTGGGTCAAGGGTTAATGGGTCACCCGTTTTAGCCCAAAAATATGAAAAAGTCATTATATTGTACTTATTTTGAATCCAACATAAAAAAATGATCGTACTTAAACTTCAACACACTTAAATAACATCAACTTAAATTCAACATAGTAAAAATTCAACGACACTTTTGAACGAGCAGCCCAATGACCCGCTCGAACGGGCCAACCGCCCTGGTTTTTCCGGGTTTGACCGGGTTTTCCCGGGTTTGACCATTTCCGGGCTAACTCTCAAATGGGCTATTTTAACCCGTTTTCAAGGCCGGGTCAGGGCCAACCCGGGTCAACCCGCGGGTTGACAACCTTGATCTACAGACATTGTGTCGATTAATTCTTTTAACTTTTCTAGTGTAGCAATAGGTAGCCCATGCGGTGGTTAGAAAGGCACTTCCATTGTACCGACTATGAGTCGTTTATTTTATTTTCATACCTAGCTGCACTCTAGGATGTAACTATCTCTCTTTGAATCAATATATGATTATCTTTTGTCAAAAAAAAAAACTTTCTAGTGATTTTGGGTGCTCCCCATATATCTGTTTTCTTGGCCATTTCTGGACAACGCTATAAACAAGCAACTAATCACGGGCCTGGCCAGTTGGCCGAATTCAGTTGTCAATCACTCAAATAACAGTAGCAATTTGTAGTCGAGCTTCACATTAGTATAAAAATATTAATGTTCTTCAAATAATTATTTATTATTAATACCATTTCATGATGCGGAGCCAGTATAGCACGATGAACCAAATAGGTTCTTTCATTGTAATTCAAATGGAGATCACCATATACATCATGGACAATATCAGCAATGCCATCTCCTTCACTTTCAACCCTCGAAGACGTTGGAATTGGCATAATTGACTCCCCAAAAACATTGGAGTCCCCTCTGTCACCTATATCCAAAATTCATTTGCCGAATTCTTCAATGTCGATAGCTTCTTGAGGCCTACAATTCTATAAGCACAATCTCATATTCTGATAGAGCTTCAAAACTTTTAATGATGGCCATAAATGCGACCTCTTAATAGAAGAATTGACAATATCTGCTCGTGTTTCCTTAGCAATTACTGGTAATGTTTGTCAAAAATCTCCACCAAACACAATAGAAATTCCTCCAAAGATCATGTCCTCATTGTTTGAATGTTTCACTTGAAAAATGTCTCTGAATGTTCTGTCCTTGCTTCAATATTATGCTTATGAGTCATAGGAGCTTCATCCCAAATAATAAGAGAATCATTCTGAATCAACTCAGCTAGCTCGCTCCCTTGTTCAATATGAAATGTTAATTTTGAGTCATAGTCAATTGGAATGTGGAATCTAGAATGAACGGTTCTGCCTCTAACCATTAGCAAAGCTGCAATACCAGAAGAAGCAATACACAACACTATTTTCTTTTCCGCCCGTAGTTTCAAACGAATAACCTTCCAAAGAAATATCTTCCATGTACCTCCGAATCCATAGACAAAGAAGCAGTACCCATTCTCTCCATCCATAGCTTGAACAATTTCATCGAATGCCATCCTCTACTCTGAATTCAGTTTTGGATACAAACTATTGAATTCCCTCATTAAATCTTCTGGATTGTAATTTAACTCCTCAGCGATCATTCAATTTTGAGAATTTATTCTCGTAGCTCTAGATGGAAACGGCAAACCTTGAAAATCACCAACGACTTCCAATGTTTTTGCCATAATTTATCTATCTCCACCAAACATATTTCTTTGATCTCATCAGCAGATAGCTGTAAAGTGGATAAATTTAACACCCTTCTTCGATTGAACAGGATATCATCGCTCAATAGATCCCAGTTTTTTCCCACAAAGATTGCACATAAGACACTTGACAGTGAATAAGAATTGTGAAAAACAAATTCCTTACTTTATATCCAGAACCCTAAAATGCAACTTCTTTCAAGCAGTCACTTCATTCATCATCATCTGCCAATAACTGAAGATCATACCATGCTTTTTGGAATAAAGCATGAACAACAACGTTAACTGTTCGAATTTCTTCATAAGGAAGAAATCCTCTGACTAAATGCAGCAGTAACAAGCGAAGATAAAATCTTTCCTTACCTGATGGAGGACAATAATACAATCTTCCAATACAAACCTTGTTCTTCCTCATCTGCCACCTTTTCAACTTCCGATTCCAAACGAAATATTGAGAAAACTCCACAAAGTTATGATTTTGTGCCTTAGAAGAATGAGCATTGATTTCCATCAATGCATTCAAAATCGCAATTCTAACTAGAAGCGGAAAAGGGGTAAAATCATTAAAGCGTAGAATTAAAGCGTAAAAATGTAAATTTTTTACGCATACTGTAAAATAATGAAAAATGTGTTAAGTACGACCTATACTTTGTAAAATATGAGTGCACATAATTTAGATAAGTTAATAAATACATGTAATTCATGTCTAAAGTTGAGAAACTCATAACATCTTAACAATAAGTTCATAAACATATATCTTAACAATAAGCTACCTTCCCCTCTATGCTAGTGAATTTGAAAAGAGCCTAGCTGGTGAATTAGATTACTCTATTGAAACTAAGAATACACCCAAGTACCTGATATGTATCTTTTAATATCAAATATATCATATTTTTGTGATTTACCTCTAAAATATACTTTTTATAATTATTTTCATGAATAGAATACTCATTTACTGAACCAGAAGCGTAAAAGCGTAAAGCGTTTTGATGAACCAGAAGCATAAAAGCGTAAGCTTTAAAGCTTTAAAGCCCATTTTAGTCCTGATTTTATACACTAAAGAATTTATATGGAAACGAAAGCATTGTGGGGACTTAGAAATGTAAAATCAGAATGAGAGAAGTGTTGGGGTACTAGTTTTCCTTGGACCTAATTATCACCAACAAAATCAACACTTAATCTCTCGAAACAAAAAAATAAACCGTAGAAAGATTACCACCATTACTGAAACCTAGACTAGCTAATCATATTCATCATACAAGAAATCGAAGATCTGTAAGGCCATTCTTCAGTAAACCATTTCCTGACATCCTAACAAGAAATAATAGAGAAATAGGAGAATCAATCAAAGTAGCCTCAATACCTCTTGTACCCGAGGATAATTCCTCGGACATCGGGAATGGAGGTCGGGACGCGGAGCAGAGAAGGAGCATCCGAGCAAGAGGGCGGTGGGACGGAGAGGTCTGGGGCTCTGGGAAGGGCGGCGACCGTCGGAAATGGAGTCGAGCTGGGAGGGTGGAGGCGGTGCAGATTTGCGCGGGGTTTCATAGAGGGATAGCCGAAGAGGAGAGGGATGGAATGGAAAGCGCGGACATGCAGGTGCGGCGGGGTTTCTGGGAGTTGGGGGGAATTTTGGAAATGTAGGGTTTACTAAGTGTGTACGGGTATCCACGGGCGGGTACCCCCAAACTCGAACCCTCCCCAACCTGCCCAACAACACACCGGGTTTAAACCCGAACCTAGCCCGTATCCGGTCATTACGGATTTTACCCGCTTTGACCGGGTTGGATTGGGTACCCGCGGGTCCAGGTTTCAATGCCATCCCTACTAGTAAACAAGAAAGACTCGATTTGATATAGAGAAACATACCAAGGATATGAGAAAATGTAAACTGAGGTCATTTGGTGATGCGTGACAGCCTCACGCATCGAGAACTTGAATACGAAAACTAAAGAAAATTGAATGTACTAGGATTTATTTTTCTTCGATAAATAAAACATGAGGGTTAAGTACATATTTATAGGACACATCCCATAAACCCTCTCTCTCTCTCAAACATGGTAAGCTAATCACAATTCGACTCCTAATTTACAACTACCTAAATAAGAATAGTACTAACCCGATAAACTAGAGTAATATCCCAAAGTAAACATAATAATAATTATGACGAAAAGAGGTCCAGAGGCTCGGCCACATAAATGCATCATTTGGAAGTTGTGATTTCAAATGGTATATTGAGCTAATTCATGTATTTGTGATATCAAGTCTTTTTTTGGCTTATATTGAACTAGAATGCATGCATTAACTTTTTGGAGGCCCCACTACAATCATTCATAATTGAGGGATTATCAATCTCTACTTTTTGTTGGGATTTTTCACAATCACTCAAAATTGACTTTTGTGGCTTTACAACAAACCACAATCTAAACCTCCAAACAAGATATTTTGCTAATACATCAAATGATAATACACTAATTGACTCAACACATCAATTTGAACAATCACAACTTCCAAACGACCCCAGCCGCTTGAGATTGTTAGGGTTTCAAGAAGACAACACAATTAGCAAGAGATTGTTAGGGTTCCATGGATCTCTCTAAGTGTAACATAGTTCTAGTCACCAGGACAATTTAAGCGCTTGTCATATATTCACATATCATAGTTTGCCTCCAAGATTCATTTCCCGTGCAAGCTGAATACTAGAAATATAACAAGAAACGGCCGAATAAAAGCTGCACTAATATTATATAGAGTGATGGAGAGAATGCCATCTCCAATTTCACAAAAAGAAAAACAAATAATGCATTTAGGGGTCGTTTGTAAGAGTCATTTGCTCAAATATAGACATTTGAGAAATGTAAGTTATGGAGAGAATGCCATCTCCCAATTTCACAAAAAGAAAAACAAGTAATGCATTATATAAATGGAAAAGAATAGGAAATGATAAAGGTTCGGAAATTAACTTGAAATTCTCAGCCATGATGATCAATTGATCACCATTTCTTCAACCTTTTTACTCCTGACCATACAATCTCTGTTTTTCTGTCCTGCAACGACGTCGTAGTACCTCTGCAGCGAAGTTCCATTGCCAGCTGGTGATTTCCGCATCGTCGCCTGTATCGAGGACTTCCTCGGACAACTGGCCGTGGGTTGCGATTTCCTGCAATAGTGCGTCGGATTGTAGCGATCTGACTGTTGAGTGATAGGCATATTTGGGATGTTGTTGGATAGTATTTAGCAATATTCATTTGTATTTGTGTGCATGGGCCTAGGGCCCTTTACGTATAGGTTTCATGGGGTTAATGGTTGTGACCTAGAAGAGCAGAACCCTATCTATGGTAGAATAAGGTTCTCGTGTATATATAGGGCTGAATCATCGAAAACCAGTGAATAAGATTGGAGAGCACAAACTCTCCCGTGGAATAGTCCTGAATATCGGGGATACCACGTATATCGCTTGTATGTTTCATTTTAGATCACATCTATGTTTGTCTTAATGCCAAGAACTTTTCTCTGTGGGAGTTTCAGTTGCGTATCTTTTCCCAAGGTCGTGTTCTCTTCCCCATTCTTGACGGGACCGTCGTTCGCCCGACGGTTGCTCCCTTTCTTGTTGCGGATCGTGATGGCTGTGATAAGGATTCAGGATAATGCCCGACTCATGTCCTGGATCGTCAACTCAGTTGATCCTTCCATCGTCCTTGGCCTGCGTTTGCTGCCTTATGCTCACACCATGTGGGCGCATTTGACGTCGACGTACTCCAACACCAACACTATTTGACAGTTTGAGCTCGAAGTCAATCTTGATCGCCTCCAACAAGGTGATCGTGATGTTACTACATATTTGAATGTTGCGTAGCTATTATGGACTGAGCAGGATCTCTTGACGACCTTGCTTCTTTCTAAGTAAGCCTCTGAAGAGGTTCGTCAAGGACGCACTCAATCCCGTATGCTGCAATTCCTTAGCCGCCTCCATCCGGAATTCAAGATCGTCAACTCCACACTGGTGAACAAGGATGATCTGAAGATGGACGACATGCTTGGTATTTTGATCCACGAAGAAACAAGGTTGCACACACAATCTCAGCTGGAAATTTGCCGCGGCGAAGCCGATCCAGCCTTTGTTGTTAGTTGGCCTCATTTTCAGAGCCAGCAGTCTCAAGGCCAGTGTCGCACCCCTGTTTTCCAACTTAAATGCCATCATTGTCATGAGCTTGGCCATTATCAGTGGCATTGCAAGATGTAGAACTTCTGGAATATTGCAAAACTGCTGGTCATATAATCCTCGACTACAAGTATCTTCAGAACAAGCCTGCTCGTCCTCCTACTCCTCGCCCTGATCACACGGCCCATGCTGCCCAACCCCTCGATGTTTCTGGCTCTCTGTTGTCTCCGTCGATGCTTTCGAACGCATAGTCAACTCAGCCATTAGCTCTTCTTTCTCGACTCTTCTGTCGTCAGGTACTCTCTCTCACACATTTTTATTGGATTCTACCTTTTATAATCACATGACGCGCGATGTCCTGAAATTGCATGATGTTCGTTCCGATGATAATATGGTTTTGCAAGTCGCCAATGGTCATCATTTTCCTGTTACTGGTGTTGGAACCGTTCATGACTCTCGTATTAACCTGCCCCATACACTTCATGTTCCTGATCTCGTTCTGAACCTTGTTTTTGTGGGTCAGCTTACTGACAAAAATAATGTTGTAGTTTTCGCACCTTCTGGCTGCTTTGTATCGGACATGAAGACGGGGAGGCTGGTGAGAAGGGGGAGTAAGCGTGGCCGTGTCTTTCACCTAGAGGAGCTCTCGGGTCAATCTTCCGTTCCAATCGTGTATCATCCATCCGTCCCATTTTCTTTTTTTGTCTTGTCCACGTCTAATTCGGACAATGGTTTTTGTTTATGAAACTCTCGTATGGGTCATTCCAATTCAGATTGTCTTTGTACTATGTTCAGAAAGAATTATTTGGTGTTCGTAATAAGATTGATAGCTCCTCCTCGTTTTCTTGCACTTGTTGTGTTGAGGCTAAATAAGCTCGTCAGTCCTTTTCTTTGAGCTCCACTGAATATTCTGATTCTTTTCAACCTTTTCACACTAATTTGTGTGTGTGTGTGGGGGGGGGGGGGGGGGCTCTCTCGTCTTGTCTCGCCATGATTTCAAGTATCTCGTTTAATTTGTCGATCATGTTACTCATTATGTCTAAGTGTACTTCCTTCGCCTTAAGTATAATCTAAAACAGGTAGCAATTACTTAAGTATAATCTAATTCATAACTAAAAAAATATCATCGTACCTCCAAAGTTGTGCGATGCTTCCCCAGGACAAGACTCTTTCTATTGTACTAGATGCGCAACCACTTGAAGCAGATGTTGGCTTTATATAGCCATATTATGACACCAACTGTACTAGATGCGCAACCACTTGAAGTAGATGTTAGCTTTATATAGCCATATTTCCAAATTATTGACTTGGACGACCATTAGGAAGGATGGTAGCCCTGTTGGAATTGGGAGGATACCATCCAAATTATGATATGGATGACTACCATGTGTCTCAATACCTCTGCTTCTGAGCTAAAAACCAAAACGTCTCTTATGGTCAACTTGCAAATATTTAGTATGGCCCTTCACTACTCGGCCATGTTGCATATCTTTAGAAACCATGTCAACTTCAACTAGGTCTCCATGTGCACTAGGCCGAAATCTAAATCATTGACATTCTTTTACGTCCCAAAGGGACGATATGTATGGCTTAAGGTACTTGCCATTAATTAAATGCTCATGTTGTACACCATCCAAATCTTTCAATAAGTAAGCACCATTGGGATGTACAACATGAACAATGAAGGGACCACACCAATTAGGAGACCACTTACCAAATTTTGGATCTTTTTCACCAATTGGCAAATGCAGCTTCCATACTAGCTCTCCTTCCTCGAACGACCTATGCTTTACTTTTTTATTGTATTACCAAGCCACTCTGGCCTTTTGTACCTGGATTTTATCAAGAGCTTGAAGTTGCATCTCATCTAGTTCGGACAACTCCAACATCATTGACTCATAATACTCAGAGGGAGTCAATTCATGTTGTCTCATGTATGGTAGATACTTTACCGTTATCTCAACTAGCAAGAAAGCTGCATCACCATATGTCAAAGAGAAGGAGTCACTCTCGTACTATTACGTGGTGAAATCCTATAAGCCCTTAGTGCCTCTGATAGTACCTCATGCCAATTCCTTGGATTGTCCTCAATCATTTTGGACAAGATCCCTTTTATCACCTTATTAGATACTTCTACTTGACCATTGGCTTGAGCATAATAAGGTGTGGAGTGGATGATCTTTATGACGTGCTCTTTGGCAAACTCCATTACCCGTGCTCCAGTGAAAACTGTCCCTTGATCGGCTGTTATCGTGGCTGGCAAACCAAAACGGTGAATAATGTGTTCCTTGATAAAAGAAATCACCTACCCTTGGTTCACTGTCTTCATTGTCTTTTCTTCTACCCACTTTGTAAAATAATCAGTAGCCACAATGATAAAGGTGTGTTGCTTGGATGATGGGGGATAGACTTGTCCAATCAAATCCATTGCCCAACCAAAGAATGGTCGAGGATTAACAATAGATCTCAAATCAATGGCAGGTGCTCTTTGCACTGTTCCATGATGTTGGCAAGCTTCACATCCCATAGCAAATGTTGCACAATCGGGGCAAATAGTTTGCCAGTAGTATCCATCTCATGGATGGACTAGCTTGATGTGCTCCACATATTCCCTCGTGGACCTCAACCATAGCTTGTAAAACTCCTTGCCCCCCCCAAGCATTTGAGCAAAAAACCATCTGGACTTCTTTTGAACAGTGTCCCATCTAGCAAAACATAGTTCCTGGACCTAAACTTGGTAGTATGGTCTACATCCCCACTTGGATTTTGCAAGTACTTCACTAGAGGAGCACGCCAGTCATTGGCGTCATCTTCAATCACACACACCTCAACAACTTGTTTCATTCGATCCATCAAAGGGATAAGAGTTTGCACGAATATTTGATCTCTTACTCCACTGACAAACTCTCTGAAGCCAGAGGCAAGCAGGGCCAGATAGTTGGTCTTGCCATTATCCATACGAGGAATGAACTTGATGGACACATTGTCAAAATGAGAAATCAGCATTTTGACATGCTCGAGATACAACTCTAACACATAGCTGACACGTCGGTATTCACCAAGCACTTGGTATACTACCAGTTGGGAATCTCTCCTAATATTGACATTCTTTGCCTTTAAATTAACCAAAATCTCTAAACCAACAACCAAAGCTTCATACTCTGCTTGGTTTTTAGTACATGGCACATCAAGGGAGAACGCGAAGTGCATGGCATGACCTGATGGCGAGGTCAACACCACACCAACTCCTGCTCCTGAACGTGTCTTTGAGCCGTCAAAGAAAACGTCCAAGGCATCTTCTCAACCATCCCAACTTCTACTTGCTCTGTTGGCATACCCACACATGGATGGTCTGCCAAAGAATCTGCTAGGGCTTGACCCTTAACTGCCCGTTGAGGCACATACTTCAAATTGAATTCGGACAAGGCAAGTGTCCACTTACCAATCCTACCATGGATGATTGTCCGGGACAGCATGTATTTAATAACATCAGTTTGGCAAATGAGCTGCACCTCAATGGGTGCCATGTAATATCTTAACTTCGTACAAGCAAAGGACAAGGCCAAACATAAATTTTCTATGGATGAGTATTTTTGCTCGGCCTCATTCAACAACCTACTTAAGTATTAGACTGCTTGCTCATTGCTAGAATCATTCTCTTGAGCCAACAGACATGCTACAGATGTGTCTGTGACTGAAAGATATAATTTTAAAGGACGATTCTGAATTGGTGAATTGAGCACTGGCGGGTTCACCAAATACCTTTTGATATCTTCAAAGGCTTGTTGGTGCTCCCCTCGCCACACAAACTCATCTTCCTTCATCAGCTTGAGCAGTGAAGAGAAAACTTGGGTCCGGCCTGCACAATTCGAGATGAACCTTTGAATGTAATTGACTTGGCCCAACTCCTTTTTATTGCATGGTGGCATGGCCTCAATGATGGCCTTGGTCTTGTTCTGGTCGACCTCAATGCCGCATTGACTCACTAAGAATCCTAAAAAGCTACCTGTCAGACTCCGGCAGGTTGGCACTTATGAAAGTTGGACGTGAATCGTCCTCGATGCCAAGATTGATCTTCTCCAACACGTCACATGCGGCAATGTGTTTGCCGTATTCTCCACCCTTACTTGAACTCTTTTCTTCCTCAAATACTTCATCATCAGGTACACAGTCAGCCATCAACACAGGCTCCATATACATAAACCTTTGTTCACATTGGTGTATGGCCAACTTTTCTTGCAAGGCTGATGCGATATCGACTATCGCGATATTCAATTCTCGTGGTCCCAAAATGAAGGTTCGAATTCAACGATTTAAGGAAATGGAGAATGCATTAAAGATCCGGCTTGCAATATTTCTTGGAGCCCAAAACGTCCATCGTTGCTGCCCAAGGCGTCCAAATGTGAAAAGGACAAGGAAAGAGATTGCTTAACCACTAAGGAGCTTCCTTAAGCATTAAAACGTGTTTGGAGATTACTTAGCTGCTAAGGAGCTTTCTTTGGTTATAAAACGAGTTATATTCCTTTTTTAAGTAGTATTATGTTTCCTAGTTAGTTTGGGATTTGTTTTCCTATTCCTTTTAGGTTAGATACATTTTTTGAAACCTCTATAAATAGAGGGTGTAAGAGCTACGAATTTTGTACCCAATATTTCAATTATCAATTACATTGAGTGTTTACTCTAGTTCCTTTGTGAACTTTTGCTTAATCTCTCCTTTGAGGATTCAGGATAATTGAGTGGTCTCTTATCAGCTAGAGAACGCGTCTAGTTGTGGCGAGCATCGACTATATCAATTGCCCATTTCCACGACTTGGTGTTGTCTGTTTGGTTTAATATACCAATTGCCCTTTATCACGAGTTGGGATTGTCCGATTGATTCCATCCTATCTTTTATTTTCGATTTCAAGAAAGTCAAGAAAATCAAAGAATCAAGAAAAGGTCATTTTCAAGAAAATCAAGAGAAGAGGTGAAAAAGGACCGTGAAGAAGAGCCCTTGACTGTGAATCGCGAGGTGTCCAGAGCCAAAATGGAGGTTACTGACGCAAGGTGAGTTCACAGTCACTAAGATCGTGAACAAAGGTTGTTGACCGTGAACAGAAGAGATCGAAGCGGTGTGTTTTGGCGCACGCCTGTAGTTCACGGACGCATCCACAACAAACATTGATGGTCTCACGATTTCAGATAGAGTGGCTTACTCATTTATGGATGATGTCTCAGCTTGGGGTGGATGCAGTGATGACGGTACACACTTATTAGCATGTATCCAGTCTCTACCAAACGAAGCATTGTAGTTGATTGCTCCATCAACGACAAAGAAAGCAACCATTCTCTCTTGGCTACCCACTCTTACAACTATTGGTAGTATCCCACTTGCAGTTGTGGAACCACCATTGAAGCTGGTAAGAAACACATCTGTTGGGATAAGATCATTTGCACTCTTTCCCAACTTCCTGAGCATACGTGTGGCCATCACGTTCACAGCAGCACCATTGTCAACTAACACTCTTGAAACTGGTACATTTTCAATCTAAGCTTTTATGTACAATGGCCTGAAATGTCGAAGCATCTTTGCATCCAGCTCATTGAACACCATTACTCGACTTGGTTCCTCAATTGCCGACCCTTCAACGACAACCTCTTTTCCCTTTCTTGTTGCCACATGCATAGCACTCTTTTCATCTAGCTTCTCTTCGGCAAACCCAAGTTCTCTTCCTCCTCAAATTCTGAACCCCATGTAGAGTTTTCAATAGGAAGGCTTGTGGATCCTTCTGGTCCTTGGTACAATATGTAGTAGGGATACCTACCATCATCCTCACCAAGTACTCCACATACTTGTGTCCAACCTCGTACAATTCCTTTAGAATTTGTTGGGAACTCTTGTGCTGCCTTGCTGTCTCAGCAGAAAAGTTGATTCTTGCTCCAGTACGGGCCATCATTACACTCCACGGCTCGTCCTCTAGTGTCAAACTTTCAAACTCAGTAACCAGTTCTGCAACTGGTGACTCTTCATCCTCCTCATCCAAATCCAGCTCGACAAACCTAACAACCAACTCTGCGATGGCTTGCTTCATCCACTTCCTCAACCTCCGCTAAATTTCACCATCTCCTCTCTCACCATCCACTTCAAAGTGAAAGATCATGGGCAAAATGTAGTTATTTACCACGACAGGTGGCAAACTCCGAAACTAGATGGTTGTGGATGTGTTATGATCATTGTCCTCATCATCCTTGCTATTCCGGTCAAACTTTGACCTTGGATACTCTAACTCTAGCATCTCCTCCTCTCTGAAGGATTCATCCATCTCTGCATCATACCCATCATCCGTTGGGGCTTCCTCTTTCTTCTCCACACTCTTGCCGCTATCAGACACATGACCCTGAGACCAGTGCAGTAGAGTTGTTCACACGAACATTGGTATGCATGTTGTAAGTCCTCTTCTGTTGAGCATTCTTGCGAAGGAACCTTCTATATTGTGTCCTTGTCATCCCATCCACTGCAATTGGTTGTTGACAACGAACATCATACGTATGCCATCCACTTGATGGCACATTAGGCATCTTGAAAGTTCTTCTGACAGGTGGTGAACTTCTGGCAAGTAAGGAGAGTCCAAAAGGTTCACTTTTGAAAGGCGCACTTTTGAAAGGTGGGGAATTTTGAGCAACCCATTGCCTACGTTAGCCTCTTCCCCATGCAGGTACATGTACTCCTTCCACCTGACGTTCATAGGGTGAATACCTTGGCTTGAATGGTCTCTGTGGACCAAGTCTTTGATGGACCGATTGGGTTGGTCTATCTCCACCAAGATTATGCTTCCCTTTACACTATGCACACAACTTTTCTTCGTCCGCCAGATCGATATGTGGCCTATCTTGCATGCCAGTTGATGATGAGCCACCTTGCATAATGACACAGGAGTTGCCACTTAGTTACGGTGTTGTATCCAACACCAGCTTGAAGCGTGGCAAATCAATCTTTGAAAAGTCAAGATTGACCATGTTGATGCCCACGACATTTGGGAATGGATCAGTATCCACTATCATGGCATCCTTCTTAGGGTCTGGGAACTTGATGCGTCTCTTGTCAATCGCATCCTACAAAACATTACGAAAAACCACACAACTATTAGTGGCATGTGACATACTATTATGCCACTTGCAATAACATTTTCCTTTTAACTTCTCAGGGGGTGGTATACTATGCCCCCCCCCCTCCCCCAGACAGCTTAATCTTACCATTCTTGTACAATTGGTCAAAAATTAAGTCCAACTTCCTAACATCAAAAGAAAATTTTCTAGGTTGGACTGGAGCATGATTAGGTTTCCCAACTAGTTGTTCATTATCCATTTTGGCTAAGGAAGCGCAAACATATGGCTTCCCTTGCACGATTTCAGCCAAATCTATCTCGACACCATCGACATCCTGAGCAACATGGTTAATGGCATAATCAAAGTTAGGGTGGTACAGTCCCCTAGATGCACTACTTCTATTCTCTTCTTCTCGTACCTAACCGTAAATGACATCAACTAGAATAAATCAGAGAACTCCCTATCTACTTTTTTACGAAGTTCAAATTTTAAACCACCTTGTGCTAGCTTGACAAATTCATGTTATGTGAAGTTCACAAAACAACGATTACGTGCATTTTTAAAATTTGTCAAGAAGGCTTCCACAGTCTCCCCTGATTGCTGGCGCATACGTGCCAAGTCAGCCATGGTCACTTCTGGCTCAGAACGATAAAATTGTGCATGGAACATTGTTCCATTTGTTGCCAAGTTTTCACTGAATTAGATGGCAAATTGACGTCCCATGCAAAAGCAGATCCTATCAAAGAGTTGCCAAATAAATGTAACTTGACAAAATCACCTACATCAACACATTGGACAGTAAATCGTCCAACATGCTCCACTTTGGATTGATCACCCGTTCCAGTAAAAGGTACAAACTCTAGTACCCTAAACCCTCTTGGGAACGGATACATTCTATCCACCCATTTCGGATACGGCTTTCGATAGGCAGGTGGCATCGTTGGTCTCATACCAAAACCAAACTTTTCGCCCAACAACTGTTCCATCTAATCACAGAGTGCATTCACATCGTGACCCCCTTGTTGCCCCCTAGCGGTATGAATCCACCAGGATCCACGCCTTGCACGTTCATAGGGGGGCGGGTGTTGCTACGGGTACGCACGTGATGGTACTGGGTCAACATTGTTTGGACCAAAACCAAACCCAACATTAATAGGAACCATGTATGGTATGGCTTCTGGAATGTTTTCGAGCAACACCTTGCAGAGGTGGCGGTTGCTCAACATGGATCTGAGATGAAGTGGCGTGACTCTCGCCAACATTCACCCTTTGAGGTGTTGGTACGGTAGTTTCCACCGGTGATGTAGGGTTCACCGGGCATGGCTGCTCACCTCGACCAGACGGTAGGTTAGCGTTTTCACTTTCACGATTTGGAAAGTATCGACCATCTGAAGACAAAGCCCTAGTTCGTAAAACTGGTCTGTAATTGACTAAATCTCCATTTGGTGCCATGTTTGGCACCTTTACTCCAGCATTGTTTCCTCCTGCTTGGTCAACTTCAACGTTAACCAACTACCCCTCCTCCACATCACCCTTGTGGAGGATCACCATCCCGAATCCTTCGTCGTATAGCCATATCAAACACACGTTGTCCCACTGAGCGTGCCAATTTGTTTCAGGTGGAATTTCGCGTGATCAATGCACCCTGACTTCAAGAAAACGGAAAAACGATGTTACTCGGTTCACACCTCTTCAAACACTGTTCGAACGAGGGTGTTCGATGCATACATCCAAGGATCTACTTACTGTTACCTCTACTCCTATGGAGATTCCTTGTGAGCTCCGCAACTACTGACTACAACTTATAGAGAAGCCTCGTTGGAGGGTCCCTGGTGCTAGTGCTACAGCTACTGTTCTAGAGAGAAAAGGATAAAGTTTGACGAGAATATTTGTGATTTGATTTGGCTGTCCTCCTCCAGAAGCTCCTTGCAAGTTTTGTTGTGCCTCACCCTCTAACCGCCTTCTCTCTCTTCTCCACGTAGCATCCCGTAACTCCTCTCCTAGCGTCTTTTGCAAATTAATTGTTGCTTCTGGTAACCACCTTCGACACGTCATCATGTCACTGGACAATCAACCCTATGTACCATGGGTGAGCAATTAGATGGTCACTACACACCAAATAACTTGGATGGTATCCATGTTGTTGGATGACACCATCCACTTTGAGTTTGGATGGTGTCCATTGTATTTGGGATGGTATCCATGTATTTGGACACTACAATCCATTATTAGATTTGGATGGTGTCCATGTATTTGGACACTACCATCCATTATTGGATTTGGATGGTATCCATGTATTTGGACACAACCATCCATTATTAGATTTGGATGGTGTCCATGTATTTGGACACTACCATCCATTATTGGATTTGGATGGTGTCCATGTATTTGGACACTACCATCCATTACTGGATTTGGATGGTATCCATGTATTTGGACACTACCATCCATTATTGGTTTTGGATGGTATCCATTATGTTGGACACTACCATCCTTTAATCCTACGGTCCGACTTGATTAATTGGACCATCCATGTACACATGTACCATCTACTTAAATTGGCCAAGTTGTTCATAAATGAAATAATTAATAAAAATTATTTTGGTGTAAACATGATCTGACTTTTTTTTGTTTCGGTAGAGATTAAGAAGAAAAGAATATTTAGGTGATATCTTTCCTCTCATGGTTTGTGCTGGTGTTTGTTTTAGGGGTAACAGTTGGCTTTTCTGACGTTATTTTGGTGGTGGCAGTATTGGGGTATGGTTAGTAAATCTGGGTTTCGTGGGGATGGTGTTGCGATAGTGTTTTTTTTTTTGTGGTTTAAACACTGGAAATTTTATGTTTGAAGGTTAAACTAAATGGCCTCTATTTCTAAGTATCTATGTTTGTAAGTAAGACTCACTCTTCTTCCTGCACTGTGAACAGAAGCTGAACCTTTCATAGCCAAAGTGAAGCTGGTTAGTTTAAATATATTGGTTAGTTTAAATATTATTGACAACAAAGAAAACTTGAGATGGAAAAGAAATTACTTTGAAATTAACTCTTAAATGTGGCTTAAATGAGCTTTGATCCTAAACTATGAGAATTAAATTTCTCTTGGACCCTACATACAGAAATAAAAGAGTACATACATCATGTTCGTCATACATCAACATCGTCGGAAAAGAATTGTTTGAAAATTCCTTTTAGATTCAACATTTGGTGATGTTATGCACCCACAAAGTGAAAAGAACTTATTGAAAATTCCTTAAAAATTCAACAGTTAGTGATGTTATGCATGCAGAGGGATGACATTGTTAATACTTAATACAACTGCACAAATCCTTAATGAAAGCAAATTTTGCAGTATGTGTAGAAAGTGTGCATATGGAATATAAGTGTTCAGGTGTAGCATGGTGTAGTCATTACATATGAGCAGCTTATAGGGCATGCTACGAGTAGTTTGTTTATTTGTATTTTGTAGAACCATATTTTGTATGAATGATGATTTATTGCTAAAAAATTTGAAGTAACTTTTGTGGTTAATCTTTTCTGAATGGACATTTTGAGGTTAGCTTTATTGAAGTTTTGTTTTGTCTTTTATATGGTCTTTGGTTGGCGATATATTTTTATGTAGTGTAATAGTCCTACCCAATTAGAAACTATCGCAGAAAGGGAATGACTAAATCAAAGTATTGCTATTGACACGCTACGACAAAACACCTAACAATGGCCAAGTGTAACCAATGAAAGGACTGCAGTATAGTGGTGCAAGTAATAAATATCGAATCCCCGGGTCTCTAGATGTACTATTTACTCAGCTTCAGTTCATTATCTAGCAAATCAAATTTAGGATTCATTAACTAAACTACTCTACTAACTAAACTAAGTAAAACTACTAATATAATTTGGGAACTCACCTAGGTATGATTCCCCTAGCTTCTCAATTAGGTCCAAGTTGTAATTCCTTCTAGTTGTTTTACTGTTGATTAAACTGCGGAAGATCCTAAATTAGCTTGGAATCTCTTAAGCTGACCAAGCCCTCTTAGACAGAATACCTAGCAGAGGACTAGCCTTCACCGAGATAGACTGCTAAGGCGATTCACACAAATATCCACTACTAGAATGAATTCCAGTACAAAGCAGTGAATTGACTGACTCTCGCACAACCAATTCACTACTATCAATCAAGGAGCTCTCTTAACCTAATCAGATTCTATCTATCAAAGGTTAAAGCAGAAATCAAGAGAATTTGATCAGGATTCAATTGACTCAATAAATCATGCCTCAATCAATTATAATCACACAATATAGCATCCAAAACTTCATACAAGAAAGATCCTAACATATGGAACTAGGGTTCCTCAAAACCTAAGTGAAGGGAAGTTACTCCATAGAGAAGAGAGAGACTACAGAAATCTGATCTAGATCTTCAATCTCCATCTCCAAGCTTGATTCTCGATCTCTAATGATGAAGAAATCCTCCAAAATAGCTCCAAGAATGGCTCTAGATCACCCTCTCTCTCTCTCTCTTTGGTTCGTCCCTTGGGTGTTTGGGATCCAAAACCCAACTCTCCCTCTCCAAAAATCGCAAAACAGCTTTTATACCTGCGGAAACTCGCACCCCCTACTTGCACGGCCGTGCAAATTGAGGTTTTGGCCGTGCTAACCCCCTGGGAAACTCACACGGCCGTGCAGAATTTTACACGGCCGTGCACAATTTCCAGCATACACTCCTAAGCTTCGTTGATCTTGTTTGAGCTCGTTTGAGCTCCGATTCATGTGTCGTTTAATCCCAGATGCTCGTAGTCTGGTCCTCTTTCATTTCATGAAAACCTTTCATGATTATTTGTCAATAAAATGAGGTATAAATCCATTCTTCCTCAATTCATTCCTGAGTTTCTCACCCCTAGTCGCCAATTGATCTTTGAATGACTTGAAACTTGCGCCTAGGCTTCACTTTACATGCTAGGACCTGAAATGTGACAAAGGAACATAACCTAGCGTAAAATAGTCCAAGAAATCAAAACTCAAGCCAAAATTATCAAGAAACGAGGGTGCAAACATGTGCAAATACGACGTTATCAAATTCCCCCACACTTAACCGTTTGCTTGTCCCCAACCAAACCTGATTCAAACCAATGAAACTCTCCAGAACTTTATAGAAACATGCAACCACGATCGTCGGTAGAGGACGTTCTAAGTCATTTAGGCGCTTACAAGGTCAACCAACGCACAAGACACCTCATAGCTCCTTCGGCGAGAACTCTAGTCCCGAGTCGGGATCGTGCCAAGTAGTGATCGAAGGACAAGTGATTCGTGGACAAAGAGACTATAAAAAACAAAAAGGTCATGGACTCACTTTTTTAGGTTCTCTATTGTTTTCCTTTAAAGATGGTTGGAACCCTTTTTTCTTTTTCTTTGTTTTGTTGTTTGTTTTTTCCAAGGGTCCCAACCTGTTATTTGCAGAAAACAGGGCTCCCACCTATTAATGGTTTTGAGGGAGCCCGGCTCTTACCGGCCATGCCAGGAGCAGCTCTTACCGGCCATGCCGGGAGCAGATGTCTTGAGCCTTGTTCAGGGGAAAGAAATGTAAGGGGCTGGAGGTAGCAGGTGGAAGTTGGGAACGGATTCTCGTCTCCCCATACACACTTTCGCCTTATTCGCACGGGAAACGTTATTTTAAAGCACATTTTCGAGCACCTTTTATTTCAAAACATGATACAGGAGTCCATGACAGGTAGAGAGTCCACAATACCACACAATTCAAGGGTCCTAAGATCACTAATTCACACAATCAACCAACACAATATGAAGAAAAAAGGAGACTTCTTAAATGCATCAACATCCTCCACAGTGCTACACTACCTCCCTAGGTTTCATATTACTATAAAGACTGTCAATTCAAAGCATACTGAGCAGGCAGTTGCAAGGAGCACGTGCTTGGAGCCCTCAAATTGAAATTTGGACAGTGGACTAGGCTCCAAACATGCACAAACAACCAAACATTCACATGCAAACATAATGGAACATCACCCCACACTTAAGCACGACATTGTCCTCAATGGAGGAAAAATAAGGAGTGTAGGACGAAGTTACCAGATCAAGTGTGAATGATGGTGGACGGGCCAGGCGGTGCATTCCAGGAGGAGAGAGAGCAGTCAGAACACAAAATCTCACAAAGGTTGAGTTATTGACTCTAAAATCAAAAGAAAAACTGACTCAACCGAAGAGACATAGGGAAAGAAACTGCAAACCCAACAAGCGCTTCTTTCACGCCGTGAGACGGGCGGTAGCTCCTAAGTTTCGGTCCATGCTAGAACCTCTTTGAAGTTGAGGTTCTCATCTATGAGGTGGAGTCTCAAGTCACGAGCAGGTGGTGTGGCAGGTGATGAAGGCTCGTGCACTTGATGTAGCTGAAGTCTCCACCCTCGAGACCTCTTCTTTGTTTCTTCTCTTGTCTCATTGCCCCAAACCAAATATAACTGTATCGACTGACCACCATCACTTCCACCAAGAGGGACCGATGTCGATGTGGCCTTGGTCTGGCAAAGAGACACTGCAAATGGGTCCTTGCTATGAAGTTCCTCGAAGTTTGGTGGGGATATTACTTGTATTATAGGGCCGGTGCAAGCCTCTTCCACCTCAATTTCATCCTCAGCCTGGACACCACTCGCTTCTTCAACCCCCCTTCCTTCTTCAAAATGTGGTCTCTCTCCTTGGAAAAGATCAAGAACTACCTATACTTTGCTTTCTTCCTCATCCTCCACAACTTCCTGCCTCACCCTTTCTCTCTATTCTTCTTCCATAACAGATTGGAGAGCAAGTCGCCATGCAAGGTTCTCAATAAGTTCAACTTGCATCTCCTCGCTTGGGCCCAGCATGTCAGAACGGAAATGGGGAAAGTTGTAATCTACCACCAGAGGATACACTTGATCATGATTATCATGGGAGCTTTCCGTGACAACTTCTGTATGCTCCTCAGCATCCTCATGATTGCCTTCTTCTTCCTCCACCTCTACTTATATGGCAACATAAAGGTTGTCTTGAGAAAACTATGAACAAGCTTTCTTAATGACCTCTATGTGCTTCTTTATGCTTCGAAGGGTAACCTCTGTTTCATGGGGAAAAGAGAATTCAATTTGGGCAATGGCCTGGATATAAGGATCCATCTCGAGAAAGGATCTCTCAAATACTCGAGCAATATGCTCCACGAGAAGCCTCAAGTGATAGTTTGGATCTGGATGTGGCTTCGTTTTAACCCTTTCTACGGTTGTCTCGGATTCACAGTTAATTATAAGTGTAGCATGGCTCTTCCGGATGGCCCGTGAAGGCCGCCATGGCTAACTCTAACTCCGATGGCCCTTCTAGTTGTGGGAGACATTCTTCTTGATAAGGAGGTTGTTCTTGATATGCTCAGGGGTCTGATTGTTCTCCGTAGTAAGGGGGTTGGTACTGGAACCCAAATCCATAGTCTCCTCCTCCTTGATTGCTCCAGGAAGTCTCGGGGTAATACCACTCAGATGGTGGTGGATACCCCCACTGGTTAGAGAAGCCATTAGGATCCATGATTCAGATCTGCACCAACAAAAACAAAAACACCCAACTGAAAATCAAGGGGAAAAAAATGCTAAAGTAACAAACTTCTGCCTTTCCTAATAATTTAGGAAGTTCCCCAGCAACGGCGGCAAAAACTTGACACGCTACGACACAACACCTAACAATGGCAAAGTGAAACCAATGAAAAGGACTGCAATATAGTGGTGCAAATAATAAATATCGAATCCCCGGGTCTCTAGATGTACTATTACTCAGCTTCAGTTCATTATCTAGCAAATCAAATTTAGGATTGATTAACTAAACTACTCTACTAACTAAACCAAGTAAAACTACTAATTATAGTTTGGGAACTCACATAGGTATGATTCCCCCTAGCTCCTCAATTAGGTCCAAGTTGTAATTCCTTTTGGTTGTTTTACTGTTGATTAAACTGCGGAAGATCCTAAATTAGCTTGGAATCTCTTAAGCTGACCAAGCCCTCTTAGACAGAATACCCGGCAGGCGACTAGCCTTCACCGAGATAGACTACTAAGGCAATTCACACAGATATCCACTACTGGAATGAATTCCAATACAAATCAGTGAATTGACTGACTCTCGCAGAACCAATTCACTACTATCAATCAAGGAAGCTCTCTTAACCTAACCAGATTCTATATATCAAAGGTTAAAGCAGAAATCAGGAGAATTTGATCAGGATTTAATTGACTCAATAAATCATGCCTCAATCGATTATAATCACACAATATAGCATCCAAAACTTCATACAAGAAAGATCCTAACATATGGAACTAGGGTTCCTCAAAACCTAAGTGAAGGGAAGTTACTCCATAGAGAAGAGAGAGACTGCAGAAATCTGATCTAGATCTTCAATCTCCATCTCCAAGCTTGATTTTCGATCTCCAATGGTGAATAAATCCTCCAAAATAGCTCCAAGAATAGCTCTAGATCACCCTCTCTCTCTTTGGTTCGTCCCTTGGGTGTTTGGGATCCAAAACCCAGCTCTCCCTCTCCAAAAATTGCAAAACAGCTTTTATACCCGCTGAAACTCGCACCCCCTATTTGCATGGCCGTGAAAATTGAGGTTTTGGTCGTGCATACCCTTGGGAAACTCACACGGCTGTGCAGAATTTTACACGGCCGTGCACAATTTCCAGCATGCACTCCTAAGCTTCGTTGATCTCGTTTGAGCTCGTTTGACCTCCGATTCAGGTACCGTTTGATCCTAGATGCTCGTAGTCTTGTCCTCTTTCTTTTCATGACAACCTTTCATTATTATTTATCAATAAAATGAGGTAGAAATCCATTCTTCCTCAAGTCATTCCTGAGTTTCTCACCCTGAGTCGCCAATTGATCTCCGATAGACTTGAAACTTGCGCCTAGGCTTCACTTTACATGCTAGGACCTGAAATATGCAAAGCAACACAACCTAGCATAAAATAGTCCAAGAAATCAAAAAATCAAGCCAGAATGATCAAGAAACGAGGGTGAAAACATGTGCAAATACGACGTTATCAGCTATATTCATACCAAAGTTTAATTCATTGGATTTTGCTTGCTTGGACTTAAATTTTAGCAAGCTCATATGGTTTTCGAGATTGAATAGTTTGATGAAATTGACGAAGTGTCGTCCAATTTGTTTTCTATCAAAGACGCAACATTTTAACGCACCACCATTCTCAAACGTCTTTAGTCCATACTTCTACCAGTATCGGTTGTTTTATTATTTCATGGCAGGATAACACTATAATTACACAAAAAATTTGCCTCTTCATATTTCACTATTTGTTATGTAGTTGAAGTTTATGTGTGTGCAATGCAGGCTTGCATGTGACTCGCTAAAACACAACTCCTAACAATGGCCAAGTAATAAATATCAAATCCACGGGCCTCTAGAGTTACTATTACTCAGCTTCAGTTCATTATCTAGCAAACCAAATTAATGATTGATTTACTAAACTACTCTACTAACTAAACCAAGGCTAAACTACTAATTACAGGTTGGGAACTCACTTAGGTATGATTCCCCCTAACTCCTCAATTAGGTCCAAGTTGTAATTCTTTTTGGTTGTTTTACTGTTGATTAAACTGCGGAAGATCCGACAGTAGCTTGGAATCTCTTAAACTGACCAATCCCTATTAGACAGAATACTCGGTAGACGACTAGCCTTCACCGGGATAGACCGCTAAGGCGATTAACACAGATCTCCGCTACTTGGAACGAACTCCATTATAAAACAGTGAATCGATTGACTCTCTTACAATCTAATTCACTACTATCAATCAAGGAAACTCTCTTAACCAAATCAGATTCTATCTATTTTAGGTTAAAGTAGAAATCAATAGAATGTGATCATGATCCACTTGACTCAATAAAACATGCCTCAATTGATTATAATCAAACAATATAGCATCCAAAGGTTCAAACAACAACGATCCTAACACATGGAACTAGGGTTCCTCAAAACTTAAGTGAAGGGAAGTTACTCCATAGAGGAGAGAGATTACCGTATAACTTTCCCGATCTTCAATCTTCATGTCTAGACTTGTTCCTTGAGCTTCAATGGTGAAGAATCCTACAAAATAGCTCCAAGAATGGCTCTAGATCACCCTCTCTCTCTTTGGTTCGTCCCTTGGGTGCTTGGGAACCAAAACCCAGCTCTCTCTCTCTCTCTCTCTCTCTCAAAAATCGCAGAAAAAGACTTATACCCGAGCAAGGGGCAGAAAAACGATCGTGTTTCGAAGCCCGTGTTTCTGCCCTGCCCGTGTTTCTTCTCGGAAATAAAAACACGGGAACAAGAGGGGGAAACATGATCTTGTTTTCCTGCCCGTGTTTCTTCCTCCACTCTTGTTTGATGCTTCGTTTCTCCCTCGTCCGGACAACGAATCAGTCGTCGTTTGATCCCAGACGCTCGTAGTCTCGTCCTCTTTCTTTTATCTACAAGCTTCCATGATTATTTTTCCATAACATGAGGTAGAAATCCATTCTTCCTCAGGTCATGCTCGAGTTTCTTCTCCCGAATGGCCAAATGATCTCCGATTGACTTGAAACTTGCGCATATGCTTCACTTTACGTGCTAGGACATGAAATGTGAAAAAGGAACACAAACTAGCGTAAAATAGGCCAAAGTATGATAAAAACCAAGCTAAACAATCAAGGAATTAGGGGTAGAAACATGCACAAATACAATGTTACCAAATTCCCCCACACTTAACCGTTTGCTTGTCCCCAAGAAAACTTCACTTAAACCAATGCAACTCACCAGACCTTTACAGCAACATGCAACCCTTATCGTCAGTAAAGGACTTCCTAGATCATTTAGCAGCTTATGAGGTCAACCAACGCACAAGACACCTCCTAGCTTCTTCGGCGAGAACTCTAGTCCCGAGTCGGCATCATGCCAAGTAGTGATCGTAGGACATATGATCCGTGGATAAAAAGACTATCAAAAACAGAAAAATCATGGACTCAACTTTTTAGGTGCTCTATTTTTTTCCTTGAAGATGGTTGGAACCCCATTCTTCTTTCTTTTTTTTCATTTCTTGTTTCATTTTTTTTTTTTTTTTTTTGCAAGGGTTCCAATATGTTATTTACATAAAACGGGGCTCCCACCTAGCAAAGGTTTTGAGCGAGCTAAGCTCTCACCGACCATGCCCGGAGTAGATGTCTCAAGTCTCGTGCAGAAGACAGAGGTGTAAGGGGCCTGGAGGTAGTAGGTGGAAGTTGGGAACGGATTCCCGTCTCCCCTTACACACTTTCACCGTTTTCCACACTAGAGACATTGTTTTAAAATCACAATTTAGAGCACCTTTTTCAAAACATGATGTAGGAGTCCATGACAGGTAGAGAGTCATCGGTACCACACGATTCAAGTGTACTAAGATCACTAATTCACACAATCATCCAACACAATATGAAGAAGAAAGGAGACTTCTTAAATGCATCAACATCCTCCATAGTGCTACACTACCTCCCTAGGTTTTATATTACTATAAAGATTGTCAATTCAAAGCATACTAAGCAGACAATTTGCAAGGAGATAAGTACCTGGATCCCTCAAATTTTAAAAAATTGGACTGTGGACTAGGCTCCAAGACAAGCAAAACAACATCACTCGTCACACCCAAATATAATTGAACACCCCCCACGCTTAAACACGAAATTTTCCTCAATGGAGGGAGATAAGGAGGGTAGAAGGAAATTACCAGATAAGGTGATGAATGATGGTGGATGGGGTAAGAGGTGAGTCCCGTGGAAGAGAGAGTCGGTGGAAACACAAACACCACACCAAAGCTCACAAAGGTTGATTTATTGACTCGAAAATCAAAAGACTGACTAGTCCAAAGAGTAAAGGGCAAGAAAGTGCAAACCAACTGGCTGGGTTGCCTCTCAACAAGCGCTTCCTCAGAAGTTGATTCCTCCCCTTGGAAAAGATCCAGAACTTCCTCTAATTCACTTTCTTCATCCTCCACACTTTCTTTCCTCATCCTTTCTCGCTCTTATTCTTCTACCACAGATTGGAGAGTAAGTCGCCAAGCAATTTCTTTCATGAGATCATCTTGTATCTCCTTGCTCATGCCCACCTCTTCAAAGCTCGATGTGGGATGTGGAAAGATGTGGTCGGATACAACATGATATCCCTGATTATGATCATCACAGGAGCTCAATGTGACAACTTCTATATGCTCCACAATATCCTTGTAGCCTCCTTCATCCTCCTCCTCTTCTTCTATGGTAGCAAAAAGGTTTTCTTGAGCAAGTCATGCACAAGCTTGCTCAATGACCTCGAGGTTCTTCTTAATGCTCCGGAGGGTCTCCTCTGTTTCACGGTTGAATAACTCAATTTGGGCAATGGCCGGGATATGAAAATCCATCTTGGGAAATGATCTCTCAGGTACTCGAGCAATCTGCTCCACGAGAAGCCTCAAGTGATAGTTTGGGTCTGAATGTGGAGTGTAGCATAGCTCTGCTGGATGGCCCGTGAAGGCTGTGGCTAACTTAAGATCTGATGGCCCTTCTGGTTGTGTGAGGAATTCTTCTCGATAAGGAGATTGTTCTTGAAATACCCAGGGGTCTGATTGTTATTCGTAGTAGGGGGTTGGTACTGAAACCCGAATCCATAGTCTTCTCCTCCTTGGTTGGTCCAGGAAGTCTCGGGGTAATACCACTTTGGTGGTAGTGGATACCACCAATGGTTGGAGAAGCCATGAGGATCCATGTTTCAGATCTTGACTCGCACGAAATTACACCACAATAAAATCCCGACTAGAGTCAAAGTTTTTAAACTCTAGCCGGGTGTAGTATAGAGCAAGTATTTAGATATCAACCCGGGCAGTCCGTCTACCCCTACTTCAATTGTTGAAATCATTATCTAGCAACAAAGTTTTGGTTTGAAAGTTTGCTAATTATAATAAAATAAAGCAAAGGTAAATGGGTTCGAAAACTCTTTTGTAGAAGGATCACTTTGATGTCTCTTCCCCCTAACTACTACCATGATATTTGAATGGGAACGATTGCTTTGGGCAAGGTAATCGCGAACCGCAGAGGGATGCATATATGGTCGGGGACCACAATCTCAATTGCTAAACTGAGGTGAACATTAAAGGCCGTGTCACTCGACCCTCTCGGTTTAGGCAATCAGTAATTGACTTACTACCTCACTCAACTCAAAAGTCAGACGGCTTAATCACGATTAACCTATATGCTTAATTCAACACCGAGGGTTGCCCTAAATTAACCTAGTTAGGTGGCTTAAAATCTGAAGGAAAACCAACTCGATTGAGTCTCCCTTGGGAGGGGGATTTTACTATCTAAGCTAGGTTAAGGTGGCTAATTAGATTGCTAGCATCAGCATGCACAACCTAAGGGTGCTAATTAAGCACAATTATGCACAATCCTTAGGTTGTTAAGCACCAAATGCACAAACCTAAGGATGCTAAGCACAAAACATGCACAACCCTTAGGTTGCTAAGCACAAGTATGCACAATCAATCATGAAAAATACCTCAATCATTGAATTAAACAATACCCAATGACAATCATTCAATTCACATAAAAGAAACTACATGGTAGAGTTAGGGTTTCACAACATCCAAGTGAAAGGAGATCTACTCCATGCTAGAAATGGGAAAACACAAAGAGAAGAAGAGGAAACCATCTTGGAGGATGCTCCCAATCTCCTTGGCCCTTGTGTTGAGCTTTCCTTTGAGGAAATCTTCCCAAAATCCACCTTGAAGCAAAACCCTAGCCTTCTTCTTCCTTGGTTCGTGTTTCTCTCTCTAGAAATCTGAAGAAGGCTTTTCACACAAAGTGGGCTCTCCCCTCTCTCCTCCTTTCAGCTCATCATTTAAACCAGAGACGAGCTCAGTTCACGGCCGTGAACCACGAAACGCGTCCGTGAACTGCAGGCGTGCGCCAAAACACACCACTTCGATCTCTTCTATTCACGGTCAAAAGCCTTCGTTCACGGTCTTAGTGACCGTGAACTCACCTTGCGTCAGTAACCTCCATTTTGGCTCTAGACACCTCGCGATTCACGGTCAAGGGCTCTTCTTCACGGTCGTGCAAGACCGTGAACTTCCTCGGATAGCCGTGAACTGGCCCTTTTTCACCTCTTCTTGGTGCATACTCCGAGGCTGGTTTCACCTTATAAACCTTGAAACCAGGGATTACCAAACTGTGCCGTACCGGACGGTAGGACCGGAAAAGCCGGATACCGCGTCTGATCCGGAACGGTGTCTGAATCCAGCGGCTTTTCACGTGCCGGCCGATATTAACTGTGCAACCGGTATTTCGCTTCCAACCGGCCGGTTTTAATAAAACCGCCGGCATGAATCCTCTTCATATGTCGAGAGAAGTGGTGGCGGCGGAAGAACGGAGAAGGCGGGTAGGTGGTGATTTCCTCCCTGTGTACTTGGTGACGGGCATCAGCTCGGCAGTGGACTCTTTCTCACAGATCTCAGGTCTCGCCTTCTCGTCTCCCTGCTGCCGCTCTATCAAGTGGAGAAAATGAGATTGATGATTTTGGGGAAGCTGATGCAGAAAGATAAATGATGATTTTGGAGGATTTGGGGAAGGCGGAGATAAATGAGATTGATGATGACGAATTATTATTATTATTATTATATAAGATGGGTATGGGGGGTGATATTGCCGTGAGAGGATTAAGGGGGATTTTGTTGTTTTTTATTATTATTATTATTATTATTATTATTATTATTATTAGAAAGTATTCGGCAGTTAGTGGGATTATTGGATTTTTTTATGGGAGGGGGATTTTGGCTTTTGGGGTTAGTAGATTTGGAATAATGGAAGTAGTTAGTAATAAAGGTTTTAGTTGCTTAGGAATAGGATTGGTAAAGTGTGGCGGTCAATTTTGAGATATTTCTATATATTTGTATGTTGGTTTCATAGTTTAGTATAGAGAATTAATTTTAGAAAAAATATCAATTGAATTTTTGGCTTGTTCAAGTTTATCGTGAACGTCTATTTTTACATTAAAACACGAGAATCAATATCTCAAACGGCTCAGGAACGGAGGCAAAATACGTGCAATCAATGGTCTATCAGGAACATTAAGCTTGTGGTTTTGTACTAGTTTCTAAAAATATATTTGGATGATTATGAGGTTTATTAGGTATTGAAATCTCGCACTTTGTTGAATGTTACCTAAGCTTATTTATCCTTTTACAATTTCTTAGGCGGTATAATCCGGTTTTATTCCGGTATTTTCCCGGTATGGTACACTAATTTTGCCGGTACGGTTTTTTAATAAAAAAATAATTTTTTTATTCCAAAAACGGTATTTACCGGTAGGAAACGGTTGAGCCATGGTTGTACCACGATTTACCATGCCAAAGACGATTCCGGTTTGATGTCCGGTACGGTTTCGTAATCCATGCCTGAAACACACTAAAACACGAGGAACCTAGCGTAAAACCAACCTTTTAGGAGTGAAATTAGCACAAACACCTAAGTAAAACGGGGGCAAAACATGTACAATTTGGCCCGAATCAGATCTGCATCAAGAAAAACAAGACACCCAAGTGAAAAGCAAGGGTGGAAAATAAAATAAATGTTAAAGTAACAAACTTTTGACTTTCCTAATAATCTAGAAATTCCCTGGCAACGGCGCCAAAAACTTGACTCGCTAAAACACAACTCCTAACAATGGCCAAGTGTAACCAATGAAATGGACTGCAGTATAGTAGCACAAGTAATAAATATCGAATCCACGAGTCTCTAGAGTTACTATCACTCAGCTTCAGTTCATTATCTAGCAAACCAAATTAATGATTGATTTACTAAACTACTCAACTAACTAAACCAAGGCTAAACTACTAATTACAGGTTGGGAACTCACTCAGGTATGATTCTCCCTAGCTCCTCAATTAGGTCCAAGTTGGTTGTTTTACTGTTGATTAAACTGCGGAAGATCCAACAGTAGCTTGGAATATCTTAAGCTGACCAAGCCCTCTTAGACAGAATACAATATAACTTTCCACATCTTCGATCTTCATGTCTAGACTTGGGTGTTTGGAAACCAAAACTCAGCTCTCCCTCTAAAAAATCGCAGAAAACGGACTTATACCCGAGCAGGGGGCAGAAACACGGTCATGTTTCAGAGCCCGTGTTTTCAGCCCCTGCTCGTGTTTCCTCTCGGCACTAAAAACACGGGCACAAGAGGGAAAAACACGATCGTGTTTCTTCCAAGCGCTCGTAGTCTAGTCCTCTTTCTTTTCTTGACAAACTTACATGATTATTTGTCCATAAAATGAGGTAGAAATCCATACCTCCTCAGGTCATGCTCGAGTTTCTTCTCGCGAATTGCCAAATATTCTCTGATTGACTTGAAACTTGCGCCTATGCTTCACTTTACGTGCTAGGACATGAAATGTAAAAAAGGAACACAAACTAGCGTAAAATAGGCCAAAGTATGATCAAAACCAAGCTAAACAATCAAGGAAACAGGGGTAAAAATATGTACAAATACAATGTTATCAGCAGGCCGCCCTTTGCTTTGTACGTGGATTGTGTTTGTATGTATTCACCTCCTCTGAAAGAGGGAGAGAGTAAGGAAAACCAATAAGCAAAGTTTGTTTTCATGTTATTCTTGGTTTTTCTGAATACAATGCACATTTTTTCATTGACGTTCATTTTTAAGTTTGTTTTAAGATTAATCTTTACTATCATTAAGTGTATTGTGTACATATATCTGGTACATGTATTCTATTCAACATAAATTTTATAAATTATTTGCTATTTTCTAGCTCCATCAATAAAGTAATTCGAGTACTTTTCCTGAATTCATGGAAAACTTCCCAAAGAAAAATATAAACTTAAAGGGTCAAAAATACAAATGAAAGTGAGCTACTTCCATATCACATATATACTTCAAAGTTGAGTACACCCTAACAAAAGTATCAAACTCTCCCGGCCAACAGACAAGCCATGTGCTAGTAATTTATGATAAATATGTCATGCAATTTAGGCGGGAGTCGATAGCCCTGTACAGTGCAATATAAAAACATTGTATAATATTGGGAAAATTTTGGAAAATTAGTGACACTTATATATGTGTGTTTGGACGGCAAGGCAACCAAACACGAGTTTGATAGGATAGGAAGACAAGAAATTAGCTATATAGAAAAACCGGCATTATATTAGAAAGTAGTTTTAAAATAGAAGATGAGGAGGAATTTGTTTGTTAAGAGAAGCTTGAAATTGGTTGGGAAATAAAGGTGTGCAATAATAAGTGGGAACACGCCTGAGATCCTCTACGTACGTGTCTCCATCACCGTCACCATCGTGATCCTCTAGCTGCAGCTGGAGCACCGGTAAGATGTTGTGATTTAATCGTTTCATACCGTTAAAATTATCAATTGATTTAAATTTTAGTAGACGAATTTTTTGATGGGCCTACTGGTACGGTATGATTTTGGAAGCACCGGAGAATACCATGAAAAAAGTTGGCATCCTTATTAGAGAAATGTCATGCTTCATCTTCTGCTGATCGATGTTGTCTTCCGTCCGGTAAGGTTTAATTAGAAAGCTTGCTGAACAGTGAACATGACAGTTTTTTTATTTAAATGCTTAAGGGTGGTCATCAAATACAGAAAGTAGGTAGGTGGTCAAGTTTGATGCATATATTGTCGCTTTGCTTTGTCAATCAATCCATTCCTAATTAAGATCAACGGTGAAGCTGGCTGCCGATCAGATCACACCCACTCCACCACGTACCCAGATCGAAAATTAATTATATATAATTATCTCCCAAAAAACTTTAATTGCCTCCTAATTTACCTTTACTGCAATGGACAAAACCTGCTGACGGAGTTTCTAATCCTACAATTTAATACACAAACATTTACAGAAGACCACCCCAAACATGAGCACGGCGGCCTCGGCTCAGCCTCTCGGACTCGCCGGCCGGCGGCAGCGGCAGTGTGTTGGTTTTTTTTTCACATTTCACTATATACATCATGTAAACAGAAACTTATTCATTCGGGGATGCTCTGCAAATTGGGCCGCCAAGAACGCTGGTCGTGGGCCTCGAACTCATCGCTGACGGCGACGAGGCGGGCCAGAACTTGCTGGACCGAAAGCCCCTTCAAATCCACGTTCCCCAGCAGCTCCGTCAGCTGCTTCTTGCTAATCTTGATCTTCACCTCCGTCGCCTCTCCCTGCACCTTCTTCTTCTCCTGACCGAGCAGCAGATTCTCTTCTCCTTCTTCTACTTCGTCACCTGGAAACAATCCCCCTCCTCTGTTTTCTCGCATTTTGCCCACGTGCTGCCTGGCGTTGGCGAAGAACTCGTCGGAGACAGGGGAGGAGCTCCAGTCGTCGCCGCCCCACAGCATAGCTGACTCCCTCTGCAAGCAGCAGTTTCCCATTTTTCTTTTCTTGCTCTGTTTGGAAGGAAAGGTAAGGGAAGGGAAGGGAAGGCTAGAATATGGGAGAAGGTGAGGGAATATATAAAGGGTGGATAGGAAGGGAGAGGTCAAACCTAATTTTGCAGGGGAGCCACGTAGGAAGATGGGTGCGTGTGACGTGGCGAGTGATTTGGTGTTGACCTTGTCATCATTTCATTTCACCCACCATTTTTTGTTTTGTTTTTTGAAGAGGACTAATTAATTATTGGTCGATGATGATTTCCACCTCACCGTTCACTCTCCTTTTCAGTTTTTTACAATAAATTGTATCGAAAATTTGGAAGGTGTACCGAAAAAAGTTAGTAATAATGTACTTTGTATTAAAATCGCTGTTTAATTTCATTAGAATCATCTACTGTATCATTTGAGATATTTTCTATCCGAATTCGACGGAACGATACGATACGATACGATACGATACGATTTGTAAAACATAGTTTCTTTTGCAATTGCGAGCCGACGTGGTGGGTGATGATGGAGTCGGTTAAAAAAGGAGTACCGGCGGAAGGAGATATGATCGAGAGAATTAGTTGGGTGGTGTGAACGCAGATATGGGGAATCCTGGCTCCTTGATATCTATAAAGAAGAGCTGACCAAAGCAAAGGTGGTGTGAACGCAAATATACCAACGGAATCTTTGGTTTGTTCAAGCACTCACTAATATGATGATGGAGTCGTTCCACTTTGGCACCCTACACTCTCTTTTTATTTCCACGCACTTTCTCCCTCTTTTTTCAGAAATTGGATATGGGATCAAATAAATAATACCGGTATAGTACTTTTGTAGTTGATTTCGCCTTAAGAATTTGAGGGTTTTTTCTCATACAGATTTCCTTCGATAGCATATCAAAAGTATCAAGTATATATACTATCGGAGAACTAAATGGATGACCACACAACTGTAATCTAACCTGATTGTAATTAGATTGAGTGGTCAACTTGTTTTACTTGTTCGATTAATTATTTTTTGTTGCTTGTTGCCTGTATAAAATGTCAATCACATTCCCATGTAACTGCATATATTTTGAGCTTGTGATTATAATTAAGATATAAAAGAATTAAACTCTAATTTAGTATAAAGGTAGAGCAATTGTGGTTATTATTCCTTTCTCCGAAGCAGTAACTCTTCATCTAAAAGTGTTTGATCGCTCTGAAACAAGACTATATGCGCTATCACGGGTGTGGTCTAAAACATTTTTATATATCTTAAATTTAGATATGAAAATTTATAACTATGATTGTTATTGAAGCTTTTCTGTCTAAAAGGACAATATGAGGGAAAAGCTCCAAGATTTGGCACAAGAAATTTGCTTCGAGGATGACCACTAATATGAAGTTTTGTTCATCTTCTATCCACAAGTTCTTGATTTCTACAACCATGCCATGATTGACTAAAAAAATTATATATGTTCCTTCTTGATTTTTATAAATTATATAAGCGCACGCGATCCACCACACAAAAGAAACCATTTCGCAAAAATGTATCGTGATTTTGATATGAGAGTTGGTGGGAGGAAAGTATAAGTTGGCTCCTAAACCAATCAAACAACCAAACAAACAAATTATGGCCTTATATTTTTTTTCCCCCTTGGAGCCAACAAGTAGTGTCCCACTCACTCCTCTTGTGCAAGACGCTGTTCCGTCTGACCTCAACCCTACCTCATCCCTCCACCAACTTCTTCTTCAACAACATTTATACACTATGATTGTACCGTATTCATCCTGATTACTTCAATTTATACAATGATTGATTTGATTCGATTCGATTGAGAAATTTTTCTCGAGAATTTAACATATTTTCTCTTGGCACATTGAATCACTGGGAGTCTCATATAAATAAATGAATATCATTGTCAAGTTCACCATATAAAAATGATATAACAATGTCCTTAAAATGCAAATTTAATTATTCTCATATTGTCAGACTAATCAAATACCAAAAGATAGTTGCATCCACCAAAGGAGAATATGTTTCATCATAATCAATGCCAAGGTCTTGGTAGAAAAATCGTGTGCAAACATGCATGCTTTATATCTCACAGCCTCGCTCTTTTCACTATGTTTTTGCACAAAGGCCATTTACATCCCACTGGCTTCACTTCTTTAGGTGTATGGACAATAGGTCCAAAAACTTCTTGCTTCGTTAGCAATTTCAACAAGGTTGTTAAACCCTCGTCAGTTGGACAAGATTCGGTCACTTTTGGGCTCCAAAATGATCTCCAGAAACCCACGGTCTGACCACTAGAGAGGTAGAGGAAGAGATGGGGGTGGGTCATGTGAATTATGTATTCTTTTATGTGGGGTGAGTTTCTAATAGTTACATCTAAGATAAATTTTATTTCAATCATTAATTTTTAAATTACTATCTTATTTATAAAACGGTTCAAACAAGTTGGACCCCTGATCACACCATTGAACATCAAACCACTTGCTTGACTCATTCAACGACTTAAACCGAGTTGACAACCTTACATTTCAATTATGTCTCTAATGCGTCTTCCAAGTTTGACCAATTTATCACTCTTTTTTCTACATTAAGGTACAAATTGCGATTTACAATCATCAATTTTATTTATTATTTCTAGCGTTACATTGTATACAAAACAATTGTCGATGTTAAATTTTCCTCGATTCCACAGTATTTCATCCAAGACATGGATTACAACCAAAGTGTAGTTGCAAATCATTGTCAATTTGGTTGCAACCAAGTTGATTTGTATTGTATATATACTTCTTAATTAGGGTCATCAGTCATGTGAACTCAAAAGATGCGCGGATACGGTTACGTGTGTTGTGCAATTTGCCTTTGTCATTACAGTCAGTCTTATGACTCTTATCCACTAATAACATTATTATTCTGTATTAACATCACTTTCCTTATTAGGATTTCCCTCGGCAACAACAATCACTCAATCATACTAATCTACAATGATATCCGTTCAGCTTCAATGTGAAGATTAGATTAGCGTTTACTGATAATTATTTAAGCATACCAATTAGTCTTGAGACTGGATAAGTAGTACTTGAGTTAAGAGGAGTTTTGACATAATTTGAGGTTGACTTGTTAATAAATGAGTCGAGTTCGAACTAGGTTTGTTTACTAAAATCTTAAGTCGACTTGTTTACTAAAATTTTGGGTTGTGTTTGGCTCGAACTCAACTCGAGTTTGATTCATTAAGGAGCTCACGAGTTCTACTCGAGCTCACTAACAAATAGCTCGCGAGATCGGCTCGAGCTATGGTATCATATCATTTAGTTCATAATTTCAATTGTTCATATCATGTTATTTAATAGTAATTGTATCTGAGCAATTTCTGATACATAATTTTCTTTTTTAAATTATAAACTAGACATATTTAATCATGTGTTGAGCAGTGTTGGGCTTAAGGCCCATAAGAAGATAACCGGGCGGGGCCCGAAGAGGGGGCCGAACCACAGCGAGAGGCCCAAGAGTGGACATGGGGAAAGGAGAATGGCAGGCGGCCATCCTATGACGGGATAGGGAGTAGGCCGCCCGACACAAAGTACCGTTGGTGTCAGAAAGAGGAGATCTTCTTAGGATACTTACCTCGGACACTGCAGGACTAAGCATTAAATGCCCGCCGCGGGCGGTCCAGATAAAGCAAGGCGCATCTAGGCCGCCTGACATGGCATTTAATGCCTCATACTCAAGCTGGCCGACTATAAATACACTGGTATCTGCATTAATGGTAACTAAACTACACACTCTCTCTCTCTCTCTCTCTCTCTCTCTCTCTAAATATAAATAAAAACTCTTATCCTATCTCTAACTTAAGCATCGGAGGGTGTCCGGGGTGACCGCCCACGGACCCTTGTTTTGCAGGAGTTCGGAGTACACCCACCATCTGGAACAGACGCCTTGCTCGTTCTTCACAAACTGCCTGGAACATTCCAGACTCAAACAATTTGGCGCCCACTGTGGGACGAGCATAGCACTGAAGAAAGGATGGATGGGAGCTCCAACACCCCCGTCAAAGGCGTAGTAGAAAGGAGCAACTTCCGCGGCTAGGAGGCGCAGATGAGCGACATCCGTGGAATGGAAATGCCAACAGTGGAGGAAGAGATGGAAATGGAAGACCGCGTCAAAAGTCAAGGACAACAAATATCAAGCATGCAAGAGAGTTTGGGCCAAATATTGGCCATGCTCAAAGAAAAGGGAAGCGAAGCGCCAGAGAGCTCAGGAAAAGTGGGCGACCAAAGGAAAGGGAAGAGAAGAAGACCCCGACAGCCCTACTCAGACCGAAGGCGGGGAGTCTGACAAAGAAGAAGGAACAGAAGATTTCAACTTAGGATTCTTGGAGGAACATCTTAAGCCCTCGTATGGAATGGTAAAGGGTCACAACATCCACCAGAACCCATTGGCCAAAAGCATGTTTAAAACTCAGGTTCCCCCAAACTTCTCGTCACTCGGGCTGCCAACATACAACGGAAGTTCCGATCCCGCCGACCATTTGAGCGCTTTCATGCTGAAGATGCAACTCATCAACGCCACAGACGCTGATCTATGTAAGGTGTTTCCGGTCACGTTTGGCGGTCATTGCCGAACTAGGTACACCTCCCTACCCGAAGGGATAATCAAAAACTTCGAGCAGTTTGCCACCCCCTCCATCAAAGGAGGAAGTTAACCGTGTCGGCCCTCATTAATTGCAAACAGGGAGGAGAGGAGTCGCTGACGGATTTCTACGATAGGTGGAACACTATAGCCTGCGAGGTACAGGGAATCTCGCCAAGCGTGGCGGCAGGGAATCTGCGCATGTCGACGCATAGTTGCGAGCTACGAAGGGCTCTCATTAAAAAAGAGCACACCCTAAAAGAGTGGCCTGACCTAGACCGCCTAGTAAGGAAGGCAATCCTGCTGGAAGAAGCCATGATCATTGAAGACGCTTCCAAACGCGTCAACTCGAGAGAAAGGTCGGACAAGAAGAAGAGAGGATCGCCTAAAAGAAGGGGACGCTCCCCCGAAAGGCGAAGCTATAAGCCGCGGGTTTACTCACCGAGACAGTCGGAGGGAGGTTTTCACCACCAGTCAAGAAGAGGGAAGAGACAGGAGGAATGACAGCAATGCGCACCAGACGCATAGGAGGGAGAAAGATCGAAAATGGTGCGACTGGCACCAGATGCCCACCCATGACACCACAGAGTGTCGGAAATTCAAAGCCAGTTTAAAGTACCTGGCGCCCGGAGACCTCAAGAGCCGCCTGGATACGAGACCGCAGCATCAGGAGCAGAGGCACCACAAAGAAAGGTCGCCGAGCCCGAGAAGGAGATCTCGTACGCCTAAGCGCAGAAGGTCGAGATCGCAGAGAGGAGATCGATCCCCCAGGCGCGACCTCTTACCACCACCGCCTAGGAGATCACCTCCCCAGCGACAAGCGCGCGTCAATGACGACGACGTGGAAGTCATAACCATCGCAGGCGGTCACAAGAGGCCCAAAAGTGAGGGAGAGCGCCTAGTTCAATGCTTGAACGTTCATAAGAGCGAGCAAGTGGACATCAGCTTTTCGCTTTCCGAACTGGCCCCTGATGAGAGTGGAGAAGATCCCTTGGTCATCTTTTTAAGAACAAGGAAATTTAAAGTCACTAGAGCGCTAGTCGACAACGGCAGCTCAGCAGACATGCTGTTCTACTCCACCCTCAAAAGTATGAAGATGAGCATGCAAGATCTCAAGCCCTCCACGACAAGCCTAGTAGAGTTCTCAGGATCGAAGATCAGGGTGCTGGGCTTAATCACCTTGCAAGTAACAATTGGAGAAGCAGACGTAACGAAGACCCATTCCATGGACTTTCACGTGGCGGACTGTCCATCGGCATACAATGCGATCCTGGGACGCGGTTTTCTATTGTTGTTCTCCGCGGTCCCTTCCACTTGCCACTAGATGCTTAAATTCCCAGTAGGCGGAAGAGTGGGACGAGTCAAAGGAAACACTGAGCAAGCAAAATAATGTTACCAGGCGACAATAGAAAGCCTGGAGGTTGACCTGGTGGACACCCGAGGGGGACATCCCCGCCCAGAGGCGGTCGAAGAGGATGCGGAGGTAGTACTCAACGACGAGGAGCCAGAAAAGAAGGTAAGAATCTATTCCCACCTCACAAAGGAAAAAGCGAGAGAGCTCGTGGCGCTCCTCAAAGAGTACAAGGACCTATTCGCGTGGACTTCCGAAGACATGTCGGGCGTCTCAAGGGAGCTCGCCGAACATCACCTGTCGGTGAAAAGCAAATCGAAGCCCATTCAACATAGGAGGAGGAACGCGTCCCTCGAGAAACAAATGGCGTTAGAGGAAGAAGTAAGGTGGTTGCTCAAAGCCGGCTTCATAAGGGAAGTCAAGTATCCAACTTGGCTGTCAAATCCAGTCTTCGTTCGCAAGACCTCTGGACTATGGCGAATGTGCATAGATTTCACAAATCTCAACGCGGCCTGTCCAAAAGACGCATACCCTCTGCCAAGAATCGATCAGCTCATAGATGAGACCACCAATCATGAGAGTCTAAGTTTCCTAGACATATTCTCAGGGTACCATCAGATCCGCCTATCTGAGGAAGATCAAGAGAAGACCGCATTCATGACCCACATGGGAAACTTCTGCTACACGGTCATGCCTTTTGGCCTAAAGAATGCAGGGGCAACGTATCAAAGAATGATAGATGAGGTCTTCAAGAGCCAGTTGGGGAGAAACATGGAGGCATACGTGGATGACGTCTTAGTCAAAATCAAGAAGGAAGGAGATCACTTGAAGGACTTGAGGGAGACGTTCGAGAGACTAAGGAAAGAGCGCCTGCGGCTAAACCCACTCAAATGAGTGTTCGGCGCAAAGGTGGGGAAGTTCCTGGGATTCATGATCACCAGCAGAGGAATAGAGGCAAACCCAAAGCAGATAGAAGCAATCATAAACCTGAGACCGCCTCAAATTGTTAAAGAAATCCAAGCATTCAACGGAAAAATGGCCGCCCTAAGCTGTTTCATTCCAAGGGCAGCAGACAAATGCTCCCCCTTCTTCCAGATGTTGAAGAAATCAGCATCCCATTCCCAGTGGAGCGCAGAGTGTGACAAAGCTTTCTTCCAATTGACAGAACAGCTAACTTCACCTCCTGTGCTGAGTGCCCCGCGACAAGGTGAGCCCTTGTATCTTTACTTGGCGGTCTCAGATCAAGCGGTCAGCTCGGTTTTGGTACAAAGAGATGGAGATGGCTCAGACCATCCCGTCTACTACGTGAGCAAGGCGCTCCTCCCGGCCGAAAGGTGTTACATGCCAATTGAGAGAGCGGTCCTAGCAGTTGTGTCAGCCGCAAGGAAGCTCTGCCCCTATTTTCAAGAACATCAGGTGATCATTCTCTCAAACCTCCAACTAAGGAAAATTCTGAAGGGGATGGATGCGTCTGGTCGAATGACCAAGTGGGCAGTCGAACTCAGCGAGTATGACATTGCATACGCTCCGCGACCTTCTATCAAAGGGCAGGTGTTAGCGGACTTCATTGCTGAAGGATTCAGTCTGGGTAGCATGCAAGAGAAAGAAGGGGCAGAAGTGTGGCGTGTCTTCGTCGGTGGGGCAGCCGGAAAAGGGGGAGCAGGAGCTGGAATCGTCATTGAAACGCCCACAGGGGTGGTGCATGAAATCTCTCACAGATTCCTTGAATTAAAAACCAACAACATAGCAGAGTATGAAGCGCTCCTCAGTGGGTTGAAGATTGTAGTCAACATGGGAGCATCTCACTTGCACATCTACTCTAACTCATTGCTGGTAGTTAACCAAGTCCTGGAAAGCTATGAGGTGAAGGAAAAAGCTCTTGCAAAGTTAGTGAGGAAGGTAAAAGGAGCCTTGTCACAGTTAGATTCCTGAAAACTGGAGCACGTGAAAAGAGAAGACAATCACCATGCGGATGCCCTATCCAAATTAGCAACCGCCATGGATTTCGAAGGAGAACGCCGAGTAACTGAAACATCCCTTCTCTTTGAATTTGGAAAAAGACATTTCTACCCCGGGGTATAGTTAAAATCTCAAATAACACAAGTTTAAATAAAAATACCAAACTCAAATATCTCAGACCGTAGCCCTAAACATGTGGGCAAAACTCAAATTGTCCAAAGGAAATGAATCTCCAGTCTTTAACTCTTAACCATAATGTCTTAATAACTTGAAGAGTTCTTCGAAGCTTACTCTGATCCCTGGCTCGACATCTCTCAATGACGATAGTGTTGAGCTCCTCTAGCTTGCTGATCGCGGACTGGCTGGTTTGGATTCCCTCCTCTACGATCTGGTGAGTGAGTTGGGGTCAGTCTACGCCCTTACGATAAGATCTATAGTACTTTAGTATTCTTCTCTAAACACTTAACTTCTATTAGTGGAAGTTGTTTTGTACTTCCACTCTTAAAACTTATAACTCATAAAATTCTTCGGGAGTTAAAGTTAGTCTCCCTTCTTAAAGCTCAAAACTTTACTTAAATCTTTTGACTGACACGGGGATCCCTCACTAGCTAGTCCGGTTGCCAACTCATACGTATGAGAAGCCATTCAGGCTTTCCTTAAACTTAAACTTAGTTAGGGAAGTCGTAACGATTCATCCCTCTAACATCTTAAACTTATCGTGGTGGCTCTTCACCACGATTCTCAAGGGCATAACTGCTGCTCTATCTCAAAATGTCTCACAAGGCAACGGACTGGCGCTAGTGACTAAAAACACTTAAAACGACTTCACCTTCCCGAAGGTGAGTTACTCCTTTAAAAGGACTTGTTTCTTAACTTTAACAATAACTTATAAACTTAACCTTTAATTAAAATAAGAGCTCATGCACATTCACATCAACCATAGCTCAAACAACATCACATATCATCAATCATAAGCACAAACAAACAACGACAATCACTTCATCAAAAATAATTAAAGCTTGTAATTCTTGAAAGAACACGTAAGGCGTAGAATTTACCCCCTTTACACTCACCTTAAAAAGCTGACTCCTTGATTCTTTACTCGAAGAATCCCTCCTAGCCGAATTATCTCGGTGAACCTATTAATAAGAAAGTCATCTCCTTAGTCGACCTTTCTCGCTTTAGAAACCCCTTTTGGGTCACTCGAACATCCTCTCCTCAACATCCAGCCCTAGAGACTCGCTCCCAGGGTCTCTTAATCCCCGTTAAAATTTTTCTAAAAACAGTCCCTTCAAAACCAACCACTTTTCCTAATTATTTTAGTCTTAAACGAATTTTCCACCTAACTTGAACCTTCTTAAAAATTCGGATCGTAATTTTCCTATAACAATCATAAATCCTTATACCTTGGAAAATTATCAAACCCTTATAAACTCCTCGGAATTATTTTTATTTAAAAAAAACGAATGTTCGAACAATTTCTAAAATTATAAATACATCTTCAAAAATTCCCAAATTAATTTACAGTCATCTCCTAGCCCTGCCCCAATTTATAAAAGTTTTAAACGCAAGAACAAACCCTTGCAGGGACTCGAGAAAAATTTAAACCATCCAAAACCAATTTTCTGAAAATTCCCAGCAGCTTTAGTGACCACCCAAACTCTGTCACTAAAGGCCTGATCGCCTGTTGCTAAAACCACAGAATTGCACACTCAAGAAAAACACCAAATCGATCGATCTAACTCCAAGTAATCGAGTTCCCTTACCTCTAGAACGTGCCTAGGTCTAGATTGGCTGATCCGGGACGTTGATCTCCTCGTTGATCGAACCCTCAACGTCACCGCTAATAAAAAACTAAGCCTCGAATTAATCTAACGATGAATCGCGTATAGAAATCGCGAAAGGGGGTTCGTGATCATTACCTAGAACACGAAAGGAATGGGATCGGGATTGGGATGGCGCCTGCTTGCGGCGCTGGGGAAAGTCTTGCTGCTTGCTGGGATCGGAAATTGGGGCGGGGTCTGGGAAAGGAAATTGGGGAGAGGGAAAACATGAAGGGTCGGGAAAAGGAAATGGAGAGGGCGGCGGGTTTGGGGATTAAATTGAAGGGTCTGGGGTTTAATTCTTGCTGGCGGTTATAACTTCATTATTTTTTTTTTTTAAGTACTAATAATAATAATGATTTTATTATGATTATTACTACTACTAATCCGCGATTGCAACTCCTAGTACGCCACTGTCAACCCAACCGATTATGTACCATGGTTGAACCATAATCCAAAATTCGGGGTGTTACATTTCCTCCACCCTTATAAAAATTTCGTCCCCGAAATTTGAACGGTAGAGCAATCACTTGACCGACTAAACACTGTACTCGCAGGAACGATGCTTGTTGGGATATAACATTTTCCCTCCCCCCTAAAAAAAAATTTCGACCTCGAAATTGTAGGTTGCACTGGGTTGCTAGCAATCGTAAGTCCGGCCTGAACCCCCGGGGCTTATTATTGAAAAATCGAGAAATGGAAACTAAAACGAGTACTAAAAGTGAGAGTACAGAGAAGTTCACCCACTAACGATCTAAACACCCTTAAAACAACTCTGGGTACCTCTCTCTCATGCTACTCTCTGTCTCCCAAGTCGCAGCTTCGCTGCCCTGGTTTCTCCATACCACCTTCACCATGGCAATCTTCTTCCTCCTCAATTCCTTTTCCTGCCTATCCACGATTTGGATTGGAACCTCCTCATAGGTCAAGTCATCTTCCAACTGGATGTCCTCGTGTCTGATCACATGCTCTGGGTTGGATCGATACGCCCTTAGCATGCTGACGTGAAAAACGTCGTGGATCCTAGATAAGCTGGGAGGTAAGGCTAGTCGATAGGCTAAGGGTCCAATGCGCTCCAACACCTCATATGGACCGATATACCTTGGACTAAGTTTTCCCTTCTTACCAAATCTCATCACTCCCTTCCAAGGAGACACTCTTAGGAATACCATCTCACCCACTTCATAACTTCGTGGGGTCCCTGGCCTCTCAGCATTACTCTTCTGCCGATCCTGAGCCACCTTCAAGTTCCGGCGAATCACCTCGACTTTCTCCACTGCCTTCTGTACCATCTCTGGTCCCTCTAGCTGTCGCACGCCCTCTGCATCCCAGTACAATGGTGTACGACACTTCCTCCCATACAATGCCTCATATGGAGCTGCTTGTATCGAGCTGTGATACTGGTTGTTATAGGCAAACTCCATTAGAGGCAAATGCTCGTCCCAAGCTCCCTCCATGGTCAAGACACACGCCCTCAACAGGTCTTCCAGTGTCTGAATCGTCCTCTCTGACTGCCCATCTGTCTGAGGGTGATATGCGGTAGAGAAGTGAACTTTAGTGCCCATTGCCTTCTGAAGACTCACCCAGAATCGTGCAGTGAAGCTAGGGTCGCGATCAGACACGATACTAAGTGGGACTCCATGCAATCTCACTATCTCCCTCACATACAGTTTAGCCAGCTCCTCCAGCCCTGGCTTGAACTTGATGGGTATAAAATGAGCCACCTTCGAGAAGCGGTCCACAATCACCCATACTCCATCATTTCCCCTTGGGGTCCTCGGTAAACCATACACAAAATCCATGGTGATCTTCTCCCAAGTCCACTGCGGGATCTCCAACGGTAGGTGCTCAATGACTGGAGCTTGATGTTCAGCCTTGATCATTTGGCACTCCAAGCATTGGTAGACATGTGTAGCTACATCCTTCTTCAACCCTGGCCACCAGAAATGCTCCTTGAGGGTACGATACATCTTAGTAGCCCCAGGGTGCATTGCATAGGGTGCAGAGTGAGCCTCATCCAGAATATCCTTCCTTAGCTTGTCAACATCTGGGACACACAGCCGTCCCTGATACATCAATACCCCATCTACCAGTCCAAATTTGGTGTCCTTCCCTTCTAACACTTGCTTCTTGTACTTCTCTAATTCCAAATCTTCACTCTGCTTCTCCTTGATTCGTTCCTACAGCATAGGACGAATTTTCAAAGTTGCTAGCAACTTTGTTACCTCCTCTAGCTCCAATTCCACGTTCATGGCCCTCAAAGAGACCAACTCTGGTAAAGGGCTCTCCCTCTTCCTGCTCAAGGCGTCAGCCACCACATTTGCTTTGCCCGGATGGTACTTAATGGTGCAGTCATAATCGCTCAACAGCTCCACCCACCTTCTCTGCCTCATGTTCAACTCCTTCTGATCAGTCAAGTGTTGGAGGCTCTTGTGATCAGTGAAGATGGTGAACGTCTCGCCGTAGAGGTAGTGTCTCCATAACTTCAAGGCAAAGACCACTGCTGCTAACTCCAGGTCATGGGTGGGGTAATTCACCTCATGGGGTCGTAGCTGCCTGGAGGCATAGGCGATCACCTTCTTATCCTGCATGAGTACACAACCCAAGCCTTGGTAGGAAGCATCGCTATAGATGGAATACTCCCCACCGCTGGTCGGTAGTGCTAGCACTGGTGCAGAGGTAAGCTTCTCCTTCAGCAACTCAAACGCCGTTTGACACTTCTCGTCCCAAACAAATGCTTTCCCCTTCTGCAATAGTTGTGTCATAGGTCGTGCAATGCTGGAGAACCCTTCCACAAACCTCCGGTAGTACCCAGCTAAACCCAGAAAACTCCGCACTTCGGAAACATTCTTTGGTGGAGCCCAGTTTGTTACAGCTTCAATCTTCTTGGGATCCACTTCAACTCCTCGTCCCGAAATCATGTGCCCCAGGAACAAGACCTCCTCCAACCAAAAGTCACACTTCGAGAACTTGGCGTATAGCTTCTCCTCTTTCAATTTCTGCAAAACCACCCCAAGGTGTTCTTCGTGCTCCTCCTTACTTCTCGAGTAGATGAGTATGTCATCTATGAAGACGATGACAAACTTGTCCAAGTACTCGTGAAGAACCCGGTTCATTAGTGCCATAAAAGCTGCTGGTGCATTGGTCAGTCCGAACGGCATGACCAAGAACTCGTAGTGGCCGTACCTAGTGCGAAAAGCTGTCTTGGGTACTGAACCATCTGCCACCCTCAACTGATGATACCCTGACCGTAGATCGATCTTCGAGAACACCCTTGCTCCTTGTAGTTGGTCGAAGAGATCGTCTATCCTTGGCAAAGGATAGCGATTCTTGATGGTAGCTTTGTTCAACTTCCTATAGTCAATGCACAGTCTCATACTGCCATCCTTCTTCTTGACGAATAGCACTGGTGCTCCCCATGGTGATACACTAGGGCGTATGAACCCCTTCTCCAACAGCTCCTGTAACTGCTCCTTCAACTCCTTTAACTCCACTGGTGCCATACGGTAAGGAGGAATAGATATCGGTGTCGTGCCAGGAATCACTTCAATATCAAACTCCACCTCTCTCTGCGGCGGTAGCCCCGGAAGATCTTCGGGAAATACCTCGGGGTATTCCCTGACGACAGGTACATCTTCTATCTTCTTATCTTGCACCTCCTTAACATGAGCTAAATATGCCTCGCATCCTTCTTGAATTAATGAGAATGCCTTAACCGCGGAGATTAAGCACCCAGGGATAAGCTTCTTAGTCCCTTTGAACAAGGCAGTGCCCTTTCCTTCCACCTCCAGGCTAACCTCCTTCTTGTAGCAGTCCACCTTTGCTCTATTCTTTGACAGCCAATCCATACCCAAGATGACATCAAACTCGTCGAAGGGTAGTAGAATTAGGTTCGCCTCGAATTCGTGCCCCGCCACGGTGATAGCACAATCTCGAATGATTGTGTCTACTATAAGGGTATCCCCCACTGGGGTCCTGACCCCTAAATTCTGCCCCAATCTCACAAATGGGATCCCTAAGGTTCTAGCAAGCTTGGTAGAAATGAAAGAGTGCGTGGAACCGGAATCAAATAACACAAAAGCGGGCTGGTGGTAAAGCGAGATCATACAAGTCACCACCTCAGGTGCAGCATCAGCTTCTTCTCTCCTCATGGCAAACAGTCTTGGTTGCCCAGATGCTTGAGATCCTTGCCCTCGATCCCGCTCATTGCGGTTGAAACGCCCTGCATTTCCTCCCTGCTGGTGATTAGACCGATTTGGCTGGTTGCCAAACTGCTGTCCGGTCTGAGTTCTTCCTCCTCCGCCCCGGACCGATTGCTCGGACTGGGCTCTCCCCTGTCCTCCTTTTCTAGGGCAATCTCTGGCATAGTGGCCCGGCTCGTTACAGTGATAACAGATGCCTCCCAGATGCACCTTACACTCTCCCGGGTGGATTCTCCCACACTGGTTGCATGGATCCCGAGGAATGTAGGTCGGCCCTGATCTGGTTGAGTCGGCCTGACTCTGGGTGGCCCCATAGTAGCTCTGAGAAGGTCTCCTTCTCTGCTGACTCGCCTGTCCTGGCCCCTCAGACAGGCTAGCAGCCTTTCTCTTGTTGCCTTCTCGTTGCATCCCTTCCTCATATAGAGCGGTATCCGCCCTCTCCAATCGAAGAGCCGCCTGATAGATCTCTTCCCTGTTGTTCCAATTCAGTATACTCAGCTGGCGGCGAAAAGCAGGCTTCAGGCTCTCCAGGTAATGGGTGCGTTGAGCTGCTACATCCTGAAATTGAGGCCCTCCATAGGTAAGTAGCTTGTCAAACCTGGCCGTGTACTCAGTCACGCTTTCCCTGCCTTCATTGCCCCACTTCTGCCTGATCAGCAGAAATTCCCTCTGCTTCCCAATCCGGTAAGCCTCCGGTATGAAGTGGTCTTTGAACAACTGCACGAACTCTGGCCAAGTGATGGCCGGTGGATCCTCTCGACTAGCTGGCTGGTTAGTCCACCAGTTGTATGCAGCGTCCTGCAGCAAGGATACTGTCAGCAGCACTCTATCCTCGTCATCAGCTCTCATCTCGACCAGCGTACGAGTGACCTTTGCTAGCCACTGCTCTACTTCCATGGGGTCCGTTGAACGCTCCCCCTTAAAATCTTCCACCTTTCTCTTCCGAAAACCTACATAATCTGGTGGTGGACGTCTCTGAGGTGGTGGCACCGGTGGTGTGGGGTTCTGGCCAACACTCGCACTGTAGACGCATAGGGCCTCGCTAGAGCTCAGTTATTTCTTCCTTAATATAGTCTAGAGTAGACTGGAGATTCTAAATTTCTTAAAAGAAATCCTTGACTTGTTTGGCCAAACTTTGACTTAAAATCTTTAAAAACAACACCTTTCAAAACTGAGACCGACATTCCAGTATTTCTTGGAAACCAAGAAACAGAGGACGACCGGCTCTGATACCAAAATGAAACATCCCTTCTCTTTGAATTTGGAAAAAGACATTTCTACCCCGGGGTATAGTTAAAATCTCAAATAACACAAGTTTAAATAAAAATACCAAACTCAAATATCTCAGACCGTAGCCCTAAACATGTGGGCAAAACTCAAATTGTCCAAAGGAAATGAATCTCCAGTCTTTAACTCTTAACCATAATGTCTTAATAACTTGAAGAGTTCTTCGAAGCTTACTCTGATCCCTGGCTCGACATCTCTCAATGACGATAGTGTTGAGCTCCTCTAGCTTGCTGATCGCGGACTGGCTGGTTTGGATTCCCTCCTCTACGATCTGGTGAGTGAGTTGGGGTCAGTCTACGCCCTTACGATAAGATCTATAGTACTTTAGTATTCTTCTCTAAACACTTAACTTCTATTAGTGGAAGTTGTTTTGTACTTCCACTCTTAAAACTTATAACTCATAAAATTCTTCGGGAGTTAAAGTTAGTCTCCCTTCTTAAAGCTCAAAACTTTACTTAAATCTTTTGACTGACACGGGGATCCCTCACTAGCTAGTCCGGTTGCCAACTCATACGTATGAGAAGCCATTCAGGCTTTCCTTAAACTTAAACTTAGTTAGGGAAGTCGTAACGATTCATCCCCCTAACATCTTAAACTTATCGTGGTGGCTCTTCACCACGATTCTCAAGGGCATAACTGCTGCTCTATCTCAAAATGTCTCACAAGGCAACGGACTGGCGCTAGTGACTAAAAACACTTAAAACGACTTCACCTTCCCGAAGGTGAGTTACTCCTTTAAAAGGACTTGTTTCTTAACTTTAACAATAACTTATAAACTTAACCTTTAATTAAAATAAGAGCTCATGCACATTCACATCAACCATAGCTCAAACAACATCACATATCATCAATCATAAGCACAAACAAACAACGACAATCACTTCATCAAAAATAATTAAAGCTTGTAATTCTTGAAAGAACACGTAAGGCGTAGAATTTACCCCCTTTACACTCACCTTAAAAAGCTGACTACTTGATTCTTTACTCGAAGAATCCCTCCTAGCCGAATTATCTCGGTGAACCTATTAATAAGAAAGTCATCTCCTTAGTCGACCTTTCTCGCTTTAGAAACCCCTTTTGGGTCACTCGAACATCCTCTCCTCAACATCCAGCCCTAGAGACTCGCTCCCAGGGTCTCTTAATCCCCGTTAAAAATTTTCTAAAAACAGTCCCTTCAAAACCAACCACTTTTCCTAATTATTTTAGTCTTAAACGAATTTTCCACCTAACTTGAACCTTCTTAAAAATTCGGATCGTAATTTTCCTATAACAATCATAAATCCTTATACCTTGGAAAATTATCAAACCCTTAAAAACTCCTCGGAATTATTTTTATTTAAAAAAAACGAATGTTCGAACAATTTCTAAAATTATAAATACATCTTCAAAAATTCCCAAATTAATTTACAGTCATCTCCTAGCCCTGCCCCAATTTATAAAATTTTTAAACGCAAGAACAAACCCTTGCAGGGACTCGAGAAAAATTTAAACCATCCAAAACCAATTTTCTGAAAATTCCCAGCAGCTTTAGTGACCACCCAAACTCTGTCACTAAAGGCCTGATCGCCTGTTGCTAAAACCACAGAATTGCACACTCAAGAAAAACACCAAATCGATCGATCTAACTCCAAGTAATCGAGTTCCCTTACCTCTAGAACGTGCCTAGGTCTAGATTGGCTGATCCGGGACGTTGATCTCCTCGTTGATCGAACCCTCAACGTCACCGCTAATAAAAAACTAAGCTTCGAATTAATCTAACGATGAATCGCGTATAGAAATCGCGAAAGGGGGTTCGTGATCATTACCTAGAACACGAAAGGAATGGGATCGGGATTGGGATGGCGCCTGCTTGCGGCGCTGGGGAAAGTCTTGCTGCTTGCTGGGATCGGAAATTGGGGCGGGGTCTGGGAAAGGAAATTGGGGAGAGGGAAAACATGAAGGGTCGGGAAAAGGAAATGGAGAGGGCGGCGGGTTTGGGGATTAAATTGAAGGGTCTGGGGTTTAATTCTTGCTGGCGGTTATAACTTCATTATTATTTTTTTTTTAAGTACTAATAATAATAATGATTTTATTATGATTATTACTACTACTAATCCGCGATTGCAACTCCTAGTACGCCACTGTCAACCCAACCGATTATGTACCATGGTCGAACCATAATCCAAAATTCGGGGTGTTACAGTAACTGTAACAAAGGAAGCGACCCAAGCATACGAAGTAATGGCTCTAGAGGATGAGAGCCGCGACTGGCAGTCTCCTTTGGTTGACTACTTGCAAAATGATGTCGTCCCGGAAGATTCAATTTTGGCCAAGGCATTGAGAAGAAAGGCAGCCCACTACACCCTGGTAGAGAGACAACTGTGTAGAAGGTCTTTCTTAGGGGCATATCTGAAGTGCCTTGGTCCAGAGGAAGCGAAGTGGGTGGTGAAGGAAATCCATCAAGGCACGTGTGCAACACACTCTGGACCGAGAAGCCTCGAGAGGACAGTGCTACTTCAGGGATACTATTGGCCGACAGTTAAGAAGGACGTAATGGTGGCGGTCCAGAAGTGCCACGAGTGTCAAATCAATGCTAGCAAGCAACACTTGCCAAGCGAACAACTGAAGAGCATTACAGGGTCATGGCCATTTGCACAATGGGGTCTGGATCTCCTGGGACCATTTCCTACAGCTCCTTTGGTAGAAAAGTACTTAGTGGTCACGGTTGACTACTTTACAAAGTGGATTGAAGCGGAACCGCTGGATACAATCACTAGTGCCAAAATCCAGAAGTTCTTATTCAACAACATAACGATTAGGTTTGGAACGCCTCACACTATTATAACTGATCACAACACACAGTTTGATTGCAGACCGTTTGAGAACTTCTATGCCCGGAACCGCATCACTTGCAAAATGGCATCTGTGGCGTTCCCTCAAGCCAACGGGCAAGTAGAGTCGTTCAATAAGCTGATCTTGCGAGGTCTGAAGAGAAGGCTGAAGGAGGCAAAAGGAGGATGGACCACGGAACTTTCCCACGTCTTATGGGCGCACCGAACAAACTATAAGCAGGCCACCGAGGAGACACCATTTGCTCTGACATATGGCTCAGAAGCGGTCGCACCAACAGAGTTAGCTCTGCCGTCACTCCGCGTCCAGGTATATGACCCAGAAGATAATCACATGAAGCTTTTGCACCAACTGGACATGATAGAAACAAGGAGGCACGCTGCTCTAGTCAGAACTCTTGAGGAGAAGCTGAAAATAGCAAAGGCGTACAACGCCAAGGTGAAGCCAAGACCGCTAGAGGAGGGGGACATGGTCCTAAAGAGAAACATTGAGCAGAAGGAAGGGCACGACAAGATGGCAGCCGCGTGGGAAGGCTCATAACTCGTTGGGGAAAAGGTAGGAGCAGCAACATACATACTAGCTACGATGGAAGGGAAACCAGTAGCGAAGACCTGGAATGCCATTCACTTGAAGAAGTGTTTTGAAGAGTGATCCAAAGATGAAGGATGTCGTTGACCGCTGAGTCTTCTGAGATAGACGTGTAGTGATAGTAAGCGTCTACTTTTGGGGAGAGATCCCATGTAGGGCCACCACTGCCAGGCGTGGTGGCCTTGAATTTCAAAGTTATGAAAAAGCGTCGCCAAGCGTTCATCTTCTTAATTCATCTAAGTGTTGGGTATCAAAGTTGTTCAAACAACCTAAAAGTCGCCGCGGAGCGATGAATCATAAATTAACCGCCTCCGAGCATAATGCTTCAAAGAAAACGCAAAACTGCAAACCGCTCCTAAGCGTCAGATATAAAATACAACCGCCACAGGAAAATAGCCTCAGAGCCTAACGCTCCAAAGCAACACTCGAAATATGCGCCCACTTCAGAGCTGTCAACCGCTTCCAAACGATCGGCCAAATCTCAGAATTTGCAAGGAAATAAAGCGTAATTAATAGTCATGCCATAAAGGGTTCCCACAATGGACGCCGCAAAATATTCGCTGCCGAAGCAGACTTAGTTTGCAAATAAATGAAAGAGGAAACAAAGAGGAAACTTAGTTTGCAAAATATTCGCTGCCGAAGCAGACTTAGTTCGCAAAATATTCCAGAATGCCGCCCGAGCCTCCTCAGCGGCCTTGAGCAAATCCGCCTCCCGAGCGTCCTGCAGCTTAGACTTCTTAGTCCTAATCTTTATCAGCTCAGCCTGCAAAGCGCTCTCCCGGGCCATCGAGTCGCGGAGGTCAGTTCGCAAGCGCTCGGCGTCCTCTTCGAATTTCCTCAGCAACTCCTTGCTCGCCGCCAACTGAGCATCCTTGTCTTTCAAAAGGGACTCCTGCTCCTTCTCGACCACCTTCCGCACCTCCGCTTTCCAGCCTTCGCGGCCCTCCTTCAGTTGGTCCTCCAACTTCAGAACATGTGTGTTTCTATCTTCTAGATTGCTCTGCATGCGGTCGTTATGCAACATCATTTGGTTCAACCCAAATTGGGTCTGCGAGGGAAGACAAAAGAGTTAGCAAAACAGAAGACTGAAAAAGGCAGCAGGACAGGGAATACAAGCGCGTACCGCAAAGAAGAACCGGGAGGTGGCACTCGCCAAGTGCCGGGTGTCCGACGTCAGGACGGGAGTGCCCGCTACATGGGTGTAGTCGCCGGGAACCGCCAGCCCTTCAGCAATCACGTGCATTGCACGCTTGGCGGCCGCATGGTACAAAGACGCCTGCGAAGAGAAGGAAATGAAAGTGTCGATGGAGGTCCTCTTTTGCTTCTTAGACGGGATGTAGGGATCGATAGGAGTAGCAGGGTTCTCGACGAGGACGCCCTTCAGTCGGGCCTCGCCAGGGGTAGACCTCAAATCTTTCGAGGTCATCAAATCCAAGGACCGCTTCGAGGAGCTCCTCGTAAGAGCCGGCTCCGAAAGCTTCAAGACGCCGGTGCGGCTGGCTACTAGGTACTTCTGAGAAGGAGAATTCGGCTGGGGGGAAAGAGCCGCTGGAGAGACAGCAGCAGCAAGAAGTGGCGATGCAGGAGCACTAGTGCCTGGTTTAGGTGGTCGGGCGGAAGAAGCATAGCGACGGGTCCCTGCAAAGTGAATACATAAGTAAATAACATGAGACATGCATTCAACACAAAGGGAAAACAACTAACCGTGAAAGCGTCGAATAATCTCAAGGGCATTATCATCGCCCTTCGGAGGGAGGCGAATCTGAAAAGCGCTCATGAACCGCTTTAAGAGCGGTTTGAAGGGCGCGAGACCATCAACATCAGTGTTCCAGTCTCTCTTGTCCCCAACCGCGAATCCCGTCGGCGGCTCAACCTCCCCAGAGTACCATTTACCCTTAGGGCGGGCGAAGAAATACTCCTTGAACCAAGGAGAGTCCAACTTCGGCGCTCCACTCACGAAGCCCACCCGCGTCTCTCGGCGGTAGCATGACCAACAATTATCGGAGCCTCGCATCTTACACAACTGGCGAAACGCATCAAAGGACGGCGTTTCCCCGATCTTTTCGCAGGCGGCTCTGAACGCAATAGAGTGAAAGATGATACCGGGCGTAGGCGGCCCAATGTACAGTTCAGGAAGAGAAGAGTTCGGGTAAGGATGGGGTCAAGTGGAAAAGTCAACCCCATCCGAATGTGTTCCACATGAATGGGAATCCAGCCTCCCGGACATGATCCAGACCGCCCAACGGGAGAAGGAGCTGCATAATCCCAGTCCGCGGGGAGGCCATGCGCCTTCAGCTGGCGAAGAACCTGTTGAGGTTTGTAGGCGGCCTCATTAGGCGGTCCCTGTTCATAGGCACTTGAAGGAACCGCCTCTCTCTCCCACATATCCGCGTGTAACCTAACACGATAGGTTGTGCCATGGACAACTTGGTATGCCTCCACGGGCAACGTGTCAGATACTACTAGAGAGGGGGATAGCTCCCTCTGATAATCCGCCTGGCGGTCACCAGACCCGCTATCTAAGAGGGTGACAACTAGAGGTGGCTATACGGTCCGGTCCGGTTAAATTGGCCCAAATTGATCCAGTCCAGTCCGGTTTTTTTGAAAATATAAGGACCAAAGATTGGATTGGATACAGTCCGGTCTTGACCCCAGATGGTGGTCCAAGTACCTGGCACAGATTGCTTGCTCCCAGATGGTGGTCCACCTGAACCGCTGCCAAACTTTGAAGAAGAGCGGGGAACGCTGACGCCAGCGCTGGAAGTCCGAGCGTCGCCGGAGTCCGTAGCGGCGGCAACGCCACCGGAGGTCATGACGGCGGTGACGTCGCTGGACAGGTTCTGATTCTGGCTATCAGAGCGAGTGGTGCTTTGAGATTCAATCGCCATTTGCTGTTTCTGTTTCCTCTTTGCTCGTTTCTACTTTCGCCTGAGTCGAGCAAGGAAGTCTGCTCGGGCCGGAGACAGAGAAGAATAATCTCGGAGATAAGAGGAGAGGGAAAAGCGAGAGCAACGAGCAATCTTGATGAAGAGCGAGAAAGAACAAAACGAAGCAGTGTTGGTAGAAAAAGAAGAGTAGAGAAAGTGGAAGAAGAACGAGTATAAATAGGAGCAGGAGGGGGCAGCGACGCCACGATTGAGTGACCGAGAAGAACCCTAGTCTAGGAAATTCAAAACGCGGGCAAGATATTGGACAGGGGAATTACCTGTTGTCAGGCCTCGACTCTCGATAACCGACACGTGGTACGACATGCAAGCAGGGTGATGAGTCGCGGAAGTCGAAACGGCAGTGCAAGCAGTGTGATGTGAACCGCCTCATATTCTTCGCTTACTAAAAGGGGTGGACAGTGCAAGCACTCAGAATTAGGAAATCAATGGGGCGGGTTTGTCTAAACCATCCTCATCCCCATCTTCAAATATCCAAACCCATACCCGCCCCATACCCATGTAGGAGAATGTTTGGCAAACCCATCCCCATACCCGTGGGTTTCGGGTACCCATGGGTTTCGGGTACCCATGGGTAATACCCGTACCCATACATCCAACATTATTATCCTAAAATTTACAAGAAAAGTTTTAACTACAACTCTAAACATACCTATTATATCACGAATTCAACAAAACACGATCATTTTCTTAATACGGTTCAAAGAATATGATCCTAAAACATTCGTTAATACATAATATATAGTATAATATTTTGGCAAAATACACTTTTATAGCCATAACTATTCGCGTTGTGACAATAATAGCCACTTTTTGAAAAATACACTGATATAGCCATTCCGTCCCAAACGTTAACGGAAACATCATTAGTGCTGACTGGACTAACGGTTTATACTCACTTGGCAATTTTTCCTCTTGACTTTTCCAAGTTAGAAATATTATTATTTTAATTAACTGAAAAAAAAATAAAGAAAATGAAAGCGAAGATGAGCAGAGGCATTAGTAACCTCAACAATGCCGCATCTCCAAATCTCTTTTCACCCTCAACGATGCCGCTTCCGACTCTTTTCAGCTCCTCCAACTCCATCAATTCCTCCGCACCGGAAAGCCCACTTCTGTCATCTTCGTCTCTTCTCTCTGCCACCACCGCTGATAAAATACTTCTACTCTCCGGCCCCGGCGACCGCTTCCCCCCGCCTCTGCACTAGTTATATGGTATGAATCGAGAGAGGACGGTTCCCCGCCATATCTACTCCACCCATATCCCCATTTTTCCGATTCCGACTCCTATATTCTCCACCAGCACGACATCGATTGCAACTCTTATTCCCTATTTTTCGATTCAGACGACGTCGATGAACCCTAATCCCTAACGATTGTGCCACCGCCATCAAAATCCCCAACTTCGACCGACGTGATTTTCGTCGACAATTTCAAGCTCCTCTTCAAATCTTTCTATTTCGTCGACCAAGAGAGAGACGGTTGCTAGGTTTGTGAGCAATTGGGGCATCAAAATCATCCATGAAAGTCAAGGTGGGAGTGAAACAAGCGGCGGTGCTGGTGGTCTAGGTGGAAGAGACGAGATCGGCGTTGAAGCAAAGAAGCAGAAGAAGAAGGCGACGGGCTCATCGAAGCTGATGGATGCGGGGAGTGAGTATCGCTTGGGGTTTTGCCGGCTCTTTTCGCGGGACGGAGGAGTCACCGATTGGATTCCTCATGCTGCGCTGGTGGGGATCGTAAGGGATTTGGGGAAGGGACGAAGGAATAGAGAGAGAAAGAGAAACTAAAATGATTTCTTTCTTTCTAAACTTTTTTTTTCAGTAAAATTAATTATTTCTATTAAAACTATAATTTTAATATGACAAGGCTTGAAGACATCTAGTTGGCAATGACGTGTCGTCCAGGTGGCATCCACCTCAGCAACCCGTAGGGGTTATTGACGGCGTCCATAACGACGTTAAAGTTTGTAACGAAAATGGCTAAATTTGTCAAGCAAGTTTGAAAAAGTGGCTATATCAGTGTATTTTTCAAAAAGTGGCTATAATTGTCACAACGCAAATAGTTATGGCTATGGAAATGTATTTTGCCTAATATTTTCAAAATTATTATGTTTTAACTCTGATACATCTACTAAGAAATAATTAACTAACATAATCTTGTTGACAAGGGGGAAAGTGAAAGAGTGAAAGGAGAATTGAGGGAAATGAATTAGGTTTTGATTAAGGTGGTCACTCAATTGCATTTCTACTATTTATTTCCCCGAGTTATCCTCATCATCATTGGTATATTACAATTTGATCTATATATTTTTGTATATGTGAATAAATTCTCTTGGTGATGCGAATATGGGTATGGGGCGGGGGAGGCTTTACCCATACCCGCCCCATACCCATCAAACTTTTTGCGGGTTTTACCCATACCCGCCCCATACCCGGTCAAAGCGGGGATTACCAGCGTTGACTGGGTCGGGGGCGGTCGGGTACCCGCGGCCATGGGTTTGATTGCCATCCTTACTCAGAATTATTGTAACACCGAGGCAGCGAACCGCCCAATACTCCGCGCGAATTAAAGGGGGTGGACAGTGAAAGCACTCAAAATTATTGTACCAATCGAGGCAACTCACGGACTATGGTGGCACACCGCTCAGTGTTTCCCACGGCTGAAAAGGGGTCGACAGTGCAAGCACTCAAATTGTACAATCGAGGAAACCCAAGGAGTAAGGTAGCAAACCGCATAATTCACCCCTCATGAATGAAGGGGGTGGACAGTGCAAGCACTCAAAAACCACTGTGTGGCCATGAAAACAGAAGCTCACGGATTGAGATGACGGATTACACCAGGGAAGGGCCACAGTAAGGGCAGCAGAGCGCATCATGGAAAATCTCCGTCTCTTGAGCGGCCAGGGGCAACATGTAGATAGCGGTTATACAGAGGACCGCTCAATTATCATTGGCAAAGTTAGTAGCCGCCAAAACCCGCAGCTTTTCCCGACTAAAGGGCAATTGTTGGGCCCATAGTTGAGCAGTGTTAGGCTTAAGGCCCATAAGAAGATAACCGGGCGGGGCCCGAAGAGGGGGCCGAACCACAGCGAGAGGCCCAAGAGTGCACATGGGGAAAGGAGAATGGCAGGCGGCCACCCTATGACGGGACAGGGAGTAGGCCGCCCGACACAAAGTACCGTTGGTGTCAGAAAGAGGTGATCTTCTTAGGATACTTACCTCGGACACTGCAGGACTAAACATTAAATGCCCGCCGCGGGCTGTCCAGATAAAGCAAGGGGCATCTAGGCCGCCTGACATGGCATTTAATGCCTCATACTCAAGCTGGCAGACTTTAAATACACTGGTATCTGCATTAATGGTTACTAAACTACTCTCTCTCTCTCTCTCTCTCTCTCTCTCTCTAAACATAAATAAAAATTCTTATCCTATCTCTAACTTTAGCATCGGAGGGTGTCCGGGGTGACCGCCCACGGACCCTTGTTTTGCAGGAGTTCGGAGTACACCTACGAAAAAGGAACGTGTCAAAGGGAAAAAGAGAGAAAGCGCCAAGTACCTGGCACAGATTGCTTGCTCCCAGATGGTGGTCCACCTGAACCGCTGCCAGACTTTGAAGAAGAGCGGGGAACGCTGACGCCAGCGCTGGAAGTCCGAGCGTCGCCGGAGTCCGTAGCGGCGGCAACGCCACCGGAGGTCATGACGGCGGTGACGTCGCTGGACAGGTTCTGATTCTGGCTATCAGAGCGAGTGGTGCTTTGAGATTCAATCGCCATTTGCTGTTTCTGTTTCCTCTTCGCTCGTTTCTGCTTTCGCCTGAGTCGAGCAAGGAAGTCTGCTCGGGCCGGAGACAGAGAAGAATAATCTCGGAGATAAGAGGAGAGGGAAAAGCGAGAGCAACAAGCAATCTTGATGAAGAGCGAGAAAGAACAAAACGAAGCAGTGTTGGTAGAAAAAGAAGAGTAGAGAAAGTGGAAGAAGAATGAGTATAAATAGGAGCAGGAGGGGGCAGCGACGCCACGATTGAGTGACCGAGAAGAACCCTAGTCTAGGAAATTCAAAACGCGGGCAAGATATTGGACAGGGGAATTACCTGTTGTCAGGCCTCGACTCTCGATAACCGACACGTGGTACGACATGCAAGCAGGGTGATGAGTCGCGGAAGTCGAAACGGCAGTGCAAGCAGTGTGATGTGAACCGCCTAATATTCTTCGCTTACTAAAACGGGTGGACAGTGCAAGCACTCAGAATTAGGAAATCAATGGGGCGGGTTTGTCTAAACCATCCTCATCCCCATCTTCAAATATCCAAACCCATACCCGCCCCATACCCATGCAGGAGAATGTTTGGCAAACCCATCCCCATACCCGTGGGTTTCGGGTACCCATGGGTTTCGGGTACCCATGGGTAATACCCGTACCCATACATCCAACATTATTATCCTAAAATTTACAAGAAAAGTTTTAACTACAACTCTAAACATACCTATTATATCACGAATTCAACAAAACACGATCATTTTCTTAATACGGTTCAAAGAATATGATCCTAAAACATTCGTTAATACATAATATATAGTATAATATTTTGGCAAAATACACTTTTATAGCCATAACTATTCGCGTTGTGACAATAATAGCCACTTTTTGAAAAATACACTGATATAGCCATTCCGTCCCAAACGTTAACGGAAACATCATTAGTGCTGACTGGACTAACGGTTTATACTCACTTGGCAATATTTCCTCTTGACTTTTCCAAGTTAGAAATATTATTATTTTAATTAACTGAAAAAATAAAGAAAATGAAAGCGAAGATGAGCAGAGGCATTAGTGCCCTCAACAATGCCGCATCTCCAAATCTCCAAATCTCTTTTCACCCTCAACGATGCCGCTTCCGACTCTTTTCAGCTCCTCCAACTCCATCAATTCCTCCGCACCGGAAAGCCCACTTCTGTCATCTTCGTCTCTTCTCTCTGCCACCACCGCTGATAAAATACTTCTACTCTCCGGCCCCGGCGACCGCTTCCCCCCGCCTCTGCACTAGTTATATGGTATGAATCGAGAGAGGACGGTTCCCCGCCGGATCTACTCCACCCATATCCCCATTTTTCCGATTCCGACTCCTATATTCTCCACCAGCACGACATCGATTGCAACTCTTATTCCCTATTTTTCGATTTAGACGACGTCGATGAACCCTAATCCCTAACGATTGTGCCACCGCCATCAAAATCCCCAACTTCGACCGACGTGATTTTCGTCGACAATTTCAAGCTCCTCTTCAAATCTTTCTATTTCGTCGACCAAGAGAGAGACGGTTGCTAGGTTTGTGAGCAATTGGGGCATCAAAATCATCCATGAAAGTCAAGGTGGGAGTGAAACAAGCGGTGGTGCTGGTGGTCTAGGTGGAAGAGACGAGATCGGCGTTGAAGCAAAGAAGCAGAAGAAGAAGGCGACGGGCTCATCGAAGCTGATGGATGCGGGGAGTGAGTATCGCTTGGGGTTTTGCCGGCTCTTTTCGCGGGACGGAGGAGTCACCGATTGGATTCCTCATGCTGCGCTGGTGGGGATCGTAAGGGATTTGGGGAAGGGACGAAGGAATAGAGAGAGAAAGAGAAACTAAAATGATTTCTTTCTTTCTAAACTTTTTTTTTTCAGTAAAATTAATTATTTCTATTAAAACTATAATTTTAATATGACAAGGCTTGAAGACATCTAGTTGGCTATGACGTGTCGTCCAGGTGGCATCCACCTCAGCAACACGTAGGGGTTATTGACGGCGTCCATAACGATGTTAAAGTTTGTAACGAAAATGGCTAAATTTGTCAAGCAAGTTTGAAAAAGTGGCTATATCAGTGTATTTTTCAAAAAGTGGCTATAATTGTCACAACGCAAATAGTTATGGCTATGGAAATGTATTTTGCCTAATATTTTCCAAATTATTATGTTTTAACTCTGATACATCTACTAAGAAATAATTAACTAACATAATCTTGTTGACAAGGGGGAAAGTGAAAGAGTGAAAGGAGAATTGAGGGAAATGAATTAGGTTTTGATTAAGGTGGTCACTCAATTGCATTTCTACTATTTATTTCCCCGAGTTATCCTCATCATCATTGGTATATTACAATTTGATCTATATATTTTTGTATATGTGAATAAATTCTCTTGGTGATGCGAATATGGGTATGGGGCGGGGGTTACCCATACCCGCCCCATACCCATCAAACTTTTTGCGGGTTTTACCCATACCCGCCCCATACCCGGTCAAAGCGGGGATTATCCGCGTTGACTGGGTTGGGGGCGGTCGGGTACCCGCGGCCATGGGTTTGATTGCCATCCCTACTCAGAATTATTGTAACACCGAGGCAGCGAACCGCCCAATACTCCGCGCGAATTAAAGGGGGTGGACAGTGAAAGCACTCAAAATTATTGTACCAATCGAGGCAACTCACGGACTATGGTGGCACACCGCTCAGTGTTTCCCACGGCTGAAAAGGGGTGGACAGTGCAAGCACTCAAATTGTACAATCGAGGAAACCCAAGGAGTAAGGTAGCAAACCGCATAATTCACCCCTCATGAATGAAGGGGGTGGACAGTGCAAGCACTCAAAAACCACTGTGTGGCCATGAAAACAGAAGCTCACGGATTGAGATGACGGATTACACCAGGGAAGGGCCACAGTAAGGGCAGCAGAGCGCATCATGGAAAATCTCCGTCTCTTGAGCGGCCAGGGGCAAGATGTAGATAGCGGCTATACAGTGGACCGCTCAACTATCATTGGCAAAGTTAGTAGCCGCCAAAACCCGCAGCTTTTCCCGACTAAAGGGCATTTGTTGGGCCCATAGTTGAGCAGTGTTAGGCTTAAGGCCCATAAGAAGATAACCGGGCGGGGCCCGAAGAGGGGGCCGAACCACAGCGAGAGGCCCAAGAGTGCACATGGGGAAAGGAGAATGGCAGGCGGCCACCCTATGACGGGACAGGGAGTAGGCCGCCCGACACAAAGTACCGTTGGTGTCAGAAAGAGGTGATCTTCTTAGGATACTTACCTCGGACACTGCAGGACTAAACATTAAATGCCCGCCGCGGGCTGTCCAGATAAAGCAAGGGGCATCTAGGCCGCCTGACATGGCATTTAATGCCTCATACTCAAGCTGGCAGACTATAAATACACTGGTATCTGCATTAATGGTTACTAAACTACTCTCTCTCTCTCTCTCTCTCTCTCTCTCTCTCTCTCTCTCTCTCTAAACATAAATAAAAACTCTTATCCTATCTCTAACTTTAGCATCGGAGGGTGTCCGGGGTGACCGCCCACGGGCCCTTGTTTTGCAGGAGTTCGGAGTACACCCACCATCTGGAATAGACGCCTTGCTCGTTCTTCACAAACCGCCTGGAACATTCCAGACTCAAACACCTATGAATTCTCAATAAGTCAATAATAAGCTATTAACCGATTTGATCATAAATGGCTAGTTAAGGTGGCTCGTTGGCCATCTTGTCGAGCCAGCTCATAGGTCAAAATGAGCGAGCTCTCGAGTTAATCTCAACAAGTCACCTAGTCAAGCTGGCTCACGAGTTTTACGAGTCGAACAAGGGTTAACTCAACTTCATATCGTTGGTAAAGGAGCCGAGCATCGAATGAGTTTTCTCCGAGCCAAACATCGACATACTCGTGAGAAGTATGACTCATTTGCAGCCTAGGGCCTCACCTATGATGAGGGACCGGCATGGCCTCGTTAACTCCAAGTTCCCGCAATTTTCATTGGTTAATTGGTTTACATAGGCTACATGGTTCATGAGGTTCAGTTGGTTCACCTGGTCAAGAGCGCTAATTGAGAGTTTATGGTTCGTTTGCTTCATTGATTTTGAGGTATGAGGGTTTTGGGGTCATAACCTGGGTTCTGTAAACCCTTGGATTTGTGATAGATTTGGTTGATTATAGATTTTAAAAGTTTTATGCTCGTTTAATGGATTTTGTTCTTGGATTTGTTGTTACGGTTTTGTAGCTTTAATTTGTAAATTACCTTACTATCTTTATTTATTTATTTTATATCTTGGGCAAGAGAATACATAAGTAATTATTATACTGGGGCCAACGGATTTGTGATCATGTTCCAAATCCCATGCCTATTTTTGGAATTTGCAAGTCCATGGGATCTATCGATTTGGACTCTCAAAGTCAATGAGTCTCACGAATTTGATCCTTCTAAACGAGCACAAAGCTTGAGATTCCTCTTATTGAATGAATGCGTTTTAAAGTACATTGAGCTGCAGAAATAGAGGAACTAAAAGTAGTAAAAGAAGGGACTATAACAACCCACTAACAGCTAGTCTAACAACTAACAATCGTGGAGACAAATGTGGAACTGAATACACTTCATCACGCCCCCGCAAGTTGAGGCTCCGTGAGGTGAAACTTGGAACAAAACCGGTGGAATGTAATGCCTGGAAGAGGCTTAGTAAGCATGTCGGTGAGCTGGTCGACAGCAGGAAGATAGTGAACATGCAGGTGACCTTTGCTGACTTGATCCCGAGCGAAGTGAAATTCAATTTCCATGTGCTTGGAGTGACTGTGAACGACCGTATTATGAGCAAGAAAGGTAACACCAAGATTGTCACACCATAGAGCAGGAGCAGACGGAATCGGCTGTCCCAACTCATCTAATAATGACCGAAGCCAGAGTACCTCCAAGGCTAGCATAGAAAGAGCACAGTACTCACATTCAGTAGAAGAGCGAGCGACGAACTTCTGTTTGCGAGTAGACCAGGAGATTAGATTAGGACCACAGAAGACAGCAAAACCAGTGATTGATTTCCGATCCTTGGGACAAGATGCCCAAGACGCATCAGAGTAGCCATGAATGTGAAGAGAGGATGATCGAGTGAAAACAAGCCCCCGAGTGATTGTACACTTTAGATAACGCAGAATGCGTTTGACGGCGGCCCAATGAACATCCGTGGGACACTGCTGGTACTGCGAAACAAGGTTTACAACAAAGGAGAGATCGTGTCTTGTAAAACTGAGGTACTGCAAGCTACCAACAACACTCCGATAGAGACCAGGATCGGAGAAACGTGGAGAATGAGACGAAGCAGCCTGCTGAAGTATGTCGGCTGTGACAGGTGTAGAGATGGCATTTGAAGACGCCATCTTTGCACGGTCTAGAATATCCAAAATAAATTTACGCTGACTGAGAATAATGCCAGTGTCAGTGCGATGAACCTCAATGCACAGAAAGTAAGATAGAGGCCCCAATTCCCGAAGTGCAAAATTATCATGAAGAAAAGCCATGAGCCGTTGAATAAGGGCAGTATCATTGCCCGTGATGACGATGTCGTCGACATACACAAGCATGTAAAGGCGCACAGAGTCTGACTTGTAGATAAAGAGGGAGGGATCTGTGCGAGATACCGAGAATCCAAAGCGGAGCATAGCATTAGCAAGACAGTGAAACCATGTGCGAGGAGCCTGGTGGAGACCGTAAATGGATTTGCGCAACCTGCACACATGATCAGGTTTGTCCGGATCAACAAAGCCTGGAGGTTGCTGCATGTAGACCGTTTCCTGTAATTCACCATGGAGAAAAGCATTAGCAATGTCAATATGATGAAGTGGCCATGCTTGAGTCACCGCGAGACCCATAACAAGTCGTAACGTGGCCGGCTTAAGAACGGGACTGTAGGTCTGGTGAAAATCCAGGCCAGGAATTTGATGAAATCCCCTAGCCACCAAACACGCCTTGTGCCGATCGAGAGAACAGTCGGGATGGATTTTTGTGCACCAAACCCATTTATTGGTGAGAATGTTGCAGTCGGGTGGGGGAGGAACCAATTCCTAGGTTTGATTTCGGAGCTGAGCAGAGACTTCTTCGGCCATGGTCGCGCGCCAGTGCGGGAGCTTGAGGGCTTGAGCAACCGAGGTGGGAGTATCATTTTTGGGAAGGTGGTGTAGCAAGGTTTTGGGCTTCAGATTACCTGTTTTAATTCGAGTGACCATGGGGTGAGAGGAGGAAGTAGGATTGGTAATAATCAGAGGACGAGGCGAGGTGGTAAAGGGTGGGCGAGAGGGAAGCGGACGACGAGGAGGCATGGGAGTGTGTTTGGGTCTCGACGGTGGATGCTGGGGAGGAGGAACATGAGCAGTAGATGGGGATAAGGCTGGAGAGGAAGAGTGGATGGGGCTGTTGGGATGGGATATGTGAGAGGGAGAGGCAGGGGAGGTGAGATGGGCCGAGGGATGGTGCGGAGATGTATGGGAAGGAGAAGTGGGGCCGCTAATAAGAGGTGGGCTAGGGGAAGGGTGTGAGGTTGGGCTTGGGCTGGGAGATGGGGAGGAAGTGGGCTAGAGGGAGGGGACCGTTGGAAGGGTGGGTGGTGGGAAAGGTAGAGTGATAGGAAAGGCAATGGACGAGGTAGATGAGAGAAGAGATGAGAGTGAATTAGGAACTTCTGTAAATGGAAAATGAGACTCATCAAATAATACATGACGACTTATATATATGCGACCAGTATCAACATGCAGGCAACGATATCCCTTATGAAGCTTACTATATCCCAAGAAGACACAAGGAACAGAACGAGGTTCGAGTTTAGAAGTGGCATAAGGACGGAGCCATGGATAGCAGAGACAACCAAAAACACGAAGATTGGCTAGATCAGGAGGACGATGGAATAAGGCATGAAAGGGGGAGCAATTTTGGAGGAGCAGAGTGGGAGTGCGATTTATGAGGTAACACGCGGTATCAAACGCAAGGGGCCAGTACTTTTGAGGAACATTAGAATGGTGTAGAAGAGCAAGACCATTGTTCACGATATGAGAATGCTTGCGTTCAGCACACCCATTTTGTTCAGGTGTGTAGGGACAATAAGAACGATGGGCAATACCATGGTTGCTTAAGTAGGAAGATAGAGCTTGATATTCACCGCCGCAATCAGACTGAAAGGTTTTAATGGGAGTGCCAAAATACTTTTCAACCAATTGCCGAAATTGAATGAAAACACTAAGCAGTTGTGATTTATATCGAATAAAATAAATCCAGGAAAATTTGCTGTAGTGATCATAGAAGAGAATGTAGTAAGATTGATCATCATAAGATAGAACAGGAGCAGGGCCCCAAACATCACTGCAAACAAGTTCTAATGGAGCAGACGCTTGAAAAGTAGAAGAGACAAAAGGTAATTTGTGAATTTTACTGACAACACAACCATGACATAATGACGATTGAGAGGGAAGGAATTTTATGTGATGTTGACGAAGAGCTTGCTTGACTACACGATCATGAGCGTGCCCAAGGCGACGATGCAACACATCCTACGTAGCAGTGCAAGCAAGAGGCGGTAGATGGCGAAAAATATGAAGGGGAAGTGAGTAGAGACCAACCACCGCATAACCACGATAAATCTCATTCGTCGTGCGTCGATCCTTAATGACAAAGAGAGAGTCAAATAATTTGATGGAAATGGGATTAGGTGTAAGAGCACTAATGGACTTCACTCTGTCTCTTGGTTTTGGCGCAATGCCCACGCAAGCGAAGATAAGAACAAGCGGAAGGAGAGGAACTTGCCCAGATTTACAACACCGTTATGGATCTGCCACCGTCTCTCGCTATTGCATCTTCGCCTTCCCGGTCTCTACCTCGTCGCAATCACCATCGTCCAGCGACAAGCCGCCATCGTCGGCCTGCCACGTAGGGTCCTACTCCATCATCGTCTGTCGCCTCAGTTCTGCCGCTGCACCATCAAACTTCGCTGCCGGTTGCTCTGTGTGTCTCGGAAGAGAAGAAAACCAGGGAAAGTAGTGGAAATCTTCTCCGTCTATCCCCTCTCAAGAAAAGTCAGATGAGGTATAATTTATTTTTTTATTTTTAATGTTTTAAATTGCTAAATCACACATTTAACAGTCCAGTCAGCAGTTCCGTTTGCCACGTCAGCACAAAACTGACAGAGTTAACGGAGATAGATGGCTGGTGACCAAACGTGAAACGATTTGTAAAGTTAGTGGCGAATACGAAAGGAAAGTAATTTGGGTGGCAAAAGTGAAAGATTTATGTCATTTGAGTGACCAAACGTGTATTTTAGCCAAGAGAATTTATTTTGCAAAATTATATGTAAATTTTGTCAGAATAGAGATGGAACATGTTCAATAGTGATGAGGGATATCGCAGATTATATGAGAATATATGGGGTGTTGTGACGTTTTCTTTTCTTTCACGACTTTTCCCTCTTCTTTCGTCGATTGTCTTGGTATTCTAAGGTCAAATGAGCGGATGTAATTTGCCACATCAATAACTCCACGATTTCTTGTTTTGTTATAGATTGATTGAATTAAGAGAATAAGTGATACCTCTATAAAAAATGTCATTTCGAAATGTTAAGGACTTGTTTGCTTGATGGATTTGGTGAGAGATTTGGATTTGTCCAAAATTCATTGTTTGCTTCATGCATTTAGACCATCCACTATGATTGGGTGGGTTGGGGGGGGGGGGGAATTTGGGTTTTATAGGTTTGAGGGTGGGGAAACCCACAATGGGTTGGGAGGGAAAATAGGGAAATGTGGGAGGGGTGTTTTTTGATGAATTTGATTTGGTGTTGATTTTGTCACTTTAGTTAAATAATTTGATTGTTCTTTTTATATAGGTAGTAGTAATTAATTAAGATTAAAATATCGATTTATTTTTTTAATTTGGACATAACTTTTTCGTCATTAATTAAAATATAGTCGTTTATGACTGTTGAAAAATACAGTCATTGTAAAATATGTCTGTTGGAATTCAATTTTGATCGTTAGATCGCACTGAAAGCGATCTATGATTTAAAAAAATCCAAACTAAAACGCAAGAGAAAAACTAAAAGTAAAAAGCAACTTTAGCACGTGGGCCCCGCCAGTCCACTCTCCCTCCTCTTTTTGTCCTGTTGTGGGGGGAACTCACCCAAAACCACCCAAAAAAACCCTTCTTTCCCTCTTTTTCAACCATCACTGTAAGCCCCATTTGCAAAAGATCCTTCTTTTCCTTCTTCCCACCCCCATAGTGGGTGGTCTTAGGAGCAACAAATTCGTGAGTCCCACGAACTTTAAGGTCCCAAATCCATGGACCCCACGGACTTGAAAGTTCCACCTATTTAGGTGATAATTGATCATGGACTTTGAAGTCCATCATTTAAGACGAAACTATCCCTCCGATTTCATTTCTCTTCTCATACCAATGAGGGCAATAAAGGTAAATTTCACTTCATACATACAAATCTAATTAACCAATCCGTCATGAAATCTACGAAACAAACAATGGTATTTTTCAAGTCTATGATGAACCAAAAATCCTCATATATCCATGGTTTTACACAACTCAAGTTTTACCAAAACCTTCATTTTTCAAATCCACGAAGCAAACAACCCCTTAAGACATTTTGCAAAAGAATTCATTCATACTCTTAAGAAAGTACAACATTATAATCCATTCTATATGGTTGTAAATTTGGTATCGATATTTGGGATATCGTATATCGTATCAAAATTTTTGGGACTTGGTATTATCAAAATCCGAATAATGTTTTGGGATTAAAGATTGATTTTGAAGTGCATTAGATATTCCATTTTTATATATACATTGAAATAACAAAAAATTCAAAAATTTGAACATAATCTTATATTCATGAGTCACAATCCTATTTAACAAAGTTACTAAACTATATAACATGGTTCACGACTTACTCATGTATTACATAACTCATTTGACAAATTTCTTATTGTACATAATTACTAAATTATACCAATATTATTTAATTTTATAACATCATAATACAAAATAATTTAATACCTATAAAAATATTGTCATAACACACATATCAAATTATAAAAAAAAACCTCAAAGCTACTATATATCATGGAACATCGACTTGGCAAAAAAACTAGTAGAAAAACCTTAGCACAAGTAGCAACGTCTCTCTGGCAGACCACATGCCGGAGCTCACGTGCACAAGGCGGAGAGCGCGCGCTTTCCACCATCATTCTCCCTTAAACGACGCCGCATCTTCTCCTTTCGGACAACGCAGCGAATCCGAGGATTTTACTACAAAACAAAAACATGAAACTAAATAGAAAAAAAAAAATTATAGAAAAAACTAAATAAAAAAGTACGCAATAATAATATCGTACGTCGTTTTCTCCAATCTTACAGCCAAAAATTATTCCCCAAGAAAATTTTTTCTCTGAGAACAAACAATCTCTTCCTCCTTAACCTTTCTCTTTCTCACTCGCTATCTACATCACAAAGCTCCCTGCTTCACAACTTTCCCTACTTCCACACATCATCACGGCCCACTTCACTGCTCTGTTCAGTCTTCTGACTCTCCCTCTAAAGCTCTGATCTTTTGGGTCTTCCCTTTTTGGGCGTTGGGTCAATGGCTGATTGTGCCTGGCAGCAGCAATGAAGGTCACCACCGGGAAACCGCATTCGTCGGCGACGGCGGCGCTAGTGGGGGCTTCAATCCTTACTTCCAAGGCGTTTAATCAGAGCCCACGTCAGCAAAATCCAGATTCAGATCTCGTCAGGCCGCCACGGCGCAGGACCCGGAGCCTCACCCGGTTGAAGCGGGTCGCCCCTTCTGTCGGGCGGCGGAGCAGACCCGAGACGCCCCTGTTGAAATGGAAGGTCGAGGAGAGCGGAGAGAGAAAAAATGGTGGTGGGGCTAAGGGGGATGGGGAGGATATTGCTGTGGCTGCGGATGAGGGTGAGGAGAAGCAGGGGAATGGTAAAGAGGAGGGTAGGAGAAGGAGGTGCAAGAGAAGCAGTGGGAGTTCTGTTTCTGCCAGGAAGCTAGCTGCTGGGTTGTGGAGGTTGCAGACGCCAGAGACGGCGGTTGGCGGCGGCGGCGTAGGGGAGCGGAGAAGGAGGGATGGGTTGGGATTTCAGGTAAGATTGTCAATGTGATTCCTTCTTTTTTTGTTTCCTTGATTTTTGTGGCGTTATTATGTTGGAGGAATTTTGGAGTGATTTGAGTTTTTGGGCGTATTAAAGCTGGGGAATGATTCGATGAGATTTGGAGTAAATGAGTGCAAATTGTTGAATAATGCATTACGGTTTGTAGCTGTGTTTGTGATTAGCTTAGTTCTCAAGCTTTAGTCATTGACTTCTTTTGTGGTGAAGATTCTTGTGGTGCTCTGATATTGGTGATTCCTATAATTGATTGCTCTCATCTAAAAGGTTGAAGACTTTATGATGCTATCTAAAAGAGCAATTGATTTGTCTCTGTTGTCATTTACTTTTGTGGGTTTCTGTGATGAAAATAGTTCTGCTGATAGGATCCCATTGATTCATTGATTATAATGTACTATGGTCTCCTCGTCAGGCTTTATTACTGAAATGTGTATCCTTTTCCCCTTTCTATTATCTCCTCGTACTGGATCCAGACTGAGCATGCTGGAACTTGTTCAGTAATGCCATTCCGGTTTTTTTTTTTTTATAAGAAACACTGTGTCTGTGTGAAGGTTTTTCTGTTGACCTCGTCTCCAGGAGATCAGGAGTTTTGTGGTTAAGTTTTTGGCGGCTCACAGTCCATTTATTCTCACTCCGTGGATTCCTTCAATGTATTGATACTCTGAGCAGAGAACCATGTTGGATTGAACACGTGAATTCTCAAGGTTTTCTGATCTGCTTGTGTTTGTTGTCTCTTTTAGCCCCGGGCTGCTCATGCTGGCGTCTCTTTGGCACCCCATGGGACTGAGAAAGTTTATGGGTCTGAGTTGAAGGATCCATTGCACAGCGCGACTGCCGTATCTGCTATGAAGAACAGGTTCTTGTGTAAGGTATGTCTGTTCTGGAGGTTTCATAACTGAAAAAGTTAAATGTAGTGGTTTTCCCCCAACATTGATAACAGTGAGGCGTGAAGATGGGAAATGTTATCTTCTTGATCTCCTGCTCTCTCAAATGAGCATGATGTTGGATGATTTTCTTTCAACAGATTGATTTCATGCATCATAGAAGATTATCTGCAGAGAAGTCATGATCATTTGCTTCATTGTTATCCTGGAGTTATGATGGAAAAAATGGCTTGATGGTCAAATGAATTTTCTTTCAGCAATTCTTATTTTATACCACCATGAGATATAGTTCTTTTCCCTTTACATTTAGGAACACAATGTGAGTTTAATTCACGTAAATATACATGCACAACAAGTTAATCTAAACAGGTTAGTTAAGCAGAAGACACAATATCATCATTACTGGAGACACGTAGGAAGAAAGTATTGTAATAGGATATTAACAAGAACTTAATGCTGCTTAAGGCAATCTTCTTGTATTGTGTGACAACCAAGATTTCACTTCTCACATGCGTAATTAATTAACGCTTAAGACTGATATGTCAGAGCTTACCTATCTGAGGAAATTTAAATTTTTGTCTTCAGTTATTACCAATGACCTTGTCTTCTATCTGCCTAACTGTAGCTGTTTTTGGTTCTTCTTTGTTAGCTTGAACCTTCTTTCCAGTTCTCCAACTCTGCAATGGAGGGCAAAACCAAGTGGGATCCAGTATGCTTCGAAACACCGGATGAAGTACGCCAGATCTACAGCCACATGAACCGTCTTGATCAACAAGTTAGCGCTGTATCAGTGGTTTCCGCTCTCGAATCCGAGCTTGAGCAAGCTCGAGTACGCATCCATGAGCTGGAAACCGAACGAAGGTCCTCGAAAAAGAAACTCGAGCACTTCCTAAAGAAAGTTAGCGAGGAAAGAGCTACATGGAGGAGCAGAGAGCATGAGAAAATCCGCGCATTCATCGACGACATCAAGTCAGACCTAAGCCGCGAGAGGAAGAACCGGCAGAGATTGGAGATTTTGAACTCGAAGCTGGTTAACGAGCTGGCTGATGTAAAGGTATCCGGGAAGCGACTGATGCAAGACTATGAAAAGGAAAGAAAGGGTCGGGAATTGATCGAGGAAGTATGCGACGAGCTCGCTAAAGAAATTGGAGATGACAAAGCTGAAATCGAAGCGATAAAGAGGGAGTCGATGAAGCTGCGGGAAGAAGTTGATGATGAGAGGAAGATGCTGCAGATGGCCGAGGTTTGGCGTGAAGAACGTGTTCAAATGAAGCTGGTTGATGCAAAAGTGGCTCTCGAGGAGAAGTATTCTCAGATGAATAAGCTTGTATCAGATTTGGAAAGCTTTTTAAGGTCAAGAGGTGCTGCAATTTCAGAAGTTAGACAAGTGGAATCTCTAATGCAGGCTGCAGCCGCCACTAATATCGAAGAGGTGAAGGAATTCACGTATGTGCCCTCTAACCCGGACGATATATTCGATGTTCTTGAAGAATATAATTCTGGTGAGCCAAATGACGAGAGAGACATTGAGCAATGCACGACTGCTTTCAGTCCTGGTAGTCATTGCAATGGCTATGTGATTAATCAGAATGAGGAGATAGAAGAGGATGAAAGTGGGTGGGAGACGGTGAGCCATCTCGATGACCAAGGCTCGAGTTTCTCGCCAGATGGAAGTGTTCCATCTGTCAATAAGATTCACAGGGACAGCAATGTGTCAGAGAGCGGTACAGAATGGGAAGAAGAAAACATTTGCAAGGATACCCATATGGCAGAAGAAATCAGTGAGCTTTGTTCTTTGCCGAATAATAGGCAGGTTAAAAAGGCATCAGCAATTGCAAGGCTGTGGAAGTCAGGCAGTAATGGGGAGAACTACAAGATTATCTCAGTTGATGGAATGAATGGTAGGTTCTCTAATGGACGTAAATCAAGTGCAGGGATTGTTGTATCACCAGACAGGGGCTCAGGCAAAGATAGAGGAGGAAGTTTTAGCCCTTCTGACTTTGTGGGTCAATGGAGTTCATCACCCGAGTCGGGGAATCCCCACATAACTAGAGGAATGAAAGGATGTATCGAATGGCCGAGAGGCAGCGTGCAGAAGCACAGTTTGAAGTCGCAGCTATTGGAAGCAAGGATGCAGAGCCAGAAACTCCAACTGCGCCATGTACTGAAGCAGAAGATTTAGACGTTAAGGGATGCCCCGCCCACCCCCAAGCCAAAAAAATGCACTTGCTTGATCATGTACCAATTCCTGTAACAGTAAGAGCCTTATCAAGAGATTTATTCCTTTCTGGGGGCGTACGAGCCCTTCTTGTTGTAAATGCTCTAGAGGATAAACATTTAGCTTCATCGCATCTTGGACTAAGGTTTCTTTTGGTATACAAGTGGGAATTTCGTATTGCTTTCTGGGAAAACTCACTGTTTCGTCACACTGTTTCCTTGAAATGTATTAAAGAACACGAAGAACATCCAGTTGTGATGAAATCATGACTTCAGACCATTCAGCTACAACAGCTTTCCTTACCGCGAAAATTGAAAGAAATTTGTCTCGAAACAGAGCTCCACAGGTGTATATCAGTGGCTCCTTTGGAAATCTGTGTCATTTATATTCTTGGAAGTTGACATGCCCAGTAGCTTGTGCATGCTCCACATCTTCCTGAACATTGACATTTAAGTAAAAAACAATTGAGTTGACACAAGCTAAGCTCAGAGCCTTTAAAGAACAGAAAGAAATTGCATAGGACGGATTACCAAATCGAAGCACTGACCTTTTGACCAATAACACCGATCTGGCATACACCACACCTTAAGGTGAAGTTTGCAGTATCTGTATAGCTTCTCTTCCTGCCAAGTATGGAATGTTCTTGATCAGCAGGATGAAACCAGTCTCGGAAAGAAAGGAAACAGTTCTTCCCTTTATCAAAGTGCAGCAGATATAAGGCACTACCTTTGCTGATCCTTAACAAGATTAAGAGCAAGCCCCTCAACAGGCCCAACTGTCCTGTCCCTGTGGACTAGAAATATGGTCTGATCAAACTCCTCTGGAGCTTCCGCAACTGGTGACATCTGTTTATAAGAAAATCCACGAGAAGCAATCAATAAGGAGCCATGCATTTAAAGTCAGTATCTAGCTTTCTAGCTGCTCTGCGAAATCTGAAAATACTCAAAATCATCAGGTGGAAGCTGGAAAAGGAGACATACAGCTAAAGCATCATAGTGGAGACCATCATAGATAAGCATCACTCTTTCAGAGTACTTCTTGTCCTGTTAAGAGTAAAACAAAGGAGAGAAAAAGGTTACTATTTCTTCAAGGCTATTGACACTAGTTACCTGACCATATAAATCACATCGACTGGTTTGAATGTCATATGCTGCAATTTCCCGTCCATAATAATCGGCCAATATTGCAAGCTCGATGGCACCTTCACGTGAGAAGGAAGATAAGATATTTGAAAAAGTGATGATACTCTTGCTTGACAGGTAAGGAACAAGTACATGCAAGTTATATTTTCAAATGTTTTTGGTAGAAACAACTAACAATTAGGCATTGGATATGAAGAGGCTGGGCAGAAACTAACCCCTATTCAACCTAGTACGCGAACAAGTTATGGTTATAGCCCGTATAGGATATGCATGCAGCAAACCTTGAACTATCTATAAATGATCTGTGCACCAGTAATCAGAAATTGCTTTTATGTATTGTCACAGAACACGGCTCAATGTACAGTTTCTACAGAATGGAATCAGATGATTAGCATATTACGCAACTTTATAACACTTTCTACGGGTTCTTTTGTTCATGGAGATGGTTGGTTATATACTTCGCCTATTTTGAAATAAGCACATCGTACTCCAGGAAAATTGTAGAGGGCGTAAGCAGGACTGGTAAATGAAAGAGCTGATGAGGTATCCTCTCAATCAGCCTAAAGGAAACAAGCAAACATACCTCCCCACATGTAGAAACCTTCTTACATGCGCATACACCATCACGAGGTAGTTTATGCCAACTCAAAACCAACAAACAGTACTGTTTTATTCAAGTGAACATTCAAAGAAACAATTGAAGTGAAAAACGGAACACCGGAACAAAGCATGCATAAAGCAAAAGAGATCAGATGAGAACCTGTCTAAGCTCAGGAGCTTTATTTTTGTTATGGTCCATAACATATCTGCATGTGAAATTTTGTTCAAAAAGGATGAGAATTCCAACACGACAAACTAAGAATAGGATCCAATGTATGAGACAAACATATAGACCAGAAGAACTGTACCCAACGGCATTGAAGAGGCAAGAATTGTCCGACGGAATGACCCTTCTCACAACGGTTCCGTCCATTACCTAGCTAGCTACAATCTCTGCAAAATGCATGAACCACTTAGAAATAAAAAGAGGTTGCTTTATAAAACTAGGGAGTCGAAGTATCAAGAAACTCATGCCAATAGATTTGCAATTCAAATGGAGGCAGTAGGCTGAAAAGAAAAGGAAAAAAAAAAAAAACAGAACATGCTCAGAACTTTGCTTGCTGTAAAGTAAAGAAAGTTCAAAGCTTTTAGAGAATCCAGCCTCGGAAAATTGAACAATTCAAGAAGAGAAGAGAAAGATTGCGTGACAATAGCTAGAAAGATAAATAGCTCGAATGGTGAACGGCCGACGGCATGGCAATGGCATGGGAAACAACATAGAAAAGAATACAAATTTACATTTCCACCACCCAAGACATTCAAACCAACAGCACTACAGTTAACATGACACGAAAAGAAGAACTAAGCAAGAGTTCCAGAGAAGCACAAGCAAAAGGAGAAGCAAATTCAAGGTAAAGGCGACCAAACCCAGAAGCCTTTACAACAGGCAGAATCAAATGGCTAAAATATGCAGATCTATTCACCAGAAAAAGGACCCAGATAGCGAAAACCAGAGATTGATGGAGCAATCGAGAGAGACCCACCAGAGGAAGAGAGGGAGGCAGGGGGGCGGATGACTTGTTGGTTGCTCTTGCTTGACGAACGAAGAATTGCAAGAGATATATATATTTCGGCTCTTGGGTGTCTTGACTTGGTGTGCCGAATGTTTGAAATCTAAAATGAGTAAAATCTTTTTAGAAAGTTGCCAAATTCGGATGCCGCTCTCGCGTTTCATTTTCATTTTCTTTCTTACGGTATGTTCTTTGGTTCCAAAAACAATTAAGGGTCAAAATCATATTTCATTTCAAAGAAGTCTTTCCTATGGTTGTTTAATTGTTTTGTTGGTTAATAATTGTCATTATCTTATGTACCACTTATAACAATTTTGGTTCAAATGGTAGTAAATTTTTGTCGAGTTAAATGTGAAAGAAATTAGACAATGTTAAACGGGAAAAATCAATGATAAATAAAATCGGCAATAGCATCCATTGATCCGCTGTTCGTCAATAATAATATTTATTGATCAGTAGTTTAGTTTACCAGCTGATGGAAGCCAGATCCTGCTATTAACTAATGTCAGGAAACGCTTTGTTCAAGTTCCAGCTAATGACAAGAATTACTCTCGCCCAAAATATTGGGAGATGACTTGGCATGCAAACCACACATTCCAAGGTCTGCAAGGATCGCTACAAGGATCTTGTTCTCGGATTCAACAATGAGTTATCTTCATATGAACAAGTGGCTTTCCAGAAAGAGATACCAAAGGGTAATACATAATAATTAATAACCATATGTTAAGATGGAACCCAGTTAGACTAGTATGCGTTCTTCAATCGTAAGAGAAAGTTCGGCAAAATAGCTACACAAGGAACGGATTAAATTGTCAGATCCCATTTCAAACACCAAAAACGTGAACGCCGCAGATACCAAGCGTTATTACTTATTTCCATCACAGATTCAACTCTCACTGGGTGCATTACCATAAAATTCTTACAGGGAGGTCACCCTCTCTATTGAATTGCTACACGAAGGATATCGCGAGCAGAGTACTGCCACCAACTTACAAACTGGACAACAGTTGTGGACACACATATTCAAGAGGGTTACAACTGAAAATGCCTAATGATCAATTTTTCATCTATCGAGATCCCTTCCCATGCTTGCTTATTACTAACCTCGGTTTCCAAGACTACATTCAGGTTTGTTTTACCTAGACAGGTTGAGCTTCGATCTTCTGAGGAAGTTCAGCAATGCACTCGATTTCAATCCTGGCATTCAACGGCAATGCTGCTACCTGATACGTTGATCGAGCTGGGAATGGAGCAGGGAAATCTATAAACAGAAAGAGCAAATGGTCAGAAACATTTTCCCAACAATATGATATTTTTTCCCTTCTAAGTTTCCATTTAAGTTGTTGAAGGGTTTCTGTAAGTCAAAGGATGCATGCTTCATATGAGATGCCAATCCAAGTTCCATGCTAAAGAAATATAAACATATAACAGAAATAATGGACCTATTATCCAATATAGTGGGGTAAGGTGTTCCTACAGCAGGTATAGTGCTACTAACTACATAAGCAGTCACAAGGGCATCGTATGAAGTGCATGGAAATATATTTGTATCATCTACAGCACAAGCGCGTCCTACATTACTCCATACTTACATTTTGCATAGATCTCATTCACTTTCTTGAAGTCGGCCAAGTCAGCCAACCTGCACCGAACCCAAAGAACAAAAATACAGTAAAAAGCAAGAACTGAAAGAGAAGAAATGCCATCCACATATGAATTGTGGGAGATTCAAACACATGTAAGGGCAAACCAAAACAAAAGACAGAGGAAAAGTTTACATGATGGTTGTCTTGACTACCGAGGAATAGTCTCCGGCACTAGCTTTCAGAATTTCTCCCATGTTCTTGAGGACCTGGTAATGTCAGCCAGTGAAAGAATCAAACAACATAAGGCAACCACAAACATCCAACGTGGTACGTAGAACCAAATCTACAGCAAAAGGAGAGGCATCATTACCTGCTCTGTCTGATCCTCAACATTCTAGCAGAGGAAATGTAACGGACTAATAATATCATTACAAGCATTTCCAGGAAGTAAGGAATAAGAGAAGAATTCAAGCAATAAGTGAGGATAACATTGAAATGATACCTCTGGAATGAGACCCAAAACCCCAGAGACAAACACAAGGTTGTTGACTTTGATAGCTTGAGAATAAGGCCAAGAGCGGCCGGCGCCTTTTCAGTCTTGACAGCCTCTTTTTTGGCTGCAACAATGGGAAAACAAAACTGTTACAATCTCAAGCGACTGTGATATGAACCATGAGCAGCAGACACTGAAAGGGTGACACTTGGATAGTAAAATCAATCAAGAAAATAATTAAACTAAAAAGGGGAGAGATCGTTTTCGTCACTCTTCAACAACAAACGAAAAGCGGGAAGAGAGCACGGGATTAAAAGATAGGGTTCAGTTCAGTCGTGTTATGCCATTGGACGATCAATTAACGCGAAACCCTACAGGGAGAGAGAGAGTTACATACAGGGGAGAGTGAAGGTGGACATGGAAGCGAAAGGAGAGGAAGCGAGGCGGGAAGAGCGGCAGAGGGTGGTAGTGGAGCCGACGAAGACACTGGCGGCGGCGAATTGGGGACGACGGAGAGGGAGGTTGAGGAGTGCTGGGATTTGGAATGGCTTGAAAGCGATCGTCCAGCTTGACACTTTCGTCGGTCTAGCTCCTCCCTCTGGTTTATTTCCTCTTTCTCTCTCCCAGCAGATTTTCCGTTGGAGTAACTGAAGAAGAATTTGCAGCGACGAAAGCTAGAGCAGCAGCACTCCGACGTTTGGATTCAAAGTCTGCATTTTTCTTATTAATTAATCATTAATGTTGGGCTTTTTTTTGGGCCCGATTACGAGCTTTGTCGTTTTGGTTGTAGTTGGTGACTGTGAGAGAGAAGAGGGAGAGAAGGAGAAGGTAGTTGGCACTGGCACGCTAAACAGTTTTTCACACGTTGATAGACCGTTATTTACACATGTTTTTGCCCCTGTTCTTACACCGTTTGAGGTATTGATTCTCGTGTTTTAGGCCGATTTCACGCTAGGTTGTGCTTGATTGTGATATTTCAGGTCCTAGTACGGGAATGAAGGCTTGGGAGCGAGTCTAGGGTCGGTTGGACGAAGTTCGGACGAATGGCGAGGTTTCAAGGAGGTTGCACGGCCAGACCAGGGATTCGCACGACCGTGCATGTGAGCAAGATGGCCGTGCGGAATTCTGCGAGAGCATGCACGAGCAGACCATGAAACTCGCACGGCCGTGCAACATGCAATCCAGGCCGTGCGCTTTTTGCCGAGGCCACGCACGGGCAACCCCTAAAACTCGCACGGCCGTGCAACGTGCAACCCTGGCCGTGCGAGATGGCTGAAGGTCGATTAATTGATGCGCCGCGTTTTGAGCCGCACGGCCAAAGTGGTGATATGCACGGCCGTTCGTCCTGGCCGTGCGAGTCGGGAAATTCTAGTTTTTAAGCGGATTCCGAGCCAAACAGAGGGGGATTCGAGTTTTGGAGAGACAGAGCGATTCCTAGAGAGAGAAAGCGACGAACAAGAGTCTCCAAGTGCCCTAGATCGATCTTCAACACCATTGGAGCTTGGTTTGAGCTTGGAGAAGTGTCGATTCAACGTCCAGGAGCAGAAATCCATCTTCACAGTATGATTTCCGCGTCTGATTCTGCTTTTGCTTCTTTCTCCATGGAGTAGTTCTCCCATTCATCTGGGTGTGGGAAACCCTAGTTCTGTATGTTGGGATTGATTGTATGAACCCAAGTACTGTTTCTATGAATTGATTATATTCGATTGAGGTTTGAATGATTGAATGGCATGAATCATGATCAAATTCCTGTTGTTCCTGCTTTAACCTAGAATGAGAATATCTGCCTAGGTTAATAGAGTATCCTTAATTGAAGGTAGTGAATTGGTGACTTTAGTCGAGGAGCCAATTCACTATTCTGTACGAATTCAATTCTGTAGTGGAGGTTTTGTTCATAGGGCCTCAATCTGTTTACTCCGGTGGAGGTTAGTCGCCCGCTAGAGACTCAGATTGAGAGGGTCTGAAGACCTTTAGTCGAGACTTCAGGCTGATTGAGAACCTTCCGCAGTATAACTATCATAGAAATTGAACTTGGTAATTACAATCCGGCTTAACTGCAGACTAGGGGGAACCATATCTGGGTGACCTCTCTTAACCTGAAAACAACCGTTTAGTTGCTTTGCTTGCTTGTTAGTTTAGACCTTCACTAAAGTTTCATCGCTAGATAATACGAATTCACTGAGTAGTCATCATATCTAGGACCCGGTTTGACATTGAAACCCAAACCCGCTATACTACGCTTTAGGAAGTGGTTACACTTGGCCATTTTCTAGAGTGACAGTAGGAGTGAGGCAAGTTTTTGGCGCCGTTGCCGGGGACGGCTAGGTTGTTGAAGAAAAGTGATTTCTGTTACTTTAGCATTTTCATTTTTGCATTGAGTTTTTGTTTTTCCCACTTGTGCCTTCACGGGTTTGCATTGCGTGAGTGTGTGCAGGTAGTGCATGACCCGTAGCCAGTCAGGAGGTTTACTGTCGTTGGATCCAGAGCTTGAACGCACTTGCCGCCAACTTAGGAGACAGCAGCGAGCTAGACTGGTTACGGGAGAGCGCATAGACGGCCACTTGACCAGCGATTCTGAGGAAGAGTACGAGATGGAGGGCGAAGACATCCCACAACCGGGGAATGCTCGACAGGCTCCCCCGGTGAATCAGCATCCACCACCACCGCCGGGTCCCACCATGGTGTGCATGCCATGGAGGCCAGATCCAGGTTAGAGCAGCAGGTGGCTGAGTTGGTGCAGACACTGAAGCAGCCCAACAGTCTCCTTCCGGGCCGAGGTGTAGCTACGCCTCCAGTAGCTCAGTGTCAGTGGTGTGAGAGCCCGAATCACCGGGTGGAGGACAGTCAGGCTATGAGGGAGTCCTCCACACCCCAAGAGCAGGTGGATTTCATTGCTAATGCTCGGCGCCTGGACCCATACAACAACACCTACAATGAAGGATGGCGCCAGCATCCCAACTTCGCCTGGAGCAGCAACAACACTAAACCCCCTGGTTTCCCAGCACCAGCGGGGGGTTTTCAGCAGAGGCAGCCCTTTCAGGCTAGGCAGGGGCCACCCCCTCAATAGCAGCCCTACCAGCCTAGGCAAGGGCAGCCATTCCAGCAGCCCCAGGGCCAGTTTGCTCAGCCTCCAGCAGCAGCAGCCCCCGATAATCAGATGGCTGATCTGAAAAATATTTTGGCGACATTCATGACCACCAGTCAGGCGAATTTCACGAGGATGGATCAGACCATAGCTTCACTGGAGGCAGGCCAGAGAACACTGGAGGCAGGCCAGAGAAACCAAGGTGCCATTATGCAAGATCTACAGCACCAAGTCGGTGCCATAGCACGCCAGCTTACTGCTCGGGCCCCGGGGACGCTACCTGCCACCACCATCCCCAATCCACGGGACCCGCAGAGCAGCTGGACGCCATTTTCACCAGGAGCGGCAGGCCTACATCAGCTGATCCTGCCCCGACCAGGCAGGAGGCACCACTACCTGCTTCAGCACTTCCAGCCGGTGATGCAGAAGTGCGGGTGGAGAAGGAAGCTCCTGCTCCCAAGCCACAACCAGTGGTGAAGGAGCACGTACCCCAGCTTCCCTTCCCCACTCGCCTACATAAAGATAAGCTGGAGACTGAGTTTGCCAAGTTTATGGCAATGTTGAAGCAGCTCAACATCAGCGTACCATTTGTGGAGGCACTGTCGAAGATGCCCAAGTACGCTAAGTTCATGAAAGATCTCTACACCAACAAGAAGAAACTTGGGGATCTCTCGACAGTGCTGCTGAGCGAGGAGTGTTCTGCTGTCCTGCAGAACAAGCTGCCCGAAAAGCGCAAGGATCCAGGGAGTTTTACTATCCCTCTTACTATTGGCAGCATGCATATAGGAAAGTCCTTGGCGGACCTAGGCGCTAGCATTAATGTCATGCCATATAAATTGTTCAAAAAGCTAGACCTAGGTGAACTTAGCCCTACTAGGATGAGCATTCAGCTAGCTTATCGTTCCGTTGTGCATCCTAGGGGTATCATAGAGGATCTGCTTGTTAATGTTGGTGCATTCACATATCCTGTTGATTTTGTTATCCTGGACATAAATGATGATGTGGATGTGCCTTTGATTCTGGGTAGACCATTTCTTGCCACCGCCAAGGCATTGATTGATGTGCATGATGGTACACTGATTCTGCGTGCTGGGAATAAACAGGCTACTTTTTCTGTGACTGAGTTTGATCACTGTGCTATGATTGCTGTCACCCCTGTGCATGTTATTTCTGACCAGATACACGAGCCTGTCGTGTATCCTTCTGCACCTCTCATTTTGCAGGGCCCTCCTATCATTCCTTCGCCGCCACTCCATCCAGCCTCGCCTCCGAACAAAAAGCTCAAGGAGGAGTGGCGGCCGAGGCCGCAGGTGGCTAAGCCTGCACGGAAGAAAGGTGGAGACCACTACGAGCTGGTTCCACCCCCTGCACCACGACCACCCTGGCCATCCGAGTACTCACTCGCTTGCATCCTGCCGGATGGCCAGGTCGAGCTGACCAATGCCGGTGGTTGTACCCGTCGGGTGCATGGTCACCACCTGAAGCTGTACCTCAAGAGCGATGTGGATCCGCTCTTGGAGGTACCTGTTCCTGCACCTCCCTGAGTATCCGCCATGGGCGTCCAGCTAAAAGACGGTAAAGAAGCGCTTGTGGGGAGGCAACCCCGCCATGGTTTTCATTTATTTGTTTTGTTTCGAGTCGGATTGCGATTTGGTTTGGTTTTGGTTTATTTCCTTTGTTTTGGATGATGTCTTCTTGGGCTGACATTGGACCTAACATATTGTGTTTGAGCTCTTCTATTTCCCTTTAGCTGTGCTGTGTTCCCGACTGGTCCATTTCCAGTCTCCTGTAGTCCGTGCATACCGGTAACATCGTTCCCCTTTCCTTCCCTCTTCTCCATTGAGGGCAATGTCAATCTTAAGTGTGGGGGGGATGTTTATCTTTTGACTGCATTAGATCTGTTTGTGTGCTTAGAACCTAGTCCACTGTCCAAATTTTTAAATTTGAGGGCTCCAAGTACGTGTTCCTTGCAATTGCCTGCTCAGTATGCTTTGAATTGACAGTCTCTGTAGTGATTTGCAACCTAGGGAGGTAGTGTAGCACTATGGAGGATGTTGGTGCATTTAAGAAGTTTCATTTCTTCTTCATAGTGTGTTGGTTGATTGAGTGAATTAGTGATCTTAGGACCCTTGAATTGTGTGGTGTTGTGGACTCTCTGCCTGTCATGGACTCTTGTATCATGTTTTGAAAGTAACAGGTGCTCGAAATGTGCTTTAAAATAACGTCTCCCGTGCGAATAGGGCGAAAGTGTGTAAGGGGAGACGGGAATCCGTTCCCAATTTCCACCTACTACCTCCAGCCCCCTTACATGTCTTTCCCCGCATGAGGCTCGAGACAACTGCTCCTGGCATGGCCGGTAAGAGCCGGGGTCCCGCAAAACCTTTGCTAGGTGGGAGCCCCCGTTTTCTGCAAAAACGGGTTGGAACCCTTGAAAAAAGAAAAGAGAAAAACAGAAAAACAAGCAAAAAGAAGAAAGAAAGGGGTTCCAACCATCTTCAAGAGGAAAATCGAGCACCTTGAAAAAATGTGAGTCCATGATTCTTTGTTTTTGAGAGTCTCGTCATCCACGATTCATTTGTCCTCTGTTCACTATTTGCCATGATGCCGACTCGAGACTAGCGTTCTCGCCGAAGAAGCTATGAGATGTCTTGTGCGTCGGTTGACCTCGTAAGTTGCTAAATGATCTAGGAAGTCCTCTACCTACGATCGAGGTTGTGTGTTGCTATAGAGGTATGGAGAGTTGCATTGGTTTGAGTTAGGTTTGCTTGGGGACAAGCAAACGGTTAAGTGTGGGGGAGTTTGATAGACCGTTATTTACACATGTTTTTGCCCCCGTTCTTACACCGTTTGAGGTATTGATTCTGGTGTTTTAGGCCGATTTCACGCTAGGTTGTGCTTGATTGTGATATTTCAGGTCCTAGTACGGGAATGAAGGCTTGGGAGCGAGTCTGGGGTCGGTTGGACGAAGTTCGGACGAATGGCGAGGTTTCAAGGAGGCTGCACGGCCAGACCAGGGATTCGCACGGCCGTGCATGTGAGCAAGATGGCCGTGCGGAATTCTGCGAGAGCATGCACGGGCAGACCATGAAACTCGCACGGCCGTGCAACATGCAATCCAGGTCGTGCGCTTTTTGCCGAGGCCACGCACGGGCAACCCCTGAAACTCGCACGGCCGTGCAACGTGCAACCCTGGCCGTGCGAGATGGCTGAAGGTCGATTAATTGATGCGCCGCGTTTTGAGCCGCACGGCCAAAGTGGTGATATGCACGGCCGTGCGAGTCGGGAAATTCTAGTTTTTAAGCGGATTCCGAGCCAAACAGAGGGGGATTCGAGTTTTGGAGAGACAGAACGATTCCTAGAGAGAGAAAGCGACGAACAAGAGTCTCCAAGTGCCCTAGATCGATCTTCAACACCATTGGAGCTTGGTTTGAGCTTGGAGAAGTGCCGATTCAACGTCCAGGAGCAGAAATCCATCTTCACAGTATGATTTCCGCGTCTGATTCTGCTTTTGCTTCTTTCTCCATGGAGTAGTTCTCCCATTCATCTGGGTGTGGGAAACCCTAGTTCTGTATGTTGGGATTGATTGTATGAACCCAAGTACTGTTTCTATGAATTGATTATATTCGATTGAGGTTTGAATGATTGAATGGCATGAATCCTGATCAAATTCCTGTTGTTCCTGCTTTAACCTAGAATGAGAATATCTGCCTAGGTTAATAGAGTATCCTTAATTGAAGGTAGCGAATTGGTGACTTTAGTCGAGGAGCCAATTCACTATTCTGTACCGAATTCAAGTCGGTAGTGGAGGTTTTGTTCATAGGGCCTCAATCTGTTTACTCCGGTGGAGGTTAGTCGCCCGCTAGAGACTCAGATTGAGAGGGTCTGAAGACCTTTAGTCGAGACTTCAGGCTGATTGAGAACCTTCCGCAGTATAACTATCATAGAAATTGAACTTGGTAATTACAATCCGGCTTAACTGCAGACTAGGGGGAACCATATCTGGGTGACCTCTCTTAACCTGAAAACAACCGTTTAGTTGCTTTGCTTGCTTGTTAGTTTAGACCTTCACTAAAGTTTCATCGCTAGATAATACGAATTCACTGAGTAGTCATCACATCCAGGACCCGGGTTGACATTGAAACCCAAACCCGCTATACTACGCTTTAGGAAGTGGTTTTTTTGCCATTTTCTAGAGTGACAGTAGGAGTGAGGCAAGTTTTTGGCGCCGTTGCCGGGGACGGCTAGGTTGTTGAAGAAAAGTGATTTCTGTTACTTTAGCATTTTCATTTTTATAATAAAGGGGTTTTAGTATGAAATCTTTTTATTCGGGTAAATTGCAAACTTGGTTACTGGGTTTACTTAAAACATTCACGTTTGGCCATTAAGAATATTTAATTTCATTCGTGGTCATTAAAATTAGTTCAACAGTTCAAATTTTGTCACTCTCTGTTAGTCTCCCTGCTTCTGCTTTGGTAAGTAGCCAATGGCAAAGCCAGGATTCAAACATACTTGTGTCCTCTTCTCATAAAATTAATAAATAAAATTAATTAATAAATTAAAATTAATAAAATTGAAAATAAACAAGAAATAATATTTAGTGTAGTAATATGATACTTATTCATTATCCAAAAAGTCAAGGGTTCAGTACTTGATATAGGGCTCGAAGTTTGGTACCGGTATTTGGGGGATACTTTATACCGTACCGAATTTATCACTATTAAGTATTATCGAATACCGGCTTATTATTTAGGAATTGTGGTTGAGATTCATTTTCAATTCAAGTGTTATTCGGTATCCTAGCTCTATACAAACTCAATACTCGTTGCTTAATCTCTTTGTCCTAAATTAAACAATTAAATTAAATTTATATATTTAATTATTAACTACAAAAATAATTAATTTTGTATTTGATAATATCGATTGTGATACCAAAATATTTAGGGATTGAGATATCGAAATGATTTAGGGATTGAGATTGACATTAATTTTAGGATGTAATTCATTATTTAAGATTTCGGTATTGGTATTCCGATACCAAATACCGTACCAATTTCCACCTCTAACTTGATAAACATATGGGTATTATTTCTCTACCCCAAATTTCACATGTGTCCTAGGACACATCCAAATAGCTTGCCTCCGCCTATGAGTAGCACACCACCGTGCTTCCTTTTCTTCCACCACCCACAAAAAATTGACAACACCTAATCTTCAGATCCAACTCATGTTCCTCCAACTCCCCACGCCGCTGGTACTAGTTCGAGAGGTTGAAGTTGTACAACCTGTCCCGCCATTCTCCTTTCTTTTGATGTTCAACCTGATAAATGTAAACCTTATATGTTGACAAAAATCAATAGACAGTTGTTTAAAAATGTGCGAAGGGAGTCCAAGGTGCTTGGACTTGTACATAGTGATCTATGTGATTTACATGACACTCCTACCTTAGGAGTGAAGAAATATGTCATAACCTTTATTGATGACTATTCGAGGTTTTGCTATGTGTACTTGCTGCAAACTAAGGATGAATCCCTTAGTCGCTTTGGTATATATAAAAATGAAGTGGAGTTACAACAAGAAGCAAAGATCAAAACTTTGCGTACGGATTGAGGTGGTGAATACTATGATCCGACTTACTTCTAAAGTATGGGGATCATACAGGAAACCTCTGCACCGTTTACCCCTCAACAAAATGGGATAGCGGAAAGGAAAAAATCGCTCTCTAAAGGAAATGGTCAATTCCACGATTTCTTACTCTGGTTTGAGTAATGGGTTTTGGGGGGAAGCCATGCTAACGACTTGCTATTTATTAAATAGGGTTCCCAATAAAAGGAATGCCACTACCCCCTATGAACTATGGTATAAACGAAAGCAAACTTGGAGTATCTCTGAGTTTGAGGTTGTCGGGAAGTCGTGCAACTAACGGATCCTAAAAGGAAGACGTTAGGAGAAAGAGACATTGATTGTATCTTTGTAGGATATGCTTAAAATTCTAAGGCATACCAGTTCTATGTTATAGAACAAAATCACGCTTACTTAATTCATATTCTATAATTGATTCAAGAGATGTCATATTTGATGAAAATCAATTTTCATCAATGTGACGACCAAAAGACATAGTTCCTCATGTCAATGAGGGGATTGAGGAGGATACTTCGCAATCGACTTTACCCATTATTCGTCAAAGTAAAAGAAGAAAGATTGCAAGATCTTTTGGACCATACTTTCACATATATCTTGTGGAAGGGTCTAGAGAGGAAATACACTCTCAATGTTATATTCATTTAATATTGAGGATGATCTTAAAACTTTTGATGAGGCTATGAAGCCTCGTGACACTGCCTTTTGGAAGGAAGCTATTAATGATGAAAAAGATTTCATCATGGCGAACAAAACATGGGTGTTGGTAGATTTACCACCTGGATGCAAACCTTTAAGTAGTAAATGGATCTTCAAAAAGAAAAGAAGAGTCGATGGGACCATCGACAAGTTTAAGACGTGTTTGGTAATCCAAGGCTTTAGACAAAAACATGAGATTGATTACTTTGATACTTACGTGCCTGTTGTTCGAATCTCCACCATTAGATTGTTGATTGCTCTTGCTTCAATTCACAATCTATTATCCATCAAATGGATGTTAAGACAACATTCTTGAATGGAGATTTGGATAAAGAGATTTAAATGAAACAACCCGAAAGATTTGTTGTGCCCGGTCAAGAGCATAAAGTGTGCAAATTGATCAAATCATTGTATGGGCTTAAACATGCTCCAAACAATGGCATCATAAGTTTGATGTTGTGGTTTTACCTAGTGGTTTTAAGTTAAACCAAGCTGACAAATGTGTATTATATACAAAATTTGATGATTTTGGAAACGGCATCATCATATATTTGTATGTAGATGACATGCTTATCTTTGGTATCAATCAAAGACAAGTGGACCTCACTAAGGAGTTTTGTCATCTAAATTCTCCATGAAAGACATGGGGAGGCATATGTGATTCTGGGTATCAAGATCAAGCGGAACAACAAGGAAGTAGCCTTGACTCAATCTCATTACATCGAGAAGGTACTTGATAAATTTCGTAGTGAAGGTTTTCGTGAATTAAAAATCCCAATGATACCAAGTATGAAACTTTTTTCCTAATACTGGGCAACCTGTTTCACAATTGGAACACTCCAAGGTTATTGAGTGCTTGATGTATGCAATGATTTGCACAAGACCAGGTATCGCATATGCGGTAGGACAATTAAGTCGGTATGTGAATAATCCTAGTGCTCATCACTGGCATGCAGTGAGACGTGTACTAGGATATCTCAAAGGCACAATGCATTATGCTTTGACTTATAGTGGATTTCCATATATTTTGGAAGGATACACATATTCTAGTTGGATTTCTGATGTTATGGATCATACTTCAATATCAGGATGAGTCTTTTTGCTTGGGGGAGGTGCCATCTCTTGAGCTTCTAAAAAGCAAACTTGCATCACAAGGTCCACTATGGAGTCATAATTTGTGGCCTTGGCTTCTGCCGGAGGAGAGGCAGAATGGTGGAGAGACTTGGTTTATGACATCCCTTTATGGCCTAAACCAATCTCACCAATCTCTATCCTTTGTGATAGTAATGCTACTTTGGCTAAGGCATATAGCCAAATGTATAATGGCAAGTCTCGCCATTTAGGAGTAAGACATAGTAAAATTCGTGAATTCATCACTCATGGAGTTGTGTCTTTACAATATGTCCGGACTCAAGAGAATTTAGCTAATCATTTGACGAAAGGGTTAGATAGAGACTTGGTAGTCAAGTCTGTGAAAGGGATGAGATTAAAGTCCATATAATTTCTGATCATGGGACACCCAATTCCCCTCTAATACAAAGTTAGAGGCTGAATTCAATGAGGAAAGCTCATTATCAGAAATTCAAGCACACAATGTATCATCCAAAGGTATGTGCTTGTTGTCCTGCATGAGAGAGGAGGATGAAGTTTTAACTTCTTAATTGAATCTTTGACAAAGTGTATTATGCAGGTACCCAAATAAAAGATTCAACCTATGTAAGCATGAAGTGCAGCAGCTTCCAGAACTTTGGTTTCATGTGCGCTTATGAGAAGGATTGGGACACATGGCGGGCAATAGTGTCAAGATCACTTGGAAGTTTGTAAAATTTAAGTGTATATTATCTTTGAATATTTATATATGTAGCTAGGTTCAATCGTTAGCGACACCCTTTGTATTCGAATATTCGTTAAGCGTAATATCCTAAAATGAAAATTCAATCGTCACGATATTTTCATTTAGGCTTAAGTTTTATGGGAATAAATTTCGAATGTTGTAATTTTAGTGAATTTTCTAATACACTAAAATGGGGGAGGACTGTTGGAAATATGGTGGACCAAGTTGGTTAATTTAATGGTAACGATTGGATCAGGTTAATTAATTAGCCAAAGTTCCATTCAAATTTAAAGTAGACAACTTTCCATTCCATTTGATTGGCCACTTCCCATTCCAAATTGTTCATACGGTTGGGAACTTTGACTTTTCATATAATTTGAAGGGCTAATACCACTAGGAAACCCGAACTATTAAGAATGTATCATATGTGTCCTAAAGTATCCAATATTCCATTTGTGTCCTAAACTATTATTCCGTTAGAGTTGACCGGCGTTGACCGTTAGTTTTTAACAGAAAGTCTAGACAACGCTGATGTGGCATCTGACATGGAATTTATAATATTAATTTATAACTATTTTCCATATAAATGAATAAAATAAAAAAAATAAAATTACAAAAACTACAAAAATAAAGCAAATCTGTAAACTACCCCGTTCCCCTTCCCTGCGTCGAACAAATTCAATCAGGTTCTTTCTCAATCACTTATCCTAAAACGCTGCAGAAGAACATCTCCGAGCTTCATCTCGTGGCCGGCTATCAACTCATCTATTGTCGAACAAGGTGGACGAGTCAGCGTAATCAAACCAGATGGGCGGAGGAGTCTTTGATTTCTTCCAATTATTTGGTGGAGCAATTGGAGGGAAGAATCGAAGGAATCGGACCACCATCCACCACCATCATTCCTTCCATCTTTCTCGCGACCTGTCACCCAAACATCACCCACCACCATCCCTTCCTTCCTCGACGTCCCTAGCCGCCGCCGCTCCCTTCTTCCTCCGTCTCCACAACAATAACAATTTCAATTCGAATTCCTATAATCATCATCACACGGCCTGGGCGGTTGCGGTGACGACAACGACGATGACGGTAAGCTGCCTGAGCAAAGACAGAGGGATCTCCGACGACTTCGTCTCCACGTGGTCCCTATAGCCTCCTGAGTTGGATCGAAGGGCCGGATTCGACCGACTCTCTGCAGCGGAGGGATTCCTCCGGCTCTCTGCTGTGGCGGAGGATTGAGGTCAAAGATTGTAGAGGAGCCCGAGAGAGAGAGAACCGAAGGGGAGATTTACAGTAGTGGACGAGCGGAGCAGGAAGTAGAGAGAGAGAACCAAAGGAGCATATCTGATTTTTTGGGAGAGAGAGAGAGACGAACAGATAGGAGAGATGAGGGAGAGTTTTTTTTTTATTTTTCTACATCGCTGCCACGTTAACAAAAGTCAACATTAAATTGACCACCGTTATCTATAACGGTCAACGAAATTTCCAGAACATAAATGACACAAAACTATCATGCGTTGGGACACAAATGTTATATTGGATACTTTAGGACAGAAATGACACATTATTAATCGTTCGGATTTTCTAGTTGTATTAGCCATAATTTGAATATGCTAAACTCCCATTCAATTATCCCACTTGTGCTTTGGTTTAATTGGTTGGTTTAAGAGTGGAACTACATGTCCCACTAATTCAACAATTGCAAACCAATGCAACGTATGTAGAAGCCGCCATTTAATTGGAAGGATGCAACCCTTCATGGGTTAGGAGAATAACGACTCTAAATTGAAGGGTCACGACCCTTTGAGGCAACCCTTGATCCTCTATAAATTAAAGGCTCGGATGGTGGTGGGAGGTCAGAAAAAGGAGACGTGAACACATTCTTCTTCCTAAATACTTCTAAGTATGCTTTAGTTTCTTATGCCTAGATTCTAAAGTGGTGATAGTTTTATCCTACAAAGAAATTTCCTGCAACCCTAGGATTTGTTGAGGGTGGAAATATTCTTTACGAAAAGTGAACATCATTCACGACTCTATCATAATCCAAGTCACATGGTCTTGAGCTTTCGTACAAACACCCTCGTCCCTTTCTTTCTAACACGGAGGAGTTTAAGGCTTTAGACTGCGGTTGCGGCTGAAGCTTCTACCCCACTACTTTGGTTGTTACTCATCTCCCTCCTCCCATCGAATCAGCCTCCCCTACCACCACGACCTCGTCCAGGTCGCCTCTTGTCGGCCCTTCTTCTGTTTGAATCCACCCGATCACAGATGTTGACCCCTCCTTTCCGGTCCTTTCCCTATCCTGATTTCTCCCCCGCCATCGCCCTAGGGATTTTGAAGAAGTAAATGACAATCATATCAGTAGGAGAAAAGGGGGAAGTAAAATTCTTTTGGGACACGAAGGGAAAGCAGAGCAAAGTCTCTTCTGTGTAGTGGCCACACAAAATCAACGAAACTGTTGTTGTTACTGGGTTTTCGGCGACTGGAGGAGCTATCTGTGAGTAGTTGCTTTAAGACAGAGAAATATGGAGTCTTTTTTGGACGAATGGGCGAAAGAGGTATTTGGTAGGAAAAGTAGCATGTCTTATGTTGATCCAGGGAAGTAAAGTCAGTATTGTAGAAATTATGGCTAGTGGCGTGTAAAGCAGGCTGGTGGCGTGTAGAGCAGTTGGGAAAGGGCGGAGAAGACTAAAGCGGTGGCTTGTGATTGTAGATTTTGTGGGTAAGGTCGTGAAGGAATGGAGGATACATAAAGTATGGGAATTGAAAAGACGATGTAGCAAAGAGGGGAAGGGAAGCTCTTTGGGGTCGGATGGACAATAAATTCGGGATTATGAGGAAGGTGTTTTAGTCTCATATCACAAAATGTCAAATAGTGAAACAGTAGCTACAAATTTGGCCAATAAAGTGTACCCAAATTTCATATATAAAAGAATAGTTAGCTCATGAATTATTTTGAGATCTTTCAAATTACATGGTGGACCGATTCGTTATTATAGTTGGTCGAATGTAAATAATGTTAATCACTAACCAAGGAACCATCACAAACCAAACCTAACTTAGTGCGCCATTACATAGTAGAATCTCTAAGCTAGACTAGACTTATGATTTAAGTTGTCAAAATATTTGCACTCCTACTAACACAACCGATAGATACAACTATAGTTCGTTATTCTCTTGGGCTAATACCACTGGGAAACCCGAACTATAAAAAAGTGTCATTTGTGTCCCAAATTATTCAATATTTCATTGATGTCCCAACGTTTGATAGTTGTGTGTCAATTATGGCCTACCGATTTTGATGACCATTATAAATAACGGTTGACCAGATGGTGGTCAACTTGACATTGACTTTTGTCCATGTATAAAAAATATGGCATTTACGTAGATGCCACGTAATTACCACCTCATATTTTTAATTTGGCGATGTCGCGGCCGTAATTGCTCCTCCTCCCCTTGCTCTCCTCCCTCCACCAGGTTATTAGCGCTCACAAAGCTGGAATCCTCTTCAGCAACCAAGGAAATCGATGGGAACAACTTGCCCAACTCTGGCACCCAAAATCGCAATCCAAGAAAGCTATATAAGAACTACTATTATAGCCATGCATGGTGTCTTCTGATTGAATTTGAAATGTGTGGGAGCTTACCAAGGCTGATTAATGCCTTGACTCCAAAATCCGCCATTGTAACTAGGGTATTGTCTTTCTTCTCCACAATCCCACCATCGCTGGAAAGTAAAGACCTTTACATCAAGATTTGATTGGCGGTGAGGGAGAGTATGGCTGATAGGATGGGGTTCTTCTCGGAATCACAACTCTCGATGTCGGAAATCGGAATGATCTAACCCTCAACAGAAGATCCAACTCGCAGTATGTAGCACCCCGAGTTCCGGTTTGGGTTCGTTTAAGGTCCGAACGGTGAGTCGGAGGATAGTAGGAATTTATAAGGCAATTGAGGAAGAAGGAACAGACTAGAACACGGGCCGCAACATGGTCGTGTTGCTAGACCGTGTTCGATTAGGTGTGTCGTTTTAACGAAGTTGGAGATGAAACATCATAGGCTTGAAAACGAATAGTGAACACGCCCGTTTCGCCAGACCGTGTTCAATTAAATGCTCGTCTTTGGAGCGGGTGTAAGTGGACGAGTCGTTACGGACGAAATCGAAGGAGTTTGTCACTAGGCACACTCGTGTTGCTAGGCCGTGTCACTAGGTGTTTCGCAAAATGTTGGAGGACGATCAGAACAACGCGCAACGGTTGGAAAGAACACTGGGGAGGGGGTGCTCGTGTTCGACCTTTTATAAAGATACGAATTTTCTCCTCTCTCCCCATTTGTGATTTTCATCTCCCAAAAACTCATCAAACGCTCTGAACGAGCAGAATTCGAAGGAAAGAGAGGAGAGGAGTAAGGAAGGAGGAGAGAGAAGGAAAAGGGATTAAGAAACCGCCGAATTATCCCCAGTTCGTCGGCAAGCCGCGATACCGATGAAAATCTCTCCAACTCGCCGTTCCTCTTGACTTCCAAGTCGTTCCCACATTCGTTTAACCGCTAGTAGTAACTTTAGATCGTTAAATCTTGAAGTTTGAGTTAAGGATCTTTTGAGGAGTTGGACGAGTTGATTCAAGGAGCCTTCGTCCTAATCTATTCATTGGGGTCTAGGCACGCTCTAAAGGTAAGGAAACACGATTCCCTTCGAATTAGTTTGGGTTTCATATGAGTTTTTGTGTATTTCAAGACAGGAGATTTAGTGATGGATTTTCGAGTTTTTTCGTGATGAACCGTAGTGGTCACTAAAACGTCGGGAATTCCAAAATATCTTTTTAAGCGATTTATATTTATTCGACACACTTATGGGCTTAGTAAATTTGGTTTGTAACCTGTACTCTCCTCAAATCAGTGAAATTTGTTCTCCTCTGCCCGTGGATTAGCTAGCACGCATTGTGTTAGTGAACCACGTTAAATTTGTGTTCGTTCGTGTTGGTTTGGATTATCGATTGCACGCTTCTGTTCTGACAAGTGGTATAAGAGCCTTTGGTTGCAGTTTTGGGAATTTGGCGCTGGACTGAAGTTTTGCTTTGTGGAGTTTGGTTGGAGTTTGTTTGATAATAAGAATGGCTGCTATTAGTATGAAGATTGAGAAGTTTACCGGAAGAAACACTTTCAGTTTGTGGCAGATCAAGATGCAAGCACTGTTGAAACAACAGGGTTTGTGGGCTCCGTTGTCTGGAAAATCGAAGAAGAAAAACATAGATGAAGAAGAGTGGATTACTTTGAAGGAGAAAGCTCACTCTACAATCTTGCTTTGTTTGGCTGATGACATCATCACTGAGGGTGCTGCTGAGAAGACTGCCGCAGGCTTGTGGTTGAAGCTTGAAAGTCTATACATGACAAAGTCTTTAACTAACAAGTTGCATATGAAGCAACGTTTGTTCAGTTTGCGTATGGAGGAAGGTACATCTCTAAGGAATCATCTAGATCAACTCAATACTATCTTGTTAGATCTGTGGAATATTGATGTTAAAATAGATGATGAGGATGCTGCCTTAATTCTGTTAGTATCTTTGCCACGGTCGTATGAGAATTTTGTGGATTCTTTTATTGCTGGTTAAGATAGTTTGTCTTTGGAAGATGTCAGATCTGCTCTACATACTAGGGAGGTTCGACATAAGACGTCTGGTTCAGGTTCGGAAAATTAGGCATCTGGGTTGGCTGCTACGAGTAGTAGGAGACAACAATCTGGTAATAGGAAGGGGAATACAAATTCGAATTCTGCTGGTTTGAAGGATGATATCTGTCATTACTGTAAGGAGAAAGGACATTGGAAATTCGATTTTCCTAAACTAAAGAAATATCAGGAGAAGAAGCAATCATCTGTTGCTGTGGCGGAAGAAACTAACTTTGATTCTCAAGATGGGTTAGCCTTAGCAGTGAATGAACATGTACGTCATCAGGATGTGGGGTATTTAGATAATGCAGCTGATTCTCATATGTGTCCAAGCATGGAGTGTTTTTCAACTTATGAGCAGATAGATGGAGGACATGTTTCTATGGCCAATGGTGCTATATGTAAGATTGTTGGAAGAGGCTCCATCAGGATGAGGACACATGGTGGTTCTGTTCGCACCTTGAACAATGTTAGACATATTCCAGAGATGACTAAGAATCTGATATCTTTGAGTCTACTAGACGGCAAGGGTTTCAGTTTCAAAGGTGAAGGTGGAGAGTTGTCTGTCTACAAGGGTTCTAAGGTGATTTTGAAAGGTGTCAAACGGGGTGCCTTGTATGGTTTACAAGGTTATGTTTTGACATGTTCTGTTGGTGATAAGTGCACCAAGCTGGTTCTGAATGACAAGTCTTAACATGGGTTGGACTTGCCAAATGGTTTGATTTGTTGATCGCCCTTAGGGGCATTTGGAGGCAGGGAAGATTCTGGTACAGCTGATTTGGAGGAGTTTGGTACATCTGGAAACTTTGGTTGCGTCTGGTACATCTGGTATTTGACAAAAAATTCAAGTCAAGGTGGAGATTGTTAGAATATGACTTGAATTTGATTTTGGTTTGTTTTGTGTTTTGGGTCTATTTTGTTTGGGTTTGTGTTTGGGCTTTGTTTGACCTTTTCCTTGTATGTTTGGGAAAAGGTATTTGGTTTTCTGTTTGGGATTAGGAGAAGAGTTCTATAAATACTCTTCATCACCCTAGTCTGTAGTAAGGTCAGTCAGGTTAGTTTGTTTGGTTTGTCCGTTTGGAATTTGGTTTGTAACCTGTACTCTCCTCAAATCAGTGAAATTTGTTCTCCTCTGCCCGTGGATTACCTAGCACACATTGTGTTAGTGAACCACGTTAAATTTGTGTTCGTTCGTGTTGGTTTGGATTATCGATTGCACGCTTCTGTTCTGACATTGGGCTTACCCCATGTCTCAAGATTTCAAAGTTTTTGACATGGAGGACCAACTGCCTTTTAATTTCACACATGAGCACCCTTTTCCGATACACGAGTTCACAACACAAGATAAGGGTAGTCATCAATACCACATAAATCAACGGTCCTAACTCCACTAGTTCACCAATTCAACTGGCACAGCAGAGAGACAGATAGGAAAAATCTTATACTTCAACATCCTCCATAGTGCAACAACTATCTCCCTAGGTTGCATATCACCATAAAGACTGTCAATTCAAAGCATACTGAGCATGATTTTGCAGGGAGAAGTACTTTGAGCCCTCAATTCATCAGATTGGACAGTGGACTAGGCTCCAAGCACACAAACTCATCTAGCAGTCAAAAATAGATAAACACCCCCCACACACACTTAAGCACGAAATTGCCCTCAATGAGGGAGAGATAAGGGGAACGATGTTACCAGGACGAAAGACTGCCAGGGGACTGGAAATGGACCACTCATCAGGGGCAGACGGAACGTTGGAACAGTTTTGCACGATGGGAACACGAATAGCACAGTGTGCGTTATAGATCATAGCCAGCCCAGATGGGCACAAAATGAAAAATCCACAAAAGAAAAAACACAAAAAAGACTCGGTTCAAGCTCCTCACACACATGGAGCAAACATGAAAAATCCAAAACACACAAACACACTCGAAGGGGCGACGTGTACAGACTACTCGTTGCCGAGGTTGTCGATGTCTGCCATGAAAGCGTCATCACCGAAGTCCGTGGGTCGGAGTGGGGAATCCCCCCAAGGATTTCTCCAGACTGGCGGCTTTCCCAGAATCAGTTGAAGCAGGTGCTGCTGGACCTCCTCAATGTAAGAAAGGGTGACCCCTTGCTGGGCCTCCATGCGGTCGAGGCACTTATTATATGCAGCCATCCGGGTGTGATACTCGGCCTGGTGAGCCGAGTACTGCTGCTGGAACTGGAGATGATGCTCGAGGAGCTGCTGATTCTGAAGATTCAGCTGCTGGAACTGGTGAGAGAAGTTGTCATGGGATGGAAACGTAGAGCTACCACCCCCATGCTCATAAGTGCTCTGGTAGGGGGCGGGGTGGTCGGCAGCAGCGTCCACATCCTCGGGGTTAACATCCTCAGGGGTCGCGGTCTGATCCTCCGTAGGGTGGTCGGGAATGGGGGGAACAGGAAGGCCCTCAATCCACTCGACACAGCGGGAGACCCTCAACAAGTGCATCTTCGAGATTGTATCTTCTCCGAACAACCAGGTGCCACCCTGCTTTGTGCAATCCTAGTAGGGGACCTAGAAATAGTCGGCCAGCCGTGTGATGAGTGGAGTGCAGTGTAGGGTCCCCAGAGTCTGGGCACTCTTGTCCATAGTCCTCGCTACCGATCCTAGGTGGAGGGCAGGGTGCTGAGTGCGGCTCGTGGTAGACCTTCTCGTGCACAGTCAACAGACGGCGCCATGCTTGGTTGGTAGCAATAGCAAGGAAGTGTTCATAGCAATTCAGCTTCTGAAACTCCCTCCTGCTCCAAGAGTGATCCTTCCCAAACTTAGAGGCCATGACGCACTTAAATCGATCCTTGTGGGCGCCCCTTCTCAAATCACTGATGAACCGATGCTTAACGTTTGGCTTCTTCATGGTCCTGCAAGAAAGTGAACCAAAGTGGAGCCAAAAGATCCATAGGAACGGTCAATCACACCCCCACACTTAATAACAGAAAACAGCCGAATCATAGTTTCATCCATAGTTTGGGGTTAATAACTCGAGAAAACAAGCACAATCTGGGTGGGGATGCACATTAACAATAAAGTAGGCAACGCAAGGTTCACATCCATAGCAAACACACCATCATATCACATCATTAAGGGCCTTAACCGGCTCCCACAAAATGGTATGAAAAACTGGCATTTCATCGAACACCTTGTGTGCACTTTTAAATTAAGCGTAGAATGGACGAATTCCTAGCACACAAGGGATCAATCAAGCAAGGGAAGCATCCCACAACACATTCCACACATAAACCAAGCCTTCCCCTCAATAAATTACAATCAAATCGCATATTTCAATGTGGTTCTCTAAATACACACCCTAACACCCAATTCTCCACAATTCACAAGGTAAATGGCAAAATCAAACCTAGAGACACAATTAGAGGTGTAGGGGATGATGAGGGGAAGGCAATGGAAGCGACTAAACCCCAAATTTCTGCCCGCAAGTGCTCGTCGGAGCCTCGCTGGAAATCGCCTCCGGTGATCCAAATCCAGCCCAAATCGCATCAAAACGAAGGGATAGGCCAAAAAGGAGGAGGGGGATATGAGGTTGGTTTAGAGAAAAACTGACAAAAATGGCCGGAAAATCACAAATTTTTTGAAAAAGTACGGTTTTCCGGCCAGGGGAGAGAACTCGGGCGAAGGGAGAAGAGTTATGGCCGCACACGGCCGCGCGACAGCTTTTTATAGCCGCGCGGGTCGCCACACGGGCAGACCCACACGGCCTTGTGGGTGCAAATGTTGCCCGTCTGAGGCCGAGAAATCCACATGGGCTGGCCGAGGATTCCACACGGCCATGTGGGAGGCCCTTTTTGCCCGTGTGGATTTCCAGGGGCTTCACACGGCCAAAGGTGATTTCCACGCGGCCGTGCAAGATTTAGGCCTGGCCGTGTGGAATTCTAGAGCCTTGGATTCGACAAGTTTACGCGAAAAAGAGGCATCCGAACCTTCGACAACACCTCACGACTCAAAAACACAAAAATTAAAAAGAAAAAGGAAAGGAAATGCAAACCTTGGTGGGGTTGCCTCCCCACAAGCACTTATTTACTGTCTTTTAGCTGGATGCCAGTCGAGGAACTATGGGTCCTCGAGCTCGATCAGTAGCTCTACGCGCTCGACATCACCTCCTAAGTACATCTTTAAGAGGTGGGCGTTCATTTTGAACGGCTCAGTTTGAGCATTGCTGATCTCCACCGCACCGTGCGGGAATACTTGGGTGATCGTGAAGGGTCCCAGACCACCTCGAACGCAGCTTGCCCATAAAGAGTTTCAGGGGTGCATTAAAGAGCAAAACACGGTCATCGCCTTACAGTCTTCTACAGTGTGATGGGAGCTTTCGCACCACTAGCAATGCATTGTCTGCTGCTGTCTTGTCCCTGAAACCATTCCAAAACGATCAATGGCTGATACCAGCTTAGATACCACCTGCACCAACTCAGACGACTGTGTGGCCACAACATGCACACCCCGACCTGGTGCTCGTCTCGATCTCCTGGCAGTTCCCCAATCATATCCCTACTCCGCCATCTCTTCAAAGAGTCGATTCAGCTACGGCGGGGTCTTGGTTAGCATGTTCCCGCCGCAAACCGAGTCAATCAACTGCTTGTCTTCTGGGAAGAGGGCGTTGTAGAAGGTGCCCACCTTGAAGGCGTCATTGAACCCATGATTGGGACACTTCAGGAAAAGACTTGTTTATCTTTCACTAGCGTCCCGAATGGTTTCATCTTCCTCCTGGGAAAAGTGGGTGGTCTGCTTCTGTAGGTCCGCCGTCTTGGACGGAGGATGATAGCGGGCGAGGAACTTTTCCGCAGGTTGGCGAACGCGGTGATCGATCCAGACGGTCGAGTGTCCAACCACTCCTTGGCTTGCCCCTCCAGAGTGATTGGGAAGTATCTCAGTTGGATGCATTGGCTGGGACGCCATTTATCTTGATCCCATCGATGAGCTCGTGGAATCGTCGCAGATGCGATCTAGGACACTCCCCCTCCTTTCCACACAATACCACCGAGCCACGCAATATGGTGATGACAAAGGTGCTCACCTCAAAGTTATTGGCTGGAACTTGAGGGTGCTGGATGGGCGACCTCATGTCCGCGGCTCTGGCGGTCCAGTAATACCCCATGCTGTACTCATTGGCGACAACCACATCATCGTTTTGAGGCTCACCCATGTCTTCCTCCTGGTTGATCTGCAGCTGTGCTAGAACCTCCCCCGCAGCCAGTCGCGCCTTTAAAGCTCGCTTGAAGTTCCTACAAGTCTGTTTAAGCTCTTGGTCTAACGGTAGTAGTTCTCCTGATTGGCTATGGGTCATGCACTACCTGCACACATAATGCAAACACAACCCGTGAAGGCACAAAGGTGGAAGAGAGAGAATGCAGTAAGGAAAAAGCTAGAGTAACAAACTTTCACGTTTCCACAATAACCTAGTGTCTCCTGCAACGACGCCAAAAACTTGACACGCTAAAACACAACACCAAACTGCAACCAAATATAATCGCAGTACGAAAATGCAGAATAGTGGCAAGTAAATCAACCCGGGGTCTAGATCTACTGCCTACTCCGTGACTACCTGTTATCTAGCGAAACTAAGTTGAGTGAATGTGATTTTAAGCTAAAGCAGTAAGAAAGCAGGAAATGGTTCTTAGTTCTTAAGCAAGGGAAGAGTCACTAGGGAATGAGTCTCCCTAGCTCCTTAGTTAGGTCAAAGTTGTAATTTCCTTTGGTTGATTTACTGTTGATTAATCTGCGGAAGATCCGACAGTAGCTTGGAATCTCTTAAGCTGACCAAGCCCTCTCAGACAGACTACCCGGCAGACGACTAGTCTTCACTGGGATAGAACGCTGAGGCAATTAAAACAGAACTCCACTACTGGAATTGGATTCCAGTACAAATTAGTGAATCGACTAACTCTCGTATAATCTATTCACTACTACCGATTGAAGAATCTCTAACAACCTAATCGGATTCTATCTATCTCAGGTTGCAGCAGAAATCAAGAAAAGATGATCAGGCTTCAATTGACTCAATCAAAACACTTCAATCGATTATAATCAAGCATTATCACAAACCAAACGTCATTACAATCAATATCCCTAACACAAGGAACTAGGGTTCTTCATACCCAAGTGAGAGAGGGTTCTACTCCATAGAGAGAGAGGAAAACAGAATACAAAGCAGTCATACTCATCAAGATGGGAAGGATCTGCTCTGGGATGATAATCTTCACTCCAAGGATGAAATCCAAGCTTGATTAATGAAACTCAGCTCCAAAATCACCTTAGGGTTTGTTCTTCTCACTTTCTCACTCTAGGACTCTATTTTTGCTCTAAAAATCGATTGCCCCTTCAAAACACCCGAAATTGGGTTAAAACCCAGAATTCCGCGACTACACGGCCAGGCCACACGTCCGTGTAGAATTACACAGATGCCCGTGTGTAATTGCAAAACGTCGCGTTTCACTTCAGTGCCTTCATACACGCTACACGAATAGAATCGCACGGCCGTGTGGAATTATGGCCTGCCCGTGTGAACTCCCTGGCAATTCCATACGGCCAGTGTGGCTTGCCCGCGCAAAGGGGTTCCACACAGCCACATCACACGACTGTGTGGAATTTAGGTATGGCCGTGTGGTTTCCCAAGCTTTTCGTCAAACGTCCCAACTTCGTCCAATTGACCCCGAACTCGTGCCCAAACCTTACTTCACGTACTAGGACCTGAAATATCACAAACAAGAATAACCTAGCGTGAAATCGACCTAAAACACAAGAGATGAGACTCAAACGGTATAGGAATGGTGAACAAAAACATGTGTATATATCAAGTCATCAGAGATCTACCATAGTGGGGATCTGAGAGATATCCTGCATCTGCATATCCCACTATATCCAACTTTGATGCACTCGAATAGAACAAGCGCATATCCGTTGTTTCTTGAAGGTAACGAAGTAAATGTTTAACTCCATTCCAATGTATTTTAGTGGGAGAAGAGCTATATCTTGCCTATATATTCACAGCAAACTATATATCGGGTCGTGTGTGACTGGCTAGATACATTAATGCTCCTATGGCACTAAGATATGGCACTTCAGGGCTGAGCATTTATTCATTACTTTCTCGAGGTCTAAATGAATCTCTTTTCACATCAAGTGATCTTGGAACCATTAGATTACTCAACGGGTGTGAATTGTCCATATAAAATCACTTAAGCACCTTTTCAACACATCCTTCTTGATGCATAAATATACCATCCTTCAAATATTCAATCTGTAATCCAAGGCAAAACTTTGTTCTTCCTAAATCTTTATTTCAAATTCTTTCTTCAAGGAATCAACTATTTTTGGAAGCTCTTCTGCGTTCCAATGATATTTATGTAGGGGTGGCAGTTCGGTTGTCGGTTAGCGGCTAACCAGTCGGTTCAACCGAAATCGCCGGTTAGCGGCTAACCGAAAACCGATGGGAAATAAGGGTCGGTCGGTGGTCGGAGGGGGAGGGATTGACTGCGGTTAGCCGAGTAACCGGAGGGAGGTAACCGCGGTTACCCGACTAACCGGAGCTAACCAACCTCCATCCCAACCAACCAGGCCACACCCCAAAAACCCTAATGCCCACACAACATTAGACCTCCGCCGCCTCTCTCCAAAAACCCAGAAACCCTGCAGTCTTCACACCCGTCCATTCTGACTCCTCCTTTTCCCAATCTTACAGAAAAACCCTAATTCCCAAAATAAAAAACCTTCCCTTCCCTTCCATTCACCACGCGCCGCGCCTCTCCTCTCCAGAATGCCCTCCTCTTCCGAGACCAGATCGTCGGCCGTTGCTCGTCCTCTTACGCCGCCGCGCTCGTCCCACCTCGGCTTCCATCATCTACGCCTTCGTCGCCTCCGCTCTTCCACTTCACCACCGTCGTCGCCTCCGCCTCAGGCAGCGATTCGTCCATCTCCGGCCTAGCTCTTCCCGCAGATCGCCGCCGCTGTTGCTCCTCGTTGTCCTTCATAGAGATAGAGAGAGGAGAGAGGAAGATGAAGGGGTTTGGAGGGTAGCAGTGACATAGAGGGGAGAGGAGAAGTTTGATTTTGTGTTTAGTATTTTTGGGGGAAAAGGGAGGAGAGAAGAAGAAGATAAGGGATGTGTGGTAGTTCTTCTTTTACTTTCTTTTTAATTTTTTATTGCTTGGTTGTTGGTTGGTAACGTGGGAGGAGAGCAGAGAAGAGAACGTGGGTGGGGACGTGGGGTTGGTTTATTATTTTATTTTTTTTCCTTCTCAATGAACTCGGTTAATTGCGGATAACCGAGCCAAAACCGAAAACCGGTTGGTCGGTGCTCGGCTAACGGTGGATTCCCGCGCGGTCTGTGGTCAGCATGCATAAAGGACGGCTCGGTTTAACCGATAACCGGAAAATCGGTTTTCGGTTAAACCGAAACCGACCGACTGACACCCCTATATTTATGTCTTCAACATAAACTAATATAATAACAAACTCACTACTCGATCTCTTTAGGAAAACAAATGGACAAATAGGGTCATTCTTGTATCCTTCTTTTATCAAATATTCACTAAGATGATTGTACCATATTCGTCCAGATTGTTTGAATCCATACAAGGATTTGTTCAATTTGATAGAAATTTTTTCTCGAGCATGTGTCTTGCTTGCTTCCGGCAAAGTGAATAATTCAGGCAGTTTCATATATATCATTCTCAAGTGATTCATACAAATAGGCTGTCACAACATCCATTAGACGCAAATCTAGTCCTTCCCGAACTGTCAGACTAATCAAGTATCGAAACGTAGTTGCATCCACCACAGGGGAGTATGTCTCCTCATAATCCATGCCAGGTCTCCGCGAAAATCCTTGTGCGACAATACGTGCTTTATATCTCACGAATTCACCCTTTTCATTTCTTTTTAGCACAAAAACCCATTTGTACCCCCACTGCTTTACATTTTCTGGTGTAAGGACAACTGGTCCAAAAACCTTTCGCTTTGAAAGCGAGTTTAATTCTGCCTCAATGGCCACTTTCCAATTTGGCCAATCATTTATTGACTTGAATTCATCAATAGATCTAAGTTCATGATCCTCATTTTCATTCATCACACTCAATGCTGCAGCATAAGCAAAAATATCGTCGACAATTACTTCACTTCGGTTCCAACATTTTTCATCCAAGACATAATTGATTAAGATCTCTTCATTATCAAAACTTTCAGGTGCCTGATGTTCTTCGGAAACTACAATCTTATTTATTATTGGGGACTCTTCTTGAGCTTTCATATCCTCGATTTGACCATCTTGATTCATAACTCCATTTCTTTTTCAAGGATTTTTATCCTAGGAACCTACTCGTCTACCACGCTTCATTCGTGGTTTAGATTCATTTTCAATTTCAAATTGTCCAACAGGGACATCAATTTTCACTGAAGCATTTACAGCTGGTATGTGTGACTTTGTCACTCTCTTATGGTCAGTAAAAGAATCCGGCAGTTGGTTTGCCAAACCTTGTAGATGAATTATCTTTTGAACTTCCAGTTCACATTGTATAGTACGTGGATCAAGGTAAGATAATGATAATTCATTCCAACAAATATATTTTCCCAGCGGTTTGTTCTCACCCACTAATGTTGGAAAAACTGATTTGTTAAAATGACAATCAACAAAACGAGTAGTGAATAAATCTCCCGCAAGGGTTCTAAGTATTTTATGATTGACGAGGACTCATATCCAACATAAATTCCCAACCTCCTTTGATGAACCATCTTAACACGCTGTGGTGGAGCAATAGGGATGTAGACGACACACCCAAATATTTTTAGATGAGAAATATTAGGTACCTGACCAAAAACCATTTGCAAGGGGGAAATTTCATGATAGCTTGTTGGCCTTATGCGAATTAATGTTGTCAGCTTAGGATAGGGTCAATAACTATTGGTTATTGACCTATGAGTAACTAAATCTGGACCTTTAGATCTAAGTGGGTCTAGAAATTCAGATCTAAGGGTTGTCAATTAAAAGCATTTTATTTTCACTGGTTTTCTTAATCGGCTCTTATCTTCTTCGTTCTAACTCGGATTTCAAATTTTTTTGCACAGATGGAACGAGTTCGTTGTGCTCTACAAAATGAGATCAATTTTCAATATATTTCGAGAAATTTTTTTTTACCAACTACATACCATATGGTAACTTCTTCATTTTTAATTCATTTTTGAAAACGTTTGCTCAGAAGGAGTGAGTTCATCATGATCTATTGGATCTATAAATTTCTGGGTGAAAAAAATACTGGATAAAAAATTACCATACTTTACCACTATGGTATGTGGGTGGTAACTTGTAGTAAACAATGATGAAAGTCGTAAATGACAGTTAGTATACTCCTACTATCATGTATTCAAACTTCTTACCATATTTTTATGTTCATACCATCATGATACGCTTTCTTACCATATGATATTAAATAGGAGCATACCATATGGTAATGACTGGTAAAACATATTCAATTTTTTTTGTACTAAAAATATATCAAAGTGGATATCATTTTAAAGAGCACATTTAATCTGATTTATCTGTGCAAAAAAAATTTGATTTAAAACGAGAGAGAAATCGTCCGTTAAAGATTAAAGGGGAAAAAATAAAAGACTTTCCAAGAGAGAGGATACTTATGTCATGCTGATGTGGACAGGTTACTCATGGTTACTGATCATAGGGTTACTGACATGATCTGTTCACAATGTTGCCGCATGCAATATAGCATGTCCCCAACAAGAAATTGGCAAGCTTGTTTTCTTAAGCAATGGTCTTGCAATAAGTTGCAAACGCTTAATAAATGATTCTTCAAGGCCATTTTATGTATGAACATGTGCTACAGGATGTTCAACATCAATCCCAGTGGACATACAATAGTCATTGAAAGTTTGTGAAGTAAATTCACCAGCATTATCTAGACCTATTTTCTTTATTGGAAAATCAGAAAAATGTGCTCGTAGTCGAATCAATTGGGCAAGTAATCTAGCAAACGCCAAGTTGCGAGTTGATAGTAAGCACACATGTGACCATCGAGTTGATGCATCAACTAAAACCATAAAATTATCTAAATGGTCCACATGGTGGATGAATTGGCCCTAAAAATGTAAGATATTCACTCCTTACTTTTACAGGTGATGGTTGTATAATCAACTTGCCACGAGAACATGCAGCACATGGTACATCTTTAAATTGATAAATTTTGTAACCTTCAATGGATGTCCACATGTATTGGCAATGATTTTTTGCAACATAATCAATCCGGGATGGCCTAAGCGGTCATGCCAAACTATAAAATTATCACGATTTGTAAACTTTTGGTTTACCACTGCATGTGTTTCAATTGTACTAATAAACGTGTAGTACAACCCAGAAGAAATAGCAGGCGATTTCTCCAATATGTATTTCTTATTCTCTTTTCCTTTGTCTCAATATGATATTCATTTTGACGAATATCTTTGTAACTCAATAAATTTCTTTGAGACTTTGAAGTAGGGGTGGGCAACGGGACGGGACGGGATACCCGTCCCATTTGAAACGGGTACCCAGTCCCATTTGGAGAGCAATCTTCATCCAATATCCCAAACCCGTACGGTTAACGGGTACCCGTTACCCGTACGGGACGGATAACGGGTGCCCATACTACCCGTAAATACCCGTCAATTGGTGGAAGAAATGCTACAGAACCTTTGTTCTTTGGCTCCAAAATTCCATAAAAAATTATTTTCCACTATATCTCAGAATCAATGTCTACTCTATAAACAACATAGGAAGCCTAGGGATTTACCCAGATGAAGAAGACGTGATAGGAATTAATGTCTGCTCGTTGCATGCCATGCATGATCAAAATTTCCAACCCAGTTATGATCGATCAGGAGTACTGCCATCACCAAGGTAAGGGGAAATAGAAGTAAACATGGCAATCAGTTCCATTGCTTCAATTCTTCATTTCTCTTGTTATGTTATTCTTCTGAGTCAGGCATATTAATTTGATGATGAAGGTGAAGTGTTGCCGCCACCAACGCGCATCAGAATCATTTCAAGAATTTTGGACTAATGGGTACAACAGGTACCCGTAATACCCAAATGGGTATTAACGGGTAACCCGCGGGTACCCAAAGTAGCGATGCTTGATCCCAAGTCCCATCCCGTATAAAAAATTACGGGTATTTGGGTACCCGTAACCCTCAAAAAAACGGGACGGGTTAGTATACCCAAATACCTGTTTCCCATTGCCCACCCCTACTTTGAAGAGTATAAGGCTTCATTGATGTATAACTTGGTTCCTTCTGGTAACAATACACTAGCTCTTCCGGAGCCTTCAATTACATTTGTAATTCCAGATATAGTACTAAAATTTGCTTCTCGCATTTCAAGATGAGAAAAAAAATTATCCTTCAAGATTGTATGTGTCGATGCACTATCGATAAGACACACATCATGGTTTTTTATCTTGGTGCTAAGCATGAGAATATTCATTCTTCACAAAAGATAGAAAGTAAATCAATATAAGAAAATATCTCCAAATAAATATAAAAATAATGACATGATTAAAATAGATAAAATTAAATCACCATAGAATTATAAAGAGAAAATTATATTAAAGTGACACATTAATAGGAAAAACACACTCAAGGAAAATGTCAAAGAAAGTGAAATTTCAAATGGGAAACCTAAACTTTTCATTTGTGAACAAAGCGACAAAGAAATAGAAATTTCAAATTGAAATCCTAGGCTTTTCACTTGCGAACATTCCCATCACCAATTAGGTGATCTATTTTGCCTTCAGGGTGGGCAAAGAAGTCGGGTACATCTAGACGAGTAGCATCATTATAGTCTTTTCCTGAATCATCTTCCTCAAAAATACAATTGATTTCTATCTTTTTCCTTTTCAATGATTCTTGGTAGAGGTTAACCAAGTATTTTGGCATACGACAGGTACGAGACCAATGACCTTTTCCACCACAACGGTAATACACATTTTCGACGTGTTTGTTACCATGAACACTTTGTTTCTTCCTTCTTCTACCATCATTTTTTCAACTTCTGGGTAAAAATGAGCTTTCGGAACTTTCACCACGACCACTACCACGGCCAAGATCTCGGCCATGGCCACGGCCTCGAGCATGACTACGCCTACGTCCTCGTCCATGTATTTGCCCATAAGGATATTGGGTGAACGTTGCCGCATTCGCTTCTGGGAATGGGGCGGCACCATTAGGAAGAGATTGGTGATTTTTCATCAAGAGCTCATTATTTTTTTTCAGAACAAGTAGACAAGAAATTAGCTCAGAATATTTCTTGAAACCTTTATCACGGTATTGTTGTTGCAGGAGCACAATGGATGCATGAAAGGTGGAGAATGTTTTTTCCAACATATCTTCATCAGTAATGTTTTCTCCACATAACAGTAGTTTTGAGGTTATTTTGAATAGCTCCGAATTATAATTACTCACAGATCTAAAATCTTGTAACCTCAAATGCATCCAATCATAACGAGCCTTAGGAAGAATCACAATTTTTTGGTGGTCATACCGCTCTTTCAAATTAGTCCACAAAATAAGTGGATCTTTTACCGTAAGATACTCATTCTTCAATCCCTCGGGGAGGTGATGTCGAAGAAAGATCATTGCTTTAGCTTTACCTTGATCTGATGCTTCATTACCCTCTTTAATAGTGTCCCAAGACTGTTGGCAGCAAAATGAACTTCAGCATCTAGCACCCATGATAGGTAATTCTTTCCAATGACATCAAGACCCACAAACTCAAGCTTTAAAAATTCCACATACTATCATACAAATATACACAAATTAAATTCAAAATTCAATAAATAAATATAGAGTCTTATTAAGACAAAAGGCTTATGTGACCCATGATATATCAAATCATATTTTACAAATAAATAAATTCCAATTTGAAAATAAACAAATTATAGAGGGAAAATATTCTAATATTTTTATACTACTATGAAGTATATATATATAACTATGACTTGCTATAATTTTTTTTATTAAGGAGATTATACCTTTGCATTCTCAAACAAATAATTCATGAGTTGATTAATAAAGGAAAAGCAATGTAAATAGAATTAGAACATTAAAAGAAATAATTTGGGAGAATCGACATACCTTGAGCAAAACAACTATTAATTTAATCTTTTTTTTAAAGGAAGAGTCTCGTGCTAATAACATGTTATGAAATAATTGTAAAGAGGAGTAGACACAAGAGTAAGAGTAGAGACACAAGAAGAGAGGGGGAATATAGCTTTTTTTATTCATGTATTCCTTAGTATAAGAAGATCCTCTATTTATAGGCACACATCACATAACCTCTACATTCTTACAATCAATATACATGAATGTGAGAATGAATGTGGAATTGGAATGAGTTGAGTGGTTACATGTAACACCCAATAGTGCATCTAATGTAGTGGTCATCCATATTAATATAATGTGTGTGTGTGTGTGTGTGTTGATGTATCGTTATTGGTAAGATGAACCCCTGGGCGGTTGGGCCACTACTGGACGCGGTAGATGGTCGGATCACTGCTGGACGACGATACGTAACGCAACAGTTGATTGGGCATGAACTGGACGACAATACGTAATGCAGTACCATTGCCTTGAGGATAGAGATACCGAATGACGATACGTAACGCTGTGGACCCTGATAATAAGTATATAAGTTAAGATAGAACTAGAGAACTTCTATGAGCTATTAAAGACTAAAATATTAAGGATGAAAGCGAGAATGACTTTAATATAAGAGGAAGATAGAATTCTAATAATGTGTTAGTAAGGTTTTGCTTGGGGCAAAGAGCTTAGTAAGTAACGACGAGACTGGACTCTTCTCACTTATCGGGTGTGAAAAGGAGAAGAGGATGTATCCATCAAAGAGAGGTTATCCGTGGAAACCAGCCGCGTCAAGCTTGAAGATGCCGGAAGGCTCAGGGTAACAAGAAGGGACTCATCTATCATAGTTGTCTTTATATCGTGTCTTATGAGTATACTGGGAAACTCAATGTTTATGTTTAAGTATTTTGGATTGAAATTTGCCCAAGTGCTTAGGGGTTTTGCAGTGTTATCAAGACCGACCCGACCGGTAAAACTGGCACCCGGATGCCAAACCAGTTCGGGACAGTCAAATAGCCGCAATGGTTAGTTTTGGTGGTCGGCGAGCGGTCGAGGCGGATAACCACGCGAGCTGATCGAACCGTCCGATCGATTTTCGGTATCTGGCCGCCTGAAACAAAAAAAAACTATCTCTCCAAATCTAGTCGGAACACAACTGACGGGGGACGGAGGAACGAGAAAGATGTTGATGCTCTACCACTGCCTGCGTTCTCTCTGTCGAACAAAAAAGTAAACTGAAGAAGAAGAAGAAGAAGAAGAAGAAGAAGAAGAAGGGGCGGCATAATGGTCATGGTGGCGTTGTTTCTATCAAACGAAGAAGGGGTGACATAATGGGAAAGAAAAAGAAGAGGGGTGGCGGAATGGGAAAGAAAGAAGAAGAGGGACGACAATGGGTCATGGGTGAGGTAGGGTAGGGTAGGGTTTTTTAGAAATCTTGCGCCCATATATTTTTTAGAAGTATGATTTAGTCGCTAGGGCTTTTTAAAAGTTTTGGGCCCATATATTTTTTTATAGAAATGGTATAATACTTTTATTTATGATATGAGGTTTATTAACGATTTTTAAACGGCTAAATATTGGTTAAACCAATAAAGTGCGAACCATTAAATATATCGGTTAATACTCTGGTTCGGTTTTAACAACATTGGGCTTTTGGTTGATATTTCTGAATAATACCGTGTGATGATTTTTGACTTGACTTTAAAGTGTGGTTTGGGTTGCTCCGGAGTAACCGATTTTCGATTTAAGTTATGATTTGGTTTTTCGAAAAAGATCGGGTTGTTTCACAATAGAAGATCCAATTATGAAAATCCCTCATAGCTAGCCACCTACTCACTACTCTGTCGACTCTGTCTAATGACATATTGAGGAGGAAATTGACGGTTACGACTACGTTCAAGCGATCACTGCTGCTTTTCATGGGTTAGGAGGGGCGGGGGTTAAGGGTGTACGAGGAAGCTGTTGCGGCAGGTAGACGAAAGGTAGCGTCCCTTTGCCTTTGTTCTTCGATTTGGCTGCTAGTGGGATGTGGATCGCGGAGAGAAGACGGAGAGACCATACCGGAGAGAAGACGGTAGTCGAAACTCTGTTAGCGTCGGCAGCTGGAGTAGCATACGGGAGGAATGGCGTGGCGCGACAGAGGTAGGAGACATTTTATGTTCTATTTTATTCATTTTACTAAGTGACGTAGAAAAATAAATTAAAATTAAAACTTCATTTCAGACGCCACGTCACCGCTGAATGGATTTTCTGTTAAATATTGACGGTCAAACTCGGTCAACACTAACAGAAAAATAATCTAGGACATAATTGTCATATTGAATAGTTTGGCACACAAATGACACTTTTTGGATAATTCGAATTTTCTAATGGTATTTGCTTTATAATCTTTACCCTTTTATTATAAATTTTAGGATAATAAAATATTATTTAAAAGACAATATTCCCATTTCACATTATCACCCCATATTAATTCAATAACCATGGACAGAGACATTGCACCGACAACGGACAGGGGCTCCAACTTTTATTTTTATTTTTTTGGTACAAGCTCAAACTTTTCTCTATACATCATGAAACTGATTTTTCTAATAAACAATCTGACAAACACAATGCTCTGGCTTGTGTACGGATCGGCCAAACCCATCCCAAAGAAGAAACAGACTGTCGTAAGAACCACACAAGGTCAAACTAGAGTCACAGATTGGTTTTGCTATTCCTAATTGAGAGAAAACTCTGCGGTGAATATGATCGATCCAAAAGGAAGCTGGCTATGTCTTTTCAGTGTTCGAAAATCAAGATGCATGTGTCATTTCTTCTCGGCATATCCCTAGGAAGTGTTTTTTTATATATATAGCAATATTTACATGTCATTTAGAATAATGTATTTGGAGCAAAACATGTCTCCGAGAATATACTAGAAAAATTGGTGGTCTATCCATACAAACTTCTTCCTCGTATGAGTAAATAATCAATGTGGATCATAATATGAGGTGGTTTATTGCCCTCTTAGCCCACAAAACTTCACTCCATGTGATCCAAGAATTGGTCCATGTTTCTAATCTCTTCGCAGACTTGGCCTACTTGGAGCGTGGATTGATCCTGTCTCCTCAACTCCCCTGATCGATGAGCATATGACAATCTGATTCAACTTCCCCCTAGCAAAATGAAAACGCTTCGTCATTTCTAACCCATAACTCATCGTCATTGCTTCTACGATCTCAAGCTTCCACGTCACTCTACTCTTCATTGTCGTCACTCATCACCTTAAATCTTCCCTCCCTATCTCGAATTATCACCCCCAACCTAGCCGCTTTATCTTTAGATACATCAACATGAACCAATGACTTTTAGGAATAGCAGGATTTTTAGAGACAAGGTGGAAACAGTGAACGTGGTCTGCCTTCGAATCGCTCGTGCTATGGCGGACTGGTTGTGTGCTAATGAGAAGGTTGATAGATTCGTTGCGGAGGATTGGATGAGGAAGTTGAAAGATCAGCTGGTTCCTAGAGTTGTGCTCAGTGGCTATGTTAATGAACTGTATGCGTCTGCTTGTGTTGTTGTTGTTGCTGTTGAGTTTGAGGGTGCTGCTGCTACTGTTGCTGCTGTTGATGATACTACTGTTGCTCCTGCTGATGGCCTGATGCTGCTGCTGTTGTTGCTGCTCTATGTCTCTTCTGGAGGATGTTTTGTTTGTTTTGCTGTCTTGGGTTCCTTCTGTTTCTTCTGCTTCAGCTCTGCATTTGAACATACGATATTGATCGTGAGAGGATAGTATTTTAGAGAAATTACATGTAGCTAGGGAGAGGGTTCTTTAAATTCACGCATTCGTGTATTTGTGTCGTTGTTGATTTTCGTGTTCATAAAGTCGAAACCTTTCTATTCTTTTTTTAGGAAGCACTTGTTGATGAATTTGATGCTCAAATCCACCGCCAAAACCCGACATCCAAATCACCCCCTTGCTAGCTAGATCATGAATCATGATACAAGCTCCAAACACCGGATTTATATATTTTTCCTGAGTTTGTGTTGGTGATTAGGCTTGCTCGTGCAATCTGGCGATGGAAAAAGATAGAGAACCCATTTTCTGTTTGGTGTGTTGGCTATTGGAATTGCTTCACTGCCAAATGTGTGCGTCGCTTTTGCTGCATACACCACCAGTACAGGCCAGCTAAAACGCGGTCCAACCATCATTGTGAATCATGAGATTTTGTATTAGTTTAGAGTATGAAATTCCTCTTCTTCTTGATTAATAATAATTAGGTGCCTGTCAGCGTAGTGAAAGTCTGAAAGAGATAATGACCATAATAATATATAATTATAATAAAAGTAATTAATATTAGCAAACAACAAATGAAGTTGCGACCTGGCAACTTGTCACTTTGCAAGCCAATAATTCATTGCCCTCTTGACTCTATTATTTCCAAATACAGAGAGCTTAACATGAATAATCACATTATAATAGATAAACACAATTAGGGGCAAGAAACAGAAAAAAACAAGGGCTTCCAATCTTCCATTAAGAATTTTCAAAGAGCAAACGGGTTTGGACTGTTTTATCATCACCATTTTGGGCTTAAAAAGTTGATATAAAATGCTGGGCGCTAATTTTGAGCAACCAACGTTGAGGCCCAGTATCCCAATTGGGTCTAAAAAGTTAATAAAAAATGCTAGGCCCTATACGGCTAATTTTGAGCAACCAACGTTCCACGCCCACCAAATAAACCGTGCATACTTCTTTCTAAACTAGTAAAAATACACAACAAAACAAATATGCAGGTTACAAATTTACATTTCTCGATCAAAAGTACCCGTTTGGTGAAGAACGTTGAAAGAGTCAACAAAATAATGGAGGAAAAACAGTGAATTATGTGTCACGGCAGGACAAACTCGATCCGATCTCTTATCAGTCTTCCCATTGCAGACAAAGAAGAATTGCATCAGTAATTACCCATCTTCGTCGAGCAGGTGAACATAGCAGAATTGATGATGCTCTATGTCTTTTTGTTTTTATTTTTTATTTTTTGAAGGAAGCGTGTGTAAAGTGTATTTTAATTTAACAATGAGAGTTTTGAACCCCAACCAGATCAAAATAAGGCAATAATAAAGAGAATAACACGGTGTCTAAACACATGTGTAACCATACAATAATTTGTGACGTATGTATCTCTGTTAGGCAATCAATGACACAGTTCGAGCCCCTAATAGGAATGGTAGCTAGCTCAAGGCGAACTTGTCAAAGACTCCACGTACTAATGTGGATGTTGTAGCTAGTTTGGCTACATCTTCACGCATAACGATCTTCCAAACCCTCAAACACGAAACAATCCTGAGATCATACATGGGTGATCGAACCTCCTCCTAATTAGTTCAGTGTGAAGACTACAACGAAGCCATCATCATCCCCTAACCAATGCTGCCCGCCGCTGTATGTGTTGGAAGAAGACTAGCGAAACTATGTGCTAGAGGGGTCGCGGTCTTAGCTAGAGAGGAGCAATTAATATGAAAATTGGACGTCCATATTGGCGCCAGAGCCTACTAGCCCTAGCCGAGGGGCCTCCATAGTTATTGCTTTGCCTCTTCTCACTATTATTATCAGCAACCCTTTATTATGATCAAATCATAAATGCGCACACTCACTCTTGCTTTCAACCTAATAAATACCCTCCTCCTCCATTCAGGCTCATCAGCTCCATTTCTCCACACTCCCTCTTCACTGCAAAATCTCAGTCCTTTCTAGCTGCTGTAGTACTACTAGCTACTACATTTGTATTCCTTCCTGAGCCTTGAAAAGAAAGAAACTCAACTTGCTGGACACAGAAAAGGAAAGATTGATCGATGATGATGATGGTATTGCAGAGGTGGTTGAGAGAGATGAATCAGGTGTGCAGCAAATGCAGAGAAGCTGCAGCTTCTTTGTGGGGTTTTGGAGGATTGACGATGGAGCCTCCACTTGGAGGGATCCTGGTTAGCGTCCCAGCCTTACTAACCAGCATTCTCCTCGCTTCCTTCACCTGCATCATTGCATTAGGTACATACATACCTCCCTTAGCTTACTACATTCTTCTTCTCTCTTGGACCGGTTGAGAGCTGGTTGAACCCACGTACATTTGGAGGTCCAGAGTTCGAAATCGGTAACCGATTGATAGCAAATATCCAAAAACTAACTAAGTTAATTTAATTGTTGAGTCAACAGTTACGTACGTTTTCTACTTTTCGATACTTTCAACTATGTGGAGATCTAACTTATTCCGTTTTGGTTCCAATTTTATCGAATGTCCAATAAAAAACAATTTAGTTATCAAATTAAGTACCTGAGAGGTCATATAATTTAGTTAAATTAATGGTTTTATTAGATTTCCATAATGTATACTTTTTTGTAGTCTTTAAATACTAGAAGATATAGTATCCATGAATTATTAGGATCTTTGAGAAAATCCAAGTAAATTAGTTGTATGTTTTGAATTCTCTTATTTTATTGTATAATAATTATGTGACAAGATCGATCCAAAATATCTATAGAATTGAAGGAAGCGGGACATGAGTGTGTTGAATCAATGAATGAGTTGGCCAACCCCTTTTTTCCCCCAATCCCATTATGGTAGGCCAGGGGGGCAGACAGTGCATGCTCAGCACAGCACAGCAGCAACCCCATTTTTGGTATTTATCATATACACAAACCTAACCTAACACACAGAGAGAACACCAATGGCGGTAGAGCAGCTGCCAAAGTGCAGAGAGAAATAATAAAGGCACCAAACCAAAAACCCCAATTGGAATTCACTGTTGTCAGCAGTAACAATACAGCTTTCACATTTGGATTGAATTCAATTGATTAAATGGTATGGAATGCGAGCAGGAGGTGCTGTGGTGGGAACAGTGTTGGGAGCCATGAAGGGCCAGACGACAGAGACAGGCTTCCTCCGCGGCTCCATCATTGGCGCGGTTGCTGGCGCCATTACTTCTGTTCAGCTCCTCGAATCCGTTGCCGACGGCGAGCCCCTGTCCAAGGTATGTACAACGGTACCGAAAGTCATTGCATGTGGTAGGATATTTTGTATTAAAATCGAATTTTAATTCTAGTTCATTAATAGTTTGTTGTTAAAACTGTTTATCATTTTGAGTTTGGTGTCCGATATTTTCGTTTCGGCTGACTGTTACGATAGGGTTTCTGCAACATTACTAAATCATCAACCAACCAGTTGATGGATAGATGATGTTGGGCAATCAGGGTTGTGGTTAAATTTGGCCCATTCTTTGTAAACGTATTATGATGAACTTAGCTAGGGACTACTGGGCCACCATGTATGCATGCATCGTCCCTTATATTTATGAGCAGCAACTCTACAATTAATCATTCAATCAATATCCAATTCGATATTTATTGTCTTTTTTTTTTTTTTGGTCAAATTTAATCAATGGATAGGGAAATGGGGACTCCTATTTCATGTTTGATAGCTTTGCCATATGGAAGCATAATAATTATGAGTCCATTTTTGGGTATGCCCTAAAACAGGGGGTGGGAATGTGACATATATGGGTGTCCAGTGTTTAATTAGAGCAGCCACTAGCTTGCTATTAGGGTGAGATATTTATTCGGTTCGGTTAAACCGAACCATAATTTAACCAATTGAAAAAAGCAGAACAAGAAATTTCTTTGAAACCGAACGAACCATTTAGATTAAAACCGTTAAGACCTCTTAACACTTCGAATTGGTTTCAAGGAATAGAAAATCGAACTAATTGAGTAATGAGTGTTTGTGTATTGGGGTTATAGTTTTAAGGCTTTTTATCAAATTTTTTGATTTTGAATAAAACCGAAACCTATAGGAACACCTTATCTGTTTCGCTTTAATCCGAATAGACATCCCTACTTGCTAGTGACTAGTTGGATTGAAGTGTGGTAGCTAGCCTAGTGGTGCGTTGATTAGAGGCTAGTGGTGGTGAAGTTGGGTAGGTAATATGTAATTGCCACCATCTATTAATTAAAGACACCTTCCATCCATTCCTCTATGCATATAAACTTCACCAGATTAAATGCCATTCTTTCTTGTCTTCCAATCCATCGCTTTTCCCCCCCTCGATATATACACAATACCACGGGCGGAGTTGGGGCTTTACATTTAATATCCAATCTCGTGCGTGCGTGCTTGCAGGTGGCGTTACTGCACAGCGTGGTGAGTGGGAAGGTGTTCATGGAGTGGGTCGGCCCAGCTGTGCTGAAAGCCTACCAGTTTCAGATGATGGCCATGGAAACCACCTACAGAGAAATGGCTGCTGACATCTACGACGACACTGCTGCTGCAACTACTGGCCTGCCTCAGCATTGCATCCAAGCTCTTCCTCACTTCACGTTCCAGAAATCGAGCAGACCGCTGTGCTGCTCCATCTGCCTGCAGGACGTGGAAGCAGGGGAGGCGGGGAGGGAAGTGCCCAGCTGTGGCCACTGCTTCCATTTGGAGTGTCTTGATAAGTGGCTGGTGAGGAACGCGTCCTGTCCTATGTGCAGGACGGCTTACGTCTGTAGTAGTGATAGTAGTAGTAGTGGTGACAACTTTGATGATCAGTTGTAGAGATGGTAGGGGAATAAGCGAGAGATGGACAGATGGAGAGTTTTCATGTCAGCTTGTAATCTTCCTTCCATTCACAAACCTGGAAAGCGATGGCAAAAAATGGAAACCAGCTAAGGGTGTTGTTTAGTTGAAGTCATTTGAAACAGAGTACCAGCTTACAATCACTTGAAAATGAACAACCAAATTAGCAGATCTTACATTAATCTCTTTTTTTGTTGATGGTTGTCAAAACCACTCCTATATATGTCGGCCGGTACAACCGAGTTGAACTAGTATTTTATAAAAACACTAGTATGAATGAGTAGTAAAAACTGATAAAAAATTATGGTGATTTCTCATTTAGTTTAAATACACAATAAATTTTGGTGTTAATGGTTTCTCAATTCTCCGTATGTTTTGTTAACATGGTATAAAAATTCAATACGTATACACTTGATAATACAACCAAGTATACAATTGCATGCATGCTATTGGGTAATAAATGAAAGTTCCTCTGGAGTTTTAAGTTATAGAATTAAATGCTTAAACAGTACAACCACGAAGTACATAACTAAGTATAATTTACTCATGGTATACCGTCTGAGTTCTACTCTTCTGATCCTTCGCTATCCTAGAAATCATGTACTTGTTGATTAACTATGTATTATGTGAGCTTGATATCGAACTACAATATAAGGTGTCAAAAATGAATGTACGATTTTATTTACTTCTTCTTAGGATTTTTTTCCAAAATATGTGGATCGGAGTAGGTTTTGATTGGTTGGATGAGTCTATGGTAAGCGGCTCCCCGGATTTTTTCGACGGTTGCCAGTATGATATGGTTTAGGGGTCATTCCCTCAACTTCTAGGAGATGAGCCGGTGGTAATCCTCTCATTCTATCGTTGTCTTAGAATAACCTTTCAATCCGCATTCCAAAAAATCCATCTCCCACTCGATCCATAACTATAAAGTTAGCCTCAGTAGTTTTGTCCACAACTCGAAGATGAATCCTAAAGTTAGCAGTGACATAAAAAACAATAGAAACTTATACTTTTGTGGACAGGTTTCACATCCAACATAATACTACCCTTCTTAACTTTGATAACTTTGATTTTAACATAGAAGATATTTCCCTACACATTATATAAAATGTTAACATTTGATAGTTAATGGGTCATAAAATCAAAATTGACACTTACCACTTCTCCAACCTTAATTTTTAATGGATTTAGTGTTTGCAGTGTTTTGGTCGAAATTAGTTGTTGTGATGCTTTCGTGCCTTTCACTGTAAGAGTTGGTCGGGCACTTCTTTACAAAAAAAATGATAAGCAATCCCTTTTTCTATTTGAAACTTCTACTTATAACGCGAAACGAAATCCGGTGATAAAATTCTCATGAATTTCACCTTGGCCCAAAATTAATGAATTTTGAAATTCTTGGATTTGTCACCAGTAAAATCGCTCCAGATGAGGAGAATGTTTTCTCGCTTGCAAATTTAGCGATCATTGAATTGAATGTCATATTTATTTTCAAATGGTTTGATTAATAATAACAAAATAATAAATATGTTTCCTTACCATTGTATAGAACGACATAAAATGATGTAATGACCAAGATGAGAGGGAGAGAGGGAGGTTTCCCGCATTTGCAAGAATGACATTTAATTGGGTAACTATCCTACCAAAGAGAGTTACCTTGACGACAAATCACCTGCCTCCAAATGGTATATTAGATTTGCAATTAGAGTTAACGTAATGCATATTATTTTAAACTGAAAATAAAAAAGAATTACATACTCGGGAAGTTTTAGTTGGAGCCTCCTTGCTGGTAATTTTTCCAGTGAGTGTTAGATGTCAATAAACCCAAATATTGAATAAGCTGGCAAAAAATTATGATTTTTTTTGTGAGATAGTTTGGATACTTCGTTAGAACTTTTTGGTGATAGATGATATGAATTTGAATTTTTTTTTAGGTAGTGATAAATTCACCCTTAGAATAGTGTATTATATATGTATTTTACATTATGGTGCATGAACGGTTCTATCCCCGATTAACCAACGCTTCTATAACAATTATTTCGATTGATAGGTGTAGCATGAATGCAGTTGTAAGGTAATATCCATTTTATGCTTTATTTTTCACGGTTGACATAAAACCATATAAACCACCCCGGTTTAAGTGATTCGCTTTTATGCTTCATTTTTTCATTTCCCAACTTATTGGTGATAAATGATATGAATTTGAAATTTTTTGTAGGTAGTGATAAATTCACCCTTAGAATAGTGTATTATATATGTATTTTACATTATAGCGCATGAACGGTTCTATCACCGATTAACCAACGCTTCTATAATAATTAACCGTTGAAATATAAATCATTAACTTTTTCGATTCAACATTCAACCGGTTTTAAAAACATTGATTTTGTTGCACCTGCACATCCCAGGTGTCTCGTGTTCCGTGTTCTTAATAACATTACAATCAAAGCCTAAATACAACATGATTATTGGTTACACAATGCCATTGGTCAATTACAGAAGCAAATAAATAACATCTTCGGCACATAAGAGTTAAAAAGGGAAACGACCAAAAGACCCTTCCGTAAGATGCACTAGAGCCAGCAAAAATTGAATTAAAGGTGTTCCCAACAGGAACCTCTATATATTATTTGGAGGATTAATAGAACAGGAGAAAACCACTTGTCTAACACTTTGAAAAGAGCCTAACATTAGGTTATAAATGTAAATAAATCAAACTGCTCGTTCAGAAAACAACTCATTTAGATACATGCTTGTATGTGACATCGACTTATTCGTCAACGAACTGAGTTGCGCCAGAACTAATTAAGCGTCACAAAGCAGTGAAAAAAATTCTCCTAGAATCTATAATTCAATGAATTCATGACCAAATCTCCAAACGACCCCACAATTAGAGGCAAATGTGAAATGAATCCGTAAAGTAAATGAATAAAAATGGATAAATTGCAAGTTTGGTTACTAGATTTACTAAAAACGTTCATGTTTAGTCACTAGAAGTATTTAATATCATTCGTGATCACTAACATTAATTCAATAGTTCAAGTTTGATCACTCTCCGTTAACTTTTGTTGATGTGGTAGTCAACATTCATAGTTGACCGTTAAATGAGTGATATGACTATTAAAAAATAATAAAAAATAAAATTTAATCTTTTTAATTTTACACCTATTTTCCACAACTAAAAAAAACAAAAACCCAAAACTTGTTCTCCGCCACCAGCGAACTCTCCGCCACACCCAATCGTCAAATCCAAATCCACTAATTCCCAATCGTTGATCTAGATTTCGTCGATGGTGTTCTCGATGTCTCGCCATTCGCTCCCTCAATGTACGTCCCTTCGCTCCCTCAGGCGGTAAGTGCTAGCTTAATTTATGCTCAATGTCCCCTTCGCTCTCTTCTCCCGTGCCGACAAGCTCGGTCGAATCGCAGACTGGACTGGCAACAACCTAGATGCCAGAAGGCCTAACGCCGGGAAGAATGCATCCAATTCGGTTTTCGACTTCACCGTCGATGATTTCTTCCCCGCCGCTGACGGAGCTGGAGATGAGGACTTCCGCCTCGTCAATGGGAAGCTTCCTACTCACCCGAACTTTGGCCCCGAGTGACGGTTCAACCAGCATAGGCCGCAACTCCCTTAGAGTCGGGACGAGGAGGTCGAGGCGAAGAAGCGGGAGGCAGCGAAGGAGAGGGCCTTCCTTCTTTAGACATAGTCATTATTCGTTTATAATTCACATGCCCCAACCGTGGATGCCATAAAGACGAATCAATAAGGGTAGTCATGTAAGCAGAAACAATATTTAATTTTAATAATAATATTCAACATAAACATATCGTTATTATAATAACCAAATCCGACAAACACTCAGGATTTTGATAATACATATCTACCAAAGTCATAAACTTGACGATAGCCAAGTTTATTTAGTACACTTCCGAAACCCAAATTTTTTCTTCTAATCTTAGGTACATGTAACACATCCCTAACTACAAGAGTCTTTCCAAAAGTAAATCCCAACTCCACGATGCCACGTCCTTTGATTGGAGCAGTTGACTCATTGCCCATGTGGAGAACATAATCGTCTTCCACTGGTTTGCAAGTTTTGAACCATCTACGATCCTTGCTTACATGTATGTTGGCTCAGAGTCCACCCACCAAGCACATCATCATCCTGTACAAAATATGCTTAATTAATTAGTGAAACGTAGTTCAAATCCGAATTTGGATCAAATTCAAAAGTGGAAATACAACCTTGTGGGCCTTCATCATTAGATCCTGATATGATCCAATTCCGAAGAGAACCCTCGAACTCGAATGATATGACCAAAGTAAGCATCCTTCCTTCTTTTTAAGGATTTTCGAAGCTTTTCTCGAACTTGAACACTCGAAATAAAGGATAGATATGGAACAGGATCAAACAGATTCCAACTCGTGTGAAAGGCCAATTGGTATATGAAAT